>CM019827.1:53193499-55593499 GCA_009763385.1 Coix lacryma-jobi var. lacryma-jobi
CAGTTGTAGAGAGGCAAGTTTGGGGGAAGAGCCGGGCATGTCGGCATCTCTTTCTCTCTTCTTCCTCTCCAGGTCCTTGTAAGTTCAGCTCAGGTGCAAATATTTAATTGAGCATTATTATTTAAGTATTTACTGGTTCCTTGCTTATTACTTAGTATTTACTATTTAGTATTTATTTATTGCATAGTATATACTTGTGTGAGTGCCTTGCTTTTCTAGACAGAGGTGCAGGGGAGGGCGGCAGTCGGTCGGCCGGCCAGCTTGTAGGTCCGGCGGACGGCGGCGAGTCGCGGGGAGGCGCGACGTCGTGCCCATGCACCCGCGCCTAGGCCTGGGCGGCCACGCAGAGGCCCATGGCCTCCCGTGCGTGCGCACCAGAGGCAGGGCGGTGTGGTCTGGGCGGCCGGGTCGGTCTCCGGCGGCGGCGCTGGCGTGGCCAGCGGCCTGCGCGCCGCGGTGGGGGAGGCACGGGATCGGGGCGGACCGCTGGCGGCCGTGGTGGCGCGAGAGGGCGAGCAGCGGGGGCGCAAGGAGCTCGCTCTGGTTGGCAATGGTGGTGGTGGTCTGGTGTGCCGCGCTTGCGCGTGTGTTCTGCGCGAGCGAGCAAGGCGAATGGAGCTGCGAGTTGGGGAGGGGAGAGAGGAAGTGAATGAGTGCCTGGAACGCGCTTTTCCACTTGCTTAGACGGGAAGGATGCGCGACAGTGGAGGGCGGAAGGCGCAGGGCCCGTGGCGGCTTGAGCAGGGGCATGCCGGCCGCGTGTCCCGGGTGGGGCCAGGGCCTACGGTCGAGCAGGTGGCGTGCGTCGGTTTGGGCAGGTTGGAGAGCCGGTTTGGGCCGTTTCCCGACCGAATTAGGTCTTGGGCCATATAGCAAACTTGTTCTACTCGATTGGTTAAGGGCTCTCGGTCATAACCTATTTGTATTAGCAATTAACTAGTTGCCAATGGGGCAGTGCCAACGCGTCAAATCAATTCACAAAATGATGTCAACACCATGTCAAACCACTTCAAAACAGTGCCAACCTTTGGCATGTTGTTCATTAACTTATTTGTAACAACTTTTATATTTGGAGAATCTCAAGTTGCTACACAAAATTTAGAGAACACGACATGCCAATGCACTTAACATAGCAATTCAGACAGCCAATTTCAGGGCTCCTGAATCAGCAGTCAATTCACTTTTGTATGCACTGGTTGACTTATTTATAAGCATAATTAGAGTTAGATCATTATAGCAAAGTTGTTGTCTACAAATTTAACTTCAACTTTGGTTATTGGTCAAGCTTCTAATTATGATCAGAAACTATTCTTTTGGCTTGGTCAAAGCAACAACTTGAATTAACCTTTAATTAGGGTTTTAGGCTAATTGAGGGCATTTTGGGGCATTTGCTCAACATGGGCCCTTAATAACTTTTGTTGTAGAGTTCATGTAGAGTTGTTTGGTCAACATGGCATGGCTTGGTTGAACTCATATGATGTGGTTCACATTATAGGGCAAGTTAAGCAACATAGGGCTCATCATTTCATGTGGCTATTTAATTCCAAACTTAATGAAACTTCTTGGGTGATTAATTTAGACATGAATTGAGCTTAATATGTATGAGAGAGACATGTTTGACATGATTGGGCTATATCATGGATTTGGGCCAACATACAAGCAAAGGCTTATGATCATATGACTTCATTGAACTGAGCTGAATCTTGACTTGATAGCATGAGGCTCATTTGGTGATCATCCAAGTGCAACTAGCTCAGAGGACTCATGATTGTGACTTAGTACCATCCATTTAGTTCCAAACCCAGTGCTTAGCTGATGGCAACACCAGGGGTGTTACAAGCCCCAATCCTAAGAGGGCTAAAATGGAGGTGTACGGCGTGAGGATGCCCGATGGGCATTATGAGAAGGTGCTACGTAAGCGCGAGTTGAGCACCCATGACTCCAATGGGTCGCTCTCCATGCCATCCATGCACCGCCGACTCAACCCATCGCCGGCAGGAGTTCCCGGTGAGATGGAGCACAACGGTGGCGAGGAGGGGTTAACCCTCGGAAAACTCACCACTGAGATGAAGAAACTACGCAAGGAGAAGAGCGCTGTTGATGGTCCTTAAGTATCAATTTTAATCATTAACTAAACATGGAAAAGGATCTATATGCAACCCGTAGCTAGAATTAGGGTTTACACTGATAGAATTCCATGAGTTTTGGTGAAAGTCTATTTCTGCAGGGGGTTATCAGGAAATATGGAGCAAAGGCCCACATGTCATGATTACATAGAGATGTTAACATGTGCGGTACTTTTCTGTCATCTAGAAGACTCCAGAAGCCACGGGAACAAACGAGAGGCCGAGTGGGCCTGGGGGCAGGGCGGCCGCCCCACCTCCTAGGGCGCCCGCCCTAGGCCAAGAACCAATGAGGTTCTCCCTCGCGGATTGTGCTCCATCGACCTTGAGGATCAAGGAAAACCACACGATTAAGGTCGGTTTGATCCAACGGCCGACGTTCACTTGAGGATGCTATATAAGCAAGGCCCCTGGCCCCTGGAGGAGATCCCCCCTTCTTCATTATTCATTATTCATCTTAAGAGGAGAAGCCCCTGATCAAGCCCTAGAGCCACCACATCAACTAGATTTCTAGTTTAGCATAGCTACATAGGATTAGAACTAGAAGGAGTCAATCTTCGATTGGTTTCTGGATCTATCAGGAGGATTCTTGGTAATTCTCACTCTAGTTCTTCATTGTTCATCATTGTTCTTCAATATAATGAATATGACTTTAGTCTACTTTATTATATTGATCATGACTTTATTCTATTTGCTTATGTTCTTAATTATATTGTTCTTAGTTTATTATGCTTATATACTTGGTTTAGTTAGATCTAAGTTTTATCCATGTTTAGGATCGTATAGCGTTTACCCAATAATGGATTGTCCATTGGTACCATGGGTAAATGATAAATATTGTGTAGGCGTGGTGCCTATACCATATTTATCTGTGATTATACCCTATATTCCGGATCATGTGGTAGATCACGAGAGTGACAGTCCCGTTGAGTCCTCTGTAGTCCTCCTCCCGTTTATAGGGCAGGCAGAGCATACACGTTACGGGGAAATGATTACTCTGTTCTTCATCTTCCTTAGTAACACTCACTACACATGAATGAACCTTTTATCTAGCCATGATTGCCATGTATAATTGCACTAATCATAGTATGCTAAGACTGTATAGTTAGAATGACTTAGGAAATATTCTTGTAGTTCGTCCTAATTCCATGCTAATGACTTGCTAGAATATCTGTTGAGGTGCTTATCATTATTTTATGTGGCTAAGTTATGCTGATCAATGTATTTATCTTATGTCACTATTCGTTCATCATCTATATTTTATGTGACACTTACCCTGTATTGAGAGAGATAGATGGAGCTTATCATTATACATGCAATGATACTCATGATCCTCATTTATTCCTAAGCATTCCCTTCCCACTGGTAAAAATATAAATAACGATACCTGGAATACTTCCCGGTTAAAATGCTACATCGGTATTATCTGTGCGCTTGCGGATACACACTTATTTATTTATTTAGTAGAAGAGCAATTGCATATTTCAATACCACATCTCTCTGCCATGCTGGGGATGACAACTTGGCATTAAGTGGCATGAAAGGTGGTTACCATTTTTGGCGCCGTTATCAAAATAGTTAATCTACTTTTGGTAACGACGTTAGGAATGTCAACCTGCTCGGTAAGCCTTGCCGACCAGTGTCCTGGAAGCCACGTGGTTGCCGCACATACCCTCATGGATTTCTTTTAGGAGCCTCTAATCCTTCTTCCTGGGTAATGCACTTCTGATAAACGATGGATTTCAATCCTTTGCGCATCAATTCATCATTTATCATGGCGTACACTTTGGCTCTGCAGACCAGTTGCTGGGCAGCAATCTTGTCTTCCGGAACAAGATGTTCATTCAGGTATTTGATAAAGGGCTCTCTCCAGTCAGTTTGGGGAGGCGCCGCCTGTTCGGCTGGCTTACTACCTTCATCATCTGCCTGCTGACCAGTGGAGTCGTCCTCCATATTGTTGTCGTCGTTGCTGAGTAGTGCGACTAATTCTGAAGCCGTGGAGTCGGGTTCCGACGACTTGGGAGCCTGATCTTGGATTGAAGGCTTTATGAGGTCTTGTACGAAGATACCAGGGGGCAATTTGGCGCGATTCGAGCCTAGCTTAGATAACTCATTGGCTCCAATGTTCTTTGCATGGGGAATATGAATGAATTCTAACCCGTAGAACTTGTTCTCGAGCTTTCGAATCTCAGCCACATAAGCATCCATCTTCTCGTGAGCTACGTCTCACTCTTTGTTGACCTGGTTGATGACCAGGGCAGAGTCTCCGTAGACCATGAGCCTCTTTATTCCCAGCTCGACTGCGATACGGAGGCTGTGTAGGGCGGCTTCATACTCCGCAACATTGTTGGACGCGGGGAAGTGGATGCGCAGCACATATTTTATTACGTCCTTTGAAGGAGAAATAAAATAAATACCAGCCCCGACACCTCCTATCTTCAGGGAACCGTTGAAGTACATTTGCCAATACTCCGCGGCTGAGTCAGCCAAAGGTAGGCTGATGTTTGACCACTCAGCGATGAAGTCGGTCAGAGCCTGAGACTTTACAGTTCTGCGACTACGGAATTGTAGCGAGAATTCGGCTAACTCCAACGCATACTTCACGATCCGTCCATTGGCGTCCCTATTGCGAAGGATGTCGCCTAGTGGTACGTCGCAGACCACTGTGATCTTGAATGCCTGGAAATAGTGGAGCAGCTTCCGCTTTGTGATCAGGAGTGTGTACAGGAGTTTCTGTACTTGGTTGTACCACTGCTTAGATTCGGTAAGCACTTCACTGATGTAATATATGGGGCGCTAGACCCCGTAAACGTGGTCTTTTTCCTCACGCTTGACTACTAGCATCGTACTGACCACGTTGGTGGTTGCCACAATGTATAGGAGCAGCTCCTCGTCCTGCTTAGGGACGGTTAGGAGTGAGGGGGACGCGAGGTAGGCTTTGAGCTCTCTGAAGGCCTGGTCAGCCTCCTTGGTCCACTCGAACTTGTCCTTCGCCTTGAGAAGCTTGAAGAAGGGAAGGCCTTTCTCGCCCATGCGTGAGATGTATCTACTCAGCGCCGCCATGCATCCGGTGAGTTTTTGAATATCTTTGACGCACCTGGGTGGTCTGAGATTCAAAATGTCAGCTACCTTTTCAAGGTTTGGCCGGATGTCGTCCTGGCTGACCAGGTGGCCGAGCAGTATCCCGGAGGGTACGCCAAACACGCACTTGTTGGGGTTTAGTTTCCACTTAAACTTGTTGAGTTTGTCAAACGTGCGTTTTAGGTTTGCGATTAAGGAATTGGCTTTTCTAGATTTTATCACCACATCATCTACGTAAGCCTCAACAAGGTCGTCCGCGATCTCTTGTTCGAGGCAGGATTGGATAGCCCGTTGGTAGGTAGCTCCGGCGTTTTTGAGACCAAATACCATGGTCGTATAACAAAAAGCTCCGAAGGGGGTGATAAAAGCGGTTTTTTCTTGGTCCTCCTTCTTTAGAGCTATTTGGTGATGGCTGGAGTAATCGTCAAGAAATGAGAGCAACTCGCAACCTGCGGTTAAATCTACGACCTCGTCGATTCGAGGGAGATTAAATGCCTGCTTAGGGCAGTGTTTGTTGAGATCTGTGTAATCAACGCACATCCTCCATTCTTTATTTTTCTTTTGAACAAGAACTGGGTTAGCTAACCAGTCCGGATGATACACTTCTCTAATAAAGCCTGCCGCTAAGAGCTTAGCTACTTCTACCCTAATTATCTCCTTGCGGTCGCGGGCGAACCGGCGCATCTTCTGCTTGACTGGCTTGGCAGTCGCCTTGACGTCAAGGTAGTGCTCGGCCTTCTCCCTGGGGACACTAGGCATGTTAGAGGGCTTCCACGCAAACACGCTGATGTTGTCCCGCAGGAATTGGACGAGTGCGTGTTCCTATTTGGGAGGAAGGCTATCTCCAATCTTCGTGACCTTGGACGGATCATCGTCGGAGAGGTGCACGATCTTGTGCTGCTTGGCCTTGTCAGACGGACGCCGATTAGACCCGACAGGTACCTCAAGGTCCGCAGGTGGGACTTTCTCGACCTCTAGGCTGGAATGCTCTAGGGCATGCGTCAGCTCTTGGAACTCCGCAGCGGCATAGGCTTGAGTTTCGCACACGCGAGCCATGAACACGTTGCCGTGCAAGGAGAGGGTGCCCTGCTCAGTGGGCATCTTCAGCACTAGGTAGCCATAGTGGGGTACCGCCATAAACTTGGCGATGCCTGGTCTACCGAGGATGGCATGATAGATCCCGACAAAGTCAGCCACGATGAAGTTGACGTGCTCGGTACGAAAGTGCTGCTTGGTACCGAACTGGACCTCAAGCGTAATCTGCCCCATCAGGTAAGAGGGTTTCCCGGGCATGATGCCCTAGAAGGGTGAGTTGTAAGGGCGCAACTTGTCCGCCGGTATGTCGAGCTCCGTCTAGGCTAGGTAGAACAGGATGTTCAGGGCACTGCCGCCGTCGACAAGCACTTTCTCGAATCGGACGCCATCGATTACTAGATCGAGGACCAGCGGGAACCGACCAGCGTCTAGGAGCTTCGCCCACATATCGTGATGGCTGAAAGATATGGGCTGCTCAGACCATGCTGGTGCTCGGACATCCACGTTGGTGTCGTTGGTGCTCTGCATGGCGACTATGGCTCTGGTCAGCAGTTTGCGGTCGCGTGTGGTCTCCAGTCCCACCTTGCCACCGAAGATCACGGCAGCAACGTTTTTCTGCGGTTCTCTGAACTCGCGATGCAGGTGGACCTCCTGCGATCCTTCTTCTTCTTCCTGCTGGTCGACAGCTTTGTTCTTGGCCTTCGGGTTAGACCGAGGCTTCTTGTTTGCAGAGGACTTGACGAGTGCTTCTATCAAGACTCTACATTCCCCCATGGTGTGGCCTTTGCCCGGGTGTCGAGGATAGTCCTTGGCAAGGATTTTTTCTAGGGCTTCGTCGGGTACCGACTTCTGCCCCTTGACCGCGTTGACGGAATCGTTGTTGCGGCCACGGTTACGCTTCCCCCCACCATAGTTGTCCTAATCACGATGCCCCGAGAAACGAACAACGTCACGCTGGCCTGGGCCATGGTTGAAGTGCTGATTACGACAGTGGTCGCGTTGCCGACGCGTTGGTCGATCAGCGTCACTCTCGTCGTCATCATCGTCGTCTTGGCGACGGTTGAAGTTTGACGGACCAGGATCTGCGACGTGGTGCAAGCCATCATCCATGCTGGCGTAATCGTGTGCAATGGCCAGCAAGTTCTGCATCGTCCTGGGCTGTGCGAGTAATAGCTCCTTTTGCAAATCGAGTCCTCGTGGTTGACCAAGACCACTGATGAATGTCTCGATCGCCATCTCTGGGGAGATGTCAGTCACCTGGTTCCAGGCCTTCGAGAACCGTCGGATGTACTGTCGCAGGGACTCCTTGGGGCGGAGTTTGATCTGCTTGAGAGAGTACTTGGTCCCAGGCTGCAGGCAAGTAGGCCTGAAGTAGTCGATGAACATCTGGCGTAGCTGCACCCAACTGTGGATGGTGCCTTGCCGTTGGCGGAGCAGCCAGGTGGTAACGGAGTTGCCGAGCACTACGGGGAGGTAGTTGGCCATCACGTATTCGTCTCCACCGGCCGTGTTGACCGCAAGCTCGTAGAGCGTGATCCAGTGCTCGGGATCGGTCCTGCCGTCATAATGTTTGATTTCCGTGGGATGGAAATTTCTCGGCCAGATAACGGCCCTGAGGCAATCCGAATAGGGTGGGATGCCTCCGTGGTTCCTCCGAGCATGATAGTTTGCGTCGATCTGGTCATGGAGATCTCGCTAGTTGGGTTGCACCACCTCTTGGTCGTATTGGCCTTGTCCGGCGCGTCGTCGGTTAGCTCGACGCCGGTTACGCACTGGAGCGTTGCCGACCAGGGCATCGTCATGCCCGTATTGGCCTTCATCGTCATACTGGTCGCGAACTGGGCCGTGTCCCGCGTCGTTGGCAGAGTTGTCGCCCTCGCCCTTGTGCCATTGATCGCGTTGGTCGTGATGGCGCCGAGAATGGCGTGATCTGCGTGATGTCGACGCGGAACCCATGGATCACAGGTCGTTAACCTGGTCCTCTGCCCTGGCCAAGAACAGGAGAATCTCATCTACCCTGGGTGTGTCGGGAGGTAGTTGGTTCAGCTTTTCCATGGCCACAGTAATGTCAGCCGTCGGAGTCTGGTGGACGGGCGCGTTGCCGACCATGTTGAACTCTTCACAGAGGTTGCGTTGCCAGCGGTGGCGTGGAGGGTTCTGAGGTCCCCCTGCTCTGCGCTGCTGCTCGAGGGCCTGCTCGTTCGCACGATGTTGGGCTCGCTCGGCGTTGCGCCGTTCCCTTGCTTCCTTTTCCTGCTCTGTTTCGTTGGCTACCGGTGGTTCATCAACACTGGCCATGAAGGCCATGCCACCAAAACCTGGAGGGTACTTCGGAAAGTCAAGGTCGGTACAGGTGGTACCGTCTTGGCACTAAGTGGTCGCCAAGGTATCTTCAAAGTCTATGTCCATGTTCTTCGCGGTTTCCCGATCAGATGGGAAGTTGTCCGAGGCATTCGAGGGAGTGTACTCCAACTGCGCGAGTAGATCAGACATGGTAGGAGTGACCGACTCGGTCTCCTGACGCGTGGCGTCGAGGTCCTCTATCACCACCATGTTGACCACATGCATCGGACCTACCGGGATTGGATCCACTTGTAGGAGTCTGTCGTTACGCTGCCGAATACCGCGGGAGTATGTTGTGGCTGTGTTGTTCATCCCGAACGGGAAGTTGTCCTGGTTTGCTGCGGGCGGAGCAGATGGATCTATATGTGCTGCCCTGGCCAAGGGCCTTCGTGCTCTGCGACGTCGTTGCTGCTGAGGAGCGGGGTTCTGCTGCCGCGCCTCGATGAACACATTCAATCTGAGGGGGCTCCGAACTCGTGCTCTGCATCGAGCCGTCTCGACGCGAGGTGGTCTGCGAGCAGAACCACGTTCGCGGACCACTCCGAGGGGTCTCCTGGCCGGTTGGACTCTCGCAGCGGGTGCTTGGCGCTGGTTGGGATCTAACCAATGAGGACCGTAGATTGGATCTACGGCGGGTGCCTGGGCACGGATACGCCGTCGTGACAAAACAGGGGTGAATCCGTCAAGATCTGGTTCCTGGCGTAGCTGCTGACGAGCAGTCTCGACCAGATCCAGAGCCTCGGAAATTCGTCTACCCTATCGATCGATCAACTCGAGCAGACCTGAGTTGTTAATGTGCCTCCTCTGGTAGCGAGGAAGCTGTCTGCGGGCGGCCGGTACGGCCGTTCCCTCCGCGACTGCCGAGGGCAGCGTGGGGCCTTGTGCGGCTGGTGCTGGGACCAATGTTGCAGTGGACGGTGCTGAGACCGGCTACGTCATAGGTGGTGCTAGGACCTGCCTGGAAGTTCCAGAGGACATGAGGGACGTTGTTACACCGGTTGTCCGGGTGAAGGAACCGACGATGAACGAGTAGCCAGCCTCGAAATCCATGGAAGCAGGGAAGGAAACCATCTGGATCATTGCAAGATCTAAAACACCACCCCCTACCTGGCGCGCCACTGTCGATTTCGGATAACCGACAGTCTACCACAGGGTAACCCACGGTAGTAGTTTTCGGTAAGGGCTGTTGTTCTAGACCACGATCTGGATGTTGGAGGAGCAAGACGACAACCGGGACAGCGATTTACCCAGGTTCGGGCCGCTCAGAAGCGTAATACCCAACGTCCTGCTTCTCGTGTTATGCTGTGTTTTAGTACAAAGGGGCGCCTAGCTCTCTAGATCTAAGATGCGAGACTAGGTCAAATGAGATCAATTGCGTTCTAGGGGGTCCTTGACTGCTTTATATAGCTGAGCAGCCAAAGTTACAGAGGAGGTCGACTACCCTAAGCCGTACCCTCGGAGGACACGGGCTTAACCTAGCCAACTAAATTTGCTTGCGGGCCAAGCGTCCTTGCTCGTAATCCGTCTCCTGATCGATCGCGGACCACTCCTTCGTCTTGTAGTCTAGCCCACCAACCTGTTCGTCAATGGGCCAGAGCTATGCTGGTCTGGGCCTCCTCTGCCGAGCAGTTCAGGATTGCTGATGAGGGTACCCGGGATCTATACCCCCACAGTGTCATTCAGGTCCCAAAGTTTGTAGCTAACTTTGGCACATAATTAAAAGAAAAACTAAATTTGGGTACTGTAGCTACATTCCATAGAGAATTCTAAAAATTGTATCTTTTTTCATACGATCTCGGATGAAGATGATTTTTATATAAAAGTTATAGTTATCGACGAGATCTATAACTTTATTTAAGTTTTTAAATTTAAAGTCAGTAAGACACTCAAAAAAAAAAATAAATTTTCAGCTGTATATTAATCATGTAAAGGGCTTGTCATTTTGGAAAAATCATATCTTTATATTTGCTATCAGATGGAGATAATTTCTATTTGAAAATTTAACACTTGATAACACATACAGCTTTATAATTTTGAGTTTTTTAATCTGAGGTCATTAATTAAGATGCTAAAAAGGTTAAACCATTGATTTCAATTCATGCATAATGGTTTCTTATTTTTAATTTTTTAACATCTTAAAAACTTTAAATTGAAAAACTCAAAACTAGAATGTTGTAGATCTCATCAAGCGCTACAACTTTCATATAGAAAGTATCTTCATTTGATAGCATATAAAAAAGATATGATTTTTTCTAAGGCAACAAGTATTTGCACGCAATTAATTAATATAATGCTGAAATTTTATTTAATTTGTTTAAGTGTATTAACTACCTCAAATTAAAAACTCAAAACTAGAAAATTGTAGATATTGTTGAGAGCTACAACTTTTATATAAAAATTATTTTCATCCGAGATCGTATAAAAAATACAATTTTTAGAATTTAATGTAGCTACAGTACCTGAATTTAGATTTTTTCTTTCATTATGTGCCAAAATTAGCTAAAATATTGGGAACCTGGATGACACCCTCCAGTAAGTTTAGGAACTTGCAATGATTACTTTTAAAGTTTGAGACCTGGATGACACACTATGCCAAGGTCAGGGACTTGCATATATCACTTTAAAAGTTCGGGGACCTAAGTGACACCTCGTTCCAACTTTAGGAACTACTGGTTGATTTTCCTCAAAAATAAATATAATTGTAGAGTTTAAAATTTATCCCAAAATAAATGCAAGTCTACAAATAAGACAAGCCAATTATATTTGTCTTTTTCTACCTTTTCTTTTTCTAGAGCGTAATGATTATAACTTTTAGAGGTATTTTGGTAATTTTACTAGATGTATTGGTAACTGTGTTGATCCTACAATTATATTTATTTTGGAACTGAGGGAGTACATAATGACTCCAAGAGCTTTGTTGTCTACAGCCATTCCATAATTTTTCTCATTATATGTCTTTTATGTCTCTAATGGACTCTCTAAGTTTCAATCTCTAGCTATATTCGGATAGTCTCAATGGAGAGTTTTATCTTTCATGTTCTAGTTTTTAAGACTCAATATTTTAGAAACAGTGCACAAGATTTTTATGAGAATAAAACTCTCATCACATCTTTCTTCATAAATATAGTGTCATATCAGTATATTTAATACCCGTGAAACTCTATGAAACTTTCATTAAGACTAGCCTTCCAACGACTTTCCATAATTTTTCTTATATGAAAAAAGTCATAATAAAACTACCATATATTGAATTTAGAGAGCGATATAGCATATCCATAGTGGAGAGTGGGAAGGGTAGTTTTGGAGAGTGGTTTGAGTCTATTTGAGACTGATTTTTTTTGTTTCTTTTCTTTTTTCTTTTTGATAAAGAACCAATAGAGGGGGTCTTGGAGATGTTGGCAATGGAGATTTAGAAAAAAGATAATAGAGAGGATATATTACTCTATAAATTTAATTATATATATAGCAGTTTTGTAATGATTTTTGAACATATAAAAAATATGATAAGCCATTGAAGTATAGAGAACAAAATAGCGAGATATATAAAGGGAATATTAGTGAAATGGTGCTCTAAATAAAGATATAGAGATTGAGTGCCTTTAACATGACTTCAACCAAATAGCCAATAAACTGTTTGCTTGGTTTAAAATATAGTTGCATAATGTTCAAACCACAGCAACATGGTCCTTTACTCGTTGGCTGTAACACCTAAAATTTTGCATCTTTTCGAAATAGTTAAATTGAGTTATTTATGCAATATATGTGGCATTCAAACGTAGCTATTAATTTTTTTTATGAAATTAAAATCAAACATAAGGTTAGCTACATGGTGGTTAGCTACATGGTTGCATTTCATGCTGGTGCATTTATTTATGTATTGTCTGCATTTTCAAATTGTTAGAAAAATTGAATTTAAATTCAGTTTTAAAAATTCTTTAAAAATCTCTAAAAAATAAAAATAAAAAGGAGAAAAGAGCACGGCGCCCCAGCCTTTTTGGCCCGAAGGCCCGCTGGCCTGTTTTCCTTCTCCCCCGCCTCCCTCTTTCTCTCTTGGGCCGGCAGCCCAATGGCCGGCTCCCTCTCCCCGCTCCCCCTTGGGCCGGCGGCCCAGCTTCCTCTTCCCTTTCCCCGCGCCCCGCCGGATCCCTGACTGGGCCGAAGCCCAGCTTAGCGTCCCGCAAGCCAGCACACGCAACGCCCTCTCTCCCCCCGCTGACAGCCCATCCCCACATGCAGCGTCACCGACACCCCGGCCTCACATGTCAGCCGCGTGAGTTCCCCCTTCCCCGAGTCGGATCGTGAAATGGACCTCCGCCGTGCTGCCCAATTCCAATCGAAGCTGAATCAAGTGTCCCGTGCGTGTCCTAGCAGTCCTATAAAGCTCATGGAACCCGTGCCTCTCCTCTTTTCCCATCTATTGCTCGCTACCGAGCCCTAATCCAGAGCCCGAGCCACCGTATCGATGAGCTTCCGCCCTCCACCGAAGAACGCATTTGCTGGAGCTCCACCGGCCAAATTGGTGAAATCTGGAGCTTCCTCGAGTTTGCCTTGACCTCCCCGACATCTTCCCCAACCAATTTTGCTTCACGTTGCTCAAATCAGCATGATGTTGTACGTAGGGGGTTCGGTTCTGCCTCATTGAGCATAGCTGAAAGGTCCTAATTGGCTAGAGGGGGGTGAATAGCCTAATTTAAAATTCTACAAAACACTAGAGCAATTTGCTAGACAATAACAAAGCGATAAATGCGGTTGCTCTAGCTCTAAGTCAAATGCAAGCCACCTATTTGCAATTCTAGTTAATTATGATCTCTAAGGCACACAATGGCTATGTCACTAATTTACAAAACTAGTGGGCTACACAAGAGAGCTAACAAAGCTAAACAAGCTACACTAGGTACACCACATCATTAGAGGGAATCCCTCTCTGGATTCAGTTTGCGGTTAGTATTTTACGTTTGGGTCAGCTATTTTACGTTTGGGTCAGCGGCGCTTGTCAGGGGTGTTCGGGCCGGCGGGGAAGCGTGCGGGGGTGGGGGCTTGGCCGGCGCGTCAACCTCGCCAGGGCGGCCGCGCGGTGAGGGCTAGCCAGCCATGGCGCGGGCAGCGACGGAGAAGCAGCTTGCGGGCGAAGCAGTAGCAGGAGTGGAGAGAGTGGGCCGAACCGTTGGCCCAATGAATGAGAAGGCCAGACGAAATTTGAGGCTGAAATTTTCTCTCTTTATTATTAGGTAGGTATAGATATAGATTATAGATTATTAGGGGTAGATTATTAATAGGGTATAGATTACTTGAAAAAGGTGTAGAAGTTTTCGCCGATTCCCGATGTCAGAACAAGAACTTGGGTCTAAACACAAATAACCACAAAAAGTGCTAGAATAAAAACAAAGAGAAGCTAAAACTAGTCCATATCACTGGTGCTACAACGTACATGTGGAGTTAAAAAGACAACCAACAAATTAGACAATCCAAAAAATACATTTATCGAGACTTGATACATACTCTCAAAAGAGGGTTAAAAGACAACCAGACAATCTAAAAAATGCATTTATTTATTGAGACAATACATACCCTCAAAAGAGGGTGGTTCCGTTGATATAACATAACAAGCATTCAAAATGTTTATGAAAGAGGACACAAGAGGTCCGACAGTTTTCCCAATGCAAACGATCATAACTAAAATAAATTCATGAACAACTTCCTGCATCATAAACAGGAATTTCATAAGGAAATTCCCTCAGCTTAGACAAAGACCTTAATTATTATTCACGAAGGCAAGCTTCCAACTAAAGGGTTGGTTCTCTGGGACAAAACCAAACATATGGTGTCCAGTTGGTTGCATCTTGCTTGAGCTCCTCTGGGTAAGGGATTTCTTCTATAATATGAGATGCCAAATGAAACACAGATATCCAATACTTTTGGCTGGAAGGTTTATCTGCATAGTAAACACAATTCCTCTTGATGGAAGGAAAGTCCTTTGCAGAGAGGGAGAAGGTGTCCCCTCGACCCACAAACAGAGAGTAGTCACCAAGGTCCATCACCCTGTCGTGGAGCTCCACCTGCATGTCTGGCATCCACTGTGGCTTGTAAACTTCAGCCGGCGATGGATGGTTTCCGAAACGCAACACCACAAGCAGCAGCTCGCCGTTGCAGGCTACCAGGTGCACCCCACGCACGGGATGGAACCCACGCATGGGATGGAACATGTCCTCACACTTGCAGAGCTTATTCACTACGGAGCAAACACGGTGCATCCGAGTCCACTTGGGAGTTCCAGTGGTGAGAAAATCACAAATGACAATGTTCTTCTGCACATCGATGTAGTATGCTTTTCCTCGCAGGAATGCGATGGAATCAATTTCGAACGTACCTCGCTCATAGATCGGGGTCCAGTCGGCATCTCCGGGGCGCCAGAGGAGCGTCTTCTGTCCTATCCGACCCTTGAGCTGCGTAGCAATCGCAAACCAGTTGGGCGATGTGAGCGGATCATCGGAGAGAAAGATCCGGCTGAGAGGGCTCGGACATGGGAGAGAGATCTCCGTATTGGAGAGAAATTCCCACAGCACGAGCCGCGATGGGGATCGGTCGTCGTCGACCAGGGCGAGCCAGCCCCGGGACGTGCCGCAGCAGTAAGGGAGGCCGGCCGGAGGGGCGCCGACTTGTATCCTCTGCGCACCGCGACGAGGGAGGCGGAGGGAGTACTCGCCGCGTGGTATCAATCCGCTCCGCCCGGCTCGGCCAGCGACGACCCACGGGCGCCAGGCGGCTGGGAGAGAGGTGGAAGCTCGCCAGTGCGGGCACACCTGGTGGATGTGGAGGAGGTCGGCGTCGGAGGACAGCCGGCTGGAGACCTCCTTGAGGAGATCGGCGGGGAGGGAGGACCAGCCTTCCCCGGCGGCGGCCATATCTGGATGAGGACTAGTAACCCTCTCTTTTTATTATTATTATTATTGTTTTAGGAAGCCGAATCCAACTCACTCTAAAAAACATGGTGGGCATCGACCTTTTTTTACCGCTGGGCCTGTTTGGGCCTGTTTCCTTTGCAACGATGGATGGATTTAGACCAGAAATAGCCCGCCTTTCCTGTGCGGCGTCTTTTGTGTTTTTATCCAAAAAAAAAACTAAAAATAGAAAAAAACAAGAGAGAGAGTTTTTTTACAACAAACATTTCAACTTTTTTTTAGCAACAACAAACATTTCACTATGAGCAACTAAGTCAGAGTTTTTTTTTTTTGAGAATAAGTCAGAGCTCGTTGAAGGCGGCACTGCAATACAAGGCGCTTACAAAATCAAAGTGTGGCTGGCTGCTGCTGGGAAGAAGCTGATAAAGCTTGTTGAGCCAGCGCATCCGCAGTGCCACTGAGTTGTCTGTCAATAAGTTTCTGTAGTTCCTGCTTGTGGCATAACTGGAGAAGGTTTGGGGTAAAGGCTTAATTATCTCCCGTCTCGAGGGGAGGATTTGATTGGTCCTGTTGGTTGAGGAAGTGAACCAATTCTTGGCAATCCGATAGGAAGGAAATGTTGTGAAGTTGAGATGTTCAGCAACAGCAGCTGCCAGGTAGGCAGCCTCAGCCATCATATGAAAACTAGTTGAGCAGTCCTAGATGAAAACAGCACACAAAAAACTTGCTTTACATATGACCTAGTTGAATGGTGAACCTCGCTGAAGATCTTCTGAGAGTAAGGGCAACAAATTAGGACAGACAAGGATATTAGTATACATGGTAGTAGATAAAAAGGAACTATAAGTATGAGTTTTACTAGTTCACATAAATATGACTAATAGATATAAAAGGAACTATATAAGTATCTCGCCTTTAGATCAATTGTGCAGTGTATTATTATTACATAAAACATATAGGCCTTGTTTAGTTTCCAATTTTTGCAAAATTTTCACTGTAGCAAATTTTACCGGCAACAATTTGGAGGACTAAATATGATCTAAATACAAAACTAATTACACGGATGAACGGAAAATCACGAGATCTTTCTATTAAGCCTAATTAATCCGTCATTAGAGACTGGTTACTGTAGCACAACATTATCGAATCATGTCCTAATTAGACTCATTAGAAAGATCTCGTAATTTTACCCGGGGTTATGGAATGGGTTTTGTCATTAATCCACGTTTAATACTCCATGCATGTGTTCGAACATTTACTGTAGCAGTTTGCAAAATTATTTTGCGTGGATCTAAATAAGGGCTGTAATCAGTGGAGAGAAGCTCGGGCCTACTCCGGTGGTCCACTGCGGCTGCTGAGGTGGTGGTGACTGAAACTGCTGCTGCTGCTGAGCCTGCTGCGGTGGAACCTAAAACTGCGGAAACTGCCACTGACTCTGAAGACCGGTCGTGGTCTGTAAAGCTGGAGTCATGGCGGGCTGACCAGGAAGCTGAAACTGTAGTTGGGGCGGCTGGTACGGTGGGAGCCCCTGAGCAGTCGTAAGGTGCTGCAAGAAGCCAAAGAGGTGGGACTGCATCGCTGTCATCTGTGCCTGTAGAAGCTGCTGTCCCTGGAGGTACTGGGCCTGGAGCTCGTCCTGTCGATGCTGCAGCTCAACTCTGTGTGCACGAGCCTCCTCTGCCTGTCGTGACTGATCCCTCTGCATTCTATCAAGGATAGCAACAAGAGCTGGATCTGACTGCGGTGGCGGAGGAGCTGCACTAGAGGAACCTGAGCCACCTGCCTCGTGGTCGTGTGCTCGGGGAGGGAACTGCCGGACGGGAAGGTAGTCGTCGTCAGAACTGTCGTCGGCGTCCTCTGCAAGAACGGGCCCCCGCAACAAGTCTAGGTGCTCAGCCTCTGTAGCAGCTTGGAGGGCCTCGTCCTGCTCCTCAGGTGTCTCTGTAACTGAACCCTGACGTCTGGTCAAGCGAGGCTCTGCTGACGGGGTGGCACCCGGTGTAGCTGAAGGAGTACCGGTCAGGGTGGCACCACCGTGACCTCTGACTAGCTGACTCATGTTATAAGCAGGAAACTCGTCAGCGCGACCAAGGTGAGGTGGAGGGTGACCCTGAGCCCTGGCAAGACGCTCTACCAAGTAGGTAACCCAGTGAGCAAAGGGTAGCTGACGTCTGCCTCTGATGCCATCTGCAACTGTATCCTCCATCTTTGACACTATGAGGTCCCAAACGTCGAAAGACTCCTGTCGTACTAAGTGTGCAAGTAACCAGAGCTGGATCCTCGTCAGGCCCTCTCAAAAGCCGAGCCTGGGAAGGATCGTCCTGCGGGTGACCTCCAGGAGGACTCGAGCTGTAGGAGTCAAGTCTCGGGGTAGCCTGCTCGAACCCTCGCCAAACGGCTCCTGAAAACAACCTCGGACAAAGTCTGCAGACAGGTCAAGGCCGCCGTGAGGGCGTCTCGGTGGGTCAGCGTCTCCGTAGCAGATCGAGTGAATCCTGGTGTCTGACTCTGTAAGCCGGAAGTACTCTCTGAACTGAACTGCATACACCTTGTACTCGTGACCCTCATAGCAAAAGTGAATAAACTCGTGTACCGGGTCAACGTACAAGGAGGCGTAAAACTGGAGCACTATCTCCCTGTGGTAGTCACCGGTCCGCCCCATCAGGTCTGCTAATCCTGGTAGGTACGTGAGGAAGGGGCGGAGCTGCTCTCCTGCTGCACAAACAACTGCTGAAAGCTGGCAGACTCTGTGCGGCCGGACCTGAACCCTGGCGTGGACGTACGCGTGGTAGATATCCTCGTGCAAGGTGGTCCAGAACTGGGGTCCGGCCTGGGGGTCTCTGCTCGGGGGGTACCACCTGCCGTAGTTCAGCCGCATATCTTGTATCAACCTGGCCGGGGCACGCTGAAGGTCGTAGTGCCTGGCTGGCTCTGGAGACGGTGGCCTGGTTGGGACACGACCACCGCGCTGAGGACCAGGGGGCCTCCTCGGAGGTGCAACAGCTGTAGTAGTCCGTCGACGAGTGGAACGACGGGGCCTGGAAGGCTGTTCTGGCTGCTCAGTACCCTCTGCCTCTGGCTGCTCTGTCTCAGCGGGCACTGACTGCCCCTGCTCAGCTGTCTGCTTTGTGGCCTCAGTCTCTGGAACTGTCTCCTCTGTCTCGTCGGGGTGGCCGAGGTGGACGCGCTGTCCTCCAATCATGATCCCGGTGCCCCTGCCACCCCGCTCTTCTCTATCTGCTGCCTCTGCAACTGCTATAGCAATCTCGGTGTCACGGTTGTTGATGGTCCTTAAACACATGTTTCCCATCAACAATTTACCCTAATAATCACCGAAAAGGCATGAAATGTAGTCAAATAGGTTTCAAACTAACCGAATTCCACATGTCCATAGAATTTTATTTGAATGCAGGAATTTGGCGAAATTTGCAAAGTTGGACCACCAGAGGCCTGGCCCACCCACCAGGGCCCATTTGGGCCTAGGTGGGGTGGCGCCCGCCCCCCCCCCCCCCCCTAGGTGGCGCCCGCCACCTAGGGTTAGCCCACTCGGCTCCCTTGCCACGTCACTGATCCAAGTGACCCTCCTGAGGTCAAATCCTGGCCGTGGGTCACTAGGTCGGTTCATCCGACGGCTCGGGAGGCGAGTGACGCGGATCGTGCCGGGATTCAGACATGGGCCGGCTAGGGTTGGCCCACCGACTTGGGAACCGCCTTTGGAGACCCCCTGGATGCCCTTGGATCAAAGGCGGTGGAGATGGACGGCCAGGGGTGGCGCCCGCCACCCCCCCCTACTGGCGCCGGCCGAGCGCGCGCCGCGCTCCCGCTCCCGTCCCCGCGCGTGGGCGCGCGCGGTACGGTGCCCCGCCACGTGTCAAGCGCCTATTGGCTCGGGCGGGCGCCTGCGCCCCGCGTGGGGGACACGGCCTGGCCCGCTGACGTCGATGCTGCGTCAGCTATTTTGTCTCTTCTTCAATTCTCTTCCATTATTTGGAAAATTAATATCTTTTGATCCCGGAGTCCAAATATAGCAAATAATATATCCGTTTCGATCAGCGCGACGAGCCCTACGCAATGGTGTACTCCAATTCAACTTTTGAGATATTTTTATTTCGTGATTTTGTCGCTTTCCGTTCTTTTCCTGTATAATCCCTACAAAACATAGATACACCAAAACTCGTGGAAATTATTAGTTCCAACCTTTATGTCTATGTTGGTGATCATCTTTTAGCAGTTACATAGGTTATGTTGACGGTTAAAAATAAGCATTAAGGACCGTCAACAAGCTCCCCCAAGCTTAACCTTTGCTCGTCCCTGAGCAAAGCTAAACTCAGCAGAGAGAGACAGGAAATGCTTCAACACTTTTATTTATGATGTTTTTAAGTTATCACAAGGTCTTAAGTAATTGAAAAACAGAATGATCAAGTCAAGCACTATGTCTCAAGTTCTTCCGTCTCACCTTTGTTCTGGAGCTTTTGCAAGATAAAACTGAGGCATTTGCCTTCTTCTCTTTTTTTTTTTAAATACATGAATGGAGCTTTAAGAATATTGTAGCACACTTACTCTGCACTTTGCTTATGTCAATGCTTGGAGCGAGGGAGAGGAATGTCATACTCCTAGATCAAGACCTTTGACCTTTTTGAAAATTGTCATCTCTTACTGGCATATTGCTTATTAGAGGGACCATGGGCTATCTTTTTTTTTCAATCTCTCTCTTTTTTTCTCTCTCTCTTTTTTTCAGGTGGGTGCCGAAGTACCCCTAATTCTACTATCGTACACTTGTCCATTTTTACCTCTCTTTTTTTTCTTTTCTCTTTTTTTCCTCTCGAGGTTGTCGGACACTTGTCCCTTTTTATTTCCTCGAATCATATTTTTGCATAGCCCATGCCTCTAACGCAATAATACTTTAGAAGAGTGAATCTTGTATATTTTTAAAACAAAAGGATCTTGATCTTTGGAGCATGATAAATCTCTCAACCAAAACTACAAGAATTAACAATAGCTTGAACAAAGCAAGTGCCCACCGTTTTATATATCTTATAAGATCCTAGGTATGAATTAAACGATGTCAAACAGGATCTCATCATTTTTTTTATTTTAAGATTTTCAAAAGATAAAAACTTCAGAACTCTAGTGAAACTTGGAACAAGGTAGATAGCAGCTCAGACTTTCTCATATCATATTCGTCAATTACCTAGACTTAGATCAAACTTTCTTTTTATTTTATTTTAATCTTAAAGATCACACAAAACTATGTAAGAAAAACTTTATTTGATTTTATGATTATGCATCTTTTTTTTCTTTTTTCTTTATTTCCAAAAACTAGTAAATAAAACTAAGAAAGAAAAGTAATACTTATCCAGATACACGTGGGGGTGCCTCCCCCAAGCTAGATGTTGACATAGTCGTTCACTCTTGTGGCTCGCATGTTAACTCTTAGTCTTCTCAAGCTTCCAATTCCTGCACAACTCAAATAGACAACAAAACTCGTGGAGCATGTTAAGGGTTAGGTAATCAAATATTTGTTGCCTAGAGCTTATGTTGATCATGAGAGCTTTAATGCGAGAATTCTATAAACTCAATTACATCAAGTTCCTCTACCAGGTTGTTTTGTGGCTCGAGATAGACTTTCAAGCGTTGACCATTTACCTTAAAAGTGTTACCTATGTCATCTTGAATGGTAATGGCTCCATGGGTTGAAGTGTTGATGACCTTGTATGGTCCATCCCACTTACTTCGTAGCTTACCATGTCCAAAGAGCTTAACTCTTGAATTGAATAGTAGAACCTTATCTCCAGGCTTAAACTCCTTGTGCTTGATTCTCTTATCATGCCATCTTTTTGTTCTCTCTTTATAGATTCTTGCATTGTGATAAGCCTTTTCTCTCCATTCTTCTAGTTCAGATAGTTGCATCAGACGATTCTCACTAGCTAGGTGGAGATCCAAGTTCCATTTCTTGAGTGCCCAGTGAGCCTTAAACTCCACTTCCACAGGCAAATGACAAGTTTTTCCATATACAAGTTGATAAGGTGACATGCCTATGGGTGTCTTGTATGCAGTTCTATAGGCCCAAAGTGCATCAGGGAGTTTGTCCTTCCATCCCTTGCCCATCTCATTTACGGTCTTTTGTAGAATATTCTTGATTTGTTTGTTGGACGTTTCAGCTTGACCGCTAGTCTGAGGATGGTATGGTGTTGCGACGTTGTGCCAAACTCCATGATCTGCTAGGTACTTCCGGAAGAATTTATCAATGAAGTGGGAACCTCCATCGCTTATAACTATTCGGGGTATACCAAAGCGAGGAAAGATTACTTCGTGGAACATTCTCTTGGCATGTTTTGAATCAGCTGTTCGACACGGTAGTGCTTCTACCCATTTGGACACATAGTCGACAGCTACTAAGATGTGCTCGCAATTTCCGGATATAGGGAATGGCCCCATGAAATCAATGCCCCAAACATCGAAGAGTTCCACTTGGAGATTATTTGTGAGAGGCATTTCATTTTGTGAGTTGATATTCCCATGTTTTTGACAACGGTGGCATCTCCTGACAAAGTCCTTTGTATCTTCATACATCGTTGGCCAGAAAAAGCCACTTTGCCAAATCTTAGCATGTGTCCGGAATGCTCCATAGTGTCCTCCATATGGCGAGGCATGGCATCTTTCCATAATTTGAGTAGCCTCAGCCATAGGAACACATCTTCTCAAAAGCCCATCGGCGCAGACTCGGAAAAGATATGGCTCATCCCAAAGGTGAAAACGACTATCGTGCAATAATTTTCTTTTGTTCGCACCAGGTGGGACATAGCCTTTCACTATAAAGTTTACGATGTCTGCATACCAAGGATCAGCATGTGTTATCTTGAGCAGGGTGAGGAAAAACTTTGACACCAAATGAGGAAAATGTTTGCTAGTCCCTCAAGACAGAGGCAACAGCTCTACACAACTAGCAAACTCCCTCTCGACAAGTGCAAGCAACTAGGAAGACTCTCCCCCTAAGTCAACCAAACGGAGCACACATGATTTGAAAATCTCCCCTTTAGCAAAAACTCCCTCTTAGTTGAACATTAGGAGACATATGATTTGCAAGAACTTCTCTCCCCCTTAGTTGAAAATGCACTTATCAAGAATCCAGGGCAAATTTTGTCCCCTTTTGGCAAAGTCTCCCCCTTCCAAAATGCATATGAAGTCAGAAATGCAAGTTAGAAGCTTCAGGCATATAATCAAAAGAGTGCAAAGATGCTCTAATCGGTATAGCTCCAATCTCAACAAAGCACTCAAATAGCGAAGGCTCAAACTGATCACACATACGAAATATGAAGCATATGAGCAAGTGAGCAGTTTTTAGCCAAAAAGATAGTCACCATCAAAATAGCACTACACATGTATAAGTAGGAGTCCAAACAAGTGCTAAACATGTATACAAAGTGAACTAGCCCTAGCAAAGTTCAATCATCATGCATAGGAATGAAGCATATACTTGTGATTTCAGTTTTAACATCGGAGTTGCAGCGGTGAAATTACACAAGTTAATTTTCAGCATGTGATTGCGAGAGGTTGAAAGCTTGTCATTGCCTAACTTTTCAACCGAGCGAAGCCTATGCCGAAGCAATCAGAAGCTTAAAGCTACGGTTTCGGTCATACACTACACGGCTCAAGTTTAACTCAAAGTGCAATGAGAAACAGTCTCGATACCGTGAGGTGTTGACAAGCAATCCCATCTCGATCTTTTCAATTCACTTAACACTTGGTTCAATTTTTAAACAGATATGAACAGACCAAGCAAGTGAATGACTCAGAACTAGAGACATAGCAACCTAGCATATATGAAAAGCAGGAATGGACTCGACACACCCTACACATGCTAGTTGCATATCTCAATGGTGAACATGTTCAGATTTATATACATTAAGCAAAATTCACCATTTCAAAAATAGCTCAGCTCATAACATGTATTAGTGATCAGAAGGAGCATAAGCTACAAGCATTAACATAAGTATTGGAGCATACTAAACAAAGCATAGTTACATTCTAGTGATTATAAACATGAAGCTCAGAATGTAAATGCGTATGCTAAAAAGAAAAGAAAAGAAACCCAAAAAAAAGAGTCAGTCTATGATACAACTCAAAATGCTTCCCCCATCTAAAAGGGGAAACACACACCAAGCTCACCCCTCAACCTATTAAAGGTTGATTCGTCTAAAGGCTTGGTGAAAATATCAGCCAGTTGGTGATGAGTATCGACATGGCGAAGGTCGATATCACCCTTCTCCTGGTGGTCTCGCAAGAAATGAAAGCGCACATCAATGTGTTTGGTTTTCGAGTGAAGCACGGGGTTCTTAGCAACGCTAATGGCACTCGTACTGTCACAAAGCAAAGGCACTCGAGTAAAGCTCAAACCAAAATCACGCAAAGTGGCCATCATCCAGAGTAACTGGGAACAGCAGCTAGCCGCAGCAACATACTCAGCCTCCGTGGTAGACTGGGCGACACTAGACTGCTTGCGAGAAGACCACGATACAAGAGAAGATCCAATAAATTGGCAAGTCCCAGAAGTGGACTTGCGCTCGATACGACAACCAGCAAAATCGGCATCGGAATAACCGCAAAGCGAGAGAGTGGAGGAAGCAGAATACCAAATCCCGAACTCAGGCGTGAAACGAAGGTACCTGAAGATGCGCTTTACCGCCTGACGGTGAGAAGTGCGCGGCGACGCCTGAAAGCGCGCGCATAGACACACCGCGAACTGAATGTCCGGGCGTGTCGCCGTCAGGTAGAGCAGCGACCCGATCATACTGCGGTACTCCTTCTGGTCCACTGCTTCTCCGTCCACATCCGCATCCAGGGCAGTCGTCGTCGACATGGGTGTTGGAAGAGGCTTAGCCTCACCCATATCGAACCGCTTCAGCAAGTCTTTGGTGTACTTGCCCTAGTGCACAAACGTCCCTTCTCGGGATTGCTTAATTTGCAACCCGAGAAAGAATGTCAGCTCGCCCATCATGCTCATCTCGAACTCCCTGCTCATAGTATCTGCAAACTTGGCAACCAAAGCGTGAGAGGAACCACCGAAAATGATATCATCCACATAAATTTGGACCAAGAGTGTATCTTTGCCTTGCCGGAGGAGAAAGAGTGTCTTATCTACACATCCCATTTTAAAACCCTTAGCTAGCAGAAAAGTTTTCAGTCTATCGTACCAGGCTCTAGGGGCTTGTTTCAAACCATACAAAGCTTTGTGGAGTTTAAAAACGTGGTTTGGAAACTTGGGATTTTCAAAACCGGGGGGTTGCTCAACATAAACCTCCTCCTCTATGTAGCCGTTTAAAAAGGCACTCTTGACATCCATTTGAAAAAGTTTGAAACCCCTGGATGCAGCATAAGCCAAGAGTATCCTAATAGCCTCCAAACGTGCTACAGGAGCGAAGGTCTCCTCATAATCTATCCCTTCCTTCTGACTATAGCCTTTCGCTACAAGCCGGGCCTTGTTTCTCACAACATGGCCATCGTCTCCTTGCTTGTTTTTAAATACCCATTTTGTCCCAATAGGCTTACAGTCAGGTGGAGGTGGAACTAGAACCCAAACCCGATTTCGCTCAAAGTTCTCTAACTCCTCATGCATGGCATTGACCCAATCCGGATCCGTCAATGCGTGTCCAACATCTCGGGGCTCAAAATTAGCAACAAAAGCAGAATGAGCGAAGTGAGAGATGTGCTGGGACCTGGAGCGAGTAACTCGCTCATCGATGTCGCCGATCATCTGTTGAGGAGAGTGCTGGCGCTGGATGTGTCGTGGCGCCTCCCGGGAAGAAGTAACCTCCCCCTCAACAGTAGCTGGTTCCACCCCGGGTACAAAAGGTACCGCTCGAGGTGGAGGATCCCACGGCCCCCAGGAAGAAGAGGTGTCGGGGCCGTGAGTCGTCGTCGAGGCCGCTCCTTGCGGCACGGCAGGTGGAGGGGGTGCTGGATCATCCATACCTTCAGCACCCTCATCCTCGTCATCGAAAAGAGGCTCTCCAACCTCATGATCACCTGCACGCTCAAAACGAGAAGAAGGAGAAACAAGAGTCTTGTCGAAGGTGACATCTGATGTCTCCATGACTCGGTTAGTATCAAGGTTAAGTACACGATATGCTCTAGTGTGAGTGCCATAACCCAAAAATACTCCGTCAGAAGAACGAGACTCAAACTTGTCCAGGTTGCCTTTCTTCAATATAAAACAATGGCAACCAAAGACTCTAAAATAACTCACCTTGGGCTGGCGACCAAAACGCAACTCATAAGAGGTCTTCTTCAAAAACGCTCTCAGAAAAATGCGATTTGAAATATAGCATGCAGTGTTCATAGCTTCGGCCCAAAAACGCCTAGGAGTCCTATGCTCATCGAGCATCGTCCTGGCCATCTCAACAAGGGTCCGATTCTTCCTCTCTACAACACCATTTTGGGGTGGTGTGTAGGGGGAAGAAAACTGATGCTCCAAACCAAGGCGGTTACAAAACTTCTCAAAATCCGAATTTTTGAATTCGGAACCATTATCACTTCTAATAGCTCGCATCGAGTTCAAAGGGAACTCGTTCTGAAGACGCAAAATCAGATTGCGAGCAAAAGAGAAAGTCTCAGTCTTCTCAGTCAAAAAGAAGACCCACGAATACCTCGAAAAGTCGTCAACAACAACCAAAACATACCACTTACCACCAACCGAGCTCACCCGAGCCGGACCAACAAGATCCATGTGTAAAAGCTCTCCAGGGTGCGAGGTCATGACCTTAGTCACTGGATGGTGGGGAGCGGCATCCATCTTCCCATGTCTACAAGAATGGCAAACTAGATCCTTCTCCATCGAAAGCTTGGGCAATCCTCGGATTAGGCCAAGTGAGCTAAGCCTTGCAAGCAAGTCGAAGCTTAAGTGACCGAGCCTCCTATGCCACTTCCAAAGATCAGAAGAAGAAGGACTAGCCAAAAGACAGCGAGAAGAACCAAACGACTCTGAGAAATTCGCGCGAAAGACTTTTCCAAAGGGTGAAATCAGACATACAAGATCGCCCTGAGGATCTAATATGCGACTAAGGTTCGGTTTAAAACGAATCTCATAGTCATCATCAAAAAGTTGCGAAACAGAAAGCAAGTTAAAATGCAGGTTAGAAACAAGAGCAGCATCGCGCAACACAAAGTGCTCATTAACCCGCACAGTTCCACGGGACAATACCTTACCTTTACTATTATCGCCGAAGGTTATGTACTCCTTTCCGGCGACCGGGCTAAGGCTGGAGAACCACTTGGCGTTTCCGGTCATGTGCCTCGAACAACCGGAATCCACCAACCAAATGTCCTCCAACCGTCTTACCTACATCAATAAAAAGACATAGGGTGAGCATACGGTCCAACACTGGGGTTAGTGAAGTAAGGGGAAAACCAGTGTTGGGTCGGCTGCTCAAAAGAAGAGTTAGTGTAAAAACCATTCCTAACCTGTCTACCAGGGTAGCGATCACCACGCACAGGAAAACGTGGTCCGCTAGGGAAGAAGCGCTCACCGCGATACTCAACCTGCGGTGTGGGAAAGCGCTCAACAAGGCCACCGCCACGGGGTCCGTTACCTGCAAAAGCAGGACCCCGTCGGGCACGCTCTCTACGAGGCCTACGCCTAGGAACCTGGGACTCAACACCTCTAGGCCTAGCGTCTCTCCTCGGAGCTTTCCTATCCTGCCTAGGCCTGGGAACCTCCCCGCCGGGCCTAGCAGCTCTCCTCTGGACATTCGGCACTTGCCCACCGTGAGAAGGGTGATACAAGTCCGGGTTGTCCATCTCCCGAGCATGGCGCGCCTCTCGCTTGCGCCTAAAGCAGAACTCGCTCAAGTGACCATCCCTTCCACAGAAGTCACACTGGTACCTCACCGCGCGCAAAGGGGGTTGTTGGTACGCCGGGCTGTGGGTATGGTTCACTTTGCCCTTCTGTGGCAAGCACTCCTCCTGAATGGGTGGCATTGTGTCAAGCTTGTTCTTGAGGTGGTTTGGCTTGGGTGCCCAGACTTGGTTTTTGGGTGGAGCTCTCGGGGGTTCCTCAAACACACCATCCTTGGTGGTAGGCTTGGCAGGCTCTTTAGGTGGAAGCTTGGTCAGTTTGGGAGTAGTGGTGGAGTTGGGCTTATCACTCGGGTTTAGACCACTAGACTCACCAATCTTCCCAAAAGCGGAAAGATCAACACCTGGAGCAAAACCTACACCTGGACCTCCAGCAGCTCGCTTGAATTGGGAAATCATCATCCCGAGCTGCGGCTCACCACAAGACACCCATGACAAGATGGTCCGAAGGTATGTGTTTTCTTCCTCAGTTTGCATCTTGCCATGCTTCACATTGGCTATCTCCATCTCCAAGCCTTCACACAAAGCACACCTCGTGACACACGTGCTATCCGAGCTGGCCTTCTCTAAGGACTCAAGCTTAGCATTCTTCTCTGCCAACTCGGACTACAAGACAGGACAAGTCTTGGACGCACCCAACAAAGAAGGTCTAGCCTTCAGCTCATCCAGTTCTCCTACCAACGCAGCATACTTACCCCTCAAGGTGAGAAGGTCAGTCATGTGCGTGGTGCACGACTCACACTCAACCTCCTCCGACACGACCACGGTGGACTTGGCAAACTCAAGCTCCCTCACCGTGTCCTCCCATTTCTGCCTAAACTCCTTGCGCTCTCTAGCGGCACGCCTAAGCAACTTATCCTGGCTAAGGAGGGCAGCAGTAAGTTTCTCGACCTCGGAAGAAAGCTCGTCGTAGGTGAGAGATACCTGGGAGGTGTCGTCGTCGTCGTCGTTCTGAGGCGTGTGCTCCACCTTGCCTCCGACCTCATCTCCGAGCACAATGGTGCAGAGGCCTCCGTCGTCGGCGAAGAAGCAAAGACCGTTGAGCTGGTCCTCGATCTTCTTCCTCCTCTCGGACTCATCGTCGCTTGAGCAAGCGGAGTCGCCATCCGAGTCGTCGACGTCGCTGAGCGCGGCGAAGAATGCACGCTTCTCAGCTTGGGCCTTCTCCAAGTACTTCTTCTTGATGTACTCTTTGTCGAAGCCGCCCTTCTTCTTGTGTGCTGGGGGGACGTGCTTCTCCTTGTACTTGGAGTCGTGCTTGCGCCCATGATCGCCCTTCCCCGAATGCTTGTTCTTCTTGGGGCAGTTGGCGATGAAGTGGTCGGGGTTGCCGCACTCGTAGCAGCCCGAGCGTCCTCCTCTGCGACGGCGGTTCATGCGGTTGTTGTGGAACCGCGAGAACCGGTTGGCAAGCAAAGCCAACTCGTCGTCTCCCAGAGACTCCAGCTGGTCCTCTGTCACAGAAAAGAGAGAAGAAAGCTCAAAACCAGCTGAGGCGTTAGAGGAAGATCCGGAAACCAAAGCCATAGTCGGGCCAGAAGGATTTGCAAAAGAAGCCCTCGACATGGCATCAATCTCACTGGACTTGAGCTTACTGAAGAGCTCGTCGCACGTGAGGGTCTCATAGTTAGGTGATTCGATGATCGCCTGAACTTTGGAGTCCCACACCGACCGATCGAGAGTATGCAAAAGCTTCAAAGCTCTCTCATGATCGTCGAAAGGCAACTGCTCCTTGTTAGCCCTCATCCTGTTGACAATCACCTGAAAGCGAGCGAATAAACTTTCTATGCTCTCGCCAGGCTGATGTCGAAAGTTCTCATACTCTCTCTTGAACGACTCGTAGAGTCGGGTTTTGACTTGAGAGGTGCCCTCATGAAAACGCATGAGAGTGGTCCAAATCTCCCGAGCCGTAGAGAGGTGAGAAACACGATCAAACTCACCCATGCTCAGACAAGAGAAAAGAGCATTATGGGCTCGGCTATTGGCATCGTGCTCGTCAATCTGCTGCTGAGTCACACGAGCAGCCAAGACCACGTAATCAGGGGAGTTGCAAATATCCCAGATAGAAGCGCCCAAACTCTGCAGATAGGCCGACATACGTATCTTCCAATACGCATAGTTCGTCCCATCGAAAAACGGCGGTTTGCCCACGCCGCGATCCATGTCGCCTTCGGTGGATCTGGAACCGGCTAAGGTGGAAGATCCTTAACCTGCTCCGATACCAATTGAAGGACCGAGAAGCTATCCGAAAGCGACCAGAGGGGGGGTGAATGGGAGCTTCAAAATTTTCTTTCGGAAACTAGATGCCACTGTCCCAAACTCAACCCCAAGAGCGAACCCTAGAGCTTGCTAATGTCCACGACCCTAGATGTAGGGTGGATGCTTCCAAAAAGCACAGCGGGACACTACACAACTCTAGAAAGCCAACGCAAAAGACAGAACTCGAATCCGTCAACGAACGAGCGAACTGCGAACGAAACAACGCGAAAACCAATCGACCGGACTCTGACCTGCGTCCGGTCAGCAGGGACCGGACGCGTCCGGTCACACAAAACCTGATCTGGGACCTTACTGTGTTGGACCGGACTCTGAGGAGCAGTGCGTCCGGTCAACACTAGAGCGTCCGGTCAGCAGAAGGCAAAGCACGGGAACAGTAGCACCGGTGAGTCTGGTCCCTCAACAATCAGAGCGTCCGGTCGAGCTGCAGGGAGACTCGCTGAGCATTCAACGACCGGACGCACTTGGTCAGCGTCCGGTCGGCCCGATGCCAGCGTCCGGTCAGAGCGCAGCAGCCCCGTTCGTCCACCGATTCGCCTCGATCTCACCCAAACCAATTCCTCTAGGGATCAAACTTGGTGAGATGAGTCACAAGGAGTATAGTGAGCTATCTCTAAGAGATCATGGCTCGAACCTATCTCCAAATCGATGAATCGAAGAATTTCGGGGGAAAGGAGAAAAAGTGACCCGAAACTAAAAATCGATCGACCTCCTAGACCGTGAGGTTAGAGGATGATTCCTTCGGTGGAAAGAAATGCCTCACGATCTAGAACAACTTGGTTCAAACGGATTTGCAAAAGATGAACCGAGCAAAGAGATCAAGCGACGGGAAAATCGTGGAGAAAAAGGATTCCACGAAGAACACGAACGAAACACGAATCACAGCCACGAATTGCGAGCCGAAGCGCAAACACACGCTACGACAAGGAGGATACGGCCTCCTTTCCTCAAAATCAACAAGTACATAGAGTTCTTGGTCTCTCTGCGGATCTCAGCTACAGCAGGGGATGGGAGAGCAGGAAACCCTAAGTCTCTGATGGCTAAAACTGAAATAACTGAGATGGGGAAGGAGGGTGTCTCCCCTGACTACTTATCCTATTCTAGTCTAAGTCTATTTCCTACTCTACCCCTCTCTAATCTAATTACAGAGCGAACCAGCTAAACCCTAAGGTTATTCTGGACCAACTCGGGTGGTAGGTAGGATCGACGGCCACGCCCACGCAAGTCGTCCGCGTTGCCTCCACGCAACCTTCCGATTGCCGCCACGTGCCGCCCTCGCTCTGTACCCCCAGTTTTGAGGCCCAAACCGGGAAACCAGCCTTTTCCAATCAGCCCCCGGTTTTGAGGCCCAAACCGGGAAACCAGCCTCCAGCCTGAGTTTTGTGGCCCAAACTCAGAAACCTGCAGCGCCCGAGTTTTGAGGCCCAAACTCGGAAACCGGCCCATCGCCCGAGTTTTGTGGCCAAACTCGGAAACCGTCCGCGCCCAGGTTTTGTGGCTCAACCTGGAAACCGAGCACCCAGGTTTTGAGGCCCAAACCTGGAAACCGTCCACCCGTTGGTTTTTCTCTGGCTCAACCAACAAACCGGAGTTGTAGAGGGGATGCACCGCCCGTGCACCCCGTCCACCGACACGTGTCCCCAGGTCCTCGACCCAAGCAACACCGTGCCCCGCAAGTCTCTGCTCGTCGCTGTCCCAGGCTGCCAGCCACCACAGCTGATCCTCAGGCACTCTGGTCCCTCAGTCCAAGCCTCATGTCCGCCCTTCACCGCTCGGTACATCGGCATGGCACGTCCGCCGCACGGCACGCCCATCCTTCACCGCACCCGGTCCGTCAGCATGGCACGTCTCAACTTGACCTTCACCTTGCCCTCGTTCACTGTCTCCGTGCTCGACACCTGCACAACACAAGCCAAAGAACATGCGATCAATCCAGTTGACAATCACTCATCACTCAGAGACCCGGCATACACCCATGTATCCGCAGGTCCAGGTCACAGCACATCTCTCACTTCGCTCACTCTGCTTTTGTTGCTAATTTTGAGCCCCGAGATGTTGGACACGCTTTGACGGATCCGGATTGGGTCAATGCCATGCATGAGGAGTTAGAAAATTTTGAGCGAAATTGGGTTTGGGTTCTAGTTCCACCTCCACCTGACTGTAAGCCTATTTGGACAAAATGGGTTTTCAAAAACAAGCAAGGAGAGGATGGCCACGTTGTTAGAAACAAGGCCAGGCTTGTAGCGAAGGGTTATAGTCAGAAGGAGGGGATAGACTATGAGAAGACTTTTACTCTTGTAGCTCGTTTGGAGGCGATTAGGATACTCTTGGCTTTTGCTGCATCCAAAGGTTTCAAACTTTTTCAAATGGATGTCAAGAGTGCCTTCTTAAACGGCTACATAGAAGAGGAAGTATATGTTGAGCAACCCCCCGGTTTCGAAAATCCCAAGTTTCCAAACCATGTTTTTAAACTCCACAAAGCTTTATATCGTTTGAAACAAGCCCCTAGAGCCTGGTATGATAGATTGAAAACTTTTCTGCTAGCTAAGGGTTTTAAAATGGGATGTGTAGATAAGACGCTCTTTCTCCTCAAGCAAGGCAAAGACACACTCTTGGTCCAAATTTACGTGGATGATATCATTTTCGGTGGTTCTTCTCACGCTTTGGTTGCCAAGTTTGCAGATGGTATGAGCAGGGAGTTTGAGATGAGCATGATGGGCGAGCTGACATTCTTTCTCGGGTTGCAAATTAAGCAATCCCGAGAAGGGACGTTTGTGCACCAGGGCAAGTACACGAAGGACTTGCTGAAGCGGTTCGATATGGGTGAGGCCAAGCCTCTTCCAACACCCATGTCGACGACAACTGCCCTGGATGCGGACAAGGATGGAGAAGCAGTGGACCAGAAAGAGTACCGCATCTTACACGGTTGAGAAACCGGGACTAAAGCCCCTTTCCAACCAGGACTATAGGCCACGTCTCAAGTAGTGAAAATATACCAACTACTGGTAAGTTTTTCTTATAAAAAAAAACTAGTACGCTTTTAAATTTTTTTGTTGACAACTAAAGAGCCGAAGTACCACCATATCGCATCATCAATAGTTACTCATCAGAAGTTAAGCAATGAGATAAGGTTTAAATTAAATGTCACAATTTAACCTATTGACAACTTTTGTGTAGAAGCAAGCATGCATGGAGTGATCATCCAGTGCATATATTCTTGTTTGTATCACTTATTAATATTTTTTAGAGAAAAATCACTTATTAATATTTCAGCAACAATTTTGCATTTGGGAACTACCTATCACTGCTTACAAATATTGTTGGCTAATGTTAGAGCAACAAATGATCCAGGAGGATGGCATCAGAAAAAAAGAGCCAAACCAGGCTAGCCTTACCAATCGCTGCTTACAGATATATATTTATATTGCAACCCATGAAGATGGATATACTCTAGCACTCAATAAAATCTGCAATGTTGCCCTAAATTTATGAACATGATTTATACCAAATAATCATGTGGCCTGAGTATAAATACATTAACTATTGCTAATTACGAGAAATTTTACGGTGTTTGGAAATAATAACATCCCTCCATTTCATTAGATCGGATGGTTCAAAAATAGAAAGAACCACATATATAGGAGGAACTTAAGTTATGGACCGGAACCGAGAAATATGTGGACCCGGAACTAGCGTTTAAATAAATTTGGACGGTATAACAGTATTTTTGATGTCTCAACTTGCTTCTCCGAATCAAGAAAAACGAACTGCTTCTCATCTCCGTGAGTTGTTTCTCTCTCTCTCTCTCATCGTCTCGAGCAGGGCGTAGCCCATGGCGGGCGCGGTGGTGGCTCACCGGTGCGGCCGCACATCCCTCACTCTCCTAGTGCCGGGGCTCACCGACGTGGGAGCTATGGTCTAGCTCCGCCGATAGCCACTCTAGGCCTCCAGCTCGGGTGGCGGCGCGTATATACAAGGTGCACGGTGACCCAGAGAGAAGCGGCGAGCTAGTAAATATGTCTGGAACTCAAAAGGCTAAAAAAGAAAGCTAAAAAAAGGAATGCAATCTTCTCCCTGAAAGTATCTACCATATATGATCAGACCACCGGCTGCAGTATATACAAGCAAGAGACGAACAACCGCCTACTGAAGGACAGACAAATCACTACCGGAGACGGCCTCTTTGCCGAGCGTCCGGTTCTTTGCCGAGAGTTAAAACACGGGCACTCGGCAAAGAGCTCTTTGCCGAGAGCCAGCTCTCGGCACCATAAGAAACTCGGCGACGATTCCTATACCGAGGGCCAGACTCTCGGCGAAGTATGGCTCTCGGCAAAGAGAACCTATGCCGAGAGCCGAACCCTCGGCGTAGAATACACCTCGGCAAACGGAACCCTCGCGAACGGCTCCCCTGCGCCGTTACCTTTGCAGGCTCTCGGCAAAGGCTTGGATTTTTTTTGGTAAACTCTATGCCGAGAGCCCTGACCCTGACTCTCGGCATAGGTGCTCTTTGCCGAGGGCTTTAGGAAGCTCTCGGCAAAGATTATTATTATTTTTTTGTTTTTTTGCTCCCAATTTTTTCTGTAGCCTTGCTACAGTATTATGAGCCAAGATTTCAAATTTGAAGTGTTTTCCATACTTCTTGCTATATTTCGCGCATTTTCTTTAATTTGATGATTTTTTCCGCGGGACGCACGTTTGAACTGCAGGTGCATGAAATAATGAAACTCAGCGATTCAAAAAATGGTATTCATTCTTCGGAGGGTATTTCAACACCGTATCCGGGGACAGGCACGGAGACTCGACCGTCTCGTGCACGAGAAACGGCGACCAAGTTGCGTGATACTGGATTTAAATTTATTAAAAATACAAACGAAGTCAGAAAATCATCAAAATTGACGAGTGACCTTGACATCGCATGTAGAGGCTATGAAAAAAATTTGGGAATGTTTGGAGCAAGTGGTGGCGCAAGATGGTTGAAACCCTGAGATCTCCGGATAGCCTCACATGCGATGATATGCACAGTTCTTGCAGGTAAGTGATTTCTTTTGAGATTAAGCTTTTTGTACTTTTCATCTGACGCTTAGACGTGAAATAATTGATGATGTGCAGATGATCCCCCAATGGTGCCAGTCGTTTCCCGAGTGCTGGGAGATGATCGTGGACCGGTGGCTATCCGAAGAGTGGGCGGCCCACCACGCCGAGGCTCGGGAGGCGCGTCTGCAGATGTCAGGTGTACCACACCACCAGGACAACCGCAACGTCGCCGAGTACGCACAAGCTTGGGTACGTGAAAGACTTTATCAATTCCTCGCTCAAATGTTGCATGATTACTAATCATCTTGTTGTCTTCCTCGCAGTCGGCGGCACATGGTGGCTAGCCTTGCGGCACGTTGTCGGCATACGCCATGTCCCACAAGGGCAAGGCCACGACAGCGGAGACCTCCTACAACCCCGACGATCCCGCCGACGCGTACACCAACTCCAGCGTCCACTCCCGCCTCACTGACTACTCAGAGGCGGCAAGGGCGGTCCATGGGGACGCCTTTGATCCCGCCACCGCGGACCTGGACGGGAGCATCGTCATGAGGATTGGAGGAGGGAAGAAGCACGGGCGGTTCTGGCTTGGCGACGGCGTCATCGACACGGCCTCCACTCCCACTCTGTCCTAGCTCCGAGCACAGAGCACGAGCGGGAGCGTCCCCATACGCCCCACGCCCGTCGCCTGCCGCAGTCGCGGGTCGCCGAGCTCGAGGTTATTTCTATTTAACTCATCGTACATTGATCTTTAAATGTTTGTATTGTTCTAACATTCACTTTGTATTATCGCAGACCCGCCTGGAAAGAGAAAGGCAAGAGCGCCAGGTGTCCGAGACCCAGATGCGGTCACAGATGTCGGCCCAGATGGAGGCTCAAGCTAAGCAGATGGCGGAGCTCATCGCCTTCATGGCCTCCCAGGGCATGGCCGTGCCCCAGACGCTCATGGCTCCTCCACCGCCGTCTCTGGACCCTGGAGCTGCTCCTGTGAGTATCAATACGTCAGTGTTTTATTTTTTTCATTTCCTTGTCTGACATGACCTTTTGCAGCCTCCTCCATCAGAAGGTTCGAACAACCGCCACGCTTCTGGATGGAACCCGGCCGGGGGTCAAGCAGGCGACAGTTCTCAGGGGTGACCCGGTTGGCCGGGGGTGTAGTAGATTGAACTTTGGACTATCCTCGTGTGTTACTGAACTCTCATGTTGTTGAACTATGTGATTTGAGGACATATATGTTATTGAACTATGTGATGTGATATATATATATATATATATATATATTCTGTGACGTGAAATGTGATATATATGTGATATGTGATGAATGTGATATATATATGTTTGATAGTGTCGGAGAAAAGAAAAAACAGAAATAAAAAAATAAAAATTGGGATCTTTGCCGAGGGCGGCTCTCGGCAAAGAGGCCCTTTGCCGAGGGCTATGACCATAACCCTCGGCAAATCTGAGAACCAGAACGCAATTTCCACAGCTTTGCCGAGGGCTTTGGTCATAGCCCTCGGCAAAGTCCGAGGTTTGCCGAGGGCCGGCTAACCTAGCTCTCGGCGAAGAGGTCCCAAAAAAAATTGAAATTTCTTTGCCGAGAGTCGGCCCTGGATAACTCCTGGCACATAAAAATAATAAAAAAAATTTATCGCTTTGCCGAGAGTCAGGTTACCGGCTCTCGGCAAACGTACCACCTTTGCTGAGAGTTAGGTTAGCCGGCCCTTGGCAAACGTACCGTCAATAGGGACCGCCGTTAACGGCCACTTTTCTTTGCCGAGAGCCAGTCGGGACCCTCGGTAAAAGGTTTGCCGAGCGCCCGACAAATGGCCCTCGGCAAAGGATCCTTTGCCGAGAGGATTTTTGCCGAGAGCTCTTTGCCGAGAGCAGCGCTCGGCATAGGCTTCGCCGAGTGTCAAATGGTCTTTGCCGAGTGCGAGAGGCACTCGGCAAAGCAGCCGTTTCCAGTAGTGAATAGATTCACATATAATGTTGGATAATTTCACATGAAGAAAAATTCGCATATAGTGTTGAATGGTTTCACACCAAAAGCTAGCATGTGCATGTCTCTCAGATCACAAAGCCAGGAGCATCGGAGTAGTATATAGGAGATATCGAAACTATGTACTCTGAAAAGGTGTCGACCTTCTCGGCATATAGGAAGACGACCCTAGGTGCACCCTTCGCTCCTCCAATCGTCGTGAAAAGGCCAAGCCCACAGAACGACACCAACTGTACGAAGACGGCGACCCTAGGAGCACGGCTGGCAGCGAGGAGAACTGATATCTGTCACCGGGGAGAACTCATATCTGTCACCGGTTTGCAGCAACAGGCAGACAATGGCGACCCTAGGAGGCGTGTGGTGGCCAGGGCAACGGGCTGGGAGGCACCGAGGCGGGCGACCTGGGACTGGGAGACGGTGATCCGATGACCTGGGAGATGCATGGCTGGGAGGCGGTGAAGCAGATCTAGCAAAGCACGGGCACAGAGCAGTTCGTGCCATCCTAGAATTGGGTTGCGAAGCTGAGAATCACGAGCACGGAGCAGTTCGTGCCATCGTAGAATTGGGTTGCGGAGCTGAGAATCTGTAGAGTAGGACAAGTACTAAACTACCCTTAATTACAATTCTTAATTAAAACCTGCCGAAAGAATATTAACGGGAGGAACCGGTGGTTCCTCCAAGCACTGTAACAAATCTCGCTAATTATTATATTGTTGCTACCTGATCTTTCGATCTAATACTACTCTATTGTCTACATTAAAGTGAGATAAGCTCCCGTATCCTAAATTTATGGCTAATACAAGATTTGTGAATATGAATATATATAAAATGATAGCATCACACACTTGGTCGTCACAAGTCGTGTGGCGTGGTCGTGTGAGGGCTCGTGCGCGAGGCTTATTGAGTTCGGAAGTTCAAAACCCTGACGTGCCACAAGCGAATATTTCGTGGGAAACTTGAATAATGAGCCAATGTGTAAGGTGCTGCTTGCTTGGCAGTATACTCCCATGATTAATTTTTAGTGACCAACACTGCACGGTGCTTCCCTAGCTAGTCAGCTTCTCATAGGATTATTTTCTCTATATGTTGCCCACTGCCTCTAGAATTAGAAATCATTCTCGAGGAGGTACTGTACAAAACATGTCCCGCCTCTTGTTAGAAAAATAGGCAATTTCATGTTTAATTTAATCCAGAAATATAATATTAAATTTGTGGTGACAAATATGTGCACATTATCAGAGATGAAAATATTGATCGATAACATTATTAATACCGGAACGATACAAAAACAGTAGTCAGATCAGGATTAGAGACGGAGGGACTAGTGTCGGCGGCTCTATTCACATTCATTGTGAATGTGTTGCTCGAAGTAGTGAACTGCAGTCGATGTAGAAAGAGGTTCGTAGTGCAGTCGTGAGCGTTTAGAAGGAACAACGACACCACCAGGAAGAAGCGAGTCGGGATGTAGATGTCATAGATCGGCTTCGACGTTGGCGTCAGGAAGTAGATGTCATAGATCGACGTTGGCACTAGGAAGTAGATGTTGCAGATCGACGACGATGGAGCGAGCAGTCGCGGGATCTCTCCCCAAAAACCCTAAGCACCTGCTCTCCCAAACACTCTGTGCGCGAAGAGGAACAAGACGGGGAAAGCTTCAACAACTCGATAGAGGATTGTGTGTTGTTTATGTACCGGAGAGGAGAGGCAAGACGGAGAATATAAACGGAGAGCCGGGTCTGGATTAGTAACGGATAAGAGTAATTCTCATAATCACCGTAACGTCTCATTATCATTCCTCTGTAACCGACAAGAATTAACCCTGTTCGTTCAATGCCGATTAATGCCCTTTAATCCACCGTGTTAATGCCCTCTAATCTACAGTTTTGAACTGGCTAAACCAACCCGCAACATGTCGTGGAGTGGAGCGGAGCGCGACACGACAGGACACGAGCAGTGCAGCTTTGCATCCGGACTAGCTAAGTAAAAAAAAAACATCCCATGGAAATCTCGATTGGTGAAATTGTGCATACCAAATAACAGTTAATCACAGTTGCATTTCTCTTGGTGTCCAAATTCTTTTCAATTTTTTTTTGCGAGTAAAGAGAACATTATTAACTAGACAAACACAGAATTACAATCGGCATTAAGGGCTTGTTTGGCTGCACACAAATACACTCCAATCCACATGGGTTGGAGTGGATTGAAGTGTAACTTGAACTAACTTACACCTCAATCCCTCTCAACCCATGTGGATTGAAGTGTATATGTGTGTAGCCAAACAAGGCCTAAGATGGTTTTGGGCACACGCAGTCCCACCCGGCCACCCCCAAATGCTTATTGCTCTAATGTTTGTCTGAGTTATTTCTTGGTTGTCTGATTGATAAATATTGGTACAACAGAAAGCCAATAGTAGGTATATAAAGTGATGGTGTTTCTTTCTGGGGCTGGGGATGCTTATAAAATGGCCTCCTCATCTCAGCATGCCGATGCAGGTGAAAAGGATGAGCACAGAGTTACTGAAATAATGATGCATCTGTTGTCCGGTTCCCTATAAAATGGCCTTACCATGTTTATACATGGATGGCCATATATCTTGTTGAGAGCAAACAATGATGGTCGATCATTCCCTTCTTTCCTGGTTTCTAGTGTTGGTTGGGCATGTGAAGCGTTAGGAATCAAGATGGGAAGCAAAAGGATGCATAGGCCCTAACCAGGCTTCCCAGAGGCAGCATCAGCTTCTTGGTTTGCCTGTTCTTGGTTCCTAGATACTCCATTCCTTAAGCCGCAGCTTGATCCTCGAGTGCCTGGGTGTACATGTATGGCAAACAGCAGCATTGTTGGCAGCTTGGTAGGTAACTCATTACTCATGCAGCCCACCTGAGGCGGTCCTTTTGCAGTGGCTGTACGTAGGACCACATTTGCGCACATGTGCTATTGCACATGCACACAAAAACGGGTCAGTTAGTTCTTCACTGGAGCTATTCTGCTCAAAGCTATTGCAGAATTCCATGACAAACTGAACCTAGTAAAATTATCTGTGTGGTTGCAAATAAATGTGCTCTATGCTGTGACAAAATGAGGAAATAAGTGATCGATGCCAGTTTGTTCTTCTGATCGATTTGAACAATTTGTATTTATTCTCTTCTTGAGGTTATCACTCGAGGACATGATCCAAAGTGTGAGAAGTAACTAAGTAAAACCTCACCCTCAATAGGGACGGTCGACGAGGTTATTCTATATCCAGCCTATGTTAGCAATCATATAACTTCACACCATTAAGAAACACCAAACTGCATAGGCAATCTGCAGATACACCACAAGAGGAATTAGAATTTGGGATAGGTAAGCAAGCAAGAGGATCAAGCCATCGAGGAGCACTAGAGATACATGTGGATTCAGTAGAATCTAGAAAACGACTAGGAGGAGTGGAGAGGGGCCGCGATTTTAGAAGAGGAAGAACAGAGGAAGGAGATAGGCGGTTTATTGGCTCGTCTGAATATTTCCATCATACCATTGAATTTTCCTATCTAGTTTCCTTTATACTATATGTATGTGCTGTTGCATATTGGGCATGTTTGGACTAGTAATTTGACAGCCCCTGCCACAATACCAGCCTAATAGTATATGATCCCTAACGTCCTACAAAAACAAACAAACAAGATCTGATAGTTGATGCTCAGGTTAGGACACAAAGACCAAATTATAGCCACTCTGAAGGCCAAGTTGAGAAACACAACCTAACAAATTCACACAGATCATTTTTTTATGGCAAGGTTGGCTCCCAAACTGCAGGTACTGCTGGTAGGTAGAAAAGTTACAAAGTACTGTACTACGTACATGTACTATTATTTTTGGGGCAACAAATAAATGCTAGAATTAAATTATTTCAGGGATTGAGGTGGTATTGCATAGCTAACCGGCCTACCTTTAAAATGGCCTCTCTAGCTACACAAATTAGAAAAATGGACTCTCTAACCAGCATTGCCTGCCTTTCTCCATGACTGGCTTCGGACAAGCTTCTTACAAAGACTGATGCCTATGACACGCATCATCATTCTCATGTTTGAGTGTTTTTGATGATCGAAACACTGATTTGAGGGCTATTTAGCCATGTGAAGCATCAGACAAGAAGACAAGGAGGTCATGCCATTTAATATCTGCCATGTCGATCCACCATACTGACTACTGAGGAAGACATCAAACAACCCTCCTCGACCCTAAGACAGGTCAACATGTTAGTGTTAGGTGATATCAATGAAAACTAGCTCATAGATCAAAGACTAGACTAGACTAGAGTTCCTCTTAAGTTTACCTTCGACGAAAGGAAGTCTTGGGGGACATTAACACTGACGTCCATGTGCCTGCGTTGAGTAGGTCTGATGCAAGAGGCGGTGTGCCTGTTCGTGGAGATGAGGTTGTCAATGTTTTTGTATACTAACATAACAAGATATGTCATAACATTTAGTTAAAAGGTATCCTAACTATATCTACGCTGATGGTGCATCTTCCATTTATGTCACTGTCAATGCTTCTTACCAGAATACTGATACTACTAGTTTTAGCCATTTTATTCTTACCAGAATACTGATACTACAAGTTTTATTCGATGTTGCAACCATTTTATTTGTAGATAGGGCTGACAAAATAGTACAACAGAAGGAACGCGTGTGGTTGGCGATATGGTCAGGCATATCCATACCCTACCTCTTCCTATAAAATGGTCCTCTTTACCTCAGGACGAGCTAGTATGCATATAGAGAACGAACCTATACAAGCTATTGATAAGAACATCTTTGCAAAATGAAAGCAAATGAGGCCAGAGCTCATCTCCTTTGTGTAGTTTAATGAACCCCACACATGGCTTCTTACAAAGAAACTGATACATGTATTTTGTGCTTAAGGAATGGAGTATCTAGGCATGTGAAGCACATGAAACAGCATAGGCCTGAGAAACGTGTTGGTGCTATTTGCTCAGAAGCGGCAGTCATTGATGGCGCAGTTGTGGATGGGAATTTGGAAACTTCAAGTCCACAACCATGACACATTAATCCTCTAACCCCCACCTCTCTATATATGATGTTGTGTGATAGGGGCCCACCAACCACCTATTGGGCTGGACGCCCCCGATCAGGGCGTTGGATCAAGGCCCAGTTTGACCGTTGGGTCAGACTAGAGGAGACCAATTCTAACAGTCTGCTCTTGTGACACCAACCAGCAATGGCAGCATCAACCTCATTACCTGTTGGTGGCTACAATTAGCGGAACCATCCCCTGCCTCACCGTTAATTTGATAGGGCAACAGTAGAGCCGCTCCCTCTCTTCTTAACAGTCATGTCCTCTTTTCACATCCATATGATGGCCATCTAATAATGGACCTCTTGCTTCCAACAAGTTTATGGAATGATGACAAGCTATCGACAAGGACATCTAGTAGCTACACTGATGTAAAAATAATGAAGACAAATGAGGTGGCCATGGAGCACTTCTCCTTTGTATGGTTTGAGAAAACTATGCATTCGGCTCCTTATAAATAAAGGAACTGAGGTATATATCACACACATTTTCACAGCCCTTGTTGTCTATGATGATAGGACCTAGTAGTAAATCAGTCATGCGAGAATTTGATACACTTTCTGTCAATTAATTATAGGAGGACCATATGGGAATGTGAAACATCATGGAACAAAATGAAAATCAATGAAGTCGATGCCCCCTGCTTGCTCATGAGGTACACTCATGATTGAAAATAGCACAGCGATTATCGTGGATCTTCAGTGCATCCAAGAATGCTCTTACAACCCTATCCAACAACAGCGGATGCAGGAATATTTTATAGGTGTCACGGATTTATAAAGATCAATGTGTAATGTACGTAGTAACTATTAACTATGCAATAATCCACTAGAATATGAGGACTTCTTGTAATTGCGGTCCATCAAGCTACAAGCGCATCCACCAGACTGACTTATGTTGGCGTATGTATTTTATATGTATGTACTATTAGTATAAATAATACATGTATTTAGTATTTTTATAAGTTTTAGGTATGACCGAGGCCAAGCCTCCGCCCCTGCTGTCCAACAGCTTAGCAAAAACATCTATTGGGCTGCAACCAACACGTGCGGATGCAACTGTCACCATGATGATTACGAGCGTTCAATCCAAACCACTCTCGACAGAGATGAGAGAACAATTTTTAGCTGGTATTGTGGGTTGAGCATGAAAAACTAGTCAAAACCAGATTTGTCCACGTGTCACAGGAAATTGGTAACAACCAAACCTCTTGTGCCTGCTGCTATGACGGTGAGCCGCATGTATAAGCTTTACCTATAGCAGCATGCATCTAGTGCTAGAGTTAATCACGTTTGTAGAGTCAGCATGTACGTATTCTATTTATTCAACGGTTTTTGCTGCATAGTAGGCATCATGGCAATTGACACTTTTTGTTTGGATCACCTGTTCTAGCACACGACCCCACTACCGGCTATTACCATCGAAAATTATTCTGGCGGTGATAACCTCTGGTATCAGGGATAAGCTAATTTAAATGCCGGTTGGAGACACCAACCGGCAGTGTTTGCTCGATCTTGTGTAGTTTCCAGTTCATGACAGAACCAGCAATGACAACTCCAATCTCATTAACGGATGGAATGGCGGCTACAATTAGAAGCAACATCTCCGTGCTTGCCTCGCTGTTAGTTTGATGGTAATAGCAACAACAGCATAAAGCCACTACTACAGAAATCTTTTGCGTGACGGACGTTTTATTTTAACCGTGACGGGCATTTGAGCCCGTCGCGGACGCCTCGTCACAGTTAATCGAGACTAAACGTGACGGGCTCAAAAGGCCGTCACGGTTAATACCATTAACCGTGACGGGCCACTTAATTTGCCCGTCACGGTTAATACCATTATCCATTAACCGTGACGGACGGCTTATGTTGCCCGCCACGGTTAAGATTTTCAGGTTTTTAAAAAATAAAATACAGCAGCACACATTTTTGTTTTGTACTTTAATCAGCAAGCTAGAATTCATATTGGAAAGGTCATACATATGTTCATAATGCAAAGTGAAATCAGGCAGTAAGTACAGTATGTCCCCTTAGGATTGTGCATTGGTAAATGAGATGGTTGAGTTTAAACCACATGATAGAATTTCTGGTCATGAACTATGGATAAGTTACACTATTTAGTCTTTACCTTGACAGTCCAACACTGATGAAATTCAGAAAATGCATTTTCAAATAGGGGAATTAAACATTTGCTACACTGAAGAAATTACACTGCACCACTTGGTTACCAACTGTAATTGTGGCAAAGTTGTAGCAAGGGGACAACAATCACTACTTTGACAATAATCAAAATCATGTGCTTACAACAAACAATGAATCAGAAACAATGAATCAGACTTGTGCTCTATCAACAAAATATTGATAAAGATTCTACCTGGTGTACTAGTATTGTCAAAACAACATCTGGATCAACAAAATCGTAGATGTCCCACATATTAGCAGTTGTGTTGTACTGGATAGTCCGCACTCTTAGCCTCCTTTCCAACAAGTATTTAGATCTAGCAAAGGTACATTATATTACAAAATATGTCAGCACCCTATTTTTGTGTATAGAAATTTCTGCTAGAATGTCAAATATCTCAAGCTACCAATCAGAAAATGTTTAACAAGCAAGTTGCAAACTTTACAGAAGCGCCACAAATTCTATTTAGTGTTCAGCGACTGCAAATTTTGCCAATATGACAATCACTTTGACTAAGGTAGATAAAGATGGCATTCAATGATGCAATGAGAACCAAACACCTACAAACACAGGAAGGAGGCCACCGAATAGGAAATAGGGCACGTTTCGCATGGATTGAAATAACTATAACTAAAGTTATAAAGTTCCTCACTTTATGGCTCACCTGCAGGGGGCAACCACGCAAGGGCACAAGGGCCAGGCTGTATGATTATTCATCCTATAGTTGTACACTTGGTTTTACTGTCATTTCATGATGCACATACATTAAAAATCAAAATCATTGTCTTACTGTCTCCTGAATAGCTCATATGAAAAACTTTATTGGCCTAATAGTAAGCGTTTTTCAGGAGAAAAATAAAAGATCCAATCATTACATTACCCTCATGGGAACCAGTGAAGATAAAAAATACAGTGGACACCAGAGGAGCACAATTGTTGACTGTAAAATATAACAACAACACGCTGTTATACCTGACTCCTTCTAAGTCTAAAACTGAACAACTGAAAAACACATCACCTTAGTTGCTGTGAAATAATTCAGATTGAAACCAAAACAGTATCTATTTCAGTTAAGCGAAGTATTTTTGTGAACAGATAACATGCTACTGCTGCTCTGAACTAAAACGGTAGAGCACTGAAACACTACCTAGCACAGGACCTAAAAAAGGAATCAGCGATTCATCCACTGTGTGAACTGACAACTTTGCTAATGAAACACTATACACATACATCTCATGGATGAATTGATCCAAACCATCGACAACGCATAAGTGCTGTCCATACTAAATATGCAGGGAAAAATGTTTGGGAGCAAGTAGAAAATTTAGGATAGCAAATAAGCACACCTGAATTTTTTTGTTATGAATCTGGTCCTCCATAGCATTGTTCCCCTCACCAATCATAATCAGATCCTCTTTTTGAACCGCTCCATCGAAATACCACCACCAGTCTCGCTTAATTCGAGTAAATTTGTTTTCTGCAACCTGCACAAACATAAGAGTGTTGCATAATCATGGATGGGTGCGTGGAAAATCAAATTGCACAAAGAATTTGTACATTCAGTTACTTGAAATCATTAATTAGTATAAATTGTTCGCCGTATGGCTCACTGCGCAACAGCAGGGGCAAACCATTGAAGGACAGAAGGACAGCTGCACCGCTGGTCGTGCCGGGATCACAGTTGCAGGGGCCGCTGGGCTCCTGCCCGCGCCGGGATGGCCGTGTCCGGCGGCCTGTCCGCTGCGCGTGCATCCCGCCTGCGCCCAGGTCATCGGGGCCCTCACCCGCGTCAGGATGACAAGGAACGCATTGCCCGCGCCGCCGCGCCGGGAGGAGAGAGGTGTTAGAGTCGCCCGTGAGCGGAGATCCACTGCGGTGGCGGTGATAGACTTGCTCGCTGGAGGTGGGCTAGGACGACGGCGGTCTTGGAGGCGGAGGGCTTGGGCGGTAGTAGGCTAGAGCAGAGGAGGGCGATGGAGGCGTCCGTTCGAGGCGCTCAGCAGCGGCGCCCGTGACCGTGAGTGGTGCCCAATGATGGCACTCGTCGGGGGTCGTCCAGCACTCGTCGGTGCCGGTGGTCCTCGCTGGAGTGGCAGGGCTGGGGTCCGGCGGCGGTGAGGGGCTCGGGTCTGGTGGCGGCGCTCGGCGCGTGGCTAGGGTTCACATGTTTTTTCGTGTGGGGATTGGGACAGAGTGCTAAGGTACATTATGTTACAAAATATGTCAGCACCCTATCTTTGTGTATAGAAATTTCTGCTAGAATGTCAAATCTCAAGCTACCAATCAGAAAATGTTTAACAAGCAAGTTGCAAACTTTACAGAAGCGCCACAAATTTTATTTAGTGTTCAGCGACTGCAAATTTTGCCAATATGACAATCACTTTGACTAAGGTAGATAAAGATGACATTCAATGATGCAATGGGAACCAAACACCTGCAAACACAGGAAAGAGACCACCGAATAGGAAATAGGGCATGTTTCGCATGGATTGAAATAACTATAACTGAAGTTATAAAGTTCCTCACTGTATGGCTCACCTACAGGGGGCAACCACGCAAGGGCACAAGGGCCAGGCTGTATGATTATTCATCCTATAGTTGTACACTTGGTTTTATTGTCATTTCATGATGCACATACATTAAAAATCAAAATCATTGCCTTACTGTCTCCTGAATAGCTCATATGAAAAACTTTATTGGCCTAATAGTAAGCGTTTTTCAGGAGAAAAATAAAAGATCCAATCATTACATTACCCTCATGGGAACCAGTGAAGATAAAAAATACAGTGGACGCCAGAGGAGCACAATTGTTGACTGTAAAATAGAACAACAGCACGCTGTACTAGCTACCTGACTCCTTCTAAGTCTAAAACAGAACAACTGAAAAACACATCACCTAGTTGCTGTGAAATAATTCAGATTGAAACCAAAACAGTATCTATTTCAGTTAAGCGAAGCATTTTTTGTGAACAGATAACATGCTACTGCTGCTCTGAACTAAAACGGTAGGGCACTGAAACACTACCTAGCACACGACCTAAAAAAGGAATCAGCGATTCATCCACTATGCGAACTGACAACTTTGCTAATGAAACACTACAGATACATCTCATGGATGAATTGATCCAAACCATCGACAACGCATAAATGCTGTCCATAATAAATATGCAGGAAAAATGTTTGGGAGCAAGTAGAAAATTTAGGATAGCAAATAAGCACACCTGAATTTTTTTGTTATGAATCTGGTCCTCCATAGCATTGTTCCCCTCACCAATCATAATCAGATCCTCTTTTTGAACCGCTCCATCGAAATACCACCACCAGTCTCGCTTAATTCGAGTAAATTTGTTTTCTGCAACCTGCACAAACATAAGAGCGTTGCATAATCATGGATGGGTGCGTGGAAAATCAAATTGCACAAAGAATTTGTACATTCAGTTACTTGAAATCATTAATTAGTATAAATTGTTCGCCGTATGGCTCACTGCGCAACAGCAGGGGCAAACCATTGAAGGACAGAAGGACAGAAGGACAGTTGGGGAAAGCATGGTGGAGGTCGAGCACACACCTACACCGCTGGTCGTGCCGGGGTCGCAGTTGCAGGGGCCGCTGGGCTCCTGCCCGCGCCGGGATGGCCGTGTCCGGCGGCCGGTCCGCTGCGCGCGCATCCCGCCTGCGCCCAGGTCATCGGGGCCCTCACCCGCGTCAGGATGACAAGGAACGCAGTGCCCGCGCCGCCGCGCTGGGAGGAGGAGAGAGGTGTCAGAGTCGCCCGTGAGCGGAGATCCACTGCGGTGGCGGTGATAGACTTGCTCGTTGTAGGTGGGCTAGGACGACGGCGGTCTTGGAGGCGGAGAGCTTGGGCGGTAGCAGGTTGGAGCTGAGGAGGGCGATGGAGGCGTCCGTTCGAGGCGCTCAGCAGCGACGCCCATGACCGTGAGTGGTGCCCAATGGTGGCGCTCGTCGGGGGTCGTCCAGCTCTCGTCGGAGCCGGTGGTCCTCGCTGGAGTGTCAGGGCTGGGGTCCGGCAGCGGTGAGGGGCTCGGGGTCTGGTGGCGGCGCTCGGCGCGTGGCTAGGGTTCACGTGTTTTTTTCCCGTGGGGATTGGGACAAAGTGCAAAGGTACATTATGTTACAAAATATGTCAGCACCCTATCTTTGTGTATAGAAATTTCTGCTAGAATGTCAAAACTCAAGCTACCAATCAGAAAATGTTTAACAAGCAAGTTGCAAACTTTACAGAAGCGCCACAAATTTTATTTAGTGTTCAGCGACTGCAAATTTTGCCAATATGACAATCACTTTGACTAAGGTAGATAAAGATGGCATTCAATGATGCAATGGGAACCAAACACCTGCAAACACAGGAAAGAGGCCACCGAATAGGAAATAGGGCATGTTTGGCATGGATTGAAATAACTATAACTAAAGTTATAAAGTTACTCACTGTATGGCTCACCTGCAGGGGGCAACCACGCAAGGGCACAAGGGCTAGGCTATATGATTATTCATCCTATAGTTGTACACTTGGTTTTACTGTCATTTCATGATGCACATACATTAAAAATCAAAATCATTGTCTTACTGTCTCCTGAATAGCTCATATGAAAAACTTTATTGGCCTAATAGTAAGCGTTTTTCAGGAGAAATTGGTTTTACTGTCATTTCATGATGCACATACATTAAAAATCAAAATCATTGTCTTACTGTCTCCTGAATAGCTCATATGAAAAACTTTATTGGCCTAATAGTAAGCGTTTTTCAGGAGAAAAATAAAAGATCCAATCATTACATTATCCTCATGGGAACCAGTGAAGATAAAAAATACAGTGGACGCCAGAGGAGCACAATTGTCGACTGTAAAATAGAACAACAGCACGCTGTTATACCTGACTCCTTCTAAGTCTAAAACTGAACAACTGAAAAACACATCACCTAGCTGCTGTGAAATAATTCAGATTGAAACCAAAACAGTATCTATTTCAGTTAAGCGAAGCATTTTTTGTGAACAGATAACATGCTACTGCTGCTCTGAACTAAAACGGTAGGGCACTCAAACACTACCTAGCACAGGACCTAAAAAAGGAATCAACGGTTCATCCACTATGCGAACTGACAACTTTGCTAATGAAACACTACAGATACATCTCATGGATGAATTGATCCAAACCATCTATAACGCATAAGTGCTGTCCATAATAAATATGCAGGAAAAATGTTTGGGAGCAAGTAGAAAATTTAGGATAGCAAATAAGCACACCTGAATTTTTTTGTTATGAATCTGGTCCTCCATAGCATTGTTCCCCTCACCAATCATAATCAGATCCTCTTTTTGAACCGCTCCATTGAAATACCACCACCAATCTCGCTTAATTCGAGTAAATTTGTTTTCGACAACCTGCACAAACATAAGAGCGTTGCATAATCATGGATGGGTGCGTGGAAAATCAAATTGCACAAAGAATTTGTACATTCAGTTACTTGAAATTATTAATTAGTATAAATTGTTCGCCGTATGGCTCACTGCGCAACAGCAGGGGCAAACCATTGAATGACAGAAGGACAGAAGGACAGTTGGGGAAAGCATGGTGGAGGTCGAGCACACACCTGCACCACTGGTCGTGCCGGGGTCACAGTTGCAGGGGCCGCTGGGCCCCTGCCCGCGCCGGGATGGCCGTGTCCAGCGGCCGGTCCGCTGCGCGTGCATCCCGCCTGCGCCCAGGTCATCGGGGCCCTCACCCGCGTCAGGATGACAAGGAACGCATTGCTCGCGTTGCCGCGCCGGGAGGAGGAGAGAGGTGTCGGAGTCGCCCCTGAGGGAGATCCACTGTGGTGGCGGTGATAGACTTGCTCGCTGGAGGTGGGCTAGGTCAACGGCGGTCTTGGAGGCGGAGGGCTTGGGCGGTAGCAGGCTGGAGCAGAGGCGGGCGATGGAGGCGTCCGTTCGAGGCGCTCAGCAGCGGCGCCCGTGACCGTGAGTGGTGCCCAATGATGGCGCTCGTCGGGGGTCGTCCAGCACTCGTCGGGGCCGGTGGTCCTCGCTGGAGTGGCGGGGCTGGGGTCCGGCGGCGGTGAGGGGCTCGGGTCTGGTGGCGGCGCTCGGCGCGTGGCTAGGGTTCACATGTTTTTTTCGCGTGGGGATTGGGACAGAGTGCAAAGGGTCGAGGAGCTGTTTTTAGCTCCCGTCTGCGCTTCTATTTTTTTCATTTCTTTAGTCTCCCGAACCAAATATTAGTGTTTTGCATCCGTCACGGTTAATGCCAATAACCGTGACGGGCATCTTAAGTTGCCCGCCACGGTTAACCCATTAATGGTGATGGACTAGTTAGGACGCCCGTCGCGGTTAATATAACATTAACCTTGACGGGCATGTTAGGTCGCCCGCCACGGTTAACCCATTAACCGTGACGGGCGCCTGGGCAATCGGGTGGACAAGCTGGCAACCCAATAACCGTGACGGCCGGGTCAAAGGCACGTCACAGTTAATTATTGCGGGTGTCATGCAAAATAATTTTTGTAGTAGTGCCAGCTTCTGATTTTGACACATTGCAACTAGCGTACAGTGGTATTTTTTCATTGTTTCTTATTTGTGAAAGCTAGTTTAAGTTTCTTGGTATGTACAGTGGTATTTCCATGTTGCCTCTTTTGCGTTGTGCCTGCGACTTCATGTACGACTTCCTTGACATGGGCTATGTACCTTTACTCTTCTGAATGACCTCAATAATTGTATGTTATCTTCGACCTTCGGCTACTTTGTCCTATGCTATGCTACCTTAATATCGACAAAGGTGGCTGCCTTGCTTCACTATAGGAAACTGAAGCTTTGCCGAGTGCTAAATTTCAGGTACTCGGTAAAGAGCCTCTTTGCCGAGTACCCTGCCACGTGGCACTCGGCAAAGAGCGGCACTAGGCAGAGCCCATCTTTGCCGAGTGTCCGACTCTCAGCAAAGATAGGCACTCGGCAAAAAGGTCTCTTTGCCGAGAGCCAAACACTCGACAAAGATGGGCACTCGGCAAATCTCACTGGGACAAACGCATCCATGGCCGTTACCTTTGCCGAGTGCCAGCCGTCTGGCACTCGGCAAAGAGATACTCTTTGCTGAGTGCCGACCTGCTAGCACTCGGCAAAAAAAATTTTGTTTTGATTTTTGCCTCCAATTTTTTTTGCAGGTTTCACATATCACTATGGTCAACATGTTCAAATTTGACACTTTTTCAAATCTTTTTGTTATATTTTCTCACTTTATTTCATTTTCTTGAATTTTCCTACAAGGCGCTAGTTTGAACTGCGGGTGCATCGAATAATGGATTTTGATGATTCAAAAAATATTATTCTTGTTCTTAACTGTAGGTTTAGGCCAAATCCAAAAACTGACGTGAAGTCTCGATCAACGTGCTCACGGGGCAATGCCTCCAAATTAAGTGTAGACAATTTTTTAATTATAAAAAATGCAAATGAATTCCGAAAATCGCGACCATATTGAGATGTACTGGTTTGTGAGCATCGTATGTGACAACGTGCTCGAAACTTTCTCAATTTTTTTCACGGCATATGCATATGATGTAACATCTCGCCAAGTTTCGTGATTTTTGGAATTCATTTGCATTTTTTATAATTCAAAAACTGTCCGCACGTAATTTGGAGGCGTTGCCCCATGAGCACGTTGATCGAGACTTCAGGTCAGTTTTTGGATTTAGCCTAAACATACAGTAGAATAATATTTTTTGAAACATCAAAATCCATTATCCGATGCACCCGCAGTTCAAACTAGCGTCTTTCAGGAAAATTAAAGAAAATGAAATAAAGTCAGAAAATATAATAAAAAGTTTTGAAAAAGTGTCAAATTTGAACATATTAACAGTGGTAGTGTGAAAGTGCCTCAAAAAAATTTGGTGGCAAAAACCAAAAAAAAAAATTAAAACTTCGCGGAGTGTCAGACCTCGCACTCGGCAAAGAAGTCCGCAGGCGCTGGCACGTGTCCATTCTTTTCCGAGTGCCAGATCGGCTGGCACTCGGCAAAGAGACCCTCTTTGCCGAGTGCTAGCCGATCTGGCATTCGGCAAAGACCTTCAAAAAGAAAAAAAATACAAAACGGCCTAGCCACCCACACATGCTCACACTTACACACACACGCCCCGCCTGCCAGCTCACACGCCGCCGCCGCCCCGCGTCGCCGCCCGCCGCTGTCGCCCACGCCCGCGCGCCCGACCGCCGCGCCGCGCCCGCGCCTTCCCGGCCCTAGCCGCCGCCCCCGCCCGCGGCTCCCCAGCCCGCGCGCCCGGCCGCCTTCCCGCGCTGCTGCCTGGCCCAAGCCGCGAGGAGGAGGAAGAAAGGAGGAGGATGAGGAAAAGGATGAGGCGGAGGAGGAAGAAGAAAAGGAGGAGGAGGAGGAGGAGGAAGAAGAGGAAGAAGAAGAAGAAGAAGAAGGGAGAAGGGGAAGAGGAAGGAGAGGGGAGGAGAAGGACGTCCCTGTCGTCATCTTGCCGTTGTCAACGTCATCGTCTGTCGCCGACAAGGTAATTAGTAAGTAGTTAGTAGTAATATTAGTAAGTAGTTAGTAGTAGTAATTAGTAAGTAGTTAGTAGTTAGTAGTAGTAGTTGTTGTTGTGTTAGTAGTAGAAGTAGTAATATTAGTAGAAGTATGCAAAGAGAAGTTAATTACATGGCTTCTATGAAGATATATGTGGTTGTTGGCCTTCGTGCTGACGTTTTCTGCAGGTTTTCGGAACCTCCCCGTGCAGGGGAGGTGCTGCCAAAATTTTCGGTCGAGACTAACCATATGCTCTTTTTTTGGCAGGAGGACCCATGGGAGGGACTCGACAACCTGATCATCTTCATCGGCGTTGTGGGTCTGCCTGCACCGCGTCATCTCGCCACTGCACCCACTCACCACCGCCTCGCTACCCTGACCTCACTGACACCTTAGGTATAACCCCTCTATCAGTATCCTTAGGTATTTGGTCTTTGGTCGCGTAACCTAGTTAGGTGTCTCCCGTTCGAAAGAGATATAGTCTTAGATTTGCAGACCTTTGCATATCTTTGACTATATCTCTTTTGGATTGTCCACGTATTTTGGACAACCCGCGGATGCGTAGATGAGCTAGTTTCCATGTTCTGCTCCTGTCGGAGTCAGAGTTTCGGCACCACCTCCCCGTTGTTCTCCGAATACACACTCTCCCTGCCAGGACGTGTATCGGAAGAACAACGAGGAGGTGCTGCTGAAATTATGTCTCGGGTAGGAGTAGAACACGGAAACTAACCCATCTACGCATCCTCGGGTGGGATTAGGACCTATCCTTCACCTATTAAATGTGGTAGGAACGCTGTGTAGATGCAATTGCTGGTTTTATTACTCGCTTACATATGTATATGTCAGAGGATGGATAACCATGACTTGATGTACACAGGCCACACAAGTAAGAGCTCAGAATGGGTTACTAAGACCAATGCTTTCTTAGAGCATGCATTTGGTTTGGCTGCTAAAGGGTCGAGTCGGATGTCGTGGCCCTGCGGGTAATGTGGGAACAAGAAAAGAAAATATAAGAATAACGTGGGGGTAGATCTTTACAAGTACGGATTCGTTGAAAACTATACTTGTTGGGTCCACCATGGTGAAGCCGATCGGATTAGAGAGGAGGTGGTGAGACAACACCTCGAGGGGTAAGATGGAGATGCCGGGGTAGCAGACATGATGGGAGACTTTCAAGAGGAACAATTCAGTGAAGGATTGGAGGAGCCAGAGGAAACCGCAAAGGCATTCTATGACATGATGTCTTCGGCATAGACGAAGCCCCTTCACAAAAAGATAATGGTTTCACAACTGGATGCCATTGTACGCCTAATGGGGTTCAAGTCGCAGTATAGCTTGAGTCGAGACGCCTTCGATGACATGTTGGCAATTTTGGGGACCCTGTTGCTGGAGGGTCACATTCTGCCGAAGAACACGTATGAGCCACAGAAACTTCTTCGTGTACTTAAGATGTTGTATGAGCAGATCCATGCTTGTCCAGAAGGGTGCGTCCTATTCAGGAAAGATCACGAGAAAGCAACACACTGTCCAAAGTGCAAAACCTCTAGGTATGTGGAGGTAGACCATGGAGATGGCAAGAAGGAACAACTTAATATCCCCGAGATGGTCCTACGGTACCTTCCTTTCATACCTAGGATCCAACGACTGCACATGACAGAGGACTCTGCGAAACAGATGACATGACATAAGAATGGCGAAAGATACAATCCTGACAAGATGGTACACCCATCAGATGGTGAAGCATGGAAGCACTTCGATGCCATGCATCCTGGCAAAGCTATGGAGGCTCGGAATGTACGTGTGGCGCTGGCAACAGATGGGTTCAACCCATATGGAATGATGGCGGCCCCGTACACTTGTTGGCCTGTGTTCGTGATCCCCCTCAATCTCCCCCCGGTGTTATGTTTGACCCTAAGAACGTATTCTTGTCGCTGATAATTCCTGGACACCCAGGAAATAATATGGGTGTGTTCATGGAGCCTTTGTTATATGAATTGTTCAAAGCTTGGGAAAACCCGGTACTGACATATGATCGAGCAATAATGAAGAACATAAAAATGCATGTGTGGTACTAGTACTCCCTGCATGACTTCCTGGCGTATGGCTTATTTAGCGCTTGGTGTGTTCACAAGAAGTTCTCATGCCCAATATGCAAGGCAGCTGTGAAGTTCACTTGGTTGAAGAAGGGAGGCAAGTATTCTTCATTCAACCAGCATCGTCAATTCTTGCCTCTTGACCATCCTGAAGGACCGAAAGTGCTTAGAGCAAGGCGACCAGAGGGGGGGTGAATGAGAGCTTTAAATTTCTTTTCATAAACTTATCGCAACTGTCCCAAGAATCAACCTCAAGAGCAAACCTAGAGCTTGGTAATGTCCATGACCCTAGATGTAGGGTGGATGCTTCCAAGAAGCACAACGAGACACTACACAACTCTAGAAACCCAACGCAAAAACCAGAAACCAAAACCGACAACGGACGAACGAACTGCGGACGAAAACGTGCGAAACAGCACTGACCGGACTCACCATAGCGTCCGGTCAGGAAGGATCGGATGCGTACGGTCACACAAAATCCGATTTGGAACCTCTCTGAGTTGGACCGGACTCACTGGGTCTGAGCGTCCGGTCACATCCCGAGCGTCCGGTCACACAAAAACACGAATGATGAACAGTGCGAACGTAGCATCCGGTCACTGAGAAATAGAGCGTCCGGTCAAAAATAGAACAGAGCACAGTGAACACATTCAACGACCGGACTCACTGCCGAGCGTCCGATCAGCCCGAGTCGAGCGTCCGGTCACCCCGACGCAGTGTTGTTCGTACACCGATTCAACTTGATCTCTCCCAAAACGAAACCTCTAGGGTTCAAACTTGGTGAGAGGAGTCACAGGGATGATAGTGAACTACTCCTAGGAGATCATGGCTCGAACCTATCTCCAAATCGATGAATCGAAGAAGTTCGGGAAAAGAGAGGAGAAACTTGATCCAAAACGAAACTTGACCGGTCTGTTGCTACAAGTGATTAGAGAGCAATTCCTTCGGTCAAAAGATCACAAACCCATTCATGCACAAAGTGGTTCAAACGAAATCTAAAACCAACTCCCGGAGAGAAAGAACACGACAAATCTCCGTGAGGGCCAAAAACAAAAACACGAAGAACACACAAGCAAGAACGCGACTCGATCTCAATTTTCCAGCCGAAACTCCTCCACACGAGGAGACAACGAGATTATAGACTCGTTTCCTCAAAAAGCAAATACACAGAGGTATGATTCACCGTCTCTGTGGATCTCAGTAGCTACAACAGGGAATGAGAGAGCAGGAAACCCTAGAATGAAAATAACAATGGCTGAGATGGTCTGGAGGGAGGGGTGACCTCTCCTTATTTAGCATAATACAATTATTCCCCTTCTACCCTTACAGCTAATGAGCGAGCAGGCTAACCCTAAGGGTATTCTTGACCAACTCGAGGTAGGTGGTGATCCGACGGCCACGCCCGCACAACTGGTAGCTTTGCCTCGACGTGACCTCACCGATTGCCGCCACGTGCCGCCACCGCTCTGCTCATCCTTTTCACGGACCTCCCCTCGGTTTTGAGGCCAAAACCGGGAAACCTGGGCCATCCCCCGGTTTTTAGGCCGAAACCGGGAAACCTGTCGTCCGTCGCCTGAGTTTTGTGGCCCAAACTCAGAAACCCGCCAGCACCCAGGTTTTGAGGCCCAAACCTGGAAACCGTCCTCAGCCCGAGTTTTGTGGCCCAAACTCGGAAACCAGCCGCACCCAGGTTTTCAGTCCCAAACCTGGAAACCGTCCACTCGGTGGTTTTTCTGTGGCTCAACCACCAAACCGAGCCGTAGAAGGGATGCACCGCCCGTGCACCTCGTCCACACACAAGTCTTCACTTGTCGCTGTCCCAGGCTGTCAGCCACCATGGCCGATCCTCAGGCCACCGGTCCGTCAGTCCAAGCCTCACGTTCGCCCTTCACCGCTCCGAGTCCATCGGCATGACACGTCTCTACTTGACCTTCACCTTGCCTTTGATCACTGTATCCGTGCTTAACACCTGCACAACACAAGCCAAAGAACATGCGCATCATCCCAGTTGACAATCACTCATCACTCAAGATCCGGCATACACCCATGTATCCGCACATCCGTTCAGACGTGACATCAAGCACTTCAGGAGAGGTGTTCAAGTCACCAACCCCATTCCTCAGTTCAAGAGCGGTTCCGAGGTCCGTGCCGATATAGAGGCTCTGAAGTTTGATAAAGACAACGACCATTTTTTGGGTACGGAGAGGAACACATGTGGACCCATATATCGGGCTTGACTAGACTCCCCTATTTCAATGACCTTCTTTGTTCGCACTACATCGATGTAATGCACATAGAAAAGAATATCGTTGAGGCACTCTTTGCAACACTCACAGACACAAAAAAGTCAAAGGACAACATTAAGGCTAGACTAGATGTGCAAGAGATGTCCGATAGACCAAAGCTAGTGATGAAGGCTCCTGGTGCCGGCAAGAAATGGAAGGTCCGACCGATTATATATTGAAAAGAGACCATAGGAAGAAAGTACTACAGTGGATCCATGCGTTAAAGTTCACTGATGGGTATGCGGCGAATCTGAGGAGGGGAGTGAACTTGTGTACTATGCGAGTGTTAGGGATGAAGAGTCATGACTACCACATATGGATCGAGCGGCTCCTTCCTGCAATGACCCGGGGATACCTCCCAGAGCCTGTGTGGCGCGTGCTGGCAGAGTTGAGCTATTTCTTTCGCCAGCTTTGTGCCAAGGAGCTATCTCATGATGTGATTGCTAACCTAGAGGAAGTGGCACCTGTGTTGATCTGCAAGTCAGAGATGATCTTTCCACCCGTCTTATTCCTGCCGATGCAGCATCTAATTTTGCACCTACCGTACGAGGCACGGATGGGGGGCCCATGCAGTGTCATTGGTGCTTTCCAGTCAAGAGATGTCTAAAGGTTCTTCAGAAAAAGTGTAGAAATAAAGCCAAAATAGAGGCTTCCATGGCAGAAGCATTTATTCTGGAGGAGGTGTCGAACTTCACAACAACATATTATAAGGATAACCTTCCTAGCATGCACAATCCACCCTCTCGTTACAACATCGACGAGAGTTTATCGAACCTCAGCCTTTTCAAAGGCCAACTCGGAAGAGCAAGCACATCGAGGACCAAGATGTTGTGGCATGATGAGTGGCACACTATCATGTTGTATGTGTTGTTGAACCTTGAAAAAGTGACTCCTTATGTGCAGTAAGTTCTCAATGAGCTTGTTACATGTGTCGTCACTATCTTCCATCTATTGATTCGACCCCCTTGTTTTTAAGGAAATTTATTGATGAATACTGGAGAGAGGATATGGAACCTTCCTCTGAAGAACAAGACCATCTTCTCAAAAATGGTGTGCCCGATTTCATTTCGTGGTTTAGTACGAAGGTACCACCCAACAAAACCTCGTATTTCATTTCATTTCATTTCTTGTTTCATTTCATGAAATGATCTACCCTGCCTCAACTTATAGGCCCGCACATATGCGGAAATGATGGATGAGTTGAAACAGGTTGCCCATGGCTTCGACTATAGGGTCAAGTCATTCACTGTTTATGATGTGAATGGCTATAGGGTCAAGTCATTCGGCCCAATCGAAAGACCACGAATACCGGAGTTCGTACGCCCGACACCGATGAGCGCGACTATTACGGCATAGTTGAAGAAATATACGAGCTCAACTTTGAGGGTACCAAAGCTATTAATCCAGTGGTATTCAAATGTCATTGGTTCGATCCTGATGTCACGAGAAGAGCCCTTGAGATTGGGCTAGTCGAAATTCGATAGGATTCCATCTACAAGGGAGACGATGTCTATATTATGGCTCAACAGGCCACACAAGTTTATTATCTCCATGGGCATGTCAAGAAGACGACAATCTTATGGGTTGGTACCTTGTGCAGTTAGTATCTCTGCGCGGTAAAGCGCCTCTCCCAAACGATGATGATTACAACTTCGACCCAAACACATATAGCGGAGAGTTCTTTCAACCTGAGGGACTAGAAGGGAGGTTTGACATTGACATTTTTGAGCTGATGGACATGGATGAAGACAACGACAATGATATTGATGAGGACGAGGGTGATGAGGTGCACAATGCCAAGGACTTAATAAGAATGCTTGATCGATTACAGTTTGGTGGTGACATTGATGAGGACGAGGGTGATGAGGATGATGGAGACGAGGTCGATTGTTTCGACAATATTGACAGTGATGAGACACACGTGTGCCACTAGCCAACACACGAGGGGCACTAGCCACTGACAATCGCGGAGATAATTTTTAATTCATGTAATGCTATATTGTTATAATTATTTTGCAATTATGTTTCGTTAATTTTGTATATCTTTATAAATATTTATCGGTTATTTATGCTAATTAATTTTATCTTTGTAATGGCAGGCACTCGACAAAATGTCGGGTGGAAGACGACAATAGCGGTGGGTCAACTCGCGCTACCAGAGGTCTAGCTCACCACCCACCGCAGCCCAGGAGCCGTCGACGAGGAGGGTGAGGCCTGGCCGCCCCCGCGGACATCCTAGGAGGGAGCCGACTGCTGACCTGACTCCCGACCCGGCGCAGACCTCCTCGGACGACGACCAGGGGGACGTCAGAGGGATGACCAGAAGGATGTCGGACAACGACAGCACTTCCTTGGACTCGGAGGGTGGCCAGGGGGACCAGGGGGACGAGGGTGGTGAGATCGTAGGTGCCTCAGGAGGGGGTTCCACTTCCTCTGCTTCGAGCAGTGCACTTGCGTGGCCCCTCGCAGCTCTCGTAGCAGCGGATCGCACCTAGCCGCCGCCCGATGATTCGACCTAGCGGCGACCAGTAAGTAACCATTAATGTTTTCACTACTTATTCACATGACATGTTCAAAATTGAACTTCCGACCAACAATTGTTCTTAATGACTCATGCAGGAACTGGGAACTTGTGGGAGGGGCAAGACACGCCATATCAATGGCATGCTAAGTCTTCTGATTCGGAAGAACTACCCTGGCTTGGTCACCTACGCTGGGGTTAGGTCACCGCCCTGGACGTGGGACCACTACGCCACCGCTGCGAACCCCACGTACACCACCATTGCAGCACGGATTAGGGCCGAGTTCTGGGTGAGTCTTGATATCACATGATTTCTCAATGATACATATTTTGTGGACGTTCTTGAAATAATGAAAGGATACATGTTGTCTTTATGCAGGAGTACTTTGCATGCGAGGCAGAAAGAGGCCGAGGTGTTGCACGTGCAGTACAAGGTCTGCAGGACCTGGCTCGCGGATCTGTACAACGAGGCGCAGATCCAGTGCATCATCAACTACAACGTCGACGTGTTAGGGCGGGCGGTGAAGAAGGTGGACGCCAGGCAGATGATGCTCACCAAGGAGACCGACCTCACTAGAGAGTAGTACATCCAGGTACATACAAAACAGTAATATTGATTGGTCCATCCATCACTTAGCGGCTCTTCTGACATATTAAATATATACTTAATGTCATGCAGTTCTGGCCTGATTGGTACGCCAATCACCTAGACTGCTGGTTGTCCATTGTGGACAAGTGGAATCGGACGACTGGTACGAGAGGCACGGTGACCGCCGAGACTGCCGCCTACAGATGCTTGGGGTGCCACACTACCAAGGCAACCTTAGCCTCAACGCCTACGCTGACAGATGGGTATGCTCTACCTATTTTTTTATTCTAACGCTCAATTACTCATTACTTGTAATCATCTATGTGTTTTCCTCGCAGTCCCAGTCGCATGGTGGTGAGGAGTGCCCCCCTTTCAAGGAGTACACCATGTCACACCAGGGCAAGGCGACTGCGCCGGGCACCCAGTACAACCCGGAGGCCGAGCCCGATGCGTATACCAACGTGAACGCCTACACCAAGGTCACCGAGTACACCTTGGCGGCTCGCGAGCGCCATGGGGAGGACTTCAATCCAGCCACCCAGCCCCTAGATATATACCTAGTGATGAGGCTGGGGGGAGGGAAGCAGCACGACCGGTATAGTATAGCCAACATCGCAGTTGACTCGTCCTCTGTTCCCAACCTCGCCGAGATTCGAGGTGCCAGCATGAGCTCCTCTGTCCCCATACGACCTCGGCAGCCAACCTCACAGTAGATGATGGCACAACTTCAGGTAAGTACTATTCTATTCGTCGTTCATTGCTTTTACACATATACCTTGCCTTTCCATTGTTTAAACCTTGTGGGAGGAATATTGCAGGCCCAGATGCAGGCCCAGGCGGACCAGGTGCAGAGGTTGCAGGCCCTGCACGAGGCCCAGGCGGCGGCCCATCGCCATGAGTTACTGGCCGTCCACGAGTGGGAGGCGTCGAGGACGCAGGACATAGCTCACTTCTTTGGGAGCCTTAACATCCTAGGTGTTGCCGTGCCTCCCTCGCTTGTCACTCCTTTTGTGCCTCCTGGTACTTCGACAGGGACTCCGGTGAGTATATATGGTTGTTTATTGCTTTAACTTTTACGGCCGTCCTCCAGGTGCTAACAAATTTGCTTCTCCTTTGTGCACTCACAATCGGAGGGTTCGTCGCCGACTCATCAAGCTGGCTTTCCTCCACACACTCAGTACATCGCTGGTGGCCCTCCTTCACAGTCTGGGTGGCTCCCCGGTGGCCCTCCTCTGCCCTACGGGTGGCCAGGTCACCTTACTAACTAGTCAGGGTACACCGGGTGGCTATCTGGACCTCCGCCGCCCACGTGGCAAGGTTGGCAAGGTGGTCCTTCGGGTCGTCGCACGGGTGGCAAGGTGGGGGTTCTTCATAATCTGAGCACCAAGGTGAGCAGTGATGGCTGACTTAGTTTTGTCATGGACTTGTGAGATGGATGTGATGGACTGGTGAGCTTTTGATGAACTTGTGATAACTTGTGAGCTTGTGATGCATGGAGACTGAACGTGTCATATTTGTCTGAAATGGATATGAATGTGATATATTGACTTTTGTGTGATGGAATATGGATGTGTGATATATATATTATGTTTTCTATGCAGGAAATAAAAAATATAAAAAAATGAATTTTTCCTAGCTTTGCCGAGTGCCACACTCGGCAAAGACGCCATGGCACTCTGCAAAGCTGGGTAAATTTTCCCCAGCTCGGCCTCTTTGCCGAGTGTCAGCCCATGTGGCACTCGGCAAAGAGGGCCTCTTTGCCGTGTGCCGGCCCATGTGGCACTCGGCAAAGAGGCCGTCAGTTGACGGTTCCCATTTGCTTTGCCGAGTGCTGACCTGGTGAACGCATCTTGGCCCTCAGTGGGTTTCGGTGATTGGATGAAACACAAGATTACTGTGACTAACGTGTGTTTTGCAGAAACAGGATGAGTTAGGCCACGGTAATGGCGACGATACGGGCATATGGAGTTCATGTCCCCTGGCGATGGATATCGTTTCGGTTTTCAAAGGATGGACGACGAAGACGGTGGTAGACTAGGCTAAGTGTCAAATGGTGTTGGAGGACACTTAGGTAGTCTTAGGTCTTTGTTTTTCCTTTGGCCGTACTATAAAGGGGAGCGTGAATCAGTAGCTTGACCTAGATGAGTCTATTGAGGTAGGTGTGGTGCACACTTGTTATTTCATAGCCCTAGGTAGCTCAGAGAGATGCCTTAAGTCGAGAGGATCAAAAGTCGTTTTGGCCGCGTCGCGATCCGAGTTGAGTCTGCCCCTGTTATGGGCATCGGACGCTGGCCAGGTGGGCATCGGACGTGTCCGATGCTCACCCCGACTAGGGTTTAGTCTGGTGCGTGGCATCAGACGCGCCAATGTGTTCACATCGGACGCGCCCGTGCCACTGTTCACGTGCGCGTGAACTTGAGGCCGCATCGGACGCAGTCATCGGACGCTGAGGGCCAGCGTCCGATGGGCATGCAGAGAGGTTCCAGAGAGGGTAAATCCACATCGGACGCGTCCGATGTGGTGGCATCGAACGCTGCCCAGCGTCCGATGTCCCTTTAACAGGTCTGACAAGAGGGTACAGTCGACCGTTGGTCGAGGTCATCGGAGCGTCCGATGCTAGGCATCGGAGCGTCCGATGCCCCCGCAGAATCCCTGTCTTGTCCTGCTTTTTGATGGCCGATTAGGGGAGTATATATACTTCTTCCCTCCATCCATTTGAGTGTTCTTGCCACTTCCATCTGCTGAGAAACACATTGTGAGTGTGAGTGAGTGCAAGAGCCCTAGTGAGGTTGAGTGATTTGGTAATTGTGAGAATTAGACACCTCCTAGTGAGAATTGAGTAGCAAGTGTGCATCCATCCATCTCTTTGGCCTTGTGTTGGTCAAGTGAGAGTTCTAGCTTGTTACTCTTGGTGATCGGCATCACCTAGACGGCTTGGTGGCGATCAGAGAGCTTGGTGATCATCCGGAGGCATTGTGGATGACCTAAGCCAAGTTGTGACCGGTATTGAGCGATTCACCGGGCCGGAGTGGCGAAGAATCAGCTCGTAGTGAGCACTTGATCCTTGCGCGGATCAAGGGGGAGCGATACCCTTGCGCGGGTGCTCCAACGAGGACTAGGGGGGGTGCCGACACCTCGATACCTCAGCAAAAAGATCGTCGAGTTATCTCTACTCTTTTTTACCTATGCATTTACTTTCAAGCAATTCAATTCCGCATTAATACTTGTTGTTCTTTCTATATTGGATTGCTTTGCTAGAGTAGGAGTGGCATAGACTTGATCTTTTGTGTGGTAGAATAAAGAGAAACACACTTCTAGGCACTAGGGGGTTAATTGGGGCTTGATAGGTTTTAGTCTTGCAAGAAGTTTTAGAAAAGCCCAATTCACCCCCCCCCTCTTGGGCATCTTGATCCTTTCAATTGGTATTGGAGCCTCGTGCTCTCGATTTAGGCTTAACCACCTAGAGTTAAGATGTCCGGAGGTGATGGACCACCTCCCATGTTCGAGGGAGATGACTTTCCATATTGGAAAATCTGTATGGAGTCGTACCTAGAAGCGGTTGATGTGAAATGCCGCGATGCCGCCATAACCGGGTTCCCCAAACCCAAGGAGGGCACTAGCCTCATGCCACATGAGGAAGAAAATGAGAAGTGGAATGCAAAGGCCAAAAACATTCTTTTTAGAGGCATTTGCAAGGATGTGTTTAACCACGTCCGAAACCACAAGAATGCCCATGATCTATGGGATAACATTTGTGCTCTCCATGAGGGGACCAAGAGTGAGCGTGAGGAGAGATACCATTTAGTTATGCAAAAGCTTCATTCATTTGATATGCATGCTAATGAAAGTGCAAATGAAATGTACTCACGCTTGAATGTTCTTGTAGAAGAACTCAATGGACTTGGCCTCACACAAATGCAACCATTCGATGTTGTGAGGAAGATTCTTTGTGTCCTTCCAATTGAGAAGTATGGACACATTGTGATGGTGCTACATCAAGGTGATCTTTCCACCGCTACACCAACTCAAATCTTGGGAAAGATCAATGCGCATGAGATGTACATGCACATCACACCAAGTGGTGGCTCCTCCACCGACAAGAAGAAGGACTTGGCCTTCAAAGCTAGTCATGACAAGAAGGGCAAGTCCAAGGCTGTTGAGGTGCATCATGAGAGCTCAAGTGATGAAGAGGATGATTCCAACATTGCTCTCATGGTGAGAAGGACCACCAAGATGTTGAAGAAGCTTCACAAGAATGGAGTCAACTTTGACTCAAGAAAGAAGAAGTTCTTCACAAGTAGTAAGAGGAGGCCAATCTCCGAAATGGATTGCTACAATTGCGGTGAGCTTGGCCATCTTGCTCATCAATGCACCAAGCCCAAGAAAGAGAGCTACAAGAACAAGAACAAGGGCAAGAAGTATGACTCATCAAGTGAAGATGAGAAGAAGAATGAGAAGCCCTACTACAAGAAGGATGGCAAGAAGAAGAAGCAATACCACAAGAAAGGTGGCAAGGCTTACATTGTTGGTGATTGGCTCACCGACATTGACTCCTCCGGTGGCTCATCAAATGAAGATAGTGATGATGATGAAAAGGAGAAGGTGGCCGCTCTAGTCATTGGCTCCTCTACACCACCACCACCATCGTCGCCATCATCATCTACACACCTATGCCTTATGGCCAAGGGTGACCGGAAGGTACAAAGCGATGATGACTCTAGTGATAGTGATAGTGATGGTGAATTTGAGGCACCTACTTATGATGAGCTTGTTAAATTGCTAAACAACTACTCTAAAATCATAAGAAAGACTAGAGCTAAAAATGAAAAGCTTGTTGATGAAAATGAATCTCCTGTTGAGAAATATGATCATGCTATACATGCTAGTGATGAGCTAAAGAATGAACTTGCTACTATGTCATCTTCTATCAAGGAGCTCAAGTCCTCTAACAAAGAGCTCAAAGCTAAAAATGAAAAACTTGATAAGATGCATAGTGACTTTACCACTAGTTATGCCTTGCTAAAAGAACAATACACTCAAGTGAAAGTAGACTATGATACTCTCACCATTGCTTATGATATGCTTTCACATGAGACACATGATGCTCCTAACCTTGTTGTTAAGTGTGACATAGCAACATCTTGTGAGGACTTGGTTAGTGAGCATGATGAGCAAAGAGCTAGTGGCAAAGGCAAGAGTGTGGTTGTGGCCGATCACTATGATGATTATGTCAAGATCAAGAATGAGAATGCAAAGCTCAAGGTTGATCTAGAGAAGCTTGCAACCACAAAGCAAGTCATCATTTAGACCCAAGATGATGAGTATAGCATGTCACTTGAGCTAGACATGCTAAAAGAAGAGAACAAGAGATTGAAGATGGAGAGAGATTACAAGATGACACCATCTCAATTAGAGCTCCAACAAGAGAATGACAAGCTTAAGAGAGAGAAGGAGCACCTCACCACCGGATTGAAGAAATTCACCAAGGAGCAATGCCTTCAAAGTGAGCTACTCATGAACACCGTGATGAAGACAAATAGAAATGGTATTGGCTTCCTTGAAGAGAAGATGAAGCAACGCAAAAGCATCACTAAGCCAAAGATGAAGAAGATTGGAAGATGCTATGAGTGTGGAAAGGAAGGACACTTTGCTCATGATTGTGAAGAGCCTAAACCTACACCCTTGCCCAAGCATGCTAGGCCCTTTGCTTTCAATGCTCACTACATGCTTAGACAAGACTCTAGTGGCAAGATAAAAGTCATGTTCATGGGGCCTCCTAACAAGAATAGGCCAAAGCAAATTTGGGTTGCTAAGTCACTAGTAGAGAAGGTTAAGGGACCGCAACAAGTTTGGGTCCCAAAAGCTCAAGCTTGATTTCTTGTGTGTGTAGGTGAACTACAAGACCGGTGGATCTCATTGGGTGATTGATAGTGGTTGCACACAACATATGACCGGTGATCCCCGGATGTTCACCTCACTAGAAGAGAATGTCAATGACCAAGAAAAGATTACATTTGGTGACAACTCAAAGGGCAATGTCAAGGGATTGGGCAAAGTGGCAATTTCAAATGATCATACCATCTCCAATGTACTTCTAGTTGCATCATTGAGCTTCAACTTGCTATCCGTTGGGCAACTATGTGATCTTGGCTTTCAATGTTTGTTCACCGACAAGGAAGTGGTGGTGACCAAGAAAGATGATACACAAGTGATATTCAAGGGCTTTAGATACAACAATCTCTATCTAGTGGATTTCACCTCCGAAGATGCCAACTTGAAGACATGTTTGTTCACTAAGCAATCAATTGGTTGGCTATGGCATAGAAGATTGGCTCATGTGGGAATGAACACTCTCAACAAGCTATTGAAGAAGGATTTGGTTAGAGGCTTGAAGGATGTCAAATTTGAGAAAGACAAATTGTGTAGTGCATGTCAAGCCGGCAAGCAAGTTGCAAACACTCATCCAACCAAAGCCTTTGTATCAACATCAAGAGAGTTAGAGCTACTTCACATGGATCTATTTGGGCCAACTACATATGCTAGCTTGGGAGGAAATCTCTATTGCCTAGTGATTGTTGATGACTATTCAAGATACACTTGGGTATTATTTCTTCATGACAAATCCGAAACAACCCCTTCATTCAAGAAGTTTGCCAAGAGAGCCCAAAATGAGTTTGACTTGAAAATCAAGAAGATAAGAAGTGACAATGGAAGAGAGTTCGACAACACCCACATTGAAGAGTATTGTGATGAAGTTGGGATCAAGCATGAAGTCTCCGCAACATATACACCACAACAAAATGGGGTAGTTGAGAGGAAGAACTGGACACTAATCACCCTACCAAGAACAATGCTAGATGAGTACACTACACTGGAAAGATTTTGGGCGGAAGCAATCAACACCGCTTGCTATGCATCAAGCCGGTTGTTCCCCCATCGTCTCCTTGGCAAGACCCCCTATGAGCTACTCAACAACAAGAAGTCGGATATATCATTCTTTAGAGTGTTTGGGTGCAAATGCTACATCTACAAGAAGTGCCAACACCTAGGGAAGTTTCAACGCCGATGTGATATTGGTTTTCTTGTTGGTTATTCATTGAAGTCCAAAGCATATCGAGTATTCAACCATGCCACCGGGATGGTAGAAGAAACATATGATGTGGAATTCGATGAATCTAATGGCTCTCAAGGAGAGCATGAAAATCTTGATGATGTAGGTGATGAACCATTGAGGGAAGCAATGAAGAACATGCCGGTTGGAGCCATCAAGCCTAAAGATGATGATGATGATGTGCAAGTCATTGACAAGCCATCCTCATCCAATGTACCACTTGTTGATGACAAAGATGGGAAGGATCCATTCGAAGAAACTCATGTCTCCCATGATCAAATGGTGGTACAAGCTCAAGATGTTGATTCTCCACAAGCGGCCCCTCAAGTGGTTGATCAAAGAAGTACTCCTCTACTACAAGCTCATCCTCAAGATCTCATCATAGGGAGTCCAACAAGGGGTGTAATGACTCGATCTCAAAAACTTGCTTTATTTATTGAACATCACTCCTTTGTGTCTCTTGTTGAGCCTACCATTGTAGATGAAGCTCTAGGTGATCCGGATTGGGTGAATGCTATGCATGAAGAATTAAACAACTTCACCCGTAACCAAGTTTGGACACTTGAAGAGCGACCCAAAGGCGCAAGAGTCATTGGAACAAAATGGGTGTTTTGAAACAAGCAAGATGATCAAGGCAAGGTTGTTAGAAACAAGGCAAGGCTAGTTGCAAACGGGTTCTCTCAAGTTGAAGGTTTGGATTTTGGAGAGACCTTTGCACCGGTTGCAAGACTCGAAGCCATTCGTATCCTCCTTGCATATGCATCACATCATGACATTAAATTATACCAAATGGATGTGAAAAGTGCATTTTTAAATGGCTTCATAAATGAACTAGTCTATGTTGATCAACCTCCCGGGTTTGAAGACCCTAGATATCCTAATCATGTTTATAGGCTGTCCAAGGCGCTATATGGGCTCAAGCAATTCCCAAGAGCATGGTACGAGCGCCTCCGGGACTTCCTCATTGAGAAGGGCTTCACCATTGGGAAGGTCGACACCACACTATTCACCAAGAAGCTTGATGGAGAGCTCTTCATTTGTCAAGTCTACGTTGATGATATCATCTTCGGGTCAACAAATGAAGCCTATTGCAAGGAATTTGGTGACTTGATGTCGAAGGAGTTCGAAATGTCCATGATTGGAGAGCTCACATTCTTCCTAGGCTTCCAAGTCAAGCAATTGAAGGAGGGGACTTTCATATCACAAGAAAAGTATACAAAAGACCTCCTCAAGCGCTTCAACATGGATGATTGCAAGCCAATCAAGACTCCAATGCCAACAAATGGACATCTCGACCTAGATGAGGGAGGTAACCCGGTTGACCGAACTCTCTACCGTTCTATGATTGGTTGCTTGTTATACTTGACCGCATCTAGGCCCGACATCATGTTTAGTGTGTGCATGTGTGCTCGCTTTCAAGCCGATCCTAGGGAATCACATCTCATAGCGGTGAAGAGAATCCTTAGGTACCTAAAGCACACCCCAAGCATTGGCCTTTGGTATCCCAAAGGAGCTAACTTCCAACTCGTTGGGTACTCCGATTTGGATTACGCGGGTTGCGAAGTTGATAGAAAAAGCACATCCAGAGGGTGCCATTTGCTTGGGAGATCACTAGTTTCATGGAGTTCTAAGAAGCAAAATAGTGTGGCCTTGTCTACCGCCGAGGCGGAATACATAGCCGCGGGTGCTTGTTGTGCGCAAATCCTTTATATGAAACAAACCCTTTTAGACTATGGTGTAGTTCTAGAAAGGGTACCTTTGTTGTGTGACAATGAGAGCGCGGTTAAGCTTGCTAACAACCCGGTTCAACACTCTCGCACAAAGCACATAGATATTCGCCATCACTTTCTTAGAGACCTTGTTTCAAAGAAAGACATATCCTTAGAGGGAGTTAGAACCGAAGATCAATTGGTGGATATCTTCACAAAACCCCTAGATGAAAACACTCTTTGTAGGTTGCGAAGTGAGCTTAATGTGCTTGATCTAAGTAACTTTGTCAAAAGGTGAAAGGGAGTTGTCTTTGCATTGCATTGTATCATATGCCATGTTTAAATTATGCTATGCACATAGGCTTGTCAGACGTGGTTAAGATAATCGCCCTCAAAAGCGTGTGAAGAAGCTTACCCATGAGCAAACTTGACAAGCAACCTAGATTCAAATTCCGTATTGCATTGCATATGCATGGTTGTTGCTTTGTCGTTTCTTTTCGGTTATGCTTTGAGCAACCGCTGTGTTTGTCCACCGCTAGGGGGAGCATTTGAGGCTCCTAATGGTTAAGTCCCCTAGTTTTGGTGGCCACATGTTGTCTCCTCGAGTTTTATTGCCTATTTTCTCTAAAAATGATATGTAGCCTATGGCAAAATGCGGATACATGGGTGTATGCCAAGTCTCGAGTGATGAGTGATTGTCAACAGGTTTGATCGCAGGTTCTTTGGCTTGTGTTGTGCAGGTGTCGAGCACGGATACAGTGATCAGAGGCAAGGTGAAGGTCAAGTAGAGACGTGTCGTGCCGAGGGACCGAGAGTGGCGAAGGGCGGATGTGAGGCTTGGACTGAGGGACCGGTGGCCCGAGGATCAGCTGTGGTGGCTGGCAGCCTGGGACAGCGACGATCGGAGACTTGCGGGCACGGTGTTGCCTGGGTCGAGGACCTGGGGACACGTGTCGGTGGACGGGGTGCATCCCTTCTACAGCTTCGGTTTGGTGGTAGAGCTAGAGAAAAACCATCGGGTGGAGGGTTTCCAGGTTTGGGCCACAAAACCTGGGTGTTTCGGGTTTGCCGAGTTTGGGCCACAAAACTCGGGCTGAGGACGGTTTCCAGGTTTGGGCCTCAAAACCTGGGCGCTGCGGGTTTCTTAGTTTGGGCCACAAAACTCAGGCGATGGGCGGCTGGTTTCCCGGTTTGGGCCTCAAAATCGGGGGTGGACGTGAAGGCCCGGTTTCCCGGTTTCGGCCACAAAACTAGGGGCGAGGTCCGTGAAAAGGACGAGCGGAGCGGTGGCGGCACGTGGTGGCATTCGGTGAGGTTGCGTCGAGGCAACGCTACCAGTTGTGCGGGCGTGGCCGTCGGATCCACCTACCATCGAGTTGGCCCAGAATAACCCTAGGGTTTAGCTGGTTCGCTCTGTACTTAGTGAGGGGTAGAGTAGGAATTAGAATTAGGATAAGTAGAGGGAGACACCCTCCTCCCAAAATATCTCCGTCATTTTGCTCTTTTGCCTTCTAGGGTTTCCTGCTCTCCCATTCCCTGCTGTAGCGAACTGAGATCCACAGAGAAGAGAACAATACCTCTGTGCCCGTGAGATTTTGAGGAAGTGAGACCGTAATCTCACTATTGTAGCATGTGGTAGCCACACGGTTGCAAATTCATGGTTGTGATTCGCGTTTTGTTTGTGTTCTTCGCAGATTGTTTTTCTCCACATTTTTCCCGTCGATCGATCTCTTTGCTCAGAGCATCTTTTGCAAATCCGTTTGAATAGAGTTGTTCTAGATCGTGAGGCACTTCTTTCCACCAAAGGAAATCTTCTCTAACCTCACGAGCTAGTAGATCGGTTGATTTTTCGCTTTGGATCAAGTTTTGCTCCCTTGCCCCGAATTCTCGCAATTCACCGATTTGGAGTTAGGTTCGAGCCATGATTCTTTTGGGATAGGTCACTAACCTCCTTAGAACTCCTCATACCAAGTCTAAGCCCTAGTGCTTTTGATTCAGAGGAGATCAGGTCGAATTCACGGAAGAACAGCACTGAATCGGGGGCATCGGATGCTCGAGTTCATAGCATCGGACGCTGACTCATTTGGCATCGGACGCACCGTTGCCACGTGTCAGATTCTGACATTTTCAAAGGAGCATTAGACGCTACCACCGGACGCTCATTTGTGCATCGGACGCGCCGGAGTGTGACCATCGGACGCGCCGGAGTGTGACCATCGGACGCTGAGACTTCACTATTCACAGCGTCCGATGGGTGTCCAGTAAAGGTTCAGTCAGGTCAGTTTTGCATCGGACGCATCCAGTGCTGGGTCATCGGACGCTGCCAGCGTCCGATGCTGCTGAGTCTGTGCAGTTTCGTCCGCGGTTCGTTCGTTCGTTGTCGGTTTTGATTTCCGGTTTTTGCGTTGGGTTTCTAGAGTCGTATAGTGTCTCGCTGTGCTTCTTGGAAGCATCCACCCTATCTCTAGGGTCGTGGACACTTGCAAGCTCTAGGGTTTGCTCTTGGGGTTGATTTAAGGGACAGTGGCGACAAGTTTCCGAAAGGAATTTTGAAGCTCCCATTCACCCCCCCTCTGGTCGCTTTCTGGTTGCATTCTCGGTCCTTCAATTGGTATCGGAGCGGGTTAAGGATCTTCCACCTTAGACGGTTCTAGATCCACAGAAGGCGACATGGATCGCGGCGTGGGCAAACCGCCGTTCTTCAATGGGACGAACTATGCGTATTGGAAGATACGCATGTCGGCCTATCTCCAGAGCATGGGCTCTTCTGTTTGGGAGATTTGCAACAAGGCCGATTACGTTGTCTTGGCTGCACGTGTCACTCAGCTTCAAATAGATGAGCACGATGCCAATAGCCGAGCGCGTAACACTCTTTTCTCCTGTCTGAGCATGTCCGAGTTTGATCGCGTTTCTCACCTCCCCACGGCTCGTGAGATTTGGGCGACCTTCATGCGCTTCCATGAGGGAACCACTCAAGTCAAATCCCGTCTCTATGAGTCACACAAGCGGGAGTATGAGAACTTTTGACATATGCCTGGCGAGAGCATAGAGAGTTTATTCGCTCGCTTTCAGGTTATTGTCAACAAAATGAGAGCAAACAAGGAGCTGTTGCCTTTCGACGATCATGAGAGGGCTTTGAAGCTTTTGCATACTCTCGATCGGTCGGTGTGGGACTCAAAGGTCCAGGCGATCATCGAATCGTCTAACTATGAGACCCTCACATGCGATGAGCTCTTTAGTAAGCTCAAGTCTAGTGAGATTGACGCCATGTCAAGGGCTTCTTATGAAAATCCTTCTGGCCCGACTATGGCTTTGGTTTCTGGCTCTTCTGCTAACCCCTCTGGAGGATTTGCTCTTTCTTCTCTCTTTTCTGTCACAGAGGACTAGCTGGAGTCTTTGGGGGATGACAAGTTGGCTTTGCTTGCCAACCGGTTCTCGCGGTTCCACAACAACCGCATGAACCGTCGCCGCGAAGGACACTCAGGATGCTTTGAGTGCGGCGACCCCGACCATTTCATCGCCAACTGTCCCAAGAAGAAGCACACATCTAGGAAGGGCGATCATGGGCACAAGTACGACTCCGGTAAGCGCAAGGAGAAGTACGTCCCCACGAAGCACAAGCGGAAGGGCGGCTTCAACAAGGAGTACATCAAGACGAAGTACTTGGAGAAGGCCCAGGCTGAGCAGCGTGCGTTCTTCGCCACGCTCAGCGACGTCGACGACTCGGACGACGACTCCGCTTCTTCAAGCGATGACGAGTCCGAGAAGAAGAAGAGGATCGAGGACAAGCTCAACAAACTCTGCTTCTTCGCCGACGATGAGGTTTCTGCACCATGGCCCTCGGCAAGGAGGTCGACAGCGAGCTGTAGGACACTCCTCGGAACGACGACGACGATGACGACACCTCCCAGGTATCTCTGACCCCCGATGAGCTTTCTTCTGAGGTCGAGAAGCTTACTGTCGCGCTCCTTAGCCAAGATAAGTTGCTTAGGCATGCTGCTAGAGAGCGCAAGGAGTTTAGGCAGAAGTGGGAGGATACGGTGAAAGAACTTGAATCTGTCAAGTCCACCGTAGTTGTTACAGATGAGGAGGAGTGTGAGATGTGCACCACACACATGACTGACCTTCTCACTCTGAGAAGCAAGTATGCTGTGTTGGTTGGAGAGGTGGATGAGCTGAAGGCTAGATCCTCGCTGTTGGGTGCGTGCAAGTCTTGTGTTGGCTTGCAAACTGAGTTGGCAGAGAAGAATGCCAAGATTGTGTCTCTTGAGAAGGCCAGCTCGGGTAGCACTTGTATGTCCAGGTGTGTTTTGTGTGAGGGCCTGGAGATGGAGATAGCCAACATGAAGCATGACAAGATGCAAACCGAGGAGGAAAACACATACCTTCGGACCATCTTGTCACGTTTGTCTTGTGGTGAGCCGCAGCTTGGGATGATGATCTCCCAATTCAAGCGTGCTGCAGGAGGTCCGGGTGTAGGCTTTGCTTCGGGTGTTGATGTGTCATCCTTTGGGAAGATTGGAGAGTCGAGTGGTCCAAACCCATGTGAGAAGCCCAACTCCACCACTACTCCCAAACTTACCAAGATTCCACCCAAAGAGCCTTTCAAGCCTAACACCAAGGATGGTGTATTTGTGGAACCTCCGAGAGCTCCACCCAAGAAGCAGACATGGCATCCCAAGCCCAACCACCTGAAAAACAAGTTGGACATCATGCCACCCATCCAGGAGGAGCTTATGCCACAGAAGGGCAAAGTGATCCACACCCACTATTGTGAGTACCAACAACCCCCTTTGAGAGCGGTGAGGTACCATTGTGAGCACTGTGGGCGAGATGGACACTTGAGTGAGTTTTGCTTTCGGCGCAAGAGAGAGGTGCGCCGTGAAAAGGAGATGAACAACCTGGACATGTACCATCCTTTCCATGATGTACATGTGCCGAATGTTCAGAGGCGTGCTACTAGGCCTAGAGGTCCAAAACCTCAAGCTCCTAGGCCTAGGCCGCGAGGAGGTCATGCCCGACGGGAGCCTGCAGTTGTAGGCTATGGACCCCATGGCGGTGGCTTTGTAGTTGAGCGTTTTCTCCCACCGCGTTTTGAGTATCGCGGTGAGCGCTCTTTCCCCAGCGGACCACGTTTTCCTTAGCGTGGTGATCGCTCCTCCCGTAGGCGTGCTAGGAATGGTTTTTCTGCTAACCGTTCTTTTGAGCAGTCGGCCCAACACTGGTTTTCCCCTTACTTCACTAACCCCAGTGTTGGACCGTATGCTCACCTTATATCTTTTTATTGATATAGGTAAAACGATTGGAGAACGTTTGGTTGGTGGATTCCGGTTGCTTGAGGCACATGACCGGAAACGCCAAGTGGTTCTCCAGTCTTAGTCCTGTCGCCGGAAAGGAGTTTATCACCTTCGGCGACAATAGCAAAGGTAAGGTTTTGTCTCGTGGGTCGGTGCGAGTTAATGAGCACTTTGTGTTGCGCGATGTTGCTCTTGTTTCTAACTTGCATTTTAACCTTCTTTCTGTTTCGCATTTTAACCTTCTTTCTGTTTCGCAACTTTTCGATGATGACTATGAGATTCGTTTTAAACCGAATCTTAGTCGTATTTTGGATCCTCAGGGCAATCTTGTTTGTATGATTTCGCCCTTCGGAAAAGTCTTTCGTGCGAATTTCTCGGAGTCTTTTGGCACTTCTCGTTGTCTTGTGGCTGGACCTTCCTCCTCTGATCTTTGGAAGTGGCATAGGAGACTTGGACATTTGAGCTTTGACTTGCTTGCAAGGCTTAGTTCACTTGGCCTAATCCGAGGATTGCCCAAGTTGCATATGGAGAACGATCTTGTTTTCCACTCTTGTAGACATGGGAAGATGGTTGCCGCTCCCCACCATCCAGTGATTCAGGTCATGACCAAGGGCTCTGGAGAGCTTTTGCACATGGACCTTGTTGGTCCGGCTCGGGTGAGCTCGGTTGGGGGGAAGTGGTATGTGCTTGTTGTTGTTGATGACTTTTCAAGATATTCGTGGGTCTTCTTTTTAGCTGAGAAGACCGAGACTTTCTCCTTTGCTCGCAATCTGATTTTGCGTCTTCAGAACGAGTTCCCTTTGAACTCGATGCGAGCTATTAGGAGTGACAATGGTTCCGAATTCAAGAATTCGGATTTTGAGAAGTTTTGTAACTCTTTGGGTTTAGAGCATCAGTTTTCTTCCCCTTACACACCGCCCCAAAATGGTGTTGTAGAGAGGAAGAATCGGACCCTTGTTGAGATGGCCAGGACGATGCTCGATGAGCATAGGACTCCTATGTGATATTGGGCCGAAGCTATGAGCACTGCATGCTACATTTCCAATCGCATTTTTCTCCGAGCTTTCTTGAAAATAACATCTTATGAGTTGCGTTTTGGAAAACTGCCCAAGGTGAGTTACTTTCGAGTTTTTGGTTGCCATTCTTTTATACTCAAAAAGGGCAACTTGGACAAGTTTGAGTCTCGTTCTTCTGACGGTGTGTTTTTGGGTTATGACACTCATACTCGAGCTTATCGTGTACTTAACCTTGACACTAACCGAGTCATGGAGACATCAGATGTCACCTTCGACGAGACCATAGTTTGTCCTTCTTCTCGTTTTGAGCGTGTAGGTGATCACGAGGTTGGTGAGCCTCTTTTTGATGATGAGGACGAGGGTGCTGAAGGTATGGATGATCCAGCACCCCCTCCACCTGCTGTGCCGCAAGGAGCGGCTTCTACTACGACTCACGACCCTGACACTTCTTCCTCTTGGGGGCCATGGGATCCGCCACCTCGAGCGGTACCTTTTGTACCCGAGGAGGCACCAGTTGCTGTTGAGGGGGAGGCTACATCAGCTCGGGAGGCGCCACGACACATCCAGTGCCAACACCCCCTCAGCAAATGATCGGCAGCATCAGAGAACGTGTCACTCGGTCAAGGTCACAACAAATCTCTCACTTTGCTCATTCTGCATTTGTTGCTGATTTTGAACCTCGAGATGTTGGACACGCTTTATCTGATCCGGATTGGGTCAATGCCATGCATGAGGAGTTGGAAAATTTTGAAAGAAATCGGGTTTGGGTTTTGGTTCCTCTTCCTCCTGATTGTCATCCTATTGGGACAAAATGGGTTTTCAAAAACAAACAAGGAGAGGATGGCCATGTGGTGAGAAACAAGGCCAGACTAGTAGCCCAGGGGTATAGTCAGAAGGAGGGGATAGACTATGAAGAGACTTTTGCTCCCGTAACTCGTTTGGAGGCAATTAGGATACTCTTGGCTTTTGCTGCATCCAAAGGTTTCAAACTTTTTCAAATGGATGTCAAGAGTGCCTTCCTAAACGGCTACATAGAAGAGGAAGTGTATGTGAGACAACCCCCCGGTTTCGAAAATCCCAAGTTTCCAAACCATGTCTTTAAACTTCACAAAGCTTTGTATGGTTTGAAACAAGCCCCTAGAGCCTGGTATGAGAGGTTGAAAACCTTTTTGCTTGCTAAGGGTTTTAAAATGGGATGTGTGGATAACACGCTTTTTCTCCTCAAGCAAGGCAATGACTCTCTCTTGGTCCAGATTTACGTGGATGATATCATTTTCGGTGGTTCTTCTCACGCTTTGGTTGCCAAGTTTGTAGATACTATGAGCAGGGAGTTCGAGATGAGTATGATGGGCGAGCTGACTTTCTTTCTCGGATTGCAAATTAAGCAATCCCGAGAAGGGACGTTTGTGCACCAGGGCAAGTATACCGAGGACTTGCTGAAGAGGTTCGATATGGGTGAGGCCAAGCCTCTTCCAACACCCATGTCGACCACGACGGCCCTGGACGCGGACAAGGATGGAGAAGCTTTAATCAGTTGGCTGATATTTTCACCAAGCCTTTGGACGAATCAACCTTTAATCGGTTGAGGGGTGAGCTTGGTGTGTCTTTCCCCTTTTAGATGGGGGAAACATTTTGGATCTTGTATCATAGACTAACTATTTTCTCGTTTGTTTTGTTTTTCTTTTGCATTTCAGCATACGCTTTTACATTCTGAGCTTCATGTATATAATCTTTAAAATGTAATTATGCTCTGTTTAGTGTGCTCCGATGCTATATGTTGATGCTAGTAGCTTATGCTCTTTCTGATCACTAATACATGTTGTGAGCTGAGCTATTTTTGAATGGTGAATCTGCTTAACAAACATAAAATTTGATAATGTTCACCATTGAGATATGCAACTAGCATGTGTAGGATGTGTTGAATTCACTCGTGCTTTTCATATATGCTAGATTGCTATGTCTCTAGTTCTGAGTCTGTCACTTGCTTGGTCTGTTCATATTCTGTCAATAAAATCTGAACCAAGTTTTAAGTAAATTGAAAAGATCGAGATGGGATTGCTTGTCAACACCTCACAGTTTCGAGACTGTTTCTCATTGCACTTTGAGTTAAACTTGAGCTGTGTAGTGTATGACCGAAACTGTTGCTTTAAGCTTCTGATTGCTTCTGCATAGGCTTCGCACAGTTGAAAAGTTAGGCAATGACAAGCTTTCAACCTCTCGCAATCACATGCTGAAATTTGAACTTGTGTAATCTTAACCGCTGCAACTCCGATAAAATTTGGATACACAAGACTATGTTTCATTCTATAGCATGATGATTGAACGGTGCTAGGGGTAGTTCACCTTGTATACATGTTTAGCACTTTTCTGATTTCCTGTCTATACATGTTTTGTGCTATTTTGATGGTGAATACCTTTTTGGCTAAAAACTGCTCACTTTGCTCATATGTTCATATTTCAAATTTGGTGATCCGTTTGAGCCTTCGCTAGCTTGTATGCTTTCCAGTGAGTCATTGGAGCTATACTGTTTAGAGCATCCTTGCATTTTCTTGACTATATTCCTGAAGCTGCTAACTTGCATTGTGACTCATATGCATTTTGGAAGGGGGAGAACTTCTCTTGTTGGCACATTTGATGGTGCATTTTCCCAGGGGGAGATCTTGCTTGATTACTTGTTGTTGCATTTTTCACTTGATGGTGCATTTTCAACTAAGGGGGAGAATTTGGACAAATCATGCCTCCCATGTTCAACTAAGGGGAGAGGAATCGGTTGTGTGCACCATGCAAGGGGGAGTTTGCTCGTGATAAATTTTTGAAATTGCCAATTGGTTCGGCGCGCTTTGCTAGTTGTGTTGAGCCTTTGCCTCTATCTTGAGGGACTAGCAGTCGCATCTTTGCTTCAATTGGCTTCGAGCTTTTCAGTTGATGTCGAGCTTTCTGCTAGTTGTGTTGAGCCTTTGTGCCTCTATCTTGAGGGACTAGCATTTTGCTTTGATTTTTCAATTGGTATCTGCTAGCGGTGTTGAGCCTGTTCTACCTCTTCTTGAGGGCTAGCTTTGCTTTGCTTGGTCGCCTCGATGAAAGGTCCTTGTTTGGTTTTGGTAATTGAGTGACAACTTAGGTGGACTAATATGTGTTTGAAGTGAATTACACAGGTGATTAGTCCACAGGTGATCATGTGTAAGCAACATATGCCATAGAGGAGAAATGGCTTCGAATTTGTTGCAAGGCTCACACATGTGAAGAAGGAGCTTAATGCACATGAAACATGACATGTGGTCATGTGGCTAAGATGGTGAAGATCAAGGCAAGACTTGGCTTGATGGACCGGTTGCGAAGGTAAAGGGCAAGTTGGAGGCTTTGAAGCCATTGGTACCGAGTGTCGGGAGGCTTGAGCAAAGACTTGGCGCCGAAGGACCGAAGCAATGGTGAAGAGCAAGTGAGGTCAAGATCGATGGACCATGGAGGCCATGTGATAATATGAAGTGGATCATATCATTTGATAGGTTGGTGCATGTGTTGCATCAACATCGAAGGAGATGGAATGGAATGCGCAAGGCAAAGGTATATTTGTAGGGCATTTCATTTCACCGGTCATAGGTGTGTAGAGAAGTTGATGACCGGGTTTAGGATAGATGGCCGTACTATCAAGAGGAGCAAACTTGTTTGCATATCGGTCATCTAGTGCCACTTGAGCGATCTAACATTACGATGTTGCTAGGATCGAGTGGCGTTGTGGGTGCAAGTGAAAATCCTTTGAAAATGATTATGAAAATGCTAACACACATACACATGATGTTGTACACTTGGTGGTGTTGGCACTTTTGCAAAGGAGAAGTTGTTTTGAAAAGAAGTCGTGTTGAAAGGAGGTGTGGAGAAGTGGGAGAAACTAGTGTATAGTCCCTCTCCCTCCCGCCGAGCTTGCGAGGCAGGATTCAGCGGTTTTCGGAGGAGAAGTATAGTGCTCTGGGAGCATCGGACGCTGGGCCGAGCGTCCGATGGCAAACCCTAGTTTCTGTCAGAAGTTGAAGGAGCATCGGACGCTGAGAAATCACTGTTACAGAGTCCGATGCAGGTGATGTGGCGCAAGCAAGTTTAGCCGGGAGCATCGGACGTTGGGCTGCGTCCGATGTGGTTCCTCCTGACGCGTCCGATGTAGTTAGGAGCTCTCTGAACCTCTGGTGTGTCATCGGACGCTAGCCCTTAGCGTCCGATGATAAGGGTCCGGCGTGTCCGATGTGAGAGCAGGTTTGCGCAGTTTTGAGCAGAGGCATCGGAGCGTCCGATGCTAGGCATCGGCGCGTCCGATGCCACTTTAACTGGCGCAGGATGTAATATAGCCGTTGGGATCGCTCGGCCGAAGTTGAACGTGGGGGACACGTGGCGAGCATCCAAGCATCGGACGCTGGCCTCAGCGTCCGATGGTCCCGATCCGGAGCGTCCGTTGCTAGCGCAGTTTGCCCAGTGAAGGGGCAACAGCTAGTTAGCCCTTGGGGCTATAAATAGCGTTGGTAACCGGCCTTGGGCTGGTGGTTGAGCACTCCAAAGCCTTGGTGGCTTGTGTGGATGTGCTTGGGAGCCCTCTAACTCGCTTGTGCTTGCTAGTGTGCGAATCGATAGCGAGTGAGTGATCGCTAGTGCGTTGCATTGAGAGATTGCTTCGAGTGGCACTAGGTGATCGTGTTGCAAGTCGGTGGTGCTTGTTACTCTTGGAGGTTGCCACCTCCTAGACATCTTGGTGGTTGTGTCTCCGTCGTGAAGCCCGCAAGAAGATTGTGCGTGGCTCCGGAGAAGGCTTTGTGAGGGGCATTGTGCTCGCCCCGCGGGGATCGCGAAGAGCAACTCTAGTGGATTGCGCGTATCATTGAGTTACCCTCACTTGTGGGTGAGTTCTTGCGGCGCTCGAGTGTCGAGCTAGGTGTGGTGCCTATTAGCTGCCGAACTACCAAAGTGTGTGGTCGACACAACGGGGACTAGCTTGGTGGCAACCAAGTGAACCTCGGGATAAAATCACCGTGTCAACATTGTCTACATCTTCTCGGTGGTTTGCTATCTCCATACACAAGCTTGTATCTACTTTCATATATATTGTGCTTGTGTAGTTGCTCTTGTAATTAGTTAGCTTGTGCTTGCTAGTTACCTTCTTTGCTTGTGTAGCCTAGAAGTAACTCTCTTGTGTGACTAGTTGACTTGTAGTCTTGCTAGTCACATTGCTTAGTTTGTGTAGCTAAGTTGAGCTCTCTAATTTGGCTTGTGTAGCCTTGTTTTTGAGCATTGCTAGTGAGCTTAGTCTTTGTGCTTTGCTTGCTAGATTGTGTAGGAGCTCCCCGTGCTTGAAGTACTAGTTGCATAGGCTTGTGTGACCTTGCTTCTAGAATTGGTTAGGTGAGCTCTAGCTAGCCCGACACCTTATTTGCATTGATTAGTATCTTTTGTAAGGTGTCATAGAGTATAAGTAGAGGGGTGTAGTCTTGGCTAGACCGATAGTTTTAATTCCGCATTTGTTTCGGTTAGCCGGTAAGATTAATTTTTAGAAAGGACTATTCACCCCCCCTCTAGTCCGCCATCTTGACCCTTCAGTCGAGCCGTTGCCCATGTCTTTGGGACCAAGTTGTCTTGCTCTTTCCACTTGACCTTCTTCGGCTTTGCTATGCTTTTGGGTCATTTGGTCGAGTTCTCTCTTCTCCTTCTTCTTCCTTCTATTTCATCATGATTTGTGTGTGTGTAGTTGACAATGCACTCATCAAGGGGGAGATTGCGGATACATGGGTGTATGCCGAGTCTCGAGTGATGAGTGATTGTCAACGGGTTTGATCGCAGGTTCTTTGGCTTGTGTTGTGCAGGTGTTGAGCAGGGATACAGTGATCAGAGGCAAGGTGAAGGTCAAGTAGAGACGTGCCGTGCCGAGGGACCAAGAGTGGCGAAGGGCGGACGTGAGGCTTGGACTGAGGGACCGGTGGCCCGAGGATCAGCTGTGGTGGCTGGCAGCCTGGGACAGCGATGAGCGGAGACTTGCGGGCACGGTGTTGCTTGGGTCGAGGACCTGGGGACACGTGTCGGTGGACGGGGTGCACGGGCGGTGCATCCCTTCTATAGCTTCGGTTTGGTGGTAGAGCCAAAGAAAAACCATCGGGTGGACGGTTTCCAGGTTTGGGCCACAAAACCTGGGTGTTTCGGGTTTGCCGAATTTGGGCCACAAAACTCGGGCTGAGGACGGTTTCCAGGTTTGGGCCTCAAAACCTGGGCGCTGCGGGTTTCTGAGTTTGGGCCACAAAACTTAGGCGATGGGCGGCTGGTTTCCCGGTTTGGGCCTCAAAACCGGGGGTGGACGTCAAGGCCTGGTTTCCCAGTTTCTGCCACAAAACCGGGGGCGAGGTCCGTGAAAAGGACGAGCGGAGCGGTGGCGGCACGTGGCGGCAATCGGTGAGGTTGCGTCGAGGCAACGCTACCAGTTGTGCGGGCGCGGCCGTCGGATCCACCTACCATCGAGTTGGTCCAGAATAACCCTAGGGTTTAGCTGGTTTGCTCTGTACTTAGTGAGGGGTAGAGTAGGAATTAGAATTAGGATAAGTAGAGGGAGACACCCTCCTCCCAAAATATCTCAGTCATTTTTCTCTTTTGCCTTCTAGGGTTTCCTGCTCTCCCATTCCCTGCTGTAGCGAACTGAGATCCACAGAGAAGAGAACAATACCTCTGTGCCAGAGTGATTTTGAGGAAGTGAGACCGTAATCTCACTATTGTAGCGTGTGGTAGCCACACGGTTGCAAATTTGTGGTTGTGATTCGCGTTTTGTTTGTGTTCTTCGCGGATTGTTTTTCTCCACGTTTTTCCCGTCTATCGATCTCTTTGCTCAGTGCATCTTTTGCAAATCCGTTTGAATAGAGTTGTTCTAGATCATGAGGCACTTCTTTCCACCAAAGGAAATCTTCTCTAACCTCACGAGCTAGTAGATCGGTTGATTTTTTGCTTTGGATCAAGTTTTGCTCCCTTGCCCCAAATTCTTGCAATTCACCGATTTGGAGTTAGGTTCGAGCCATGATTCTTTTGGGATAGCTCACTAACCTCCTTAGAACTCCTCATACCAAGTCTAAGCCCTAGTGCTTTTGATTCAGAGGAGATCGGGTCAAATTCGCGGAAGAACAGCACTGAATCGGGGGCATCGGACGCTCGAGTTCATAGCATCGGACGCTAACTCATTTGGCATCGGACGCACCGTTGCCACGTGTCAGATTCTAACATTTTCAAAGGAGCATCGGACGCTACCACCGGACGCTCCGTTGTGCATCGGACGCGCCAGAGTGTGACCATCGGACGCTGAGAGTTCACAGTTCACAGCGTCTGATGTGTGTCCAGTAAGGGTTCAGTCAGGTCAGTTTTGCATCGGACGCGTCCGGTGCTGGGTCATCGGACGCTGCCAGCGTCCGATGCTGCTGAGTCTGTGCAGTTTCGTCCGCGGTTCGTTCGTTCGTTGTCGGTTTTGATTTCCGGTTTTTGCGTTGGGTTTCTAGAGTCGTATAGTGTCTCGCTGTGCTTCTTGGAAGCATCCACCCTATCTCTAGGGTCATGGACACTTGCAAGCTCTAGGGTTTGCTCTTGGGGTTGATTTAAGGGACAGTGGCGACAAGTTTCCAAAAGGAATTTTGAAGCTCCCATTCACCCCCCTCTGGTCGCTTTCTGGTTGCATTCTCGGTCCTTCAATTGGTATCGGAGCGGGTTAAGGATCTTCCACCTTAGATGGTTCTAGATCCACAGAAGGCGACATGGATCGCGGCGTGGGCAAACCGCCGTTCTTCAATGGGACGAACTATGCGTATTGGAAGATACGCATGTCGGCCTATCTCCAGAGCATGGGCTCTTCTGTTTGGGAGATTTGCAACAAGGCCGATTACGTTGTCTTGGCTGCACGTGTCACTCAGCTTCAGATAGATGAGCACGATGCCAATAGCCGAGCGCGTAACACTCTTTTCTCCTGTCTGAGCATGTCCGAGTTTGATCGCGTTTCTCACCTCCCCACGGCTTGTGAGATTTGGGCGACCTTCATGCCCTTCCATGAGCATTCTCGGTCCTTCACAAAATATTTATAAAATTGAGGGCTTATGCGAGGATGCTTATACTAGGTTCTAACTGGTGTTTATTTGCCTCTTATTTGAGTTGGAACTTGGTTGGGAGAGGGAGCCGCAACGGAAATCTTCGAAACGGTCCAAATTGCAGCAACGGACGCTGCATCGGACGCTGGCCGCAGCGTCCGATGCCCCCACTGTACACAGCCCCGGCTGGAACAGTGCTGGCGTCATGTCCGATGCGTATTCAACGGAGCGTCCAGTGCCCAGCGTCCGATGCCGAGGCATAGGACGCGTCCGATGCAAAATGGACGTTTCTGGAGCTCTCTGGACGGGCATCGGAGCGTCCGGTGCTTTCCCACCGGCCGTCCGATGCTCCTTTAAGCAGCGCGGTCAGTTCTTCTATTGACATCTGGGTCCCACACGTCATTTCCATTCGCCTTCTTCCTCCTCGCGCCCAACCGCCTGAGCCCGAATCCGCGCCGCCGCCCCGACCCTAACCCTAGCTCCGCCGTGCCCGCGCCGCCGTGCTCTCGCCGCTCATCCACCCTCGCGCCGGTCCGCCGCTGCACAGCCGCGCGTCGCCTTCCTCGCTGCGACCGCCCCGCCCCGTGCCGCCCGCTCGCGCCTGCGTTCCCCCACCGCCTCACCGGAGCTGCACCGATTCCTCACCGGAGGCTCGCCGGAGACCATCTCCCCGCCCCCTAGCTCGTCCTCATCCCCGGCACCCCTCCTCTCGGCCTGCCGACCCCCAGTGAGCACCACCTCCTCCTGTTTTTCCCCTGCCCATAAGGTGTTCGACATAATGTCTCAATGGCCGTCCCACCCAATCTGACCCATGTTTCGCCTCGCCCTCATTGCAGACATCCTTGACGTGACGTGTGGGTGCCCGAACGTCGATTCTCACCTCTTCTTGGGTTCGTTTCGTCGGAACGTCAGGTAGCAAAGCCATCTACACCTCTTATCTTCATTGCTTTGCTTCCATAGGACTTGCTCATCTCTAGCCTATATATTTCTTATTTACATCCCCTCTCTCTCGTGCAGCGAGTCCGTGGTCTGTTGTTCGTTGTCTGCTTGTCAGTTGGCAGTGACAGTTAACCCGGGGCCAAGCCCGCAGGTACGGATCGAGGCCAAGCCTCGCGAGTGACAGCGCCAGAGGATCAGTGACCGAGGGCGATTCTTTGTCAGGGGTTTCAGTGTCAGTTGGACTGTTCGCTTGTCCTCAGTGTCAGTAGATCCTTCAGTGGCAGCCAGTTCTTTCAGAGGTAGTGTGTCTTGTTCTTGTCAGCCATGCCGCGCTGCAAGAACGTAGGTGGTGGCTCAGGGGACTCTCCTCCCCGTCCCCCCCTTTCGTTCAGAGGACTGAGAAGGGGAAGCTGATTACGGGCCGGAAGCGCACCAGGGAGCAGCGGGAGGCAGATGAGGCCAGAGAGGTTGCGGCCGCCGCAGAGCGTGCTGAGCAGGGTGGTCGTTTGGGTGGACTCAGGATTGAGGACCAGCTGTCCCCCGACCAGCGCAGAGCCATAGAGCAGGTCGAGCAGTTCCACCACTCCCCGACTGGCACGCTTATGGCTGCCGATCGCTGGACGACGTTCACGTCTCCGGGAGTAGAGCCTAAGAGCTCACAGCAGGGCCAGGCAGAGGACGAGGCAGCTGAGGCAGAGGCAGAGGCACAGGCACCAGAGGTCGAGGCAGAGGAGGAGGTCCCTGAGGAGGTTCCCAGGCGCCAGTCCACTCGTCGCAGGACAGCGGTGCCACCCTGGCCCGATGTCCCTCTGCGGGGAGCACGTGCTCCGTCGAGGCGTGCGCCCCCGCCGATCCCGCGACTGGACCTCCGGGCGGCCACTTGCTCACAGATTCAGACTCTTCGACTAGTACCAGTGGCGCATTGGTTCCCCAGAGAGAGGCAGGAGCAGGCTGGCCCCGACTTCTTCACCGTACTCCAGGAGGACATCTACCGAGGTTACAGGAACGCCAGAATCAGCCTGCGTTCCCAGCGTGTGTGCACCCTGGAGGCCCTAGTGACAGCTTCAGAGCAGCTCCGCCCCAGCCTCACCTACTTGCCCGGTTTCTCAGACCTGTTGGGGCAGTCTGGTTCCTACATAGAGGACTGGGTCTTTCAGTTCTACGCCTCCCTTTGGGTACACCCAGACAGAGAGACCCTGGAGTTTGCTTTCGGTGGCTCGCACTACAGACTGTTTGTGTCCGAGATCCGGGATTGGTTTGGACTCCGTCGCTCTCAGACCCAGATCCACGACTTGTGCTACGGCCAGACAGAGCCACCGAGGCGCCCTCACGGCGGAGAGCAGCCACCCACCGACCTAGTGCGCCCCTGCTTTAGAGAGCCTTTCGGGGAGGGTTCGAGCCGTGCGCCGAAGGATCTCACTCCTGTGGCCCGGATCCTCCACGAGGTGCTCCGACGCACCCTGCTGCCTCGTGTTGGGTTCAGAGAGGCTATCCCCAGACTTCAGCTGTGGTTACTTAGTAACCTGATCCAGCAGAGGGATTTTGATATTATGGATGTGATCATCTGCGAGATGGAGGACACAGTGGCAGAGGGCATCAAGGCCCGCCGGCAGCTTCCCTATGCTCACTGGATCTCCTATATCCTTTGGAAGGTAGCTGTTACTACAGGGGCCCGTCCAGCTGAGTCCCTTACGAGCTCCGCGACCGTGTTCCCTGCCTACAACATGAGTCAGCTTCTGGGACACGGTCGGGACCACAGGCAGCAGCAGCAGCAGGATGCTCTGTCCAGTTCACGCCAGCGGCCTGAGATCCCCGAGTCAGCACAGGAGCAGGACGAGGCAGTCCGGGTCCTCGCCGAGCAGGAGCTTGCAGACTTAGAGGGTCAGGCCACCTTTGTTGCCGAGGACCCCACCGACAGCTTGGATGAGGACTACCAGCTATCGCCTCGCCAGCCTAGAGCTCACGACTCTGAGGCCGGGCCTAGTGGTATTGCTTCCTCCGACCGAGCTTTGCTTGCTATTCTAGCACGGATGGAGGAGCAGCAGCGGACTGTGACTCAGGATGTTCAGCGCTTAGCCCAGGAGCAGCAGCGGTTGGCACAGCAGCAGGCTCTTGCACAGCAGCAGGCTCAGAAGCGCTCAGACGCCCTGCAGCGTCAGATGATGCAGTTATAGCAGCAGACGTTGAGCTTCATGGAGAGGCTTGCGAGCGGACCTCCCCAGTGGCAGTGGCAGCAGCCTCCTCCACCGCAGCAGATTCAGTGGCAGCCACCTGTACCACCTCAGCCGCCGCAGCAGTTTGGATAGCCACCACCGTTTCCGCAGCCGCTCTCGGGCCCCAGCTCTTCACAGTTTATGAGCTTCACCACTCCTCCAGGCGGGCCCCTGTTTTCAGTCCACTGCGGACCGGATTCACTCCTAGGTCGACAGAGTCTCTGTTTGCGACGACTACTTCTATGACTAGAGACTTGTCAGCCACCTTCAGTGAGCTCACTGGATTTCCCACTCCAGATCTTCCGGATCCAATGCAGACGACGACGGCTCCAGTGACTTCTACCATTGAGACCCTCCCGAGCTCCGTCGCGTCTTCAGAGCAGACAGAGCCTATGCAGTCCGAGATGACCATGATAGTTCAGCCTGAGTTGTCAGTTATTCCAGAGCTTCCGCACTCCGATACTCAGGTTGACACCACTACTGAGACTGCGACAGAGACAGATCAGGCAGAGCAGTCAGTGCCAGAGCCGACCCAGACCGCTACTCAGCAGCTTCCAGCTTCAGAGGGTCAGCAGGCTACCGGCGTGTCTTCGTCCGACTCCGAGGAGTACCTCCAGCAGTCCGAGTTCACTCAGCGCACTCTGGAGACGGCACCTGACTCGTCTGCACCACCTCCGCCCTCTGACGATTAGTTTGGCGCTTGATGCCAAAGGGGGAGAGTGGATGAGTATAGCGAAAGGGGGAGCGATGTGAGAGGGATTTGACTTCTTATGTTGTGTTATATTCACATACGCTCTTTACTTATTGCATCTTTTGGCATTTTGCTTGTGATATACTTGTGTTATGGACCTTATGACATGTTTGTGCTCACTATGTTATCATATATGACATGTCATTTCGTTTTGCTCATTACTAGCGCTTAATTCTCACTTGGTTATGTATATGAGCTCTTTTTCTCTTGCACTTGTTATTCACTCTAACTTGTTGAGTGCAGGATGATGGCATGATGTGTATGAGCTTGCCCCTAACCATTTTCTCTTATCCATTGCAAGTTCATACATGTCATGATTTAAAAACCTCTTCTCTCTATACTCGTCTCGTGTTGTCATCAATCACCAAAAAGGGGGAGATTGAATGCATCTTGGCCCCTAGTGAGTTTTGGTGATTGGATGAAACACAAGATTACTGTGACGAACGTGTGTTTTACAGAAACAAGATGAGTTAGGTCACGGTAATGGCGATGATTCGGGCATATGGAGTTCATGTCCCCTGGCGATGGATATCATTTCGGTTTTCAAAGGATGGACGACGAAGACGGTGGTAGACTAGGCTAAGTGTCAAATGGTGTTGGAGGACACTTAGGTAGTCTTAGGTCTTTGTTTTTCCTTTGGCCGTACTATAAAGGGGAGCATGAAACAGTAGCTTGACCTAGATGAGTCTATTGAGGTAGGTGTGGTGCACACTTGTTATTTCATAGCCCTAGGTAGCTCAGAGAGATGCCTTAAGTTGAGAGGATCAAAAGTCGTTTTGGCTGCGTCGCGATCCGAGTTGAGTCTGCCCATGTTATGGGCATCAGACGCTGGCCAGGTGGGCATCGGACGCGTCCGATGCTCACCCCGATTAGGGTTTAGTCTGGTGCGTGGCATCGGACACGCCGATGTGTTCACATCGGACGCACCCGTGCCACTGTTCACGTGCGCGTGAACTTGAGGCCGCATCGGACGCAGGCATCGGACGCTGAGGGCCAGCGTTCGATGGGCATGCAGAGAGGTTCCAGAGAGGGTAAATCCACATCGGCATCGGACGCTGCCCAGCGTCCGATGTCCCTTTAATAGGTCTGACAAGAGGGTACAGTCGACTGTTCGTCGAGGTCATCGGAGCGTCCGATGCCCCCGCAGAAACCCTGTCTTGTCCTATTTTTGGATGGCCGGTTGGGGGAGTATATATACTTCTTCCCTCCATCCATTTGAGTGTTCTTGCCACTTCCATCTGCTGAGAAATACATTGTGAGTGTGAGTGAGTGCAAGAGCCCTAGTGAGGTTGAGTGATTTGCTAATTGTGAGAATTAGACACCTCCTAGTGAGAATTGAGTAGCAAGTGTGCATCCATCCATCTCTTTGGCCTTGTGTTGGTCAAGTGAGAGTTCTAGCTTGTTACTCTTGGTGATCGGCATCACCTAGACGGCTTGGTGGTGATCGGAGAGCTTGGTGATCATCCGGAGGCATTGTGGATGACCCAAGCCAAGTTGTGACCGGTAGCGAGCGATTCACCGGGCCGGAGTGGCGAAGAATCAGCTCGTAGTGAGCACTTGATCCTTGCGCGGATCAAGGGGGAGCGATACCCTTGCGCGGGTGCTGCAACGAGGACTAGGGGGGTGTGCCGACACCTCGATACCTCGGCAAAAAGATCGTCGAGTCATCTCTACTCTTTTTTACCTACGCATTTACTTTCAAGCAATTCAATTCCGCATTAATACTTGTTGTTCTTTCTATATTGGATTGCTTTGCTAGAGTAGGAGTGACATAGACTTGATCTTTTGTGCGGTAGAATAAAGAGAAACACACTTCTAGGCACTAGGGGGTTAATTGGGGCTTGATAGGTTTTAGTCTTGCAAGAAGTGAAAGATCCAATCATTACATTACCCTCATGGGAACCAGTGAAGATAAAAAATACAGTGGACACTAGAGGAGCACAATTGTCGACTGTAAAATAGAACAACAACACGCTGTTATACTTGACTCCTTCTAAGTCTAAAACTGAACAACTGAAAAACACATCACCTAGTTGCTGTGAAATAATTCAGATTGAAACCAAAACAGTATCTATTTCAGTTAAGCGAAGCATTTTTGTGAACAGATAACATGCTACTGCTGCTCTGAACTAAAACAGTAGAGCACTGAAACACTACCTAGCACAGGACCTAAAAAAGGAATCAGCGATTCATCCACCGTGTGAACTGACAACTTTGCTAATGAAACACTATACACATACATCTCATGGATGAATTGATCCAAACCATCGACAACACATAAGTGCTGTCCATACTAAATATGCAGGGATAAATGTTTGCGAGCAAGTAGAAAATTTAGGATAGCAAATAAGCACACCTGAATTTTTTTGTTATGAATCTGGTCCTCCATAGCATTGTTCCCCTCACCAATCATAATCAGATCCTCTTTTTGAACCGCTCCATCGAAATACCACCACCAGTCTCGCTTAATTCGAGTAAATTTGTTTTCTGCAACTTGCACAAACATAAGAGCATTGCATAATCATGGATGTATACTTGGCCATGAGGCACGAGGCCCGCCAGCCCGGCCCACGGCCCGCCCTTTTGGCCCGGCCCACGCCCGACCCGGCACGGCGGCTGGCGGGCCCGGGCCGGCCCGGCCCGACCCTAGGGCCGTGCCTGGGCCTTGCCCTGGGCACGGCGGGCCGGCCCGGCCCGGCCCGATATATAAAAAAAATATAAAATAAAAATATATATACATCTATAAAAATAAATGTATATAAATATACATATAAATATACATATATTTATATAGAAATAAATAAATAAATACAAAAGTATACATTTAAAGGCTAAATCTTACCGTGGGCCTCACGGGCCTGGTGGGCCCGACGGGCCTTCGGGCCGGCCCGAGGCCTGCCTGGGCCGGGCCTGGGCTGATGCAGAGGCACGAGGCCCGACCTCGGCCCGGCCCGGCGGCCCGGCGTGCCTCGATCGGCCCGGCCCGGTCGGGCCGTGCCTTGGTCGGGCCCGGGCCGGGGCGGGCCGGGCCGGCCCGTTGGCCATATATACATGGATGGGTGCGTGGAAAATCAAATTGCACAAAGAATTTGTACATTCAGTTACTTGAAAACATTAATTAGTATAAATTGTTCGTCGTATGGCTCACTGCGCAACAGCAGGGGCAAACCATTGAAGGACAGAAGAACAGTTGGGGAAAGCATGGTGGAGGTCGAGCACACACCTGCACCGCTGGTCGTGCCGGGATCACAGTTGCAGGGGCCGCTGGGCTCCTGCCTGCGCCGGGATGGCCGTGTCCGGCAGCCGGTCCGCTGCGCGCACATCCCGCCTGCGCCCAGGTTATCGTGGCCCTCACCCGTGTCAGGATGACAAGGAACGCATTGCCCGCGCCGCCGCGCTAGGAGGAGGAGAGAGGTGTTAGAGTCGCTCGTGAGCGGAGATCCACTGCGGTGGCAGTGATAGACTTGCTCGCTGGAGGTGGGCTAGGACGACGGCGGTCTTGGAGGCGGAGGGCTTGGGCGGTAGTAGGCTGGAGCAGAGGAGGTCGATGAAGGCGTCCGTTCGAGGAACTCAGCAGCGGCGCCCGTGACCGTGAGTGGTGCCCAAAGATTGCGCTCGTCGGGGGTCGTCCAGCACTCGTCGGTGCCGGTGGTCCTCGCTGGAGTGGCAGGGCTGGGGTCCGGCGGCGGTGAGGGGCTCAGGTCAGGTGGCGGCGCTCGGCGCGTGGCTAGGGTTCACGTGTTTTTTCGCGTGGGGATTGGGACAGAGTGCAAAGGTACATTATGTTACAAAATATGTCAGCACCCTATCTTTGTGTATAGAAATTTCTGCTAGAATGTCAAATCTCAAGCTACCAATCAGAAAATGTTTAACAAGCAAATTGCAAACTTTACAGAAGCGCCACAAATTTTACTTAGTGTTCAGCGACTGCAAATTTTGCCAATATGACAATCACTTTGACTAAGGTAGATAAAGATGGCATTCAATGATGCAATGGGAACCAAACACCTGCAAACACAGGAAAGAGGCCACCGAATAGGAAATAGGGCATGTTTCGCATGGATTGAAATAACTATAACTAAAGTTATAAAGTTACTCACTGTATGGCTCACCTATAGGGGGCAACCACGCAAGGGCACAAGGGCTAGGCTGTATGATTATTCATCCTATAGTTGTACACTTGGTTTTACTGTCATTTCATGATGCACATACATTAAAAATCAAAATCATTGTCTTACCGTCTCCTGAATAGCTCATATGAAAAACTTTATTGGCCTAATAGTAGGCGTTTTTCAGGAGAAAAATAAAAGATCCAATCATTACATTTACCCTCATGGGAACCAGTGAAGATAAAAAATACAGTGGACGCCAGAGGAGCACAATTGTCGACTGTAAAATAGAACAACAGCACGCTCTACTACCTGACTCCTTCTAAGTCTAAAACTGAACAACTGAAAAACACATCACCTAGTTGCTGTGAAATAATTCAGATTGAAACCAAAACAGTATCTATTTCAGTTAAGCGAAGCATTTTTTGTGAACAGATAACATGCTACTGCTGCTCTGAACTAAAACGGTAGGGCACTGAAACACTACCTAGCACAGGACCTAAAAAAGGAATCAGCGATTCATCCACTATGCGAACTGACAACTTTGCTAATGAAACACTATAGATACATCTCGTGGATGAATTGATCCAAACCATCGACAACGCATAAATGCTGTCCATAATAAATATGCAGGAAAAATGTTTGGGAGCAAGTAGAAAATTTAGGATAGCAAATAAGCACACCTGAATTTTTTTGTTATGAATCTGGTCCTCCATAGCATTGTTCCCCTCACCAATCATAATCAGATCCTATTTTTGAACCGCTCCATCGAAATACCACCACCAGTCTTGCTTAATTCGAGTAAATTTGTTTTGTGCAACCTGCACAAACATAAGAGCGTTGCGTAATCATGGATGGGTGCGTGGAAAATCAAATTGCACAAAGAATTTGTACATTCAGTTACTTGAAATCATTAATTAGTATAAATTGTTCGCCGTATGGCTCACTGTGCAACAGCAGGGGCAAACCATTGAAGGACAGAAGGACAGTTGGGGAAAGCATGGTGGAGGTCGAGCACACACCTGCACCGCTGGTCGTGCCGGGGTCGCAGTTGCAGGGGCCGCTGGGCTCCTGCCCGCGCCGGGATGGCCGTGTCCGGCGGCCGGTCCGCTGCGCGCGCATCCCGCCTGCGCCCAGGTCATCGGGGCCCTCACCCGCGTCAGGATGACAAGGAACGCATTGCCCGCGCCGCCGCGCCGGGAGGAGGAGAGAGGTGTCAGAGTCGCCCGTGAGCGGAGATCCACTGCGGTGGCGGTGATAGACTTGCTCGCTGTAGGTGGGCTAGGACGACGGCGGTCTTGGAGGCGGAGGGCTTGGGCGGTAGCAGGCTGGAGCAGAGGAGGGCGATGCAGGCGTCCGTTCGAGGCGCTCAGCAGCGGCGCCCGTGACCGTGAGTGGTGCCCAATGATGGCGCTCGTCGGGGGTCGTCCAGCTCTCGTCGGAGCCGATGGTCCTCGCTGGAGTGTCAGGGCTGGGGTCCGGCGGCGGTGAGGGGCTCGGGGTCTGGTGGCGGCGCTCGGCGCGTGGCTAGGGTTCACGTGTTTTTTCCCCGTGGGGATTGGGACAAAGTGCAAAGGTACATTATGTTACAAAATATGTCAGCACCCTATCTTTGTGTATAGAAATTTCTGCTAGAATGTCAAATCTCAAGCTACCAATCAGAAAATGTTTAACAAGCAAGTTGCAAACTTTACAGAAGCGCCACAAATTTTATTTAGTGTTCAGCGACTGCAAATTTTGCCAATATGACAATCACTTTGACTAAGGTAGATAAAGATGGCATTCAATGATGCAATGGGAACCAAACACCTGCAAACACAGGAAAGAGGCCACCGAATAGGAAATAGGGCATGTTTCGCATGGATTGAAATAGCTATAACTAAAGTTATAAAGTTACTCACTGTATAGCTCACCTGCAAGGGGGCAACCACGCAAGGGCTCAAGGGCTAGGCTGTATGATTATTCATCCTATAGTTGTACACTTGGTTTTACTGTCATTTCATGATGCACATACATTAAAAATCAAAATCATTGTCTTACTGTCTCCTGAATAGCTGATATGAAAAACTTTATTGGCCTAATAGTAAGCGTTTTTCAGGAGAAAAATAAAAGATCCAATCATTACATTATCCTCATGGGAACCAGTGAAGATAAAAAATACAGTGGACGCCAGAGGAGCACAATTGTCGACTGTAAAATAGAACAACAGCACGCTGTTATACCTGACTCCTTCTAAGTCTAAAACTGAACAACTGAAAAACACATCACCTAGTTGCTGTGAAATAATTCAGATTGAAACCAAAACAGTATCTATTTCAGTTAAGCGAAGCATTTTTTGTGAACAGATAACATGCTACTGCTGCTCTGAACTAAAACGGTAGGGCACTGAAACACTACCTAGCACAGGACCAAAAAAAGGAATCAACGATTCATCCACTATGCGAACTGACAACTTTGATAATGAAACACTACAGATACATCTCATGGATGAATTGATCCAAACCATCTATAACGCATAAGTGCTGTCCATAATAAATATGCAGGGAAAATGTTTGGGAGCAAGTAGAAAATTTAGGATAGCAAATAAGCACACCTGAATTTTTTTGTTATGAATCTGGTCCTCCATAGCATTGTTCCCCTCACCAATCATAATCAGATCCTCTTTTTGAACCGCTCCATCGAAATACCACCACCAATCTCGCTTAATTCGAGTAAATTTGTTTTCGACAACCTGCACAAACATAAGAGCGTTGCATAATCATGGATGGGTGCGTGGAAAATCAAATTGCACAAAGAATTTGTACATTCAGTTACTTGAAATTATTAATTAGTATAAATTGTTCGCCGTATGGCTCACTGCGCAATAGCAGGGGCAAACCATTGAATGACAGAAGGACAGAAGGACAGTTGGGGAAAGCATGGTGGAGGTCGAGCACACACCTGCACCGCTGGTCGTGCCGGGGTCGCAGTTGCAGGGGCCGCTGGGCCCCTGCCCGCGCCGGGATGGCCGTGTCCAGCGGCCGGTCCGCTGCGCGTGCATCCCGCCTGCGCCCAGGTCATCGGGGCCCTCACCCGCGTCAGGATGATAAGGAACGCATTGCTCGCACCGCCACGCCGGGAGGAGGAGAGAGGTGTCGGAGTCGCCCATGAGCGGAGATCCACTGCGGTGGCGGTGATAGACTTGCTCGCTGGAGGTGGGCTAGGTCAACGGCGGTCTTGGAGGCGGAGGGCTTGGGCGGTAGCATGCTGGAGCAGAGGCGGGCGATGCAGGCGTCCGTTCGAGGCGCTCAGCAGCGGCGCCCGTGACCGTGAGTGGTGCCAAATGATGGCGCTCGTTGGGGGTCGTCCAGCACTCGTCGGGGCCGGTGGTCCTCGCTGGAGTGGCGGGGCTGGGGTCCGGCGGCGGTGAGGGGCTCGGTTCTGGTGGCGGCGCTCGGCGCGTGGCTAGGGTTCACATGTTTTTTTCGCGTGGGGATTGGGACAGAGTGCAAAGGGTCGAGGAGCTGTTTTTAGCTCCCGTCTGCGCTTCTATTTTTTCATTTCTTTAGTCTCCCGAACCAAATATTAGTGTTTTGCATCCGTCACGGTTAATGCCAATAACCGTGACTGGCATCTTAAGTTGCCCGCCACGGTTAACCCATTAACCGTGACGGACTAGTTAGGAAGCCCGTCGCGGTTAATAGACCATTAACCTTGACGGGCATGTTAGGTCGCCCGCCACGGTTAACCCATTAACCGTGACGGGCGCCTGGGCAATCGGGTGGACAAGCTGGCAACCCAATAACCGTGACGGCCGGGTCAAAGGCACGTCACAGTTAATTATTGCGGGTGTCACGCAAAATAATTTTTGTAGTAGTGTCAGCTTCCGATTTTGACACATTGCAACTAGCGTACAGTGGTATTTTTTCATTGTTTCTTATTTGTGAAAGCTAGTTTAAGTTTCTTGGTATGTACAGTGGTATTTCCATGTTGCCTCTTTTGCGTTGTGCCTGCGACTTCATGTACGACTTCCTTGACATGGCTATGTACCTTTACTCTTCTGAATGACCTCAATAATTGTATGTTATCTTCGACCTTTGGCTACTTTGTCCTATGCTATGCTACCTTAATATCGACAAAGGTGGCTGCCTTGCTTCACTATAGGAAACTGAAGCTTTGCTGAGTGCCAAATTTCGGGTACTCGGTAAAGAGCCTCTTTGTCGAGTACCCTGCCACGTGGCACTCGGCAAAGAGCGGCACTAGGCAGAGCCCATCTTTGCCGAGTGTCCGGCTCTCGGCAAAGATAGACACTCGGCAAAAAGGTCTCTTTGCCGAGAGCCAAACACTCGGCAAATCTCACCGGGACAAACGACATCCATGGCCGTTACCTTTGCCGAGTGCCAGCCGTCTGGCACTCGGCAAAGAGATACTCTTTGCCGAGTGCCGACCTTCTAGCACTCGGCAAAGAATTTTTTTTGTTTTGATTTTGGCCTCCAATTTTTTTCGCAGGTTTCACATATCACTATGGTCAACATGTTCAAATTTGACACTTTTTCAAATCTTTTTGTTATATTTTCTCACTTTATTTCATTTTCTTGAATTTTCCTACAAGGCGCTAGTTTGAACTGCGGGTGCATCGAATAATGGATTTCGATGATTCAAAAAATATTATTCTTGTTCTTAACTATAGGTTTAGGCCAAATCCAAAAACTGACGCGAAGTCTCGATCAACGTGCTCACGGGGCAACGCCTCCAAATTAAGTGTAGACGATTTTTTAATTATAAAAAATGCAAATGAATTCCGAAAATCGCGACCATATTGAGATGTACTGGTTTGTGAGCATCATATGTGACAACGTGCTCGAAAATTTCTCAATTTTTTTCACGGCATATGCATATGATGTAACATCTCGCCAAGTTTCGCGATTTTTGGAATTCATTTGCATTTTTTATAATTCAAAAACTGTCCGCACGTAATTTGGAGGCGTTGCCCCATGAGCACGTTGATCGAGACTTCGGGTCAGTTTTTGGATTTAGCCTAAACATACAGTAGAATAATATTTTTTGAATCATCAAAATCCATTATCCGATGCACCCGCAGTTCAAACTAGCGTCTTTCAGGAAAATTAAAGAAAATGAAATAAAGTCAGAAAATATAACAAAAAGTTTTGAAAAAGTGTCAAATTTGAACATATTGACAGTGGTAGTGTGGAAGTGCCTCAAAAAAAAATTGGTGGCAAAAACAAAACAAAAAATTAAAACTTCGCGGAGTGTCAGACCTCGCACTCGGCAAAGAAGTCCGCAGGCGCTGGCACGTGTCCATTCTTTTCCGAGTGCCAGATCGGCTGGCACTCGGCAAAGAGACCCTCTTTGCCGAGTGCTAGCCGATCTGGCATTCGGCAAAGACCTTCAAAAAGAAAAAAAATACAAAACGGCCTGGCCACCCACACATGCTCACACTTACACACACGCGCCCCGCCTGCCAGCTCACACGCCGCCGCCGCCCCGCGTCGTCGCCCGCCGCTATCGCCCACGCCCCCGCGCCTGACCGCCGCGCCGCGCTCGCGCCTTCCCGTCCCTGGCCGCCGCCCCCGCCCGCGGCTCCCCAGCCCGCGCGCCCGGCCGCCGCCCCGCGCTGCTGCTTGGCCCAAGCCGCGAGGAGGAGGAAGAAAGGAGGAGGAGGAGGAAAAGGAGGAGGCAGAGGAGGAAGAAGAAAAGGAGGAGGAGGAGGAGGAGGAGGAAGAAGAAGAAGAAGAAGAAGAAGAAGAAGAAGGGAGGAGAAGGACGTCCCTGTCGTCATCTTGCCGTTGTCAACGTCATCGTCTGTCGCCAACAAGGTAATTAGTAAGTAGTTAGTAGTAATATTAGTAAGTAGTTAGTAGTAGTAATTAGTAAGTAGTTAGTAGTAGTAGTTGTTGTTGTTGTGTTAGTAGTAGAAGTAGTAATATTAGTAGAAGTATGCAAAGAGAAGTTAATTACATGGCTTCTATGAAGATATATGTGGTTGTTGGCCTTCATGCCGACGTTTTCTGCAGGTTTTCAGAACCTCCCCGTGCAGGAGAGGTGCTGCCAAAATTTTCGGTCGAGACTAACCATATGCTCTTTTTTTGGTAGGAGGAGGACCCGTGGGAGGGACTCGACAACCTGATCGTCTTCATCGGCGTTGTGGGTCTGCCTGCACCGCGTCGTCTCGCCACTGCACCCACTCACCACCGCCTCGCTACCCTGACCTCACTGACACCTTAGGTATAACCCCTCTATCAGTATCCTTAGGTATTTGGTCTTTGGTCGCGTAACCTAGTTAGGTGTCTCCCGTTCGAAAGAGATATAGTCTTAGATTTGCAGACCTTTGCATATCTTTGACTGTATCTCTTTTGGATTGTCCACATATTTTGGACAACCCGCGGATGCGTAGATGAGCTAGTTTCCATGTTCTGCTCCTGTCGGAGTCAGAGTTTCGGCACCGCCTCCCCGTTGTTCTCCGGATACACACTCTCCCTGCCAGGACGTGTATCGGAAGAACAACGAGGAGGTGCTACTGAAATTATGTCTCGAGTAGGACTAGAACATGGAAACTAACTCATCTACGCATCCTCGGGTGGGATTAGGACCTATCCTTCACCTATTAAATGTGGTAGGAACGCTGTGTAGATGCAATTGCTGGTTTTATTACTCGCTTACATATGTATATGTTAGAGGATGGATAACCATGACTTGATGTACACGGGCCACACAAGTAAGAGCTCAGAATGGGTTACTAAGACCAATGCTTTCTTAGAGCATGCATTTGGTTTGGCTGCTAAAGGGTCGAGTCGGATGTCGTGGCCTTGCGGGTAATGTGGGAACAAGAAAAGAAAATATAAGAATAACGTGGGGGTAGATCTTTACAAGTACGGATTCGTTGAAAACTATACTTGTTGGGTCCACCATGCTGAAGCCGATCGGATTAGAGAGGAGGTGGTGAGACAACACCTCGAGGAGTAAGATGGAGATGCCGGGGTAGCAGACATGATGGGAGACTTTCAAGAGGAACAATTCAGTGAAGGATTGGAGGAGCCAGAGGAAACCGCAAAGGCATTCTATGACATGATGCCTTCGGCATAGACGAAGCCCCTTCACAAAAAGATAATGGTTTCACAACTGGATGCCATTGGACGCATAATGGGGTTCAAGTCGCAGTATAGCTTGAGTCGAGACGCCTTCGATGACATGTTGGCAATTTTGGGGACCCTGTTGCCGGAGGGTCACATTTTGCTGAAGAACACGTACGAGCCACATAAACTTCTTCGTGCACTTAAGATGTCGTATGAGCAGATCCATGCTTGTCCAGAAGGGTGCGTCCTATTCAGGAAAGATCACGAGAAAGCAACACACTGTCCAAAGTGCAAAACGTCTAGGTATGTGGAGGTAGACCATGGAGATGGCAAGAAGGAACAACTTAATATCCCCGAGATGGTCCTACGGTACCTTCCTTTCATACCTAGGATCCAACGACTACACATGACAAAGGACTCTGCAAAACAGATGACATGACATAAGAATGGCAAAAGATACAATCCTGACAAGATGGTACACCCATCAGATGGTGAAGCATGGAAGCACTTCGATGCCATGCATCCTGGCAAAGCTATGGAGGCTCGGAATGTATGTGTGGCGCTGGCAACAGATGGGTTCAACCCGTATGGAATGATGGCGGCCCCGTACACTTATTGGCCTGTGTTCGTGATCCCCCTCAATCTCCCCCCGATGTTATGTTTAACCCTAAGAACGTATTCTTGTCGCTGATAATTCCTGGACACCCAGGAAACAATATGGGTGTGTTCATGGAGCCTTTGTTGGATGAATTGTTCAAAGCTTGGGAAAACCCGGTACTGACATATGATCGAGCAATAATGAAGAACTTCAAAATGCATGTGTGGTACCAGTACTCCCTGCATGACTTCCTGGCGTATGGCTTATTTAGCGCTTGGTGTGTTCACGAGAAGTTCTCATGCCCAATATGCAAGGCAGCTGTGAAGTTCACTTGGTTGAAGAAGGGAGGCAAGTATTCTTCATTCGACCAGCATCGTCAATTCTTGCCTCTTGACCATCCTGAAGGACCGAAAGTGCTTAGAGCAAGGCGACCAGAGGGGGGGGGGGGTGAATGGGAGCTTTAAATTTCTTTTCAGAAACTTATCGCAACTGTCCCAAGAATCAACCCCAAGAGCAAACCTAGAGCTTGGTAATGTCCATGACCCTAGATGTAGGGTGGATGCTTCCAAGAAGCACGGCGAGACACTACACAACTCTAAAAACCCAATGCAAAAACCGGAAACCAAAACCGACAACGGATGAACGAACTGCGGACGAAAACGTGCGAAACAGCACTGACCGGACTCACCATAGCATCCGGTCAGGAAGGATCGGACGCGTCCGGTCACACAAAATCTGATTTGGAACCTCTCTGAGCTGGACCGGACTCACTGGGTCTGAGCGTCCGGTCACAGCCTGAGCGTCCGGTCACACAAAAACGCGAACGATGAACAGTGCGAACGTAACGTCCGGTCACTGAGAAATAGAGCGTCCGGTCAAAAATAGAACAGAGCACAGTGAACACATTCAACGACCGGACTCACTGCCGTGCGTCCGATCAGCCCGAGTCGAGCATCCGGTCACCCCGACGCAGTGTTGTTCATCCACCGATTCAACTTGATCTCTCCCAAAACGAAACCTCTAGGGTTCAAACTTGGTGAGAGGAGTCACAAGGATGATAGTGAACTACTCCTAGGAGATCATGGCTCGAACCTATCTCCAAATCGATGAATCGAAGAAGTTCGGGAAAAGAGAGGAGAAACTTGATCCAAAACGAAACTTGACCGGTCTGTTGCTACAAGTGATTAGAGAGCAATTCCTTCGGTCAAAAGATCACAAACCCATTCGTGCACAAAGTGGTTCAAACGAAATCGAAAACCAACTCCCAGAGAGAAAGAACACGGCAAATCTCCGTGAGGGCCAAAAACAAAAACGCGAAGAACACACAAGCAAGAACGCGACTCGATCTCAATTTTCCAGCCGAAACTCCTCCACACGAGGAGACAACGAGATTACAGACTCGTTTCCTCAAAAAGCAAATACACAGAGGTATGATTCACCGTCTCTGCAGATCTCAGTAGCTACAGCAGGGAATGGGAGAGCAGGAAACCCTAGAATGAAAATAGCAATGGCTGAGATGGTCTGGAGGGAGGGGTGACCTCTCCTTATATAGCATAATACAATTATTCCCCTTCTACCCTTACAGCTAATGAGCGAGCAGGCTAACCCTAAGGGTATTCCTGACCAACTCGAGGTAGGTGGTGATCCGACGGCCACGCCCGCACAACTGGTAGCTTCGCCTCGACGTGACCTCACCGATTGCCGCCACATGCCGCCACCGCTCTGCTCATCCTTTTCACGGACCTCCCCTCGGTTTTGAGGCCAAAACTGAGAAACCTGGGCCATCCCCCGGTTTTCAGGCCGAAACCGGGAAACCTGTCGTCCGTCGCCTGAGTTTTGTGGCCCAAACTCAGAAACCCGCCAGCACCTAGGTTTTGAGGCCCAAACCTGGAAACCGTCCTCAGCCCGAGTTTTGTGGCCCAAACTCGGAAACTGGCCGCACCCAGGTTTTTAGGCCCAAACCTGGAAACCGTCCACTCGGTGGTTTTTCTATGGCTCAACCACCAAACCGAGCCGTAGAAGGGATGCACCGCCCGTGCACCCCGTCCACACACAAGTCTTCACTTATCGCTGTCCCAGGCTGTCAGCCACCACGACCGATCCTCAGGCCACCGGTCCGTCAGTCCAAGCCTCACGTTCGCCCTTCACCGCTCCGAGTCCATCGGCACGATACGTCTCTACTTGACCTTCACCTTGCCTTTGATCACTGTATCCGTGCTCAACACCTGCACAACACAAGCCAAAGAACATGCGCATCATCCCAGTTGACAATCACTCATCACTCAAGATCCGACATACACTCATGTATCCGCACATCCGTTCAGACGTGACATCAAGCACTTCACGAGAGGTGTTCAAGTTGAAAGGACTAAGACGCCTAAGAGGGGAGGGGGGGGGGGGTGAATTAGGCAACTTAAAACTTCTACTCTAAACTAAGGCCTCTAATTTCCACCTAGTCAAAACCTATGCAAGAAAGTAAACTATCTAAAGTGCCACTAAGGTTTTGCTACGTGTGTTTGCTATCTCTACCGCAAAAGGAGTTATTGTCACACCCCAATTTTAAGAACAAAATTGGAGCACAATATATGTATGCCAGGATCAATTTCCATACATATATTGACATCATAGTAAATATCAAAACAATGCTTTTATTAATATCTCGAACATTATTACATAAATGACCCTCGGGGCTGAAAGAAAAAGTACAAACTCTCATGATAACTGACTCTAATGTAAACTCTAATGAAGACGCGGAAGATCTGGACTCCACTCCACAGGAAGGTCGACCGGGGGTAGCGCCATCCTAGTACAGGTCGTCAGGGTCGTAGCCACCGTCCTCTGGATACTCCAGCTCCTCGTACGCGTAGTCACCAGCGTCTGGGTGGGGTAGCAGGGGGACAAAGAGGAAGGGTGAGTACGTCAAAATGTACTCCGCAAGTGTAGGAAATATATGCTTATGAGGCTTATAACAAAGGTAGGCTAACACAGTTTGACTCATGCGCCTAAAGCGACACATCCTATTAATCCTATTAATCCTATGCACCTATTTACAAGGTTTTAGACACAGACGCTGTAGAAAAGTAACAACACTCGGAGTCGCACCGAGCAAGACCACACTCGGAGTCACACCGAGCAAGACCACACTCGGAGTCACACCGAGCAACCAACACCTGGAGTCGCACCAAGTACCCACACCTGAAGTCCATCAGGCAACCGCACCTAAAGTCCATCAGATGACCCGAACCAGTAACCAGTAACCAACTAATCTCAAAGAAGTCCAAGCCGCTCGTGACCGTGAGCATGGCTGATATATCAGTTTTACACTCTGCAGAGGTTGCACATCGTTACCCATGAGTCGTGCAGTTCCCGTCACGCTAAACACTGCCAAGGTGCATAGCGGGTTGCACTGCAAGGCCTTTACAAAGCCCCCTCCAAGTCTGTTCTACATGTACCTCTAAGGTTTCACCCCGTACAAAGGTCTACGACCCCCAGGGGCCCCTCGTGAGCCGCTAAAACAAACCCCGTGTGGACCCTCAACTTAGAGGTTACTAATTAATTAGCCAGGTCCAGCCCATCCAGATCTCATGGTTGCGCTGTTAAGCCGGGTTACAGGCTTCGAGAACCGGGTCCTAGGGATCCAGGCAGGATAAATCTAGCACGAGCCCAGAACCAAAAACCAAATTCAGCTGCCAAGTCCCACGGCACAAAACCACCAGTTTGGTCCATCCTGCCGGAATTACCTAAACACCATGTTGCTACAAAATTACCATGTCCACGATGTTTCATAGTTCATTAGTCAAGATTATTGACATTTAACTCTCATCCCAACCATGACTGCAGGGCTAAGCAAGACACCTACCCGAACATCCCAAAATATGTGACAAGGATAATAGAACAAAAACTAGTAAACCATAACATAGGATTCAATTTAATGACTAGCATGCAACTACAGGATCTAAACTACTCTAATACCAAAAGTAAAATAAATCATAGGTGCAAGATGTTCAAGAACACTTGCCTGCGGGCTAGGTCGAATCTGCGGGGTCACAGGAATAGTCTGGAGCGTCCTCGAACTCCGCACTCTCTGGCCCAAACAACATACATGGCACAATATAACAAAATAAATAATAGTACAGCAAACAGTAAACAAACAGCAAACTAACCGATCTACTGCATAGAGAACGAAATTATGAATCTAACGCAAGTTGAATGGGTCAAATCGGAGTTAAAACGCAAAAGTTATGAGCATTTGAAGTTGGATGGCAATTCTGTAATTAAACCGAACTCAAATTCGTATTTAAAATAAATCAAAACTGAAATTAAAGGCAGACTGGACTAGGCCTCATTTAGCGAAAAGTACAGGGGCTAGGGTGAAAGATATCCGTGACTCAGTGAACAGGGACGATGGGGCGCGGGTTGATTCATGTTAAACAGGAGGGTCTCCCTGCAAAAACGTCGGCGCTGCACCGGCTTGGCGACACGTGGCGGCGCTTGACTGGTGCCGGTGCACGGCTGTGCTGTAGACGTGGGTGCACCCGCGCGGTGGACTCGGTCTGTGGTGGTGCTGTGAACCAGAGGACAGCGCCTCCTTTCTGAGGAAACACGGGGACTAAAACGAAAGTTGCGCAAGACACAGTGTACAGTGGATCTGGATCGCGGGTTGGTTTCCCAGATCTACAGGGACTCTTTAGCAAAACACGCGGCGCGTGGCAGGGTGACTGGCGTGGCGCTGAGTGGTGCTGACGGGGCGCTACGTGGCTAGCGGCGGTTGGCGCGGTGCGCCACAGTGGCAGTGGACCATCCGACGTGGCCGGTGTGGACTGCATTTATGGTGTTGTGCATCCGGCGCATACCGGTTCGCCCGGGAGTTCTAATCTAGGCCCTTGGCTGCGATCTAGACGGTGTAGATGGAATTGGGGAAAGGGAGGCGGCGCCGGTGACGCTGCGCGCGGCGGCGGGGAACGCGAGCGCGGCGGCGCCATGGATGGTGCTTACGGCAAGAGCCTAGAGGCCAGTAGAGACCACGGGATTGGTAGGGATCGGAAGCGGAGCTTACAGCGGTCTCGGTGGTGGTGCTCACGGCGCCGGTGGAGTTCCAGAGACGACGGGCGACGTGGATGTCGCGGCGGCGGCGCTCTGGAGCTCCGGCGTGGTCGAGGAAGGTGTGTTCCGGCCCCGATTCGCTTCGGGGTAGATCTCCTGGACGCGGCGTGTGACCGCGAATGCGACGATGCTCGAAGGAGGGGGTCGGGGAGCCTCTTCGGTGGAGAAGAACCGAGCTCGCGTTGGCTCGATTATGGCGGTGGTGGCGGTGAGTTTCGGGGAAGGGGGGGCAAGAGCCGGGCGCATCGATTATAAGAGACGAGGTAGGTGGCGGCTGGGTAAACCTTGGGGAGCCGGATGCGATGACCTCGCGGGAAGGGCGGAGGTGTTCGGTGCGGAGAGATAGAGCGCGTGCAGCCGCGCATGAACGAGGGAGGGGATATACCCGACACCCGGGTCTCACCGGTCAGTGTGAGCGAGGGTGCTGGCGAGCCGGGCCCGCGGCGCAGTGAGGGAGGGGAGGGACGGCGCCGCGCGGCGCTGCTAGTCGGTGCAGCGGCGTGGGCAGCGGGAGTGGTGGAGGTGAGGTTGGGCCGGTTGGCTTGGCGGGCCGAAAGGGAGGAGAGCGCGGTTTGGCCGGTCCATGGCGAGGAGAGAACAGGAGGGAGTGGTTTGGGCTGAATGGGAGGTTAGGAGAGGGAATCCTTTGCCTTTCCTTTTTGTTTTTCTTTTGCAACTTTTGTAAATTCTTTTCAAATCCAAATTCGAAATCAGTTTGGAATCAAAACCAGTTTGTAAAAGTTTTAAAAATATTTTCCTAGATTTTGCAAACGAACTTTGAGTTTTTCAAATTTTGTAAACCTTTTATTTAATTTTGAAATAGAATAAATTCGATTCGCCCTAAACGGGTTTTAATAAATTTATTTACCACACAATAAAAATATGCAGTGGCATGAATGCAACATGACAACATTAAATAAATTTTATTTTCCTCCTCTAATTAAATAGACAAACTATTTAATTTCTAATTTCTTTTATTAATTTGGGGAAAATTTGAATCAGGGTGTTACAGTTATGCAACCTAGTTTCCAAACCTATCAACTAGCAAAAGTAAGCTAGGAAAGGTAAAGCACATAAACAAGGTAGCATTGTAAATGCGGAACCTAAAGAGTGTGATAGAGATGCAAACTCCCGTCGATGACTCAGGTATTTTTACCGAGGTATCGAGAAGCGCGCAAGCTTCCCCCTAGTCCTCCTTGGAGCCCCTCGCAAGGAATCCCTCGCAAGGGCCAAGCTCCCGGTAGGGTAACTCCGTGGATAGCTCCGGTCTTCCCCACGCGCAAGTGGGTCTCCGGTTAAGCCACTCGTGGCAAAGCCTCTCCCGGATGCTCTCCGCCGTCTTCACTATCAAGTTTCCGGCCGAAGCTCCGCGGGCCTTGTTCCCTTTGGTACACGGAGGCGGCCACACCACAAACTCGGTTGGTGTGATCTCGCAAGACTACAAGCCCCGCCGATGTACAACCACGGTGCGCGCAAGCACCGGTAGATGAGAGGTTTTCAACCTCACTAAACACTAGGCCTAACACCTAGAGCAAGCGCAAAGCGGTGGTCTAACTAGCTTAAGCACTTCGCAAAGCACCTCTACTAATCACCTAGTATATCACTTAAGCACTTTGGTGGCTAGAGCAACTAAATATGTGTCTATACAATTGGTACACTTCCTTGAGCTCTAACTATCTTGTTTTGGCCAGCCATGGGGGTATATATAGAGCCCCAACCAAATAGAGCCGTTTGGAGAAAGTCATGGGCTTCATAGCGAACCATCGGACGCTGGAGTCGGGACCATCGGATGCGTCCGATGCTCCTTTAACGGCTAGATGCCAGCCTGTCACTGCGTCGCAATGGCTATATCAGCGTCCGATGGTTGATCATCGGACGCGTCCGATGTTCGCAGAGCCTCTCTGGAACCTCTCTGGATGGTCATCGGACGCAGGGTCCTGTAGCGTCCGATGTTAGCAACGGAGCGTCCGATGCTCGCTGTGCAGATTTGCACAGTGTCACAGTCGCGTCCGATGCCTCGGTCTTCAGCGTCCGATGCCTCTACTGGCACTGACACGAGCTAGGGTTTACCAACGGAGCGTCCGACGCTTGTGTGGGCAGCGTCCGATGCAGCGTCCGATGTCCCTATCTTCTCGTTTCTTCGTGATTTCTTGCGCTATCTTGGTTCCATTCTTGTGCCTTGGACTTTGCTTTATCTTTAGGGTCTTCAACTGAGCTTCTAATATCTTGCTTGAGGTGTTGATCATCGGATCATCACATAGCCTTTGTCCAAGTCATATTTGCACCCTATTGGACTACAAAATAAACACTTGCAAACGTATTAGTCCGATTTGGTTATGTTGTTCATCAAACACAAAAATCCGAAGTTAAATGGTCCGAGGTCCATTTTCCTTACAATCTCCCCCTTTTTGGTGATTGATGACAACATGACCAAAGCAAGCAAATAAAAGATACAAAATTTAAAGATGCAATCTACTTGCTAGGATGCAATGCAAAGGCAAGATCATATGATATTTAAAAGATACAAATTGAAACATATTTAATCTAACATATCTTGCCCTTGTCATAGAGTCTCTTTTATGTGACTTTATGGATTAAGACTCCCCCTTACTCCATAAATCACTTCCTCCCTTTTTGAACCATTCCTATGAAAATAACCATAGAATTTTTGAAAATTTGATTTTGGTTATTTTGTTTGTTTTAGTTTGGGCTTGGTTTTGGTCCCCACACATTCTCCCCCTTTGGAATCAAACACCGAAAAGGAAGACATTAAAGCTCAAGAGAGGAAACATTATATAAGCTAAAACTCCCCCTAAGTATATGCATACATATGATGTAAGGCAAAAGCATATGCATACTCGACAAATTAAAGTGCAAAGGAGTTTAATCTATATAATGCATGGAGAAAACATATAAGAGTATCAAATTGGAATTAACATAATGATATTGGTTAGGAATACCACATGTAGATGCCAATTGGATTATCACCACATATGATGCTTATCTCCGAGAACTCCATTTTCCTTGCAATGAGACTACTACACATGATAATCTTGAAAGTTGTGTTAGTCTCAAAGCTTCCAAATTGTAGAGTAAACTCCCCCTAAAAGTGTGCATACAAGTTTGAAATACTTGTAGGAGTCATGCACATTGACTTATAAGGTCAAACTACCATTTTCTATATTGATATTACAAGAAATGTGACATCAATTGAAGATGGCAATTGGGGTAGTTTATCTATAATTTGGACTTTGGCACATATAAGAAAAATACAAAGTAAAAGAAGCTATGTGCCGTGCTTCTAACCAATTAAAACCATGTAGAATTGCTCTAAGAATGTGAGTTATACCGAGCAAAACTACCATATGATAAGCCTAATTTGCATGACAAAAGATATGAACATACTAATGCAAACATAGGCAAAGAAGGAACTAGATGCTAAAGAGATTGCAAGAATTTAAACCAAATGAAAATAATTGCAAGAATTTAAATCTAGTTACCTAACATGGGAGGGGGAACTTGGGTCCATAGTACCCACTATCATACTTGGCAATGACATGATCCAATGTGATGCACCCCATGAAATGCACCCAAAATTTTGCCAAGTCTCCAAATTCCCCGTAGCCAAATTGGCTACTCACTTCCCTTTCGGGATCCAAACCTTTTTGGTGCTCCTAATGGTTGTGATAATGTCCTTAGGCACCCAAATGCGTTTGGCTCCATTGTTGGCTTGCTTGTTCACCTTGATGGCCACCACCTTGTCATTCTTCTTCTTCTTCAAAAGGTAGGGTGTGGTGGCCTTCTTGTTCACCTTGTTGGTGTAGGTGTTGGAGAGCTTGCTTGTTTGCCTTTTGTTTTTCTCTTTCTTCTTTTCTCCCCCATGCTTCACCTTGCACTCATAGGACTTGTGACCTTCCTTGTGGCAAAGGTAACAAACCACGGTTTGCTCCTCATCAAGCTTCTTCACTCCCTTGTTGGTGTTATCTTGATGAGTTCGAGTTTGCTTCGCCTTGCCTTTTGCTTGGGTCAAGTCCTTGGTGAGGCGAGCCACTTCTTGCTTTAGTAGCTCATTCTCCATTGCAACTTCTTGTGTACATGTTTCTACAATGACATTCTCAACACAAGCTTATTTGCACATGGGTGAGTCTAAATCAAGTAAATCAATGTAAGAAGTAGAGGCATCCTTTTTAGGCATATTAAAGATTGATTTTCCAATTTTAGGTGCCTCGGTGGGGTTTGCTCCGATGGTTTCAAGATTAGCAACTTTATTAGTTAGCTCATCACAATGTTTGCACATAATTTCCATTTTGGCAAGCAAACTTTTGTAAGCATCTTGTGTGCTAGCTAACTTTGCTTTTAGTTTTTCATTTTTCTTAGCAAGTTGCTCATCATTACTTGTGCTATCATATGTGCTTATACTAGCCTCAAGTTTCTCAATTTTATTAGATAGCTCAACATTTAAGTTTGAAAAAGTTTCATATTGATCTAGCATAGCATTGTATGCTTGTTGAGAACTATCTAATTTTTCTTTTAAGATATTAATCTTCTTTTGTTGGCTAGTACAAGCTTTAGCATATTTAAGATTATCTTGCACAAGTTGATTGTAAGAAGGTAGCTCATCATCACTATCACTAGAGATAGGGCTTGTGTTACCTCGTGCTATAAGGCACATACGTGAGGAGCTTGATGATGAGTGCTTGCGGCCATGCCTCTTGTGACGGGCTTCATCATCACTTGATGAATCATCCCATGTCTTGATGGTGGTGAGAGCTTTGGCCTTGCATCCGTTCTTTTTCTTGTCATTGGGTGTGGGCTTTTGTTTTGGACAATCTTCCACAAAGTGCCCTTTCTTGCCACATCTATAGCAACCCTTTTTTCTTTGCTCTCTTCTTTGATTGGTGAAGAGGCAATCTTCTATTGTGATGGGCACACCCTTGACATTGAGCTTGCGGATCATCCTCTTCACTCCTTTCATGAGCTTGATTGTTTCTTCTTCATCTAAGGAGGAATCGGATGAGGTGGAGGCTTGATCATCATCACTTGATTCTTCATCATCATCCTCTTCTTCATCTTCACTTGAGGAGCTTGAGCTTGTCTCAACTTGCTTCTTGCCCTTCATCTTTTTGTGCTCATCACATGTGAGAGCAATGCCTTTGCTTGATGAAGTGGCTTCTTCTTGACCCATCTTGCGTGACATCTCAAATGCCACCAATTTGCCAATGACACTGGCCGGGGTCATGCTGCTCAAGTCCTCCATGTTGTGGAGGATGGTGATGATGGTTGCATATTTGTTCTTTGGAAGCACGGAGATGATCTTCCTCACAATATCCGCATCACCTAGCTTTGTAATTCCTATAGAATGGAGCTCATTGATAATTAGATTCAAACGAGAATACATATCACGAACAAGCTCATTATCATTCATTTTAAAGGAATCATAGCTTGTTTTTGTTAGGTGATGTTTTTGCTCACGTACATTACTAGTACTATCATGGAGCTCATGAAGCTTTAACCAAATTTTATGAGATGTTTGCAAAGTAAAAACTTGGTTAAAGACATCCATGCTTATAGATTCAAACAAGCAATTTTTAGCTCTAGCATTAAGATGAATTTCTTTTTCATCACCCGCGGTAGGCTTCTCGGGATTCTTAATGGGTTTCATCCCGTCGCGGGTGACTCTCCAAACACCTAGATCAACGGCTTCTAAAAAGCAAGCCATCCTAGCACTATAGTAAGGGAAGTTAGTGCCTTCAAAGTGTGGAGGCCTAGAGGTATCCATCCCAACCTCTCTTAGGGGCGTCGGCTCGAAGGCGATTAAGCCAAGAGTCCACAAGAGAGCCAACCTTGCTTTGATACAAATTGAAAGGACCGAGACGCCTAAGAGGGGGGGGGGGGGGGGGTGAATTAGGCAACTTAAAACTTCTACACTAAACTAAGGCCTCTAATTTCCACCTAGTCAAAACCTATGCAAGAAAGTAAACTATCTAAAGTGCCACTAAGGTTTTGCTACGTGTGTTTGCTATCTCTACCGCAAAAGGAGTTATGCAACCTAGTTTCCAAACCTATCAACTAGCAAAAGTAAGCTAGGAAAGGTAAAGCACATAAACAAGGTAGCAATGTAAATGCGGAAGCTAAAGAGTGTGATAGAGATGCAAACTCCCGTCGACAACTCAGGTATTTTTACTGAGGTATCGAGAAGCGTGCAAGCTTCCCCCTAGTCCTCGTTGGAGCCCCTCGCAAGGAATCCCTTGCAAGGGCCAAGCTCCCGGTCGGGTAACTCCGTGGATAGCTCTGGTCTTCCCCATGCGCAAGTGGGTCTCCGGTTAAGCCACTCGTGGCAAAGCTGAAAGGTCCTTGTTTGGTTTTGGTAATTGAATGACAACTTAGGTGGACTAATATGTGTTTGAAGTAAATTACACAGGTGATTAGTCCACAGGTGATCATGTGTGAGCAACATATGCCATAGAGGAGAAATGGCTTGGAATATGTCGCAAGGCTCACACATGTGAAGAAGGAGCTTAATGCACATGAAACATGACATGTGGTCATGTGGCTAAGATGGTGAAGATCAAGGCAAGACTTGGCTTGATGGACCGGTTGCAAAGGTGAAGGGCAAGTTGAGGCTTTGAAGCCGTTGGTACCGAGTGTCGGGAGGCTTAAGCAAGACTTGGCGCCGAAGGACCGAAGCGATGGTGAAGAGCAAGTGATGTCAAGATCGATGGACCATGGAGGCCATGTGATGATATGAAGTGGATCATATCATTTGATGAAGAGATTGGTGCATGTGTTGCATCAACACCGGAGGAGATGGAATGGATTGCTCAAGGCAAAGGTATACTTATAGGGCATTTCATTTCACCGGTCATAGGTGTGTAGAGAAGATTATGACCGGGTTTAGGATAGATGGCCGTACTATTAAGAGGAGCAAACTTGTTTGCATATCGGTCATCTAGTGCCACTTGAGCGATCTAACTTTGCGATGTTGTTAGGATCGAGTGGCATGGTGAGAGCAAGTGAAAATCCTTTGAAAAATGATTGTGAAAATGCTAACACACATGCACATGATGGTGTACACTTGGTGGTGTTGGCACATTTGCAAAGGAGAAGTTGTTGGAGTTGATTTGGATCAACATAGAGAAGAAAATGGAGTTTTCTGAGTGTGGTCGGTAATACCGACCAGGGTGGTTGGTAGTACCGCCCAAGGGTGTTGCGTGCAACCTTCTCTGTGTTGGGGCTGATTTGGCCTGGTGGTAGTACCGCCATAACCTCGGTACTACCGCCGGCGGTGGTACCGACCAGAGGGTCGGTGGTACCGTGGCCCTGAAGGGTTTCGCGGAGCTCTCTGTGTAGTCCCAGTTTTGGCCTACCGGTAGTACCGCCATTACCTCGGTAGTACTGCCCCGGTGCTACCGACCCAAGGCCGGTGGTAACCAAGTTTGCAGAGCTCTCTGTGTTGAGTTGAAAATGACCTGGCGGTGGTACCGCCATAACCTCGGTACTACCGACCGTCGGACGTACCGACCAGGAGTCGGTTGTTCGTTTTGGTCAACGCGCCGTGTGTAACGGCTAGTCCTAACACTGTCGGTACTACCGCCCAGGGGGTTGGTACTACCGACCGAAGCGCAGAAAAGGGGAAACGGCTAGTTGGCCGCTCCCCTCTATATATAGTCATTGGGGCCGGCTTTGGGCCGGTGGTTGGAGCACTCCAAAGCCTTGGTGGCTTGTGTGGATGTGCTTGGGAGCCCTCTAACTCGCTTGTGCTTGCTAGTGTGCGAATCTATTGCGAGTGAGCGATTCTAGTGCGTTGCATTGAGAGATTGCATCGAGTGGCACTAGGTGTTCGTGTTGCAAGCCGGTGGTGCTTGTTACTCTTGGAGGTTGCCACCTCCTAGACGGCTTGGTGATCGAGTCTCCGTCGTGAAGCCCGCGTGAAGATTGTGCGTGGCTCCGGAGAAGGATTGTGAGGGGCATTGTGCTCGCCCCGCGGGGATCGCGAAGAGCAACTCTAGTAGAGCGTGTCATTGAGTTACCCTCACTTGTGGGTGAGTTCTTGCGGCGCTCGAGTGTCGAGCTAGGTGTGGTGCCTATTAGCCGCCGAACTACCAAAGTGTGTGGTCGACACAATGGGGACTAGCTTGGTGGCAACCAAGTGAACCTCGGGAGAAAAATCACCGTGTCAACTTCGTGTTCATCTTCTCGGTGGTTTGCAAACTCCATTCACTAGCTTGTATTTACTTGTCCATATACTTGTGCTAGTGTAGTTGCTCTTGTAATTAGTTAGCTTGTGTAGCATGCTAGTTACCTTCTTAGCTTGTGTAGCATAGAAGTTAATCCCGTGAGTGACTAGTTGACTTGTAGTCTTGCTAGTCACATTGCTTAGTTTGTGTAGCTAAGTTGAGCTCTCTAATTTGGCTTGTGTAGCCTTGTTTTTGAGCATTGCTAGTGAGCTTAGGCTTTGTGCTTTTGCTTAGTGGCATGTGTAGGAGCTCCCCGGTTGATTAAGTACTAGTTGCTTAGGTTTGTGTAACCTTGCAAGCTAGAATTGTTTAGGTGAGCTCTAGCTAGCCCGACACCTTATTTGCATTGTTTAGGATCTTTTATAAGGTGTCATAGAGTATAAGTAGAGGGGTGTAGTCTTGGCTAGACCGATAGTTTTAATTCCGCATTTGTTTCGGTTAGCCGGTGCGATTAATTTTAGAAAGGACTATTCACCCCCCCTCTAGTCCGCCATCTCGACCCTTCAAAAGCCTCTCCCGGATGCTCTCCGCCGTCTTCACTATCAAGTTTCTGGCCGAAGCGCCGCGGGCCTTGTTCCCTTTGGTACACGGAGGCGGCCACACCACAAACTCGGTTGGTGTGATCTCGCAAGACTACAAGCCCCGCCGATGTACAACCACGGTGCGCGCAAGCACCGGTAGATGAGAGGTTTTCAACCTCACTAAACACTAGGCCTAACACCTAGAGCAAGCGCAAAGCGGTGGTCTAACTAGCTTAAGCACTTCGCAAAGCACCTCTACTAATCACCTAGTATATCACTTAAGCACTTTGGATCTTGGCTACCACATATGGATCGAGCGGCTCCTTCCTGTGATGACCCGGGGATACCTCCTAGAGCCTGTGTGGCGCGTGCTGGCAGAGTTGAGCTATTTCTTTCGCCAGCTTTGTGCCAAGGAGCTATCTCATGATGTGATTGCTAACCTAGAGGAAGTGGCACCTGTGTTGATCTGCAAGTTGGAGATGATCTTTCCACCCGTCTTATTCCTGCTGATGCAGCATCTAATTTTGCACCTACCGTATGAGGCACGGATGGGGGGGCCATGCAGTGTCATTGGTGCTTTCCAGTCAAGAGATGTCTAAAGGTTCTTCAGAAAAAGTGTAGAAATAAAGCCAAAATAGAGGCTTCTGTGGCAGAAGCATTTATTCTGGAGGAGGTGTCGAACTTCACAACAACATATTATAAGGATAACCTTCCTAGCGTGCACAATCCACCCTCTCATTACAACATCGACGAGAGTTTATCGAACCTCAGCCTTTTCAAAGGCCAACTCGGAAGAGCAAGCACATCGAGGACCAAGATGTTGTGGCATGATGAGTGGCACACTATCATGTTGTATGTGTTGTTGAACCTTGACGAAGTGACTCCTTATGTGCAGTAAGTTCTCAATGAGCTTGTTACATGTGTCGTCACTATCTTCCATCTATTGATTCGACCCCCTTGTTTTTAAGGAAATTTATTGATGAATACTGGAGAGAGGATATGGAACCTTCCTCTGAAGAACAAGACCATCTTCTCAAAAATGGTGTGCCCGATTTCATTTCGTGGTTTAGTACGAAGGTACCACCCAACAAAACCTCGTATTTCATTTCATTTCATTTCTTGTTTCATTTCATGAAATGATCTACCCTGCCTCAACTTATAGGCCCGCACATATGCGGAAATGATGGATGAGTTGAAACAGGTTGCCAATGGCTTCGACTATAGGGTCAAGTCATTCACTATTTATGATGTGAATGGCTATAGGGTCAAGTCATTCGGCCCAATCGAAAGACCACGAATACCGGAGTTCGTACGCCCGACACCGATGAGCGCGACTATTACGACATAGTTGAAGAAATATACGAGCTCAACTTTGAGGGTACCAAAGCTATTAATCCAGTGGTATTCAAATGTCATTGGTTCAATCCTGATGTCACGAGAAGAGCCCCTGAGATTGGGCTAGTCGAAATTCGATAGGATTCCATCTACAAGGGAGACGATGTCTATATTATGGCTCAACAGGCCACACAAGTTTATTATCTCCATGGGCGTGTCAAGAAGACGACAATCTTCTGGGTTGGTACCTTGTGCAGTTAGTATCTCTGCGCGGTAAAGTGCCTCTCCCAAACGATGATGATTACAACTTTGACCCAAACACATATAGCGGAGAGTTCTTTCAACCTGAGGGACTAGAAGGGAGGTTTGACATTGACATTTTTGAGCTGATGGACATGGATGAAGACAACGACAATGATATTGATGAGGACAAGGGTGATGAGGTGCACAATGCCAAGGACTTAATAAGAATGCTTGATCGATTACAGTTTGGTGGTGACATTGATGAGGACGAGGGTGATGAGGATGATGGAGACGAGGCCGATTGTTTCGACAATATTGACAGTGATGAGACACACGTGTGCCACTAGCCAACACACGAGGGGCACTAGCCACTGACAATCGCGGAGATAATTTTTAATTTATGTAATGCTATATTGTTATAATTATTTTGCAATTATGTTTCGTTCATTTTGTATCTCTTTATAAATACTTATCGTTTATTTATGCTAATTAATTTTATCTTTGTAATGGCAGGCACTTGACAAAATGCCGGGTGGAAGACGACAATAGCGGTGGGTCAACTCGCGCTACCAGAGGTCTAGCTCACCACCCACCGCAGCCCAGGAGTCGTCGATGAGGAGGGCGAGGTCTGGCCGCCCCCGCGGACATCCTAGGAGGGAGCCGACTGCTGACCCGACTCCCGACCCGGCGCAGACCTCCTCGGACGACGACCAGGGGGACGCCGGAGGGATGACCAGGAGGATGTCGGACGACGACAGCACTTCCTTGGACTCGGAGGGTGGCCAGGGGGACCTGGGGGACGAGGGTGGCGAGATCGTAGGTGCCTCAGGAGGGGGTTCCACTTCCTCTGCTTCGAGCAATCCACTTGTGCGGCCCCTCGCAGCTCCCGTAGCAGCGGATCGCACCTAGCCGCCGCCCGATGATTCGACCTAGCGGCGACCAGTATGTAACCATTAATGTTTTCACTACTTATTCACATGACATGTTCAAAATTGAACTTCCGACTAACAATTGTTCTTGATGACTCATGTAGGAACTGGAAACTTGTGGGAGGGGCAAGACATGCCATATCAATGGCATCCTAAGTCTTCTGATTTGGAAGAACTACCCTAGCTTGGTCACCTACGCTGGGGTTAGGTCACCGCCCTGGACGTTGGACCACTACGCCACCGCTGCGAACCCCACGTACACCACCGTTGCAGCACCGATTAGGGCCGAGTTCTAGGTGAGTCTTGATATCACATGATTTCTCAATGATACGTATTTTGTGGACGTTCTTGAAATAATGAAAGGATACACGTTGTCTTTATGCAGGAGTACTTTGCATGCGAGGCGGAAAGAGGCCGAGGTGTTGCACGTGCAGGACAAGGTCTGCAGGACCTGGCTCGCGGATCTGTACAACGAGGCACGGATCCAGTGCGTCATCAACTACAACACCGACGTGTTAGGGCGGGCGGTGAAGAAGGCGGACGCCAGGCAGATGATGCTCACCAAGGAGACCGACCTCACTAGGGAGTAGTACATCCAGGTACGTACAGAACAGTAATATTGATTGGTCCATCCATCACTTAGCGGCTCTTCTGACATATTAAATATATACTTAATGTCATGCAGTTCTATCCTGATTGGTGCGCCAATCACCTAGACTGCTGGTTGTCCATTGTGGACAAGTGGAATCGGACGACTGGTACGAGAGGCACGGTGCCCACCGAGACTGCCGCCTACAGATGCCTGGGGTGCCACACTACCAAGGCAACCTTAGCCTCAACGCCTACGCTGATAGATGGGTATGCTCTACCTATTTTTTTAATCTAATGCTCAATTACTCATTACTTGTAATCATCTATGTGTTTTCCTCGCAGTCCCAGTCGCATGGTGGTGAGGAGTGCCCCCCTTTCAAGGAGTACACCATGTCACACCAGGGCAAGGCGGCTGCGTCGGGCACCCAGTACAACCCGGAGGCCGAGCCCGATGCGTACACCAACGTGAACGCCTACACCGAGGTAACCGAGTACACCTTGGCGGCTCGCCAGCGCCATGGGGAGGACTTCGATCCAGCCACCCAGCTCCTAGATATAGACCTGGTGATGAGGCTGGGGGGAGGGAAGCAGCACGACCGATATTGTATAGCCAACATCGCAGTTGACTTGTCCTCTGTTCCCAACCTCGCCGAGATTCGAGGTGCCAGCATGAGCTCCTCTGTCCCCATACGACCTCGGCAGCCAACCTCATAGTAGATGATGGCACAACTTTAGGTAAGTACTATTCTATTTGTCGTTCATTGCTTTTACACATATACCTTTCCTTTCCATTGTTTAAACCTTGTGGGAGGAATATTGCAGGCCCAGATGCAGGCCCAGGCGGACCAGGTGCAGAGGTTGCAGGCCCTGCACGAGGCCCAGGCGGCGGCCCATCGCCACGAGTTACTGGCCGTCCACGAGCGGGAGGCGCCGAGGACGCAGGACATAGCTTACTTCTTTGGGAGCCTTAACATCCTAGGTGTTGCCGTGCCTCCCTCGCTTGTCACTCCTTTTGTGCCTCCTAGTACTCCTTCGACAGGGACTCCAGTGAGAATATATGGTTGTTTATTGCTTTAACTTTTACGGCCGTCCTCCAGGTGCTAACAAATTTGCTTCTCCTTTGTGCACTCACAATCGGAGGGTTCGTCGCCGACTCATCAAGCTGGCTTTCCTCCACACACTCAGTACATCGTTGGTGGCCCTCCTCCGCAGTCTGGGTGGCTCCCCGGTGGCCCTCCTCTGCCCTACGGGTGGCCAGGTCACCTTACTAACTAGTCGGGGTACACCGGGTGGCTATCTGGACCTCCGCCGCCCACGTGGCAAGGTTGGCAAGGTGGTCCTTCGGGTCGTCGCACGGGTGGCAAGGTGGGGGTTCTTCATAATCTGAGCACCAAGGTGAGCAGTGATGGCCGACTTAGTTTTGTCATGGACTTGTGAGATGGATGTGATGGACTGGTGAGCTTGTGATGAACTTTTGATAAACTTGTGATAACTTGTGAGCTTGTGATGCATGGATACTGAATGTGTCATATTTGTCTGAAATGGATATGAATGTGATATATTGACTTTTGTGTGATGGAATATGGATGTGATATATATATATATATATTATGTTTTCTATGCAGGAAATAAAAAATATAAAAAATGAATTTTTCCTAGCTTTGCCGAGTGCCACACTCGGCAAAGATGCCATGGCACTCGGCAAAGCTGGGTAAATTTTCCCCAGCTCGGCCTCTTTGCCGAGTGTCAGCCCATGTGGCACTCGGCAAAGAGGGCCTCTTTGCCGTGTGCCGGCCCACGTGGCACTCGGCAAAGAGGCCGTCAGTTCACGGTTCCCATTTGCTTTGCCGAGTGCTGACCTGGTGAACGCATCTTGGCCCCCAGTGGGTTTCGGTGATTGGATGAAACACAAGATTACTGTGACTAACGTGTGTTTTGCAGAAACAGGATGAGTTAGGTCACGGTAATGGCGATGATACGGGCATATGGAGTTCATGTCCCCTGGCGATGGATATAGTTTCGGTTTTCAAAGGATGGACGACGAAGACGGTGGTAGACTAGGCTAAGTGTCAAATGGTGTTGGAGGACACTTAGGTAGTCTTAGGTCTTTGTTTTTCCTTTGGCCGTACTATAAAGGGGAGCGTGAATCAGTAGCTTGACCTAGATGAGTCTATTGAGGTAGGTGTGGTGCACACTTGTTATTTCATAGCCCTAGGTAGCTCAGAGAGATGCCTTAAGTCGTGAGGATCAAAAGTCGTTTTGGCCGCGTCGCGATACGAGTTGAGTCTGCCCATGTTATGGGCATCGGACGCTGGCCAGGTGGGCATCGGGCGCGTCCGATGCTCACCCCGACTAGGGTTTAGTCTGGTGCGTGGCATCGGACGCGCTGATGTGTTCACATCGGACGCGCCTGTGCCACTGTTCACGTGCGCATGAACTTGAGGCCGCATCGGACGCAGGCATCGGACGCTGAGGGCCAGCATCCGATGGGCATGCAGAGAGGTTTCAGAGAGGGTAAATCCACATCGGACGCGTCCGATGTGGTGGCATCGGACGCTGCCCAGCGTCCGATGTCCCTTTAACAGGTCTGACAAGAGGGTACAGTCGACCGTTGGTCGAGGTCATCGGAGCGTCCGATGCTAGGCATCGGAGCGTCCGATGCTAGGCATCGGAGCGTCCGATGCCCCCGCAGAAACCCCGTCTTGTCCTGTTTTTGGATGGCCAGTAAGGGGAGTATATATACTTCTTCCCTCAATCCATTTGAGTGTTCTTGCCCCTTCCATCTGCTGAGAAATACATTGTGAGTGTGAGTGAGTGCAAGAGCCCTAGTGAGGTTGAGTGATTTGCTAATTGTGAGAATTAGACACCTCCTAGTGAGAATTGAGTAGCAAGTGTGCATCCATCCATCTCTTTGGCCTTGTGTTGGTCAAGTGAGAGTTCTAGCTTGTTACTCTTGGTGATCGGCATCACCTAGACGGCTTGGTGGCGATCGGAGAGCTTGGTGATCATCCGGAGGCATTGTGGATGACCCAAGCCAAGTTGTGACCGGTAGCGAGCGATTCACCGGGCCGGAGTGGCGAAGAATCAGCTCGTAATGAGCACTTGATCCTTGCACGGATCAAGGGGGAGCGATACCCTTGCGCAGGTGCTCCAACGAGGACTAAGGGGTGTGCCGACACCTCGATACCTCGGCAAAAAGATCGTCGAGTCATCTCTACTCTTTTTTACCTACGCATTTACTTTCAAGCAATTCAATTCCGCATTAATACTTGTTGTTCTTTCTATATTGGATTGCTTTGCTAGAGTAGGAGTGACATAGACTTGATCTTTTGTGCGGTAGAATAAAGAGAAACACATTTCTAGGCACTAGGGGGTTAATTGGGGCTTGATAGGTTTTAGTCTTGCAAGAAGTTTTAGAAAAGCCCAATTCACCCCCCTCTTGGGCATCTTGATCCTTTCGCCTGGCACTCGGCGAAGCCTTTTGCCAAGTACCCGATATTTGGCACTCGGCAAAGAATTCTTTGTCGACTCTATCTTTGCCGAGTGCGGCACTCGGCAAATCCTTCGCCGAGTGTGAGAGGCCCTTTGCCGTGCTGTAGTGCTTAGAGGGTCAAGCTAGCTCAAAACTGATCTTGGTGCACACTCTATTTAATATACTTGAATATGTGCAATTTAAAGGGAAGAACTAGAAATTTGAGTTATTGTGTTACCTTAGTATACATGCACCAAGGAAAGCCAATGTAACTTCATCCATGAGCTTTATGGAGCACTCACTAGTACAGAACGATACAACACAGGCGGTTGTAGACCCATTTGTACAGGCGTTTTTGTCAACCGCCTGCGCTGGGGGCCAGTAGAAATAGGACCACAGCACAGGCGGTTGCTTCTGAACCGCCTGTGGAAAGGATTTTCACAGACGGTTGACTTAGCAAACCGCCTGTGAAAATGGGCATTTCCACAGGCGGTTGACATAGAGAACCGCCTGTGAAAAACTTTTTGAAAAAAGCCAAAAATAAATAGGGGAAAAAATATTTTAATTATGGCGAGGATCTCACCGCCAAGTGCCCGCCCGTCTCCGTCGAAGTCGCAAGTCGCGGCATCTTTCGCGCAAAATCCGCGGCTAGCGCGGCCGGTGGGATTCGAACCAACGACCTCGGCCTCGCGTGGAGCCCCCTCTACCACTGCACCACACACTCACATGTGTTCAAGTACCCCTTCGGTTCCCCACATATTATACAAACCCGAGTATAATTTGCTTGTTTGAGGTCCTAAACGATTTCAAATCAAAAAATTGTCAACTACAAAGTTTCGTAACTTTTCGAGACGAACAACTTTTGTATTGGTCATTTTCCCATCCGAGGTCATTTACAAAATTTAAATTTCAAATTTGAGACCATTCAAACATATTTTTCGTTAACAAGATGACTTCAAATTAAAAAGTTGTAATTTACAAAGTTTTATAACTTTTCGAGACGAACAACTTTTATTTTGGGTGTTTTTTCATCCGAGATAGTTTGAAAAAAATCAAATTTTAAAAAACACGTGTATTTCTACTGGCGGTTGTCTTAACGAACCGCCTGTAGAAATCCATTTCTACAGGCGGTTTGTTAAGACAACCGCCTGTAGAAATGAGGCATTTCTACAGGCGGTTGTCTTAACAAACCGCCTGTAGAAATCCATTTCTACAGGCGGTTCTAGACTTGAGGTTCACCGGTTCATTTCTACAGGCGCGTGGTAACCCAAACCGCCAGTAAAAAAAATTGAGGCGCTAGGAAAAATCATCTTTCTACTAGTGACTTCTGCCGTAGCTTGTGTGATGCATTGGCCATTGTGACTTTGACAGGATTTCAAAGATGAACGTTCTAAGACAACCACATATATCAATAAAGATTAACTGGGGTGATCGCCTTATGATGTCCGTCGTTGCCAAATTCACCAAAATAGTGGATCCGAGAGCCAGATTCACCATTTTGGTGGAGCTTCACAAGGGTGCTCCACCAACAATTATGGTGAAGTTGGGAACATTACTCACCAATGGAACTGGTTACATGTCTGTACCGTTTTTGTTTCTTCTCTCCGCTAGACTGTGACCAAAGGGAAAAATACCTTGGGTTGTACTAGCCACCAGTGCCCGTCTGACGACTGGCTGCCTAGGCCTCCATGGCCAGCTCAGGGGTGGAGACCAGCCGGCCTCCTAGGCCGACGCGGTTGCTGCTGGTCCAGCAGCTCTGGCTACTGGCTAGGGGCTAGAAGCTTGGCTGGCATGGAGGGCTGGGTGCCTTGCTGCCCTAGCTGGCATGGCCGCTCGGGGCCTGGCTACCATGGTAGTGTCAAGCACCGATGAGGAAGAACGTCATGCACCGGATCGTCCATTCACGCGTGCCCTGCCGTGCTTAGCTGCACGCAGTGTCCTGCTCCGGTCAGCCCTTTGCATCTGCTCCACTACAAAGTTTTAGTTCTCGTCAAGGTTTACGGAGTGATTCTTCCTGCCACATCTCACCATCATCGATTGATTCTATCGAGCAACATCTCATGGATGTGCACCACACTGTTGCTTTGTGCTAGTGTGCCACCATCCACCAACACTGCACGGTGTAGAACCGACAGATCGAAAGCAAATGGAAGGGATGACATTGTGGACAAGACATATCAAATTGGATGTATAACAATCAAATTCAACATTAGTTCTGACCTACTAGGCGTATTTCTTCACATTTTACCAAATCCCTATTATTCCTCTTTTTTATTTTGAGGGTAAACAGCCTCTAAAACGAATTTACCCTCTTTCTCCATGGTTTACAGCCTGTACCCTTTGTTTCCGTATTTTGTGCATCGTGGCATCCCAAAAAAACAAAGAGTAACTAAAAAGAAAAAACCCACGTTTATTGCAATTATTTGTAGGTGCTTGTTAGCACAACAACATTGGCTCCCCTTTTCTTAAATAATGTTGGACAGTTCGAGTGCATTGATTTGCTAATAACCTGGCTATAAAATGCCCTCTGGATGGTAAGCTACATACATTGCTCTGAAAAATAATGCGATGATGAGGTTATTTAGCGCATTTCTCTCATTTGGGCATGTGAAGCATCAGCAGACAAGAGGGACAGACAAGGTGGAGATTTGAATCCAGACAATTAGTACCTTTACCACGCTTAGCACCTTTGACTCAAGAGGAAGGAGCATGCGGAAGAATATTCAGTGGACACTGGGTCTCAAGCCCCATCCGTCATATGGATGGCTGCCGCGTGGTGCCTCAAACAATCAGACAGGACTGGAGGTGCGGCTCCTCAACAACACTGAGCAAGAACACATGTACAGAGAGATGGAGTCATGTGACGATGATGACCATGACTTGCGTGGTACGTGTCGACGTCAGCAGTGACATCACTGCCCCACTGTACCCACACGCGGAGTTCACGACCACTCGAAACCATGCCACTGGCAGGAGCCCCAGTTATGGATCTCGCTAGCTAGCTCCGTGTGGGGTTTGCCGTTGTTCGTGGAGCTTGGAGTTCGTTGCGTCGTGCTGATGTATATTGTATTGTGCGCTTTCTCCTTGAATTAATGGTGTAGCGAGCCGTTCTCGGTCTTAGCTCTCGGCAGCGAGCGTGGACAGCACAGAGTTCATGGCGCAGACGATCCTGGCAGGAGAGAAGCGCATTGTGGTTGATTAGACTTTTTGTTTACAATCTAGATAGAAAAGTTGCATTGGAAATAATAGTTTCTTGGTACAGTATCCTAGATTATAGAAACTATAGATAATTTTTACATTGTGACTGCCCTAATATAATTAATTATCATCAAGGTGTTAGACATACGGAGTATAGTATGTGAGCTAGCATTTATAATGCTTGTGTAGTATTATTTCCTACCCAGCATTTATGCGTGCCGATAAAACTTTTTAAAATTTGACTAACTTTATATAAAAGAGTAAAAATATTTATGATATAAAATAAACATATTATGAAAATATATTCTATAATATATCTAATGATACTAATTTGATATCATAAATATTGACGTATTATTCTAAAAATTCGATCAAAGTTTAAAAAGTTTTCCTTAGGACAACTTTAGAAATCTATTCATTCAGGGACGGAGGGAGTAACTTAATTTTGCATGTCCAAAAAGGTTGCGCTTGTAACTTAGGGTGTGTTTAGTTCCCCCATTTTACAAAATTTTCCATCACATCAATGTTTGGACGTATGCATGGAATATTAAATGTAGATAAAAAAATAACTAATTGTAGTTTTAGTATGTACATATCGAGACGAATCTTTTGAGTCTAGTTGGTGAATGTTTGGATAAAATTTGTCAAATAACAACGAAAGTGCTACAGTGTTTTATTTTGCATCTAAACACACCCTTAATTTTGCATGCCGGTGTGGCACACATACCACACCTGCACATGCGTCATTAGCCTTTAACTCGTGCGCATGCGCTTGCACATGCGTCATTAGCCTTTAACTCGTGCGCATGCGCTTGCACATGCAAAATGCGTTACAACAGAAATTTGCCAGGAAAAGAAACCTGGGAAGAGATTGGGTCACAAAATTAGTGAGAAATTATTACAAGCTAAATGATTACTGCAACAATTGGTTCGTACCGGAAGCAAAGGTAAGTTAATTGGAGGAATTTATATTTATCAATCGATGTTGTGGCCTGAGTTAGCAAAACACAGTTCTTCATATGGACCCATATAAGAACACATCGCCGCACCAAGGTTGAGAAGTTACTGTAGCTGATACCCTGGCTTGTGCCACTTTCAACTCTTCAGCAAGGAGCTCGGAATTGCCGTCAGAGTGGGAGGCAATCACGCCGAGGCAGGGCAATGTATCTTCATCCTATAATCTATCGTCCCACAGAGTGGTTGAATATCCTAATACATCCTATGCCTATAAATACACCACTAACACATATCTTTTACCTATTGTATGTTTTTGTTTTGCCTCTCTTCCTTCATTGTAGAAACGGGTCATATATTACCACGCTTTGGATTACATATAGGCTTTATAGTCCACCTTCTCTTCTTGATTATTTAACCAATATATGATGATATATAATTACATCTTTGTCCATACACCATTTACTTCATATATTGTTTCTTATGACACTTGCCCTCTGAAGAATAAATAAGAATTACTACTCCACCAATGATTTTAAAACCACACTACTGGAAACTGAAAATTTCCTGTCGGTTTGAAACCGACAAAAAAATATAAAATACCAACAGGAAAAATAGGATTTTCATTATTTTATTGTTAAACGGACAAGAAAACAGCAACATAACTAAAGCGACATAGAAATAGAATTTTTGTGTCGGTGGACTAGTTTTCCCATCGGTACAGACATTTCCCTATCTGTACGGCATCAACATGGAAATTATCGTGCGTCATGTCTAGAAAAGATTTCCTATCGTCTGGGACCGACAGAAAAAATCTGATGCACCGACAGTTAATGTTTGTCTTCTGTCGATATTAAACCGTCAAAAGTACGACATCCATCCCACAGAAAATGTTGTTTCCTCGTCACCGTGAGTCCGACAGAAAAATTTATGCATACGGACACAAAATTGTGCACAGAAAAGAACATTTATTTACAATTTTCGTACAATAATTCATTCAACTAGAATACACATATAAAACATTAATTTGTCATCACCCACATGCCATACGTGTCCAAAAAGGTTGTAACTTATTTTTGCATGTCCAAAAAGGTTGCACTTGTAACTTAATTTTGCATGTGCAAAAAGGATACGCTTGTAACTTAATTTTGCATGTCGGTGTGGCACATACCACACCTGCACATCAGCACATGCATCATTAGCCTTTAATTTCTGCGCATGCACTTGCAAATGCAAAATGTGTTACAATAGAAATTTGCCAGGAAAAGAAACCTAGGAAGAGAGTGGATCACAAAATAAGTGAAAAATTATTACAAGCTAAACGATTACACTGCAACAATTGATTCGTACCAGAAGCAAAAGTCAAGTTTCTGGGAGGATAAGTGGTTGGGAATCAACCGTTGAGTGTCAAGTTCCCTGCGTTGTTCAATATTGTGAGAAGAAAACATGAATCATTGCCTAAGGTCCTTAATTCTGTACCTTTGAACATTTATTTTAGGCGTAATTTAGTTGGTAATAATTTAAGAAATTGTACATAATTGTTGCTTCTTTACTTGATGTGAATATATGTGTGGGAAAAGACACATTTATCTGGTCTCTACATTCATCAGGAAAATTCTCAGTAAAATCTATATATGCTGTGTTAATTAACAATGAGGTAAGGGTGTCATAGGATTTATGGCGGATTAGAGTACCTTCAAAAATAATTTTTTTGTGGTACTTAAAGAGAGAGGTTATTTTAACTAAAGATAATTTGGCGAGACGAAACTGGAATGGGGATACAACATGTAGTTTTTGTCATTCCCCATAAACTATACATCATCTCTTTTTAAGTGCTTACATGCTAGATTTCTGTGGCACGTTGTACATCTTTTGTTGGCCTTATCATCCCCTCAAAATGTGGATGTCTTATTTAGCAGCTGGTCTAAGTCGGGTGGTGCGGAACATAATTCTTTGTTATCAGTGGCAGCTTCCGCTTTGTATTGGACGGTTTGGTTAACACGAAATAAAGTGGTTTTTGACAGGTCACACTGAAATCTTTCTTGCAGGTACTTTTCAGGGGAACGTTTTGGCTCCGTCAGCGGGCAATATTGCAGCGGCGTGAAGAATCACAGGACCAGTTGATTGTCGTCGCCCATCATCTAGAGTCATCGACATTGCAATTCTTTAGTTCTACTGGTTGGGTGTCTGCAAGATTTATCGATTTTACTTAGTCAAGACTCGTGGTTTTTTTCGTGTGTGGGGGCACAACATGCTGGCTGTTTTGCGCCACAAACTTTGTAATAAGGGCGTGAGTCCTGGGAACCCCCGAGCACCGTGACTGCGTTCGTGGTGTCGGGTCGAAGATGAGTTGGAAGTCGGTTGAGTCATGGCAATCTGACGTGGCCACATACAAGTCCAGACATAAGTATAAAGATGAGCTATATAAGAAGGGCTACAACGAAGGCATGGCCGAAATGATCAAAAGCTCAATAAAGGAAGCCTTCACGAGCAACGACCCAGAGATGGTGGCGATGAGGTCAAACATGTTTCACGACCATGGCCTGCCCAATCCTCAATCAAAGCAAAAGCAATTATTAGTGCCAATGAACGAGGATTGCCCAAGGATCTCGAACGAGGACATCCAGGAAAACCAACACGTCCACCTCTTGATCCCGTTCGGAAGCTCCAAGAAGATGCATGTGGTCGAGGGATGCTTACTTCGAGCCCACGATATCCACGACTTCAACAAAGAAGACATACATGAAGACTATGTGGTCGTGACCCCGCTTTGGAATGTTCTTGACCAGGAACATTTTGAATTGGACCATCCCAACCTACAACTGGTCAGGTACCTAGAGCAGGCAATTGGGTTTGAAGTCCTATGGAACCGCGAGGACATCGTAATCATTGCGCCAACGCCAACTCCAATGCCGACACTAACATCACAACCATCAACCGGCGGATCTTGTCCTCTGAAAGATCCGGATCACGGCAGTGATGATGACAAAGGAGAGGGTGGGGACAAGGGCAAGGGAAAGGACAAGGGAGAAGGCGGTGGCGAAGGCGGGGACAAGGACAAGGTAGAAGGCGATGGTGGGGAAAAGGTAAAGGGCACGAACATGGGCACGTGTCTCCCTCGCCTTCAAACAGTCCACCGGTCGGCCTGATCAATGAGGTAGGAAGCTCAGAGGCCTGTAAGGGGGCCAACACAATAACGACAACCCAGCCGAGTATGATCGACCAACCAGGAGGCACGACGGGGGAGGACACAGGGACGAAGACACCTCCCCCGTCGACCACAAGCCAATGTCCTCCCCCGCCCAGCAAGGATCCACGAACGTCCGCCGACAAGCTCCCGTACACGCTCACGTTCGAAAGGTATGGTAACGTCAAGCATAATAGTCTGCTTACATTTCACGACCATAGTATATATGCTACTAACATTCCTATCCATCGTTTGTTAGTCCTCAAACTACCCGTCAACTATTTGATGAGGCTGAAGACTGCCCTGGCCACTATGAGTGCGGGAAGTTCATGATTCCCAAGGCTCAGCTCATCAACGAGGGAAAGTGGGATACAAGGAGGTTCCATCTATGGTACATGAAAGCTGCAAAAGCTGGAATGTCAAGTTTCAACGTCAAGATTTCTTCGGAGTACTTCCACTTGCCCACTGGCAACGAAATGCAACTACCCGTCGACTTCGGCGACATGTACAACCTGATGCGAGAAGAAGACCTGGACATCGTTCAAATCACGCTATTCACACTGTAAGCGATGAATGCAACTTCCACAGATCACTACATTCACATTTTCCACAGCTCTATACTTATTATGTCACGATGACTTGTCCGTGCAAGATGACAGTCACCGTAAGCAATAAAAAGATACGTCATGTACTACCTCCCTCCTGCACATATTGCTGAAAGAGTCATCAAGGGTTTCGAGAGCAATGATCCAGAGATGACAGTTGGACAGCGAGAGAAGAAATATGAAGAAAATATGAAAGCGGAGAAGACTAAGTTTAAAAATTACATACTAGAATGTATGAAGAAGATCAAGCCGGATGGGCCGGAGTGTATAATGGCTGCCTATCACACTTTGGGTAAGTCAAATACATGTACGTAGAGCTAAGTGGCTAGCAATATCATGCCTTCTCATCGTCGTAAACTCTATTTTGTTTTGATGGTGCAGCCAAGGCCTCGTCGGTGCCACTGGGTCGCTTTTATCATATACCCTCAGGATGGCAGGGTCTATGTATTTTACTCCTTGAGCGTACCAAACAAGAAAGGGTACAAGACATTCGAAGATTGTCTGAAAAAGTAAGTCACTGAGTTTTTTCATCATTTACGATTAGCGTATGTATTTAAATTGTTGCTAAAACTATTATGTTTCATACAACGATTATAAGGAATACCAAATGGTTCCCAGATTCTAGGATCGAAGAACTCAAAAGTTCAAGGATAAGCATAGGTACCACCTCAAAATCTGACGAGATTTCCCGGTACGTATTTCGAAGGTTGAATTCACATTTCCTACATATGGGTTCTAATGCTTGTGTATCAATTGTGCAGTGCGCCAAACAATAGCTGGGATCAAAGGCACCTGTGAGTTTCTGAGGGAAAGCCAGGAGTATACCAACAGCTGGAAGAAGCTCAAGAAAGGTGTCAAGTATTGGAAAGAGCAGCAGATCCACAGGATGTGCTTTAAACAAGCCAAAGCAGGACACCTGCAAGTTTGTAATGGAGAAATACGTTCTCGAAGGAGAAACGTTCTTCGACGATGAGACCATGCTGGCGTTGCTACCCCAGTACAAGAAGCTCAGAAAATAGAACACAATGCTTCGTCCTAGGGATTACCACTATTCCACAACCAAAGTATAACGTCTGCAGAATGGTCGCTATAACGGCTTATAGCGTCTGATTATCGGTCGCTATAATGTTATAGCCACCGATGTATAAGTCGTTGTAACTGGCGTCGCTATAAGTATATAGCGATGGATAGGATTTATAGCGACCGATAATTGGACACTAATATTTATAGCCACCGATCATTTGTCACATGTTTTAGCGACCAATCTTTTGACGATATCAAACGTTTTAGCGACCAATAATCAGTCACAATGAACTGACACTATTATATATAATATTAATTTCATATTCACCAGATTTTGAACCTAATAAACATGTCACATTATTCATCAACCACATACATATGTAAATTATAGCAACCCATAACACTCATTAACCACATTATCAGATAAAAGTATCTCCCAAGTCTTCATTTAAGCCAACATTTAACAATACATCAAGTTCTATCATCTTGATCCATGATAGGTCATCATTACAAAAGGAATACAACCTAGCTAGGTCAAATGGTAGACAAGTCATAAGTTTGCTTGCACAATCTAATTAGGTCAAATGGTAGGTCAAAATGGCTCATCTCTATCTTAACAAAAGCAAAATATCCTATTTTGCCTTCCTGGTCGGTGACAGCTTCATGTACGCCGACGTCTGTCAAACTAGAAGGACATATAGTAGCCATCCACCCTTGACCTCCCTCAACCTGAAACATCGAGGAGGACATATAGTAGCAACTAAAATATATAAACAATGAGACTAGAACAAAATTTCCACATTGCTTCTCACAGACTAGAACGATTATTTGAATAATGGCTAAGGGTGATGCATGTGCTATCCTAGAGTGGTAGATATAAGCCCGGCAGGTGAGGATTTTGGCAAGTACAGGTGCAGCATTTTCTTCAATACTTAATTGATTAGGAACTATGCATCTAAATCTCAAATTAGGAACTATGCATCTAAATCTGTCTCTAGCATGTCATATGATGGCCTTATCCCCTCACATCTCAAATTAGGAACTATGCATCTAAATATGTCTCTAGCATGTCATATGATGGCCTTGTCCCCTCACATCTCAATTAGGAACTATGTCAAATTAGGAACAATACATGTGCATCGAGTCAAGTGACCAACAAGCAAGGCAACAACCATACAAATATTTGTAAGGATCAATTTATTCAGTGACCTAAGAATAACATACCTGGAACACTCTGAGGCTATTTTGATGCCTTCCTAACTGAATTTGATGCATGCTGCTTAACCTTCAATTATCATAAATAACAATAATTGTAAGTTTGACCATTGTCATATATGTGAAAACAAGAAATGATGACAAGGGTAGTTTATTACCCATTGTATGGCCATGCAATCGACAACTTATAAGCATCAGCCATCTTTTTCACACCAGGATAAGTGCGAGGCAGGGGATACATTGATGGGATGAGGTTGCATGGGGCTGTCTTTCATGTGCTGCACCATGCTGGACTGTAGGGGCTGCTTTTTGGGGAAGTGGTGAGTGGACAAGGGTGCATGGTGCTGCACAATAGGGGCTGTATCGTTCGGGGTGCACTGGTGGGGTGAGGTTGCATGGGTCTACACTGTATGGGCTGCACTAGTGGGGTTATGTTGACGAAACTGCATAGTTTGGGCTGCATAGTGGGGTTATGTTGACGAAACTGCATAGTTTGCCACTGGAGCCCACACTAGTTCACACATGTTACAAAGGGTGAGATCTTGCTAGGCTTGGCTGGCACTGGGATTAGATTTACACTTTATTCTTGTCCTTGACGAACAACTCAGCAAATTCAAGTGCTAATACATTACAAGAAATCTTAGCTTTGTAATTCCTATAGAATGGAGCTCATTGATAATTAGATTCAAACGAGAATACATATCACGAACAAGCTCATTATCATTCATTTTAAAGGAATCATAGCTTGTTTTTGTTAGGTGATGTTTTTGCTCACGTACATTACTAGTACTATCATGGAGCTCATGAAGCTTTAACCAAATTTTATGAGATGTTTGCAAAGTAAAAACTTGGTTAAAGACATCCATGCTTATAGATTCAAACAAGCAATTTTTAGCTCTAGCATTAAGATGAATTTCTTTTTCATCACCCGCGGTAGGCTTCTCGGGATTCTTAATGGGTTTCATCCCGTCGCGGGTGACTCTCCAAACACCTAGATCAACGGCTTCTAAAAAGCAAGCCATCCTAGCACTATAGTAAGGGAAGTTAGTGCCTTCAAAGTGTGGAGGCCTAGAGGTATCCATCCCAACCTCTCTTAGGGGCGTCGGCTCGAAGGCGATTAAGCCAAGAGTCCACAAGAGAGCCAACCTTGCTTTGATACAAATTGAAAGGACCGAGACGCCTAAGAGGGGGGGGGGTGAATTAGGCAACTTAAAACTTCTACACTAAACTAAGGCCTCTAATTTCCACCTAGTCAAAACCTATGCAACAAAGTAAACTATCTAAAGTGCCACTAAGGTTTTGCTACGTGTGTTTGCTATCTCTACCGCAAAAGGAGTTATGCAACCTAGTTTCCAAACCTATCAACTAGCAAAAGTAAGCTAGGAAAGGTAAAGCACATAAACAAGGTAGCAATGTAAATGCGGAAGCTAAAGAGTGTGATAGAGATGCAAACTCCCGTCGACGACTCAGGTATTTTTACCGAGGTATCGAGAAGCGTGCAAGCTTCCCCCTAGTCCTCGTTGGAGCCCCTCGCAAGGAATCCCTTGCAAGGGCCAAGCTCCCGGTCGGGTAACTCCGTGGATAGCTCTGGTCTTCCCCACGCGCAAGTGGGTCTCCGGTTAAGCCACTCGTGGCAAAGCTGAAAGGTACTTGTTTGGTTTTGGTAATTGAATGACAACTTAGGTGGACTAATATGTGTTTGAAGTAAATTACACAGGTGATCATGTGTGAGCAACATATGCCATAGAGGAGAAATGGCTTGGAATATGTCGCAAGGCTCACACATGTGAAGAAGGAGCTTAATGCACATGAAACATGACATGTGGTCATGTGGCTAAGATGGTGAAGATCAAGGCAAGACTTGGCTTGATGGACCGGTTGCAAAGGTGAAGGGCAAGTTGAGGCTTTGAAGCCATTGGTACCGAGTGTCGGGAGGCTTAAGCAAGACTTGACGCCGAAGGACCAAAGCGATGGTGAAGAGCAAGTGATGTCAAGATCGATGGACCATGGAGGCCATGTGATGATATGAAGTGGATCATATCATTTGATGAAGAGATTGGTGCATGTGTTGCATCAACACCGGAGGAGATGGAATGGATTGCTCAAGGCAAAGGTATACTTATAGGGCATTTCATTTCACCGGTCATAGGTGTGTAGAGAAGATTATGACCGGGTTTAGGATAGATGGCCGTACTATTAAGAGGAGCAAACTTGTTTGCATATCGGTCATCTAGTGCCACTTGAGCGATCTAACTTTGCGATGTTGTTAGGATCGAGTGGCATGGTGAGAGCAAGTGAAAATCCTTTGAAAAATGATTGTGAAAATGCTAACACACATGCACATGATGGTGTACACTTGGTGGTGTTGGCACATTTGCAAAGGAGAAGTTGTTGGAGTTGATTTGGATCAACACAGAGAAGAAAATGGAGTTTTCTGAGTGTGGTCGGTAGTACCGACCAGGGTGGTCGGTAGTACCGCCCAAGGGTGCTGCGTGCAACCTTCTCTGTGTTGGGGCTGATTTGGCCTGGTGGTAGTACCGCCATAACCTCGGTACTACCGCCGGCGGTGGTACCGACCAGAGGGTCGGTGGTACCGTGGCCCTGAAGGGTTTCGCGGAGCTCTCTGTGTAGTCCCAGTTTTGGCCTACCGGTAGTACCGCCATTACCTCGGTAGTACTGCCCCGGTGCTACCGACCCAAGGCCGGTGGTAACCAAGTTTGCAGAGCTCTCTGTGTTGAGTTGAAAATGACCTGGCGGTGGTACCGCCATAACCTCGGTACTACCGACCGTCGGAGGTACCGACCAGGAGTCGGTTGTTCGTTTTGGTCAACGCGCCGTGTGTAACGGCTAGTCCTAACACTGTCGGTACTACCGCCCAGGGGGTCGGTACTACCGACCGAAGCGCAGAAAAGGGGAAACGGCTAGTTGGCCGCTCCCCTCTATATATAGTCGTTGGGGCCGGCTTTGGGCCGGTGGTTGGAGCACTCCAAAGCCTTGGTGGCTTGTGTGGATGTGCTTGGGAGCCCTCTAACTCGCTTGTGCTTGCTAGTGTGCGAATCTATTGCGAGTGAGCGATTCTAGTGCGTTGCTTTGAGAGATTGCATCGAGTGGCACTAGGTGTTCGTGTTGCAAGCCGGTGGTGCTTGTTACTCTTGGAGGTTGCCACCTCCTAGACGGCTTGGTGATCGAGTCTCCGTCGTGAAGCCCGCGTGAAGATTGTGCGTGGCTCCGGAGAAGGATTGTGAGGGGCATTGTGCTCGCCCCGTGGGGATCGCGAAGAGCAACTCTAGTAGAGCGTGTCATTGAGTTACCCTCACTTGTGGGTGAGTTCTTGCGGCGCTCGAGTGTCAAGCTAGGTGTGGTGCCTATTAGCCGCCGAACTACCAAAGTGTGTGGTCGACACAACGGGGACTAGCTTGGTGGCAACCAAGTGAACCTCGGGAGAAAAATCACCGTGTCAACTTCGTGTTCATCTTCTCGGTGGTTTGCAAACTCCATTCACTAGCTTGTATTTACTTGTCCATATACTTGTGCTAGTGTAGTTGCTCTTGTAATTAGTTAGCTTGTGTAGCATGCTAGTTACCTTCTTAGCTTGTGTAGCATAGAAGTTAATCCCGTGAGTGACTAGTTGACTTGTAGTCTTGCTAGTCACATTGCTTAGTTTGTGTAGCTAAGTTGAGCTCTCTAATTTGGCTTGTGTAGCCTTGTTTTTGAGCATTGCTAGTGAGCTTAGGCTTTGTGCTTTTGCTTAGTGGCATGTGTAGGAGCTCCCCGGTTGATTAAGTACTAGTTGCTTAGGTTTGTGTAACCTTGCAAGCTAGAATTGTTTAGGTGAGCTCTAGCTAGCCCGACACCTTATTTGCATTGTTTAGGATCTTTTATAAGGTGTCATAGAGTATAAGTAGAGGGGTGTAGTCTTGGCTAGACCGATAGTTTTAATTCCGCATTTATTTCGGTTAGCCGGTGCGATTAATTTTAGAAAGGACTATTCACCCCCCCTCTAGTCCGCCATCTCGACCCTTCAAAAGCCTCTCCCGGATGCTCTCCGCCGTCTTCACTATCAAGTTTCCGGCCGAAGCGCCGCGGGCCTTGTTCCCTTTGGTACACGGAGGCGGCCACACCACAAACTCGGTTGGTGTGATCTCGCAAGACTACAAGCCCCGCCGATGTACAACCACGGTGCGCGCAAGCACCGGTAGATGAGAGGTTTTCAACCTCACTAAACACTAGGCCTAACACCTAGAGCAAGCGCAAAGCGGTGGTCTAACTAGCTTAAGCACTTCGCAAAGCACCTCTACTAATCACCTAGTATATCACTTAAGCACTTTGGTGGCTAGAGCAACTAAATATGTGTCTATACACTTGGTACACTTCCTTGAGCTCTAACTATCTTGTTTTGGCCGGCCATGGGGGTATATATAGAGCCCCAACCAAATAGAGCCGTTTGGAGAAAGTCATGGTCTTCATAGCGAACCATCGGACGCTGGAGTCGTGACCATCGGATGCGTCCGATGCTCCTTTAACGGCTAGATGCCAGCCTGTCACTGCGTCGCAACGGCTATATCAGCGTCCGATGGTTGATCATCGGACACGTCTGATGTTCGCAGAGCCTCTCTGGAACCTCTCTGGATGGTCATCGGACACAGGGTCCTGTAGCGTCCGATGTTAGCAACGGAGCGTCCGATGCTCACTGTGTAGATTTGCACAGTGTCACAGTCGCGTCCGATGCCTCGGTCTTCAGCGTCCGATGCCTCTGCTGGCACTGACACGAGCTAGGGTTTACCAACGGAGCGTCCGACGCTTGTGTGGGCAGCGTTCGATGTCCCTATCTTCTCGTTTCTTCGTGATTTCTTGCGCCGTCTTGGTTCCATTCTTGTGCCTTGGACTTTTCTTGATCTTTAGGGTCTTCAACTGAGCTTCTAATATCTTGCTTGAGGTGTTGATCATCGGATCATCACATAGCCTTTGTCCAAGTCATATTTGCACCTTATTGGACTACAAAACAAACACTTGCAAACGTATTAGTCCAAGTCACCAACCCCATTCCTCAGTTCAAGAGTGGTTCCGAGGTCCGTGCCGATATAGAGGCTCTGAAGTTTGATAAAGACAACGGTCGTTTTTTTGGGTACGGAGAGGAACACATGTGGACCCATATATCGGGCTTGACTAGACTCTCCTATTTCAATGACCTTCTTTGTTTGCACTACATCGATGTAATGCACACAGAAAAGAATATCGTTGAGGCACTCTTTGCAACACTCACGGACACAAAAAAAGTCAAAGGACAACGTTAAGGCTAGACTAGATGTGCAAGAGATGTCCGATAGACCAAAGCTAGTGATGAAGGCTCCTGGTGCCGGCAAGAAATGGAAGGTCCGACCGATTATATATTGAAAAGAGACCATAGGAAGAAAGTACTACAGTGGATCCATGCGTTAAGGTTCCCTGATGGGTATGCGGCGAATCTGAGGAGGGGAGTGAACTTGTGTACTATGCGAGTGTTAGGGATGAAGAGTCATGACTACCACATATGGATCGAGCGGCTCCTTCCTGTGATGACCCGGGGATACCTCCTAGAGCCTGTGTGGTGCGTGCTGGCAGAGTTGAGCTATTTCTTTCGCCAGCTTTGTGCCAAGGAGCTATCTCATGATGTGATTGCTAACCTAGAGGAAGTGGCACCTGTGTTGATCTGCAAGTTGGAGATGATCTTTCCACCCGTCTTATTCCTGCTGATGCAGCATCTAATTTTGCACCTACCGTACGAGGCACGGATGGGGGGCCCATGCAGTGTCATTGGTGCTTTCCAGTCAAGAGATGTCTAAAGGTTCTTCATAAAAAGTGTAGAAATAAAGCCAAAATAGAGGCTTCTGTGGCAGAAGCATTTATTCTGGAGGAGGTGTCGAACTTCACAACAACATATTATAAGGATAACCTTCCTAGCGTGCACAATCCACCCTCTCATTACAACATCGACGAGAGTTTATCGAACCTCAGCCTTTTCAAAGGCCAACTCGGAAGAGCAAGCGCATCGAGGACCAAGATGTTGTGGCATGATGAGTGGCACACTATCATGTTGTATGTGTTGTTGAACCTTGACGAAGTGACTCCTTATGTGCAGTAAGTTCTCAATGAGCTTGTTACATGTGTCGTCACTATCTTCCATCTATTGATTCGACCCCCTTGTTTTTAAGGAAATTTATTGATGAATACTGGAGAGAGGATATGGAACCTTCCTCTGAAGAACAAGACCATCTTCTCAAAAATGGTGTGCCCGATTTCATTTCGTGGTTTAGTATGAAGGTACCACCCAACAAAACCTCGTATTTCATTTCATTTCATTTCTTGTTTCATTTCATGAAATGATCTACCCTGCCTCAACTTATAGGCCCGCACATATGCGGAAATGATGGATGAGTTGAAACAGGTTGCCAATGGCTTCGACTATAGGGTCAAGTCATTCACTATTTATGATGTGAATGGCTATAGGGTCAAGTCATTCGGCCCAATCGAAAGACCACGAATACCGGAGTTCGTACGCCCGACACCGATGAGCGCGACTATTACGACATAGTTGAAGAAATATACGAGCTCAACTTTGAGGGTACCAAAGCTATTAATCCAGTGGTATTCAAATGTCATTGGTTCGATCCTGATGTCACGAGAAGAGCCCCTGAGATTGGGCTAGTCGAAATTCGATAGGATTCCATCTACAAGGGAGACGATGTCTATATTATGGCTCAACAGGCCACACAAGTTTATTATCTCCATGGGCGTGTCAAGAAGACGACAATCTTCTGGGTTGGTACCTTGTGCAGTTAGTATCTCTGTGCGGTAAAGTGCCTCTCCCAAACGATGATGATTACAACTTTGACCCAAACACATATAGCGGAGAGTTCTTTCAACCTGAGGGACTAGAAGGGAGGTTTGACATTGACATTTTTGAGCTGATGGACATGGATGAAGACAACGACAATGATATTGATGAGGACAAGGGTGATAAGGTGCACAATGCCAAGGACTTAATAAGAATGCTTGATCGATTACAGTTTGGTGGTGACATTGATGAGGACGAGGGTGATGAGGATGATGGAGACGAGGCCGATTGTTTCGACAATATTGACAGTGATGAGACACACGTGTGCCACTAGCCAACACACGAGGGGCACTAGCCACTGACAATCACGGAGATAATTTTTAATTCATGTAATGCTATATTGTTATAATTATTTTGCAATTATGTTTCGTTCATTTTGTATCTCTTTATAAATACTTATCGTTTATTTATGCTAATTAATTTTATCTTTGTAATGGCAGGCACTTGACAAAATGCCGGGTGGAAGACGACAATAGCGGTGGGTCAACTCGCGCTACCAGAGGTCTAGCTCACCACCCACCGCAGCCCAGGAGTCGTCGATGAGGAGGGCGAGGTCTGGCCGCCCCCGCGGACATCCTAGGAGGGAGCCGACTGCTGACCCGACTCCCGACCCGGCGCAGACCTCCTCGGACGACGACCAGGGGGACGCCGGAGGGATGACCAGGAGGATGTCGGACGACGACAACACTTCCTTGGACTCGGAGGGTGGCCAGGGGGACCTGGGGGACGAGGGTGGCGAGATCGTAGGTGCCTCAGGAGGGGGTTCCACTTCCTCTGCTTCGAGCAATCCACTTGTGCGGCCCCTCGCAGCTCCCGTAGCAGCGGATCGCACCTAGCCGCCGCCCGATGATTCGACCTAGCGGCGACCAGTAAGTAACCATTAATGTTTTCACTACTTATTCACATGACATGTTCAAAATTGAACTTCCGACTAACAATTGTTCTTGATGACTCATGTAGGAACTGGAAACTTGTGGGAGGGGCAAGACATGCCATATCAATGGCATCCTAAGTCTTCTGATTTGGAAGAACTACCCTAGCTTGGTCACCTACGCTGGGGTTAGGTCACCGCCCTGGACGTTGGACCACTACGCCACCGCTGCGAACCCCACGTACACCACCGTTGCAGCACGGATTAGGGCCGAGTTCTGGGTGAGTCTTGATATCACATGATTTCTCAATGATACGTATTTTGTGGACGTTCTTGAAATAATGAAAGGATACACGTTGTCTTTATGCAGGAGTACTTTGCATGCGAGGCGGAAAGAGGCCGAGGTGTTGCACGTGCAGGACAAGGTCTGCAGGACCTGGCTCGCGGATCTGTACAACGAGGCACGGATCCAGTGCGTCATCAACTACAACACCGACGTGTTAGGGCGGGCGGTGAAGAAGGCGGACGCCAGGCAGATGATGCTCACCAAGGAGACCGACCTCACTAGGGAGTAGTACATCCAGGTACGTACAGAACAGTAATATTGATTGGTCCATCCATCACTTAGCGACTCTTATGACATATTAAATATATACTTAATGTCATGCAGTTCTGTCCTGATTGGTGCGCCAATCACCTAGACTGCTGGTTGTCCATTGTGGACAAGTGGAATCGGACGACTGGTACGAGAGGCACGGTGCCCACCGAGACTGCCGCCTACAGATGCCTGGGGTGCCACACTACCAAGGCAACCTTAGCCTCAACGCCTACGCTGATAGATGGGTATGCTCTACCTATTTTTTTTAATCTAATGCTCAATTACTCATTACTTGTAATCATCTATGTGTTTTCCTCGCAGTCCCAGTCGCATGGTGGTGAGGAGTGCCCCCCTTTCAAGGAGTACACCATGTCACACCAGGGCAAGGCGACTGCGTCGGGCACCTAGTACAACCCGGAGGCCGAGCCCGATGCGTACACCAACGTGAACGCCTACACCGAGGTCACCGAGTACACCTTGGCGGCTCGCCAGCGCCATGGGGAGGACTTCGATCTAGCCACCCAGCTCCTAGATATAGACCTGGTGATGAGGCTGGGGGGAGGGAAGCAGCACGACCGGTATTGTATAGCCAACATCGCAGTTGACTCGTCCTCTGTTCCCAACCTCGCCGAGATTCGAGGTGCCAGCATGAGCTCCTCTGTCCCCATACGACCTCGGCAGCCAACCTCATAGTAGATGATGGCACAACTTTAGGTAAGTACTATTCTATCCGTCGTTCATTGCTTTTACACATATACCTTTCCTTTCCATTGTTTAAACCTTGTGGGAGGAATATTGCAGGCCCAGATGCAGGCCCAGGCGGACCAGGTGCAGAGGTTGCAGGCCCTGCACGAGGCCCAGGCGGCGGCCCATCGCCACGAGTTACTGGCCGTCCATGAGCGGGAGGCGCCGAGGACGCAGGACATAGCTTACTTCTTTGGGAGCCTTAACATCCTAGGTGTTGCCGTGCCTCCCTCGCTTGTCACTCCTTTTGTGCCTCCTAGTACTCCTTCGACAGGGACTCCGGTGAGAATATATGGTTGTTTATTGCTTTAACTTTTACGGCCGTCCTCCAGGTGCTAACAAATTTGCTTCTCCTTTGTGCACTCACAATCGGAGGGTTCGTCGCCGACTCATCAAGCTGGCTTTCCTCCACACACTCAGTACATCGTTGGTGGCCCTCCTCCGCAGTCTGGGTGGCTCCCCGGTGGCCCTCCTCTGCCCTACGGGTGGCCAGGTCACCTTACTAACTAGTCGGGGTACACCGGGTGGCTATCTGGACCTCCGCCGCCCACGTGGCAAGGTTGGCAAGGTGGTCCTTCGGGTCGTCGCACGGGTGGCAAGGTGGGGGTTCTTCATAATCTGAGCACCAAGGTGAGCAGTGATGGCCGACTTAGTTTTGTCATGGACTTGTGAGATGAATGTGATGGACTGGTGAGCTTGTGATGAACTTTTGATAAACTTGTGATAACTTGTGAGCTTGTGATGCATGGATACTGAATGTGTCATATTTGTCTGAAATGGATATGAATGTGATATATTGACTTTTGTGTGATGGAATATGGATGTGTGATATATATATATTATGTTTTCTATGCAGGAAATAAAAAATATAAAAAATGAATTTTTCCTAGCTTTGCCGAGTGCCACACTCGGCAAAGATGCCATGGCACTCGGCAAAGCTGGGTAAATTTTCCCCAGCTCGGCCTCTTTGCCGAGTGTCAGCCCATGTGGCACTCGGCAAAGAGGGCCTCTTTGCCGTGTGCCGGCCCACGTGGCACTCGGCAAAGAGGCCGTCAGTTCACGGTTCCCATTTGCTTTGCCGAGTGCTGACCTGGTGAACGCATCTTGGCCCCCAGTGGGTTTCGGTGATTGGATGAAACACAAGATTACTGTGACTAACGTGTGTTTTGCAGAAACAGGATGAGTTAGGTCACGGTAATGGCGATGATACGGGCATATGGAGTTCATGTCCCCTGGCGATGGATATAGTTTCGGTTTTCAAAGGATGGACGACGAAGACGGTGGTAGACTAGGCTAAGTGTCAAATGGTGTTGGAGGACACTTAGGTAGTCTTAGGTCTTTGTTTTTCCTTTGGCCGTACTATAAAGGGGAGCGTGAATCAGTAGCTTGACCTAGATGAGTCTATTGAGGTAGGTGTGGTGCACACTTGTTATTTCATAGCCCTAGGTAGCTCAGAGAGATGCCTTAAGTCATGAGGATCAAAAGTCGTTTTGGCCGCGTCGCGATACGAGTTGAGTCTGCCCATGTTATGGGCATCGGACGCTGGCCAGGTGGGCATCGGGCGCGTCCGATGCTCACCCCGACTAGGGTTTAGTCTGGTGCGTGGCATCGGACGCGCTGATGTGTTCACATCAGACGCGCCCGTGCCACTGTTCACGTGCGCGTGAACTTGAGGCCGCATCGGACGCAGGCATCGGACGCTGAGGGCCAGCATCCGATGGGCATGCAGAGAGGTTTCAGAGAGGGTAAATCCACATCGGACGCGTCTGATGTGGTGGCATCGGACGCTGCCCAGCGTCCGATGTCCCTTTAACAGGTTTGACAAGAGGGTACAGTCGACCGTTGGTCGAGGTCATCGGAGCGTCCGATGCTAGGCATCGGAGCGTCCGATGCTAGGCATCGGAGCGTCCGATGCCCCCGCAGAAACCCCGTCTTGTCCTGTTTTTGGATGGCCAGTAAGGGGAGTATATATACTTCTTCCCTCCATCCATTTGAGTGTTCTTGCCCCTTCCATCTGCTGAGAAACACATTGTGAGTGTGAGTGAGTGCAAGAGCCCTAGTGAGGTTGAGTGATTTGCTAATTGTGAGAATTAGACACCTCCTAGTGAGAATTGAGTAGCAAGTGTGCATCCATCCATCTCTTTGGCCTTGTGTTGGTCAAGTGAGAGTTCTAGCTTGTTACTCTTGGTGATCGGCATCACCTAGACGGCTTGGTGGCGATCGGAGAGCTTGGTGATCATCCGGAGGCATTGTGGATGACCCAAGCCAAGTTGTGACCGGTAGCGAGCGATTCACCGGGCCGGAGTGGCGAAGAATCAACTCGTAATGAGCACTTGATCCTTGCGCGGATCAAGGGGGAGCGATACCCTTGCGCAGGTGCTCCAACGAGGACTAAGGGGTGTGCCGACACCTCGATACCTCGGCAAAAAGATCGTCGAGTCATCTCTACTCTTTTTTACCTACGCATTTACTTTCAAGCAATTCAATTCCGCATTAATACTTGTTGTTCTTTCTATATTGGATTGCTTTGCTAGAGTAGGAGTGACATAGACTTGATCTTTTGTGCGGTAGAATAAAGAGAAACACATTTCTAGGCACTAGGGGGTTAATTGGGGCTTGATAGGTTTTAGTCTTGCAAGAAGTTTTAGAAAAGCCCAATTCACCCCCCTCTTGGGCATCTTGATCCTTTCGCCTGGCACTCGGCGAAGCCTTTTGCCAAGTACCCGATATTTGGCACTCGGCAAAGAATTCTTTGTCGACTCTATCTTTGCCGAGTGCGGCACTCGGCAAATCCTTCGCCGAGTGTGAGAGGCCCTTTGCCGTGCTGTAGTGCTTAGAGGGTCAAGCTAGCTCAAAACTGATCTTGGTGCACACTCTATTTAATATACTTGAATATGTGCAATTTAAAGGGAAGAACTAGAAATTTGAGTTATTGTGTTACCTTAGTATACATGCACCAAGGAAAGCCAATGTAACTTCATCCATGAGCTTTATGGAGCACTCACTAGTACAGAACGATACAACACAGGCGGTTGTAGACCCATTTGTACAGGCGTTTTTGTCAACCGCCTGCGCTGGGGGCCACTAGAAATAGGACCACAGCACAGGCGGTTGCTTCTGAACCGCCTGTGGAAAGGATTTTCACAGACGGTTGACTTAGCAAACCGCCTGTGAAAATGGGCATTTCCACAGGCGGTTGACATAGAGAACCGCCTGTGAAAAACTTTTTGAAAAAAGCCAAAAATAAATAGGGGAAAAAATATTTTAATTATGGCGAGGATCTCACCGCCAAGTGCCCGCCCGTCTCCGTCGAAGTCGCAAGTCGCGGCATCTTTCGCGCAAAATCCGCGGCTAGCGCGGCCGGTGGGATTCGAACCAACGACCTCGGCCTCGCGTGGAGCCCCCTCTACCACTGCACCACACACTCATATGTGTTCAAGTACCCCTTCGGTTCCCCACATATTATACAAACCCGAGTATAATTTGCTTGTTTGAGGTCCTAAACGATTTCAAATCAAAAAATTGTCAACTACAAAGTTTCGTAACTTTTCGAGACGAACAACTTTTGTATTGGTCATTTTCCCATCCGAGGTCATTTACAAAATTTAAATTTCAAATTTGAGACCATTCAAACATATTTTTCGTTAACAAGATGACTTCAAATTAAAAAGTTGTAATTTACAAAGTTTTATAACTTTTCGAGACGAACAACTTTTATTTTGGGTGTTTTTTCATCCGAGATAGTTTGAAAAAAATCAAATTTTAAAAAACACGTGTATTTCTACTGGCGGTTGTCTTAACGAACCGCCTGTAGAAATCCATTTCTACAGGCGGTTTGTTAAGACAACCGCCTGTAGAAATGAGGCATTTCTACAGGCGGTTGTCTTAACAAACCGCCTGTAGAAATCCATTTCTACAGGCGGTTCTAGACTTGAGGTTCACCGGTTCATTTCTACAGGCGCGTGGTAACCCAAACCGCCAGTAAAAAAAATTGAGGCGCTAGGAAAAATCATCTTTCTACTAGTGACTTCTGCCGTAGCTTGTGTGATGCATTGGCCATTGTGACTTTGACAGGATTTCAAAGATGAACGTTCTAAGACAACCACATATATCAATAAAGATTAACTGGGGTGATCGCCTTATGATGTCCGTCGTTGCCAAATTCACCAAAATAGTGGATCCGAGAGCCAGATTCACCATTTTGGTGGAGCTTCACAAGGGTGCTCCACCAACAATTATGGTGAAGTTGGGAACATTACTCACCAATGGAACTGGTTACATGTCTGTACCGTTTTTGTTTCTTCTCTCCGCTAGACTGTGACCAAAGGGAAAATACCTTGGGTTGTACTAGCCACCAGTGCCCGTCTGACGACTGGCTGCCTAGGCCTCCATGGCCAGCTCAGGGGTGGAGACCAGCCGGCCTCCTAGGCCGACGCGGTTTGCTGCTGGTCCAGCAGCTCTGGCTACTGGCTAGGGGCTAGAAGCTTGGCTGGCATGGAGGGCTGGGTGCCTTGCTGCCCTAGCTGGCATGGCCGCTCGGGGCCTGGCTACCATGGTAGTGTCAAGCACCGATGAGGAAGAACGTCATGCACCGGATCGTCCATTCACGCGTGCCCTGCCGTGCTTAGCTGCACGCAGTGTCCTGCTCCGGTCAGCCCTTTGCATCTGCTCCACTACAAAGTTTTAGTTCTCGTCAAGGTTTACGGAGTGATTCTTCCTGCCACATCTCACCATCATCGATTGATTCTATCGAGCAACATCTCATGGATGTGCACCACACTGTTGCTTTGTGCTAGTGTGCCACCATCCACCAACACTGCACGGTGTAGAACCGACAGATCGAAAGCAAATGGAAGGGATGACATTGTGGACAAGACATATCAAATTGGATGTATAACAATCAAATTCAACATTAGTTCTGACCTACTAGGCGTATTTCTTCACATTTTACCAAATCCCTATTATTCCTCTTTTTTATTTTGAGGGTAAACAGCCTCTAAAACGAATTTACCCTCTTTCTCCATGGTTTACAGCCTGTACCCTTTGTTTCCGTATTTTGTGCATCGTGGCATCCCAAAAAAACAAAGAGTAACTAAAAAGAAAAAACCCACGTTTATTGCAATTATTTGTAGGTGCTTGTTAGCACAACAACATTGGCTCCCCTTTTCTTAAATAATGTTGGACAGTTCGAGTGCATTGATTTGCTAATAACCTGGCTATAAAATGCCCTCTGGATGGTAAGCTACATACATTGCTCTGAAAAATAATGCGATGATGAGGTTATTTAGCGCATTTCTCTCATTTGGGCATGTGAAGCATCAGCAGACAAGAGGGACAGACAAGGTGGAGATTTGAATCCAGACAATTAGTACCTTACCACGCTTAGCACCTTTGACTCAAGAGGAAGGAGCATGCGGAAGAATATTCAGTGGACACTGGGTCTCAAGCCCCATCCGTCATATGGATGGCTGCCGCGTGGTGCCTCAAACAATCAGACAGGACTGGAGGTGCGGCTCCTCAACAACACTGAGCAAGAACACATGTACAGAGAGATGGAGTCATGTGACGATGATGACCATGACTTGCGTGGTACGTGTCGACGTCAGCAGTGACATCACTGCCCCACTGTACCCACACGCGGAGTTCACGACCACTCGAAACCATGCCACTGGCAGGAGCCCCAGTTATGGATCTCGCTAGCTAGCTCCGTGTGGGGTTTGCCGTTGTTCGTGGAGCTTGGAGTTCGTTGCGTCGTGCTGATGTATATTGTATTGTGCGCTTTCTCCTTGAATTAATGGTGTAGCGAGCCGTTCTCGGTCTTAGCTCTCGGCAGCGAGCGTGGACAGCACAGAGTTCATGGCGCAGACGATCCTGGCAGGAGAGAAGCGCATTGTGGTTGATTAGACTTTTTGTTTACAATCTAGATAGAAAAGTTGCATTGGAAATAATAGTTTCTTGGTACAGTATCCTAGATTATAGAAACTATAGATAATTTTTACATTGTGACTGCCCTAATATAATTAATTATCATCAAGGTGTTAGACATACGGAGTATAGTATGTGAGCTAGCATTTATAATGCTTGTGTAGTATTATTTCCTACCCAGCATTTATGCGTGCCGATAAAACTTTTTAAAATTTGACTAACTTTATATAAAAGAGTAAAAATATTTATGATATAAAATAAACATATTATGAAAATATATTCTATAATATATCTAATGATACTAATTTGATATCATAAATATTGACGTATTATTCTAAAAATTCGATCAAAGTTTAAAAGTTTTCCTTAGGACAACTTTAGAAATCTATTCATTCAGGGACGGAGGGAGTAACTTAATTTTGCATGTCCAAAAAGGTTGCGCTTGTAACTTAGGGTGTGTTTAGTTCCCCCATTTTACAAAATTTTCCATCACATCAATGTTTGGACGTATGCATGGAATATTAAATGTAGATAAAAAAATAACTAATTGTAGTTTTAGTATGTACATATCGAGACGAATCTTTTGAGTCTAGTTGGTGAATGTTTGGATAAAATTTGTCAAATAACAACGAAAGTGCTACAGTGTTTTATTTTGCATCTAAACACACCCTTAATTTTGCATGCCGGTGTGGCACACATACCACACCTGCACATGCGTCATTAGCCTTTAACTCGTGCGCATGCGCTTGCACATGCGTCATTAGCCTTTAACTCGTGCGCATGCGCTTGCACATGCAAAATGCGTTACAACAGAAATTTGCCAGGAAAAGAAACCTGGGAAGAGATTGGGTCACAAAATTAGTGAGAAATTATTACAAGCTAAATGATTACTGCAACAATTGGTTCGTACCGGAAGCAAAGGTAAGTTAATTGGAGGAATTTATATTTATCAATCGATGTTGTGGCCTGAGTTAGCAAAACACAGTTCTTCATATGGACCCATATAAGAACACATCGCCGCACCAAGGTTGAGAAGTTACTGTAGCTGATACCCTGGCTTGTGCCACTTTCAACTCTTCAGCAAGGAGCTCGGAATTGCCGTCAGAGTGGGAGGCAATCACGCCGAGGCAGGGCAATGTATCTTCATCCTATAATCTATCGTCCCACAGAGTGGTTGAATATCCTAATACATCCTATGCCTATAAATACACCACTAACACATATCTTTTACCTATTGTATGTTTTTGTTTTGCCTCTCTTCCTTCATTGTAGAAACGGGTCATATATTACCACGCTTTGGATTACATATAGGCTTTATAGTCCACCTTCTCTTCTTGATTATTTAACCAATATATGATGATATATAATTACATCTTTGTCCATACACCATTTACTTCATATATTGTTTCTTATGACACTTGCCCTCTGAAGAATAAATAAGAATTACTACTCCACCAATGATTTTAAAACCACACTACTGGAAACTGAAAATTTCCTGTCGGTTTGAAACCGACAAAAAAATATAAAATACCAACAGGAAAAATAGGATTTTCATTATTTTATTGTTAAACGGACAAGAAAACAGCAACATAACTAAAGCGACATAGAAAATAGAATTTTTGTGTCGGTGGACTAGTTTTCCCATCGGTACAGACATTTCCCTATCTGTACGGCATCAACATGGAAATTATCGTGCGTCATGTCTAGAAAAGATTTCCTATCGTCTGGGACCGACAGAAAAAATCTGATGCACCGACAGTTAATGTTTGTCTTCTGTCGATATTAAACCGTCAAAAGTACGACATCCATCCCACAGAAAATGTTGTTTCCTCGTCACCGTGAGTCCGACAGAAAAATTTATGCATACGGACACAAATTGTGCACAGAAAAGAACATTTATTTACAATTTTCGTACAATAATTCATTCAACTAGAATACACATATAAAACATTAATTTGTCATCACCCACATGCCATACGTGTCCAAAAAGGTTGTAACTTATTTTTGCATGTCCAAAAAGGTTGCACTTGTAACTTAATTTTGCATGTGCAAAAAGGATACGCTTGTAACTTAATTTTGCATGTCGGTGTGGCACATACCACACCTGCACATCAGCACATGCATCATTAGCCTTTAATTTCTGCGCATGCACTTGCAAATGCAAAATGTGTTACAATAGAAATTTGCCAGGAAAAGAAACCTAGGAAGAGAGTGGATCACAAAATAAGTGAAAAATTATTACAAGCTAAACGATTACACTGCAACAATTGATTCGTACCAGAAGCAAAAGTCAAGTTTCTGGGAGGATAAGTGGTTGGGAATCAACCGTTGAGTGTCAAGTTCCCTGCGTTGTTCAATATTGTGAGAAGAAAACATGAATCATTGCCTAAGGTCCTTAATTCTGTACCTTTGAACATTTATTTTAGGCGTAATTTAGTTGGTAATAATTTAAGAAATTGTACATAATTGTTGCTTCTTTACTTGATGTGAATATATGTGTGGGAAAAGACACATTTATCTGGTCTCTACATTCATCAGGAAAATTCTCAGTAAAATCTATATATGCTGTGTTAATTAACAATGAGGTAAGGGTGTCATAGGATTTATGGCGGATTAGAGTACCTTCAAAAATAATTTTTTTGTGGTACTTAAAGAGAGAGGTTATTTTAACTAAAGATAATTTGGCGAGACGAAACTGGAATGGGGATACAACATGTAGTTTTTGTCATTCCCCATAAACTATACATCATCTCTTTTTAAGTGCTTACATGCTAGATTTCTGTGGCACGTTGTACATCTTTTGTTGGCCTTATCATCCCCTCAAAATGTGGATGTCTTATTTAGCAGCTGGTCTAAGTCGGGTGGTGCGGAACATAATTCTTTGTTATCAGTGGCAGCTTCCGCTTTGTATTGGACGGTTTGGTTAACACGAAATAAAGTGGTTTTTGACAGGTCACACTGAAATCTTTCTTGCAGGTACTTTTCAGGGGAACGTTTTGGCTCCGTCAGCGGGCAATATTGCAGCGGCGTGAAGAATCACAGGACCAGTTGATTGTCGTCGCCCATCATCTAGAGTCATCGACATTGCAATTCTTTAGTTCTACTGGTTGGGTGTCTGCAAGATTTATCGATTTTACTTAGTCAAGACTCGTGGTTTTTTTCGTGTGTGGGGGCACAACATGCTGGCTGTTTTGCGCCACAAACTTTGTAATAAGGGCGTGAGTCCTGGGAACCCCCGAGCACCGTGACTGCGTTCGTGGTGTCGGGTCGAAGATGAGTTGGAAGTCGGTTGAGTCATGGCAATCTGACGTGGCCACATACAAGTCCAGACATAAGTATAAAGATGAGCTATATAAGAAGGGCTACAACGAAGGCATGGCCGAAATGATCAAAAGCTCAATAAAGGAAGCCCTTCACGAGCAACGACCCAGAGATGGTGGCGATGAGGTCAAACATGTTTCACGACCATGGCCTGCCCAATCCTCAATCAAAGCAAAAGCAATTATTAGTGCCAATGAACGAGGATTGCCCAAGGATCTCGAACGAGGACATCCAGGAAAACCAACACGTCCACCTCTTGATCCCCGTCGGAAGCTCCAAGAAGATGCATGTGGCCGAGGGATGTCTTACTTCGAGCCCACGATATCCACGACTTCAACAAAGAAGACATACATGAAGACTATGTGGTCGTGACCCCGCTTTGGAATGTTCTTGACCAGGAACATTTTGAATTGGACCATCCCAACCTACAACTGGTCAGGTACCTAGAGCAGGCAATTGGGTTTGAAGTCCTATGGAACCGCGAGGACATCGTAATCATTGCGCCAACGCCAACTCCAATGCCGACACTAACATCACAACCATCAACCGGCGGATCTTGTCCTCTGAAAGATCCGGATCACGGCAGTGATGATGACAAAGGAGAGGGTGGGGACAAGGGCAAGGGAAAGGACAAGGGAGAAGGCGGTTGGCGAAGGCGGGGACAAGGACAAGGTAGAAGGCGATGGTGGGGAAAAGGTAAAGGGCTACGAACATGGGCACGTGTCTCCCTCGCCTTCAAACAGTCCACCGGTCGGCCTGATCAATGAGGTAGGAAGCTCAGAGGCCTGTAAGGGGGCCAACACAATAACGCCAAACCCAGCCGAGTATGATCGACCAACCAGGAGGCACGACGGGGGAGGACACAGGGACGAAGACACCCTCCCCCGTCGACCACAAGCCATGTCCTCCCCCGCCCAGCAAGGATCCACGACGTCCGCCGACAAGCTCCCGTACACGCTCACGTCGAACGGTATGGTAACGTCAGCATAATAGTCTGCTTACATTTCACGACCATAGTATATATGCTACTAACATTCCATATCCATCGTTTGTAGTCCTCAAACTACCCGTCAACTATTTGATGAGGCTGAAGACTGCCCTGGCCACTATGAGTGCGGGAAGTTCATGATTCCCAAGGCTCAGCTCATCAACGAGGGAAAGTGGGATACAAGGAGGTTCCATCTATGGTACATGAAAGCTGCAAAAGCTGGAATGTCAAGTTTCAACGTCAAGATTTCTTCGGAGTACTTCCACTTGCCCACTGGCAACGAAATGCAACTACCCGTCGACTTCGGCGACATGTACAACCTGATGCGAGAAGAAGACCTGGACATCGTTCAAATCACGCTATTCACACTGTAAGCGATGAATGCAACTTCCACAGATCACTACATTCACATTTTCCACAGCTCTATACTTATTGTCACGATGACTTGTCCGTGCAAGATGACAGTCACCGTAAGCAATAAAAAGATACGTCATGTACTACCTCCCTCCTGCACATATTGCTGAAAGAGTCATCAAGGGTTTCGAGAGCAATGATCCAGAGATGACAGTTGGACAGCGAGAGAAGAAATATGAAGAAAATATGAAAGCGGAGAAGACTAAGTTTAAAAATTACATACTAGAATGTATGAAGAAGATCAAGCCGGATGGGCCGGAGTGTATAATGGCTGCCTATCACACTTTGGGTAAGTCAAATACATGTACGTAGAGCTAAGTGGCTAGCAATATCATGCCTTCTCATCGTCGTAAACTCTATTTTGTTTTGATGGTGCAGCCAAGGCCTCGTCGGTGCCACTGGGTCGCTTTTATCATACCCTCAGGATGGCAGGGTCTATGTATTTTACTCCTTGAGCGTACCAAACAAGAAAGGGTACAAGACATTCGAAGATTGTCTGAAAAAGTAAGTCACTGAGTTTTTTCATCATTTACGATTAGCGTATGTATTTAAATTGTTGCTAAAACTATTATGTTTCATACAACGATTATAAGGAATACCAAATGGTTCCCAGATTCTAGGATCGAAGAACTCAAAAGTTCAAGGATAAGCATAGGTACCACCTCAAAATCTGACGAGATTTCCCGGTACGTATTTCGAAGGTTGAATTCACATTTCCTACATATGGGTTCTAATGCTTGTGTATCAATTGTGCAGTGCGCCAAACAATAGCTGGGATCAAAGGCACCTGTGAGTTTCTGAGGGAAAGCCAGGAGTATACCAACAGCTGGAAGAAGCTCAAGAAAGGTGTCAAGTATTGGAAAGAGCAGCAGATCCACAGGATGTGCTTTAAACAAGCCAAAGCAGGACACCTGCAAGTTTGTAATGGAGAAATGCGTTCTCGAAGGAGAAACGTTCTTCGACGATGAGACCATGCTGGCGTTGCTACCCCAGTACAAGAAGCTCAGAAAATAGAACACAATGCTTCGTCCTAGGGATTACCACTATTCCACAACCAAAGTATAACGTCTGCAGAATGGTCGCTATAACGGCTTATAGCGTCTGATTATCGGTCGCTATAATGTTATAGCCACCGATGTATAAGTCGTTGTAACTGGCGTCGCTATAAGTATATAGCGATGGATAGGATTTATAGCGACCGATAATTGGACACTAATATTTATAGCCACCGATCATTTGTCACATGTTTTAGCGACCAATCTTTTGACGATATCAAACGTTTTAGCGACCAATAATCAGTCACAATGAACTGACACTATTATATATAATATTAATTTCATATTCACCAGATTTTGAACCTAATAAACATGTCACATTATTCATCAACCACATACATATGTAAATTATAGCAACCCATAACACTCATTAACCACATTATCAGATAAAAGTATCTCCCAAGTCTTCATTTAAGCCAACATTTAACAATACATCAAGTTCTATCATCTTGATCCATGATAGGTCATCATTACAAAAGGAATACAACCTAGCTAGGTCAAATGGTAGACAAGTCATAAGTTTGCTTGCACAATCTAATTAGGTCAAATGGTAGGGTCAAATGCTTCATCTCATCTTAACAAAAGCAAAATATCCTATTTTGCCTTCCTGGTCGGTGACAGCTTCATGTACGCCGACGTCTGTCAAACTAGAAGGACATATAGTAGCCATCCACCCTTGACCTCCCTCAACCTGAAACATCGAGGAGGACATATAGTAGCAACTAAAATATATAAACAATGAGACTAGAACAAAATTTCCACATTGCTTCTCACAGACTAGAACGATTATTTGAATAATGGCTAAGGGTGATGCATGTGCTATCCTAGAGTGGTAGATATAAGCCCGGCAGGTGAGGATTTTGGCAAGTACAGGTGCAGCATTTTCTTCAATACTTAATTGATTAGGAACTATGCATCTAAATCTCAAATTAGGAACTATGCATCTAAATCTGTCTCTAGCATGTCATATGATGGCCTTATCCCCTCACATCTCAAATTAGGAACTATGCATCTAAATATGTCTCTAGCATGTCATATGATGGCCTTGTCCCCTCACATCTCAATTAGGAACTATGTCAAATTAGGAACAATACATGTGCATCGAGTCAAGTGACCAACAAGCAAGGCAACAACCATACAAATATTTGTAAGGATCAATTTATTCAGTGACCTAAGAATAACATACCTGGACACTCTGGAACACTCTGAGGCTATTTTGATGCCTTCCTAACTGAATTTGATGCATGCTGCTTAACCTTCAATTATCATAAATAACAATAATTGTAAGTTTGACCATTGTCATATATGTGAAAACAAGAAATGATGACAAGGGTAGTTTATTACCCATTGTATGGCCATGCAATCGACAACTTATAAGCATCAGCCATCTTTTTCACACCAGGATAAGTGCGAGGCAGGGGATACATTGATGGGATGAGGTTGCATGGGGCTGTCTTTCATGTGCTGCACCATGCTGGACTGTAGGGGCTGCTTTTTGGGGAAGTGGTGAGTGGACAAGGGTGCATGGTGCTGCACAATAGGGGCTGTATCGTTCGGGGTGCACTGGTGGGGTGAGGTTGCATGGGTCTACACTGTATGGGCTGCACTAGTGGGGTTATGTTGACGAAACTGCATAGTTTGGGCTGCATAGTGGGGTTATGTTGACGAAACTGCATAGTTTGCCACTGGAGCCCACACTAGTTCACACATGTTACAAAGGGTGAGATCTTGCTAGGCTTGGCTGGCACTGGGATTAGATTTACACTTTATTCTTGTCCTTGACGAACAACTCAGCAGCAAATTCAAGTGCTAATACATTACAAGAAATCTTAGCTTTGTAATTCCTATAGAATGGAGCTCATTGATAATTAGATTCAAACGAGAATACATATCACGAACAAGCTCATTATCATTCATTTTAAAGGAATCATAGCTTGTTTTTGTTAGGTGATGTTTTTGCTCACGTACATTACTAGTACTATCATGGAGCTCATGAAGCTTTAACCAAATTTTATGAGATGTTTGCAAAGTAAAAACTTGGTTAAAGACATCCATGCTTATAGATTCAAACAAGCAATTTTTAGCTCTAGCATTAAGATGAATTTCTTTTTCATCACCCGCGGTAGGCTTCTCGGGATTCTTAATGGGTTTCATCCCGTCGCGGGTGACTCTCCAAACACCTAGATCAACGGCTTCTAAAAAGCAAGCCATCCTAGCACTATAGTAAGGGAAGTTAGTGCCTTCAAAGTGTGGAGGCCTAGAGGTATCCATCCCAACCTCTCTTAGGGGCGTCGGCTCGAAGGCGATTAAGCCAAGAGTCCACAAAGAGCCAACCTTGCTTTGATACAAATTGAAAGGACCGAGACGCCTAAGAGGGGGGGGGGTGAATTAGGCAACTTAAAACTTCTACACTAAACTAAGGCCTCTAATTTCCACCTAGTCAAAACCTATGCAACAAAGTAAACTATCTAAAGTGCCACTAAGGTTTTGCTACGTGTGTTTGCTATCTCTACCGCAAAAGGAGTTATGCAACCTAGTTTCCAAACCTATCAACTAGCAAAAGTAAGCTAGGAAAGGTAAAGCACATAAACAAGGTAGCAATGTAAATGCGGAAGCTAAAGAGTGTGATAGAGATGCAAACTCCCGTCGACGACTCAGGTATTTTTACCGAGGTATCGAGAAGCGTGCAAGCTTCCCCCTAGTCCTCGTTGGAGCCCCTCGCAAGGAATCCCTTGCAAGGGCCAAGCTCCCGGTCGGGTAACTCCGTGGATAGCTCTGGTCTTCCCCACGCGCAAGTTCTCAAGCCACTCGTGGCAAAGCTGAAAGGTACTTGTTTGGTTTTGGTAATTGAATGACAACTTAGGTGGACTAATATGTGTTTGAAGTAAATTACACAGGTGATCATGTGTGAGCAACATATGCCATAGAGGAGAAATGGCTTGGAATATGTCGCAAGGCTCACACATGTGAAGAAGGAGCTTAATGCACATGAAACATGACATGTGGTCATGTGGCTAAGATGGTGAAGATCAAGGCAAGACTTGGCTTGATGGACCGGTTGCAAAGGTGAAGGGCAAGTTGAGGCTTTGAAGCCATTGGTACCGAGTGTCGGGAGGCTTAAGCAAGACTTGACGCCGAAGGACCAAAGCGATGGTGAAGAGCAAGTGATGTCAAGATCGATGGACCATGGAGGCCATGTGATGATATGAAGTGGATCATATCATTTGATGAAGAGATTGGTGCATGTGTTGCATCAACACCGGAGGAGATGGAATGGATTGCTCAAGGCAAAGGTATACTTATAGGGCATTTCATTTCACCGGTCATAGGTGTGTAGAGAAGATTATGACCGGGTTTAGGATAGATGGCCGTACTATTAAGAGGAGCAAACTTGTTTGCATATCGGTCATCTAGTGCCACTTGAGCGATCTAACTTTGCGATGTTGTTAGGATCGAGTGGCATGGTGAGAGCAAGTGAAAATCCTTTGAAAAATGATTGTGAAAATGCTAACACACATGCACATGATGGTGTACACTTGGTGGTGTTGGCACATTTGCAAAGGAGAAGTTGTTGGAGTTGATTTGGATCAACACAGAGAGAAAATGGAGTTTTCTGAGTGTGGTCGGTAGTACCGACCAGGGTGGTCGGTAGTACCGCCCAAGGGTGCTGCGTGCAACCTTCTCTGTGTTGGGGCTGATTTGGCCTGGTGGTAGTACCGCCATAACCTCGGTACTACCGCCGGCGGTGGTACCGACCAGAGGGTCGGTGGTACCGTGGCCCTGAAGGGTTTCGCGGAGCTCTCTGTGTAGTCCCAGTTTTGGCCTACCGGTAGTACCGCCATTACCTCGGTAGTACTGCCCCGGTGCTACCGACCCAAGGCCGGTGGTAACCAAGTTTGCAGAGCTCTCTGTGTTGAGTTGAAAATGACCTGGCGGTGGTACCGCCATAACCTCGGTACTACCGACCGTCGGAGGTACCGACCAGGAGTCGGTTGTTCGTTTTGGTCAACGCGCCGTGTGTAACGGCTAGTCCTAACACTGTCGGTACTACCGCCCAGGGGGTCGGTACTACCGACCGAAGCGCAGAAAAGGGGAAACGGCTAGTTGGCCGCTCCCCTCTATATATAGTCGTTGGGGCCGGCTTTGGGCCGGTGGTTGGAGCACTCCAAAGCCTTGGTGGCTTGTGTGGATGTGCTTGGGAGCCCTCTAACTCGCTTGTGCTTGCTAGTGTGCGAATCTATTGCGAGTGAGCGATTCTAGTGCGTTGCTTTGAGAGATTGCATCGAGTGGCACTAGGTGTTCGTGTTGCAAGCCGGTGGTGCTTGTTACTCTTGGAGGTTGCCACCTCCTAGACGGCTTGGTGATCGAGTCTCCGTCGTGAAGCCCGCGTGAAGATTGTGCGTGGCTCCGGAGAAGGATTGTGAGGGGCATTGTGCTCGCCCCGTGGGGATCGCGAAGAGCAACTCTAGTAGAGCGTGTCATTGAGTTACCCTCACTTGTGGGTGAGTTCTTGCGGCGCTCGAGTGTCAAGCTAGGTGTGGTGCCTATTAGCCGCCGAACTACCAAAGTGTGTGGTCGACACAACGGGGACTAGCTTGGTGGCAACCAAGTGAACCTCGGGAGAAAAATCACCGTGTCAACTTCGTGTTCATCTTCTCGGTGGTTTGCAAACTCCATTCACTAGCTTGTATTTACTTGTCCATATACTTGTGCTAGTGTAGTTGCTCTTGTAATTAGTTAGCTTGTGTAGCATGCTAGTTACCTTCTTAGCTTGTGTAGCATAGAAGTTAATCCCGTGAGTGACTAGTTGACTTGTAGTCTTGCTAGTCACATTGCTTAGTTTGTGTAGCTAAGTTGAGCTCTCTAATTTGGCTTGTGTAGCCTTGTTTTTGAGCATTGCTAGTGAGCTTAGGCTTTGTGCTTTTGCTTAGTGGCATGTGTAGGAGCTCCCCGGTTGATTAAGTACTAGTTGCTTAGGTTTGTGTAACCTTGCAAGCTAGAATTGTTTAGGTGAGCTCTAGCTAGCCCCCCTTATTTGCATTGTTTAGGATCTTTTATAAGGTGTCATAGAGTATAAGTAGAGGGGTGTAGTCTTGGCTAGACCGATAGTTTTAATTCCGCATTTATTTCGGTTAGCCGGTGCGATTAATTTTAGAAAGGACTATTCACCCCCCCTCTAGTCCGCCATCTCGACCCTTCAAAAGCCTCTCCCGGATGCTCTCCGCCGTCTTCACTATCAAGTTTCCGGCCGAAGCGCCGCGGGCCTTGTTCCCTTTGGTACACGGAGGCGGCCACACCACAAACTCGGTTGGTGTGATCTCGCAAGACTACAAGCCCCGCCGATGTACAACCACGGTGCGCGCAAGCACCGGTAGATGAGAGGTTTTCAACCTCACTAAACACTAGGCCTAACACCTAGAGCAAGCGCAAAGCGGTGGTCTAACTAGCTTAAGCACTTCGCAAAGCACCTCTACTAATCACCTAGTATATCACTTAAGCACTTTGGTGGCTAGAGCAACTAAATATGTCTATACACTTGGTACACTTCCTTGAGCTCTAACTATCTTGTTTTGGCCGGCCATGGGGGTATATATAGAGCCCCAACCAAATAGAGCCGTTTGGAGAAAGTCATGGTCTTCATAGCGAACCATCGGACGCTGGAGTCGTGACCATCGGATGCGTCCGATGCTCCTTTAACGGCTAGATGCCAGCCTGTCACTGCGTCGCAACGGCTATATCAGCGTCCGATGGTTGATCATCGGACACGTCTGATGTTCGCAGAGCCTCTCTGGAACCTCTCTGGATGGTCATCGGACACAGGGTCCTGTAGCGTCCGATGTTAGCAACGGAGCGTCCGATGCTCACTGTGTAGATTTGCACAGTGTCACAGTCGCGTCCGATGCCTCGGTCTTCAGCGTCCGATGCCTCTGCTGGCACTGACACGAGCTAGGGTTTACCAACGGAGCGTCCGACGCTTGTGTGGGCAGCGTTCGATGTCCCTATCTTCTCGTTTCTTCGTGATTTCTTGCGCCGTCTTGGTTCCATTCTTGTGCCTTGGACTTTTCTTGATCTTTAGGGTCTTCAACTGAGCTTCTAATATCTTGCTTGAGGTGTTGATCATCGGATCATCACATAGCCTTTGTCCAAGTCATATTTGCACCTTATTGGACTACAAAACAAACACTTGCAAACGTATTAGTCCAAGTCACCAACCCCATTCCTCAGTTCAAGAGTGGTTCCGAGGTCCGTGCCGATATAGAGGCTCTGAAGTTTGATAAAGACAACGGTCGTTTTTTTGGGTACGGAGAGGAACACATGTGGACCCATATATCGGGCTTGACTAGACTCCCCTATTTCAATGACCTTCTTTGTTTGCACTACATCGATGTAATGCACACAGAAAAGAATATCGTGAGGCACTCTTTGCAACACTCACGGACACAAAAAAGTCAAAGGACAACGTTAAGGCTAGACTATGCAAGAGATGTCGATAGACCAAAGCTAGTGATGAAGGCTCCTGGTGCCGGCAAGAAATGGAAGGTCCGACCGATTATATATTGAAAAGAGACCATAGGAAGAAAGTACTACAGTGGATCCATGCGTTAAGGTTCCCTGATGGGTATGCGGCGAATCTGAGGAGGGGAGTGAACTTGTACTATGCGAGTGTTAGGGATGAAGAGTCATGACTACCACATATGGATCGAGCGGCTCCTTCCTGTGATGACCCGGGGATACCTCCTAGAGCCTGTGTGCGTGCTGGCAGAGTTGAGCTATTTCTTTCGCCAGCTTTGTGCCAAGGAGCTATCTCATGATGATTGCTAACCTAGAGGAAGTGGCACCTGTGTTGATCTGCAAGTTGGAGATGATCTTTCCACCCGTTTATTCCTGCTGATGCAGCATCTATTTTGCACCTACCGTACGAGGCACGGATGGGGGGCCCATGCAGTGTCATTGGTGCTTTCCAGTCAAGAGATGTCTAAAGGTTCTTCAAAAAAGTGTAGAAATAAAGCCAAAATAGAGGCTTCTGTGGCAGAAGCATTTATTCTGGAGGAGGTGTCGAACTTCACAACAACATATTATAAGGATAACCTTCCTAGCGTGCACAATCCACCCTCTCATTACAACATCGACGAGAGTTTATCGAACCTCAGCCTTTTCAAAGGCCAACTCGGAAGAGCAAGCGCATCGAGGACCAAGATGTTGTGGCATGATGAGTGGCACACTATCATGTTGTATGTGTTGTTGAACCTTGACGAAGTGACTCCTTATGTGCAGTAAGTTCTCAATGAGCTTGTTACATGTGTCGTCACTATCTTCCATCTATTGATTCGACCCCCTTGTTTTTAAGGAAATTTATTGATGAATACTGGAGAGAGGATGGAACCTTCCTCTGAAGAACAAGACCATCTTCTCAAAAATGGTGTGCCCGATTTCATTTCGTGGTTTAGTACGAAGGTACCACCCAACAAACCTCGTATTTCATTTCATTTCATTTCTTGTTTCATTTCATGAAATGATCTACCCTGCTCAACTTAGGCCCGCACATGCGGAAATGATGGATGAGTTGAAACAGGTTGCCAATGGCTTCGACTATAGGGTCAAGTCATTCACTATTTATGATGTGAATGGCTATAGGGTCAAGTCGGCCCAATCGAAAGACCACGAATACCGGAGTTCGTACGCCCGACACCGATGAGCGCGACTATTACGACATAGTTGAAGAAATATGAGCTCAACTTTGAGGGTACCAAAGCTATTAATCCAGTGGTATTCAAATGTCATTGGTTCGATCCTGATGTCACGAGAAGAGCCCCTGAGATTGGGCTAGTCGAAATTCGATAGGATTCCATCTACAAGGGAGACGATGTCTATATTATGGCTCAACAGGCCACACAAGTTTATTATCTCCATGGGCGTGTCAAGAAGACGACAATCTTCTGGGTTGGTACCTTGTGCAGTTAGTATCTCTGCGCGGTAAAGCGCCTCTCCCAAACGATGATGATTACAACTTTGACCCAAACACATATAGCGGAGAGTTCTTTCAACCTGAGGGACTAGAAGGGAGGTTTGACATTGACATTTTTGAGCTGATGGACATGGATGAAGACAACGACAATGATATTGATGAGGACAAGGGTGATGAGGTGCACAATGCCAAGGACTTAATAAGAATGCTTGATCGATTACAGTTTGGTGGTGACATTGATGAGGACGAGGGTGATGAGGATGATGGAGACGAGCCGATTGTTTCGACAATATTGACAGTGATGAGACACACGTGTGCCACTAGCCAACACACGAGGGGCACTAGCCACTGACAATCACGGAGATAATTTTTAATTCATGTAATGCTATATTGTTATAATTATTTGCAATTATGTTTCGTTCATTTTGTATCTCTTTATAAATACTTATCGTTTATTTATGCTAATTATTTTATCTTTGTAATGGCAGGCACTTGACAAAATGCCGGGTGGAAGACGACAATAGCGGTGGGTCAACTCGCGCTACCAGAGGTCTAGCTCACCACCCACCGCAGCCCAGGAGCGTCGATGAGGAGGGCGAGGTCTGGCCGCCCCCGCGGACATCCTAGGAGGGAGCCGACTGCTGACCCGACTCCCGACCCGGCGCAGACCTCCTCGGACGACGACCAGGGGGACGCCGGAGGGATGACCAGGAGGATGTCGGACGACGACACACTTCCTGGACTCGGAGGGTGGCCAGGGGGACCTGGGGGACGAGGGTGGCGAGATCGTAGGTGCCTCAGGAGGGGGTTCCACTTCCTCTGCTTCGAGCAATCCACTTGTGCGGCCCCTCGCAGCTCCCGTAGCAGCGGATCGCACCTAGCCGCCGCCCGATGATTCGACCTAGCGGCGACAGTAAGTAACCATTAATGTTTTCACTACTTATTCACATGACATGTTCAAAATTGAACTTCCGACTAACAATTGTTCTTGATGACTCATGTAGGAACTGGAAACTTGTGGGAGGGGCAAGACATGCCATATCAATGGCATCCTAAGTCTTCTGATTCGGAAGAACTACCCTAGCTTGGTCACCTACGCTGGGGTTAGGTCACCGCCCTGGACGTGGACCACTACGCCACCGCTGCGAACCCCACGTACACCACCGTTGCAGCACGGATTAGGGCCGAGTTCTGGGTGAGTCTTGATATCACATGATTTCTCAATGATACGTATTTTGTGGACGTTCTTGAAATAATGAAAGGATACACGTTGTCTTTATGCAGGAGTACTTTGCATGCGAGGCGGAAGAGGCCGAGGTGTTGCACGTGCAGGACAAGGTCTGCAGGACCTGGCTCGCGGATCTGTACACGAGGCACGGATCCAGTGCGTCATCAACTACACCGACGTGTTAGGGCGGGCGGTGAAGAAGGCGGACGCCAGGCAGATGATGCTCACCAGGAGACCGACCGACCTCACTAGGGAGTAGTACATCCAGGTACGTACAACAGTAATATTGATTGGTCCATCCATCACTTAGCGGCTCTTCTGACATATTAAATATATACTTAATGTCATGCAGTTCTGTCCTGATTGGTGCGCCAATCACCTAGACTGCTGGTTGTCCATTGTGGACAAGTGGAATCGGACGACTGGTACGAGAGGCACGGTGCCCACCGAGACTGCCGCCTACAGATGCCTGGGGTGCCACACTACCAAGGCAACCTTAGCCTCAACGCCTACGCTGATAGATGGGTATGCTCTACATTTTTTTTAATCTAATGCTCAATTACTCATTACTTGTAATCATCTATGTGTTTTCCTCGCAGTCCCAGTCGCATGGTGGTGAGGAGTGCCCCCTTTCAAGGAGTACACCATGTCACACCAGGGCAAGGCGACTGCGTCGGGCACCCAGTACAACCCGGAGGCCGAGCCCGATGCGTACACCAACGTGAACGCCTACACCGAGGTCACCGAGTACACCTTGGCGGCTCGCCAGCGCCATGGGGAGGACTTCGATCTAGCCACCCAGCTCCTAGATATAGACCTGGTGATGAGGCTGGGGGGGGAAGCAGCACGACCGGTATTGTATAGCCAACATCGCAGTTGACTCGTCCTCTGTTCCCAACCTCGCCGAGATTCGAGGTGCCAGCATGAGCTCCTCTGTCCCCATACGACCTCGGCAGCCAACCTCATAGTAGATGATGGCACAACTTGGTAAGTACTATTCTATCGTCGTTCATTGCTTTTACACATATACCTTTCCTTTCCATTGTTTAAACCTTGTGGGAGGAATATTGCAGGCCCAGATGCAGGCCCAGGCGGACCAGGTGCAGAGGTTGCAGGCCCTGCACGAGGCCCAGGCGGCGGCCCATCGCCACGAGTTACTGGCCGTCCATGAGCGGGAGGCGCCGAGGACGCAGGACATAGCTTACTTCTTTGGGAGCCTTAACATCCTAGGTGTTGCCGTGCCTCCCTCGCTTGTCACTCCTTTTGTGCCTCCTAGTACTCCTTCGACAGGGACTCCGGTGAGAATATATGGTTGTTTATTGCTTTAACTTTTACGGCCGTCCTCCAGGTGCTAACAAATTTGCTTCTCCTTTGTGCACTCACAATCGGAGGGTTCGTCGCCGACTCATCAAGCTGGCTTTCCTCCACACACTCAGTACATCGTTGGTGGCCCTCCTCCGCAGTCTGGGTGGCTCCCCGGTGGCCCTCCTCTGCCCTACGGGTGGCCAGGTCACCTTACTAACTAGTCGGGGTACACCGGGTGGCTATCTGGACCTCCGCCGCCCACGTGGCAAGGTTGGCAAGGTGGTCCTTCGGGTCGTCGCACGGGTGGCAAGGTGGGGGTTCTTCATAATCTGAGCACCAAGGTGAGCAGTGATGGCCGACTTAGTTTTGTCATGGACTTGTGAGATGATGTGATGGACTGGTGAGCTTGTGATGAACTTTTGATAAACTTGTGATAACTTGTGAGCTTGTGATGCATGGATACTGAATGTGTCATATTTGTCTGAAATGGATATGAATGTGATATATTGACTTTTGTGTGATGGAATATGGATGTGTGATATATATATATTATGTTTTCTATGCAGGAAATAAAAAATATAAAAAATGAATTTTTCCTAGCTTTGCCGAGTGCCACACTCGGCAAAGATGCCATGGCACTCGGCAAAGCTGGGTAAATTTTCCCCAGCTCGGCCTCTTTGCCGAGTGTCAGCCCATGTGGCACTCGGCAAAGAGGGCCTCTTTGCCGTGTGCCGGCCCACGTGGCACTCGGCAAAGAGGCCGTCAGTTCACGGTTCCCATTTGCTTTGCCGAGTGCTGACCTGGTGAACGCATCTTGGCCCCCAGTGGGTTTCGGTGATTGGATGAAACACAAGATTACTGTGACTAACGTGTGTTTTGCAGAAACAGGATGAGTTAGGTCACGGTAATGGCGATGATACGGGCATATGGAGTTCATGTCCCCTGGCGATGGATATAGTTTCGGTTTTCAAAGGATGGACGACGGAAGACGGTGGTAGACTAGGCTAAGTGTCAAATGGTGTTGGAGGACACTTAGGTAGTCTTAGGTCTTTGTTTTTCCTTTGGCCGTACTATAAAGGGGAGCGTGAATCAGTAGCTTGACCTAGATGAGTCTATTGAGGTAGGTGTGGTGCACACTTGTTATTTCATAGCCCTAGGTAGCTCAGAGAGATGCCTTAAGTCATGAGGATCAAAAGTCGTTTTGGCCGCGTCGCGATACGAGTTGAGTCTGCCATGTTATGGGCATCGGACGCTGGCCAGGTGGGCATCGGGCGCGTCCGATGCTCACCCCGACTAGGGTTAGTCTGGTGCGTGGCATCGGACGCGCTGATGTGTTCACATCAGACGCGCCCGTGCCACTGTTCACGTGCGCGTGAACTTGAGGCCGCATCGGACGCAGGCATCGGACGCTGAGGGCAGCATCCGATGGGCATGCAGAGAGGTTTCAGAGAGGGTAAATCCACATCGGACGCGTCTGATGTGGTGGCATCGGACGCTGCCCAGCGTCCGATGTCCCTTTAACAGGTTTGACAAGAGGGTACAGTCGACCGTTGGTCGAGGTCATCGGAGCGTCCGATGCTAGGCATCGGAGCGTCCGATGCTAGGCATCGGAGCGTCCGATGCCCCCGCAGAAACCCCGTCTTGTCCTGTTTTTGGATGGCCAGTAAGGGGAGTATATATATCTTCTTCCCTCCATCCATTTGAGTGTTCTTGCCCCTTCCATCTGCTGAGAAACACATTGTGAGTGTGAGTGAGTGCAAGAGCCCTAGTGAGGTTGAGTGATTTGCTAATTGTGAGAATTAGACACCTCCTAGTGAGAATTGAGTAGCAAGTGTGCATCCATCCATCTCTTTGGCCTTGTGTTGGTCAAGTGAGAGTTCTAGCTTGTTACTCTTGGTGATCGGCATCACCTAGACGGCTTGGTGGCGATCGGAGAGCTTGGTGATCATCCGGAGGCATTGTGGATGACCCAAGCCAAGTTGTGACCGGTAGCGAGCGATTCACCGGGCCGGAGTGGCGAAGAATCAACTCGTAATGAGCACTTGATCCTTGCGCGGATCAAGGGGGAGCGATACCCTTGCGCAGGTGCTCCAACGAGGACTAAGGGGTGTGCCGACACCTCGATACCTCGGCAAAAAGATCGTCGAGTCATCTCTACTCTTTTTACCTACGCATTTACTTTCAAGCAATTCAATTCCGCATTAATACTTGTTGTTCTTTCTATATTGGATTGCTTTGCTAGAGTAGGAGTGACATAGACTTGATCTTTTGTGCGGTAGAATAAAGAGAAACACATTTTCTAGGCACTAGGGGGTTAATTGGGGCTTGATAGGTTTTAGTCTTGCAAGAAGTTTTAGAAAAGCCCAATTCACCCCCCTCTTGGGCATCTTGATCCTTTCGCCTGGCACTCGGCGAAGCCTTTTGCCAAGTACCCGATATTTGGCACTCGGCAAGAATTCTTTGTCGACTCTATCTTTGCCGAGTGCGGCACTCGGCAAATCCTTCGCCGAGTGTGAGAGGCCCTTTGCCGTGCTGTAGTGCTTAGAGGGTCAAGCTAGCTCAAAACTGATCTTGGTGGCACACTCTATTTAATATACTTGAATATGTGCAATTTAAAGGGAAGAACTAGAAATTTGAGTTATTGTGTTACCTTAGTATACATGCACCAAGGAAAGCCAATGTAACTTCATCCATGAGCTTTATGGAGCACTCACTAGTACAGAACGATACAACACAGGCGGTTGTAGACCCATTTTGTACAGGCGTTTTTGTCAACCGCCTGCGCTGGGGGCCACTAGAAATAGGACCACAGCACAGGCGGTTGCTTCTGAACCGCCTGTGGAAAGGATTTTCACAGACGGTTGACTTAGCAAACCGCCTGTGAAAATGGGCATTTCCACAGGCGGTTGACATAGAGAACCGCCTGTGAAAAACTTTTTGAAAAAAGCCAAAAATAAATAGGGGAAAAAATATTTTAATTATGGCGAGGATCTCACCGCCAAGTGCCCGCCCGTCTCCGTCGAAGTCGCAAGTCGCGGCATCTTTCGCGCAAAATCCGCGGCTAGCGCGGCCGGTGGGATTCGAACCAACGACCTCGGCCTCGCGTGGAGCCCCCTCTACCACTGCACCACACACTCATATGTGTTCAAGTACCCCTTCGGTTCCCCACATATTATACAAACCCGAGTATAATTTGCTTGTTTGAGGTCCTAAACGATTTCAAATCAAAAAATTGTCAACTACAAAGTTTCGTAACTTTTCGAGACGAACAACTTTTGTATTGGTCATTTTCCCATCCGAGGTCATTTACAAAATTTAAATTTCAAATTTGAGACCATTCAAACATATTTTTCGTTAACAAGATGACTTCAAATTAAAAAGTTGTAATTTACAAAGTTTTATAACTTTTCGAGACGAACAACTTTTATTTTGGGTGTTTTTTCATCCGAGATAGTTTGAAAAAAATCAAATTTTAAAAAACACGTGTATTTCTACTGGCGGTTGTCTTAACGAACCGCCTGTAGAATCCATTTCTACAGGCGGTTTGTTAAGACAACCGCCTGTAGAAATGAGGCATTTCTACAGGCGGTTGTCTTAACAAACCGCCTGTAGAAATCCATTTCTACAGGCGGTTCTAGACTTGAGGTTCACCGGTTCATTTCTACAGGCGCGTGGTAACCCAAACCGCCAGTAAAAAAAATTGAGGCGCTAGGAAAAATCATCTTTCTACTAGTGACTTCTGCCGTAGCTTGTGTGATGCATTGGCCATTGTGACTTTGACAGGATTTCAAAGATGAACGTTCTAAGACAACCACATATATCAATAAAGATTAACTGGGGTGATCGCCTTATGATGTCCGTCGTTGCCAAATTCACCAAAATAGTGGATCCGAGAGCCAGATTCACCATTTTGGTGGAGCTTCACAAGGGTGCTCCACCAACAATTATGGTGAAGTTGGGAACATTACTCACCAATGGAACTGGTTACATGTCTGTACCGTTTTTGTTTCTTCTCTCCGCTAGACTGTGACCAAAGGGAAAAATACCTTGGGTTGTACTAGCCACCAGTGCCCGTCTGACGACTGGCTGCCTAGGCCTCCATGGCCAGCTCAGGGGTGGAGACCAGCCGGCCTCCTAGGCCGACGCGGTTGCTGCTGGTCCAGCAGCTCTGGCTACTGGCTAGGGGCTAGAAGCTTGGCTGGCATGGAGGGCTGGGTGCCTTGCTGCCCTAGCTGGCATGGCCGCTCGGGGCCTGGCTACCATGGTAGTGTCAAGCACCGATGAGGAAGAACGTCATGCACCGGATCGTCCATTCACGCGTGCCCTGCCGTGCTTAGCTGCACGCAGTGTCCTGCTCCGGTCAGCCCTTTGCATCTGCTCCACTACAAAGTTTTAGTTCTCGTCAAGGTTTACGGAGTGATTCTTCCTGCCACATCTCACCATCATCGATTGATTCTATCGAGCAACATCTCATGGATGTGCACCACACTGTTGCTTTGTGCTAGTGTGCCACCATCCACCAACACTGCACGGTGTAGAACCGACAGATCGAAAGCAAATGGAAGGGATGACATTGTGGACAAGACATATCAAATTGGATGTATAACAATCAAATTCAACATTAGTTCTGACCTACTAGGCGTATTTCTTCACATTTTACCAAATCCCTATTATTCCTCTTTTTTATTTTGAGGGTAAACAGCCTCTAAAACGAATTTACCCTCTTTCTCCATGGTTTACAGCCTGTACCCTTTGTTTCCGTATTTTGTGCATCGTGGCATCCCAAAAAAACAAAGAGTAACTAAAAAGAAAAAACCCACGTTTATTGCAATTATTTGTAGGTGCTTGTTAGCACACAACATTGGCTCCCCTTTTCTTAAATAATGTTGGACAGTTCGAGTGCATTGATTTGCTAATAACCTGGCTATAAAATGCCCTCTGGATGGTAAGCTACATACATTGCTCTGAAAAATAATGCGATGATGAGGTTATTTAGCGCATTTCTCTCATTTGGGCATGTGAAGCATCAGCAGACAAGAGGGACAGACAAGGTGGAGATTTGAATCCAGACAATTAGTACCTTTACCACGCTTAGCACCTTTGACTCAAGAGGAAGGAGCATGCGGAAGAATATTCAGTGGACACTGGGTCTCAAGCCCCATCCGTCATATGGATGGCTGCCGCGTGGTGCCTCAAACAATCAGACAGGACTGGAGGTGCGGCTCCTCAACAACACTGAGCAAGAACACATGTACAGAGAGATGGAGTCATGTGACGATGATGACCATGACTTGCGTGGTACGTGTCGACGTCAGCAGTGACATCACTGCCCCACTGTACCCACACGCGGAGTTCACGACCACTCGAAACCATGCCACTGGCAGGAGCCCCAGTTATGGATCTCGCTAGCTAGCTCCGTGTGGGGTTTGCCGTTGTTCGTGGAGCTTGGAGTTCGTTGCGTCGTGCTGATGTATATTGTATTGTGCGCTTTCTCCTTGAATTAATGGTGTAGCGAGCCGTTCTCGGTCTTAGCTCTCGGCAGCGAGCGTGGACAGCACAGAGTTCATGGCGCAGACGATCCTGGCAGGAGAGAAGCGCATTGTGGTTGATTAGACTTTTGTTTACAATCTAGATAGAAAAGTTGCATTGGAAATAATAGTTTCTTGGTACAGTATCCTAGATTATAGAAACTATAGATAATTTTTACATTGTGACTGCCCTAATATAATTAATTATCATCAAGGTGTTAGACATACGGAGTATAGTATGTGAGCTAGCATTTATAATGCTTGTGTAGTATTATTTCCTACCCAGCATTTATGCGTGCCGATAAAACTTTTTAAAATTTGACTAACTTTATATAAAAGAGTAAAAATATTTATGATATAAAATAAACATATTATGAAAATATATTCTATAATATATCTAATGATACTAATTTGATATCATAAATATTGACGTATTATTCTAAAAATTCGATCAAAGTTTAAAAAGTTTTCCTTAGGACAACTTTAGAAATCTATTCATTCAGGGACGGAGGGAGTAACTTAATTTTGCATGTCCAAAAAGGTTGCGCTTGTAACTTAGGGTGTGTTTAGTTCCCCCATTTTACAAAATTTTCCATCACATCAATGTTTGGACGTATGCATGGAATATTAAATGTAGATAAAAAAATAACTAATTGTAGTTTTAGTATGTACATATCGAGACGAATCTTTTGAGTCTAGTTGGTGAATGTTTGGATAAAATTTGTCAAATAACAACGAAAGTGCTACAGTGTTTTATTTTGCATCTAAACACACCCTTAATTTTGCATGCCGGTGTGGCACACATACCACACCTGCACATGCGTCATTAGCCTTTAACTCGTGCGCATGCGCTTGCACATGCGTCATTAGCCTTTAACTCGTGCGCATGCGCTTGCACATGCAAAATGCGTTACAACAGAAATTTGCCAGGAAAAGAAACCTGGGAAGAGATTGGGTCACAAAATTAGTGAGAAATTATTACAAGCTAAATGATTACTGCAACAATTGGTTCGTACCGGAAGCAAAGGTAAGTTAATTGGAGGAATTTATATTTATCAATCGATGTTGTGGCCTGAGTTAGCAAAACACAGTTCTTCATATGGACCCATATAAGAACACATCGCCGCACCAAGGTTGAGAAGTTACTGTAGCTGATACCCTGGCTTGTGCCACTTTCAACTCTTCAGCAAGGAGCTCGGAATTGCCGTCAGAGTGGGAGGCAATCACGCCGAGGCAGGGCAATGTATCTTCATCCTATAATCTATCGTCCCACAGAGTGGTTGAATATCCTAATACATCCTATGCCTATAAATACACCACTAACACATATCTTTTACCTATTGTATGTTTTTGTTTTGCCTCTCTTCCTTCATTGTAGAAACGGGTCATATATTACCACGCTTTGGATTACATATAGGCTTTATAGTCCACCTTCTCTTCTTGATTATTTAACCATATATGATGATATATAATTACATCTTTGTCCATACACCATTTACTTCATATATTGTTTCTTATGACACTTGCCCTCTGAAGAATAAATAAGAATTACTACTCCACCAATGATTTTAAAACCACACTACTGGAAACTGAAAATTTCCTGTCGGTTTGAAACCGACAAAAAAATATAAAATACCAACAGGAAAAATAGGATTTTCATTATTTTATTGTTAAACGGACAAGAAAACAGCAACATAACTAAAGCGACATAGAAATAGAATTTTTGTGTCGGTGGACTAGTTTTCCCATCGGTACAGACATTTCCCTATCTGTACGGCATCAACATGGAAATTATCGTGCGTCATGTCTAGAAAAGATTTCCTATCGTCTGGGACCGACAGAAAAAATCTGATGCAACCGACAGTTAATGTTTGTCTTCTGTCGATATTAAACCGTCAAAAGTACGACATCCATCCCACAGAAAATGTTGTTTCCTCGTCACCGTGAGTCCGACAGAAAAATTTATGCATACGGACACAAAATTGTGCACAGAAAAGAACATTTATTTACAATTTTCGTACAATAATTCATTCAACTAGAATACACATATAAAACATTAATTTGTCATCACCCACATGCCATACGTGTCCAAAAAGGTTGTAACTTATTTTTGCATGTCCAAAAAGGTTGCACTTGTAACTTAATTTTGCATGTGCAAAAAGGATACGCTTGTAACTTAATTTTGCATGTCGGTGTGGCACATACCACACCTGCACATCAGCACATGCATCATTAGCCTTTAATTTCTGCGCATGCACTTGCAAATGCAAAATGTGTTACAATAGAAATTTGCCAGGAAAAGAAACCTAGGAAGAGAGTGGATCACAAAATAAGTGAAAAATTATTACAAGCTAAACGATTACACTGCAACAATTGATTCGTACCAGAAGCAAAAGTCAAGTTTCTGGGAGGATAAGTGGTTGGGAATCAACCGTTGAGTGTCAAGTTCCCTGCGTTGTTCAATATTGTGAGAAGAAAACATGAATCATTGCCTAAGGTCCTTAATTCTGTACCTTTGAACATTTATTTTAGGCGTAATTTAGTTGGTAATAATTTAAGAAATTGTACATAATTGTTGCTTCTTTACTTGATGTGAATATATGTGTGGGAAAAGACACATTTATCTGGTCTCTACATTCATCAGGAAAATTCTCAGTAAAATCTATATATGCTGTGTTAATTAACAATGAGGTAAGGGTGTCATAGGATTTATGGCGGATTAGAGTACCTTCAAAAATAATTTTTTTGTGGTACTTAAAGAGAGAGGTTATTTTAACTAAAGATAATTTGGCGAGACGAAACTGGAATGGGGATACAACATGTAGTTTTTGTCATTCCCCATAAACTATACATCATCTCTTTTTAAGTGCTTACATGCTAGATTTCTGTGGCACGTTGTACATCTTTTGTTGGCCTTATCATCCCCTCAAAATGTGGATGTCTTATTTAGCAGCTGGTCTAAGTCGGGTGGTGCGGAACATAATTCTTTGTTATCAGTGGCAGCTTCCGCTTTGTATTGGACGGTTTGGTTAACACGAAATAAAGTGGTTTTTGACAGGTCACACTGAAATCTTTCTTGCAGGTACTTTTCAGGGGAACGTTTTGGCTCCGTCAGCGGGCAATATTGCAGCGGCGTGAAGAATCACAGGACCAGTTGATTGTCGTCGCCCATCATCTAGAGTCATCGACATTGCAATTCTTTAGTTCTACTGGTTGGGTGTCTGCAAGATTTATCGATTTTACTTAGTCAAGACTCGTGGTTTTTTTCGTGTGTGGGGGCACAACATGCTGGCTGTTTTGCGCCACAAACTTTGTAATAAGGGCGTGAGTCCTGGGAACCCCCGAGCACCGTGACTGCGTTCGTGGTGTCGGGTCGAAGATGAGTTGGAAGTCGGTTGAGTCATGGCAATCTGACGTGGCCACATACAAGTCCAGACATAAGTATAAAGATGAGCTATATAAGAAGGGCTACAACGAAGGCATGGCCGAAATGATCAAAAGCTCAATAAAGGAAGCCTTCACGAGCAACGACCCAGAGATGGTGGCGATGAGGTCAAACATGTTTCACGACCATGGCCTGCCCAATCCTCAATCAAAGCAAAAGCAATTATTAGTGCCAATGAACGAGGATTGCCCAAGGATCTCGAACGAGGACATCCAGGAAAACCAACACGTCCACCTCTTGATCCCGTTCGGAAGCTCCAAGAAGATGCATGTGGCCGAGGGATGCTTACTTCGAGCCCACGATATCCACGACTTCAACAAAGAAGACATACATGAAGACTATGTGGTCGTGACCCCGCTTTGGAATGTTCTTGACCAGGAACATTTTGAATTGGACCATCCCAACCTACAACTGGTCAGGTACCTAGAGCAGGCAATTGGGTTTGAAGTCCTATGGAACCGCGAGGACATCGTAATCATTGCGCCAACGCCAACTCCAATGCCGACACTAACATCACAACCATCAACCGGCGGATCTTGTCCTCTGAAAGATCCGGATCACGGCAGTGATGATGACAAAGGAGAGGGTGGGGACAAGGGCAAGGGAAAGGACAAGGGAGAAGGCGGTGGCGAAGGCGGGGACAAGGACAAGGTAGAAGGCGATGGTGGGGAAAAGGTAAAGGGCACGAACATGGGCACGTGTCTCCCTCGCCTTCAAACAGTCCACCGGTCGGCCTGATCAATGAGGTAGGAAGCTCAGAGGCCTGTAAGGGGGCCAACACAATAACGACAACCCAGCCGAGTATGATCGACCAACCAGGAGGCACGACGGGGGAGGACACAGGGACGAAGACACCTCCCCCGTCGACCACAAGCCAATGTCCTCCCCCGCCCAGCAAGGATCCACGAACGTCCGCCGACAAGCTCCCGTACACGCTCACGTTCGAAAGGTATGGTAACGTCAAGCATAATAGTCTGCTTACATTTCACGACCATAGTATATATGCTACTAACATTCCTATCCATCGTTTGTTAGTCCTCAAACTACCCGTCAACTATTTGATGAGGCTGAAGACTGCCCTGGCCACTATGAGTGCGGGAAGTTCATGATTCCCAAGGCTCAGCTCATCAACGAGGGAAAGTGGGATACAAGGAGGTTCCATCTATGGTACATGAAAGCTGCAAAAGCTGGAATGTCAAGTTTCAACGTCAAGATTTCTTCGGAGTACTTCCACTTGCCCACTGGCAACGAAATGCAACTACCCGTCGACTTCGGCGACATGTACAACCTGATGCGAGAAGAAGACCTGGACATCGTTCAAATCACGCTATTCACACTGTAAGCGATGAATGCAACTTCCACAGATCACTACATTCACATTTTCCACAGCTCTATACTTATTATGTCACGATGACTTGTCCGTGCAAGATGACAGTCACCGTAAGCAATAAAAAGATACGTCATGTACTACCTCCCTCCTGCACATATTGCTGAAAGAGTCATCAAGGGTTTCGAGAGCAATGATCCAGAGATGACAGTTGGACAGCGAGAGAAGAAATATGAAGAAAATATGAAAGCGGAGAAGACTAAGTTTAAAAATTACATACTAGAATGTATGAAGAAGATCAAGCCGGATGGGCCGGAGTGTATAATGGCTGCCTATCACACTTTGGGTAAGTCAAATACATGTACGTAGAGCTAAGTGGCTAGCAATATCATGCCTTCTCATCGTCGTAAACTCTATTTTGTTTTGATGGTGCAGCCAAGGCCTCGTCGGTGCCACTGGGTCGCTTTTATCATATACCCTCAGGATGGCAGGGTCTATGTATTTTACTCCTTGAGCGTACCAAACAAGAAAGGGTACAAGACATTCGAAGATTGTCTGAAAAAGTAAGTCACTGAGTTTTTTCATCATTTACGATTAGCGTATGTATTTAAATTGTTGCTAAAACTATTATGTTTCATACAACGATTATAAGGAATACCAAATGGTTCCCAGATTCTAGGATCGAAGAACTCAAAAGTTCAAGGATAAGCATAGGTACCACCTCAAAATCTGACGAGATTTCCCGGTACGTATTTCGAAGGTTGAATTCACATTTCCTACATATGGGTTCTAATGCTTGTGTATCAATTGTGCAGTGCGCCAAACAATAGCTGGGATCAAAGGCACCTGTGAGTTTCTGAGGGAAAGCCAGGAGTATACCAACAGCTGGAAGAAGCTCAAGAAAGGTGTCAAGTATTGGAAAGAGCAGCAGATCCACAGGATGTGCTTTAAACAAGCCAAAGCAGGACACCTGCAAGTTTGTAATGGAGAAATGCGTTCTCGAAGGAGAAACGTTCTTCGACGATGAGACCATGCTGGCGTTGCTACCCCAGTACAAGAAGCTCAGAAAATAGAACACAATGCTTCGTCCTAGGGATTACCACTATTCCACAACCAAAGTATAACGTCTGCAGAATGGTCGCTATAACGGCTTATAGCGTCTGATTATCGGTCGCTATAATGTTATAGCCACCGATGTATAAGTCGTTGTAACTGGCGTCGCTATAAGTATATAGCGATGGATAGGATTTATAGCGACCGATAATTGGACACTAATATTTATAGCCACCGATCATTTGTCACATGTTTTAGCGACCAATCTTTTGACGATATCAAACGTTTTAGCGACCAATAATCAGTCACAATGAACTGACACTATTATATATAATATTAATTTCATATTCACCAGATTTTGAACCTAATAAACATGTCACATTATTCATCAACCACATACATATGTAAATTATAGCAACCCATAACACTCATTAACCACATTATCAGATAAAAGTATCTCCCAAGTCTTCATTTAAGCCAACATTTAACAATACATCAAGTTCTATCATCTTGATCCATGATAGGTCATCATTACAAAAGGAATACAACCTAGCTAGGTCAAATGGTAGACAAGTCATAAGTTTGCTTGCACAATCTAATTAGGTCAAATGGTAGGTCAAAATGGCTCATCTCTATCTTAACAAAAGCAAAATATCCTATTTTGCCTTCCTGGTCGGTGACAGCTTCATGTACGCCGACGTCTGTCAAACTAGAAGGACATATAGTAGCCATCCACCCTTGACCTCCCTCAACCTGAAACATCGAGGAGGACATATAGTAGCAACTAAAATATATAAACAATGAGACTAGAACAAATTTCCACATTGCTTCTCACAGACTAGAACGATTATTTGAATAATGGCTAAGGGTGATGCATGTGCTATCCTAGAGTGGTAGATATAAGCCCGGCAGGTGAGGATTTTGGCAAGTACAGGTGCAGCATTTTCTTCAATACTTAATTGATTAGGAACTATGCATCTAAATCTCAAATTAGGAACTATGCATCTAAATCTGTCTCTAGCATGTCATATGATGGCCTTATCCCCTCACATCTCAAATTAGGAACTATGCATCTAAATATGTCTCTAGCATGTCATATGATGGCCTTGTCCCCTCACATCTCAATTAGGAACTATGTCAAATTAGGAACAATACATGTGCATCGAGTCAAGTGACCAACAAGCAAGGCAACAACCATACAAATATTTGTAAGGATCAATTTATTCAGTGACCTAAGAATAACATACCTGGAACACTCTGAGGCTATTTTGATGCCTTCCTAACTGAATTTGATGCATGCTGCTTAACCTTCAATTATCATAAATAACAATAATTGTAAGTTTGACCATTGTCATATATGTGAAAACAAGAAATGATGACAAGGGTAGTTTATTACCCATTGTATGGCCATGCAATCGACAACTTATAAGCATCAGCCATCTTTTTCACACCAGGATAAGTGCGAGGCAGGGGATACATTGATGGGATGAGGTTGCATGGGGCTGTCTTTCATGTGCTGCACCATGCTGGACTGTAGGGGCTGCTTTTTGGGGAAGTGGTGAGTGGACAAGGGTGCATGGTGCTGCACAATAGGGGCTGTATCGTTCGGGGTGCACTGGTGGGGTGAGGTTGCATGGGTCTACACTGTATGGGCTGCACTAGTGGGGTTATGTTGACGAAACTGCATAGTTTGGGCTGCATAGTGGGGTTATGTTGACGAAACTGCATAGTTTGCCACTGGAGCCCACACTAGTTCACACATGTTACAAAGGGTGAGATCTTGCTAGGCTTGGCTGGCACTGGGATTAGATTTACACTTTATTCTTGTCCTTGACGAACAACTCAGCAAATTCAAGTGCTAATACATTACAAGAAATCTTAGCTTTGTAATTCCTATAGAATGGAGCTCATTGATAATTAGATTCAAACGAGAATACATATCACGAACAAGCTCATTATCATTCATTTTAAAGGAATCATAGCTTGTTTTTGTTAGGTGATGTTTTTGCTCACGTACATTACTAGTACTATCATGGAGCTCATGAAGCTTTAACCAAATTTTATGAGATGTTTGCAAAGTAAAAACTTGGTTAAAGACATCCATGCTTATAGATTCAAACAAGCAATTTTTAGCTCTAGCATTAAGATGAATTTCTTTTTCATCACCCGCGGTAGGCTTCTCGGGATTCTTAATGGGTTTCATCCCGTCGCGGGTGACTCTCCAAACACCTAGATCAACGGCTTCTAAAAAGCAAGCCATCCTAGCACTATAGTAAGGGAAGTTAGTGCCTTCAAAGTGTGGAGGCCTAGAGGTATCCATCCCAACCTCTCTTAGGGGCGTCGGCTCGAAGGCGATTAAGCCAAGAGTCCACAAGAGAGCCAACCTTGCTTTGATACAAATTGAAAGGACCGAGACGCCTAAGAGGGGGGGGGGTGAATTAGGCAACTTAAAACTTCTACACTAAACTAAGGCCTCTAATTTCCACCTAGTCAAAACCTATGCAAGAAAGTAAACTATCTAAAGTGCCACTAAGGTTTTGCTACGTGTGTTTGCTATCTCTACCGCAAAAGGAGTTATGCAACCTAGTTTCCAAACCTATCAACTAGCAAAAGTAAGCTAGGAAAGGTAAAGCACATAAACAAGGTAGCAATGTAAATGCGGAAGCTAAAGAGTGTGATAGAGATGCAAACTCCCGTCGACGACTCAGGTATTTTTACCGAGGTATCGAGAAGCGTGCAAGCTTCCCCCTAGTCCTCGTTGGAGCCCCTCGCAAGGAATCCCTTGCAAGGGCCAAGCTCCCGTCGGGTAACTCCGTGGATAGCTCTGGTCTTCCCCACGCGCAAGTGGGTCTCCGGTTAAGCCACTCGTGGCAAAGCTGAAAGGTACTTGTTTGGTTTTGGTAATTGAATGACAACTTAGGTGGACTAATATGTGTTTGAAGTAAATTACACAGGTGATCATGTGTGAGCAACATATGCCATAGAGGAGAAATGGCTTGGAATATGTCGCAAGGCTCACACATGTGAAGAAGGAGCTTAATGCACATGAAACATGACATGTGGTCATGTGGCTAAGATGGTGAAGATCAAGGCAAGACTTGGCTTGATGGACCGGTTGCAAAGGTGAAGGGCAGTTGAGGCTTTGAAGCCATTGGTACCGAGTGTCGGGAGGCTTAAGCAAGACTTGACGCCGAAGGACCAAAGCGATGGTGAAGAGCAAGTGATGTCAAGATCGATGGACCATGGAGGCCATGTGATGATATGAAGTGGATCATATCATTTGATGAAGAGATTGGTGCATGTGTTGCATCAACACCGGAGGAGATGGAATGGATTGCTCAAGGCAAAGGTATACTTATAGGGCATTTCATTTCACCGGTCATAGGTGTGTAGAGAAGATTATGACCGGGTTTAGGATAGATGGCCGTACTATTAAGAGGAGCAAACTTGTTTGCATATCGGTCATCTAGTGCCACTTGAGCGATCTAACTTTGCGATGTTGTTAGGATCGAGTGGCATGGTGAGAGCAAGTGAAAATCCTTTGAAAAATGATTGTGAAAATGCTAACACACATGCACATGATGGTGTACACTTGGTGGGTGTTGGCACATTTGCAAAGGAGAAGTTGTTGGAGTTGATTTGGATCAACACAGAGAAGAAAATGGAGTTTTCTGAGTGTGGGTCGGTAGTACCGACCAGGGTGGTCGGTAGTACCGCCCAAGGGTGCTGCGTGCAACCTTCTCTGTGTTGGGGCTGATTTGGCCTGGTGGTAGTACCGCCATAACCTCGGTACTACCGCCGGCGGTGGTACCGACCAGAGGGTCGGTGGTACCGTGGCCCTGAAGGGTTTCGCGGAGCTCTCTGTGTAGTCCCAGTTTTGGCCTACCGGTAGTACCCCGCCATTACCTCGGTAGTACTGCCCCGGTGCTACCGACCCAAGGCCGGTGGTAACCAAGTTTGCAGAGCTCTCTGTGTTGAGTTGGAAAATGACCCTGGCGGTGGTACCAGCCATAAACCTCCGGTACTACCGACTGTCGGAGGTACCGACCAGGAGTCGGTTGTTCGTTTTGGTCAACGCGCCGTGTGTAACGGCTAGTCCTAACACTGTCGGTACTACCCGCCCAGGGGGTCGGTACTACCGACCGAAGCGCAGAAAAGGGGAAACGGCTAGTTGGCCGCTCCCCTCTATATATAGTCGTTGGGGCCGGCTTTGGGCCGGTGGTTGGAGCACTCCAAAGCCTTGGTGGCTTGTGTGGATGTGCTTGGGAGCCCTCTAACCTCGCTTGTGCTTGCTAGTGTGCGAATCTATTGCGAGTGAGCGATTCTAGTGCGTTGCTTTGAGAGATTGCATCGAGTGGCACTAGGTGTTCGTGTTGCAAGCCGGTGGTGCTTGTTACTCTTGGGAGGTTGCCACCTCCTAGACGGCTTGGTGATCGAGTCTCCGTCGTGAAGCCCGCGTGAAGATTGTGCGTGGCTCCGGAGAAGGATTGTGAGGGGCATTGTGCTCGCCCCGTGGGGATCGCGAAGAGCAACTCTAGTAGAGCGTGTCATTGAGTTACCCTCACTTGTGGGTGAGTTCTTGCGGCGCTCGAGTGTCAAGCTAGGTGTGGTGCCTATTAGCCGCCGAACTACCAAAGTGTGTGGTCGACACAACGGGGACTAGCTTGGTGGCAACCAAGTGAACCTCGGGAGAAAAATCACCGTGTCAATTCGTGTTCATCTTCTCGGTGGTTTGCAAACTCCATTCACTAGCTTGTATTTACTTGTCCATATACTGTGCTAGTGTAGTTGCTCTTGTAATTAGTTAGCTTGTGTAGCATGCTAGTTACCTTCTTAGCTTGTGTAGCATAGAAGTTAATCCCGTGAGTGACTAGTTGACTTGTAGTCTTGCTAGTCACATTGCTTAGTTTGTGTAGCTAAGTTGAGCTCTCTAATTTGGCTTGTGTAGCCTTGTTTTGAGCATTGCTAGTGAGCTTAGGCTTTGTGCTTTTGCTTAGTGGCATGTGTAGGAGCTCCCCGGTTGATTAAGTACTAGTTGCTTAGGTTTGTGTAACCTTGCAAGCTAGAATTGTTTAGGTGAGCTCTAGCTAGCCCGACACCTTATTTGCATTGTTTAGGATCTTTTATAAGGTGTCATAGAGTATAAGTAGAGGGGTGTAGTCTTGGCTAGACCGATAGTTTTTAATTCCGCATTTATTTCGGTTAGCCGGTGCGATTAATTTTAGAAAGGACTATTCACCCCCCCTCTAGTCCGCCATCTCGGACCCTTCAAAAGCCTCTCCCGGATGCTCTCCGCCGTCTTCACTATCAAGTTTCCGGCCGAAGCGCCGCGGGCCTTGTTCCCTTTGGTACACGGAGGCGGCCACACCACAAACTCGGTTGGTGTGATCTCGCAAGACTACAAGCCCCCGCCGATGTACAACCACGGTGCGCGCAAGCACCGTAGATGAGAGGTTTTCAACCTCACTAAAACACTAGGCCTAACACCTAGAGCAAGCGCAAAGCGGTGGTCTAACTAGCTTAAGCACTTCGCAAGCACCTCTACTAATCACCTAGTATATCACTTAAGCACTTTGGTGGCTTAGAGCAACTAAATATGTGTCTATACACTTGGTACACTTCCTTGAGCTCTAACTATCTTGTTTTGGCCGGCCATGGGGGTATATATAGAGCCCCAACCAAATAGAGCCGTTTGGAGAAAGTCATGGTCTTCATAGCGAACCATCGGACGCTGGAGTCGTGACCATCGGATGCGTCCGATGCTCCTTTAACGGCTAGATGCCAGCCTGTCACTGCGTCGCAACGGCTATATCAGCGTCCGATGGTTGATCATCGGACACGTCTGATGTTCGCAGAGCCTCTCTGGAACCTCTCTGGATGGTCATCGGACACAGGGTCCTGTAGCGTCCGATGTTAGCAACGGAGCGTCCGATGCTCACTGTGTAGATTTGCACAGTGTCACAGTCGCGTCCGATGCCTCGGTCTTCAGCGTCCGATGCCTCTGCTGGCACTGACACGAGCTAGGGTTTACCAACGGAGCGTCCGACGCTTGTGTGGGCAGCGTTCGATGTCCCTATCTTCTCGTTTCTTCGTGATTTCTTGCGCCGTCTTGGTTCCATTCTTGTGCCTTGGACTTTTCTTGATCTTTAGGGTCTTCAACTGAGCTTCTAATATCTTGCTTGAGGTGTTGATCATCGGATCATCACATAGCCTTTGTCCAAGTCATATTTGCACCTTATTGGACTACAAAACAAACACTTGCAAACGTATTAGTCCAAGTCACCAACCCCATTCCTCAGTTCAAGAGTGGTTCCGAGGTCCGTGCCGATATAGAGGCTCTGAAGTTTGATAAAGACAACGGTCGTTTTTTGGGTACGGAGAGGAACACATGTGGACCCATATATCGGGCTTGACTAGACTCTCTATTTCAATGACCTTCTTTGTTTGCACTACATCGATGTAATGCACACAGAAAAGAATATCGTTGAGGCACTCTTTGCAACACTCACGGACACAAAAAAGTCAAAGGACAACGTTAAGGCTAGACTAGATGTGCAAGAGATGTCCGATAGACCAAAGCTAGTGATGAAGGCTCCTGGTGCCGGCAAGAAATGGAAGGTCCGACCGATTATATATTGAAAAGAGACCATAGGAAGAAAGTACTACAGTGGATCCATGCGTTAAGGTTCCCTGATGGGTATGCGGCGAATCTGAGGAGGGGAGTGAACTTCGTGTACTATGCGAGTGTTAGGGATGAAGAGTCATGACTACCACATATGGATCGAGCGGCTCCTTCCTGTGATGACCCGGGATACCTCCTAGAGCCTGTGTGGTGCGTGCTGGCAGAGTTGAGCTATTTCTTTCGCCAGCTTTGTGCCAAGGAGCTATCTCATGATGTGATTGCTAACCTAGAGGAAGTGGCACCTGTGTTGATCTGCAAGTTGGAGATGATCTTCCACCCGTCTTATTCCTGCTGATGCAGCATCTAATTTGCACCTACCGTACGAGGCACGGATGGGGGGCCCATGCGTGTCATTGGTGCTTCCAGTCAAGAGATGTCTAAAGGTTCTTCATAAAAAGTGTAGAAATACAAGCCAAAATAGAGGCTTCTGTGGCAGAAGCATTTATTCTGGAGAGGTGTCGAACTTCACAACAACATATTATAAGGATAACCTTCCTAGCGTGCACAATCCACCCTCTCATTACAACAATCGACGAGAGTTATCGAACCTCAGCCTTTTCAAAGGCCAACTCGGAAGAGCAAGCGCATCGAGGACCAAGATGTTGTGGCATGATGAGTGGCCACACTATCATGTTGTATGTGTTGTTGAACCTTGACGAAAGTGACTCCTTATGTGCAGTAAGTTCTCAATGAGCTTGTTACATGTGTCGTCACTATCTTCCATCTATTGATTCGACCCCCTTGTTTTAAGGAAATTTATTGATGAATACTGGAGAGAGGATATGGAACCTTCCTCTGAAGAACAAGACCATCTTCTCAAAAATGGTGTGCCCGATTTCATTTCGTGGTTTAGTATGAAGGTACCACCCAACAAAACCTCGTATTTCATTTCATTTCATTTCTTGTTTCATTTCATGAAATGATCTACCCTGCCTCAACTTATAGGCCCGCACATATGCGGAAATGATGGATGAGTTGAAACAGGTTGCCAATGGCTTCGGACTATAGGGTCAAGTCATTCACTATTTATGATGTGAATGGCTATAGGGTCAAGTCATTCGGCCCAATCGAAAGACCACGAATACCGGAGTTCGTACGCCCGACACCGATGAGCGCGACTATTACGACATAGTTGAAGAAATATACGAGCTCAAACTTTGAGGGTACCAAAGCTATTAATCCAGTGGTATTCAAATGCATTGGTTCGATCCTGATGTCACGAGAAGAGCCCCCTGAGATTGGGCTAGTCGAAATTCGATAGGATTCCATCTACAAGGGAGAGCGATGTCTATATTATGGCTCAACAGGCCACACAAGTTTATTATCTCCATGGGCGTGTCAAGAAGACGACAATCTTCTGGGTTGGTACCTTGTGCAGTTAGTATCTCTGTGCGGTAAAGTGCCTCTCCCAAACGATGATGATTACAACTTTGACCCAAACCACATATAGCGGAGAGTTCTTTCAACCTGAGGGGACTAGAAGGGAGGTTTGACATTGACATTTTTGAGCTGATGGACATGGATGAAGACAACGACAATGATATTGATGAGGACAAGGGTGATAAGGTGCACAATGCCAAGGACTTAATAAGAATGCTTGATCGATTACAGTTTGGTGGTGACATTGATGAGGACGAGGGTGATGAGGATGATGGAGACGAGGCCGATTGTTTCGACAATATTGACAGTGATGAGACACACGTGTGCCACTAGCCAACACACGAGGGGCACTAGCCACTGACAATCACGGAGATAATTTTTAATTCATGTAATGCTATATTGTTATAATTATTTTGCAATTATGTTTCGTTCATTTGTATCTCTTTATAAATACTTATCGTTTATTTATGCTAATTAATTTTATCTTTGTAATGGCAGGCACTTGACAAAATGCCGGGTGGAAGACGACAATAGCGGTGGGTCAACTCGCGCTACCAGAGGTCTAGCTCACCACCCACCGCAGCCCAGGAGTCGTCGATGAGGAGGGCGAGGTCTGGCCGCCCCCGCGGACATCCTAGGAGGGAGCCGACTGCTGACCCGACTCCCGACCCGGCGCAGACCTCCTCGGACGACGACCAGGGGGACGCCGGAGGGATGACCAGGAGGATGTCGGACGACGACAACACTTCCTTGGACTCGGAGGGTGGCCAGGGGGACCTGGGGGACGAGGGTGGCGAGATCGTAGGTGCCTCAGGAGGGGGTTCCACTTCCTCTGCTTCGAGCAATCCACTTGTGCGGCCCCTCGCAGCTCCCGTAGCAGCGGATCGCACCTAGCCGCCGCCCGATGATTCGACCTAGCGGCGACCAGTAAGTAACCATTAATGTTTTCACTACTTATTCACATGACATGTTCAAAATTGAACTTCCGACTAACAATTGTTCTTGATGACTCATGTAGGAACTGGAAACTTGTGGGAGGGGCAAGACATGCCATATCAATGGCATCCTAAGTCTTCTGATTTGGAAGAACTACCCTAGCTTGGTCACCTACGCTGGGGTTAGGTCACCGCCCTGGACGTTGGACCACTACGCCACCGCTGCGAACCCCACGTACACCACCGTTGCAGCACGGATTAGGGCCGAGTTCTGGGTGAGTCTTGATATCACATGATTTCTCATGATACGTATTTTGTGGACGTTCTTGAAATAATGAAAGGATACACGTTGTCTTATGCAGGAGTACTTTGCATGCGAGGCGGAAGAGGCCGAGGTGTTGCACGTGCAGGACAAGGTCTGCAGGACCTGGCTCGCGGATCTGTACAACGAGGCACGGATCCAGTGCGTCATCAACTACAACACCGACGTGTTAGGGCGGGCGGTGAAGAAGGCGGACGCCCAGGCAGATGATGCTCACCAAGGAGACCGACCTCACTAGGGAGTAGTACATCCAGGTACGTACAGAACAGTAATATTGATTGGTCCATCCATCACTTAGCGACTCTTATGACATATTAAATATATACTTAATGTCATGCAGTTCTGTCCTGATTGGTGCGCCAATCACCTAGACTGCTGGTTGTCCATTGGGACAAGTGGAATCGGACGACTGGTACGAGAGGCACGGTGCCCACCGAGACTGCCGCCTACAGATGCCTGGGGTGCCACACTACCAAGGCAACCTTAGCCTCAACGCCTACGCTGATAGATGGGTATGCTCTACCTATTTTTTTTAATCTAATGCTCAATTACTCATTACTTGTAATCATCTATGTGTTTTCCTCGCAGTCCCAGTCGCATGGTGGTGAGGAGTGCCCCCCTTTCAAGGAGTACACCATGTCACACCAGGGCAAGGCGACTGCGTCGGGCACCTAGTACAACCCGGAGGCCGAGCCCGATGCGTACACCAACGTGAACGCCTACACCGAGGTCACCGAGTACACCTTGGCGGCTCGCCAGCGCCATGGGGAGGACTTCGATCTAGCCACCCAGCTCCTAGATATAGACCTGGTGATGAGGCTGGGGGGAGGGAAGCAGCACGACCGGTATTGTATAGCCAACATCGCAGTTGACTCGTCCTCTGTTCCCAACCTCGCCGAGATTCGAGGTGCCAGCATGAGCTCCTCTGTCCCCATACGACCTCGGCAGCCAACCTCATAGTAGATGATGGCACAACTTTAGGTAAGTACTATTCTATCCGTCGTTCATTGCTTTACACATATACCTTTCCTTTCCATGTTTAACCTTGTGGGAGGAATATTGCAGGCCCAGATGCAGGCCCAGGCGGACCAGGTGCAAGAGGTTGCAGGCCCTGCACGAGGCCCAGGCGGCGGCCCATCGCCACGAGTACTGGCCGTCCATGAGCGGGAGGCGCCGAGGACGCAGGACATAGCTACTTCTTTGGGAGCCTTAACATCCTAGGTGTTGCCGTGCCTCCCTCGCTTGTCACTCCTTTTGTGCCTCCTAGTACTCCTTCGACAGGGACTCCGGTGAGAATATATGGTTGTTTATTGCTTTAACTTTTACGGCCGTCCTCCAGGTGCTAACAAATTTGCTTCTCCTTTGTGCACTCACAATCGGAGGGTTCGTCGCCGACTCATCAAGCTGGCTTTCCTCCACACACTCAGTACATCGTTGGTGGCCCTCCTCCGCAGTCTGGGTGGCTCCCCGGTGGCCCTCCTCTGCCCTACGGGTGGCCAGGTCACCTTACTAACTAGTCGGGGTACACCGGGTGGGCTATCTGGACCTCCGCCGCCCACGTGGCAAGGTTGGCAAGGTGGTCCTTCGGGTCGTCGCACGGGTGGCAAGGTGGGGGTTCTTCATAATCTGAGCACCAAGGTGAGCAGTGATGGCCGACTTAGTTTTGTCATGGACTTGTGAGATGAATGTGATGGACTGGTGAGCTTGTGATGAACTTTTGATAAACTTGTGATAACTTGTGAGCTTGTGATGCATGGATACTGAATGTGTCATATTGTCTGAAATGGATATGAATGTGATATATTGACTTTTGTGTGATGGAATATGGATGTGTGATATATATATATATTATGTTTTCTATGCAGGAAATAAAAAATATAAAAAATGAATTTTTCCTAGCTTTGCCGAGTGCCACACTCGGCAAAGATGCCATGGCACTCGGCAAAGCTGGGTAAATTTCCCCAGCTCGGCCTCTTTGCGAGTGTCAGCCCATGTGGCACTCGGCAAAGAGGGCCTCTTTGCCGTGTGCCGGCCCACGTGGCACTCGGCAAAGAGGCCGTCAGTTCACGGTTCCATTTGCTTTGCCGAGTGCTGACCTGGTGAACGCATCTTGGCCCCCAGGGGTTCGGTGATTGGATGAAACACAAGATTACTGTGATTAACGTGTGTTTGCAGAACAGGATGAGTTAGGTCACGGTAATGGCGATGATACGGGCATATGGAGTTCATGTCCCCTGGCGATGGATATAGTTTCGGTTTTCAAAGGATGGACGACGAAGACGGTGGTAGACTAGGCTAAGTGTCAAATGGTGTTGGAGGACACTTAGGTAGTCTTAGGTCTTTGTTTTTCCTTTGGCCGTACTATAAAGGGGAGCGTGAATCAGTAGCTTGACCTAGATGAGTCTATTGAGGTAGGTGTGGTGCACACTTGTTATTTCATAGCCCTAGGTAGCTCAGAGAGATGCCTTAAGTCATGAGGATCAAAAGTCGTTTTGGCCGCGTCGCGATACGAGTGAGTCTGCCCATGTTATGGGCATCGGACGCTGGCCAGGTGGGCATCGGGCGCGTCCGATGCTCACCCCGACTAGGGTTTAGTCTGGTGCGTGGCATCGGACGCGCTGATGTGTTCACATCAGACGCGCCCGTGCCACTGTTCACGTGCGCGTGAACTTGAGGCCGCATCGGACGCAGGCATCGGACGCTGAGGGCCAGCATCCGATGGGCATGCAGAGAGGTTTCAGAGAGGGTAAATCCACATCGGACGCGTCTGATGTGGTGGCATCGGACGCTGCCCAGCGTCCGATGTCCCTTAACAGGTTTTGACAAGAGGGTACAGTCGACCGTTGGTCGAGGTCATCGGAGCGTCCGATGCTAGGCATCGGAGCGTCCGATGCTAGGCATCGGAGCGTCCGATGCCCCCGCAGAAACCTCGTCTTGTCCTGTTTTTGGATGGCCAGTAAGGGGAGTATATATACTTCTTCCCTCCATCCATTTGAGTGTTCTTGCCCCTTCCATCTGCTGAGAAACACATTGTGAGTGTGAGTGAGTGCAAGAGCCCTAGTGAGGTTGAGTGATTGCTAATTGTGAGAATTAGACACCTCCTAGTGAGAATTGAGTAGCAAGTGTGCATCCATCCATCTCTTTGGCCTTGTGTTGGTCAAGTGAGAGTTCTAGCTTGTTACTCTTGGTGATCGGCATCACCTAGACGGCTTGGTGGCGATCGGAGAGCTGGTGATCATCCGGAGGGCATTGTGGATGACCCAAGCCAAGTTGTGACCGGTAGCGAGCGATTCACCGGGCCGGAGTGGCGAAGAATCAACTCGTAATGAGCACTTGATCCTTGCGCGGATCAAGGGGGAGCGATACCCTTGCGCAGGTGCTCCAACGAGGACTAAGGGGTGTGCGACACCTCGATACCTCGGCAAAAAGATCGTCGAGTCATCTCTACTCTTTTTTACCTACGCATTTACTTTCAAGCAATTCAATTCCGCATTAATACTTGTTGTTCTTTCTATATTGGATTGCTTTGCTAGAGTAGGAGTGACATAGACTTGATCTTTTGTGCGGTAGAATAAAGAGAAACACATTTCTAGGCACTAGGGGGTTAATTGGGGCTTGATAGGTTTTAGTCTTGCAAGAAGTTTTAGAAAAGCCCAATTCACCCCCCTCTTGGGCATCTTGATCCTTTCGCCTGGCACTCGGCGAAGCCTTTTGCCAAGTACCCGATATTTGGCACTCGGCAAAGAATTCTTTGTCGACTCTATCTTTGCCGAGTGCGGCACTCGGCAAATCCTTCGCCGAGTGTTGAGAGGCCCTTTGCCGTGCTGTAGTGCTTAGAGGGTCAAGCTAGCTCAAAACTGATCTTGGTGCACACTCTATTTAATATACTTGAATATGTGCAATTTAAAGGGAAGAACTAGAAATTGAGTTATTGTGTTACCTTAGTATACATGCACCAAGGAAAGCCAATGTAACTTCATCCATGAGCTTTATGAGCACTCACTAGTACAGAACGATACAACACAGGCGGTTGTAGACCCATTGTACAGGCGTTTTTGTCAACCGCCTGCGCTGGGGGCCACTAGAAATAGGACCACAGCACAGGCGGTTGCTTCTGAACCGCCTGTGGAAAGGATTTTCACAGACGGTTGACTTAGCAAACCGCCTGTGAAAATGGGCATTTTCCACAGGCGGTTGACATAGAGAACCGCCTGTGAAAACTTTTTGAAAAAAGCCAAAAATAAATAGGGGAAAAAATATTTTAATTATGGCGAGGATCTCACCGCCAAGTGCCCGCCCGTCTCCGTCGAAGTCGCAAGTCGCGGCATCTTTCGCGCAAAATCCGCGGCTAGCGCGGCCGGTGGGATTCGAACCAACGACCTCGGCTCGCGTGGAGCCCCCTCTACCACTGCACCACACACTCATATGTGTTCAAGTACCCCTTCGGTTCCCCACATATTATACAAACCCGAGTATAATTTGCTTGTTTGAGGTCCTAAACGATTTCAAATCAAAAAATTGTCAACTACAAAGTTTCGTAACTTTTCGAGACGAACAACTTTTGTATTGGTCATTTTCCCATCCGAGGTCATTTACAAAATTTAAATTTCAAATTTGAGACCATTCAAACATATTTTCGTTAACAAGATGACTTCAAATTAAAAAGTTGTAATTTACAAAGTTTTATAACTTTTCGAGACGAACAACTTTTATTTTGGGTGTTTTTTCATCCGAGATAGTTTGAAAAAAATCAAATTTTAAAAAACACGTGTATTTCTACTGGCGGTTGTCTTAACGAACCGCCTGTAGAAATCCATTTCTACAGGCGGTTTGTTAAGACAACCGCCTGTAGAAATGAGGCATTTCTACAGGCGGTTGTCTTAACAAACCGCCTGTAGAAATCCATTTCTACAGGCGGTTCTAGACTTGAGGTTCACCGGTTCATTTCTACAGGCGCGTGGTAACCCAAACCGCCAGTAAAAAAATTGAGGCGCTAGGAAAAATCATCTTTCTACTAGTGACTTCTGCCGTAGCTTGTGTGATGCATTGGCCATTGTGACTTTGACAGGATTTCAAAGATGAACGTTCTAAGACAACCACATATATCAATAAAGATTAACTGGGGTGATCGCCTTATGATGTCCGTCGTTGCCAAATTCACCAAAATAGTGGATCCGAGAGCCAGATTCACCATTTTGGTGGAGCTTCACAAGGGTGCTCCACCAACAATTATGGTGAAGTTGGGAACATTACTCACCAATGGAACTGGTTACATGTCTGTACCGTTTTTGTTTCTTCTCTCCGCTAGACTGTGACCAAAGGGAAAAATACCTTGGGTTGTACTAGCCACCAGTGCCCGTCTGACGACTGGCTGCCTAGGCCTCCATGGCCAGCTCAGGGGTGGAGACCAGCCGGCCTCCTAGGCCGACGCGGTTGCTGCTGGTCCAGCAGCTCTGGCTACTGGCTAGGGGCTAGAAGCTTGGCTGGCATGGAGGGCTGGGTGCCTTGCTGCCCTAGCTGGCATGGCCGCTCGGGGCCTGGCTACCATGGTAGTGTCAAGCACCGATGAGGAAGAACGTCATGCACCGGATCGTCCATTCACGCGTGCCCTGCCGTGCTTAGCTGCACGCAGTGTCCTGCTCCGGTCAGCCCTTTGCATCTGCTCCACTACAAAGTTTTAGTTCTCGTCAAGGTTTACGGAGTGATTCTTCCTGCCACATCTCACCATCATCGATTGATTCTATCGAGCAACATCTCATGGATGTGCACCACACTGTTGCTTTGTGCTAGTGTGCCACCATCCACCAACACTGCACGGTGTAGAACCGACAGATCGAAAGCAAATGGAAGGGATGACATTGTGGACAAGACATATCAAATTGGATGTATAACAATCAAATTCAACATTAGTTCTGACCTACTAGGCGTATTTCTTCACATTTTACCAAATCCCTATTATTCCTCTTTTTATTTTGAGGGTAAACAGCCTCTAAAACGAATTTACCCTCTTTCTCCATGGTTTACAGCCTGTACCCTTTGTTTCCGTATTTTGTGCATCGTGGCATCCCAAAAAAACAAAGAGTAACTAAAAAGAAAAAACCCACGTTTATTGCAATTATTTGTAGGTGCTTGTTAGCACAACAACATTGGCTCCCCTTTTCTTAAATAATGTTGGACAGTTCGAGTGCATTGATTTGCTAATAACCTGGCTATAAAATGCCCTCTGGATGGTAAGCTACATACATTGCTCTGAAAAATAATGCGATGATGAGGTTATTTAGCGCATTTCTCTCATTTGGGCATGTGAAGCATCAGCAGACAAGAGGGACAGACAAGGTGGAGATTTGAATCCAGACAATTAGTACCTTTACCACGCTTAGCACCTTTGACTCAAGAGGAAGGAGCATGCGGAAGAATATTCAGTGGACACTGGGTCTCAAGCCCCATCCGTCATATGGATGGCTGCCGCGTGGTGCCTCAAACAATCAGACAGGACTGGAGGTGCGGCTCCTCAACAACACTGAGCAAGAACACATGTACAGAGAGATGGAGTCATGTGACGATGATGACCATGACTTGCGTGGTACGTGTCGACGTCAGCAGTGACATCACTGCCCCACTGTACCCACACGCGGAGTTCACGACCACTCGAAACCATGCCACTGGCAGGAGCCCCAGTTATGGATCTCGCTAGCTAGCTCCGTGTGGGGTTTGCCGTTGTTCGTGGAGCTTGGAGTTCGTTGCGTCGTGCTGATGTATATTGTATTGTGCGCTTTCTCCTTGAATTAATGGTGTAGCGAGCCGTTCTCGGTCTTAGCTCTCGGCAGCGAGCGTGGACAGCACAGAGTTCATGGCGCAGACGATCCTGGCAGGAGAGAAGCGCATTGTGGTTGATTAGACTTTTTGTTTACAATCTAGATAGAAAAGTTGCATTGGAAATAATAGTTTCTTGGTACAGTATCCTAGATTATAGAAACTATAGATAATTTTTACATTGTGACTGCCCTAATATAATTAATTATCATCAAGGTGTTAGACATACGGAGTATAGTATGTGAGCTAGCATTTATAATGCTTGTGTAGTATTATTTCCTACCCAGCATTTATGCGTGCCGATAAAACTTTTTAAAATTTGACTAACTTTATATAAAAGAGTAAAAATATTTATGATATAAAATAAACATATTATGAAAATATATTCTATAATATATCTAATGATACTAATTTGATATCATAAATATTGACGTATTATTCTAAAAATTCGATCAAAGTTTAAAAAGTTTTCCTTAGGACAACTTTAGAAATCTATTCATTCAGGGACGGAGGGAGTAACTTAATTTTGCATGTCCAAAAAGGTTGCGCTTGTAACTTAGGGTGTGTTTAGTTCCCCCATTTTACAAAATTTTCCATCACATCAATGTTTGGACGTATGCATGGAATATTAAATGTAGATAAAAAAATAACTAATTGTAGTTTTAGTATGTACATATCGAGACGAATCTTTTGAGTCTAGTTGGTGAATGTTTGGATAAAATTTGTCAAATAACAACGAAAGTGCTACAGTGTTTTATTTTGCATCTAAACACACCCTTAATTTTGCATGCCGGTGTGGCACACATACCACACCTGCACATGCGTCATTAGCCTTTAACTCGTGCGCATGCGCTTGCACATGCGTCATTAGCCTTTAACTCGTGCGCATGCGCTTGCACATGCAAAATGCGTTACAACAGAAATTTGCCAGGAAAAGAAACCTGGGAAGAGATTGGGTCACAAAATTAGTGAGAAATTATTACAAGCTAAATGATTACTGCAACAATTGGTTCGTACCGGAAGCAAAGGTAAGTTAATTGGAGGAATTTATATTTATCAATCGATGTTGTGGCCTGAGTTAGCAAAACACAGTTCTTCATATGGACCCATATAAGAACACATCGCCGCACCAAGGTTGAGAAGTTACTGTAGCTGATACCCTGGCTTGTGCCACTTTCAACTCTTCAGCAAGGAGCTCGGAATTGCCGTCAGAGTGGGAGGCAATCACGCCGAGGCAGGGCAATGTATCTTCATCCTATAATCTATCGTCCCACAGAGTGGTTGAATATCCTAATACATCCTATGCCTATAAATACACCACTAACACATATCTTTTACCTATTGTATGTTTTTGTTTTGCCTCTCTTCCTTCATTGTAGAAACGGGTCATATATTACCACGCTTTGGATTACATATAGGCTTTATAGTCCACCTTCTCTTCTTGATTATTTAACCAATATATGATGATATATAATTACATCTTTGTCCATACACCATTTACTTCATATATTGTTTCTTATGACACTTGCCCTCTGAAGAATAAATAAGAATTACTACTCCACCAATGATTTTAAAACCACACTACTGGAAACTGAAAATTTCCTGTCGGTTTGAAACCGACAAAAAAATATAAAATACCAACAGGAAAAATAGGATTTTCATTATTTTATTGTTAAACGGACAAGAAAACAGCAACATAACTAAAGCGACATAGAAATAGAATTTTTGTGTCGGTGGACTAGTTTTCCCATCGGTACAGACATTTCCCTATCTGTACGGCATCAACATGGAAATTATCGTGCGTCATGTCTAGAAAAGATTTCCTATCGTCTGGGACCGACAGAAAAAATCTGATGCACCGACAGTTAATGTTTGTCTTCTGTCGATATTAAACCGTCAAAAGTACGACATCCATCCCACAGAAAATGTTGTTTCCTCGTCACCGTGAGTCCGACAGAAAAATTTATGCATACGGACACAAAATTGTGCACAGAAAAGAACATTTATTTACAATTTTCGTACAATAATTCATTCAACTAGAATACACATATAAAACATTAATTTGTCATCACCCACATGCCATACGTGTCCAAAAAGGTTGTAACTTATTTTTGCATGTCCAAAAAGGTTGCACTTGTAACTTAATTTTGCATGTGCAAAAAGGATACGCTTGTAACTTAATTTTGCATGTCGGTGTGGCACATACCACACCTGCACATCAGCACATGCATCATTAGCCTTTAATTTCTGCGCATGCACTTGCAAATGCAAAATGTGTTACAATAGAAATTTGCCAGGAAAAGAAACCTAGGAAGAGAGTGGATCACAAAATAAGTGAAAAATTATTACAAGCTAAACGATTACACTGCAACAATTGATTCGTACCAGAAGCAAAAGTCAAGTTTCTGGGAGGATAAGTGGTTGGGAATCAACCGTTGAGTGTCAAGTTCCCTGCGTTGTTCAATATTGTGAGAAGAAAACATGAATCATTGCCTAAGGTCCTTAATTCTGTACCTTTGAACATTTATTTTAGGCGTAATTTAGTTGGTAATAATTTAAGAAATTGTACATAATTGTTGCTTCTTTACTTGATGTGAATATATGTGTGGGAAAAGACACATTTATCTGGTCTCTACATTCATCAGGAAAATTCTCAGTAAAATCTATATATGCTGTGTTAATTAACAATGAGGTAAGGGTGTCATAGGATTTATGGCGGATTAGAGTACCTTCAAAAATAATTTTTTTGTGGTACTTAAAGAGAGAGGTTATTTTAACTAAAGATAATTTGGCGAGACGAAACTGGAATGGGGATACAACATGTAGTTTTTGTCATTCCCCATAAACTATACATCATCTCTTTTTAAGTGCTTACATGCTAGATTTCTGTGGCACGTTGTACATCTTTTGTTGGCCTTATCATCCCCTCAAAATGTGGATGTCTTATTTAGCAGCTGGTCTAAGTCGGGTGGTGCGGAACATAATTCTTTGTTATCAGTGGCAGCTTCCGCTTTGTATTGGGCGGTTTGGTTAACACGAAATAAAGTGGTTTTTGACAGGTCACACTGAAATCTTTCTTGCAGGTACTTTTCAGGGGAACGTTTTGGCTCCGTCAGCGGGCAATATTGCAGCGGCGTGAAGAATCACAGGACCAGTTGATTGTCGTCGCCCATCATCTAGAGTCATCGACATTGCAATTCTTTAGTTCTACTGGTTGGGTGTCTGCAAGATTTATCGATTTTACTTAGTCAAGACTCGTGGTTTTTTCGTGTGTGGGGGCACAACATGCTGGCTGTTTTGCGCCACAAACTTTGTAATAAGGGCGTGAGTCCTGGGAACCCCCGAGCACCGTGACTGCGTTCGTGGTGTCGGGTCGAAGATGAGTTGGAAGTCGGTTGAGTCATGGCAATCTGACGTGGCCACATACAAGTCCAGACATAAGTATAAAGATGAGCTATATAAGAAGGGCTACAACGAAGGCATGGCCGAAATGATCAAAAGCTCAATAAAGGAAGCCTTCACGAGCAACGACCCAGAGATGGTGGCGATGAGGTCAAACATGTTTCACGACCATGGCCTGCCCAATCCTCAATCAAAGCAAAAGCAATTATTAGTGCCAATGAACGAGGATTGCCCAAGGATCTCGAACGAGGACATCCAGGAAAACCAACACGTCCACCTCTTGATCCCGTTCGGAAGCTCCAAGAAGATGCATGTGGTCGAGGGATGCTTACTTCGAGCCCACGATATCCACGACTTCAACAAAGAAGACATACATGAAGACTATGTGGTCGTGACCCCGCTTTGGAATGTTCTTGACCAGGAACATTTTGAATTGGACCATCCCAACCTACAACTGGTCAGGTACCTAGAGCAGGCAATTGGGTTTGAAGTCCTATGGAACCGCGAGGACATCGTAATCATTGCGCCAACGCCAACTCCAATGCCGACACTAACATCACAACCATCAACCGACGGATCTTGTCCTCTGAAAGATCCGGATCACGGCAGTGATGATGACAAAGGAGAGGGTGGGGACAAGGGCAAGGGAAAGGACAAGGGAGAAGGCGGTGGCGAAGGCGGGGACAAGGACAAGGTAGAAGGCGATGGTGGGGAAAAGGTAAAGGACACGAACATGGGCACGTGTCTCCCTCGCCTTCAAACAGTCCACCGGTCGGCCTGATCAATGAGGTAGGAAGCTCAGAGGCCTGTAAGGGGGCCAACACGATAACGACAACCCAGCCGAGCATGATCGACCAACCAGGAGGCACGACGGGGGAGGCAACAGGGACGAAGACACCTCCCCCGTCGACCACAAGCCAATGTCCTCCCCCGCCCAGCAAGGATCCACGAACGTCCGCCGACAAGCTCCCGTACACGCTCACGTTCGAAAGGTATGGTAATGTCAAGCATAATAGTCTGCTTACATTTCACGACCATAGTATATATGCTACTAACATTCCTATCCATCGTTTGTCAGTCCTCAAACTACCCGTCAACTATTTGATGAGGCTGAAGACTGCCCTGGCCACTATGAGTGCGGGAAGTTCATGATTCCCAAGGCCCAGCTCATCAACGAGGGAAAGTGGGATACAACGAGGTTCCATCTATGGTACATGAAAGCTGCAAAAGCTGGAATGTCAAGTTTCAACGTCAAGATTTCTTCGGAGTACTTCCACTTGCCCACTGGCAACGAAATGCAACTACCCGTCGACTTCGGCGACATGTACAACCTGATGCGAGAAGAAGACCTGGACATCGTTCAAATCACGCTATTCACACTGTAAGCGATGAATGCAACTTCCACAGATCACTACATTCACATTTTCCACAGCTCTATACTTATTATGTCACGATGACTTGTCCGTGCAAGATGACGGTCACCGTAAGCAATAAAAAGATACGTCATGTACTACCTCCCTCCTGCACATATTGCTGAAAGAGTCATCAAGGGTTTCGAGAGCAATGATCCAGAGATGACAGTTCGACAGCGAGAGAAGAAATATGAAGAAAATATGAAAGCGGAGAAGACTAAGTTTAAAAATTACATACTAGAATGTATGAAGAAGATCAAGCCGGATGGGCCGGAGTGTATAATGGCTGCCTATCACACTTTGGGTAAGTCAAATACATGTACGTAGAGCTAAGTGGCTAGCAATATCATGCCTTCTCATCGTCGTAAACTCTATTTTGTTTTGATGGTGCAGCCAAGGCCTCGTCGGTGCCACTGGGTCGCTTTTATCATATACCCTCAGGATGGCAGGGTCTATGTATTTTACTCCTTGAGCGTACCAAACAAGAAAGGGTACAAGACATTCGAAGATTGTCTGAAAAAGTAAGTCACTGAGTTTTTTCATCATTTACGATTAGCGTATGTATTTAAATTGTTGCTAAAACTATTATGTTTCATACAACGATTATAAGGAATACCAAATGGTTCCCAGATTCTAGGATCGAAGAACTCAAAAGTTCAAGGATAAGCATAGGTACCACCTCAAAATCTGACGAGATTTCCCGGTACGTATTTCGAAGGTTGAATTCACATTTCCTACATATGGGTTCTAATGCTTGTGTATCAATTGTGCAGTGCGCCAAACAATAGCTGGGATCAAAGGCACCTGTGAGTTTCTGAGGGAAAGCCAGGAGTATACCAACAGCTGGAAGAAGCTCAAGAAAGGTGTCAAGTATTGGAAAGAGCAGCAGATCCACAGGATGTGCTTTAAACAAGCCAAAGCAGGACACCTGCAAGTTTGTAATGGAGAAATGCGTTCTCGAAGGAGAAACGTTCTTCGACGATGAGACCATGCTGGCGTTGCTACCCCAGTACAAGAAGCTCAGAAAATAGAACACAATGCTTCGTCCGAGGGATTACCACTATTCCACAACCAAAGTATAACGTCTGCAGAATGGTCGCTATAACGGCTTATAACGTCTGATTATCGGTCGCTATAATGTTATAGCCACCGATGTATAAGTCGTTGTAACTGGCGTCGCTATAACTGGCGTCGCTATAAGTATATAGCGATGGATAGGATTTATAGCGACCGATAATTGGACACTAATATTTATAGCCACCGATCATTTGTCACATGTTTTAGCGACCAATCTTTTGACGATATCAAACGTTTTAGCGACCAATAATCAGTCACAATGAACTGACACTATTATATATAATATTAATTTCATATTCACCAGATTTTGAACCTAATAAACATGTCACATTATTCATCAACCACATACATATGTAAATTATAGCAACCCATAACACTCATTAACCACATTATCAGATAAAAGTATCTCCCAAGTCTTCATTTAAGCCAACATTTAACAATACATCAAGTTCTATCATCTTGATCCATGATAGGTCATCATTACAAAAGGAATACAACCTAGCTAGGTCAAATGGTAGACAAGTCATAAGTTTGCTTGCACAATCTAATTAGGTCAAATGGTAGGTCAAAATGGCTCATCTCTATCTTAACAAAAGCAAAATATTCTATTTTGCCTTCCTGGTCGGTGACAGCTTCATGTACGCCGACGTCTGTCAAACTAGAAGGACATATAGTAGCCATCCACCCTTGACCTCCCTCAACCTGAAACATCGAGGAGGACATATAGTAGCAACTAAAATATATAAACAATGAGACTAGAACAAAATTTCCACATTGCTTCTCACAGACTAGAACGATTATTTGAATAATGGCTAAGGGTGATGCATGTGCTATCCTAGAGTGGTAGATATAAGCCCGGCAGGTGAGGATTTTGGCAAGTACAGGTGCAGCATTTTCTTCAATACTTAATTGATTAGGAACTATGCATCTAAATCTCAAATTAGGAACTATGCATCTAAATCTGTCTCTAGCATGTCATATGATGGCCTTATCCCCTCACATCTCAAATTAGGAACTATGCATCTAAATATGTCTCTAGCATGTCATATGATGGCCTTGTCCCCTCACATCTCAATTAGGAACTATGTCAAATTAGGAACAATACATGTGCATCGAGTCAAGTGACCAACAAGCAAGGCAACAACCATACAAATATTTGTAAGGATCAATTTATTCAGTGACCTAAGAATAACATACCTGGAACACTCTGAGGCTATTTTGATGCCTTCCTAACTGAATTTGATGCATGCTGCTTAACCTTCAATTATCATAAATAACAATAATTGTAAGTTTGACCATTGTCATATATGTGAAAACAAGAAATGATGACAAGGGTAGTTTATTACCCATTGTATGGCCATGCAATCGACAACTTATAAGCATCAACCATCTTTTTCACACCAGGATAAGTGCGAGGCAGGGGATACATTGATGGGATGAGGTTGCATGGGGCTGTCTTTCATGTGCTGCACCATGCTGGACTGTAGGGGCTGCTTTTTGGGGAAGTGGTGAGTGGACAAGGGTGCATGGTGCTGCACAATAGGGGCTGTATCGTTCGGGGTGCACTGGTGGGGTGAGGTTGCATGGGTCTACACTGTATGGGCTGCACTAGTGGGGTTATGTTGACGAAACTGCATAGTGGGGTTATGTTGACGAAACTGCATAGTTTGCCACTGGAGCCCACACTAGTTCACACATGTTACAAAGGGTGAGATCTTGCTAGGCTTGGCTGGCACCGGGATTAGATTTACACTTTATTCTTGTCCTTGACGAACAACTCAGCAAATTCAAGTGCTAATACATTACAAGAAATCTTAGCTTCTATGACGATTGTCAGATGACAGAACACCTATTTGTCACAAACAGAGGCAGTTTATGATGATTGTTTGTAGGATGACAGTTGTCTACGACCAAATAGTATATCTCTGTCATAAATATTGTCACAATATATTATACATGGACTTTTGACAACAGATCGTGACAATAATTGATGATCACAAAATACTAGTGTTATTATAATTTTTTTAAAAGATCATATGCTGTCCTACAGACTATATATATTGGTCCACACACATATGTTCTAGGTGGACTTTTCCCGTCCACATAGGGTCAGTGGGCCAGCTTTAGAGAACACAATCCACTCTAATCCATGTGCAAGCCATATGGAAGCCAGATGGACAAATAAAGTAAGGCCTTATTATTTAGTTCGTGGGTAAAAAATAGACCAATAAGAAAACAAATTACATATTCTAATTTAGTTTATATTAATACTCTATGTATACGTTCGAACAATTGATATGATTAGTGAAAAGTTTTTGGGTGGGAATTAAACAAGACCTAACATAGCAATTAGCAAATGAAAATGAAACGTGCAATTGAAGATACAAACACAACTTACAAGCAAGACCACCGGCGTGGATGTCGTTGGGGTTGTCATCCAAGGTCAAGACTGTCAGGCAACAGGCCGCAGGATGGAATTTCGGCAACGGGAGGCGTCACGATGTGGAAGATGACCCAGGGGCAAAAATATCATTTTGCATCACAGAGAATTAATTTTCTTTCTTTAAATTAATTATTGATTAAAATAAAAAGACCAAAAAGTACTAGTAGTACTTTCTGACCACCGAAACAAGCCTCATATATATATATCCTCCTCGCATCTAAAAGAAAGAGCTGATATACTCTCATGTTTTCCCTGTATAGATGAGATATCTTGCTATGACAATTATCAGGAGTATGTGCGCATGTGAAGCATTGGGAATGAAGATGGGGAGCAAAAGAAGAAGGCCCTGCAGTGCTGTGATAGGAAATTGCAAGCACTGGTCTGGATTCCTACTTGAGTACTAGCCTCCTCCACGGCTGCAGAGTGCAGCATGTCCTCTCAACGTGATGGTTGATAATGCAGTTAAGGACACAAGGGCAGACAGGCGAAATCGCAATTGTTGCCACATTGACATGTGTCCTCTGATCTTCACGGCTGCAGCACGTCCTCTCCACGTGATGGAGGCTGATAGGTGGAAAAGCTGACTGCAAAAGGAATTATTTGTCCTTGGGAGTTAAGATCACATTGGCTACATCAATCAATCAACACCAGGCCGTGTGCCAACAACACTGGATAAAAACAAACAAAAAATGATATTGGCTCAATGGTTCTTCTCAGAACTCATATAATCTTCAATCATTGATGCACAAAGGAGTAAGGCCTTGTTTAGTTTGGGAAAATATTTGGAATTGGCACTGTAGCACTTTCGTCGTTATTTAACAAATTTTGTCCAAACATGGACTAACTAGACTCAAAAGATTCGTCTCGACATGTACATGCTAAAAGTACAATTAGTTAATTTTTTTACCTACATTTAATGCTTCATGCATGCAGCTAAAGATTGATGTGACGGGGAATCTAGAAATATTTGGGGAAAGTTAGAGAAACTAAACAAGGCCTAAGTAATATAGCAGCAGGCTAGCAGCATAGCTTAATATAGCCTGACCCTGAGTGTCATTGTTCATTGAGCAGTCAACACCACATTTCCTCCCTGATAATTGGCTTCAATATTTGTACCTTCTCAGCAGCCCTCTGAAATAGATATCACATGATACTAGTTCCCCATTCCCCTCTAGATGTACATTTGCATTATATCGCTGCAAGCAATAATTTTAGTTCCACATACACCTGCACCACTCAATAACAGCATCCATCAGGTTATTATATTCGTAGGCTCGATGATGGTATCAGTATCCTGGTGTTGAGGTTTAATTTGGTGTAGCAATCAATGATGATATCGCCCCGACTGAATCATGATGAAATGTAACACGTACGGTGACAGACCAACAACACTCATATAATTCAAGTCATGTTTGCATTGGAGGGGCATGAGTGCGCACTTCTTCACATCCTCGTATTCCTATGCTGGTATGTAACATCCCTGGCTTTCCAACAACAAAAAATATGAGCTTTTTAAAACTTTTTCCTGCAATGTGTGGAGCATGTAGCCGCTCTAGGTCAGACGTTAGCTAACACAGCGTTGTTTTCACGTAAAACGTTGCATACATATAGTTTTGCTTGTAGGAGTGTGCTAGTGTCCTGAGTCGGGTTAGGGTTTGAGTCGAGTTAGGTTCCGAGTGCACAGATCCATAACAGGTTCCACCTTTTGATCTCCTTTGTTCTAACTTTGACTTTATTGATTCATAATAAACCCTAGAGGGAAGATCTTTCACCTTTCCTCTCAAATTATAGATGAACCTCCACCGTTTCCCAAGTGAAGATCCGGTGAACCATCCTTCTCATAATTCCTTTTTATCAAATTCCTTTTGAACCCCTTTCCAAAATTCCCTCCGGAATTCATCTCAAACCTGCTTCGAATCTATTTCAATTCCTTTCAAACTCCTCCCGGATGCATCTCAAATTTCTCTGCAAACTCCCACGTGAGTTACTCTCAGGGTTCTCTTTGAATTCATTTCAATCTCCTCTTTTAAATTCATCTGACCAACTGGGAGAAATTCTCCATCTTTTTCCCAAGCGATGGAGTTGCAAATCAACCTTTGAATTCCATCCGAATTTCTCTAATGTTCCCCAAAAATCAAATGAACAAAACCTTCCTCCCCTCTTGGCTAGCCCCTCTCCACTTCTCTGGCCCAATCCGCCTCCCCCTTCCTCCTTTTCGGCCTGGCCCACCCGCGCCTCCCTCCCCCTCTCCTTCCTTGGCCCGCCCACGCGCAAGCCTAGCAGGCCGCCAGCCTGCTCGCTTCTGCTTCCCCGCAAGCCCGCGCGACGCCCCAGCTCATGCACAGAGCCGCCAGGCCCAGCCCACGCCACACCCTTGCAAACCCTAGGGCGTGCTCGCCCCGGGCGCTCCCAGGAGCCGCCGCCACCGCTCCCTGCCCCACCCTCGCCTCGACGTCCGTACCCAGCACCGCGAGATGGACGCCACGTGTCCCGGAGCCTGCACGGACGACAAGGATGGTCTCCGGCTCCTCTTGCCCTACTCGGTCGCCCTATAAGAGCTCCAGCCGCCGACTGCTGCTCCCCTCTTCCTCCCTTGAGCAGCCGCCACCATTCCTTTTCCCCACCCCGCCGCCTGTTCTCCCACTCTCCTGCGTCCCATCCTGCTCTGCCTCGCACGCACCGTGGACGCGCCGAGCACCGGCCACGCTGGCCATGGCCGTGGCCACAGCCGCGCCAGGCTGGGCCGCGTCACACCGGAGGACCGCTCGTGGCCGCACCAGGCCCCGTCGACCGTGCCTGCGCTGGCCGCAGCTACAGGGCCATCGGCCGTGCCTGCGCTGGTCGGTCGACCGAGTCCCCTGCAGTGCTCAGCCGAACCCGTGCTGGCCGCGGCCATCCCCGAGCTCGCCGCTGCCAGCCACGAAGCACTCGGCCAGGGCCGCTATCGGCCATGTGAAGGCAGCAGCTACAACGACGCGACGCCGGTCTCCCCTCCCTCCTGCTCCTCCCGACCGGCTGCTCTACGCCGTGCCTGGTCTCTGCCAACCAGCAGGGTTGCAGCACCACCGTCCACCCCACCGGAGTTTCCTCCTTACCGCTGGTGAGCGCCGACGCCCAAAGTCCCCGCTTTCCTTCTCCTTGCCTTTGAACCCTCTCTGAAACCGGCGTTCGTGCCGCTGTGTACACTTCTTGCAGGAAGCCTGGACATGCTCTTCGTCAGAGCTGGGTGCCAGTGTCCCTGCTGACACGTTCGAGCATAGTTCGGCCAAGGCAGCGCTGCTGTTCGGTCGACAGCGCCCCTGCTGACTGACTGTGTGCGCCATGCTGATTCGGCTGACCGTGCGCTGCTGTTTGGCCAAGGCGCGCAGCTGTTCGGTCGATGGCGCCGCTTTGCCGAAGACCCGTCCTTCGCGCCATCATCAAGGTCGAACCCGTGAACCTCCGTCGACGCCACCCTTGACGTCAACACAAATCCTTTCCTTTTGTTCATCTTCATATTGTTGTTCATCATGCTTTGATATCCATACCTATTCATATATGATCTATGCCTGCGGCGAGCCTTCGTGTCGGTCTATTCTTGTGCTATGGATATGTGCTACTCTTTTGTGGTTGTGTTAGTCGTTGTCGTGTCTGTGTTGTTGGCGGTGGACCGAGCCTTCCAGCCGGTCCAGTGGTGGTTGACCGTGCCTTCCAGCCGGTCCTGTTTTGTTTGACTATGGACTGTGCCTTCGAGCCGGTCGAGGGGTCGTCCCTCGCTCGGACGTTGCGATCGTGGGTTCGTCCCGCCGTGGTCGTAACGCTGAGCGTAACTCGTTCCTCATTGTTGATGTTGTGAGTTTGGTTGGCCCTGTAGTGCTACGAGCGTTGGCTCCAGTCCCTAGCCTTAGGGCGAAGCTACTATGGGCTCGATATTGGAAGCAATATCGATGCGGATATTACCCGCACACCATAGCTCCTAGTGAGCTAGCCTAGCGGGCGAAGGATTTGGAGACAACGATCATGGGACGACGGGTGCCTACAAGTGTGGGTGAAGCTCATGGTCGCGAGGTGACTCGCCATGACCATCGGGCTCCATCCATTTGACTGACTCTTTTCTGTCCTAACCACCTTGTATGCTTGCACCGCTTCGACCATAGCAATCCTCCGACTATCGCGGTGACAACCGCACTGCTACGAGTCGTAGGAATAGCCTTGTGCTGGTTTAGTCGCACGGAGGTCGTGGTGCCCTACGATTTGGCTTAGGCCGAGCGTGTCTCATTCTTCGGCTACCGCCCTTGCCATGGCGTGTTGGTTGAGCGAATGCGGAGACCGCTCCTCTCTCTCTCTCTCTCTCTTTTCCTTTCTATTTGATCCTCACTGATTTAGTAAAGTGTGGATCGAGTACCTGTGTTCTAGTCACTCTGATCCCTGTCAAATGCAATGACCGTGGATCAAAGTACCCGTGGAACCAAGTTCCTCGCCTTTAGTCTACCCCTTTTGCGTGTTGGTCATGTTTATGTAGTAGTCTTGCTTCTTGATCCCATTCCTGTGATTCCCGTCTACTACTATGGCGTATGGATCAAAGGAATGTGGATCCCCGTTTTTCTCTCTCTTTTGCCTCTTCGCACTTGAGCCCTCGTATGCTTGTACCTATTATAGAATGTAGCGCTCCTAGATCCTCGCGGTGACCACCGCACCGCTGTAGATCTTAGGAGTGTCTGGTGCCATTTAGTGGACACGGGTCGAGGTACCCTACAAGTGGTTTAAGTGCTTGTGTTCTTGGTGTGTCGCTCCCTTCGATGTCCGTCTTTGCCATGGCGCGTGCATAAAAGGAAGCGAGACTACCCTTGCTTCTCTTTCCCTCCTCTTGTTTTGTTCTCTCTACTCGGTTCTCGGCGATTACCATGGCGTAAGGATCGAGCAAGAGATTGAAACTGTTTTCCTTTTTCCTTGTTGGCCCGATCTATTAGATCTCGTCCTTAGCCATGACGATTGGATCAAAGACTGGACCCACGTTCTAGTTGGCAAAGCTAAGGTCCATGTCATGATCTCGGTTCCGTGCGAGTCGACTCGATCGACCGTAGGAAAACATTTACACCGAGAACATGACATAGACGTGCTTAGCCGAGTTTCTCCTTCGCCTCTTTGGGCCCGAGGAAAACGAACTCGCTTCGTGAGGGCTAATCCTGTTTTTGCGTGATGATTGCTTAAGTCGAGATCTAGTCTCAACCATTTTACTTAAGCCGTACAGGTCGACTCGGTTGGCCCGGGAAGTACGAGCTAGGTTGTGACTCGAGCTTTTGCTTAGCAAGCATCCGCTCCTGCGTCTTTTTGAGCCCGAGGATCGGATGTCCTCCGCGAGGGCTGAGTCCTTTCTCTATTTACTTAGTGTCCTTCGCGTCCTTCGAGTCTAGTTGTCGTGTCAGTGTTCTGATTGCTCCTTTGTCTTGCTTGCCGGTCTCGCGAGGTAGTTGTATCGGGAGCAGCGATGGTCAGACCGAAATCCGCCGGAGGAGACCGAGGACGACACCAGGACCCGAGGAGAACGGCTACGAGGACATCAGAGATCTTGGGCTAGCAACGAACAGGTTCCATAGCACATCCAACCTCGAAGAATCCTACTAGACATGCAATAATGTAGCTGCTAGTGCTTTACTATTTACAAATGAACTGTGATAGGTTGCATGTTAGATTGCTTGTGAAGCCTATACCTTGACGCAACCCTTTCCCCTGCAGACCCGCTGTTAGGCTAGACACGGCTTACTATATATACTTGCTACTCACTTCTACTACGCATTACATCTGTGATGTGATGCTTGGTGGATGTTACTTGTGGGTGGCTAAGGCACGTGGTGCCGTGATAACGGGATGATGATTTGGGGAGATCTTGGCGTGTGTCTTGGGTGCATGTGGTGAGGGTTGAGTCGACTGGACAGGATCTACGACGAGTCCGGTGACGAGTCTTGCCGAGGGGATGTGACCTGGGCATCCCCTGGGGAGTACCTGTGGCGGGTACATTGTGATCTTGAGAAGAGGTCCTGGGGAGGAGTGTCTTCGTGGGACGAATCCCCGGGATAGAGGTGCTGTGTCAGCACGGGGGCGATGGAAGCCCCGAGGAGGAGATGTCCTGTTCAGTCCTTAGGACTTATTGCGCTGGGCCACCGGCCATAGTACCTTCGTGCACACCACTTGTTCTTGTATGGGCGGGAACTGTTCCTACCCCCTGGGCGAAACGATGCTATTACTGCTAGGCTGGAAGGTGATAAGTGTAGGGAGGTAAGGGCTGGATACCCACACCCTCCTAAGACAACGTGGTGTTTTATTTGGTACGTCAGGATCCACGTCTCACAGTCTCAGCGTTACGGTGGATTTCCACCGGGGTGCCCCAGGGCTGAGTGGTAGGATGGCATCGTTGCGGATTAGGGGGAAGTTCGGAATCAGCTTAGATGAGCCGGATCGTCGATGATAGCTAACCTGTGGTTCCAGGCGTACACGCTCTGCAGAGTTGATCGATCTATATGTATAGTCGTGTCCATGGTCATGGACAACACTATGTGCTCAGAGTCTCCCGGACTTAGTGAGAGGTGTCCTTTCTTCTTCTCCCCCTGGGTTGATAGGTCCGGCGCTGGCCGTTGAGGCAAGATACGAGTGGGAGTCGTCCTTGCCACCTAGAGAGTGAGAGTGTGGTGAGATGTGTATGTGTGTGGATGGGATGGATGGATGGATGGCCGTGTGGCAGATGATCGGTCGATGACCGAATGGAAGGCCATGTGGCCGGGTATATGGGATAAAACTTGATGACAGGTTGGACGATGTGGCCAGTACAAACCGTACTGAAAATTAACGACAGGTTGGACGACTTCTACCGCGACGATGGTGGAAGCTAGATGGACTAGGAAGCCTCATTCCTATACGCAAGTTTGGATGAGAAGATGAAGACAGAGACTTCGCCCGCTGCTACAACAACTTTGATGATGCCCATGAAGGAGGAGCCTTCACTCGCCGACGCTCTACGCCGACTCCAGCATCGATAGGTGTGCGTTACCGATATAGTTTGTACTAGGTGGTGTTTCCATGTGATGTAATGACTTGTAATCTATACTTCCACGTTGTATGAACTATGGTAACAACTGAATAATGATAATGTGATGGTTTGGGACTTATTGGACTATCACATTATGATGTATCTACGGATTTCCCTTTGAGGAAATCGTGGGTCGTTTCATGGTACCCCTTTTATTTTTTCTTTTCAACTGTGTGCTTATACTACACATCAGTTAGATGGACCATTGTTGTTCTTGTCAGCTGAGCCTCCATTTAGACCAATAAAACACCTTGATCCATGTTAAATCCAATTCTTGTGGCAATCAGACCAACAAAATACAAAACACATGGATGTACAACAATCTCAAATTATACAAGTCTACATCTATATGTGTTCTAAATGGGTAATCAAATTGCAGACAGATTTATAAAACATCTTACTGTAGAGGAGTTAGAGATTTTTTTTCGAAAACATGTCATTGACACATGCTTCATTAAGAGAAATGGGAATTGTCACTACTACAAAAAATAAATTGCGCAGCGTTGCCTAAATGGGCTCCGTGGCGGGCAAAGTTTTTGCCCGCCACGGTTATTCGGTGGCCGGCCTACAGCGGCCGGCCGCAGAAGCGCCCGCTGCGGTTAATAATTAACCGCAGCGGGCAACATAAGGTGCCCGCTTTAACCGCAGCGGGCGACGTAATGTGCCCGTTGTAGTTAAATAAGATTAACTGCAGCGGTCTGTTTACGTTGCCCGCTTCGGTTATTCCTGGCTATTTAAGCCGCCGCCGCCAGCAGAAAGGAACCTGATCATCTTCTTCCTCTACACAAAACGTGGAGAGAAGTTTTGCCGAATTTTTGCCCCAAATAACTTGTTTTTGAGGTTTATTTGTTTGATTTGGAGGAGAAGTACTCCACAAGAGGTACCTAAATGATCTCCACCCTCTTTCCCCTCTCTTTTCCTCTCTTTTTAGCCTCCTTTTTAGATCTAGTTTCATGGAGAAGAGAGAAAACTGATATTTGTTTCTTTAAGTTCATCATGGATGCATTAATTTTATTTGCCGTCGTTATTTCTGTTCCTAGATTTAACATAAATATAATAAATTATTATTTTTTCTAATTCATCTTTGTTTTGTGATTCATGATGTATGTAATTAATTAAGGATCGCAGGTACGATGGACCGGTCAGAATGGATGTATAAGATCAATAGAGTACTTGATGTGCGGTATCTCATTGAAGTGAGAAAGTTTATTGCCGCTGCGAAAGCTGACCATGAGAGATCAAACCAGACGACAATCATATGTCCATGTCATCGTTGCAAGAATCTGACCGCATTCAAAGACGAAGGCACAGTGCAATCTCATTTGATTCGTTTTGGTTTCATGGAGGATTACACGGTGTGGACTCATCACGGCGAGAGATTCGATCCGAGTGTCGGGGCGGCATCTGGAGTAAGCTCAGCGTCGACGACGACGGTGAACAAAGATCCTGGAGCGCACGTCTCATCAGCAACAGTAGCGTCTGCCTTCAGTGATAGTAGTGCTCGTGACCACATCGCTGTGGAGGATGTACTCCATGATATGACAGATGATGATGGTGGAGATGTTGAGGACGCTATGGTGCCATACCCTGTGGATGTGCAGTTGTTTCAGGATTTACTCAACCACATCGATGAAGACGACGTCGTGTATGGCTCCCCGATGTGGCTGGAAAATTTTAGAGAGATGAAGCAGGCGTCACTTGATCCTTTATATAAGGACGGCGGGGAATGTCCGAAGGATTGTACGGTGCTCCGTTTCAACCTCCACATGTTGATGATGAAGGCTCGGCATGGGTGGTCAGACAGTAGCTTTGATGAGCTGTTAGGTTACCTTGCTAAAACATTCCCGACGAGTAACAAGATTCCAGCAAATACGTATCGGGCGAAGAAGCTTATCTGGCCAGTGGCGATGAAGCTTAGAAAGTTCAATGCCTGCCCTAACCACTGCATCCTCTATCGGGGCACAAAGTATGAGAATTTGACAAGTTGTCCGCACTGTAGCGCCAGTCGCTACAAGAGAAATGCTGGCTGTCGCGTGGATGCAGACGACGATGAGGCCTTGCGAGGTGGTCAGAGGAAGAAGAAGAAGGGTGTCAAGAAGAGCAGTGTTGCAGCCAATCGCATCTCGGCTCATCAGCAGTACGAGGAAGAAGAGGGTTACACGTTGAGGAGAAGTCCGACACTGTCGGTGTGGTACATGCTAGTGATCGACCGCCTGCGTGCGCTATTTGGGAACCCAGAGGACGCGAAGCTCATGTCCTGGCATGCATCAGCTGACCGCTTGAAGGACGATGGCATGCTGCGGCACCCCTCCGATGGCCAGTAGTGCAAAGATTTCGACAAGGCCTACCCGCAATTTGGCAAAGATCCCAGGAACGTTCGGTTCGCGCTGAGCACCGATGGGATGAATCCGTCCGGCGAGCTGAGCAGCTCCCACAGCACCTGGCTGGTCGTACTGACCATCTACAACCTACCTCCCCATCTGTGTCAGAGGCGCAGGTATCTTCTGTTGACCATGCTTATCTCGGGACCGAAGCAGCCCAACAACGATATCGATGTTTTCCTCAAGCCGGTAATGGAGGAAATGAAGGAGCTATTTGATGTTGGGGTCGAGATGGTGGATGCGTCCCTCAAGGAGAAGTTCACCCTAAAAGCCATCATCTTTGTCACCATCACCGACTACCCCGGCCTCTTCTCACTGTCGGGATGTGTAATGTGCATCGACGAGACATGCTACACTTACCTCAAGGGATCGAACAAGATTGTCTACATGAGGCACATGCGGTTCCTTCCAAAAAGGCATAGATATAGAAGAAGTGTCATGAATCAATTGTTCGATGATCAGGGCGAGCCATAGGGTGAACCACTGGCGCAGACTAGTTGCGGGCCAAAGGTGTATGAGATGGTGAAGGATATTGATTAGATCGAGTTTGGGAAGAAGAAGAAGCCATCAGAGGAGGGGACAAAACAAACGAGGAAGCGAAAGCGAGACACGACAGAGGAAGCGTCGCAGGTCCCCTCTGTTCCTTTCAAGAAGAGGTCGATTTTCTTCGAGTACCTGTCATATTGGAAGACACTGAAAACACCTCATGCCATCGACTGTATGCATCTCGAGAAGAACGTCTTTGATAGCACGATCGGTGTCCTGGTGGACATCCCGGGAAAGACGAAGGATGATCTGAAGTCACGGACGGATCTTCTCAACCAGGGCATCAGGCAGGACCTTCACCCTGGGTCACCTCATAATGGTAAAGTCGATCTTCCAGGTGCGGCCTACAACGTAAGGCATGGCGAGAAGACTGCTATGCTCAAGCTTCTTAGGGGTATCAAGGTGTCGACTGGTTTCTCTTCCAACATCAAGAGTTTCGTCTCCTTGAAAGACCTCACATTGACCGGCTACAACACACATGACTGCCACATCATTATGTTGAGATACAGTCATTGGCAAGTTCAGGAATCAAGTGACATGTATAGCCAAGGAGAAGGTGGAGATCACTTGGCCCAACTGGCACGATGTACCGGTTGACATAAAAAACAATGTATGGGGTGAGGTGACAAGGAGATTCAGATATCCGCCCTCAGCTGACTACAGACTCAAATATCCATTTTGGTTCCCCGTATATTATACTAAACCGAATGTAATTTGCTTATTTTAGGTCCTAAATAAATTTAAATAAAAAGTTGTCAACTACAAAGTTTTTTAACTTTTTGAGATCTACAACTTTTATTATAAAACGTATGTGAGTGAGTAGTGCAGTGGTAGAGAAGGCTCCGCGCGAGGGAGAGGTCGTGAAATTGCGTGCAAAATGTCGCGACTTGCGCAAAATGCCCATGTGCAGGCACTATCTAGTGAGGGCCTCCCTCAATTAAATAAAACTTTTTCTCTATTTTTCTGATTTTTTTGGTTTTTAAATTTACCGAGTGTTTTTCTTTGCCGAGTACAATCATGACACTCGACAAAGCCCGATAAAAGGTTCTCGACAAAGTGCTCTTTGCCGAGAGCTTTTTTGTCGAGAGCTCTTTGCCAAGTGTGACACTCGACAAAACTTTTGCCGAGTGTTTTTTGGGCCACTCGGCAAAGAATAGAAATCCGGTAGTGTGTAGTCACTTAGCGTTCTGTGCCACAACAAATAAACTAAAATGTAAGGTCATACTTCACCATTGTCTAAATTTAATTGGATGCTACAAAATCAAGGACGGACTATCATGCACATTAGTCTTTAATTAATTGTAAATGTTAGCCCTTGCTATGGGCACTCTTCTGGCTATATCATTAGAGTACAAAATAGATCATGGAATATTAGACAGGTTTCATGATTAAAATAAACAAATTATACTAGAATCAGCAAGGTGGTGGTTAAGTACCCTATGATGAGTACGAGCAGGCACGGGCACTAGTGACAAGGTTAAGCATTAAGTATATATAGATAAGGACAGATGACAGAATGAGTGAATGACAGAGGTGGACGACACCCAAGTATGAGGAGCACATATGAGGACTCAACTGCTGACGGTGCAAGAAGTATCCACGGCCCGGGTGCTCAAATTGGCAGCTAGCAATGTTGCCCCCACCAGTGCAAGCTCCTCTTCTGCACCAAGAGCATGGAAGAGCATCACGGCGGCACGAGGGGCACGCAGCACTAGCAGGCACCCGCAGCCGGCAAGGCATGCTGAGGGGATCCTCTCCTGGACATTTGCTCAAGCACACTGGAGCACCCGCTGCTGTTGAGGCATGAACCACAGTTGCTGTACGTACTGCCTTGGAGGCATGGCACCCACTCCTGATGTCTGTAGGACCGGAAAGACATCAGCTCGCTCGACGACGATCCACAACGAACATGATTGGCATTCCTGATGCCTCTTCGTCCTATCGTTTCACCAACATTTTTCATAGAGTACAAGTCCTAAGAACTACTCCGTATACTCCTATTTGTCTGACACACATTCTGGCAGTCGTTCTGCTACATTTTTCTTCATGTTACTGTTGTTGGTGAAGGTATTCAAGTGGCCCCCTATAAAAGATTTTTCATAATTCTGCTCATTTTTGTTCATGAAACGGTGCCCCTATAAAAGATAAAATGATGGTAAAGCATTCAAGCGGGCCGTCTGCACTTTTGTAGGGGGGTTCAGTTTGCGCAGATTTTATAAATAATACTTGTTAATGTCTGTACAATGCATATATTTAATCACTACCACAATCCTGATTTACCTTGAGTGCTCAACATTTCCTTGAGGGCCGAAACAAAACCGCCAAGGAAATTATAATTTTCTTGGCTGCAGACATAGACCTCCAAGAAAATAGATATTCTTGAGTGTTGAACCAAACCGTCAAGGTGAAGGCTCATTTCCTTGGGTGTTACATAAAACCACCAATGTAATTGATATTTCTTTTTGTGCTCCTTCAAACCGCCAAGGTAATTTGTATTTCCTTGAGTGCCACTTGAAACCGCCAAGGTAATTCAAATTTTCTTGGGTGTAACTTGAAACAGCCAAAGAAATTCACGTAACTTTGAATTTCAAATTTTTTAAATTTTACAATGTCCTCAGATGGAGATATAACTTAAATCAAAGTTATAGTATTCGATGACATCTAAAACTTTTTAGTTCAAACTTTTCACATTTGAAATCATTTTGGATCTCAAATATTCATTACAAGATTCAACAAATGAATACAAAAGAAAATGGTGATTCAATTACTCACAAGTTGCTTTGAAGTGTAGTGGTAAGAGTTGTCATTGTGAAGTAACAGGTCCAAGGTTTGAATCATAGCAAGAGCATTTTTTGTCCTTGGAGGTTATCGACTGTCAAGGAAACTAGTTTCTTTGGCTGTTAGCCTCCAAGAAAATTATCCTTGAGTGCCACAACCATCAAGAAAACTAATTTTCCTTATCTCCTATCCTTGAGTGAATTTGCTTGACAGTTTGTGATCAAGGATCATTTCCTTGACGGTTTAACCCCTTTCATTGGCGGTTTTGGGTACTCAAGACAATTCACGATTCTGGCAGTGAATATACCAACTACTAGAAAGTTTTTCTTATAAAAAAAGCAACAAGTAGGTTTTTCAATTTTTTGTTGACAACTACAGAGCAGAACCACCATATCGCATCAATAATAGTTACTCATCAGAAGTAAAGCAATGAGATAAGGTTTAAATTAAATGTCACAATTTAACCTATTGATCGTCTCAAAAAAAATTAACCTATTGACAACTTTTGTGTAGAAGCAAGCATGGAGTGATGGTTTTGAAACAGTTACCTCAAATATTTTTGAGTAACTAAATTTCAAGTTGCGTTGTAAAGCGGATGACTTTTAGGAAAATTTTGCTACAGAACACTTCACATATGGAAAATTGGCTGAGACACTGAAATAATTTTTCTGTGCTGTGGGACACCATTTTCTTTTTTGTGGGACACTAGGCGGTGTCCTATAGCAAATACAGTGTCCCATAGCCAATTCCGAAAATTAATAGTGTCCTATAGCAAAATTCGCTTAATCTAATTTCAGTTTATGGGCCGACTCAAGTGGAGCACAAGGCTTCGTTTCTTTCTGAGGTGGTAAGGATGTGCACTAAAGACGCTTTACCTATAATTATAGGTGGCGACTTTAACATTATTCGCAGATTTGAGGATAACAACAATGATAATTTCAATGCAAGATGGCCTTTTTTGTTTAATGCTGTCATTGACACTCTTAACCTTAGGGAGATAGCGTTGTCAGGAAAGAATTTTACATAGGATAATCGCCAACAGGTACAAACTTTAGAAAAATTAGACAGGGTACTTTTTTTTGCGAAAATTAGACAGTGTTTGTACGGACTTTGAGTCTAAGTACCCAATCACTACCGTGCAAGCTTTGACTAGAGAATTCTCTGACCATACACCTTTGTTATGTTGCACGAATAATTCTTGTGCAGCTTATCAGCCCCAATTTAAGTTTCAGTTGGGTTGGTTGCTGAGGGAAGGGTTTGTGATATGGTGAGTGATGTCTGGCAAACCGTGGTAGTTGATGGTACTCCCCTAGAGAGGTGGCAAGCGTAGATAAGAAGACTTCGCCAATATCTTAGTGGTTGGGCAAAAAAAGTTAGTGGGGCATATAAGAAAGAGAAAAAGGCCCTCTTGGACAAGCTGGACGAGTTAGATAAGAAGGTAGAAACACTTTTGTTAAATAAAGTCGAAGTAAACCTATAGCATGTTCTAAATGAGAGGCTGGTTGAGCTTCTCCGAGAAGAAGAGTTAAAGTGGTACCAAAGGGCTAAGGTGAAGCACCTTTTGGAAGGGGCACAAGTACCAAATATTATCATCTGTTAGCAAATGGTAGACACCGGAAAACTCGTATTTTCCAGTTAGACAATGAGAATTCTATAATAAGTGGTGATGCTCAACTCAAAGAGCATATCACCCATTATTATAAAAACCTTTTTGGTTCCTCTAGGTTATCTAATATTGCTCTGGAGGAGTCACAAATAGGGGATATTCCTCAGGTTTCACGGTTTCACAGCTGGAGAATGAGTTCCTGACTGACGTTTTTCCGGAGTCCGAGGTGAGGGCGGTTATTTTCCAAATGGAACATAATAAGGCACCTGGTCCGGATGGTTTTCCACCAGAGTTTTATCAGGTTTTTTGGGAGATGATAAAAGGTGACCTGGTGGCTCTATTTGAGGATTTCCACCAGGGTGTACTACATCTACATAGTTTAAATTTTGGAAATATAATTCTGCTCCCAAAGAAAGACGATGCGAGAGTTATTCAACAATATAGGCCAATCTGCCAGATTCCATTCCAGAGATCGTTCACTCGTTTCCAATCAAGCGAACCATATAACTGAATAGTTCACTAGGGTCCATCCACACGTTACTCCTTGCCTTTTAGGATATATGGGAGCAGATGCTGCTGAGGAAAGCCCACTTACACATCTCTCTTCTTGCCTTTTTCTCTATTTATTTTTCCTTTTTTTTATTTTTCCTTTTTATTTTTATACAAATTATTTTGTAGACAATTTTTGTTTTTATATTAATATACTATGATATTAATTTATACGTCTAAATTCTTGATAACTTATATGTACAACTTTATATCTAAATCATTCGTAAGTTATATATCTAAATTATGCAGACAAATTATACACATAAACTTTTATTTCGAAAAAAAGTTACTAAGTTATACACAAAATTTTAATACTACCACAACTTTCAATATAACATTTTGCGGAGGTGAACTTATTAGCACAAGTTTTTTATTAAAACTTCATTGGGAAAGTTTATAAGTTGTATAGATAACACAAGTTGTATTGATTAAATTATGTAAAGTTGTATGAACTAATTTATGTACACAAGTTGTGTATTGATAAACTTTTGTACATAAGTTATGTTTTCATAATTTTTTATGTTTCTAAGTTTTGGTATAAGTTATAACAATCTGCTTCTTTGCGTGTTATTAACTTTTATATTTGCAAGTTTTGGCATAAGTTATAAATTAATTTGTTTCTTTGTGTTTAATAACTTTTTATAAATAAGTTATGTTTCATAACTCCTGTGTTTCCATATTTTTCATATAACTTATCATTATAAGTGGTACATATAAGTTATACATATAACTTCGTAGCTTTCAAAAAAGAAAAAATATGATTTTTTTATTGAAAATAGAAAACTTTCCAAAAAAAAGGGAAAGTTGTGGAAAATTTTTTTACCAAAAAAGGAAAGTCACAGAAGCTATCGGATCGTTCGCCAGATTTGAATCTGGTGAACGTTCGTTGTTTAGTGGTGCTGGGCCAATCTGTTTGTTGAATGTTTCTTTCAAAATTTTCACTAAAGTGGCAACTAACAGATTATCTACCATTGCTAAGAAAGTTACCAGGCCAACTCAGTCAGCTTTCATTCCGGGGAGGAATATCATGGAGGGTGCGGTTATCCTCCATGAGACAATTCACGAATTACACTCAAAGAACCAAGACGGGATCATTTTTAAAATTGATTTTGAGATAGCTTATGACAAGGTAAATTGAGATTTTCTACAACAAACCTTGAGGATGAAAGTTTCTAAAGTAATAATGGTGCTCATGGGTGCAATGTTTCATAGAAGGGGGGGGGGGGGGGGTAATGTGAACATCAAGGTTAACGACCAGTTAGGTTCTTACTTCCAGACAAAGAAAGGGCTACGATAGGGTGACCCAATGTCACCAATACTATTTAATATAGTGGTGGATATGTTGGCCATACTCATAGCCAGAGCCAGGGAAGCAGGTCAGGTTGAAGGAGTTATTCCTCACCTTATTCATGAGGGCTTGTCCATTTTACAATATGCGGATGACACAATAATATTTATGAGTCATGATGTTGCGAAGGTGACGAATATGAAATTGACTCTAAGTACCTTTGAGCATCTGTCCAGGCTTAAAATAAATTTTCAAAAAGTGAGCCCTTTTGTTTTGGCAAAGCCAGAGAACAAGAGACGTTTTATTCGTAGTTATTTGGCTGTCAGCTTGGAAAATACCCTTGCAGAGATACCTTGGTATACCCATGAGCACAAGAAAGCTAATCAATAAGGATTGGGATGTAGTAGTGAACAAGATTGAAAAAAGACTCGGTCGGTGGAAAGGAAAATTGCTTTCGGTTGGGGCCGACTGGTACTGACAAATTCTATTCTTTCCAACCTACCTATGTTTATGATGTCCTTCTTTGAATTGCCAAAGGGTGTGCTTCAAAAAATTGATTGTTTTAGGTCAAGATTTTTTTGGCAAAATGATCAGCATAAATGAAAGTATTGGCTAGCTAAGTGGGAGGTTCTGTGCCAGCCAAAATCACAAGGTGGAGTTGGTATACATAATCTTTAACTTCAAGACAAATGTTTACTTAGTAAGTGGCTCTTCAAGCTCCTTAACGAGGAGGGTTTGTGGCAGGAACATCTAAGAAATAAATATATTAAGGATAAGACTTTGTGGAGTTGCAGTAAAAAACCAAATCAGTCTCACTTCTGGAATAGTCTGATGAATGTTAAGGATACTTTTATGGGTTTTGGATCCTTTAAGGCAAAGGATGGTTTGCAAATACGTTTCTGGGAGGATAACTGGTTGGGAATCAACCATTGAGTGTCAAGTTCCTTGCGTTGTTCAATATTGTGAGAAGAAAACATGATTCATTGGCTAAGGTCCTTAATTCTGTACCTTTGAACATTTCTTTTAGGCGCAATTTAGTTGGTAATAATTTAAGAAATTGGCACGGAATTGTTGCTTCTTTACTTGATGTGAATATATGTGTGGAATGGTGATACAACATGTGAATATAATTTAAGAAATTGGCACGGAAAATTCTCAGTAAAATCTATGTATGTTGCGCTAATTAACAATGGGGTAAGGGTGTCATAGGATTTATGGCGGATTAGAGTACCTTCAAAAATAATTCTTTTTGGTACTTAAAGAGAGAGGTCATTTTAACTAAAGATAATTTGGCGAGACGAAACTGGAATGGTGATACAACATGTAGTTTTTGTCATTCCCCATAAACTATCCATCACCTCTTTTTAAGTGCTTTACATGCTAGATTTCTGTGGCGCGATGTACATCTTTTTGTTGGCGTTATCATCCCCTCAAAATGTGGATGACTTATTTAGAAGTTGTTCTAAATCGGCTGGTACCGAACATAATTCTTGTTATTAGTGGCAACTTCTGCTTTGTGTTGGACGGTTTGGTTAACATGAAACAAAGCGGTTTTTGACAGGTGCACACCAGAATCTTTCTTGCAGGTACTTTTTAGGGGAACATTTTGGCTCCGTCAGTGGGCAATATTGCAGCGGCGTGAAGAATCACAGGACCAGCTGATTGTCGTCGCCCAACATCTAGAGTCATCGGCATTGCAATTCTTTAGTTCCACTTGTTAGGTGTCTGCAATATTTATCAATTTTACTTAGTCAAGAGTCGTGGTTTTTTCGTGTGTGGGGGCACAACATGCTGGCTGTTTTGCGCCTCAAACTTTGTAATAAGGGCGTGAGTCCTGGGAACCCCCGAGCACCGCGACCGCGTTCGTGGTGTCATGTCGAAGATGAGTTGGAAGTAAATTGAGTCGTGGCAATCTGATGTGGCCACATACAAGTCCAGGCATAGGTATAAAGATGAGCTATATAAGAAGGGCTACAACGAAAGCATGGCCGAAATGATGAAAAGCTCAATAAAGGAAGTCTTCACAAGCAACGACCTAGAGATGGTGGTGATGAGGTCGAAAATGTTTCACGACCATGGACTGCCCAATCCTCAATCAAAGAAAAAGCAATTATTAGTGCTGATGAACGAGGATTGCCCAAGGATCTCGAACGAGGACATCCAGGAAAACCAACACGTCCACCTCCTGATCCCGTTCGGAAGCTCCAAGAAGATGCACATGGCCGACGGATGCATACTTCCAGCCCATGATATCCACGACTTCAACAAAGAAGACATCCCTGAAGGCTATGTGGTCGTGACCCTACTTTGGAACGTTCTCAACCAGGAACATTTTGAATTGGACCATCCCAACCTACAACCGGTCAGGCACCTAGAGCAGGCAATTGGGTTCGAAGTCCTATGGAACCACTAGGACATCGAAATCATTGTGCCAATGCCAACTCCAATGCTGACACCAGCATCACAACCATCAACAGATGGATCTTGTCCTCCGGAAGATCCGGATCACGACAGCGATGATGACGAAGGAGAGGGCGCGGACAAGGGTAAGGGAAAGGACAAGGGAGAAGGCGGTGGCGAAGGCGGGGACAAGGACAAGGTAGAAGGCGATGGTGGGGGAAAGGAAAAGGGCACGAACATGGGCACGTGTCTCCCCCGCCTCGAAACAGACCGCCGGTCAGCTCGGTCAATGAGGCAGAAAGCTCAGAGGCCCGTAAGGGAGACAACACGACAATGACAAGCCAGCGGAGCACGAGCGACCAACCAGGAGGCACGGCGGGGGAGGCAACAGGGACGAGGACACCTCCCCCGTCGACCACAAGCCAATGTCCTCCCCCGCCCAGCAAGGATCCACGAACGTCCGACGACAAGCTCCCGTACATGCTCACGTTTGAAAGGTATGGTAACATCGAGCATAATAGTCTGTTTACATTTCACGACCATAGTATATATGCTACTAACATTCCTATCCATCGTTTGCTAGTCCTCAAACTACCCGTCAACTATTTGATGAGGCTAAAGACTGCCCTGGCCACTATGAGTGCGGGAAGTTCATGATTCCCAAGGCCTAACTCATCGACGAGGAAAAGTGGGAAACAAGGAGGTTCCATCTATGGTACATGCAAGCTGCAAAAGCCGAGATGCCAAGTTTAAACGTCAAGATTTCCCCGGAGTACTTCCACTTGCCCGCTGGCAATGAAATGCAACTACCCGTCGACTTCAGCGACATGTACAACCTGATGCGGGAAGACGACTTGGACATCATTCAAATCACACTATTCACACTATAAGCGATGAATGCAACTTCCACGGATCACTACATTCACATTTTCCACAACTCTATACTTATTATGTCATGATGACTTGTCTATGTAGGATGACGGTCACCGTAAGCAATAAAAAGATACGTCATGTACTCTACCTCTTTCTTGCACATATTGCTGAAAGAGTCATCAAGGGTTTCGAGAGCAATGATCCAGAGATTACAGTTCGACATCGAGGGAAGAAATATGAAGAAAATATAAAAAACGGAGAAGACTAAGTTAAAAAATTACATACTAGAATGCATGAAGAAGATCAAGCCGGATGGGCCAGAGTGTATAATGGCTGCCTATCACTTTGGGTAAGTCAAATACATGTAGGTAAAGCTAAGTGGCTAGCATATCATGCCTTCTCATCGTCGTAAACTTTATTTTGTTTCGATGGTGCAGCCAGGGCCTCGTCGGTGGCCACTAGGTCGCTTTTATCCTATACCCTCGGGATGGCAGGGCATGTGTGTTTTACTCCTTGAGCGTACCAAACAAGAAAGAGTACAAGAAATTCAAAGATTATCTGAAAAAGTAAGTCACTGAGATTTTTCATCATTTACGGTTAGCATACCTATTTAAATTGTTGTTAAAACTATTATATTCCGTACAACGCTTATAAGGAATACCAAAAGGTTCTCGGATTCTGGGATCGAAGAACTCAAAATTTCAAGGACAAGCATAGGTACCACCTCAAAATCCGATGAGATTTCCCGGTACCTATTTCGAAGGTTGAATTCATGTTTCATACATATGGGTTCTAATGCTTGTGTATCAATCATGCAGTGCGCCAAACAATCGCTGGGATCGAAGGCATGTGGCTTGTACACCTGCGAGTTTCTGAGGGAAAGCAAGGAGTACACCAACAGCTGGAAGAAGCTCAAGAAAGGTGTCAAGTATTAGGGAGAGCAGCAGATCCACAAGATGTGCTTTAAACAAGCCAAGGCGGACATATGCAAGTTTGTAATGGAGAAATGCGTTCTCGAAGGAGAAACGTTCTTCGACAATGAGTCCAAGCTGGCGTTGCTACCCCAGTACAAAAAAAACTCAGAAAATAGAACATAATGCTTCGTCTCAGAGATTACGCTCACCAAGTTGAAATATGACTTGTAATTTCAAATTGAAAACAATTAAGTTAATGTGTATATGATGACAAGAACAACTAAGTGACTTTGTATGTTATGTATGGATGGTTTATATATGCATACATATCTCTGTTTGAAATCTGGAATTGATTTTAAATCTGCAATTGATTTGAATTCATATCCTCTTTTCTGCTGGTTGCATTATTTATTTTTTTATCCAAAATTAATAACTGTGACGACAACATAAAGAGTCCGCTGTGGTAAAACACTTACCGCAGTAGGCGCGTTATGTTACCCGCTGCAGTAAATATGATTAACCGCAACGGACACTTTATGTTGCCCGCTGCAGTAAATATGATTAACCGCAACGGGCACTTTATGTTGCTCGATGTCTATGGTGCCAGCTGTGGTACTTGCCACGATTAACCGTGGCCTCATCACCACAGCGGGCGCCATTGACCGCTGCAGTAAATCCAAAACGACTGCTGCGGTTAAGCTGTGTGTACTAGTGTCAAACGAGAAGGTATACCCTACACATTTGTGTACACAACTAATATCAGAGAGGTAAAAAGAATGGTCATGACATGGCACACTATATATACTGAACTGGGCAGGGCAGAATGTATACCACATTAGGGGAGGGGATGAGATGATGGAACATCATATATATATAGGTTGTGCTTACTTCGTTCCTATGTGAAATATTTGAAAACAAACAGAGAGAGTTGGGTGAACAAGATGGTAATAGGCATGCGAGGTAGCAGGACATTAGGTTTTCGAAGATGTAGCGTGCCTAGTGTACAATCTAGTTTGGCACAACTAAAAAAGCGGCTTATTTGACAAGCAGCTAGATAAAATGCTATCTAGCTTGTTTGGCACGAGCTTTGAGCCGGAACTCACACGTGATTGACGGCGTGCACAGGAAACCGAGGGTGGCGCGGCACTTGTCGGTTCCGATCAAGGTAAACAGTACGTCTAGGGCAACTACGTTGCTACACGTCAGCTGTCTTGTACATCGTCTCATGCAGTGCCACGTAGGATTTTTGCTGATGTGGATGAAAGAGAGAAGTGAAAGAGAAAAGGTCGTTGTTTCGCGAAATAACCACCTCATAAGCTAAAATTTAGGACTATAAGACAACTATTCTACCATTGTATGAGTTGTTGTTATCATGCAACTCATAAATTATTTTTATTCTATCCATAAATTAAGGAAGCATGAGTTGTTATGAGACAACTTAAAAAACAAACCATTATACATGTCGTCTACTAAGTCGTCTTAAAATTACGTGGCACTAACTGAGACCACTTACGAGACAAGAGCAATGTACTTGCCGTAAGGGCGTCCCCAACGGTGACTAAATAGATAATTTAGAAGAGTTTTTATTGGATGGAAGGAAGGCAGCGGACAGCGCTAGCGATAGAATAATAGCCAGGCTTGCATGTTTACCAAAAAAAAATTTCTCTCGCCGTTGGGAACAATAGCCTTTTTATTTTATTATTTGCTTTTCCTTTTTTTTTCTTTTCATTTAATAATATATTATGATTTTAGAATAGGTTTTCGACTACACATTGTATGTTGCTCTATACGTATACACGTATATTGATAGAGCATATGTAAAAATCACAGAATTATATATAGTATGAAACTATTTACATATATTATATATATGAATATTGTATATATATATATATATTTATATATATACAAGTTTATATTTACATAACACAAATGTTTATACATTATACGTTTGGTGGTGTTTCTTGTCGATAACATTCAATCTTAATCTTGATCTCGGTCGGGTTGGATTTGTTCGTTGCGGAGCATGTAGGTCTCGCCATTTGGGTTTATGACTTCCTCCAAAAGAAATCCCGCTATTGTCTCCATAATAGCATTTATCTGGTCCGAGCATAGATGATTTTTATTCATCCAATCAGACTTCAGTTTGAAGCAAAGTAAATAAAATGTATTAGTATAAATATGTTTGATTAACAATACCAACAATATGATTGATTTTCAAGTGGATTTGCCAAGTGCCAGATCGCGTGGCACTCGGCAAAGAGGGATACTTTGCGGAGTGCCGCTAGATCTGGCACTCGGCAGAGAGCAGACACACGTGGCAGCCCCTGCCACATCTTTTGCCAAGTGCCAGCTGGCCAGGCACTCGACAAAACCTGTCTTTGCCGAGTGCCAATCCTGCCACTCGGCAAAGTATTTTATTTATTTTTTGATTTTAGCCACCAAGTTTTTTGTGAAGCACTTCCACAGTACCATGGTCAAAATGTTCAAATTTGACATATTTTGAAAGCTTTTTGTTATATTTCTTAACTTTATTTTGTTTTGTTGATTTTTTTCAAAAAATGTAAGTTCGAATTGCGGGTGCATCGAATAATGGATTTCAATGATTTAAAAAATGTTTTTCTTGTTCTTGAGCATGGAAGAGCTCCTGTGTGGCACCAAGAAAGTGTCACGGCCTGGTGCTCAAATTGGGGCAAGCAATGTTGCCCCCACGAGTTCAATTCAAGCTCCTCATCCGCACCAAGAACATGGAAGAGCTAGCATAACGGCAGCACGAGGGGCACGCAGCCCTAGCCGGCAAGGCATGTTGGAGTGGATCTCTTCTCCTGGACATTTGTTCAAGCACAGTGGAGAACCCGCTGCCGAGGAGGCATGAGCCACAATTACTGTACGTACTTCCGTGGAGGCATGGCAGCCACTACTCCTGATGTCTCTACGACCGAAACGACATCAGCTCGAGGACGATCCACAGCGAACATGATTGGCGTTCCTGATGCCTCTTCGTCCTATATATCTTTGCACTAACATTTTTCATAGAGTAGAACGAAGTGCCTTAGAACTATATAATATATACTCCTATATTTGTCTGACTCAGATTCTCATGGTCCTCCTACATTTTTCTTCATGTAAGTGTTGTTGGTGAAGGTATGAAACGGTGTCCGTAGAAAAGATAAAATGATCGCAAAGCATTCAAGCGGGCCGTCTGCGCTTTTTTGTAGGGGGTTCAGTTTGTGCAGAATTTATAAATAATCCTTTGTAATGTGTCTGTATAATGCATATATATAATAAACCAACTACTAGTAAGTTTTTCTTATAAAAAACAACTAGTAGGTTTTGAAATTTTTTTGTTGACAACTAAAGAGCAGAACCACCATATCATATCGCATCAACAATTACTCCATCAAAAGTTAAGCAATGAGATAAGGTTTAAATTACATGACACAATTTAACCTCTTCATAATTTAACTTTTGTGTAGAAGCAAGCTTGCATGGGGTGATGGTTTTGATCGAAACAATTACCTTATATATTTTTTAGTAACTAAATGGTGAAACAAATAATAAAAAAGCAGGCCAACCTATCCAGCTATAAAGACCTCACGGGACCTAGGTGGATGGGATGCATCCTAACTAGCAGCTTCGGCCGTTCTTTTGTAGAGCGACGTGATGTTCATCATCATACCTCCACCGCCCGACATCTTTGTTCAAGGACCTGCAAAATAAACAAAAAAAATAATTAGAAAAACATGCAAAATGAACAAGACCATGTTGAGACACCCAGGTAGCCATGCAGCATTGCAAGACCATGTTGAGCCAGCCAGCCAGGTAGTGTGTGCGGCGGATCTAGCTTCTCCCGCACTACCCCCAATCCATGTTGAGACACCCGTCGTCTCACCCATGTAGGAGGTTAAGTTGACAAGGGAGACTGGGGAGGCCACTGACCAGCCAATCGCAGAGCAGCATGATAGCACCCCTGTGCCTGGCGCCTCCGATATCGTGGTGTCGAGGGTGTTCGTTGAGGCTGTCCAACAGACGCAGGAGGATGCATATGGGTCGGCGAGGGAGCATGGTGAGGTCGCACTCCAGCTTCAACCAGATCCGCACGTCAGCACCCCCTGCGCCTGACGTGGTGTCCAGGGCACCTGTCGAGGTCGTCCTTCAGCTGCACCCGGCTCTGCAGGAGGTCACTCCTCCGCTACCGGCTGCACCAGTGGAGGTGGTCGGCACTTCTCCACCAAGCGAGCCCACGCCCAACACCCAGGGAGGCGGCCCGACGTCTTGACAAGTACACGGAGGAAGTCCACTGTAAACGTCCCAATACCTATACTCGCTGCACCATCCAAGCAGATAGTGGCGCCTAGGCGGCAGATGGTACCATTGCGCAGCAGACGCAGCGTATGGATCATAATTCCTGCGAGTAAGAGAGGGGAGATCTTGATCATGAAGAGAATGGGTGACCTGCCTGCTTCTGCTGCTCCTCCATCTATCGTCGGCCTCCAGGCGTTCACTCGACTCATTCTTTAAAGGTGACCTCAGCGCAGAGGAGTCGGAATGCTTGGACCATTTGTTTCCGGCGACTAGAAAAAAGGCACCAATGCAAGGGCCACTGCGGCTGCCTAACTGAATGAAGCTCACTGGTTGTTCCTTCAAGGAGTTACAGTCAACAATGATTAACACATCAGTAATCTCATGGAACGTGCGCGGCCTTAATGCACAGGCTAGGCGTGATACTACTGTCGGAACCCTAGTGGATGACACAAGACCTTCCATAGTTTGTGTGCAAGAGACTGATCATGAGGGAATGGAGCTTGCAATTCATGCACAGTTTTCCAACATTTTTGGGACTGCACACTGCAGCGGCTCCTCCATTACATTCAGTTCGCTCGGAATTCAGACGCTCGATTTGAGCGGCCTTGATGCACCGATCGAAGCTAACGATGTTTTGGCGGCGATCAAGGCTTTTGCCAGCGGATCGGGCTCCGGGGCCTGATGGTTTTACAACCAATTTTTACAAAGCTTGCTGGCCAATCATCCAAGTTGAGTTGATGGAGGCAGTCCATGCATTTGCTACTGGAAACACCAGACATTTTGACAAGACCAATGGTGCGCTGGTTGTGCTGCTACCTAAGAAAGTCGGTGCCAGTACACCAGGGGATTTTAGGCCAATATCAATGATTCACAGCTTTGCCAAGTTAGTTTCCAAGATACTAGCACTCCGCCTAGCACCCAAGCTGAAGTTGCTCATTGAAAAAAATCAAAATGCCTTCATCCAGTCCAGGTCCATTCATGACAATTACAAATATGTACAGCGTGCAGCAGTTCTGATCAGAAAGAAGAAGATACCAATGTTGTTGTTGAAATTAGACATCTCCAAAGCATTTGATACGCTCTCCTGGCCGTTCTTTTGGAGGTGTTGAAGGCAAGAGGTTTCAGTGACACATGGTGTGGTTGGATAGAATCGCTCTTCAGCTCCGCCTCCTCCAGAATCATCCTAAATGGCCATCAAGGCCCAGTGATCAAACACATGAGAGGGGTGCGGCAGGGTGACTCTCTTTTCCCCCATGTTGTTCATTATCGCTATGGACATCCTACACCGAATGTTCATAAAAGCTTCTATGGATGGGATTCTGAAGCGGATGTGACCTTCACAAGTCAAGTTTCAGTGTAGTTTCTACGCCGACGACGTGATCCTCTTCATCCGTCCTAAGGCGCAAGAAGCCAGAGCAGTGAATCCTGAACATCTTTAGGCACTACCAGAGAAGAGGCCTTTGGACGATTTGCAAAATCAGCATTAGTCACGGAAAAATTTGCGCCCGGGACTAGAAAGGTCTTTAGCCCCGGTTGGTAAAGTTCCCAAGCCCAACGGCTCAATTGTCAGAGGGGCCTTTCACTACGGGAAAATCAATCTTTGCCGAGTGCCTGTGGCTTTGCCGAGTTCCAAATTTCGGGCACTAGGCAAAGAGCCTCTTTGCCGAGTGCCGGCCACGTGGCACTCGGCAAAGCGCAAACACAAGGCAAAGCATGCTTTGCCGAGTGCCACGTGGACGGCACTCGGCAAAGAGCCCCTCTTTGCCGAGTGCCGGCCACGTGGCACTCGGCAAAGCATGTGGCCCCGAATTGTGCCACGTGGGCGGTTCTTTGCCGAGTGCCACGTGGCTGGCACTCGGCAAAGAGGTGCCTTTGCCGAGTGCCAGCCACGTGGCACTCGGCAAAGAATGTGGCCCCGAACTGTGCCGCGTGGGCGGTTCTTTGCCGAGTGCCACGTGGCTGGCACTCGGCAAAGGGAATGAAAAAGTTTTTAACTACAAAGTTGGTTAACTTATCAAGATGAACAATTTTTGTTTTGGTGATTTTTTCATTTGACAAACTTAAAATAAATTCGTTCACAAATCTTATATATCTCTCCGGTAGTTTATAAAACTACAAGAGTGATATATAATGTTTATGAATAATATTAGAACCACAATGTCGGATGCATAAATAGTCAAACAACCAAAATAAACTTTGTAGATCTTGACAAGTTATGAAAGTTTGTAGTTGATAACTTTTTAATTTGAAGTCATCTAGTTATGCAAAACTGCGTCGAATTTGAAAATTTTAAAATTCAAATTTTTCAAAATACCTCAGATGGAGAAATGACCAAAATGAAAGTTGTAGATCTCAAAAAGTTATGAAACTTTGGTGTTGACAACTTTTTGATTTGAAATCATCTTGTCAACGAAAACTACGCAAATTATAAAATTTAAAATTCAAATTTTTATAAACGACCTCGGATGGAAAAACTACCAAAATAAAAGTTGTAGATCTTAAAAAGTTAGAAAACTTTGTAGTTTACAATTTTTTGATTTGAATTCGTTTAGAGCCTCAAATAAGCAAGTTACACATGATTTAGTATAATATATGGGTAATCGAAACGGAGATGGAACGTATATGAGTGTGTAGTGCAGTGGTAGAGGAGGCTCCGCGCGAACGAGAGGTCGTGAGTTCGAATCCTGCTGACTGCGTGAGAGAAAATTGCGTGAAAAATAGTAGAACTTGCGAATTCGAGGGCGACAAGTGGGCGCTGCCCAGTAGGCCCCTCCTCTAATTAAATAAAAAAATTTCCCTATTTTTTTGGGGTTTTTTTATTTTTTTCTTTGCCGAGTGCCAAATATGTCAGCACTCGGCGAAGCCTTCGCCGAGTGCCCGATATTTGGCGAGTGCTGACATATTTGGCACTCGGCAAAGAACCCTTTGCCGTGAAATTCTTCGCCGAGTGCCCTTCGCCGAGTGCGGCACTCGGCGAAGCCTTCGCCGAGTGCAAAAGGCTCTTTGCTGAGTGCTGCCAGCACTCGGCAAAGAGGGATTCTGCTGTAGTGTTTAGTCCCGGTTGGTGTTACCAACCGGGGCTAAAGACCGGCCTTTAGCCCCGGTTGGTAACACCAACCGGGACTAAAGGTTTTGCCCCGGTTGGTGTATGTAGCCGGGGCTAAATGTTGGCATCTTTAGCCCCGGTTGATAAGACTAAAAGGTTTTGCTCCGGTAGGTGTACCCAGCCGGGGCTAAATGCCAACATTTAGCCCTGGCTGGGAATAAGAACCGGGGCTAAATGTCTCTCCCTATATTTGAACTGTTCTTCCACCTCAAGCCGTGCCCGAGCTCCTGTCTTCATTTTTTCTTCATCCAGTCACTTGCTTGCTTGTTTGCTCTTTTCTCCGGTGATTTTTGTTTGTTAACACATCTCCGACGATTGATTTATTTCATTACATCTACACCGTCATCGACTCCTTGAAAGGTTACTAGCTTAAGTTTTTCATTTTTGTAGCTATTTTGTGTTCATTGACTTGATAGTTCAAATTATTACTCTAAAAACAAAATATGACCGTTGAATTAGTTTATTTTAATCTTTTAGAGAAATAGAGACCATTTAAATCATTTGTTGACAAAAAATAGAAATATATAATACTTTAGTTTACAAAATGTGACCGGTTTAATTAGTTTTTTTTAGAAACAGAGATCAGTTAAATCATTTGTTTACAGAAATTAGAAATATATAATACTTTAGTTTACAAAATGTGACCGGTTTAATTAGTTTATTTTATTATTTTGGAGAAATAGAGATCAGTTAAATCATTTGTTTACAGAAATTAGAAATATATAATACTTTAGTTTACAAAATGTGACCGGTTTAATTAGTTTATTTTATTATTTTGGAGAAATAGAGATCAGTTAAATTATTTGTTTACAGAAATTAGAAATATATAATACTTTAGTTTACAAAATGTGACCGGTTTAATTAGTTTATTTTAATTTTTTGAGAAATAGAGATCAGTTAAATCATTTGTTTACAGAAATTAGAAATATATAATACTTTAGTTTACAAAATGCAGAAGGATGTCTGCTTGGTATGTTGTTTTCGAGGGCACCAAGCCAGGTATTTACACCAGCTGGGCCGAGTGCAGTCAGTATGTTCTCAAAGTTAAGGAAGCTGTGCATAAAAAGTACAAGTCTTTTGAGGAAGCTTCTGCAGCTCTAGAGGCTTTCAACTCAAGAATCAACTCAATTCCTACTGCACCTACCTCTACCTTACCTTCCTATCAGGTTGGAGTGGTAGGCAGTCCATCTTGTTGGACTGTGATGTGGGAAAAATGTGCAGGTGTTGTTAGTTGCTTTGGTTGTGGCCAAGTGGATTAGGCTGCACTGTTATCTTGATGTAATAATTAATTAGACAAGTTCAACTGCTACTACTTTTATGCCACCGGTGATTCTTACTAAATTTGGGTGTAATGAACTTGTTTATAAATTTGAGCTAGAAAATTAAATTTGCTGATAAGAATGAGAGATATAATCATGTTATATGTCATTTTATAATTTCATTTGTTTATAAGAATGAGAGATATAATTATGTGATATGTCATGTAATGCAGACGATGACACGTCACTGGATGTATAATGCTGATCGTCTCTCAAAAGAGTTCATTGATGGCGTGCATTATTTTTTAAGAGTGGCCGAGGCAAACAAGCGGAATGGTTTTATGTGCTGCCCATGTGCCCTTTGTAATAATTCAACGGAATATTCTAGCTCAAGGAGTCTTCACTCACACTTGTTCAAGTCGGTTTTCATACCAAACTATAGTTGTTGGATGAAGTATGGAGAAACTGGGGGTTATGATGGAAGAAGGTGAAGAAGAACAATTGGACCCTGACGATGACATTATTGCTCAATACGGTGACTTTGGTGATACTGCAATGGGGGAATGTGAAGAAGAGGCAAGTGCAGAAGACACACTCGTTGAAGATGATGCTCTTGGTGATGTCATTCGTGATGCACAAAGAGATTGCGAAAGTAAAAAGGAGAAGGCTAAGTTTGACTGTATGCTAGAGGATCACAGGAAATTACTATACCCGTCTGCTGCAGATGGACAAAAAAAAGTTGGGTACAACACTTGAGTTGCTACAATGGAAGGCACAGAATGGTATATCTGACAAGGCATTTGGACAATTATTGAAGATTATAAAATAAAAGATGCTTCCGAAACCTAACGAATTGCCGGCCACTACGTACGAAGCAAAACAAGTCGTCTGTCCTTTGGGTTTAGAAATCCAGAAGATACATGCATGTCCTAATGACTGCATCCTGTACCATGGCAAGGAATACGAGAATTTGGATGAATGCCCTGTATGTAACGCGTCACGATATAAGATCAGGCGAGATGACCATGGCGATGTTGAGGGTGAAGAACGTCCCCGGAAGAAAATCCCTGCCAAGATTATGTGGTACGCTCCTATAATACCACGCCTGAAACGTCTGTTCAGAAACAAGGACCATGCAAAGTTGGTGCGATGGCACAAAAGAAGACCGTAAGGTAGACAACATGTTGAGACACCATGCTGATGGGTCCCAGTGGAGAGCAATAGACAGAGAATTCCCGGAATTTGCAAAAGACGCTACAAACTTAAGGTTTGCTTTAAGTACGGACGAGATGAATCCTTATGGGGAACAGAGCAGTAGTCATAGCACGTGGCCTGTTACTCTATGTATCTACAACCTTCCTCCATGGTTATGCATGAAGCGGAAGTTCATTACGATGCCAGTGCTCATCCAAGGCCCGAGACAACCTGGCAACGACATCGATGTCTACCTGAGGCCATTAGTTGAGGAACTCCTACTTTTATGGAGTAAATCAGGTGTACGTGTGTGGGATGATTACAAACAGGAACACTTTGACCTGCGAGCATTGTTGTTCGTAACAATCAATGATTGGCCTGCTCTAAGTAATCTTTCAGGACAGACAAACAAGGGATATAATGCATGCACATATTGTTTTGATGACATGGATAGTATATATTTGAAAAAATGTAAAAAGGTAGTGTACCTTGGCCATCGTCGATTTCTTTCCGTGAATCACCAGGTTAGAAAGAAAGGCAAACATTTTAAAGGTGAGACAGACCACCGGAGCAAGCCTCGCAACAGAACTGGGGAAGATATACTTGAAATGATCAAGGATGTGAAAGTAGTCTTTGGAAAGGGGACGGGCAGTGAACCTGTTCCGAAAGATGCTTCGGGACACGCACCCATGTGGAAGAAGAAATCAATATTTTGGGAGCTACCCTATTGGCATGTACTAGAGGTCCGCCACACGATCGACGTGATGCACCTGACAAAGAATCTTTGTGTCCACCTTCTAGGATTCATGGGTGTGTATGGAAAGTCTAAGGATACACTTGAAGCACGACAAGACTTGCAGCGCATGAAAGAACGAGACAACCTACATCCAGAGAAGACAGATGATGGACGCCATTACTTAAGACCTGCTAGCTATACTCTTAGCAATGAAGAGAAGGAAATCATGTTTGAATGCCTAAACAGCATCAAGGTCCCATCTGGATTCTCCTCCAATATAAAGGGAATAATAAATATGCAAGAGAAGAAATTCTTAAACTTAAAGTCGCATGACTGCCACGTGCTTATGACGCAATTGCTTCCGGTTGCTTTAAGAGGAATTCTACCTCCACATGTACGTCTGGCCACTGTGAAGCTATGTGCATTCCTCAATGCAATTTCTCAGAAGGCAATTAATCCACTAGAACTAGCTACTCTACAGAATGATGTGGTTCAATGTCTTGTGAGCTTTGAGTTGGTGTTCCCTCCATCCTTCTTTAATATCATGACACACCTCCTAGTTCACCTGGTCAAGGAGATTCATATTCTCAGTCATGTGTTCCTACACAACATGTTCCCCTTCGAGAGGTTCATGGGAGTACTAAAAAAATATGTTCACCAACGTGCTTGGCCAGAAGGAAGCATCGCTAAGGGCTATGGGACAGAGGAGGTCATAGAGTTCTGTGTTGACTTTATTCCTGACCTTGACCCGATTGGTGTTCCTGAATCACGACACGAGGGGAGGCTGTGTCGAAAGGGGACACTAGGGAAGAAAACATATATCGGTACGGGGAACGATTATTTTAATAAAGCGCACTACACAGTTCTTCAAAACTCATCAGTGGTGGATCCATATATCGAGGTACACAAGGAGTCCCTACGATCCCAATTTCCTAGGAAGAATGAAGTTTGGATTACACGTGAGCACATGAATACTCTTAGCACTTGGTTGCGAAAAGAATGTCTGGGTGATAACAATATTGATGAGCAACTATATTTGTTGGCTAGGCAACCATCATGGCACATCCTCACGTACAAAGGATATGAGATAAATGGAAACACATTTTACACCATTGCCCAAGATAAAAGGAGCACAAACTAAAACAGTGGTGTTCGCGTAGATGCCACAGACCCAAATGGAAAGAGGCAAACATATTACGGCCGCATAGAGGAGATTTGGGAACTAGACTACGGACCTAATTTTACAGTCCCTTTGTTTCGATGCCAATGGGTCAAGACGACCGGAGGCGGAGTAACAGTTGACAAGGAGTATGGAATGACAACAGTGGATCTCAACAATATTGGATACAAAGGTGAACCATTCGTCCTTGCTGCTGATGTGAATCAGGTGTTCTACGTGAAAGACATGTCTACAAAACCCAAGAGAGGGAAAAATGATGAAAAATCAACCAAAGAGCCAAAACGCCACATAGTTCTTTCAGGAAGAAGAAACATCGTGGGAATTGAGGACAAGTCAGACATGTCAGAAGATTATGAAAGGGATGACCGAATACCGCCCTTCAGTGTGACCAAAGACCCAAGCATCCTGCTAAATGCTGAGGAGACTCCATGGTTACGACATGATCATAACCAAGGGACATACGTCAAGAAGAAGATCATCAGTGTACCCGCTTGACATATAGTGATGTTTTAACTAATATTATGTATTACAGTTTTTGTGTATTTAATAATGATTATTGATAGTCATGGTTCGTTGATGTCGGTGTCGAAATGACTTGATTTTTTTGATCATTATTTTTATTATTATATTTTCCTCTGTGCCGAATGAGATAAAAGCTAGTGAATTACACCTCCGGCCCACTGCGGTTTTTCATCAACCTCCACAACATTCTTCCTCCTAGGGCATACAAGACCCTGTGTAAAAGTTTGGCTCCATTCTGGATTATTTTGTTGGTAGGCCCAATTGACCCTATAATTATTGGGTGACAGTGTGCGGTAATTCAATTAAACCGGAAAAAGTAGCAAACCATCTCCGAAAAAACACAAACTTGTTGGTTGCCTCACCCATGCCACGTGACAACCTAAGAAAAAGTTTGAGACCAATACGACACAGAAACGTATATGAACTACACAAATTTATCTTTTAAAATTAAATTGTAATTTAACAGTGAATTTCTCTATCGTGCATTTGGACAATAAAAGCTAAACAACCCAAAATTTAACGTTCATATAATGCAAAAAATATTTTCCTATCGAGAACCAGTTGTTTCAGATATTTAAATTTAACATTATATTTTTGCATTAACAAAATATAAATTGTTATTTACATTTATATTTGTTATTATAAGAAAAGAAAAGAATTTATGTTACAAAATTTTCTACTATACAATAAGGTAAAAGGAAACACAACTGTTATTTTTAAGTAATTTTATGCCTAATATTAAATTTACTATGCAATTAACAAGTATTACAACATATTAATATAGCCAAAACTTAATTCAAAACCCAAAATACAGAAAACCCAAAACAAAGGCGGGAGAAACACCTTTAGTCCCAGGCCGTAGCACCACCCGGGACTAAAGGTACCTTTAGTCCCGGGCCGTAGCACCACCCGGGACTAAAGTTCCAACCCTTTAGTCCCGGGTGGGCTTACGCCCCGGGACTAAAGGTGTTTTAGTCCCGGGTGGTGCCACGGCCCGGGACTAAAGCCTCCCCGCGTATATAGGGCACAGTGCCCTCCTCCTTCCTCAGATCGACGTCAGAGCGCCCGCGCCGCCGCCTCCCACGCCGTCTTCGATCTAGTACCGCGCCGCCGTCGTCCTCGAGCTCTCTCGCCGACGTCCGCCTCCGTGCCCCCTCGGCCCTCGCCGCGTCTCCTCTCGCGCGGCCGCGCCAGCGCGCGCCTCGTCCTCGCCGTTCGCCGCGCGCGCCGTGTTCTTCGCCGCCGTACGTGCGTGGTGCTCGCCGTTCGTCGTGGTGCTCGCCGCGGTCCTCGCCGTGGTGCTCGCCGTTCGCCGCGCGTCATGGTCCTCGGCGCCGTGCGTGGTTGTCGCCGTCGTCCTCCCCGTGGTCCTCGCCGCCGTGCGTGTCGCTGCCGGTGTGTGTGCGTGTGTTGTGTGTGCGTGTGAAGAAGTACTGTGCAGTGCGTGTGTACTAATACTGTAAATAGAAAAAGAAAAAGAAATGTGAATGATATATATAGAAAAAGAAATAGAAAATGATATATATAGAAAATGAATATACATAGATATATATTTATAGAAAAATAGAATATATGCACTGCAGTGTATATATATATGTTTATAGAAAAATGAATATATATTTATATAAATATATGTTTGTAGAAAATGTTTATAGAAAACGTTTTTTACCCTAACAAAATATTATGTTTGCACCTGTAGATAAAAAGAGATTGGTCGCGTTGACCTCGCCGCCTTCCGCCGTCATCCTCATCGCGACGTCATCCTCGTCGCCGTCCGTCGTCGTCCTCACCGCGACGTCATCCTCGCCGCTATCCGTCGTTGTCCTCTCGTCAATGGTGTGTCATTTGTGATAGCTGGAGGAGGAATAATCACTTAGATATATTTTGGTTCACTTAGATATATTTATAAATATATGTTTATGCAAAAATCACTTAGATATATATATTTTGGTTCACTTAGATATGATATGTAAACATTTATTTATATCGGTCGTGTATATGTTTATGGAATAATCACTTAGATATGTTTATGGAATAATCACTTAGGTATGTTTATGGAATAATCACTTAGATATGACGACTTTTCGATCATGCCGGTACTGTTATTTTTACGAATATGGTCGTGTATATGTTTATGGAATAATCACTTAGATATGTTTATGTCGATAGTGTTATTTTTACGAATATGGTCTTTATGAATATACGTTATTTTTAATGTTGTCAAAACCTAGACCCGAAACCCTAAACACGAAACCCTGAACCCGAAACCCGAAACCCTGAACCCTAAACCCGAAACTCGAAACCCAAACCCAAACCCTAAACCTTAAACCCTAAACCCTAAACACGAAACCCTGAACCCGAAACCCGAAACCCGAAAACCAAACCCGAAACCCTAAACCCTAAACACGAAACCCTGAACCCGAAACCCGAAACCCTAAACCCAAACCCGAAACTCTAAACCCTAACCCTAAACCCTAAACCCTAAACCCTAAACCCGAAACCCTAAACCCTAAACCCGAAACCCTGAACCCGAAACCCGAAACCCGAAACCCAAACCCTAAACCCTAAACCCTAACCCTAAACCCTAAACCCTAAACCCTAAACCCGAAACCCGAAACCCTAAACCCTAAACCCGAAACCCTAAACCCGAAACCCTGAACCCGAAACCCTGAACCCTAAACCCGAAACTCAAAACCCAAACCCAAACCCAAAACCCTAAACCCTAAACCCTAAACCCTAAACACGAAACCCTGAACCCGAAACACGAAACCCTGAACCCTAAACCCGAAACTCGAAACCCAAACCCTAAACCCTAAACCTTAACTCTAAACCCTAAACCCTAAACAAAGTTTTACCTTTACAAAGTGTTGAATAAAAATGAATATGGTCTTTATGAATATATATACGTTATTTGCAGAAATATGGTGTTTATTATCCTCCATGTTATTCGCAGAAATGGCCGACCCAGTTGACAACATGGAGGAGGAAATGTACGAATTAATCAACAGCGACGCTAATCAAGATTTAGCAGGTGACGATAACAATAATCAAGAAGTAGATGACGGCAGTCAATACTTTGCCGATTATGAAGAAATCATGCAAGAAAATACTGGCGAGGTATACCTACAATAATCTCTATGTGCACATGAAATTCTAAACAATTTATAAATGTATTTATAATCTACTGTTCCTACATACGTAGCCCTCCGGATCGACAACGACTACCGGGAAGAGTAGGACCGTACGAGGTCCGAAGAAGACGTTGGATGGTCGGTACATTATCTCAGAATTCAACGAGGAAACAGGCCAAGTACTTGGAGAACATGCACAGAAATTTGTTAACCATTGTGGTTACCTTGTAAGGGATAAGATCCCGATCAGTGCTCATGAATGGAAGAAAAAGACAAGTAATCCTCATATAAGTTTTGTCTCTGATCTTGATAAGGAACTGGTTTGGCAAGAGGTCCTTGCACATTTCACGCTTGAAACAGAAGATATAAATTTGAAGGCAAGAGTTCGGGACTGGGCTATGAAGAAAATGGCAACACTATTCCAGGGCTGGAAGAAGAAATTATACAACACATTTATCAAGAAGGACCTAACTCCGGATTTCAACACTAAGGCCTACGTCAAGTTGAGGCCATTTTGGGATGAGTTTGTAGAATTCAAGAAATCAGAAGAGGGTGAGGCACGGGTCAGAAGGAACCAACAGAATGCCCGACAAAAACAATACCACCATCACTTGGGATCAGGTGGCTACAAGAGTGCCATTCCTAAATGGGAAAGAATGGAACGAGAGTTGCTAGCCAAGGGCATTGAACCAGAATCAATAAACTGGCCTGAGCGCGCCAAGTATTGGTTTTTTGGTCATGGAGGAAGCCTGGACCTACAGACAGGAAGGATACAGTATGGCAAAAAACTCCATAGAGCAGCAGAAAGATTTGCTTATGCTAGAGAAATGGCTGACAGTGGCAGGTGGCAGCCGAACAGAGACAAGGACGAGCTGACATACGCCCTGGAGAATCTTGAACATGGTGGGAGAACCAGAGGCTATGGGGAGGTGTCGTGGGAGCATGCCTTCCCTCGGGACATAGAGACCTATAGAAGCCGCGCGAGAAAGAAGGAGGAGGAGGCACAGCGGATGCAAAGGTTAGAGGAAATGGTTCTTCAGTCACAGGCCGCGGCTCTTGAAGCAGTTGAGCGAGAAAAAGCACTTGAAGGCAAAATAAACGAGGAAATAAAAAGGCAAGTGCAGTTAGCAGTAAGTTTGATGCAAAGGCAATCTGCATCAGAGCCGGGAGTCAACATCAGCCCCCCTGATCAAATGAAAAGCAGTTGCGCTTCCACAGAGGTCCCAGACGCAGCACTGCGCTTTCCCGTGGACGACATCACCGAGCCTCTCATGACATGTGAACTGCATATTCCACAGGGGAATGCCACAGTCATGGTGGCTATAGGTGTTGTATCTCCTATCGATCCTACGAAGATACCAAGATGTCATGGGGCAATAATACCTCCTGGATATGCTAGCGTCTCGGTGGATAGGGTGGTGAAAGGTTACAACAATGTTGAACTTGACATTAAAGGAGGTGATGGCGAGAAGACATTAGGAGAAGCGGAGAAGACATTCATATGTTGGCGCAAGCGCTATATCATAATTCATGGCGCATCACCTCCTCCTCCTCAACAACCTAACCCTAGGTGTGTATGAAATTAGTGAATGAAAGTTAATAGTATTGGTGAGCTAATAGTATAAATGGATACTCATACCATGTTGTTTTCGCAGCAGGACATCCCCCAACCTAAGTCCAATTATGCATTCACCACATGATCACAGTGTTGCGGGCGATGATGATCAAGATCAAACACGACGGGATCCATCACCGCCACTGGCCCCATCTCCTCCACGACGGGATCCAACACCGCCACCGGCCCCATCTCCCCCACGGCGTGATCCAACACCGCCACCGGCCCCATCTCCTCCACGACGGGATCCAACACCGCCACCGGCCCCATCTCCCCCACGGCGTGATCCAACACCGCCACCGGCCCCACCATCTCCTCTAAAGCGGGCTCCGACACCGCCACCTGCCCCATCTCCACGGCGGGTTCCAACACCGCCACCACCAATAAAGAAGAGGCCTATCACACAAACAAAGGCGTCAACCCCACCACCTCCGAAGAAGACAGCCTCTGTGAGAAAACCAGCTCCCAAGATGACAAAACTTGCATATGACATGACCGAGGAGGAGACTGAAGCTGCAGTGCAAAAAGACTTGAACAAGTTCTTCGACGCTGCCATTGCTAGTGGTCGAGCAAAGCGAAACCCGGAGAAGCCGTACCTTTTTGTTCGTCCTGAAAAACTAAGGCAAACTGTGGACGCTCACCAGAAAAAGGTACGTGCTGCCCGTAAGGCTTCGCCAAAATCATACTATGATCGCACGCTCAGCAAATCACTTGAGGAGGCGAAGAAGACAAAGAAGAGAGCAGGAAAGGGTGTCCCACAGCTCGGGGAACAAAAGCAGCAATCAGTGCCGGATCTAGTTGTTGGGAATGAATACGGTACAAACATGGACGTCATACAACGAGCATATGGAGACGTTGATCCTGAGCATCTGCTCAAATTTTTGGAGGAAACTAGTTTAAATGTGGAAAACATACTCGGAGAAGCAGGCATCAAAAGTGCTGCAGTTGTTGATAAATGGCAGAGGGCATATGTATATGGTCAAAGTCTATACAACCCAGCGGCCCTGAGGGATCTTGGTACACAAATGCACTTGCTAAATCAGTGGTACCTCACGGCGTGTGGCAGAAAAGCTGATGACTATATTTGCGTCAGAATTAGAGACCATGATTACTTTCGTGGTGATGACATCATATATGTTCAGTTTAATGAGTTACATCAGCTCTGCCACATGGACGCTCTCGACAAATCTCTCGTCAGCTGCTTTTGCCTATAAGTGATTGTTTCTTTTAATAATCTCACTTTAGCTTATGTATATGTATAAGTAATTATCCTCACACTAGCAAGCGTTTGTAAACATATGCAGAAACATGATGAGACAACTAAGGCGTAAAAATGACAAGGACATTGGTTTCATCAATCCATATATCGTATTCAAGCACCCAAGTACTGTCTCGGATGCATGGAAAACTCAAACAGAGAGGAATTTGCGGAGGTTCTTCGTAAACCAAAGGGACAAAAGATATATACTATTCCCCTGCAACTTTAGGTGAGTTTTGTTATCATATGCACATTTTATTATAGGTTGACATAAAGATATATGTGTTGACTATATAAATATAAATGCAGTTTTCACTGGATACTAATTGTGATCGATCTCCCCAAGAGTCGTTTGCTAATCTATGACTCTCTGAGAAAACCACAAGAAGACTACCAAGATATGATAGATATTATCAAGGGTAAATGTGATCTTTAAATATTGATTCCTGTTTTTTAACTCTGCAATAGTTAATTAACGATCCAATTATATATATTGTGCAGGGTTTGGGCTTGGTTTGTTGAGAAACACCGTCCGGATCTGAAAGAGCAACTTCTTGATCCTCTACTACTAAATGTAAGTTGTACTACCTCCTCGTCTCTTTATCTTAATTAGCATCACTCAGCAGACGCACGCTAAGCGGAGAGTAATCTTTTTATATCTTGTAAAGTGGGTTCTACGGCAGTCACCGGGAAACAATTTATGTGCGTACTATGTTTGTGAGTTCCTGACGGTGTATGAAAAAAGAACTCCTCTACAGAGTCAGCAAGTACGTAACATGTAAATAAATTTATTTTATTTTTTGTTGCTTTTACATAAATATTATGTATGTTAATACTTTCTTTTTCTTTTAATCCAAATTGAAGGAGACATGTTTGAAGAACCAGGTGATGGATAAGGTCCGTCTCAAAGCAATTCAAGAGACCATCGCGGGCTTCCTTAATGACCATGTCCTTAAGTCTGGCACCGAGTATTGGTTTAACAAAGACGAACCAATGAAGCCAAACCAAGATGAACACTTGTATGACCTCTAAGTCAGGAACAATATTTATGTTGTAAATATCAAGTTAAGGATGCATGATGGATAATGTTGTATATTTTATGTACATATGTATAGATAGCTCTATAATATATATGTATATAGTTTCATATTTCATTTGTGTGTAATTGTAAATTTTATGTGTTATATATATATTTATTAGCAGCGAAGAATACGTATTTGAAACCGGCCTAATGGAATATATTAGCAGCGAAGAATACGTATTAGAAAACCTAATATAATTGTACAACCAAAAACAATAACCAATTGAAAAGAAAAGAAAAAGAAAAAAGAAAAAAGCAGCGGCCTCTTTAGCCCCGGTTGGTAATACCAACCGGGACTAAAGACGCCAGCCACCGTGGCCCGGCTGGAGGCCTCTTTAGCCCCGGTTGGTATTACCAACCGGGGCTAAAGGTGGCGGGGGAACCGGGGCTAAAGGTCGGGCCTTTAGTCCCGATTCCTTAGCCCCGGCTCCATGTCCGGGGCTAAAGGCCAAAATGGCCCGGGGCTAAAGGTCTGTTCTCCAGTAGTGGGGGAAGCATCGGGCTTGCACACAAACCTAGCTAAGTGCTCGATCACACCTATTTATGGTGGGGAGGAAAATCTGGAGGAGATTGTATCCATTTTAGGTTGCCAAGTTCAACCATTCCCAATCAGGTATCTTGGATTACCACTCAGCACGAGGAATATACCTAAATCGAATTACCAAGCCATTGTCGAGCAAGTAGCCAGAAAGATGCCTCCATGTCATGGCTCACTTATGGCTAGAAGTGGTATATTTGTATGGATTAAATCAGTGCTCAGATCGGTGCCCATATATGCGATGATAGCTGAGAACCTTCCTGCCTGGGCGAGAATAGAAATAGATACAATTTGTCAAAAACAATTCTGGTCCGGCACCGATCGCTCGGTCCAAGACAAATGTATGGTAAGCTGGCACTACGGGAAAATCAATCTTTGCCGAGTATTTTTTTCTTTACCGAGTGTTTTTTTTCGGGCACTCGGCAAAGAAGCTTTGCCGAGTGCCAAATCGGCAAAGATTTTCTTTGCCGAGTGCCAGAAAAAAAACATTCAGCAAAGAATTCTTTGGCTAGTGCCAAAAAAACACTAGGCAAAGAAATTTTTTGCCGAGTATTTTTTTCCTGGAACTCGGCAAAGAAAATCTTTGCCGAGTGTTTTTTTTCGCACTCGGCAAAGAGCTCTTTGCTGAGTGTTTTTTTTAACACTCGGCAAAGCTAGTTTTTAAATTACATTTTGAAGCAGTAAATTAATCCAAATAAAAAAGTTTTTAACTACAAAGTTATTTAACTTATCAAGATGAACAATTTTTGTTTCGGTGATTTCTTTATTTGACAAACTTAAAATAAATTCGTTCACAAAATCTTATATATCTCTCCGGTAGTTTATGAAACTACAAGAGTGATATATAATGTTTGTGAATAATATTAGAACCACAATGTCGGATGCACAAATGGTCAAATAACCAAAATAAACTTTGTAGATCTTGACAAGTTATGAAAGTTTGTAGTTGATAACTTTTTAATTTGAAGTCATCTAGTTATGCAAAACAACGTCCGAATTTAAAAATTTTAAAATTCAAAATTTTCAAAATACCTCAGATGGAGAAATGACCAAAATAAAAGTTGTAGATCTCGAAAAGTTATGAAACTTTGGTGTTGACAACTTTTTGATTTGAAATCATCTTATCAACGAAAACTATGTTTCAAATTGTCAAATTTGAAATTCAAATTTTTATAAACAACCTCGGATGGAAAAACTACCAAAATAAAATTTGTAGATCTCGAAAAGTTAGAAAACTTTGTAGTTGACAACTTTTTGATTTGAATTTGTTTAGGGCCTCAAATAAGCAAGTTACACACGGTTTAGTATAATATATGGGTAATCGAAACGGAGATGGAACGTGTATGAGTGTGCAGTGGAGTGGTAGAGGAGGCTCCGCACGAGCGAGAGGTCGTGAGTTCGAATCCTGCTATCTGCCTGAGAGAAAATTGCGTAAAAAATAGCAGAACTTGTGATTTCGAGAGAGATGAGTGAGCGCTGCCCAGTGGGCCTCTCCCCCAATTAAATAAAAAAATTTCCCTATTTTTCGGTTTCTCGGCAAAGCCTTCGCCAAGTGCCCGATATTTGGCACTCGGCAAAGAGCTCTTTGTCGAGTGCTCTTTACCGAGTGCGGCACTCGGCAAAGCCTTCGCCGAGTGCAAAAGGCTCTTTGCCGAGTGCTGCCAGCACTCGACAAAGAATGGATAGCTGTAGTGTGGCAATCTTGTTGCAGACCCACCGACCTTGGTGGTCTGGGAATCACTGACATCAAGCTTTCTGGGTATGCACTACAAACAAGATGGCTTTGGCTACAGCAAGTGGCCAATGACAGAGCATGGAGTCAGCTTCCAATCCGGACTTGTCGAGAGGTGCAAGCATTCTTCAAAGCATCAGTGTTCAAGGTGCTGGGGGATGGAAAACACATCTTGTTCTGGGAGGATGCTGGGATCAGTGGCAAGTCGGTACAAGACATAGCCCCTTGCATCTACCTCTTGATCCCTACTAGAATCCGGAAGAAACAAACTGTAAGGGAAGCCCTACAAGACAGATTATGGGTTCGCTGCGTGACCGGTGGTCTCTCCTCTCAAGCAATCATTGATTTCTTTTATCTATGGAATGCAGTAGCCGAAGTTCATCTCTCTGACCAGCCAGACAAAACTATATGGCGTTGGACGCCGAACGGTGAATACTCGGCGAAATCGGCATACACAATGTTGCACGCCGGGTCAGTGAGTTTCTCAGGTCACAAATTAATTTGGAAAACTTGGGCACCACTGAAGGTGAAGATTTTCCTTTGGCGGGCCTTCCGCCTGAGGCACTGGACAGCGGGTCGGAGAAAGAGACATGGTCTTGAGGCGAGAGATCTTTGCTACCTCTGTGATCAAGAGGAGGAGACCATTGACCACATCATATCTAGCTGTGCCTTCTCTCGGGAAGTTTGGTTTCTTGTGTTACAGGTGATTATCGTACAGCTTCCGCCAGCTGCTCTAAACATCCTCAGTTGGTGGCAGCGATGCGCAGCGAGCAGCGTCGTGGGATGGACAGCTTAGTTGCGCTTGTCTCCTCGCACCTCTGGAAAGAGCGAAATGCTCGCTGCTTCAGAAATGCCTCGGCTACAGTAATGGAGATGTTGCAGTTGATCAAAATCGATGCCAAGCGATGGATAGAAGCCGGCGCCGTCAGTCTCCAGCTGCTCGATGGTTTTAGTTGAGTTATATATAGAATGTATTGTTTCACAATGTAGCTTCTAATTTTCTTCCGGTAGCTGCCAATGGCATTTTGTACATAAATTCTTTTCCGTCTAATACAAAGATATGCACTGTCGTGCATATTCGAGAAAAAAAAAGATGATGAAATTTTGATTTTCTTGTCATGTACGTGTTCTATGTTACTACATACATATCGAGATACCTTGCCTGCATTTGCTGCAATAAACAAGAGTACGACCACTTAAGGAGACCTTTTTTTTATCTCATTTATTAATAAACAAAAGAGTTTTGATGATTGACGACATGGTTGTACTCCCTCCATACCCATATTAGTTGTCGTTTTAGACAAGATTTGGGTCAAACATTGGGATTATAAATCATCAATAACTATTAAGTTTCTAAGTTTGCAAATATAAAAATTATATGAATAGATTTGTCTTGAAAAATACTTTCATAAAAGTATACATATATCACTTTTCCATAAATATTTTTATAAAAACAAGAGGTCAAAGTTGTGTTTTGAAGACCGTGTCGCTGTCCTAAACGACAACTAATATGGGTATGGAGGGAGTACGTTCACATCTGGGGATGTTAAATTATCCCCCGCTCTTTTATTCTTCCACAAACCCGCAGTCCCGAAAGAGAAAAATATAGCTCGTAGAAATCTAAAATGGCTCATTTGCCTCGAATCTAGACATGAGAAAAACTGAACTGCAGAAGCTAAGTGGGCCTTCAGAAGAAGCCAGACAGGAGGATCAGTGCTACTAGGAGCATGCTTCCCTATCCACTAAATGCACACACGTCGCTACCATTCCAAATACATACGCGTCGGCATTGTTCCTGGCGCACGCGCATGGAGGAAGAGTCTCGGCACGCAGCACCAGCCGGCAAGGCATGTTGCAGTGGATCCTCTGCTGGACATTTGCTCAACCACACTGGAGCACCCGCTGCCGAGGAAACATGGGCCAGAATTGCTGTATGTACTGCCATATGTAGGCATGGCACCCACTCCTGATGTCTCTACGACCGAAAAGACATCAGCTCGACAACGATCCATAGCCAACATCATTGGCATTCCTGATGTGTCTTCGTCCTATCTTTTCACCAACATTTTTCATAGAGTAGAAGTGCCTGAGAACTATACTCCTCTTTGTCTGACACACATTCTCGTGGTTCTCCTATACATTTTTCTTCATGGAACTGTTGTTGGTGAAGGTATGAAACGGTGCCCCTATATAAAAGATAAAATAATCGTAAAGCATTCAAGCGGGCCGTCCGTGTTTTTGTAGGGTTGGGTTTAGTTTGTGCAAAATTTCTAAATAATCCTTGTTAATGTGTCTGTGCAATGCATATATATAATATACCAACTACCAGTAAGTTTTTCTTATAAAAAACAACTAGTAGGTTTTTAATTTTTTTGTTGACAACTAAAGAGCCGAAGTACCACCATATCTCATCAATAGTTACTCATCAGAAGTTAAGCAATGAGATAAGGTTTAAATTAAATGTCACAATTTAACCTCTTCACAACTTTTGTGTAGAAGCAAGGCATGCATGTAGTGATGGTTTTGAAACAGTTACCTTATATATTTTTGAGTAACTAAATAGTGAAACAAACAAAAAAGAGGCCCAACCTTTTCAGCTATAAAGGCCACACGAGGAGACCTATGTGGATGGGATGCATCCAAACCATATATACTTGAGCTGCACTCAATTCCTTGCACTCAAAAAACATCTTCTTTGGAAAAATGACAAAAGAAACCTTGGAAGTGGAGAAAAAAGCTCACATTATTCTAACTTGGTTGGATATGAACAAATTCTTCTCATGAAAGAAGATAAAAAAAACTTGGTTGCATGCAAGAACCCTTTCTAAATAAATCTTGGCGCCATGATCGTTTTTCCAAACCTCCATATCGATTGATACATATAGCTGATAAATACAACTAAAAATAGCGAAAAACTTAAAAGAGAGATAACACCGTAAAATTATGCTAAGCAAGACAGAAACAAAAATCAAAAGGAGAGTAATCTCCCACTAAAACACCATTCATGACTAGCAAAAAGCTTCATCACAGTCGATTCAAGCACATGACACCCTGTATTTATTCGAGGTCTATCTTCCTCTTTTTGGAGAAGCCCCCAATATCGGATCCAGTATGTTCCCCTCAAGAACACCTACAAAGGAGAGAAGGCTCGAGAATTGTTAAAAATCTTAATCATTTCGGCAGAGCCATATTGCCCAACAAATAGCACATGCTCCAACCAAGGTCTGGTATTTTTGTTTTCTCCCTAAACCCTGTAGCCAACCATTAAACAAATAAGCTATATTTATTGGGGAAGATAGATTAAAAGAGATCTCAACCAATCTCCAAATGAACCTAGCCATCTGACAGTCAAAGAAGAGATGTTGTATTGACTCATCTAGATTAAAAAACAACATTTAACACTTCCTCTCCACCATCTCATGGCTAGATTATCTTTAGTTAAAATAACACCTTTTATTAAGTACCACATGAACACTTTGATTTCAAGGGGTAATTAACTTGACCTTTCAAATAACATCGTTACGGGGAACAACATTAGAGACAGCTAAAGCCCTATACATAGAACAGACCGTAAAAAGTCCATGTTGATTTAGGGACCATTTAAAGGTATCTCTTTGATCCGAACACTGGACCAACATCACGCGGGCTACTAAAATGTATCATGCTAACAGGTTATTTTCAACTAAGGATCTTCTAAAAGAAACATTTATTTAATGGGGTAGCCCGTAAAACCATATTGACAGACACACTCTTTTTCATGTCTATGTTATACAGAGAAGGATACTGGTCTTTAAGCGGCACATTGCCTAACTAGACATCCTCCAAAAATCTAAGAATTAGAATTTCAAATCTGAGAAAATTCAACCATAATTTTTCTTGGATAGATGATTTCAAATAAAAAAGTTATCATTTATACGAAGTTGCATAACTTTTTGAGATCTACAACTTTTGCTTTGAATGTTTCTCCATATATGTGACGTCGTCATTTGAAAAATTCAAATTTTAAATTTTACAAATCAAACTTAATTTTGGTTAGACAGATGGTTTTCAGATGAAAACGTTCTCAAGTGCAAATAAATCTGGGACTGTCTCATCCCAAACAAGAGCTAGAATTGTCCCGTCTTGAAAATTAAGGTTATGTTGATCATATCCCAAGTCGTATCCAACTGACACACGTCCAGTAGTAGTACATCACTGAGACAAGTTGTAGAACAAAGCCTGAACTTGTAGCGCAACTTGCTCTGCTCTTTGTTTGGTTTTGGTGCCTCACATCACCGGAGTAATAAATAACATCATCTGTAGTGACTTAGCGTTCTCAGCCACAACAAATAAATTAAAATGTAAGGTCATGCATCGATCCAACAACTTCACCACTTACCAAAATAAATTGGGTGCTGCAAAATCAAGGACGAACAATCATGCACATTATACTATGTAGCCATTGCTGTATGGTACTCTTCTGGCTATGTCATTAGAGTGCAAAATAGATAATAGAATATTGCACACGTTTCAAGTTTAAAATAAACAAATTATACTAGAATCATCAAGGTGGTGGTTTAGTATAATGTGGGGAAAGTGCAAGGCGTGAGTTGAGGACGAACTTTTTAATACCGAAAATGCCCCCACCACCTGATCCAAACAATTAAACTTTTCCACCAAACTCAACTACTAAAGCTAGTCCATGTGGGTCCAACAGTGCGCCCAGCAGTCGAGATCGACGGACAGGATAGTCCTGCCGGACGCATACACAAGCGGCAAGGCTTTTCCCATCTTTGGTTCTACTGGTTACTGTTCTAATCCTGATTCTTCTCATACCTATCTACTTACATTGTGTTTCCATTCAAAACTTTTACAAAACTATACCGTCAACACATGGCAGATATAGCTGGCCTCTTCCATTTTGTCTTTTTCAACTTCTGATGGGGTACTAGCTCGCATGGACTGGATTATTTTTTGGAATGAAATGGGCAGTGTAGTTTCTGGTACTCTTGGTCTTGCAGCATATATATATACAACGAGGGATGGATTACTTTTTGCACGTAGAAGTAAATGCAAGAGAAGCATTTAGGCATCATTAACCTAGCTATGATGCACAGTCACAATGGTAGGACTCTTGCTTTACTCTGAGTAGCTATGTTTGGCTGAGCTTCACATTGCTCATTGTTGGATGCAATGAATCATTTGGTCATTCACATCTACAAACACTATAGAACATCTGTGACCTGTAGACAAATCTCATATGTGTCCAAAGAGCACCTAAACTTTCTCGAGAGCTAGGATGGAGTCAAAAAATACTTTTTAATCTCCCATGCAAGTTGACACATTGCGTTAACCCAGATGGCAAGATTTAGGTGGGCATGAGAGGCATCAGGACTGTTAGCTACCTTAGGGCGTCTACAAAAGTGGTCTACGTAGCTAGCTGACTAGGATCGAGAGTGACAGGCGGGAGGATAGAGTGTCCAAAAATCAACTGATTAGCTCTTGGTTCGTCGCTAGCTTGGAGCCCTTTACCCAAGCACACGAGCAATCTGGAGAAACAACACTGCTGCAGTTTTTTCTATCATCGCGCCGGTTCCAAACTCCCATCACTGACGGAATTTGAACCGCCGGTTTTTTCTATCATGTGTTTGTCTGTTGGTGTTGGCAATGCACTCATCAAAGCGAGATTATGAACACAAGATGGATATGTGCCCTTGTGGTTTGAGTGTATGATGAGTGATTGTCAACAAGCTTGCGTCTCAGGTTGTGTTGGGGGAGAGAACTAACCATGGCGTGAGTGTGTTATACAACATGTCTCTTGGCTTGTGATGTGCATGGTGTGGAGCTCAAAAGTAGTGATCAATGACGAAGTGAAGGTCAAGTAGAAATGTGTCGTGTCGACAGACCAGGAGCGGTGAAGTGTGGACATGAGGCTATTCGACTAAGGGACCAGAGCGCTGAAGGATCAATAGCGATGACTAACACTTGGGACATTGACAAGTGCAAGTGATGTACATGGAGGAGTGACTGTGTTGACCGAGTCAAGGCGGCAGACGTGCAAGTCGAGCGGAGGCTCTGGAAGAATGGGCGGGTCGGGCGGTCGAGGACACATGTCAGAGTGGATCAGATGGCATAGCAGATACACACTCTTTAGACTCGATCGGTTTGGTGGTTGAGTCACGAAAACCCGTCGGTGACAGTTTTTGGGTTTGACCCTCAAAACTACTGGTGGGCAGTTTCTGAGTCTGTGACTCAAAATTCAAAGAGGATAGTTTTTGGGTTTGGGCCTCAAAACCTGGGTAGAGGTTTGGAGCAAGAACAGGGCAGCACATGACAGCATCATGAGGCTTGCGTCTAAGCGAAGCAAAGCGGTGAAGGGCCCGTAGCCGTCGAATGAGAAGGAAATCGAGTTGAACCATAATACCCTTCCAGTTGGATAGTTCACTCTAAAAACCTAGAGGTACATTGAGAAAGTGTCATAGCATATATAAATAAGAGGGTGCCTGCCCCAATTAGCCCTATCACTCCATTTAGGCTTTTTCTTAATCATTGTTAGGTTTTTCCAATCTATAGTTTGTTGTAGTGATCTGCAAATGATTCAGACAAAATCATCCATCTATGTTTTTTAAAGGGTTCAAAGAAAGGTGGCTGTAACCACCTTGTCTCCTCATTTGGCAAACTTTATGTGTTTTGGCTGTAATCACGTTCTTACACCAATCTTCACGTTCATTTTTAAATAGAGCACGATAGTATTACAATCGGCATTGAGATGGTTTCGGGCACACGTGCAGTCCCACCCACCCCCAAATGCTTATTGCCATAATGTTCGTCTGAATTAGTTCTTGGTTGTCTGATTGATAAATATCGATACAACAGAAAGCCGATAGTAGGTATATAAAGTGATGGTGTTTCTTACTGGGGCTGGGGATGCTTATAAAATGGCCTTTTGACCTCAGCATGTCGATGCAGGTGAAAAGTGTGAGCACAGTGTTACTGAAATAATGCATTTGTTGTTTGGACATATCCTGTTGGTTGGGCATGTGAAGCGTTAGGAATCAAGATGGGAAGCAAAGGATGCAAAGTATGCATAGGCCCTAACCAGGCTTCGCACAGACAACATCAGCTTCTTGGTTTGCCTATTCTTGGTTCCTAGATAGGCCGCAGCTAGATCCTGTGTTGGCAGTGTTGGCAGCCGGGTAGGGTGAGTCATGAAGCCCACCAGAGGCGTGGTCCTTGTGCAGTGGCTGGGCTATTGCACAGGCGCACAGAAACGGGTCAGTTAGTTCTTCCCTGAAGCCATTCTGCCTGAAGCTATTGCAGAATTCTATGACGAACTGAACCTAGTAATAATTATCTGTGTGGTTGCAAATAAATGTGCTCTATGGTGTGACAAAAAGAGGAAATGATGCCAGTTTGTTCTTCTGACCGATTTGAACAATTAGTATTTATTTTGAACTTGTTAAGGAAGAGCAGATTAATTTTATTGCTCTCTCCGAGACTGGTAGGGACTCATTCCCGGATCATGTTCTTAAAAATCTTTGTGGAGGACATGATTTCCTTTGGCACACCATGGCACCCCACGGTAGGTCGGGGGGTATCCTGCTAGGTGTGGATTTGAATGTTTTTGACATTGGAGCTATCGTGGAGGGAGACTTCTATGTAAAGTTCACCCTTAGAGTCAAATCAAATGACTTCAAATTTGTGCTATATGCGGTTTATGGACCAGCACAACTACAGAATAAGCGTGCTTTCTTAGTAGAAATGGCCAACACATGCTCCAAAGAAACCCTCCCATATATCATAGGAGGTGATTTTAATATAATGCGATGCCCACAACATAAAAGTACTGGTGACTTTGACCCTAAATGGCCAAATCTTTTTAATGCTATTATTGAATCTTTAGATCTTAAAGAGATTACTATGGCAGGTCGTCAATACACATGGGCTGGCCCTGGGGATGGTCCAACACTAGAGAAGTTGGATAGAGTACTAGTTAGTACAGAATGGGAAATCATGTTTCCTTTAACCATAGTAGAAACAAGGGATGGGAATATTTCAGACCATACTCCCCTGGTTCTTAATACAGGTGCTTCAACCCACCAGACTTATAATCGTCCTTTCAAATTTGAGAGAGGATGGTTGATAAGAGATGGAGTTTATGATATGGTTGCGGATAATTGGCAATCTCCATGGTCTGGGTCAACTCCACTTGAACGTTGGCAGTTTAAGATTCGTAGACTCCGACAATATCTAAGGGGATGGGCAAAACACAGAGCAGGGTCATATCGCAAAGAGAAAAAGACCCTGTTAGTTCTTTTAGAGAAAATTGATAAGAAAGCTGAGATCTCCCCTTTATCCGATCAGGAGATCAATCTGAAGCATTATCTAAAAGAGCGTTTAGTTAACCTTCTGAGAGAGGAGGAACTAAAATGGTACCAGAGAGCCAAAGTTAAAACACTATTGGAAGGGGATGCTAATACTCAGTTCTTTCATTTAGTAGCCAACGGGAAACATCGCAAGCAGCATATCTATAAACTAGAAAATGATCAAGGTGATGTGATTGGTGATGAGAACCTCAAAAGTCATATTACGACTCACTAGAAAGAACTCTTTGGTCAGCCGGAGAGTCTAGAGATTTCCCTTAGGGAAGACAAAATCCTGGATATTCCACAGGTATCTCCGGAGGAAAATGACATCCTCATAAGCCCGTTCACTGAATCTGAAGTGAGGGATGCGGTCTTCCAAATGAAGCATAATAAATCTCCAGGACCAGATGGTTTTCCTGCGGAATTCTATCAGGTGTTTTGGGGAGTGATAAAGGATGATCTCCTTCCCTTATTCACTGAGCTGCATAGGGAAGCTCTTGACCTCCACAGTCTGAATTTTGGAATTATTACCTTAATCCCAAAAGTTAATAATGTTATAAAAATTCAGCAATACAGGCCAATTTGTATTCTTAATGTGAGTTTTAAAATATTCACTAAGGTGGGCACAAATAGGCTGAATATGGTAGCTGAAACTGTAGTGAGACCAACACAAACTGCCTTTATGCCAGGCAGGAATATAATGGAAGGGGTTGTCATCTTACACGAAACCATCCATGAGCTTCACACCAAAAAGAGAAACGGTATCATTTTCAAAATTGATTTTGAAAAGGCATACGACAAAGTGAAGTGGTCTTTTCTACAGCAAACGCTACGTATGAAAGGTTTCTCCCCCAAATGGTGTCGATGGGTAGAAACTAGGGTCACAGGTGGAAGTGTGGGAATCAAGGTCAATGATGACATAGGACCCTACTTCCAGACCAAACGTGGTCTCAGACAGGGAGATCCAATGTCACCTATCTTATTTAACATCGTCGCAGATATGCTAGCTCTCCTTATTAACAGAGCAAAAGCCGACGGTCAGATAAGAGGTGTTATACCCCACCTTATAGATGATGGTTTGTCCATTTTACAGTATGCGGATGACACCATTATCTTTATTGATCATGACCCAGAACAAGCACAGAATTTAAAACTGTTGCTTTGTGCATTCGAACAACTATCAGGGCTGAAGATCAATTTCCACAAGAGCGAAGTCTTCTGCTATGGAGCAGCTAAAGAGATGGAGTCCTTTTATACTAGTCTCTTTGGATGCAATGCTGGCGATTATCCCTTCCGATATCTTGGGATCCCTATGCATCATAGACAACTCCTTAATTCCGAATGGAGAAAAGTAGAAGATCGTTTCAAATAAAAACTCTCTTGTTGGAAAGCGAAGTACCTATCTTATGGGGGAAGACTAGTACTGCTTAATTCAGTCCTAAGCAGCTTGCCTATGTTTATGATGTCTTTTTTTGAGATTCCCAAGGGAGTCTTAAAGAGCCTAAATCATTATAGATCAAGGTTTTTTTGGCAAGGATCCTCACATAAACATAAATATCGCCTTGCCAAATGGGACATCCTGTGTCGCCCTAAGGACCAGGGAGGACTAGGTATCCTAAATTTACAATTGCAAAATAAGTGCCTCCTGGCCAAATGGCTGGTTAATCTGTTAAATACAGAAGGTATATGGCAAACACTTTTAAGGAATAAATACCTAAGTTCTAAAAGCCTATCCCAGGTGGCAGCTAAGCCCAATGACTCTCATTTCTGGAGAGGCCTCAAGCGTATCAAAGATGAGGTGCTGGCAAAGGGTTCTTATCATATTAAAGATGGAACCGCAGCTAGATTTTGGGATGATACATGGGTAGGGGATAAGCCTCTGAAAGCTAGTTATCCTTCTTTATATAATATAGTGAGAGATCCTCACGCTACAGTATCAAAAGTTATGAGTACGAACCCTCTGAACATATCTTTTCGGAGGGCCCTGGTGGATAATAATCTTACAAAATGGCTTAGTCTAGTGGCAAAGATCTCCCATGTCGAATTCGTGGATGGTTCAGATTTTTTTAGATGGAATTTAACCAGATCTGGGTTATTCTCTGTTCGTTCCTTGTATCTCCATCTTATAGATACACATACACCTTTTCGTCGTAGAAAGATTTGGAAGATAAAAGTACCTCTAAAAATTAAAATTTTCCTTTGGTTCCTGCAAAGGGGTGTCATCCTAACCAAAGACAACCTTGCTAGGAAAAATTGGAAAGGGAGTCAGAAGTGTATATGCTGTAATGGGCATGAAACTATTCAACACTTATTCCTAGACTGTCCCTTTACCAAAATGATTTGGAGGCTTATCTTTTTTGCTACTAGTTTGACCCAACCTAGATCAATCAGCCACATGTTTGGTAACTGACTATCTAATCAAAATAAAAAGGTTAGAAACCTGATTTGGGTGGGGGTGGTTGCTTTCCTTTGGGCTATCTGGAGATGCCGCAATGATTATGTTTTTAATAAAATGAAATCTAACTCTATCATGCAGGTAATTTTCATGGGAGCATACTGGTTACGCTTTTGGGCCCAACTGCAGCGTGATGAGACAGCCAAGGACGCGCTCTCCAAGATAAGCAAGAAATTAGAAGTAATTGCTTTAGAAATATCCAATAAAGGATGGAAACATTTATTTTGTTTGAACTAGCGTCCTGGTCAATGTAAAAGGCTATGGCTCTCTCTATTTATTTGATACAAAACTTTATAATAATGGGTTGTGTACATCTTCGGATGTAGAGGCCGGATATGTTATCCTTTATCTAAAAAAATGTATGTGCTCTGTTGCCTTGGGCACATTTGGACTAGTAATAATTTACAGCCCCCGCCACAATACCTGCCCATTAGTATATGATCCCTAACGTCCTACAAAAACAAACAAACAGGATCTGACAGTTTGATGCTTAGGTTAGGACACAAAGACCAAACGATAGCCACTCTGAATGCCTTGTACTGGCTTGGACCAGCCAGGCTTATTTTAATTGCCAGGCCAAGTTGAGAAACGTAACCTAACAAATCCACACAGATCATTTTCTATGGCAAGGTTGTCTGTCAAACTGCAGGTACTGATGGTAGGTAAAAAAGTTACGAAGTACAGGTACGGTAGTATTATTTTTGGGGCAACAAATGAATGCTAGAATTAAATTATTTGAGGGGCTGAGGTAGTATTGCAGACCTAACCTACCTATAAAATGGACTCTCTATCTCCGTAGTTTAAATTACACAAATTAGAAATATGGCTGATGTGCAAAAAGAATGAAGTGATCAGGTAACCACAGCATTATTGTCTGCCTTTCTCCATGAGTGGCTTCGGTTCAGAGAAGTTTCTTACAAAGACTAATGTTCGAGATTTGATGATCGAAACTCTGCTTTGAGAGTTATTTAGCCATGTGAAGCATCAGGAGACAAGAAGATAATAAGCAGACGAGGAGGTCATGCCTTTTAATATCTGCCATGTCCACCGTACTGAGAAAAACATCAAGCAGCCCTCCTCGGCCCTAAGACAGGTCAACATGTTAGTTTTAGGTGATATCAATGAAAACTAACCCATAGATTAGAGGACTAGATTACACAAGAGTTCCTGTTAAGTTTACCTTGGATGGAAGGAAGTCTTGGCAATTGGACCTTAACACTGACGTCCATGTGCCTGCGTTGAGTAGGTCTGATGCAAGAGGCGGTGTCCCTGTTCGTGGAGATGGAACCTGTCGATGTTTCTGTATACTAACATAACAAGATATGTCATAACATTTAGTTAAGATGTATCCTAATTATATCTACGGTGATGGTGCATCTTCCATTTATGTCACTGTCAATGCTTCTTACCAGAATACTGATACTACCACTAGCACTTTGCCGAGTGCTTTACACTCATCAAAGAGCCTAGAAATACTCGGCAAAGACTTTGCCGAGTGTTTAAGAAAGGCACTCGACAAAGTTTGTTCTACAACATATTTCACGATAAAGAGACTTTATCGAGTGTTTTTTCTGGGGCACTCGGCCGAGTGCTGGGTAAGGCACTCAGCAAAATTTTTGCGGTCGTTACGCCACTTGTCGTTAGCCGTTATTCTGCCGAGTGCCCTAAAACACTCGGCAAATTTTTTTTCTCAAAAAAACTTTACCAAGTGTTTTTTCTTAAGGCACTCGACAAAGATTATTTTAAAAAATCAAGAAAAACTTTACCGAGTGCCTAGCCTAAAACACTCGGCAAAGTAACCAAGATATGTAAATTTTTTTATTTTTTCAGTCGATTATAACAGATATTATATATATACACATCAATCATCACAGCTATATCACCAACATGCATTATATATCACAAGCACACGCATATTTCATAAATCCATCGAAAATCCATTACAAATCCACCAATGTTCACCATGACAAGTTCATTATTACAAGTCCAACATCACAAAGTTCAACATCCCTACTACGACGACGAAGGCTGTACCCGTGACGGACCAGAGTGCGGTGAAGGATTGACGGGATCAGTCGTCGGTGAGACGGTAGCAGGATTGTTTGAACTCGCCGACGGAAGCTGCACAAAAGAGAAGAGATTGCATGTGTAAGACGGAAAATTAAAAATTTCGGCAGCATCTGCCCAACACGGGGAGGTTTCCAACCTGCAAGAAACAACGACACGAAGGCTGACAATCACAATGGCACGAAGGTCGACAATCCCAACGACACGAAAGCTGAAAATCACAACGACACGAAGGCCAACAATCCCAACGGCACGAAGGCATTAAACTTTTATACTCACAGGGATGAAGAGTCGAACCGGAGCTGGAGCTGGCAACTCCACTTCTAGATTCGATGCTTGCCCGAGGTTTTGCATGATCTGATACATTTCTGCCATTTGCTTGTGCATGGCCTCCAACTGAGCGGCCAGGTGCGCGGTTGTCTCCTTTGTTTCTGCTAGCTCGGCCTGAAGTGTTTCAATCACATATTTTAGTATTGCAAAAATGATCAACGTGTGTAAAGTTCAATGTACGACGAGTGAAACCGGAATTACCTGAAGTTCGTCGACCCACGACAGTGTAGGAGTAGGCCGTGCACGTATGGGAAGGCTTCTGGCCGTGCTTCGTGCCCTGATGTCGGAGAGAGAGAGAGGGTGCAGAGCTCGAGGAGTCGGCGCCATCTGCAATCCACAACCGCCTGTGTTTCCTGCCTTGCCCCAGCCTCACGATAACCTCTATCTCAAGGGGCTCAGTGCTCAGATATTGTAATCCAGGCCACATAGCGACCTAACCGCTCTTGTGTAGTCTCTGACTTTAGCATGGACGGTCGTGTCAGAGTAAGCCTTTGCAAGGGCATCCGGGTTAAAGATGACACCGGATTTGACCGGGCCCATGTGAGACATAGCCCATGCCCCTAACTACGACACCGGCACGTCCGGGGTGCCTTCTCCTGCGAGAAATATGAAAACTTGATAAGAGATGCAAAATTGAGCGTTACAATAGATAAATGACATTACGCACAAGTGCTCACTTGAATGCGTGGAGGTTGTGGCTGCCTTGGTGGTGAGTTGGACCGGTCTTCAGTGCCCGCTTCCACTTGCCGAGCTGGTGCTTTTCTTGGTACGCCATGTCAAGGTACCTATCCACGATCATCGCCCATGTCGGTCTATGCGCTAGGAGGCACTTGGCAAAATTAATTTTCAGAAAATTAAAAAAAAATTGCCGAGTGCCCAAGGATGGCACTCGGCAAATATTTTTTTTAAAAAAAATAATTTTTTTTTGCCCAGAGCCAGGGCTAGGAGGCACTCGGCAAAAAATATTTAAAAAAATATAAAAAAATTTGCCGAGTGCCAGGGCTAGGAGGCACTCGGAAAGATTATTTTAAAAAATAATTTTTTTTGCCGAGTGCCATGGCTGAAGAGGCACTCGTCAAAATGAATTTTCAGAAAATAAAAAAAACTTTGTCAATGTCGTGGCTAGGAGGCACTTGGCAAAATTAATTTTTAGAAAATAAAAAAAGTTTGTCGAGTGCCAAGATGGCACTCGGCAAGGATTTTTTAAAAAAACAATAAAAAATTACCAAGTGCCAGGGCTAGGAGGCACACGGCAAAGATTATTTAAAAAAAAAATACCGAGTGCCTACCGACTGACACTCGACAAAATCTAACGGTAGGTGGCCGCCGTCACGGTCGACCTAACTTTTACCGAGCGTTTAGCTTTGCCGAGTGTCTGGCGCTCAGCAAAGTCCAGATATACCGAGTGTCTCGCTTTGCCGAGGTGCAAAATTTTGCCGAGCGCTACGCTCGGCAAAATATAGCTTGTAGAGTGTGTGACACGATATTTTACACTCGGCAAAATTTCAGGCACTCGGCAAAGTACAGTTTTCGAGTAGTGTACTATAGTTAGCCATTTTATTCGATCTTCAACCATTTTATTGGTAGATAGGGCTGACAAAATAGTACATCAGAAGGAACGCTGTGTGGTTGGCAATATGGTGAGACATATCCATACCCTACTCTTCCTATAAAATGACACTCTCTTTACCACAGGAATAGTATGTATAGAGAACCTATGCTAGCTATTGATAGGAACATATTTACAAAATGAAGGCAAATGAGGCCAGAGCTCATCTCCTTTGCGTAGTTTGATGAACCCCACACATGGCTTCTTACAAAGAAACTGATACATATATATTGCCATTAAGGAATGGAGTATCTAGGCATGTGAAGCGTCAAGAAACAATATAAGCCTATATTGTTTGTGAGGAACGGCAAGAAACAATATACTCCCTCCGTCCGTAAATAAGTGTCGTTCTCGCTTCCCGAAAAAAAGCTACCGGCAATTATATATTAAAATATATTAATATTTATGCTAAGTAATTAGTATCATCGGAAAGATCTTTACACCTAGTTTTTTAACAAAATTATTTGGAAGATATAAATATTGCACATATTTTCTACAAATTGAGTCAAATACGTGGCACGCACATCAACGGCGACACTTATTTAGGGACGGAAGGAGTAGGTCTGACTATCTGCTCAGAATGAAGCGGCAGTCATTGATGGCGCAGTTGTGGATGGGAATTTGGAAACCATAGGCACGTACAGCGCATGGTTTAACCCCGTCTGTATAGCGTTTATTTTATAAAAACCCCCTCGCCGAACAACAGTAAATGAGGGGAGAGAGTGAAGTTGTCTTCTCACGAGACGACGACCCTGGCCCGTGCTCCTAGACCATATCGCCGGCCGAAGCCGCGCTGTACGGGAGGCCCGTCTTCAAGCGAATCGCGCGGATCCGGCTGTGGCTTGCGCGCGATTTTGGTTCTAGGTGCCAAAATTCCATCGCCGCCGGCGGTAGCCATCACCACGCAGCTGCAGCACCCTAGGTTCCCTCGGCCGGCTTCGAGATAGCGACCGCAACTTCCTCCCGGCCGGATTTGGTGCGGCGGTGGTGATTGCGATTCCTCCCATGTCAGATTTGGTGCGGCGGTGGCAACTGCCTGGATTCGTCATGGCAGCGGGCGCTTGCATTGTCTTGTTTGATGGGATGCAGTTGACGGTGATTCTCAAGTTTCTCCTGTATTCGGCAACCAGCAAGTTGGAATCAGTTTATCATGTCCCTCAACTGTTGTCGTTCATACTTGTCTTCTATTTTTTTTCTTCTAAAAATAGATGTAAAGTCCAGTTATCATTTTCAGAAGTGGTGTAATCTGGTGTAACAGAACTACAGTGTTTTGTTTTCTTGTCAAAATGCAGTTCGGTTCTGTAGGCTGTTACAACACATTGCTTTTGTCTTAATTGATCTATGATGCGAGCAAATAATCAGTTTAATTGTCACTTCAGTATTAGTGCTTAGCATTACTCTATATGTCGAATCCTGTGTGATCTGGAGCTTGATCTTTCTCGTGAAGTGTTTGGGAAGATGCTTTTTCCAGATGTTATATAATTTGGTATATGTTCTTTCTGTATAACCTGCAACTATATTGTAGTGTACACAGAGAAGTGGATTCACCCAGTTTATGTTAGCCGCTACCTGAAATTATTCTATATGCTTTCTGATTTTTTTTATTGTGAAAGAACCTCATAGTTGAAAAACTGAATGGCTTTGTATTGCTGTGATTTTGAAACTGAAGTGTTCGAGAGAAGTAGAGCAGGACCAGTATTGCTGTTTGGAACTGAATGGCTTTGTGAATTTTATTTTGTAGGGATAAAACACACATCCATATGGTTTCAGGGACCAGTAGATGGCACCATAGCTTGCTGTGATCAAGTTTTTTTTTTATCAAGTTTCTATTTTGTGTGATCAAGTTATCAACGCAAGCACAATTAGTTTGTATTGTTCTGTGATCAGTGTCAGTTCTAATTATGTGCTTCCAGTTAGCAAATTTTGTATGAAAACTGAAGTTCTGTTAACTCTCGAGGAGATTGAAAAGTACTGTCGAACTGGACATGTTGTACTTTTGAATGAGAATACGAGTGCATTTAACAGAGCTATGAAAAAATGCAATTATATGTAGTGTATTTATATGTGATCTAATTTGTGTCAATTAGCAACACAATAGTATACAGGGATAATACTCATAATTTATCATGGCTCTATACAAGCATTAAATATATAGTAGACCATCAAATAGACAATCCTTGTCTATGGATTGTATGAACTGTCTATTTAGTTGTCTATATTGTGAATTTCAAAAACTTGCAGACAACGTCTGTCTGTGGGCTGTACATGCCCTCCACAACCATGACGAGACAATGGCCATGACCGGTCTGTCACAACAAGTATTTGAATTAATCTGCTATCTCAGTAGTGCAAAAAAATTTAAAAGAAACCTGTTCTTGTTGCAAAGCCCGAGCAAAGCGTTTGGTAAATATTGTCCCGTGTTTGTAGTTTTGTTCATGCACTTGACATGTGTACGTACAGTTTATTTTTGTTTACCTTTTGGCCTAGGCCTAACTATTATTTTATATAAATTAAATATACAACGGCAGTTCGCTGCATTCAGGAAAAAAAATATTACGAAGCCTCCGCACGCTCTGCGAAGATTCTTGACAACCAAACCATTCACGAGCTGAGGCACAATTGTTTATTTGATCACATGTTTTAAACCTGCTTACCGCTGGTAAGTTAACTGCTGTTCGGATGACCAGCAATGACAACTTCAACCTCATTATTACCTGTTGGTGTGGCTACAATTAGCGGAACCATCCCCTGCCTCACCGTTGATTTGGTAATTAATAGGGCAACAGTAGAGAGCGCCCAACTTCTTGTACTGTGTCATTTTAACAGTCTTGTCCTCTTTTCACATCAATATGATGTGCATCTAATAATGGACCTCTTGATCAATCACAACAAATTTATGGAATGATGACAAGCTATTGACAAGGACATCTAGTATGTAGCTATACTGATGTTAAAACAATGAAGACAAATTAGGTGGCCCCAGACCTCCTCTCCTTTGCATGGTTTGATAAACTGTGCATTGGGCTCCTTATAAATAAAGGAACTGACGGATATTACACACATTTTCAGTACCCTTGTTGTCTAGGATAGGACCTAGCTATGGACCTAGTAAATCAGTCATGCAAAATTTTGATACACCTTGTGTCAGATATTATTAGGACTAATAAGGATCATATGGGAATGTGAAACATCATGGAACAAAATGAAAATGATTGGAGCCGATGCCCCCTGCTTGCTCAGGAGGGACACTCATGATTGAAAATGGCACAGCGATTGTACTGAATCTTCTGTGCATCCAAGAATGCTCTTACAGCCGTATCCAACAGCTTAGCAAAAACATCTGCTGGGCCGCAACCAATCCGGATGCAACTGTCACCTTGATGATTAAGAGTGTTCAATCGAAATAACTACTCTCGACAGAGATGATGAGAGAACAATTTTTAGCTGGTTTTGTGGGTTGAGCATGAAAAACTTGTCAAAACCAGATTTTTGTCCACATGTCACGGGAAATTGGTAACAACCAATCCCCTCTTGTGCCTGCTGCTGATCACAGTGAGCCGCAAGTATAAGCTTTACCTATAGCGGCATGCATAGTGCTAGAGTAAATCACGTGTTTGTAGAGTGTCAGCATGTACGTACGTATTTTATTCAACGGCTTTTGCTGCATACTAGGCATCATGGCAATTGACACTTTTTGCATGTATCACCTGTTCTAGTGTAACACCCGGATTTAAGAACAAAACCATGATAGCCATATGCCACACATACAACGATAGAATATAGAATATCAGAAACAATGTTATTACATAACGTAACATAGTTATATAAACACTTACAACATCGGAGAAAAGCGGAACATAAACTAATCTTCACTTGAGGCTCCAATCTTCACAGGGACGGCTGACTCGGGGCACCGTACGCCAAGCACAACTGATAGTCTTCTGGTAAACTCCATGACATCTCCACTAATCTTTTGGGTAACTTTGGCTACCGTCTGGGGTTGTGGGGAATAGCAAGGGTGAGCACATGTTGCACTAGTACAGAACAGGCCTATTGCCCCGGGCCATTTTGGCCTTTAGCCCCGGACATGGAGCCGGGGCTAAGGAATCGGGACTAAAGCCCCGACCTTTAGCCCCGGTTCCATGGCCCGGGGCTAATGGAGGGACCTTTAGCCCCGGTTGGTAACACCAACCGGGACTAAAGGGGCCTCCAGCCAGGCCACCGTGGCTGACCTCTTTAGTCCCGGTTGGTGTTACCAACCGGGGCTAAAGATCCATCTGCTTTTTTCTTTTTTCTTTTTCTTTTCTTTTCAATTGGTTATTGTTTTTGGTTTTACAATTACATTAGGTTTTCTAATACGTATTCTTCGCTGCTAATATATTCTATTATATTCGGCCAGTTTCAAATACACGTATTATTCTTCGCTGCTAATAAATATATATAAACACATAAAATTTACAATTACACACAAATGAAATATGAAATTATACATATATATATATATATTATAGAGCTAGCTATACACACATATGTACATAAAATATACAACATTATCCATCATGCATCCTTAACTTGATATTTACACACAAATATAATACCGTTCCTAACTTAGAGGTCATACAAGTGTTCATCTTGGTTTGGCTTCATTGGTTCGTCTTTATTAAACCAATACTCGGTGCCAGACTTAAGGACATGGTCATTAAGGAAGCCCGCGATGGTCTCTTGAATTGCTTTGAGGCGGACCTTATCCATCACCTGGTTCTTCAACCATGTCTCCTTCAATTTGGATTAAAAGAAAAAGAAAGTATTAACATACATAATATTTATGTAATAGCAACAAAAAATGAAATAAATTTATTTACATGTTACGTACTTGCTGACTCTGTAAAGGAGTTCTTTTTTCATACACCGTCAGGAACTCGCAAACATAGTACCCACATAAATTGTTTCCCGGTGACTGCCGTAGAACCCACTGTACAATATGTAAAAAGAGTACTCTCGGATGAGCGTGCGTCTGCTGAGTGATGCTAATTAAGGTAAAGAGGCGGGGAGGTACTCTACAACTTACATTTAGGAGTAGAGGATCAGGAAGTTGCGCTTTCAGATCCGGACGGTGTTTCTGAACAAACCAAGTCCAAACCCTTCACAATAATTGGAACGTTAATTAACTATTGCAGAGTTAAAGAGCTATAGCAGGAATCAATATTTAAAGATCACATTACCCTCGGATAATATTAATCATATCTTGGTAATCTTCTTGTGGTTTTCTCAGAGAGTCATAGATTAGCAAACGACTCTCGTGGAGATCGATCACCATTAGAATCCAGTGAAAACTGCATTTATGTTTATATAGTCAACACATATATATATCTTTATGTCAACCTATAATAAAATGTGCATATGATAACAAAACTCACCTAAAGTTGTAGGGGAATAGTATATATCTTTTGTCCCTTTGGTTTCCCAAGAACCTCCGCAAATTACTCTCTGTTTGAGTTTTCCATGCATCCGAGTGAGTATTGCTTGGGTGCTTGAAGACGATATATGGATCGATGAAACCAATCTCCTTGTCATTTTTACGCCTTAGTTGTCTCATCATGTTTCTGCACATGTTTACAAACGCTTGCTAGCAGTGTGAGGATAATTACTTATACATATACATAAGCTAAAGTGAGATTATTAAAAGAAACAATCACTTACAGGCAAAAGCAGCTGACGAGAGCTTTGTCGAGAGCGTCCATGTGGCAGAGCTGATATAACTCATTAAACTGAACATATATGATGTCATCACCACGGAAGTAATCATGGTCTCTAATTCTGACGCAAATGTAGTCATCAGCTTTTCTGCCACACGCCGTAAGGTACCACTGATTTAGCAAGTGCATCTGTGTACCAAGATCCCTCAGGGCCGCTGGGTTGTATAGACTTTGGCCATATACATATGCCCTCTGCCATTTATCAACTACTGGAGCACTTTTGATGCCTGCTTCTCCGAGTATGTTTTCCACATTCAAACCAGTTTCCTCGAAAAATGCGAGCAGTTGCGCAGGATCAACGTCTCCATATGCTCGTTTTATGATTTCCATGTTTGTAGCGTATTCATTATCAACAACTAGATCTGGCACTGATTGCTTCTCTTGTTCCCCGAGCTGTGGGACACCCTTTCCTGCTCTCTTCTTTGTCTTCTTGGCCTCCTCAAGTGATTTGCTAAGTGTGCGATCATAGTCTGATTTTGGCGAAGCCTTACGGGCAGCACGTACCTTTTTTTGGTGAGCGTCCACAGTTTGCCTTAGTTTTTCAGGACGAACAAAAAGGTACGGCTTCTCCGGGTTTCGCTTTGCTCGACCACTAGCAATGGCAGCTTCGAAGAACTTGTTACAGTCTTTTTGCACTGCAGCGTCAGTCTCCTCCTCGGTCATGTCATATGCAAGTTTTGTCATCTTGGGAGCTGGTTTTCTCACAGGTGCTTTCTTCTTCGGAGGTGGTGGGGCTGACGCCTTTGTTTGTGTGACAGGCCTCTTCTTTGTTGGCGGTGGAGGTGTTGGAACCCGCCGTGGAGATGGGGCAGGTGGCGGTGTCGGAGCCCGCTTTGGAGGAGATGGTTGGGTCGGTGGCGGTGTTGGATCTCGTCATGGAGGAGATGGGGCCGGTGGCGGCGTTGGATCACGCCGTGGGGGAGATGGGGCCGGTGGCGGTGTTGGATCCCGTCGTGGAGGAGATGGGGCCGGTGGCGGTGATGGATCCCGTCGTGTTTGATCTTGATCATCATCGTCCGCAACACTGTGATCATGTGGTGAATGTAGAATTGGACTTAGGTTGGGGGATGTCCTGCTGCGAAAACAACATGGTATGAGTATCCATTTATACTATTAGCTCACCAATACTATTAAGTTTCATTCACTAATTTCATACACACCTAGGGATAGGTTGATGAGGAGGAGGAGGTGATGCGCCAGGAATTATGATATAGCGCTTGCGCCAACATATGAATGTTTTCTCCGCTTCTCCTAATGTATTCTCGCCATCACCTCCTTTAATGTCAAGTTCGACATTGTTGTAACCTTTTACCACCCTGTCCACCGAGACGCTAGCATATCCAGGAGGTATTATTGCTCCATGACTTCTTGGTGTCTTCGTAGGATCGATAGGAGATACAACACCTATAGCCACCATGACTGTGGTATTCCCCTGTGGAATGTGCAGTTCACATGTCGTGAGAGGCTCGGTGATGTCGTCCACAGGAAAGCGCAGTGCTGCGTCTGGGACCTCTGTGGAAGCGCAACTGCTTTTCATTTGCTCAGGGGGGCTGATGTTGACTCCCGGCTCTGATGCAGATTGCCTTTGCATTGCTAACTGCACTTGCCTTTTTATTTCCTCGTTCATTCTGCCTTCAAGTGCTTTTTCTCGCTCAACTGCTTCAAGAGCCGCGGCCTGTGACTGAATAACCATTTCTTCTAACCGGCGCATCCGCTCTGCCTCCTCCTCCTTCTTTCTCGCGCGGCTTCTATAGGTCTCTTTGTCCTGAGGGAAGGCATGTACCCATGACAACTCCCCATAGCCTCTGGTTCTCCCACCATGTTCAAGATTCTCCAGGGCGTATGTCAGCTCGTCCTTGTCTCTGTTCGGCTGCCACCTGCCACTGGCAGCCATTTCTCTAGCATAAGCAAATCTTTCTGCTGCTCTTTGGAGTTTTTCGCCATAGTGTACCCTTCCTGTTTGTTGGTCCAGGCTTCCTCCATGACCAAAAAACCAATACTTGGCGCGCTCAGGCCAGTTTATCGATTCTGGTTCAATGCCCTTGGCTTGCAACTCTCGTTCCATTCTTTCCCATTTAGGAATGGCACTCTTATAGCCACCTGATCCCAAGTGATGGTGGTATTGTTTTTGTCGGGCATTCTGCTGGTTCCTTCTGATCCGTGCCTCACTCTCTTCTGATTTCTTGAATTCTACAAACTCATCCCAAAATGGCCTCAACTTGACGTAGGCCTTAGTCTTGAAATCCGGAGTTTGGTCCTTCTTGATAAATTTGTTGTATAAGTTCTTCTTCCAGCCCTGGAATAGTGTTGCCATTTTCTTCATAGCCCAGTCCCGAACTCTGGCCTTCAAATTTATATCTTCTGTTTCAAGTGTGAAATGTGCAAGGACCTCTTGCCAAACCAGTTCCTTATCAAGATCAGAGACAAAACTTATATCAGGAGCACTTGTCTTTTCCTTCCATTCACGAGCACTGATCGGGATCTTATCCCTTACAAGGCACCCACAGTGGGCCACAAATCTCTGTGCATGTTCTCCAAGTACTTGGCCTGTTTCCTCGTTGAATTCTGAGATAATGTACCGGCCCTCCAACGGCTTCTTCGGACCTCGTATGGTCCTACTCTTCCCGGTAGTCGTTGTCGATCCGGAGGGCTACATATGTAGGAACAGTAGATTATAAATACATTTATAAATAATTTAGAATTTCATGTGCACATAGAGATTATTGTAGGTATATACCTCGCCAGTATTTTCTTGCATTATTTCTTCATAATCGGCAAAGTATTGACTGCCGTCATCTACTTCTTGATTATTGTTATCATCACCTGCTAAATTTTGATTAGCGCCACTGTTGATTAATTCGTACATTTCCTCCTCCATGTTGTCAACTGGGTCGGCCATTTCTGCGAATGACATGGAGGATAATAAACACCATATTTTTGCAACTAACGTGCATAGGGTTTCGGGTTTTGGGTTTGGGTTTAGGTTTGGGTTTGGTTGGGTTTGGGGTTGGGTTTAGGGTTTGGGTTTGGGTTTGGGGTTTAGGGTTTAGTGTTTGGGTTTGGGGTTTAGGGTTGTTTGGGGTTTAGTGTTAGGGGTTTGGGTTTTGGGGTTTAGTGTTTAGGGTTTAGGTTTGGGGTTAGGGGTTTAGGGTTTGTTTGGGGTTTGGGGTTTGGGGTTTAGGGTTAGGGTTTGGGTTTGGGGTTAGGTTGGGGTTTAGGGTTTGGGGTTTAGGTTTAGGGTTTAGGTGGGGTTTAGTTGGGGTTTGGTTTGGGGTTTGTTTAGTGTTTGGGGGTTTGGGGTTTAGGGTTTAGGTTTGGGTGTTAGGGTTTGGGTTTGGGGTTTAGGTTCGGGTTTCCGGGGTTTCGGGTTAGGGTTGAGGTTAGAGTAGGGGTTTCGGTTTGGGGTTTGGTGGTTTTGTGTTTGTGTTTAGTGTTTGGGGTTTGGGGTTTAGTGTTTATGTTTTAGGTTTGGGGTTTAGGGTCTAGATTTAGGGTTAGGGTTTCGGGTTTGGGGTTTCGGTCTTCGGGTTTCGGGGTGCGGGTTTAGGTTTAGGGTTTAGGTTTTGGTGTTTCGGGTTGGGTTTAGGGGGTTTCGGGTCTAGGTTTTTACAACATTAAAAATAACATATATCCATAAAGACTATATTCGTAAAAAATAACACTACCACATTATCAAAAAGTCATATCCAAGTGATTATTCCATAAACTATCCAAGTGAGTATTCCAAAACATATATCCAAGTGATTATTCCATAAACATATCCAAAATGATTATTCCATAAATATATCAAGTGATTATTCCATAAACATATCCAAGTGATTATTCATAAACATATACACGACCGATATAAATAAATGTTTACATATCTAAAGACCAAATTATCTAAGTGATTATTGCTCCTCCATCTAACACAAAGGACACACCGTTGATGAGATCAGGACGACGACGGACAACGGCGAGGATGATGTCGCGGTGAGGACGATAACGGACGACGACGAAGATCACGTTGTGGTGAGGATCACACGGTGAGGATGACGGTGGACGGCGCGGTCAACGCGGCCAATCTCATTTTATCTACATATGTAAACATAATATTTTGTTAGGTAAAAGCTATTTTCTATTTTCTATTCAAATGGATTTTTATTTTTCTTTTTCCTTACAAACAGTGCACACAAACACTTTACACACTGCACACACACATACACTGCACACACACTTCACACACTGCACACACTTCAAACACGGCGCACGGCGGCATCCTCACCGGCGGCGCGAGCGAGGACGAGGCGGTACGACGGCGAGGATGAGGCGGCACGACTGCGAACGGTCCGGTCCGGCCGAGGGAGGCCGAGTGCGGGCGACGGCGAGGGAGGCCGGCGAGGGCGCCGCGCGTGGACGACGGCGAGGGAGCACGAGGGCGCTGCGGACAATGGTGAGGGAGGCCGAGGACACTGCGGACGACGATGAGGGAGGCGAGGACGACGGCGAGGGAGAGGACGAGGCGGCGGCAGGGACACACGGCAGACGGCGAAGAAGACGGAGGCGGCGGCGCAACTCTGACGTCGATCTGAGGAAGGAGGAGGGCCCTGTGCCCTATATACGCGGGGAACCTTTAGTCCCGGGCCGTGGTACCACCCGGGACTAAAACACCTTTAGCCCCGGTGCATAATCCCACCCGGGACTAAAGGGGGGACCTTTAGTCCCGGGTGGTTCTACGGCTCGGGACTAAAGGTACCTTTAGTCCCGGGTGGTGCTACGGCCCGGGACTAAAGGGTCTTCTCCCGCCTTATTTTGGGTTAAGGTACCTTTAGTCCCGGTGGTGCTACGGCCCGGGACTAAAGGGTCTTCTCCGCTTTATTTTGCGGTTCTGTGTTTTTGGATTTGAATTAAGTTTTGGCTATATAATATGTTGTAATACTTGGTACTTGCATAGTAAATTCAATATTAGGTATAAAAGCAGTTGTGTGTTTCTTTTTACCTGATTGTATAGTAGAAAATTTTATAACATAAATTCTTTTTCTTTCTTATAATTACAAATATAAATGTAATAACAATTTATATTTTGTTAATGCAAAAATATAATGTTAAATTTAAATATTGAAACAACTGGTGCTCGATAGGAAAATATTTTTTGCATTATATGAACGTTAAATGTTGGGTTGTTTATCTTTTATTGTCCAAATGCACGATAGAGAAATTCACTGTTAAATTACAATTTAATTTTAAAAGATAAATTTGTGTAGTTCATATACGTTTCTGTGTCGTTATTGGTCTCAAAATTTTCTTAGGTGTCACGGCACGGGTGAGGCAACCAACAATTGTTAGTTTTTGTTTTGTTTTTTCGGAGATGGTTTGCTTCTTTTTCCGATTTAATTGAATTACCGCACACTCTCACCCAATAATTATAGGGTCAATTAGGCCTACCAACAAAATAATCCAGAATGGAGCCAAACTTTTACACAGGTCTTGATGCCCTAGGAAGAAGAATGTTGTGGAGGTTGATGAAAAACCACAGAGGGTCGGAGGTGAAATTCACCAACTTATCTCATTCGACATAGAAAAAAAGTAATAATTAAAATAAGATCAGAACAATCTAACACCATGTGGGGCATGGACACTGACATAATGCGAACCATGACTATGCATAATCATTATTAGTTACACGAAAACGTAAATATATCAAGCGGGTACACTGGTGATCTTTTTCTTCACGTATGTTCCTTGGTCTGATCATGTCGTAACCATGGAGTCTTCTCAGCATTTAGCAGGATGCTTGGGTCTTTGGTCACACTGAAGGGCGGTATTCGGTCATCCCTTTCATAATCTTCTGACATGTCTGACTTGTCCTCAATTCCCACGATGTTTCTTTTTCCTGAAAGAACTATGTGGCGTTTGGGCTCTTGGTTGATTTATCATCATTTTCCTCTCTTGGGTTTTGTAGACATGTCTTCACGTAGAACACTTGAGTCACATCAGCAGCAAGGACGAATGGTTCACCTTTGTATCCAATATTGTTGAGATCCACTGTTGTCATTCCATACTCCTTGTCAACTGTTACTCGGCTCCGGTCGCCTTGACCCATTGGCATCGAAACAAAGGGACTTTAAAATTAGGTGCGTAGTCTAGTTCCCAAATCCCTCTATGCGGCCATAATATGTTTGCCTCTTCCCAGATGGGTCTGTGGCATCTACGCGAACACCACGTTGTGGTTCGTGCTCCTTTGATCTTGGGCCATGGTGTAAAATGTGTTTCCATTGATCTCATACCCTTTGTACGTGAGGATGTGCCATGACGGTTGCCTAGCCAACAAATATAGTTGCTCATCAATATTGTTATTACCCAGACATTCCTTTCGCAACCAAGTGCTAAAAGTATTCATGTGCTCACGTGTTATCCAAACTGCATTCTTCTCTGGAAATTGGGATCGTAGGAACTCCTTGTGTACATCGATATATGGATCCACCACGGTTGAGTTTTGAAGAACTGTGTAGTGCGCTTTATTGAAAATAATCATTCCCGTACCGATATATGTTTTCTTCCCTAGTGTCCCCTTTCCACATAGCCTCCCCTCGTGCCGCGATTCAGGAACACCAATCGGGTCAAGGTCAGGAATGAAGTCAACATAGAACTCAATGCCTCTGTCCCGTAGCCCTTGGCGATGCTTCCTTCTGCCGAGCACGTTGGTGAACATATTTTTTCAGTACTCCCATGAACCTCTCAAAGGAGAACATGTTGTGTAGGAACACAGGACCGAGAATATGAATCTCCTTGACCAGGTGAACTAGGAGGTGTGTCATGATATTAAAGAAGGATGGAGGAAACACCAACTCAAAGCTCACAAGACATTGAACCACATCATTCTGTAGAGTAGCCAGTTCTAGTGGATTAATTGCCTTCTGAGAAATTGCATGGGGAATGCACAGAGCTTCACAGTGGCCAGACGTACATGTGGAGGTAGAATTCCTCTTAAAGCAACCGGAAGCAATTGCGTCATAAGCACGTGGCAGTCATGCGACTTTAAGTTTAGGAATTTCTTCTCTTGCATATTTATTATTCCCTTTATTGGAGGAGAATCCAGATGGGACCTTGATGCTGTTTAGGCATTCAAACATGATTTCCTTCTCTTCATTGCTAAGAGTGTAGCTAGCAGGTCTTAAGTAATGGCGTCCATCATCTGTCTTCTCTGGATGTAGGTGTCTCATTCTTTCATGCGCTGCAACTCTTGTCGTGCTTCAAGTGTATCCTTAGACTTCCCATACACACCCATGAATCCTAGAAGGTTGACACAAAGATTCTTTGTCAGGTGCATCACGTCGATCGCGTGGCGGACCTCTAGTACATGCCAATAGGGTAGCTCCCAAAATATTGACTTCTTCTCCACATGGGTGCGTGTCCGTAGCGTCTTTCGGAACAGGTTCACTGCCCGTCCCCTTTCCAAAGACTACTTTCACATCCTTGATCATCTCAAGTACATCTTCCCCAGTTCTGTTGCGAGGCTTGCTCCGGTGGTCTGTCTCACCTTTAAAATGCTTGCCTTTCTTTCTAACCTGGTGATTCATCGAAAGAAATCGACGATGCCCAAGATACACTACCTTTCTACATTTTTTCAAATATACACTATCCATGTCATCAAAACAATGTGTGCATGCATTATATCCCTGTTTGACTGTCCTGAAAGATTACTTAGAGCAGGCCAATCATTGATTGTTACGAACAACAATGCTCGCAGGTCAAAGTGTTCCTGTTTATAATCATCCCACACACGTACACCTGATTTACTCCATAAAAGTAGGAGTTCCTCAACTAATGGCCTCAGGTAGACATCGATATCGTTGCCAGGCTGCCTCGGGCCTTGGATGATCACTGGCATCATAATGAACTTCCGCTTCAAGCATAACCACGGAGGAAGGTTGTACATACATAGAGTAACAGCCACGTGCTATGACTACTGCTCTGTTCCCCAAAAGGATTCATCCCGTCCGTACTTAAACCAAACCTTAAGTTTCTAGCATCTTTTGCAAATTCTGGGAATTCTCTGTCTATTGCTCTCCACTGGGACCCATCTGCAGGGTGCCTCAACATGTTGTCTACCTTACGGTCTTCTTTGTGCCATCGCACCAACTTTGCATGGTCCTTGTTTCTGAACAGACGTTTCAGGCGTGGTATTATAGGAGCGTACCACATAACCTTGGCAGGGATTTTTTCCGAGGACGTTCTTCACCCTCAACATCGCCAGGGTCATCTCGCCTGATCTTATATCGTGACGCTTTACATACAGGGCATTCATCCAAATTCTCGTATTCCTTGCCACGGTACAGGATGCAGTCATTAGGACATGCATGTATCTTCTGGATTTCTAAACCCAAAGGACAGACTACTTGTTTTGCTTCGTACGTAGTGCCGGATAATTCGTTAGGCTTCGGAAGCATCTTTTGTTTTATAATCTTCAATAATTGTCCAAATGCCTTGTCAGATACACCATTCTGTGCCTTCCATTGTAGCAACTCAAGTGTTGTACCTAACTTTTTTGTCCATCTGCAGCAGACGGATATAGTAATTCCTGTGATCCTCTAGCATACAGTCAAACTTAGCCTTCTCCTTTTCACTTTGCAATCTCTTTGTGCATCACGAATGACATCACCAAGAGCATCATCTTTAGCGACTGTGTCTTCTGCACTTGCCTCTTTTCACCTCCTCCATTGCAGTATCACCAAAGTCACCGTATTGAGCAATAATGTCATCGTCAGGGTCCAATTGTTCTTCTTCACCTTCTTCCATCATAACCCCAGTTTCTCCATGCTTCGTCCAACAACTATAGTTTGGCATGAAACCCGACTTGAACAAGTGTGAGTGAAGACTCCTTGAGCTAGAATATTCCTTCGAATTATTACAAAGGGCACATGGGCAGCACATAAAACCATTCTGCTTGTTTGCCTCGGCCACTCTTAAAAAATAATGCACGCCATCAATGAACTCTTTTGAGCGACGATCGACATTGTACATCCAGTGACGTGTCATCGTCTGCATTATATGACATATCACATAATTATATCGATCTCTCATTCTTATAACAAATGAATTATAAAATGACTGACATGAAATTTAGTAAGAATCACTGGTGGCATAAAAGTAGTAGCAGTTGAACTTGTCTAATTAATTATTACATCAAGATAACAGTGCAGCCTAATCCACTTGGCCACAACCAAAGCAACTAACAGCACCTGCACATTTTTCCCACATCACAGTCCAACACGATGTACTGTTCTCCACTTCCAACCGGATAGGAGTGTAATGGTAGGGGTAGGTGCAGTAGGATTGAGTTTATTCTTGAGTAAAAGCATCTAGAGCTGCAGAAGCTTCCTCAAAAGACTTGTACTTTTTATGCACAACTCCCTTAACTTTGAGGACATACTGACTGCACTCGGCCCAGCTGGTGTAAATACCTGGCTTGGTGCCCTCGAAAACAACATACCAAGCAGGCATCCTTCTGCATTTTGTAAACTAAAGTATTATATATTTCTAATTTCTGTAAACAACTAATTTAACTGATCTCTATTTCTCCAAAATAATAAAATATACTAATTAAACCGGTCACATTTTGTAAACTAAATTATTATATATTTCTAATTTCTGTAAACAAATAATTTAACTGATCTCTATTTCTCCAAAATAATAAAATATACTAATTAAACCGATCACATTTTGTAAACTAAATTATTATATATTTCTAATTTCTGTAAACAACTAATTTAACTGATCTCTATTTCTCCAAAATAATAAAATATACTAATTAAACCGGTCACATTTTGTAAACTAAAGTATTATATATTTCTAATTTCTGTAAACAACTAATTTAACTGATCTGTATTTCTGCAAAATAATAAAATATACTAATTAAACCGGTCACATTTTGTAAACTAAATTATTATATATTTCTAATTTCTGTAAACAAATAATTTAAATGATCTCTATTCCTCAAAAAAAAACTAATTAAACTGTCACATTTTCTAAACTAAAGTATTATATATTTCTAATTTTTGTGTAAACAAATGATTTAAATGATCTCTATTTCAAAAAAAACTAATTAAACCGGTCACATTTTCTAAACTAAAGTATTATATATTTTGTTTTTCTAAACCGGTCACATTTCTCTAAAAGACTAAAATAAACTAATTAAACGGTCATATTTTGTTTTTAGAGTAATAATTTGAACAATCAAGTCAATGAACTCAAAATAGCTACAAAAATGAATAACTTAAGCTAGTAACCTTTCAACGAGTCGATGGCGGTCTAGATGTGATGAAATAAATCAATCGCCGGAGATGTGTTAACAAACAAAAATCACCGGAGGAGAAGAGAGCAAACAAGCAAGCAAGCAGTGACTGAATGAAGAAAAATGAAGACAGGACGGAGCTCGGGCACGGCTGGAGGTAGAAGAACATATCAAATATAGCGACGGACATTTAGCCCCGGTCCTTATTCCCAGCCGGGGCTAAATGTTGGCATTTAGCCCCGGCTGGGTACACCAACCGGAACAAAACCTTTTAGTCCCGGTTGGTGTTACCAACCGGGGCTAAAGATGCCAACATTTAGCCCCGGCTGCATACACCAACCGGGGCAAAACCTTTAGTCCCGGTTAGTGTTACGGCCCGGGGCTAAAGGCCGGTCTTTAGCCCCGGTTGGTAACACCAACCGGGACTAAAGGCCCCTCTGACAATTGAGCCGTTGGGCTGGGGAGCTTTAGCCCCGGTTGGTGTTACCAACCGGGGCTAAAGGCCTTTCTAGTCCCGGGCGCAAATTTTTCCATGGCTAATGCTGATTTTGCAAATCGTCCAAAGGCCTGTTCTCTAGTAGTGTTGTACTCAATAAGTACAGGCGGAAATAAATGATATGCAGAGCTATGAACAATGGTAGGCTGACACAGTTTAACTGTGGTAAGCATTTTAGTTGGTCAAGTTTTATTAGCGCCTGATTACTATAAGTGAGTATAGGATAACCCATCTCATTAGTTAAGAAGAATACCACCGTTAATATAACCATCAACTGAGGTGAACACCTCCATCTGACAAACCATCTTATTATGTCCATAAATCCAACTGTCCAAAACTAATCATGTGAGGGTCCAGGTCGCTCGTAACCGTGAGCACGGCTGATATATCAGTTTTACACTCTGCAGAGGTTGCACACTTTTCTCAACGAGCAGTGATTCCCATTTGCCAGGGTCATGACTCCCATACTACACTTCCAAGGTGCATGGCAGGGTTTCACCACGGGCCATTACAAAGATTCATCTAGCGAGCGATAACCACCTAAAGTTCCTACTAGAAACCGCAGCAACCAGAGGTCCCCTAGGTCCATACCACATTCTTGGGCCATCCCTCAGTAGCGCCGCCCGGTTAACGCATCACTAGAATCCTCTAATTAATTAGCCCGGTTAGAGCCATATAACATCTCATGGTTGCACTGTTATCCTGGGAGGTCGCTCCATGAACCAGTCCTAAAAGGCGGACCCGAGCACAAATACCAACCACAAACCAAACTTACCATAACCACCATACCATACCATGTGCCCGAGTCACTGAGTTCCATGTTAAAACATAGTTCCATATCCATTAAGTCATCATTATCATCTCATCATCATGTGGCAATTATAGAACAAGTAAAGTTGCTTAGCATAGCATTGATACCCAACATATAACCCAGGTAACAAGGAAGATATGGAAAACTAGGGTATCCTTAAGGGTTCACAAATTAGACACATGCATGCATATAGTGATTAATGGTGAATAGGTAAAGAACATGATCAAAGGGTGCCTGCACTTGCCTTCTTCAAGTTGATGTTGATCACAGTCTTCAAAGTCAAGCTCTTGTAGGTTCACTTGCAACTCTTCGTCTAAACGCAACAAACATCGGCACACAGGAGCAAACATACAAGCAAAACATGCACTAAATTAGAAAACTGTACACCAATACATAAAACAGGTATAACAAGCTTATAAAATTGTTCTACTCGTCGAGACGAACGCGTGAACACGAAAACCACTAAAAACGGAGCTATAACGGAGAAGTTATGAATTAAACAAGATTTTCTTTAATAAAATATTAGATTAAAACTAAACTCGAAATTCAAAAGTTTAAAACATGTTTAACAGTTGCAAAAACATGTAGATTATGAAATTACGAACCTAACGCAATTTGAACGGGTTGAAACGGAGTTAAAACAGAGTTTTTATAGCGAAAACAAAATCAGTGGCAAACTTGTAATTATTACAAAACGTATTTTGGAGACAACAGACCTGGCTTTACGTTTTCCCGAGGAGAAGGCATATTCCAGAAAGACGCAAAGGGACGGTGGGTTCTAATCTAAAGAAACCAAGGGTCTCTTTAGAAAAAAGTCAGGGGCGAAGGGGTATCTGTTGATGTTGGCCGTCGGATCTGCAATAGATGGACGAGATTAGAAGAACAGAGGGGGAGGTGGCGCTTCCGGCCGGAAAGAGAAGAGAAGGCGGTGGCCGCCATTACCGGCCGAGCCCGAGCTCGCAGGAGTTGCTGCTTCGGCGATTCTAACCACGGGGAAACACGGAGAGGGTACCAGGGTGAAGCCCTCGATCTTGCGAACTCACGAGAGGTGACGTGATCGACGATCGGGGACGGAGGGAGCCGACTACTGGTCGGGGCGGTCGGCGGCTCCGGTGAGATCTAAACAATGCGGCACGAGGGATTTAGGGCACGGGATCAACCGAGTTTCAACAAGGAGAGAAGTGGCGGATGCGGAAAGCTTTATAGAGGGGCTCAGCGTGCGGAAGGGGCAAGGACGAGGCGCGCGGTTGGCAGGAACGTTCTCGGTCGAGCCCGGCGTGGATCCGACTCGGGGAAGGGGAAGACCCTGTCCTGCGGGCCTCGGTTGTCAGCGACTCAGGGTATGGGACCAAAATGTCAGTCACAGAGAGGTTTGGCTGGGCTGGTTTTGGTCATGGGCCGCACGAAAGGAAAGGGGGGGAAGGAAAGGAGCTGGGCTGGCACTGTCTGCAGGGCTTGGCCCAAAGCGGATAGGGAGATGGGCTGGCTTCCTGCCGGCTGAGGGAAAGAGGTGGAGGAGGGAGGTGACGCCGGGCTGGGCCGCCTGCAAAAGAAGGGGATGGGAGGAGGTGCGAGCGGGCCAAGGCCGACTGGGCCTTCAGGCCAGAAGCCAAGAGAAGGGGAGGGGAGATGAAGAAAACCCTTTCTTTTTATTTTCAAACATTTCAAAGGCATTTTCAAAACAATTTGAAAACCTTTCAAACTTTTGAGCACGCCACACAACACAAAATTAAATTTGCATCAGCATGTATGCACAACATGTTGTTAGCCCTATGATAAATTTTAATTTAATAAAAAGTTTTATTTCTCCTATATTCTCATGAGCACCAAAATACACAATAAAGCATTTTCTCTCTATTTCCAAGATTATAAATTTTAGGGTGTTACATCTAGCACACGACCCCACTACCGGCTATTATTACCATCGAAAATTATTCTGGCAATGATAAACCTTTTGGATAAGTTTGGTGAGTGGTCAGGCTTAAAGGTCAATTTTGATAAATCTTTCATGGTACCTATTAATGTTCAGCAGGAAAGATTTCACCAGGCTACCACTTTTGGATGCTCAAAAGGATCCCTACCTTTCACCTACTTGGGTCTCCCTCTCGGAATTTCCAAACCATCAATTGCAGACTTCTGGCCCCTTGTCAACAAATGTGAGAGAAGGTTAGTGAGTATTTCTTCTTTCCTGAGCCAAGCAGGCAGATTAGAACTCACCAATGCAGTCCTCACTGTCTTGCCAACTTTTGCCATGAGTACTTTTCTGCTGCCTAAAACTATTGTTAAAAATATTGATAAATTTCGGAAGCATTGTTTATGGAAAGGATCTGATGTCAATAATCGTAAACCTCCAAAAGCAGCCTGGCATTTAGTCTGCTTTCCTAAATCAGAAGGGGGCTTAGGTGTGTTGCATTTCAAGACTCAAAATGAAAGTTTGCTTCTCAAAGATCTGCACAAATTTTTCAACAGATATTTGTGATCCTCTAGTCCCTGGGTGCAGTTAGTTTGGGATAAATACTATGAAAATAACAGACTGACAAGATCAAACATAAACTTTAGGGGCTCTTTTTGGTGGAGAGACCTCCTAAAATTACTGTACTCTTATAAGGGCATGGCCATGGTACATATCAACAATGGTTCTTCATGTTTGTTCTGGCGGGACCTTTGGAATAACCAAGTCCTTAATCAATCTTTCCCAAAACTCTACTCCTTTGTTAAAGATACCTTTATCTCAATGCACAAGCTGGCAACTATAGCCCCCCTTACATCACACTTTCATTTGCCCTTATCAAATTAGGCGTTTGATCAGTTCCTTCTCATGCAGTCTATGGTTCATAACCTGAATCTTAACAATGAGCCTGACCAATGGCTTTATCTTTGGGGCTCCAGCATCTTTTCTTCAAGGAAAGCCTACAAGCACTTAACCGGCAGCTCTCAAGTTCATGCAATTTTTAGCTGGTTATGGAAATCATCATGTCAAAATAAGAGGAAATTCTTCTTCTGGTTATTGATCAAGGATCGTTTAAGCACTAGGGATTTTTTGCAAAGGAGGAGCATGACCCTAGAAGATTACATTTGTGTTCTTTGTCCACAAGGAGTGCAAGAATCACTTTTTCATTTGGTTTTTGACTGCCCTTTTGCCTTGGACTGTTGGAACACTCTGAACCAGCTGATCCCAGTTGGTGCGACACCACTTCAAGTCTTAAACTTCAAATTCAGCTTCCTTTCTTCATGGAAATTATTGTTACCATGTGCTGGTCTATCTGGATGATGAGGAATGATGTGATTTTCAGGGGATTTGCACCCTCCATTCAAAGATGCAAACGGACTTTCAAGGAAGAATTTGCCTTAGATTTATGGCTAGAAGCTTATGTGTAATTTTCTTCATTTTCTTTGTTTCTTTTTTTTTTGTTTCTTGAACCATGTACTTGCCTTTGCTTCCTTTTTCTCTGCAATAAAAGCACAGTAGGGGGTTTTTACCCCTCCTGTTTATTTTCAAAAAAAAAAAATGATGACCCCTGGCGATGATGTTAACGGATGGTGGCTACAATTAGAAGCAACATCCCTTGCCATGTGTGCTGTTAGTTTGATTGCTTATAGAGCAACAATGGAGCTCGTTCTATTTTCTTCTACTGTGTCATTTAATAAATCTTTAGCTACAACAGCATAAAGCCAGCTTCCGATTTTGACACATTTGCAACTAGCGTACAGTGGTATTTTTGCATTGTTTCTTATTTGTGAAAGCTATTTTATGTTTCTTGGTATCCTTGTTATTATGAGCTTCTCTATAATTTCCATGTTAGCTACAACAGCATAAAGCCAGCTATTTTAGTAAAACGCAATCAAAGATAATTCAACTCAATTTATAGAATTCTGTAAAAATTCGGAAAGAAAGTAAATCTCACTCCCACTTATATATTGGCAATGTTATTTTTTTGCCTGTGTGGTGAATTAGATGATTGTTTAGCATGTACATTCATGTTTACATCCATTCCCCACCTTGTTAATGGGAATATTGTGGGGGCTTAGTCCCACCTTGGTTGTTTAGAGTGGGTTAGACCAACATATAAGCCTTCTAGAGTCCATCTCACTATCCCCGGGTTAATCCTTTTATGCAAAGCGAGAACGAAAGTGTGAGTGGAATGGTGGCAGGTGTGTTTCACTCAGCGTGCAGAGTGGATCTGAGCCATTTGAACGCTGAGACGTTATAGAAACCCAGCTGTGCACCCAAATGGATGGCTAAATTCTTTTCCGTTTTTCCCACTTGAATTGGACTTGTTTCAGACATCTCATTTGCATGCAGTTATAGAACTTTAATCGCTAGAAGAGCAACCCAAACAATCCTGCTGACAACAGTTTACTTGAATTGGACTTGTTTCATAGTATCATGGTTCATAGGGACCTAAATTAAAGGTAGATTGGTTTCATGGTGCCAATACCACTGCTTTCCTGCAGCCTCCTATTCCTATGTGTTCTTAGATCTCAACTCTTTCTGTGAACATCACTGGCCTTGGCCTCTTTGATCTACTGGAAACTTGAAATTCCCTGACCAACGTCAGTGAAAACTGAAATTACCCTGTCGAGCTAGCCCTGACGGTATTTTTATTTTCTCTGACGGTAAGCACCATAAAAAATTTCATGACAATATTTTTATATTTTATGATGATATGTACATTTTCATGTCGATATTTTTATTTTTCCTGACGGTAGTGCACCGTGAGGGAATTTCAAGTTTCTAGTAGTGACGTATATGTAGGGGAATAGATTTGTATATATAGTGGAAGTAAGGATAATTGGGATATCAGCAGTTGGCCTCTCTCGAGGGATGATTTATACATAGTAGATGCGTTCTCGAGGAATAAAAATGTTAATTTCTGAACACGTCTTGCATGGAAGACTTTACCACCCATGTACGTGTTTGCGTGTCACCACAAGTGACTAGTCATAGCAACATATAGCTCCTGAAGACTATATCAACATGCACAAGAAAATTAAAAAAAATGACTTACTAAAAAGCTACAATTAAACAAAATGATGGATAATTTCAAAGCCAAGGTTGCATGAATAATAATTTCTGACATAATCAAGGTTTTAGTACATATGAAACCGGAGTTATGTATGTCTGGCACTGCCTACCCACGCTACTTTGTGTAACAACGAAATTAAAATTCAGTTTCCTCAGCTCATTCAATTTTTCTATTTCCTGTGTCTGGTTTCTTTGTGCATAGACGATGTGCCTACAATGTCATTCTACTTGATTGATTTCTTCCATCCCTAATTTCGGTCCAGACATCCTGTATATTATTCAATTTTTCACGGTTTCTTCTTTCTATTTTGTGAATTGGTTACTGTAAAATCAAAGATGCTTGGCTTATACTTTTGTACATCTGTCGGAAAGGAGCAAAACTGCAATGTTATTACCCTGATGATTTTTCTATTTGTGTTGATGATTTTGGCTTACATGTGATTATTACTTAGCTCATTTTAAATTTATGAACATGTTGATACTTTAATTATAGAGTAAAATGTTTGGTTAGTCTATATATTAACCTTTCAAAGTGCAGTTTTAGGTCGAAAATCTTCACCATTTTTATATGTTTTAAGAGAAAAACATGACATGCATGGAGGCAGTATACTTTGGCAATTGTCCCTCATTTGTGGTGCATATAAACAGTCCATACTAGCATAACTAGTCCATATTCTCGTGATATAATAACACAAATGGATGGTGACTGGAAGCAAGCCTGGTGGCACTATACTGTGTGGGAATTGTCCCTCAAATGGATGAGAGTTACAACTGTGGGAGTAGTGACTATATGATGGTATGGCAGGCCCATTCAAACATTGCAAAACGTTATAATATGACAAATAATGCTGATTATTGATTTTTTATCACTAGAGAATATAATGCTAGTGAAGTAGCAAAAATCAGATTGTTCTTAATGTCAAGTTACTTCTCACTTTTTTCTTAGTACTTATCATATAGTAACTTGAAATAGACAAAAACTGCTTCTGAACACGTGTTTCATTCGTACATGGCTGGGAGACATTGTTATATTGCTTGGTATTTGTGTTAGCACGGGTGGACGGTTCACTACTAGAGAACAGGCCTTTGGACGATTTGCAAAATCAGTATTAGTCACGGAAAAATTTGCGTCCGGAACTAGAAAGGTCTTTAGCCCCGGTTGGTAAAGTTCCCCTGCCCAACGGCTCATTTGTCAGAGGGACCTTTAGCCCCGGTTGGTGTCACCAACCGGGGCTAAAGATTGACCTTTAGCCCAGGTTGGTGACACCAACCGGGGCTAAAGGTTTTGCCCCGGTTGCTGTATCCAGCCAGGGCTAAATATTGACATCTTTAGCCCCGGTTGGTGTTACCAACCGGGACTAAAAGGTTTTGACCCAGTTGTTGTATCCAGCCGGGGCTAAATGTTGGCATTTAGCCCCGGCTGGGAATAAGGACCGGGGCTAAATGTCCCTCCCTATATTTGAACTGTTCTTCCACCTCCAGCCGTGCCCGAGCTCCTGTCTTCATTTTTTCTTCATTCAGTCACTTGCTTGCTTTGTTGGCTCTCTCCGGTGATTTTTGTTTGTTAACACATCTCCGGCGATTGATTTATTTCATCACATCTACGCCGCCATTGACTCCTTGAAAGGTTACTAACTTCAGTTTTTCATTTTTGTAGCCTCCACTTGTATATATGGTTTTTGAAGCTATTTTGAGTTCATTGACTTCATAGTTCAAATTAGTACTCTAAAAACAAAATATGACCGTTTAATTAGTTTATTTTAATCTTTTAGAGAAATAGAGATCATTTAAATCATTTTTTACAAAAAATAGAAATATATAATACTTTAGTTTACAAAATATGACTGGTTTAATTAGTTTATTTTAATCTTTTAGAAATATATAATACTTTAGTTTACAAAATGTGACTGGTTTAAATTATTTCATTAAAGTAATTAGTATATATACCTTATAATTTAATTATGTGATATATACCATATAATTTCATTTGTTTATAAGAATGAGAGATATAATTATGTGATATGTCATATAATGCAGACGATGACACGTCACTGGATGTACAATGCGGATCGTCGCTCAAAAGAGTTCATTGACGGCGTGCATTATTTTTTAAGAGTAGCCGAGGCAAACAAGCGGAATGGTTTTATGTGTTGTCCATGTGCCCTTTGTAATAATTCGAAGGAATATTCTAGCTCAATGAGTCTTCACTCACACTTGTTCAAGTCGGGTTTCATGCCAAACTATAGTTGTTGGACGAAGCATGGAGAAACTGGGGTTATGATGAAAGAAGGTGAAGAAGAACAATTGGACCCTGACGATGACATTATTGCTCAATACAGTGACTTTGGTGATACTGCAATGGGGGAAGGTGAAGAAAAGGCAAGTGCAGAAGACACACTCGCTGAAGATGATGCTCTTGGTGATGTCATTCGTGATGCACAAAGAGATTGCGAAAGTAAAAAGGAAAAGGCTAAGTTTGACTGTAAATGTAATTACTGAGTTACATACTTGTCCAATTCACTGAGTTACACCAGCTATGCCACCTGGATGCTCTAGACAAATCTCTAGTCAGCCGCTTTTGTTTGTAAGTGATCCTTCGTTTTAATAATCTCACTTAGCATATGTATATGTAAATGTAATTATACTAACACTAGCTAGTATGTCAGGAACATGATGAGAGACCTCATACGTAGAAATGACAAGGAAGTTGGTTTCATTGATCCATATATCGTATTCTCGCTCCCAAACAAAGATTCCAGCTATGATATATGGAGAAATGAAACAGAGAGGAATCTCCGGAGGTTCTTGATCAACCAAAAGAACAAAAGATATATACTCTTCCCCTACAACTTTAGGTGGGTGTTGTTATCATGTGCATATTTAATTTTACTTACTCAATTCTCGTTAATATGTTGACTATATAAGCAAATTAATGCAGCTTTCACTGGATATTGATTGTCATCCATCTCTCCGAAACTCAATTGCTAATCTATGACTCATTGAGAAAACCACTAGGAGATTACCAAGATATCATAGACATTATCCAGGGGTAACTTTCGATCTCTAAATATTGATTTCTACACTTTAAATCTACAATAGTTAATTATGACCCATTTATTGTGTAGCGTTTGGGCCTGGTTCGTTCCGAAACACCGTCCGGATTTGAAAGTGGCACTTCCTCCTCCTATCCAATTGCAAGTAAGTTGTATTATTAGCTCCCCGCGTCTTTACCACTGTAGCATGCTTCATCACACGCGTGGGATGACGAGATAGTAATCTTTTTACATCGTGCAGTGGGTTCTACGGCAACCACCAGGGAACAATTTGTGTGGGTACTACGTTTATGAGTTTCTCTCGGTGTATGCGAAAAGAACTCCTGTAGAGAGACAAAAAGTATGTAACATGTATACATAATAATAATCCCATGTATTTTTTTATTGCTATTAAATAAATCTTATGTATATTGATGCATTTTTCCTTTTTTGCAAATTGAAGGACTTATGGTTGAAGAACCAGGTGTTGGAAATGGTGCGACTCAAAGGAATTCAAGAGACAATCGCAGGATTTCTTAATGACCATGTCCTCAAAACCGGCACCGAGTTCTACTATAACCCGGAAGAACCAGTGAAACCAAACCAAGACGACCATTTGTATGATATTTAAGTGACGGTCAATATTTGTGTTGTAAATACCAAGGCTGCATGCATGGATAATGCTGTAAATTTTATGTGCATAAATATATTATACATATAATATGTATAGCTAGTTGGTAGCTCGATCAATATATATATAGTTTTCATATGTATTTGTAAATTTTATATGTATATATACGCGCATACATACATTAGCAGCGAAGAATATGTATTTGAAACCCTAATGTATAATATATTATAGCAGCAAAGAAAACATATTAGAAAACCTAATGTAATTGTAAAACAGAAAACAATAACCAATTGAAAAGAAAAAAGAAAACAAAAAGAAAAAAGAAAAAAGAGGACAGCCCCCTAGGGTCTTTAGCCCCGGTTGGTAATACCAACCGGGACTAAAGAGGCCAGCCATCGGGGCCCGGCTCGGGACCTCTTTAGTCCCGGTTGGTATTACCAACCGGGGCTAAAGATCGGGCCTTTAGTCCCGATTCCTTAGCCCCGGCTTCATGGCCGGGGCTAAAGGCCATTTTGGACCGGGGCTAAAGGCCCATCGTGCAGTAGTGGTTATTTCATTATATCAAAACAGATAAAATTTCTTCACTGAAAAGAATTAGGGGTTAGAGACATATGGACCTACACTGCTTGGATGGATGGACGATTGTTAGAATCATTATTCAATATTCAAGACTACTTACTTTTAGCCTGACATGAGAGTTTAATTATGAAACTGTTTTTGTGCTTACAATAATAATGCCTTTATTTAGTATAATTCAGATATGAATGGTCGAGCCAAATCATGTAATTTATGTTTTTAGATAGTGGAAAAGTTTCTGGCCTCTGTAGACGCACACAACCATGTTCTTGCAGAACTTTTAGCGAACCATTTCGTTAACTGATCGATGCATTTGGTTAACTGCATGGCGATCTTGCAGAATTGTATTTTTCTAATCTTTTACCTTGAGTAGCTCGCCGTTGCCATCAGTCATTACTAGTTCCCCTGGCCGGGCAGCACATCCGAAATTTCTTGGAGCACCAAGTAATAACCAGGAACTTTAATTTCATTATTAGCTCATTGTTACAAAGAATTACATGTTACGTCATGCAGCACCAGGACCGGGAGTGCATGCTCCTATGTGTAGGAGTATCTGCCGTGGCTCAGCCCACATGCGCTACGAGCAGGCGTGTAAGTTGCAGCGATAATAGCATGTTCGCAGCAGACACATGGCTGCTGTGGGAAGTAGTGGCTACAAGATAGATGAAATACAGTTACTGCACCTTGAGAAGGGTGACACTATGGCTGGTTTCCCGTTGCCTCCTATTCTCACATATTATTCACTACGGGAGATTCATTCTTTGCCGAGTGTTTGAGGCACTCGGCAAAGTCTTAAATGCATTCGGCGAAGGCTTTGCCGAGTGCCGCACTCGGCAAAGGCCTCTCGGCAAAGAAATTGTTGGCAAAGGGCTCTTTGCCGAGTGGGGAGGGGCCCACTAGGCAGCGCCCATTCGTCTCTCTCGAAATCGCAAGTTGTGGTATTTTTCGCACAATTTTCTTTCACGCAGCAAGTAGGATTCGAACTCACGACCTCTCGCGCGAACTCAGTTTGTATTGTACAAGCCTCTTGGGCCCCTGGCAAACCTAAGGAATACTGTCATTGGAAGTTTGTCATCCCCATGTCAGCACCTGCAAAATGTCTCACATGCTTGAGGGGAACAACTCGCGGGATTGTTGCCTGCAATCAAGGAGATACAAGCACGAAACTCTCCTTAAGATTCCCAGCTAGAGTTGTGCTCATGCTTCGTGATCCAGCATGGAATGTCCCCGCATAACACCAGAGAGACTCCCTTCCCATGAGACAGGGATTCAAGACCCTAGGCATACAGTCCTCACCTACTTAAAGGTTAGGCTTGCCTTGTATGGGGTATTATTCTAATCTTGATGCTTCTAATACCTATAGCTACATGCTAGGTGCACTATTTGGTACAATGACTATTATAGCAAACATACAGTGTCTGGTAGTGGTTTCTGGTTTAAAGTCTTTTTCTTGCAACATATGTATATACACACACCGAGGTCTACATATTTTTTTAGAAGGAAATGCAAATAAAGCATTTACACCATTAATCTATGGACAATCACCACTATGCCAACAAGGCTCTGTAGGGGCGGCTCTAGATGCACTGTAGGGGCGGCTGGCCCAACCGCCCCTATCAAAGTGTACTTACAGTGCACCCACTGTAGGGGCGGTTAGGGCAGCCGCCCCTACAGTGAGATCCACTGTAAGGGCGGCTGGTGACCACTGTAGGGGCGGTTCAATCACCAGCCGCCCTTACAGTGGATCTCACTGTAGGGGCGGCTCTAGATTGAGCCGCTCCTACAGTGTATTTTTCAGCAAAAAAAATAAATATTTATATAATTTAAACCACAGCACAGCACAATACCTCAGGCAGCAAGCTAGTAATGTACAGGCTATGCAACAGACTTAGGTGCGATCACAAGCTCAGTGTATATCAGGAAATTTATGATTCAAGCATCAGACCAAAAATAACATAGAAGAGGACCGATATGATGTACACCGATATGAGGTACATAAAGGTACACGCAAGGTACATGAAGATGTGATGGTGCATAAACATATCACAAATAATTGTAGTTTGTACATAAAAAGATGTGATGGTGTGGGAAAATACTAATGTTGCATAATCTAGTTGTATGAGGTCCTCGTAATCAATAATAGATACGAAAATGTTAGCCTAACATGTGTGGAGTGGGAATCAAATGATTAAATGGAGCAAAACATATACAGGAGATAAAGTGATCGTCACATTGAAGAGCCAGGCATCCAGCAATAGACGGCTCAACTCTTGGGAACTCTATGAGACATGAAAAGGTGTAGTGAATTAGAGAGGGTTGTCTCAGAGGTAATGTGATAACATTTGTTGGATGACATGAACATGTATTTCACAGGAGGGCAACAATAAGAATACCATGAGAGTGTACAACCAAGATGCGTTGCATGGTGTCATGTTGGTTGCCTCACGGTGAGGCATTTGGGAGCCTGATGTTGATTGTCCATAACATGACAAAGAACTTGATGCATCTGGTGTTACCTGCATTCTATAGTGATGAGTAAATTAAGAATATCTATAATATGCGAATTGTTACAAATTGTGTCTTCATGGTCTCCTAGGAGGGGAACAAATATGAGAAGGCAACATCCAACTAACCTGAATAGAAGCTTTTCGTTGGTCCTATGAGGGAGATGAGATGTTGTTTCTTGTTCCTGCATGTGGATGACCTGGTTTCGTGCTCCTATTAGGGGCTCCACAGTATGGACAATGTAGGTTACAGAAAAGATTAGATACCAAGGATCCAAAAATGTCTGATGGAGAATAACATTCATAAATATAGTTTCTTTTATAATAAGGAAAGATGGCATCCTAAATATTATGAACAAAGGTTGATGAAAATGGTCGAAGAGGTATACACCTAATTAAGAAACTGCAGGTATATGCTCAGAAGTTATATTTGTATTTCTGGGGCTTAAAAATCAGTACACATAGGATTAAGATATGGAACCATAACTATTTAGAAGAACATTCAAGTGCTAGCATACATATGACTGGTATAAGGACCAATGATGGCAAGGTCGAACAAAATTAATTCCATCTAAGGAGGCAAAGAGAGGCAAACGACCCACAACACCGGAATGCATGTCTAAGACAGCTAGATCAAATCCCAAGCAAACCTATCTAGAGAGGAGAAGACAAAAAAGGTTGGACTCACCATTCGTGGGCACACCAGCTGATCCGACGCAATGGAGGTTGCTATGCTCCAGTTCCGCCCCCTAGCGTTGTCGAGCCTGGGTCGCAGGCCTGTGGCCTCACGCATCAGGAGAGGGAAGGAGAGAGGTGCAGGAAACCTGAGATATTTCAGTTAGGGACTGATGAACATTGGAACCTGAGATAGAATTCTTGAAAGAAAAAAAGAGAAGCTAATAACCAGGAAACAATAGGACTTGAGATATAATAAACATGGAGTTAGTGCATGCATTGGCAGCTTCTTAAATTTTGCCAACGTTCTTGAATTAAACTATCAAATTTGTTAAGCCTGGACTCCCTGACCTACATGAATGAAGTTGCCCACAATGCATTTTTTTAGAACATTAATTCTTTGGTAACTTGTTCAACTCATGATTAGTGCAGAATATAGTTCTTTGTTCAATTCATGATTACTTGCTCAACTCATGTTTTCTTTGCACATATCTAATCAGCTAACGATGATACTAGTGAATAGTGAAAACACAAAAACCATGGAAGGATGAGCACAGACACATAAACATAACTTTGGCAACCATATAGAAGTGACCAATTGTCCTTCAGTTTCTATCTGGTGCATCATCGACCTATCTTTGCAAAAGAAAACATTGTGATGCAATCCTGTACCTGAATCCACGTAGGAAATTTATTTTGTGAACCAAATAGATTAAATAAAGATATAGGATTTTCTATCCCTTTTTTGCAAGACATACCTTCCAGACAAGTGACAAGCAGCTAGCTAGCTAAAATTCCATCTCATGAATACTTGCACTGCTTTATCATTCACAGGCTAGATATTTTCTGCTAGACATTGCTACTTATTGCTACTCCTACTAGTTAGCCCTTTCAGCATCCAGTCAAATCGAATCCATATTCCCCTGTAAGTTCTTTGTTTTTCTCTAGGAAGGAATCAAATCAATATTCCCCTGTAAGAATATAGCAAGTAGACTGCTAATAAACCAGTAAAACAAATTGGACCCAACTCAGAACACAGAACCAAGATTCAGCACCCCATCAGTCATGGCACGAATTAAGAACCGGCCAACAAAACACCAAAAATAGATGTCACCTGCAGGATCTCAGCGAGGACATCCAAGGATTTGCTGCCACCTCCGGATTCGAACGACACCAAGCCGGTCGCCGCCGTTAAGGTGGCCCGCAGGGGTGTACGGAGACCACCCATATCCATGAATGAGGGAGCTGCTGGAGGGGAGTGCCGGAGATGTGCACGGGGTCGACGCCTGCTGCATCCCTATGGATCCGCGGCTGATGTGGGGAAGGCCCGCCGCAGCCGGTGGGAAGGAGGTGGGCGCCGTGGTAGCGCAAGGTCCCGACGCCGCACCCGCCCCTGCCCACCCGTGGTGGAGAAGAGGGCGAATGCCTCCACACACGCGACTGGATGCACGGGTCGGATGCACGGAGGAAAGGGTAGGGCCGCTGCCGTCGCAGCCATCGAAGGCGATGGAGGGGATGTTGCTGGAGGCCCGTCGCCGGTCCAGTGAGAAGCCGGGGAAATGGCCCCATGGCCAAGGGGATGGGGAACGCCGGCTTCCGTGTGCTTTCATGCCGCGAGGAGGCGGTGCACGACGACGCGGGACGACGGCGCTGGGCGCGCGCGCGGGACGGTGGCATTGGCGGCGGCGCGAAACAACGGGTATGTGAGGTCGGGCCGTCGGGGTTGGTCGCCGGCGGGCTACAGGGGGCCGGCCGCAGCATCGCAGGCGGGCGCGGGCCGCGCTCAGCCGGGGGCGGCGACCGGCAGGGTCGCAGGGAGTGGTGGCCAGGGTTCGGTGGGTGGGGATTAGGGTTTGGGGATTTTACACGGCCAAGAAAGATGGACCCGGTGGGCTGCGGGCTGGTTTGGTGCAACCAGACCAACTGATTTAGTCAGGGCTTTCTATAACTATTGAAAGCCCTAAGCTCCCAACATATAATATCTATATTAGATATATAGGATAATATATATTTATTTTTTTAATATTTTTTTATTACATAAAAAATTACATATATAGGATAATATAAATATATATAGGAAAATTTAAATCCCTTAGTTGAATAAAACTTTCTTAAAATTTAAATTTCAAATCTTTAAATATACAAATTGTGTCAAATGAAGAAATGGCCTATACAAAAGACATACATGATGTTGTTTCCGTATTTTTATAAACTTTTTCATAAGAGACACTTTTAAATCCCTTAGCGGCACAAAACTCTCTCAAAATTTGAATTTTAAATCTTTGACCATAACAAAATACGGCAAATGAAAGGATGGCCTATACAAAAGATGTGCAAGATGTTGCTACCTACAACTTTGGTACTCAATACTTCCTTACTGGAGGTCATTTAGTGTCCCAAATTTTATCTGCGAGCTGTCGGGCTTTAAAATTCCTAGAACTTAAAAAAAATAGTAATTCAATAGTTTTTTAAAAAATCCTAAATTTTGGTGTGGTGACATGTTTTGGACTCCTAAACTCCAGGAAAAAAATATGAAATGATTTCAACAAAGTGACATCGTAGATGCTTAACAAGTGGGCACATCTCTTATAGGGTTAAAGTGAGATTTGTGAAAGATTAGAGTAGATGTGGACAGTGTGTGCTACGACAATGTCAAATGAAGGAATGACCAAAACAAAAGTTATAGATCATGTTATCCCCTTCAACTTTGGTATTTAAAACTTTTTCATAAGGGCCACTTTTAAATCCCTTAGCGGCACAAAACTCTCTCAAAATATGAGTTTTAAATCTTTGACCATATCAAATCTTTTTTTGCATACTTTAAATTTGAACTTCAGGTGTATAAAATAATGGAATTTGGTGATTCAAAAAATAATATTCATGATATTTGGTGTATGTTGAGGTCGTATCCAGGAAGTCACATGAAATGTCGAGCATCTTGTTGACGTAACATGACGAACAACTTGTGGGAAAAGTGTTTTTAAATTATATAAAATCCAAACGAAGTCCAAAAATCACAAAACTTGTCTGGGCATCGTGTTATCGCATGTAGAGGCTATGATAAAAAATTGAGAAGGTCTTGAGCAAGTTGCAACATCGGATGCCTCCTATCTCTGTTCGTTCCATTTGGATTCTTTCCGATTCTTTCCATTTCTTGGGGACCTCCAATTCTTTCCAATAAGGTAGATACTGAAAGAAGATTGATTGTTTTACTCACTATAATTCTTTTACTCACTACAATTCCTACACCGGTCAATTTCATTCCAATTTCATGAAACATAAATTACAAACCAAAAAATAAAAAGAACAAACCCTAGATCTACATGCACATGAAACATACAAGAAATTAGAGTGTAAAACTCTACTAATATGAAGTAAGATCGACTAGCCGAGGGTACAACTTCATTTCCCTAACTTATTTACACTAATAGTTTGGAAACTATGGTCTAATTGCTTCATACAAAGCTCAAGAATCATGGAGGAGAGAGAAAAGGAAAACTCTAATTACTCACTAATCAACCATTAAAACTTTAAAAAATGATTGGAATAGCATTTTCTTACCTTCACGTTTTATTCGGATGTCCACTGTAGGGGCGGCTAGTGATTGAGCCGCCCCTACAGTGGAGCACTATAGGGGCGGCTGGTGATTGAACCGCCCTTACAGTGGTGCACTGTAGGGGCGGCTCAATCACCAGCCGCCCCTACAGTGATGTGCCACTGTAGGGGCGACTGGTGATTGAACCGCCCTTACAGTGCACCACTGTAAGGACGGTTCAATCACCAGCCGCCCCTACAGTGTTTTGTAGGGGCGGTTGGTAACGATGGGCACCAATACGCCACTGTAAGAGCGGCTCCAACACCAGCCGCCCCTACAGTGGAAAGGACCTCGTACTTACAGAGTCTTTTTCACGTAGTGCACAATGGTGGGCCTCTTTGCTTTACAATCCTGATGTGCAGTTAGTTCGAGCTCCTCTACACTTCCCTACACCTGATAATAAAATCTCTTCTCTTCCATTCTATAAAGCACAATAGGATACATTTTAGAACACTTCAGATAGCAATGCAATAACTCTTTTTAATCATATCTACTATGAAAGTGAGAAGCTTTAATTTTTCTCCCCACCGTAACATGCATGTATGATATAAATAAGAAATCAATCTACTACTACCGTTTGCTGATATATAATGCAGCTATATATGCATGAGACATCATTGCAAAGAAAGTACCTCGTGCAATACAATGTAATACAAGCTAGGATTTGTGGGCCCTCAACGTCAGATCAAAGGTATTTCTGATTTCTACTAGAGACTGAAGCGATATATGCCATTATAGTATATAGGAATTAACGACATCAGGACATCGTTGTCAGTCTTCTCTCCATCGGTCACCTCCCTCTTGATCTGCCATTTCTCCATACTTCATCTGGCCACCATGTAGGTCAAATTCTGCTGGTTGGCGCGTCTCTCCTAGAAGAAGCCACCTTGCATTGTAGCAACGCGTGGTGGAAGGGATCTGGAGGACACACCTAAGCCTGGACGAAAAACTCGAAACTCGCTAGCTCGCTCGACTCGCTCGTTAATAGCTTGACTCGAGCTCGACTCGTTTTATAATGAGCCAGCTCGTTTTATAATGAGCTAGCTCGATTTATAACGAGCCAGCTCGAGCTGGCTCGCGAGCTGCTCGTGAGCCATAACGAGCCAGCCAATTCACAAGTTAACAATTAAAATTAGCTCGGCCCATAGCCGCATATCACCACGGCCCAGCCCAATCTGAAACCCTAACAATATATACCACCACACCAGCACCCCACCGTCACAATCTCACGAGTCACGAGTCACGCCGCCCACCCCAATCCCTTTCCCCTCCCGATAGACGAGCTGCGACTCCGCGAGCCGCCGCAGGCCATCCTTGCCGCTCGCAGACACGCCGCAGTTTCTCGCTGGCCGCACTGCTGCAAGCACGCCGGCCGCACGCAGCTCCTCTCCGGTCTCCCGTCTTCACACGTAGCTCGCCGGCATCAGTTCGCTTGATCCCCATCTCGAGCTGGTCATGGAGGATGAGGAAGAGACCCCAGGGATGCTTCCTCCGGTGGCGCCGAGTCTTGAATCGAGGAGCAAACGCAAGAAGATGCCATCATCGACAAGCAATCGCGGTGGCCGCGGCCGAGGTCGAGGATCCACAGCCGTGAAGTCCACTGCTCCATCTCCATTGGCCTCCATATCAGCAGACACGGTATGTATTATTTTTAAGTTGATGCTTTGATCTGTACGAATTAGGATGCAGCCTTACCTACAATCTATGTGTTTCGTGTGATTCAGTGAAATGAATATGTACAGCCGTACATGAATACCAGGTACATGATTTACACTGACAGCGATTAAAATAGTGAAATGAATCTGATTATTTTAATAGTGCCAATGGTTATTAGTAGTGAGCATTGTAGTGATGGTCCGGATTCAGCAAACCACTCGATAATGTGAATGGATAAACAGAATCATTTATGGAGTACAGTAACTCAAACTGAAAAACTGAATCATTATGGAGTACTCCCTCCATACCCATATTAGTTGACGTTTTAGAAAAGATTAGAGTCAAACATTGAGAATATAAATCATCAATAACTATTAAGTTTTTAAGTTTACAAATATAAAAATTATATAAATAGATTTGTCTTGAAGAATACTTTCATAAAAGTATACATATATCACTTTTCCATAAATATTTTTATAAAAATAAGAGGTCAAAGTTGTGTTTTGAAGACCGTGTCGCTGTCCTAAACGTCAACTAATATGGGTATGGAGGGAGTACAGTAACTCTAATCTGTGTAGTCTAGTTGCAGTGTTTATTCATGGCAGTGCACATGTGATTCGTGTCATCGTCTAATCTGCACACTGTACGTAGTCTAGCTGTGTAGCATAATTGATATTTTGATGACATGTATCTATATGTAATCTGTGTAGACCATGGAGCCTTTGGCGGACGATGAAGACCATGGAGAGAACTTTGACATGAATGCTGCTAGTGCTATATCAGTAAGTGTGCCGACAGATGATGATGCAGATGATGATGCAAGTCAGGAGGAGGTTGGAGATGATGTAAGCGTGCCGTCAAATCCTTCGAAGCCAACTAGAGGGCAGAAAGGAAAGAGGGCTCCTATTCATTTATCCCCTTCTAAGATCAAGGTAAAGAGAGGAAAGAGAGCCGGTTGTTGGAAGTATTTCAAGGAGATAAATGTTCAATCTGAGAAGGAGTTTGGTGTTATGGTGACAAAGGCTAAGTGCAGATTCTGTCATAAGAGTTATGCATACCATCAAGGGGGAGCAACATCACAGCTGAATCGTCACCTTAGCCGCTGCACACAGTTTCAGAACAAGCTTGCTAAGGCTAAACAACAACTTGCTCAAGGTACACTCAACTATGTTGCAGATGATGGTTGTCTTATTGTTAATCCTACTGAATATGACCATGAGCACACTAGAAATTTGGTTGCAAAGATGATAATTGTCCATGAGTATTCTTTTAGGATGGTTGAGCATAAATGGTTTAATATCTTGATGAAGTGGATGAATGGAAACTATGAATGTATTGGTAGGAAGACTATTAAGAATGAATGCATGAAAGTTTATGAATATGAGAAAGAGCAGCTAAAAAAGAGTCTTAGAGAGGCTGAATCAATAAGTTTGACTACTGATTTGTGGACATCCAATCAAAATGTTCAGTACATGTGTTTGGTGGCACATTACATAGATAGTGATTGGTTTTTGCAATGTCGTGTTCTTAACTTTGTTGAGTTAGATCCTCCCCACACTGGTTTGGTGATAGCTCATGCTGTTTTTGAGTGCTTGGTGGAATGGAAAATAGAAGATAAGGTTATGTCAATCACCCTTGATAATGCTTCGAATAATGATGTTGCTACTACAAATTTGTCAGCCAAGCTGCTTGCTAGAAAGAATGATAAGTTTGATCCCAAATATTTTCATGTTCGTTGTGCTGCTCACATAGTCAATTTGGTTGTTAATGATGGTCTAGACCAAATAGAAGGCCTCATAAGTGACCTAAGGAATACTGTCAAATATTTTAAGAGATCTCCAAGCCGCTTGTACAAATTTGTAGAGGTTTGCAATGATTATGCTATTAAAGTTGGGAAATGTTTGTCCCTTGATGTTAAAACAAGGTGGAACTCAACATATAAAATGCTTGACACTTGCATTGAGTATAGGGCTGCATTTGGTTATTATGCTCAAGTAGACCAGAACTACACATGGAAACCTACAGAATCTGAATGGAACATGTATGAGAAGATTAGACCAATTTTAGGAGAAATGGCTGGAGCAACCACTGCATTTTCAGGATCAGTTTACCCTACTGCTAATGTCTTCTACCCTTACATTTTGAAAGTCAAGATTGCATTGTTAAAGGCAAAAAATTCTAAGGACCCATATTTGAAGAAAATGGGTGCTGCAATGTTAGACAAATTTGATAAATACTGGGAAGAGAAGAACAATGTAATGGTTATTGCTACAATCCTTGACCCTAGATTCAAAATGAGATATATTGAGTTCTATTTTAGTCAGCTTTATGACTCATCAAGGTGTGAACAAGAGGTTGCTGATATCAAAAAAGAGTTAGAAGAGTTGTACAAGAAGTATGAGTTGGAGCAACGCCGGAAAATTGGTGGCAATAGCAGCTCATCAACCACTCAATCAGCCACATCGTCAAAGGAAACAACTAGCTCAGTGGCTTGTCTTGTTTCAAGTGAATTTCAGTCCTTTCTAGAGTCAAGTGCTTCAGAAACTTCAAAATCTGAGCTACTTATCTATCTAGATGAAGCAAACCATCCTTTACATGATAAGAATTTTAACTTACTTCATTTTTGGAAGGTGAATGCTCTCAGATTTCCTGTTGTATCTAGTATGGCAAAGAAGTTCTTGGCTGTCCCAGCTAGCAGTGTATCATCTGAGTCCACTTTCAGTTGTGGAGGTAGAATTCTTGATGACTATAGGAGTTCTTTGAAGCCAGCGACAGTTCAAGCACTAGTTTGTGCATCTAGTTGGATACGAGGTTCTAAATGTCCTCCTATTATTCTGGTATGTGATGTTTACTCTAATTTTCAACTCCATTTCCCCAAAGTTTGTATATTATAAATATGTAATGCTTAATTCTTTTACTATTTTACAGGGAGAAGATGGTGATGATGGTGACATTGAGAGTGTGGAGCTTCCTAGCAGTGTGGTTGGAAGCAACTAGTAAGTCTATTTTAGAATGTCCAGTAGTATGGTGGAAATCATATTTGTTCTTACTTGTGCGTTCTTCACATACAGGAAACAAGATATAAAGGGAAAAGGGCAAGTGACTTACAGGCTTCCTGCGCCCGGCCAAGGCTGATCTAGCACTCTAGCAGTTGTTCATTTATTTTGCTTTGTTCTTGAACTCTTTATGGATGAATGGCTGCTGTGTAATCTGCTGCTTATCTGCATGCCTAAATATGACTATCAATCTATCATTGGACTCATGGATGGACACTTGGTCATGGTCGTGGTGTAAATCTAATGCCCAAGCCCAAGTATGACAAATCTGTATGGATGGATGAATGGGTGACGTGTAAATTGTATGCCAAAGTACTTTGTTTAGTTAGGTGATGTGTAATGTGTAAACTGTATGCCAAAGTACTTTGTTTAGTTCATTTTAGGTATGCTTTGATGCGTTTCTTGCTCACTTTCTTTTTATAATCTCTCTGTACTGTGTTTTTGTGATTTGGCTCGCGAGCCAAACGAGCTGGCTCGAGCTATTAAGCGAGTCGAGCTGAGCTAGTCTGCTGGCTCGTTTGCATAACGAGTCGAGCCGAGCCGGTATGTTAACGAGCCGAGCTATAACGAGCCGAGCTGTAACGAGCCGAGCTGGCTCGATATCCAGGCCTAGACACACCAATGCAACATGGTGGTGGATGGGCTTGGCCTGGAAGTTCTCAGGCCGCGCCTTTGGGACCCCAACCATATGTCTACCAATTAATGAGAACGGCCTGGCCGGCCTGGAGGTGAAATGTCCAATATATATCTGGTTACACACATTACAATAATAATCCCTCATAATAGATTCCTATGGAAACTTAAAATCCCCTTGAAGATAAAGGTTTTTCTTTGGTTTCTGTACATAGGTGAAACACTCACCAAAGATAACTTAGCTAAAATAAATTGTCATGGAAATGAGAAGTGTTATTTTTGTAATGACCTAGAGTCTATACAACACCTTTTCTTTGATTGTGTACTTGCTAAGTTTGTTTGGCGGCTAATAGAGATAACTTTCAGTCTAAAACCACCCAAAGCGTGAAAGCATGCTACCCATTTATTTAAGTACATGGCTACAAAATTTAACAAATCACAACATCTATCTAGCTCTTGTGGGAGCAGGCGTCATGTGTGGGGCCATATGGTTAAACCGGAACGATGTCGTTTTTGACAAAACACCAGTTTGCTCCTTAATGCAGATGATCTATAGGGGTACACACTGGACTTGACAGCGGTTGCTGTTCCAAAAGGAGGAGGAGCGAGCCTCTCTGCAAAATGCATGTTGTACTTTCAAAACCTTAACAATGGAAATTTTCGTCAAGCATGGTTGGAGGTTTAGCAATAGGTTAAATTTATGAGAAACTTTTTGCTTTATCTCAGCCTTCTTGTCTGGCTTTAGTTGTGCTGCTTCCTTTACGGGAGACGGAGTTTACCTCAAAGCATCTTTTGTAATAATTTTAGCCGCATACATCGTCGGATGTAGAGGCCAAGACCTTTTTCATTTGCTTAATGAAAATAAAATCCCTTTATCTAGAAAATTACAATAATAATCCAAAGATGACAGCAAATCATTGATCAAGAAGGCAGTCCAATATCATACACATGTCGAGAGTACAATTAAAATACAGACATAGTCCAATATCACACAGTTGTCCTCGCCTCACCTCCGCGTCCTCCTCCAAGCTAAGCCGCTTGCAAGTTATACATCTCCTTTACCAGCAAGATCTGGATGTTAATTCTTTTTTGAAACTGGCATCTGGATGAGTTGACTCAACGTAACATTCAAAGCGTCTGGAAATCTGCTTTGCAATGAGATATATATGGATGCCATTTTTTTGGAAAGCGCTCTGACTTGTATTTTTTTGGTGAACCTCAGATATATAGCAGTATTATAGCCTCAATTTTACAAAACCCAAATTACCCATCGTAAACTAGCTTGTCAGGTTAGCTGAATGCTCACCCTCATCTATAAAATGGCTCTATTATGTCTCACCATCACTTCTAGTAGCTACATTGACGTGCAAAATACAAGTAAAGAAACTGCAGCCACTTTCACATTTTTCTCTACTTTATTAGGTTGGCAATTAGAATGTTGAATATTTATTGAATCCATTGATAATCGATGTCTGACGATACATCAGCCTGTGTCCCTAGTTCTCATACTTATGCTGCGTCTGGGCATGAGAAACATCAGCAAACAAGATGCAAATCAAAATTGAAGGTGCTGCTGCGGGGTGACGACAAACTACCATCATTAATAGTGCAGCTAGGGAGATCAAGCATGATGCCCAGTGGCCACAGACTTTCATATGCATTTGATCCTATGTGCAGAGAGAGACCGAGCCATTGAAAATTCATACTAAGAAGATGCTGAGCAAAAGGACCTGGAGTTGCAGCTTCAAATGGACGAAGCGTATGCTGCTTAGAAGTACACAGAGGTGCAGCAGTTCAGCAACTGAAAGAGTAAATCAGTAGCAGGTGTGACATGAAACGTCCTCCAATTAGATCACAAGATAGTTGCAATATATATATATATATATATATATAGTCGATCAGGTCATCCAGGCACTAGGACGACTAAATGTCCGATTAGCTGACTAGACCGATCAGACCGACTAATCGACTCTGATCAGACTAGGTCGATTAGTCGGTCTGATCGGTGGACTTACGACTAGCCTTGATAATACGATCTGAAAACATTGCTTCCAAGAATGTTTTTAGGTGATCTTGCCTTGAAGCACCTTTGCTAATGAACCATTTATTTTCTGTAGTCAAACATCGCAAAGCTTGCAGGGCATGTTGGACCAGTCACTGCTATGTCGTTTTCTGAAAATGGTTACCTGATAGCGGTGTGTATATATATATTTCCATAAAGAAAATACACAATGTTGAATTCTTTATTGGTCTCGACATTCTACCATTGTTTTGCAGACTGCTGCTCATGATGGTGTCAAGCTTAATTTGGGATCTTCGGACATTTAGAAGTGTCAAGACCATCTCTCCTTATGATCCAGATACACCAACCAATACTGGTGAGGAGCTTACTAGATTGATGCTAATATTACATGTGGTTTGATTGGGTATAATCATATGATGCGCAACTTCTTTTGTCCTTCAGTGGAATTTGATTTCAGCGGAAGCTATCTTGCCATTGGTGGTTCTGATATAAGGTATGTTCTAGTAAAGCTGTACTAGCCTGTTAGGGTTCTTGATTTCCTTGCACTTTTACTTGGGAGGAACCCCATGTTCAATACAGACAAGCGTAATAGATGGAGGCTGATTGGATTCTCTATTGGTCCTTTAATGGTTGTGCTACATTTTGCAGCCATTTTGGCATTATTCCTTAATGTTGTACAATTTTTTAGTTTTTTTTGTGTGTTTCATGTACTGCAATCTTGCTTAAGATTACTACATGAGTTATCTATTCTTCGAATGCAGGTAGACAATTTTGCAAACCCTCAGTCATGTATCTGTGTCATTATGTTTTATTTAATGAACTACATAATTTCATATACCATGATGTAGTCAGCTAGATGTCTTGTACAAAATCATCTTCATCGTCATATTAGTTCGTAAAACTGAAGGTCACCTACTGTCTGTTTTTGTAGGGTCTACCAAGTAGCCGATGTTGAGGTCGATTGGAATGCTCTCCAGGCTGTACCTGTTCAAGGAACAGGTCTGCTTCTACCAGTCTCTTGATTGCTATTACTACTTGGGGCAGATTAACTTAGTCCTGTGACATTTGTACTTCTGCAGGGAAAGTAACTTCTTTGAAGTTTGGAGCCGACGCTAAGTACATTGCTGTAGGTTCCATGGACAGGAACCTACGTATATTTAGGCTCCAAAGCTGCCCGGCCGCAACGACGCTTTAATATGTTTGTAGTGGCAATTCATTGCTTCACTATATTATGTAACAGTATGTATATTACAAGTATCAACAATCACACCACATACTACATACATACAAAGGTGTCGTACGTCTGAGACTACCTTTCGAGCATGAGAAAGAAGCCGACGAGTATCCCGAACACGGGGATCAGCATGAGCGTCGAAGCGCAGAGGAGCGCCATGCCAATGGCATGCCGGCCATGGAAATGGAAAGAGGTTGGAGATTGAGCGGGCATTCGCTTCGTATAAATAGATGATGCCCTCTGCTTTGGCGACGCGTGACGGATTGACTGAGGAACCGGAAGTGAGAGGAACTGGATCCGGATCCGGAACCGGAACCGGATGTCAGTGTCCTGAGCTCTGTCGTACGCACGCTAGGGGTGCAGCCAAACCTTACGTTTCCAGGGCAAATTTTTTTTTTGTCATGTTACATCGGACGTTGCGGCCTAGCTTAGTTTCGTCTATTAAAAATATAGTAATTAAAAAACTAATTTGTCAGTCGGAGACTAATTCACGAGACGAATCTATTAAACTTAATTAGTTCATGATTTGATAATGTGGTACTACAGTAAACATTCGCTAACGATGGATTAATTTACCTTAATAGATTCGTCTTAGTAATTAGCATATGGTCATGTAATTAGTTCTATAATTAGTTTATTTTTAATAGACGAAACTAGTGCCGCAACGTCCGATGTGACAGGTAAATTTTTTTTGCCAGGGATCCAAACACCACCTTAGGTGCAGCCCGGGACGGAGACCCATCTCTCTCTCCAGGTACTCCCTCCGTCTCTAAATAGATGACGTTTTCGTTTCCCGAGAAATAACTACCGACAATTTTTATAAATAACAAGTATTATCTATTAGTCTCATAATTGGTATCATTGGAAAGATCTTTAAATCTAGTTTTTTAACAAAATTATTTGGAGATATAAATATTGCATATATTTTCTACAAATCCAATTAAACTTGTGGCACGAACACCGAAAACGTCATCTATTCACGGACCCACGGACGGAGTAGTACGCCACAAAAAGAGAACAAACTAGCTTGATGGTTGCCTACGTAGCTGGATTTGACTGCCGCCCGTCAAGTGCACACGCGTGGAAGGAACCGGATCGGAGCAACTGCTGGCCGGAAAGTGGAACCGGAACCGGACCGGATATGGAACCGGTGCCATACCTCTATGCCTGCTGTGTTTTGCCGCCTAGAGATAAGCCAAAGGTTGACCTGAGGTGCTGATAGAAAACTCAGCTATATGTCCGCCAACAAGGATGGTTAGCGCGCTTCGCCGCACCTGCTATTTGTACGATTGTCAAAGTCTCATATGTGTCTCTGTTCTGCTGTGTATGGACGTACGGAAAACTTGATCGGCCTAAACAGTACCAATGTGTGTAGTTTTTACCCTCTAAATTTTTTTACTTATTATATCGGATGTTTTAACCTTACATAGAGTATTAAATATAGACTAAAAAATAACTAATTATATAAATTCAAAATAATTTGCAAGATGACTAAATTTTTAAGCGTAATAAATTCATGTTTTGATAATATGGTGTTACATTAAACATTTGATAATTATTAATAATTAGACTTATTGTAACATCCCAAAATTTGCATCAACTTGAAAATAGGCAATATGATTTGATTATGCATTTTTTATGTGTTGCATAGAACCTAGTTAGTAAATTATTTGCAAAAGCTAAAATAAATTCTAGGCCAAAGACCATGATGTTGCATACATGCTGGAGCATATTTTATTTTTGTGATGATTAGTTTTTGCTCAAAACTTGTTTGAATTCAAATGGATTTCAAATTTACTTTTGAAATCAGTTTCTGAAAATGGAAAATCATTTTCCTTCTCTCCCTCTCCCTTTCTCTCTTTTGGCCCGAACCGGCCTGGCCGGCCCGCTCCCTTTCTGTCACACCCAATTTTAAGAACAAAATTGAATGCAATAACTCATGTGTGCCCAGAGATCAATCACACACATAAGCCACAAATTAAGAAGTACCATCACATATGTTTATTACATAACGAATATTATTCAAAGACTTTACATAGCAGCGGATAAATAAAATATCTCTCGCGGTAGCTCCATCACAGGGAAGATGACTGGTTGACAGCAAGACTAGAACTCTTCAGGGAAGTCGTCGTTACCATAACAATCTGTTACCCATCCGGGATTTTTATCCAAGTAGAAAGAAAATAAACAAGCATAAGTACATCTCGTACTTAACAAGTGTAACATGGGGTTCATGAAGCTCAAATAAGGCTGACACTGGTTAAACTGCAGTAGCTTTTAGTTGGCACAATTTTAGCATTAGATAGCATCAATAATAACCATCCCAAGTAAACATGTGATCAATGTGAACATGAAACCGTTGAACGAGATAATAACATTAATTTAAAACGTTATTTAAAGCAACAACTAAACCATAAGAATTCCAGGCCGCTCGTAACCGTGAGCACGGCTGATATATCAGTTTTACACTCTGCAGAGGTTGTACACTTTACCCGATGAGTCGTGATATCCAGATGCCCGGGTTAATTACTCCCATAACACTTCCGAGGTGAGCGGGCAGGACACACGCAAAGCCTTTCAAAGGTTCGTCTAACAAGTTAGGGCCGCTAGGTCTTAAGGCAAGGGGATGTAGAGCCCTCCTTCCAGGTGGCACAATAACACGCAGCCTATACTCACGTGGACAGAAGCCGCACTATACCCGTCTCGGCAAGATCCAACGCGCCTATACAGGTGTCCACTAACAAGCTAGAAAAGGTCCTTATACCGAGCTAAGGTCAGAGCCATATAACCCTCATGGTTGCACTGTTGTCCCGGGCGATCCCTTATAGTAATTCCTAAACCATGTTGCTATAAAAGCCAATTTTACCAAGTTGCATATATCATTAAATTCAGATTCACATGATCAAAGTTTAATTTGAGCACTAGCATAGTTCTACCCAATGCATACCGAGGATAACAAGGCACAAGATCAACACCTAGGATAAATCTAAATAGGCATTAAGGTAGACACATGCATATGGTGATTATAGTGACTTATGGTTATTAGGACATCAAGGAGGATCCCATGCTATACTTGCCTGATTCAGTGAACTCTGGTTGCTCTTGGTTGTCGTAGAAGGGCTCCTGATCACCAGCGTATGTCTCACCGTCTATACTCGATTACCACATCAACACACAATCATCGGGACAACAATCATGCAAAGCAAACAAGCTATTATTAGAACATTACATCAATAGCAAGAAAATAATATAAAAAGTTTGAAAACAGAAACTACGGTCTACCACGATCACATAAACGCAAAGATCACGAAAAACGGAATTATAACGCGAAAGTTATGAGCTAAACCAGTTACAAAACCTTAGTTAGTAGATTAAACCTAACTCAAATTTTAACTACTGAAAACAGATATATTTTCATACAGATAGATAGATCTTTTCAAAACGAATCTAACGCAACTTGAACGGACTAAAACGGACTAAAAACGTAGAAGTTATAAGCATTTGAATCTGGTGGCAAAACTGTAAATAAATCAAACTCGAATTTGAATTTAAAATCGATTTAAAACGAATTTCAGAATTGACTGGACCGCGCCTCAATTAGGATGAAACGCAGGGGCTTATACGGAAGAAAACACAGACTCAAAGAACAGTGTACGATGGACCGCGGGTTGAGCTTCGAAAACCCGAGGGGCTCTTTAGCAAGATTGACAGGCGAAGGGGTATCGGGCGTTCCTGGCCACCCAATCTGAGATGGACGCCCGAGATTAGATCTGGGGGAAACTGGCGGCGCTTTCGCCGGAGCAGAGGGGGAGCGCGGCGGCGCCATGGCCGGAGACGGCGGCGCTTGCTCGGATTCTAGCTAGGAGACGGTAGAGACTGCGGAAGTTGGACCAAACGAACGAGAAGCTCAAGGCGAACTCACCAGAGGTGTTGATGGCGTCGGAAAGATCTCGGGGACGGCGGATTGCACGATTTGGTGGCGACGAGGTCCCTGTGAACAACGGCGAGCTCGGGTGAGCGATTTAGATGACGAAAACAGAAAAGGAGAGGTCGAGCGTGATCACGAGGTCGACCCGAAGCTTTGGCGGAGCTTCGAAGCGGCTGAAAACCCTCAGAGCGTCAAGCGGACGGCGGCGGGGATCTTGCGGGCGGCGGAACGATCGGTGTCAGCTGTTTAGGGCACGAGAACGAGAGATATTTGCGGGAGGAGAGGCAGCAGGTTCCTGGGGATCTATTTAAGGGGTCGGCTCGGCCGATTAGGCAAGCGAAGACGCGTGAGGAGGATGGATTCGAACTCGGCTTCGAGTTCGAGCCGGATGCGGGAGGGAGGGGATCGAGCTGACTTGCGGGCCAACGGCGTCAGCGAGAGAGAGAGAGAGACGCGCGCGGGCGGGCGGCGAGCGGAGCTGGGCCGTCGGCGCGGGGCTGCGGCCCACGCGGGCGAAGGAGAGAAAAAGGGAGGCAGGCCGGCGGAGAGAAAGGGAGCGGGCCGGCCAGGCCGGTTCGGGCCAAAAGAGAGAAAGGGAGAGGGAGAGAAGGAAAATGATTTTCCATTTTCAGAAACTGATTTCAAAAGTAAATTTGAAATCCATTTGAATTCAAACAAGTTTTGAGCAAAAACTAATCATCACAAAAATAAAATATGCTCCAGCATGTATGCAACATCATGGTCTTTGGCCTAGAATTTATTTTAGCTTTTGCAAATAATTTATTAACTAGGTTCTATGCAACACATAAAAAATGCATAATCAAATCATATTGCCTATTTTCAAGTTGATGCAAATTTTGGGATGTTACACTTTCTCTCCGCCGGCCTGCCTCCCTTTTTCTCTCCTTCGCCCGCGTGGGCCGCAGCCCCGCGCCGACGGCCCAGCTCCGCTCGCCGCCCGCCCGCGCGCGTCTCTCTCTCTCTCGCTGACGCCGTTGGCCCGCAAGTCAGCTCGATCCCCTCCCTCCCGCATCCGGCTCGAACTCGAAGCCGAGTTCGAATCCATCCTCCTCACGCGTCTTCGCTTGCCTAATCGGCCGAGCCGACCCCTTAAATAGATCCCCAGGAACCTGCTGCCTCTCCTCCCGCAAATATCTCTCGTTCTCGTGCCCTAAACAGCTGACACCGATCGTTCCGCCGCCCGCAAGATCCCCGCCGCCGTCCGCTTGACGCTCTGAGGGTTTTCAGCCGCTTCGAAGCTCCGCCAAAGCTTCGGGTCGACCTCGTGATCACGCTCGACCTCTCCTTTTCTGTTTTCGTCATCTAAATCGCTCACCCGAGCTCGCCGTTGTTCACAGGGACCTCGTCGCCACCAAATCATGCAATCCGCCGTCCCCGAGATCTTTCCGACGCCATCAACACCTCTGGTGAGTTCGCCTTGAGCTTCTCGTTCGTTTGGTCCAACTTCCGTAGTCTCTACCGTCTCCTAGCTAGAATCCGAGCAAGCGCCGCCGTCTCCGGCCATGGCGCCGCCGCGCTCCCCCTCTGCTCCGGCGAAAGCGCCGCCAGTTTCCCCCAGATCTAATCTCGGGCGTCCATCTCAGATTGGGTGGCCAGGAACGCCCGATACCCCTTCGCCTGTCAATCTTGCTAAAGAGCCCCTCGGGTTTTCGAAGCTCAACCCGCGGTCCATCGTACACTGATCTTTGAGTCTGTGTTTTCTTCCGTATAAGCCCCTGCGTTTCATCCTAATTGAGGCGCGGTCCAGTCAATTCTGAAATTCGTTTTAAATCGATTTTAAATTCAAATTCGAGTTTGATTTATTTACAGTTTTGCCACCAGATTCAAATGCTTATAACTTCTACGTTTTTAGTCCGTTTTAGTCCGTTCAAGTTGCGTTAGATTCGTTTTGAAAAGATCTATCTATCTGTATGAAAATATATCTGTTTTCAGTAGTTAAAATTTGAGTTAGGTTTAATCTACTAACTAAGGTTTTGTAACTGGTTTAGCTCATAACTTTCACGTTATAATTCCGTTTTTCGTGATCTTTGCGTTTATGTGATCGTGGTAGACCGTAGTTTCTGTTTTCAAACTTTTTATATTATTTTCTTGCTATTGATGTAATGTTCTAATAATAGCTTGTTTGCTTTGCATGATTGTTGTCCCGATGATTGTGTGTTGATGTGGTAATCGAGTATAGACGGTGAGACATACGCTGGTGATCAGGAGCCCTTCTACGACAACCAAGAGCAATCAGAGTTCACTGAATCAGGCAAGTATAGCATGGGATCCTCCTTGATGTCCTAATAACCATAAGTCACTATAATCACCATATGCATGTGTCTACCTTGATGCCTATTTAGATTTATCCTAGGTGTTGATCTTGTGCCTTGTTATCCTCGGTATGCATTGGGTAGAACTATGCTAGTGCTCAAATTAAACTTTGATCATGTGAATCTGAATTTAATGATATATGCAACTTGGTAAAATTGGCTTTTATAGCAACATGGTTTAGGAATTACTATAAGGGATCGCCCGGGACAACAGTGCAACCATGAGGGTTATATGGCTCTGACCTTAGCTCGGTATAAGGACCTTTTCTAGCTTGTTAGTGGACACCTGTATAGGCGCGTTGGATCTTGCCGAGACGGGTATAGTGCGGCTTCTGTCCACGTGAGTATAGGCTGCGTGTTATTGTGCCACCTGGAAGGAGGGCTCTACATCCCCTTGCCTTAAGACCTAGCGGCCCTAACTTGTTAGACGAACCTTTGAAAGGCTTTGCGTGTGTCCTGCCCGCTCACCTCGGAAGTGTTATGGGAGTAATTAACCCGGGCATCTGGATATCACGACTCATCGGGTAAAGTGTACAACCTCTGCAGAGTGTAAAACTGATATATCAGCCGTGCTCACGGTTACGAGCGGCCTGGAATTCTTATGGTTTAGTTGTTGCTTTAAATAACGTTTTAAATTAATGTTATTATCTCGTTCAACGGTTTCATGTTCACATTGATCACATGTTTACTTGGGATGGTTATTATTGATGCTATCTAATGCTAAAATTGTGCCAACTAAAAGCTACTGCAGTTTAACCAGTGTCAGCCTTATTTGAGCTTCATGAACCCCATGTTACACTTGTTAAGTACGAGATGTACTTATGCTTGTTTATTTTCTTTCTACTTGGATAAAAATCCTGGATGGGTAACAGATTGTTATGGTAACGACGACTTTCCTGAAGAGTTCTAGTCTTGGTGTCAACCAGTCATCTTCCCTGTGATGGAGCTACCGCGAGAGATATTTTATTTATCCGCTGCTATGTAAAGTCTTTGAATAATATTCGTTATGTAATAAACATATGTGATGGTACTTCTTAATTTGTGGCTTATGTGTGTGATTGATCTCTGGGCACACATGAGTTATTGCATTCAATTTTGTTCTTAAAATTGGGTGTGACAAATTGGTATCAAAGCTATGTTGACTGTAGGACGCAAGCCTAGTTAGTTATAGTCGTTTTAGTGGTCTTTGCTTCCCATTCTTGCTATTTATCTTAGCCTTGTTAATTTATCAAAACTATATGCTTCTCTCTACCTGCTCTATTATATAAATATATTGATTCTATTGTATCTGTCTCTTGGTCTATTCTATAGATGGCTCGTCGTACCGCCCGCAAGTCTGTCGGTGGACGCATGAGGTCAGGCCTGAGGGCAGGCAACCCAGTTCCGCAAGCACCGCAGGCACCCCAGGAGCCAGAACAGCAAGAGGTAGCACCACAAGAGCCAGCACCGCCAGTGCCAGCACCTGAAGAACCGGCACCACCAGTACAAGCACCCCCAGCAGTGCCAGCACCCCAGGAGCAAGCACCACCAGCACCACCAGCACCTGTACCACAAGCTCCAGCCCCACAAGCTCCAGTACCTCCCGCGCCAGTGCCCCCAGAAGTGCTGGAGATCGAAGACGATGAAGAGCTTCCGATGGGTTGGGACGTGGACTCCGGGTATCTCGTCGGAGCGCCCACAGCTGCCCAGAGTCCCACACACCACAGGCTGATGGGACTTTTTGATGCCTACTACCCCGACAAGAATATCATCGTACAGTACACCCACTGGAGGTACAGCCATCCCATGGAAAGGACCTACTGGAAGGCAAGAGTGACTGTCGCCGTCCGAGAACCAGAGAGTGGCCTATACCTGCATGAGATGGTGATTGGCCACAGAGCTCGTCGGTCCACTCTAGCGTCAGCTTTGGAAGCCATGGCGGTTGAAGCCTACAAAGCGTTCCGGGGTCGTCGCATTGAAGACATGAGGGATGATGCATACCGCTACCTGCCCTATTGGAACAATGAGAATAGGGAGGCTATGGTAGAAGACCCCCATGCAACTCCAACCGTGAAGGCCACACGAGACTTTCTCCTTGACAGGGAAAGGTCTAACGCGGACTTGGAAAAGGAGGTGATATCCCTGGGAAAGGATCTCAAAAGATGTTATAGCACCATAGATGGGCTCTTGGAACTTCTCAACCAACCCCCTATATACAAGAGGCTCCGCGAACCGCTCTACAAATAGGCATAGGTCACCCTTCTATGTAATAAGACGATATTAGTAAGCGTTTTGTCGAGTCTAGTTAAATTTTGTGCTAGTGTGCTTCTTTGTGTGTGAGTTGGTTTATTATTATGCTTATGTGTGATTTGAATCTTTGTAATGGCTGTTGAGATTTTGTGGGCTTGTCTACAAATCTCATAGTTAGACATAACGTTTATGAGTAATAAGAGGGTTAGTTATATCTTTTCCTATGCTGTTTTCTGGAGCAACCTGTGATCTTTTGGTTATATCTTAAGTTCTGTTCGTGCAACATGGCTGAAAATTTTATGGTGGAAAATAGACTCCTATATCTAACCAATGCCTCTGGAATCACCTAAATAGCTGTTATGGTTTGTGAGATATGGCTGTTTCAAGTTAGAGTTTCTGCGCAGTTTTGAACTCTGGACAGATCTGTTTGTTCTCTGTTTTTGACTAATTTAACGGCAGAATCTGGGAAAGTCACTTGAATAAAAGTTGTAGATAATTTCGTCATCTTTCCAACCGTGTATGGCACGCCCTGTTTGGATGTTTGGAACTCAAGTTGTGACTGTTTTTTTTTGTTCTGCTGTTACTGGATCTCGCCCAGAAATTCTCAGATCTCATGTTTCCTCTCGTATAAGTGATCTTTTCTTGAAAAGTTCGCTAACCTTGATCCCTGTTTGAAAACACAGATGGCTGCGAGAGGAGGTGGTATTGGAGGTGGACGTGGACGTGGCCGTGGTCGTGGAGCACCTGTTAACCCACCACCACCACCCCCAGTTGACATTCAGCAGTTGATGGGCATCCAAGCCCAATTTATGCAAACCATGATGCAACATATGCAGAATCAGCCAGCTGGAGGAGCACCACCGATGCAAGTGAGGGACAATAGGGGTGAGTTTCTAAAGGGTCACCCGCCAGTGTTCTCGCATGCCGCTGATCCCCTGGAGGCTGATGACTGGCTTCGTGCTATTGAACGCCAGCTTACCATCGCGCAATGCAATGACCAGGAGAAGGTGCTCTATGCTTCTGGTCAGTTACAAGGAGCTGCTCTGGATTGGTGGGAATCGTTTCAGTTCGGTCAAGCCAACAATGCCCCACCTGTCACCTTTGAGGAATTCAAGACCAACTTCAAAGCGTACCATATCCCTGCTGGTCTGATTGAGTTGAAGCAGGAAGAGTTCAGATCTCTGCGCCAAGGGGCCATGACCGTTGCTGAGTACCGTGACAAGTTTGCTCAATTGTCACGCTATGCTCCCGCTGATATTGCTCAGGATGCCGACAAGCAGCGTCGCTTCCTCAAGGGTCTGAATGATGGACTGGCACTGCAGCTAATGTCCAATGAGTATGCCAGTTACCAGACTCTAGTCAACCGTGCTATAGTGGTTGACAACAAGCGCAAGGAGATGGAGGCTAGAAAGAGGAAGCTCCAAGGTCAGTCCTCTGGTAGTAACAACCGCCCTCGTTCCAACTTCGCACCAGGCAATCAGCAGAGGTACCAGGGACCGACTACCCAGTGGAACCGCAACCAAGCCCAGCAACGTCCTTCATACCAGCAGCAGGGTAATAATCAACGCCCTCAGCAACAGCCTAGCAATCAAGCTCAGCGCCAAGGTACCCCTGTCAGCACCCCCATGAAGAATAGTGCACCTAACACTCCCAACAAGTGTTTTGTCTGTGGTGATGCTGGCCACCTCTCCTACAACTGCCCTAAGAAGCAGAACCAGCAGACTCCGCAGAACCAGAACAACAATCAAAGGGGACGTCCGAATCCATCACCTAACTCAGGCAAGGTGAACCACGTGTCCGCAGAGACCGTGCAGGAGGCGCCAGAAATTATGCTTGGTACGTTCAATATCAGCTCCATCCCCGCTACAGTTCTTTTCGATTCTGGTGCATCGCATACTTTCATATCACATACATTTGTTAGAATGCATAACCTACCTGTTAGCCTCATGAAAACCCCCATAATGGTTACCTCACCGGGTGGAGGATTGCAAGATACGCTTCAGTGTATGCCAATAGATGTGTCCCTAGGGGGGGTAGATTTCTCAGTATCCCCAATTGTGCTGAGAACAGCTGGCATTGACTTGATACTGGGTATGGACTGGATGAAGAAGTGCAAGACAGATATACAGTGTCAAGATAAAGTTGTGACAGTTACTACAGCGAAGGGAGACAGAATCAGTGTGAAGGTAGTGCTACGACCAACACCGACTGCAACCGTGAACCAGATGAATGAAGAGGTTTTCCAGGAAGATCTGGTGGTGGATGAGTTTCCGGATGTGTTCCCCGAGGACTTGCTAGGTATGCCACCTGATCGCGACATTGAATTTATTATTGAACTTTTACCTGGAACTGCACCCATAGCTAAAAGACCATATAGGATGGGAGTACCTGAATTAGAAGAACTTAAGAAACAAATTAAAGAGTTACAAGAAAAAGGGTTTATTCGTCCTAGTTCATCACCTTGGGGAGCTCCTGTTATTTTTGTTGACAAGAAGGATGGTGGTCAACGGATGTGTGTTGACTATAGATCGCTTAATGAGGTTACTATCAAGAATAAGTACCCGTTGCCAAGGATTGATGATCTGTTCGATCAACTTAAAGGTGCATGTGTGTTCTCTAAGATTGATCTGCGTTCTGGTTACCATCAGTTGAAGATTCGGGCATCTGATATTCCAAAGACAGCTTTCACTACCAGGTATGGGTTGTATGAGTATACAGTCATGTCATTTGGATTGACCAATGCTCCTGCCTACTTTATGTATTTGATGAACAAGGTGTTCATGGAATATCTCGACAAGTTCGTTGTTGTGTTTATTGATGATATTCTAGTATACTCTAAGAACAAGGAAGATCATGCTGAACATCTGAGGTTAATACTACAAAAACTCAGAGAGCACAAGTTGTATGCCAAGCGCAGCAAGTGTGAGTTTTGGTTGAAGGAAGTTTCTTTCCTTGGACATGTTATCTCTAATGGAGGCATTTCAGTAGATCCAGGCAAGGTCGAAGATGTGTTGAATTGGGAGCCACCAACAGATGTGACCGAGATTCGTAGTTTCCTTGGATTGGCTGGTTACTATAGAAGGTTCATTGAAGGATTCTCCAAGCTTGCTAAGCCAATGACAGCTCTGCTAGAGAAGAATGCTAAGTTTGTCTGGTCCGATAAGTGTCAGGCTAACTTTGAGGAGTTGAAGAAACGTCTGACCACAGCTCCGGTGTTAATACTACCAGATCTAAGTAAGGACTTCTCTATTTATTGTGATGCATCTCGTCAAGGTTTGGGTTGTGTTCTTATGCAAGAAGGCAGAGTTGTAGCATATGCATCGAGGCAGTTGAGAAAGCATGAGCTGAATTATCCCACACATGATCTGGAGTTGGCAGCTGTTGTCCATGCATTGAAAATTTGGAGACACTATCTAGTGGGCCACAAGACAGACATCTATACCGATCATAAGAGCTTGAAGTACATTTTCACTCAGTCTGATCTAAACTTGAGACAACGCAGATGGTTAGAATTGATTAAGGACTATGATTTGGAAATACACTACCATCCCGGTAAGGCTAATGTTGTAGCAGATGCCTTGAGCAGAAAAAGCTATGCCAATGAGATCCGAATTGCTTCTATGCCAGATGAGTTGTGTGCTGAATTTGCACATCTGAATTTAGGAATTGTGACCAACAGAATGGAGTTGGTACTTGAACCGGTATTGATGCAAGAGATACGTAAAGGTCAGATGGCAGATGAGAAGTTGAAGCAGTTAGCCGATAACATTGTTCTTGGCAAAGCACCAGGTTTTCGATTAAATGATGATGGTACGTTATGGCATGGGAAGAGGTTATGTGTGCCTGAAATCAAGGAGATACGTGAGACTATACTGCGAGAAGTGCATGAGTCAGCTTATTCCATTCATCCTGGGAGCACTAAGATGTACCTAGATCTGAAGAAAAAGTATTGGTGGGATGGACTGAAAAGAGATGTAGCCGAGTACGTCGCTCTGTGTGATACATGTCAGAGGGTGAAGGCAGAACATCAGAGACCCGCTGGTTTGTTACAACCAATGAAGATACCTGAATGGAAGTGGGAAGAAGTTGGTATGGACTTCATAGTTGGTTTGCCTCGTACGCAGAGAGGTTATGACTCCATATGGGTAATAGTTGATCGATTGACCAAAGTTGCTCACTTTATACCCGTCAAGACTACTTACGATGGGGCAAAGTTAGCAGAATTATACATGGAAAGAGTAGTCTGTCTACATGGAGTTCCAAGAAAGATCGTGTCCGATAGAGGATCGCAGTTTACGTCACATTTCTGGAAGGGTATACATGAAGCTTTGGGTACAAGATTGAACTTCAGTACTGCTTATCATCCGCAGACTGATGGACAAACAGAAAGAACAAATCAGATTCTAGAAGACATGTTGAGAGCTTGTGCATTGCAGTATGGCACCAGTTGGGACAAGAATTTGTGTTATGCAGAGTTCTCGTACAACAACAGCTATCAGGAGAGTCTTAAGATGGCACCGTTCGAAGCTTTGTATGGGAGATCGTGTAGAACACCGTTGTTCTGGGATCAGACAGGTGAAAGTCAAGTATTTGGACCTGATGTGTTGAGGAATGCCGAGGAACATGTAAGAATAATCAGAGATAACCTGAGAGCCGCTCAGTCTCGACAGAAGAGTTATGCAAACAACCGTCGTCGAGATCTATCTTTTGCAGTAGGTGATTATGTCTACCTAAAGGTGTCACCGATGAGAGGTGTGAAAAGGTTCAATAAGAAAGGAAAGCTAGCACCCAGGTATATTGGACCATTCAAGGTTCTTGAAAGACGTGGTGAAGTGGCGTATCAGTTAGAATTGCCTGAAAGCTTGTCAGGAGTGCATGATGTGTTTCATGTTTCTCAGTTGAAAAAGTGCCTGCGAGTACCTGAAGAGCGGATACCATTGGAAGAGCTCACAGTCAAGGAAGATTTGACTTATGATGAGTATCCAACAAAGATTTTGGAAACAGCTGAAAGAGTTACTAGGAGCAGAGTAATAAAGATGTGCAAGGTTCAGTGGAATCGGTACTCAGAAGCAGAGGCAACTTGGGAAAGAGAAGAGGACTTGAGAAAGTCATACCCCTGTCCTCGCCTCACGAATTATTCTCCACTTATGCAATTAGTTTTGTTAAGTAGTGTCGGTGTTCTGAACCCGGGGGTTTACACCAACGAGTGAATTTGTGTGCGCGTGTTCCCTGATCCGGATGGTGATGCAAGAAGAATACAAGCAGTTTATCCTGGTTCGGGCAACAGAAGGTCCTACGTCCGGGGGGAGATTGTATTATCTTGCACCAAAGTGCTTGCACAGGGGCGAATACAAGCGTGAACGAGCGAGGACAGGGGTGTGTTGGAAGGCGCTAGGACCCGTGAGCTAGCCCTAGAGTCCTAGACTATGGAGGTAAACTTGAGGACTTGAGTGCTTGTATGCGTGGATGCTACCTGCCCGCTTGTCTTTTTTAGTCTAATCCCCGACGTCCCCTTTTATAGGCGAAGAGGAGGCATGGGGTTACACAGTATTTAGGGTTGTCGTAGGCGATGATGTCACTGATGACGTCGGGGATGACGATGCCGGTCATGTCGGCGCCGCTGTAGCGACGCTTTTCGTCCTGTGGCGACGTGCCCGGTGATGGGGGTGAAGGACGACGCCCATGCGCCGGTGTGCGCAGAGACGTCATATCGGGAGTTGTTGGAGTGTGGCCGGTCCTGGAGGGGTGTCCTCGAGAGTGCGGTCGAGACCTCGAGGGGTGTCCTCGAGAGAGGTGCAGCGCGTGGCATGGGCGATAGCTCCGCACGACATGCTTGTTTTCTTGGGGAAGCGGTTGAAGTCTGATTTTACCGCGGTATGATCAACTGTGTACTAGTTGTAGCCATGCGGGCCTTGACTGAAGTGGACAAGGCGCAATTAATGCTTCTGGGGTCGTACAAGTGGTAGGTATGGGATAGTCGTGACCTGCTTCCTTCGCTAGGAAGCTTTCGATGCTCTATTCCGGTACCTGACACGGAGGGCTCAGGCGAGACGGAGAATGTGAGCTTGCCCGAGGCTTGGCTCGGAAGGCTCGGGTGAAGCGGAGAAATAACGCTTAGCCGGGGCCTAGCTCGGAAGGCTCGGGCGAAGCGGAGAATGGGTGTTAACCCGAGGCCTGGCTCGGAGGGCTTGGGCGAGGCGGAGAAATAACGCATAGCTCGAGGCCTAGCTTTGGAGGCTCAGGCGAGGCGGAGAGTGTGTGCTGTCTTGAAGTCTTTCTTGGATCATGGGGCCATCGTGGCTTACTTCCTCTTGATGGGCTTTCGGCTTGGCGGGCCGTGTAGTGCTGCTTACCTTCTTGGCCCCGGTTATGCTTTTCTTGATCGAGGTTTTAGGGTACCCCTTTTCTATACCATCGACAGTAGCCCCCGAGCCCTGGCTCGAGCGCTGGCGCTCGAGCCGGGGGTCGTAAAATCGGGAGCGTGGGGTATTCCGAGACTTTTCTCGTGGGGGACGCACGAGCGTTCCCCGCGGGGGTAGCTCCCGAGCCCTGGTTGGAGTGTCGACACTCAAGTTAGGGGTGAGAGATCGTCTTTGGGGATTTCGTTTTCCTTGTATGGGTCGAGCCCCTGAGCCTTGTATGGCTCGAAAAAAATTCTTCCGCGAAAGATGGATTGCTAGGTGCAGTCGCCGTGGCCCCGGCGTAGTGGGGCATTTTGTTTAGGCTGAAGACTTCGTGTATGTGTCGTGCATGATGTCGAGTATGGCTGGTATCCCTGCAGAGTTTGGTCAGTTGGAATCGGATGATGGCTTTCAGCCGCAGTAGGTCTTGAGTCGTTTGTTCCCTGGTTAGCTTCGACCCTCTTTCGCCGAGGGGTGCCGGGCGTAATCGGGCCCCCGAGCCTTTACGCGGTTCATGGTATTGTTAGCACTGGCGTCCTCCCCGTGAATCCTTTCGATTGGATGCGAGGTGAGAAGCATCATACTTCCCTTGATAGGGCGGAGTCTCGACTCCGTCGGCTAGCTGGTGTGTGTGCGTACAACAACCGAGGGGTCATGTGGCGTTTCGACTTCCTCCTAGGGAAACGTGAGGGTCACACGGCGCTTCAACTTCCTCCTGGGGAAGTGCGAGGGTCGCGCGGCGCTTCGACTTATGAGTGCTGGCTGCCAGTCCTTCCCGTTATAAATTTGGGTCTAGGGCCCTTGCATTCGTCCAGTCCCCTTCGTCGTCCTCCTTGTTGCTTCGTGTTAACCCTTCGTTCCCTTGCTATGGACCGCGGGAAGAGACCTGCTGACGAGCGGCCAAGCTCGGGAGGTCCGGGGCAGCACCACCGTATTTCGGGGTCAGTTCGCCGCTTCTTCTCGTCGCAGCTCAGCGGTGTTTTTAATCACGCTTTTCGTGTGTTCCTTAGGGTGATTTCGACATCGAGGTCGATCTCTCTTCGTCGTCCGGCTTCTCCCTCAGTCCCTCCTTTGGTCCCTCGAGGTCGATCTCGTCGGCAGCGTTGGACGCCGCCCAAGAGGAGGCCGTGGAGCTTCGTGGGCAACTGGCCGCGGCGGACGGCTGAGTGGCCAAGCTGGAAGCCGCGCTCCAAGTCCTCCGTCCAGCGGCAGAGGCGGCGGTGGAGTTCGTGTGTGCCCGAGGTTACAACCTCGTGGAACGTCTCCAGGACGTGCCTGAGCGCGTCCGGACTTTGGTGGAGCATGGCATTCACCGAGGCGCAGCGGTGGCCTTGGCGAGTGCTCAGGTCCGCTCTGGTCGTGACCTGCGCGGGCTCGTGGGATTTCCGGATGGATCTGGGGCGACCGACTTTGAGGAGCTCATCGAGGAATTCAACGACGCTGCTGAAGCCGTAGTTACCGAGGTTCCTGCAGAGCAGGTCATCCGAGGTTCTCGGTGAATGTGTCAGGGTCGCGGTTTCGTCGGATGTCCCGAAGCTGCTTGGAGCCGTCGTCGAGGACGATGGGTGCCTTGGTGTACTTCTTCGCGCAGCTTCAGGATAGAGCTTCTGAGACCTCTTATCTGTGAAAAAATACATACATACATATATATATATATATATATATGTTCGATCTTTGGCCGTCGAGCCCTTTCGTGCCCTTTGATCCGTTGCTTGTTCGGTGTCTTTTGGATCCCTCTTTGTTTTCGGAACTTCTGTTGACAGTGCTGTCTTTTCGATTTGTGAGATGATTTCGACCACCGCTATCCTGGTTCAGACCGCTTTGTTCCGCAGTGTTGGGGTCCGGTCGGCGTGATCTTACGATGGTATTTTAGCCCTTTCTTTGAGGGTGTGTTTCTGTGTCTCGAGGCTTTGCCCAGTTCTTTGAGTGCGACTGGCCGCTACCTTATGCAGCGAGGCATTCGTCCAAAGCCTGAAAAGCTCGTAATCACACAAGGAAAGGAGGTTAGCCGCGTTTCCCGAGCCCCCACGCCCCTCGATCGTCGTCTGATGGCTTTGGGCTTGGGGGTAGTCCAAGGTTTTCTCGACCTTATCTCGGGCGCGAGGCGAGCCCCCGAGCCCTTTTTCGCAAAGGGTCGGTCAGGGGCGGCCTCGTCTTAGTTTTTCGTCCCTCACGCATCCTTTTCGCAAGGAAGAGGGGTGGTGATGCCGCGCTACCCTCGGTGGGTATCGGTTACGGCATCCCCGGTGAGTTGTTAACGGGTAAACCCGAGTGTGTGCCCATGCCCCGTTCGATAGGGGTCGGCAAGGGGCCAAGAGGCGCACACATAGAGCCAGAGGAAAGTCACCGGGGCCCAGAACCGTTCGATTGGTTCCGAGGGCTCGTTGCCTCCCTTCGCTGGGATCCCGTTTGTGACCATCCTCTTAGCCTCAAATACGACTTTGGATGCCCTGAGTGGTCGAGCTCAGGCTGGGTTCGGGCCGTGCGATAGGCGCATCCGCAGTCATCCCTGACTCAGTTATCCTGGGACGGCTGTCGAACCCTCGGAGGGGCCAGCCTTCGAACCCCTGGAACGTAATGGGCCCAGTGCCCTGGGTTCCTTCGCTAGGAAGGAGTCCGAAGTAGGTTACCTTTTTCATCGGAGTGGTGGACGCGCCTTTTTAGATGGAGGGTGATGCGACACGGCGGTCGTGGCGGGCCCGAGTGACGGAAGGAATAGGAGGGTACGACGCGTGTGTCCATTGCGTACTTCGAGGGGGGTTAGGCGATCGCATTAAGTGCGGGTGCGTTACCTTTTTTCTTACGCCGCGTGGCGCATCCGCTGTGCATCGGCCTTTTTAAGTACGAGACGCGAGAAGATTCGCTTCCCCTTTCCGCTCTCTGTCTTTCCGCCGCCCTCTTCGAGAGCTCGAGTGCCTGCTTTGCCTACTAAAACGGAGAGAGAGAGAGAGAAAACTTCCCAGGCGCTTCATCTTTTGTGTAGATTCGTATTGCTATGATGGCGACCGTGGTGCCCGCCGATGAGTGGCGTTCATCGTCGGTGACGATGGAGAGGTTGCAGGAGTTGGCTGATGGGGGGCTCCTCCGCCCCCTTACCTCCCGGGAGAAGCCGGAGTGGATGGCGCCGCCGCAATCAGACCGGGAACCGAAACCGCCGAAAGACTACGTCGTGAGCTTCTTGAAGTTCCACCGGTTGGGGCTTGGGTCGCCCCCGAGCCGATTCATGTGGGCGCTCCTTCATCATTACGACGTCGAGCTTCACAACCTTTCCCCTAACACGGTTTCCCAGGCCGCCATTTTTACGGCGGTCTGCGAAGGGTACTTGGGGATAGAGCCGCATTGGGAGCTGTGGCTCTATCTCTTCAGCGGGCACCATTTCAACGCCCCTAGGGGCAAAGGTGTGAGAAGGGTCGTCCGCGCTGGTTGCCTCAACTTTGCCTTGAAGACCGGTAGGTCGGATGTTCCGCGCGAGTATATCCCTACCAACTTAATGAGCAACCACGCTCAGTGGGACTCTCAGTGGTTCTATCTGCGGAACGACGAGGGGTATTTCCCGGAGTTCACTGGACGCCTCCTTTCAGAGCGTCCGACCCACTGGTCGTATGGCGTCGCAACAGAGCGGCAGTCGCGGCTGGTGCCGCTCATAAATGCGATGAAGAAACTTCGCAAGGCGGGCCTGTCAGCGGCGGTTGTTGTTTGGGCCTTCCAGCGCTGGAGGGTGCTCCCTCTCATGGCCCGTCTCGTACGATTGGATGAGATGGGGCCTGAGGCCGAGCTCGAGCTGCTGAAAAAGAGCCGTATGTACGAGGAGAAGTTGGTCGAGGCAGGGGTCGTGGCGAGGGTGAAGGGCACGGTCTCCGGTCCCTTCAAGCCGGAGAGTGTTCGTCTTGTCCCGATGCTACCGGACGAAGGGTGCGTCAATTTGGTGAGTGCCTCGGGTTGTGTCCTCCGGGATTTACTCTTCTGTTCGATTTTCTTCCTTCGCCATCGATCTTATCTTTCTTACTTTTCCTTAGGGGAGGATCGAACATTGGGCCTCGATACCCCCGGTGAAGGAGGACTTCGCGGCCCGGCAGGTAAGACGCCTTTGTCTGAGTCGCGTACTGGGCTTCAGCCCACGAGCTGACGTTCTTCCTACGCAGGAGGATGTCCCGGAGTGCCCGAAGGGGAAGAAACTGGGTGGCTCGTCGTCTCGGTAGTCGTCCGGTGGCGTGGCGTCGGCCTCAACTCGGGGCCAATGCGATTCTTCGCCGAACCGGATCCTGGCTCTCAAGAAGAAATCGACGTCTCCCTCGAGCAGGGGTCCGTGTCCCGAAAAGATCCTAGGGGTCATTTGGAGCACCGCACGCCCCAGGATCGGTCTGGTGACTTTGGTCCTGGACGGAGTTTTGAAGGAGGGGCGGTCTCGAGACCCTCAACCGGCTTGGGCGAGACCGGGAAGAAAGTCTCCCTTCCCCGAGGGTAAATGCTTGTATCTTAAGTTGCTCTTTGCTTTTTGTTTCTGAGCTTTGACTCGAAAGTCACGCGTTTACCCTGTCCCTGATGGCCTTAGAGCGAAGCGTCCGGGGCCGGCGGACCATGCCCCGGCCAAGAGGCTTAAGGCAGGGGTTGCTGCTAAAATGTTGACGGACCCGACTAGAGGTGGGATTTTCTTACCCCGTTATGCGCATGCTTGGGCTGCGGCGGCTCAGGAGGCCATGGCTAGAGGTAAGCTGATAGGTGCTGCTGTGGTTGCAGACGCGCCGCCCTCGAGGCTAAGCATCGGGGGTGACGCTGCTTCCGCCCTGGCTGCCGGAGCTGTTACAGTCCATGCCCTAGCGTCGGCAAGCCCCACCTCGAGCCGAACTGAGGATTCTATTCCTCGTCTCGAGGAGGTGGCTCTCGAGGTCCCGAAGGCAGGCTCGGAGCCTGCTCCGATTGACACCGGAGTCGAGGTGGCGGCCGCTGGTTCATCGGCCGTTGATGCTTCGAGGCCTCGAGGTGAAAAACAGACGGCGTCGGGCCAACTGAAAGACGTAGAGATGGCGGGGACCGAGGCCAGCCTCTCTCTAGGGGAGATGGCGACCCCGAGCTCTCTCGCGTAGGTCCGGTTGGAGGCGGACGATGCTCCAGCGCCTTCTGGGGCGTCTGCCCCTCTTGGCGCTCCCGACGCGTCATGGCGGTCGGTTTCCGAGCAGGGGTGTCGAGGGTGCAGAACTTTGTCGTACCTCACTCTAGCCGATAGAGTGGAACAGCAAGGCGGCTCGCGAGAGTCGACGGAGAGCATCCGGAGCAAAGTGCGTGATAAGATCACCGCGTGTCTCCTGTTCTGGGGCAAGGACGCATTTTGCTTCGGGATCCCCAGGGCTCAGCCGGTCCTTCTTTTGAGTTGGACGATCCTGCCGAGCTGACGCGTTGGGAGGATATGGAAATGTATCGCTCGTGGATGGCTCAAACTCTGAGGATGGCCAGCGAGATTGTCTCCGAAGACTTGGGCCGATGTCTGTCAGTGAGTAGCCTTTCGGGGCACTTTTTATCCTTGTCTTTTCTCTAGGCTTGGTATCTAAACGTTTGTCCTTTTCCTGTAGGATCTAAGGAGGCAATCCCACGCGAAGTCTCTCTTCCTCCATATGACGCAGGGTAGCCACGAGGGGCTGATGCGCCAAGTTGAGGCCGGTCGTGCGGCGCAAGTGACCATGGCACGGGCCAGGGAGGAAGCGAGGAAAGCCAAGGAAGAGGCTGTGGCGGCGAAGGCGGAAGCGACGAAGGCGAAAGAGGAGGTGTCGGAGGCGAGGGTGAGGGAAGAAAAGGCCCTCGAGGGTCTTGCTTTAAGCTTGAAGCGGGTTGCTGATCTTGAGAGCAAGCTTGGCGGGGCCGAGGGTCGGATCAAGAGCCTCGAAGAGGACGTATCTATCCTTGGCGCCTCGGTTGAGGGGGAGAAGGCGCATGTCCGAGACTTGACCGCCGAGCTGGAGGTGTCGAAGGCAGCACTCATCGAGAAGGACCTCGTCATCGCCACCGCCGGGAAAGAGATGGAGGAGTTGCGGGTCAAGGCGACGGAGGCGGTCCGTGCCTTGAACCGGGCTGAGGAGGAGAGTGTCGCGGTGGAAGACCGTAATACGGCTCTCCATACCCATTGTACTAGTGAGATTTTGTTTCCTGGTTTCGAGCCTTGCGATCTCGAGGTACTGCTGGCCGTGGCTAACCTTTGGTTTTGTTTTTTTAGCTCTTGAGGAGAGTCTGTCAGCCACGAAGGCGGCTAACTTTACGCTATAGGAAGGGTTTCGGGATGAAGCGGTCATGACCAACCGACTTCGGGGGGCCATCAACAGTCTTGGAGCTGTGTGGGGCGTCGGCCCAGCGAGCGAGGCTGACGACGAGGTGCGGAGGGATGGTCTTGTCGACCATCTCAGCCATTTGGGCGTCATTCTGAGGGAACGTGTCAGGGACGCGCTACACCATGGTGTGAAGCGGGCGATGGCCATGGTCCGCTCCGGCTATATTTATGACATGGAACTGATTTTCGGAGGCTTCGTTTCTGACACCAGCAAAACTGATGATGAGAACGAAGATCTGCACCTTGCTATGGTTGTCGAGGCTGAGAAACCGGGGGCGGTGAAAGGTCCTAGTTTGGTTTTGGTAATTGAGTGACAACTTTAGGTGGACTAATGGTGTTTGAAGTGAATTACACAGGTGATTAGTCCACAGGTGATCATGTGTGAGCAACATATGCCATAGAGGTGAAATGGCTTGGAGGATGTTGCAAGGGCCACACATGTGAAGAAGGAGCTTAATGCACATGAAACGTGACATGTGGTCATGTGGCTAAGATGGTGAAGATCAAGGCAAGACTTGACTTGATGGACCGGTTGCGAAGGTGAAGGGCAAGTTGGAGGCTTTGAAGCCGTTGGTACCGAGTGTCGGGAGGCTTGAGCAAAGACTTGGCGCCGAAGGACCGAAGCAATGGTGAAGAGCAAGTGAGGTCAAGATCGATGGACCATGGAGGCCATGTGATGATATGAAGTGGATCATATCATTTGATATAGGTTGGTGCATGTGTTGCATCAACACCGAAGGAGATGGAATGGAATGCGCAAGGCAAAGGTATAATTGTAGGGCATTTCATTTCACCGGTCATAGGTGTGTAGAGAAGTTTATGACCGGGTTTAGGATAGATGGCCGTACTATCAAGAGGAGCAAACTTGTTTGCATATCGGTCATCTAGTGCCACTTGAGTGATCTAACATTGCAATGTTGCTAGGATCGAGTGGCGTGGTGAGTGCAAGTGCTAATCCTTTGAAAAATGATTGTGAAAATGCTAACACACATGCACAAGGTGGTATACACTTGGTGGTGTTGGCACATTTGCAAAGGAGAAGGTGTTGGAGTTGAAGTGGATCAACTCCGAGAAGAGAAGGAGGCTTTTCGGTGTGTTCCGGACTCTAGGATGGCTCTTGGATTGGAATTCTGTACTAATCCTTTGTGAGTTGGATCAGCTATGTATGTGGGATGTGTAGCCCTCTGAGTTAGCTTTCCAAAATGTCCAAGATCATCGAAATCGGAGTTCGGAGCTAAGAGTTATAGTCGTTTGAGCGTTGAAAGGTCAGTGACCGGACTCACTGACCGGACGCGTCCGGTCAGTAGAGTGAGTCCGGTCATCAGAGTCCGGTCAGTGCATTTTGAGTGCTGATTTGAGGTGTATTGACCGGACGCTCGGTAGAGTCCGGTCAGTAGTGACCAGACGCGTCCGGTCACTGAAAAACAGCCCCGAAACCTCTCTGTTTGCGACCGGACTCAGGCATAGGCGCGTCCGGTCATTATGACCTGACGCGTCCGGTCAGTAGAAGGCTGAACGCGCGCGAAAACTAGCCGTTGGGGACGGACGACCGGACTCTAGTGACCGGACGCGTCCGGTCACCCTGTAGTGAGTCCGGTCAGTACGAAAAGTGCCCAGTGAAGGGGGTAACGGCTAGTTGAGCCCTTGGGGCTATAAAAGGAGATGGTGGCCGGCCTTGGCTGGAGCTCAGCACCCTTGGGACTTGGTGTCCATGCTTGGGGAGTGCTTGGGAGCCCTCTAACTCGCTTGTGCTTGCTAGTGTGCGAATCTATTGCGAGTGAGCGATTCTAGTGCGTTGCTTTGAGAGATTGCATCGAGTGGCACTAGGTGTTCGAGTTGCAAGCCGGTGGTGCTTATTACTCTTGGAGGTTGCCACCTCCTAGACGGCTTGGTGATCGAGTCTCCGTCGTGAAGCCCGCGTGAAGATTGTGCGTGGCTCCGGAGAAGGATTGTGAGGGGCATTGTGCTCGCCCCGCGGGGATCGCGAAGAGCAACTCTAGTGGATTGCGCGTGTCATTGAGTTACCCTCACTTGTGGGTGAGTTCTTGCGGCGCTCGAGTGTCGAGCTAGGTGTGGTGCCTATTAGCCGCCGAACTACCAAAGTGTGTGGTCGACACAACGGGGACTAGCTTGGTGGCAACCAAGTGAACCTCGGGAGAAAAATCACCGTGTCAACTTCGTGTTCATCTTCTCGGTGGTTTGCAAACTCTTTTCACTAGCTTGTATTTACTTGTTCATATACATGTGCTAGTTGCTCTTATGATTAGTTGGCTTGTGTAGCTTGCTAGTTACCTTCCTTGCTTGTGTAGCATAGAAGTTGATCCCGTGAGTGACTAGTTGACTTGTAGTCTTGCTAAGTCACATTGCTTAGTTTGTATAGCTAAGTTGAGCTCACTAATTTGGCTTGTGTAGCCTTGTTATTGAGCATTGCTAGTGAGCTTAGGCTTGGTGCTTTTGCTTAATGGCATGTGTAGGAGCTCCCCGGTTGATTGAGTACTAGTTGCATAGGTTTGTGTGACCTTGCTTCTAGAATTGGTTAGGTGAGCTCTAGCTAGCCCGACACCTTATTTGCATTGTTTAGGATCTTTTGTAAGGTGTCATAGAGTATAGGTAGAGGGGTGTAGTCTTGGCTAGACCGATAGTTTTAATTCCGCATTTGTTTCGGTTAGCCGACGCGATTAATTTTAGAAAGGACTATTCACCCCCCCTCTAGTCCGCCATCTCGACCCTTCAACTGGTATCGGAGCAAGGTTTCTCATTTGTGGTCTTCACCGACCCGAGAGGATGGCGACTTACGGGCTAGGAATTGATTGTCCACACATTTTTGATGGCACTCACTTTACACGATGGAAAACTTGGATGATGTGTAATTTCAAGTTTATTTGCCCTCAAATGTGGTGGATCGTAGATGTAGGCTTTTCTCATGTGTTGGATGAAATGAATCTAACTCAAGCACAAGAGAAATGCCTAGATCTCGAGTGCCAAGCTACTAACATCATTTTTAGATCTTTGCATGATAATATCTTTAGTGAGATCATGGATATGGAGTCCTCCCATCACATGTGGAAGTATCTCAATGACAAGTATGGGAGTGCTCCAATTGATGATGATGTTAGTGAGCCCGAGGAAGAGGCACACGAGGTGGTTGAGCAAGACCACAGCCCCGTGATTGTGGAAGATTGCTCCACCTCAAGCTCAAGTGATGCAAGTGATGATGATATTCCAAGCACACTTGATGATGATGGTTCATGCTCCGGCTATGAGAGTGATACTTCTTCGAGCTCTCCAACCACTACATCGCATTACTTCATGTCACACGGTGACACTAAGGTTTGCAAAGCTAATGTGATTGATCTTAATGCATATGAGGAGCTCTTGAGTAAATATGCTAGCATGACCATCGCTTTAGAAAATGAGATGTCTAAAAATGCAAAATTAACAAAAGAAAACTCATTTCTAAAGAATGCATGTGAACAACAAAAGGATCTACTTTATGTTACTACTTGTTCACATGATGAGCTAAAATTGACTCATGAGGAACTATGTGTTGCTCATGATAACTTGGTAAAAGACCATGCTTTTCTCACTAAGAAGCTTTCTAATGTAGAAACTAAAACTAGTGAGAGCTCATCATTTGGGTCAAATGATCAATCACATATTTGTGCTAACCCATGTGATGTAGAGAAGAAGCATGTATCCACCTCTGATTTAATATCTATGCCATGTTCTTCACATATAGATGCTTGTTCTACTTCTATGTCTTGTGAGACTAACCTTTTGAAGGAGAACAATGAGCTCAAAAGTGAAGTGAAGAACTTGAGCAACAAGTTAGAGAGGTGGTGTAGATCAAAAGTCACCCATGAGCACATGATGAAGAATCAAAGAAGCTATGGTGACAAGAGTGGCATTGGCTTCAACAAAAGCAATGTCAACGGCAAGAGATGGGGCAAGAGAAGATTTGAAAGAGAAATGAAGAAGCAAGAACAAGAAAAGCTATCTCATTTCATGTGCTATCAATGCCATGAGATGGGACATCTTGCAAAAGCTTGCCCCAACAAGAAGAAGCCCCAAGTTCAAATCAAGAACAACCATCATGATGGTGACTTGATGAAGAAGAAGAAAACAAGAAGGGGCGGAAGAGCAAGGCATCCAAATCACATCCATGATGCCAACAAGATTGTGAGCAACATAAAAGATCAAGCTCACATCAAGTGCTACAATTGTGATGAATTGGGCCACCTAGCTTCGGGTTGTCCAAACAAGCTTGAGAAGAAGGATCAAGCAAACAAGAAGAAGCAAGGCAATGAGAAGCAACAAATGAGCAAAGAAGAGAAGGCTCAATTCAAGAGAAGTTGCTACTCATGCCGGGAAAGGGGACACATGGCTCATTCATGTCCCCTAGGTATGACCCCTAAGCCTATTTCAATTATTAATGATTCTATGCTTAGGAAGGATGTAAATGGTACCACATTGGTCGCTATTGCAAAACATCCCGCTACTCATACTAAGGCTATGCCAAAGTATGTTGCACCTAACTTGAGAGGACCCAAACTAGTTTGGGTACCATCAAAAAGTGGATGATTGCGTGTAGGTACCATGGCATTGGAGGCTTGACTCAATTGATTTCATATTATTCATCATGTGATTGATTCAAGTAATGAAGCCTAGTGCTATCCAAACCCAATGCCAAGACAAAAGAAGTGAAGTCCAAGTGCAAAACATACAAGTGCAAAAGATCAAGTTGTGATGTTTGATTGGAATTATTTGAAGGCTTGCAATCTAATTGAGTAGAAGCTTGCTATTTGGATGATCATGAGCTACTAAGGTATATCTCTAGTTGATCATGTTATTTTAGATGCATATGAGATGATCGAATCGGATATATATGCATATGTTGCTTGCTATAAGATGATTGAATGGATTTGATGCTTAGTGATCAAAATTGAGTTAGTTTGAATGGATATGTTCATAAGACTTCTTTTAGTGAGTGGTTTGAATGGATATATGTCTTGTGTTGATGTTCAAACAAGTTTAGCTCAAGTTTGATTCAAATTGGTAGAGTATAGCTCAATTGCTCAAAGTTGTCAAAAATCTGAAATCTGAGCTAGCTGTGATAATAGCCATGTTTGAATGACCAAATCTATTTGGATTGGCTTGAAATTTGGTACACATGCTCTACACTTGTGATATTAGTCGCTGTGCAAAATTCATGATAATTGGATAAGTGATGCTTTAGTTTTGGAGTAGATCTTGTCAACTATTGTGCAGCAGTTTTCAGCATGTAGTACTATGGAGAGAATTGAAATCTGGTAGCAATCTAGAAAGCCAATGAAGCTCAAATTTTTATGGCTGCTAGAACACTTAGAGAGGCACATCTCCACCAAATTTCATAGTCATTAGACTTATATTTTGGGAGATATGCATGTTTCTTTGAGAAGGACAGAATCTGCCAGAAAAGTGACAAATATTGGATTGATTTAGAGTCACTTTGATTGAAAGGCCCTCAAGTTGGAATCATATTTATAAGTGGTTGAGGGACCTATGTTTGGTTTTGAGATGAGCTAGAAGTATGACAAATATGAGTACAAGTTCATTTGATTGGGAAGTGTATTTGGCACACATTTGGTACTCAAATTGAAGATCAAGACCAACATCAAGATGAAGATAAAGATCAAGTTCTAGTATCAAATTGAAGATCATTTGGAAGAAAGAAAAGGACTCAAAGATGGATTCAAAGTCACATTTCAAGAAGAGTTCAAATGGATCAATCAAACAAAGTCAATTCAAGTGAGTATCAAGGATGATTCTTTGGAGAGAGGTCACTTCTCCCTTTTGTAGGGGCTTGCCGCCTTTGGTAGGTTAACCAAGTATGGTACTTGGAAGGCTAATATGGAAGTGGTGATTCAAAGGATATTTGAGATGCTTAGTTGAAGCAATGAAAGGATTGACCAAGCAAAGCAAGCAACATCCAAGATAGAAAAGCAAATCATGTCAAATCAAGTGGTATTCATATGCAAGCTATGTTCAAATGAAGAAGCAAGCCAACCACAACAAGATAGCGCACTTAATCATATGAGTGAAGATTTGTTCTATCAATTGGTATATATTGGTCTTCACCATGGACTTCACATTGCTATTTGGAGCTTAATTGGAATCAAATGACTATCCTCTACTCCAAGATAGCAAAGGTATCATTGTAATGTGCATGACCATATTCATCCCTTACTAGTATGCGGTTAGTGCATATAGTACATGCTCAATAGGATCATGCATAACAATTGAAAAGTTTAAATTCATAGCCTACCACTATTGCTTGATTGATTATATGATCTAGTGGTTAGTATATGAGTTTGTTCATGAGCTAGTGAACCCAAGTACTTGATCTAGAAGATGAGCATTCAAGTGTCTAATTCAACGTGAGTAAGATAACCATTGAAAGATGTGTGAAGAAGCTTACTCTAGAGCAAACCGAGTTAGATATCTTGTGCAAGTTTAATAGTTCAAGTCACAAATGAGAGGCTCATGACAAGAGTTCAAGAAGAAGACAATAATGCAAATGGATATCAAGTTTAAACTATCATTCAAGTGGTATCTAGACTCATCATTTCTTCACATGGTATCTATTCAAGATGGTATATGATCTTTCAAGTGATATTTACCAAGTGGTGTCTAGATCAAGCTCACAAGTGGTATCCTACAAGACTTCAAGTGATCCTCAACTTTAAGTGATCAAATCAAGCAAAGCATCCCTCACCAACAAGAGCTCAAGCTTATCAATTGGATGACCCATGCTATGACATAGGGGAGGAGCCCCACCAATTGGTATCAAGATCAACGATCCTACACATGGCATCATTCCAACACATATCGTAGTGTCCATCAAAAATGAAGCTTAAAGTGTCAACCATCTACTCTAGTCCAACCCTTTGTATCAAGAGAAGCATGCCTTTTTATGGTCATTGATGACAAAGGGGGAGAAATTGTGACAAAGATATGTCATTTATGATATGTCAAGGACAAAGGGGAGAAGTCAAGAAAAGAAGATGGACATGGATCAAAAAGGGAGCAAGATTGAAGGATCAAAATTCTTGGACGATGAGAGCACACAAGTAGGGGGAGCAAGCTCATGAACTTGGTTGTTGCATTTGATATGTGCATAATCATGTGCTTGCTTGCATTACATAAGTTTTAAAATTTTATATGCATGCTTGTGTGGTGTATGCTAGTTATAGGACTTAATTGATGAATTGATAACTAGCATGCATAGGTTAATAGCTAGGCTTGTGCTTTTAATGCAAAACTAGACCCTTGCTATTAATGTTGATCTCACGGGGTTTTCTAGTTTTTATGATGTCTAGCTACTCTTCGATGCTAAGGATGAATCAAAATGTGGTATGCACGCTTCAAAGGTAAAATTTCATCATGTATACCTTAGCATCACTTAGTAGTGCTAACACTCCCACAAATTTCATATTTATGCATGTGTGCAAGCTTGAAACCAAACCATTTGAGCACACATGTAGGGGGAGTTAACACTACAAAGTCGGGTTGTATGGTGCTTATCCAAATTCTCTTATATGGTCTTAATGTTGGATAAGTAACATAGAACCCAAAGAGCTTAATTTCCATATCTTTGTAGAGTTGTCATCAATTACCAAAAAGGGGGAGATTGAAAGGTCCTAGTTTGGTTTTGGTAATTGAGTGACAACTTTAGGTGGACTAATGGTGTTTGAAGTGAATTACACAGGTGATTAGTCCACAGGTGATCATGTGTGAGCAACATATGCCATAGAGGTGAAATGGCTTGGAGGATGTTGCAAGGGCCACACATGTGAAGAAGGAGCTTAATGCACATGAAACGTGACATGTGGTCATGTGGCTAAGATGGTGAAGATCAAGGCAAGACTTGACTTGATGGACCGGTTGCGAAGGTGAAGGGCAAGTTGGAGGCTTTGAAGCCGTTGGTACCGAGTGTCGGGAGGCTTGAGCAAAGACTTGGCGCCGAAGGACCGAAGCAATGGTGAAGAGCAAGTGAGGTCAAGATCGATGGACCATGGAGGCCATGTGATGATATGAAGTGGATCATATCATTTGATATAGGTTGGTGCATGTGTTGCATCAACACCGAAGGAGATGGAATGGAATGCGCAAGGCAAAGGTATAATTGTAGGGCATTTCATTTCACCGGTCATAGGTGTGTAGAGAAGTTTATGACCGGGTTTAGGATAGATGGCCGTACTATCAAGAGGAGCAAACTTGTTTGCATATCGGTCATCTAGTGCCACTTGAGTGATCTAACATTGCAATGTTGCTAGGATCGAGTGGCGTGGTGAGTGCAAGTGCTAATCCTTTGAAAAATGATTGTGAAAATGCTAACACACATGCACAAGGTGGTATACACTTGGTGGTGTTGGCACATTTGCAAAGGAGAAGGTGTTGGAGTTGAAGTGGATCAACTCCGAGAAGAGAAGGAGGCTTTTCGGTGTGTTCCGGACTCTAGGATGGCTCTTGGATTGGAATTCTGTACTAATCCTTTGTGAGTTGGATCAGCTATGTATGTGGGATGTGTAGCCCTCTGAGTTAGCTTTCCAAAATGTCCAAGATCATCGAAATCGGAGTTCGGAGCTAAGAGTTATAGTCGTTTGAGCGTTGAAAGGTCAGTGACCGGACTCACTGACCGGACGCGTCCGGTCAGTAGAGTGAGTCCGGTCATCAGAGTCCGGTCAGTGCATTTTGAGTGCTGATTTGAGGTGTATTGACCGGACGCTCGGTAGAGTCCGGTCAGTAGTGACCAGACGCGTCCGGTCACTGAAAAACAGCCCCGAAACCTCTCTGTTTGCGACCGGACTCAGGCATAGGCGCGTCCGGTCATTATGACCTGACGCGTCCGGTCAGTAGAAGGCTGAACGCGCGCGAAAACTAGCCGTTGGGGACGGACGACCGGACTCTAGTGACCGGACGCGTCCGGTCACCCTGTAGTGAGTCCGGTCAGTACGAAAAGTGCCCAGTGAAGGGGGTAACGGCTAGTTGAGCCCTTGGGGCTATAAAAGGAGATGGTGGCCGGCCTTGGCTGGAGCTCAGCACCCTTGGGACTTGGTGTCCATGCTTGGGGAGTGCTTGGGAGCCCTCTAACTCGCTTGTGCTTGCTAGTGTGCGAATCTATTGCGAGTGAGCGATTCTAGTGCGTTGCTTTGAGAGATTGCATCGAGTGGCACTAGGTGTTCGAGTTGCAAGCCGGTGGTGCTTATTACTCTTGGAGGTTGCCACCTCCTAGACGGCTTGGTGATCGAGTCTCCGTCGTGAAGCCCGCGTGAAGATTGTGCGTGGCTCCGGAGAAGGATTGTGAGGGGCATTGTGCTCGCCCCGCGGGGATCGCGAAGAGCAACTCTAGTGGATTGCGCGTGTCATTGAGTTACCCTCACTTGTGGGTGAGTTCTTGCGGCGCTCGAGTGTCGAGCTAGGTGTGGTGCCTATTAGCCGCCGAACTACCAAAGTGTGTGGTCGACACAACGGGGACTAGCTTGGTGGCAACCAAGTGAACCTCGGGAGAAAAATCACCGTGTCAACTTCGTGTTCATCTTCTCGGTGGTTTGCAAACTCTTTTCACTAGCTTGTATTTACTTGTTCATATACATGTGCTAGTTGCTCTTATGATTAGTTGGCTTGTGTAGCTTGCTAGTTACCTTCCTTGCTTGTGTAGCATAGAAGTTGATCCCGTGAGTGACTAGTTGACTTGTAGTCTTGCTAAGTCACATTGCTTAGTTTGTATAGCTAAGTTGAGCTCACTAATTTGGCTTGTGTAGCCTTGTTATTGAGCATTGCTAGTGAGCTTAGGCTTGGTGCTTTTGCTTAATGGCATGTGTAGGAGCTCCCCGGTTGATTGAGTACTAGTTGCATAGGTTTGTGTGACCTTGCTTCTAGAATTGGTTAGGTGAGCTCTAGCTAGCCCGACACCTTATTTGCATTGTTTAGGATCTTTTGTAAGGTGTCATAGAGTATAGGTAGAGGGGTGTAGTCTTGGCTAGACCGATAGTTTTAATTCCGCATTTGTTTCGGTTAGCCGACGCGATTAATTTTAGAAAGGACTATTCACCCCCCCTCTAGTCCGCCATCTCGACCCTTCAGGCGGCGCTGGCGAAGTTGTTCGAGCCTGACGTTCTTTCCCCTGGCGCCGAGGAGAGTTTTGAGAACTTGGCGGACTACGGCCTCGTCGTCACCGACGAAGGCTTAGGTGGTGACGGCCAAGGAAACGCCAAAACCTGAGGCCTGTGAGCCGTAACTCGGGCGAGAAAACCTGTGTAAAAACTAGTGCTCTTGTGATGATGCAGCCCACTGTGGTCCGCAGTCTTTTTATGAATGCCATGCGAGTTTTTGAGAACTTAAGGGGATCCTCCCAGATCCGCCCCCGAGGGAGCCTTGACCTCGATGGAGCCCCTCGAGCTCTGTGGCCTCGTGCCGCCTTCATCCGAGGGCGGCCGATCGCGACCTAGCCCCCGGGCCTGACGCGGCTTGTCATTCGGTCGGGCTTTCTTGGTTCGATCGTCGATGTTAGAGCTCGAGGGGGGTGGTCCTGTTCTGCCCGTGATACCACTGGGCCTTGGCAGGCTTTCACGCTGTTGTGGGATTCGCGGGAAACGAATCACTACCCAGCTCTTCTTTTGAGAGTCAGAGCCCTGGCGGTCAGCGAGGCGTGGCGTCAGACCGCCTGCCGCACTGAGAAGACCATTTGCGGGAGCCCTTGAAAGACCGTCGATCTTCTAGGCGGGCTGCCTTGGTTTGCTCAGTCCGTAGCGAGTCTGCGTACTTCACCCCTGTTGGGGTGTCAGAGGCTCGTTCGAATGTGGTGCGATCCTTGCGCGGCCTGATTTTTGTCAAGGTCTTGTCAAAGACCCAGGTCGCCTGGCACTTTTCCTGCGAAGTCATGTGTTAGCGCACCATCGCACGACTTTTTCGGACCTGTCGTACCCCTCTTTTCTTTTTAGGGGGGTTGTCACGCAAACGCTTCTTTTGTCATCTTCTAGGGCTTGGTTTGGCTTTTGTTCAGCTACCCGCCGCCCCGCGGAAAGACGAGAAAAATAGGCGTTTGAGTGGTCTTATTGTTACGCTTATGTTTGTTTCATCCTTTGTTTGAGCAGCGGGGGGTTCGTTCGGTTCCGAGTTCTTGGCTCAGTCTGGGGGTGTTGCTAGCCTCTGAGGGCGGTCGCAACCGGACCACGGCCAGCTTCCTCAAGGGGACACAGCTGACGTCGTCCCCCGCGCTTGAGAACAAAGGCGTAACGCTCATAGACGGAACGATGAGACCTTTATTTGGAGATTTCTCAAAGGATAGTCATTATATTATCGGAGAATGAACGTAAATAGAAAAGAAATAGGAACGTATCTTTGCGAGTCGTCGGCGCCGTAGGCCAAACTGGGGCGATCGCTGCTCTTCCTCTGGTTCCCCCTTTAAAGGAATTCCTTGACGGGGCTTCTTATGGAGAAACCTGTTCTAAGGATGTGGCGAAGTTTGTCGCTTGCCCGTGGCTTTTGGATGTTCAAATAGCAAACCCTTTTGGAACGAAGGGAGCTCTTTTATTTTATCTTCTGGATTACAGAGATATATTGTCGGCGCCCTTTTGGCGGCATTTTCTTAGAGGTACACAAAGGAGAGGAAGAGATGGATTCGATGTTGAATCCATGAGATCCTATCTCCTTCGTGAGCGGCGAAGGGTCATCAGGGTTGATGCCCACTTCATCCTTGGGCTCAGTCCCTTTTCTTCCCTTCTCTGACTCGTTCAGCACGCCCTCTCCAGGGCGGTAGCTCGAACGCGTCGGAGAACCAGACGTGGCGTGCGTGTCGTCGCGTCGATGGAGGACGAAGACGATAGGCACGAGTCCAGCGATGGCGACGAATCGCGTGGACCTGTTGCCACGAACGATTTCCTCCTTGTCTGAGGAAGGAAGAAGTGGGGCTGTCGGGCTCGTCTTGCCCTGCTGCGTGTCACCTTTCTATCGATCCTTTGGAGGAAACGGCACCCTGCGAACTGGAGTTGTAGTACCAGCACGCAGGTGGTGATGCAGTTCAGGTGAAGAACTAGCAGGCTCTTCGGCTCGCCCAATCGTGCCACGGGGGTGTGGGAGGTATTTCCGGGTTGCTGAACTTCCGAACAACCTCCTCCGCCTTCCATGGCAGCCCGTGGGGGAGGCAGCTGGTTCCATTCCACTCAACGTCCTCTTCTAGCCACGCTGAATCCCGGGCGACATACATGTCGTCGGCAGGCTCGAGCGTGCTTGGAAGGATGTTAGTGGAAGCGGAGCCAGCCTCCTCCCCGAGGCTCCTGTTTCTCCTCCTGGGGCCACCCCCTTTCCTTCGCATGACGTAACATTAGCGAACGGAGAGGGGGAATAGCGCGGGGAGGCGAAACGGGAGGTGACATAACATCAGCGAACGAAAGTGTTCACTAATGGTGGCCTTTCTTGATCGATCTCTTGCGGGATCCGAGAGGAGCCATGTCCCGCGCAAAGGACCTGTGAAGCCCTCGAGAGCTTTTCTGGCCTCGGCGAACGGCTTTCGGCCACACCGAGGATGAGGTACGCCTCCGGAACCGGGTGGAGGGGTCGGCGTTCGGCAGGAAATCTGCCATCCGGTACTGCAGGAAGTCGCTGGAGACACGCGCTGCCCCTACCTGGCGAGCCAACTGTCAGTGTTCTGAACCCGGGGGTCTACACCAACGAGTGAATTTGTGTGCGCGTGTTCCCTGATCCAGATGGTGATGCAAGAAGAATACAAGCGGTTTATCCTAGTTCGGGCAAGAGAAGACCCTACGTCCAGCGGGGGGGGGGGGGGGGGGGAGATTGTATTATCTTGCACCGAAGTGCTTGCACAGGGGCGAATACAAGCGTGAATGAGAGAGGACAGGGGTGTGTTGGAAGGCGCTAGGACCCGTGAGCTAGCCCTAGAGTCCTAGAATATGGAGGTAAACTTGAGGACTTGAGTGCTTGTATGCGTGGATGCTACCTGCCCGCTTGTCTTTTTTAGTCTAATCCCCGGCGTCCCCTTTTATAGGCGAAGAGGAGGCACGAGGTTACACAGTCTTTAGGGCTGCCGTAGACGATGATGTCACTGATGACGTCGGGGATGACGATGCCGGTCATGTCGGCGCCGCTGTAGCGACGCTCTTCGCCCTGTGGCGACGTGCCCGGTGATGGGGGTGAAGGACGACGCCCATGCACCGGTGTGCGCAGAGACGTCATATCGGGAGTTGTTGGAGCGTGGCCGGTCCTGGAGAGGTGTCCTCGAGAGTGCGGTCGAGACCTCGAGGGGTGTCCTCGGGAGGGGTGCAGTGCGTGGCATGGGCGATAGCTTCGCACGACGTGCTTATTTTCTTGGGGAAGCGGTTGAAGTCTGATTTTACCGCGGTACGATCAACTGTGTACTACCTGTAGCCATGCGGGCCTTGACCGGAGTGGACAAGGCGCAATTAATGCTTCTGGGGTCATACAAGTGGTAGGTATGGGATAGTCGTGACCTGCTTCCTTCGCTAGGAAGCTTTCGATGCTCTATTCCGGTACCTGACACGGAGGGCTCAGGCGAGACGGAGAATGGGAGCTTGCCCGAGGCTTCGCTCGGAAGGCTCGGGTGAAGCGGAGAAATAACGCTTAGCCGAGGCGTAGCTCGGAAGGCTCGGGCGAAGCGGAGAATGGGTGTTAACCCGAGGCCTAGCTCGGAGGGCTCGGGCGAGGCGGAGAAATAACGCCTAGCGCGAGGCCTGGCTCGAAGGGCTCGGGCGAGACGGAGAAATAATGCATAGCCCGAGGCCTAGCTTTGGAGGCTCGGGCGAGGCGGAGAGTGTGTGCTGTCTTGAAGTCTTTCTTGGATCATGGGGCTGTCGTGGCTTACTTCCTCTTGATGGGCTTTCGGCTTGGCGGGCCGTGTAGTGTTGCTTACCTTCTTGGCCCCGGTTATGCTTTTCTTGATCGAGGTTTTAGGGTATCCCTTTTTTATTCCATCGACAAGTAGTATTTAATACTCTAAATTAAGGTTAAACACACGATATGACATCCCAAAACTTTTTAACTTGGAAATAAACATTCTCTAAATATATCAGTCACTATACCGGTATGTGACCTGCTCAAAAATATATTTACATGTCGCGTGAAAGGTATTGGCCGTATAAGCATAAAACACAGGTAAGTATTGGGAGGACGTCGTTCCACAATTAAAGTTTGTATTATTAGACGCGCTATCGTCGCACCAGTTTTTAATAGAAAAATATGCCTACAAAAATCTTGAAAAGAAAAAATAAAAAAGTAGAAAAAAGTAAAAGAAAAGGAAAAAAAACCTACAATAACCCAGCTCGCGAGAGGGCGCCAATCCTCCCGCGGGCAGAGGTTAATATATGTAACAGTATGTTCAGCGAGATGGGTACTTTGTTTTTTTGGGCTCTTGTATTCTTGCGCTTGTTTTCTATCAAAATTGTGGTTTTAACCCTATTTTTTAACTTTGTGAATTTAGCAGCTTCCTCCACCCTCGGATCCGACACCACCCCGCCTGGCTCCACGTCGTCCTGCCGAATTACGCGCCGCTGCCTGGCCTCGTTCTTCGCCCCGATGCAAGACAGAGAGACCTGTTTTGTTCGCTGCCTGGCCTCGTTCTTCACCCCGATGCAAGACAGAGCGACCTGTTTCGTTCTGAATGGATGAGGAAGAGAATGAAAAGATAAGGGGCAATTTGGTCCTTTTGCCTTTGTGTTTAGGAATTTTAATTTTTCTTATTTTCTTTATTCCATATACATCTGACGGTCATCCAAACCAGGGGCAAACAGAGCTTTCTTTTAAAAAAAAACAAGAGTAAAATCACGAATCACAAAGTTAAAAAAAGAAGAGTAAAATCACAATTAGACTCCTAAATAAGGGTAAGAACACAATTTTCCCTTGTTTTTTTTTATCATTTGGAAGTACTGCCAGACAATTATTCAGTAGGCGGAGAACTAGCCCAAACAAGCTACCTCCTACCTATGTAAAATATTGATTCTATCTATGCTTGTATGTTATGTATCTACCTGCATGCTCTTTCGGTGATAGTATGGGCATGTTTAGCACGTTCTCCAAAATCTTAATTGGATCTACAGTTTGTAAACTAAATTAAGGCGGTTTAAATATTTGTATGTAATCTAAACTATAAACAAATGCTTTTGATTGGATGGCAGGTCTGGTCTTACCGTGTGTAATTGGAAGGTCCCGGGTTTGAGTCCCCATTTTCTTGTATCACACAGGGGAGGGTAAGAGCATCTCCAACGGTTTTGCAAATGGGCTTTGCATTCTTGTTTTTGCAAAAAAGTCTAAAAATCTTCTATCCAATGGTTTGACATTTTTAGCAACTTGGCAAACACCGGGTGATATTTGACATATATGTCAAGCCGCGATTCACTTGGCAATCGCCCTCGCGTGCTACTCCCGCGGGATATTTCCCTCTCGCGCGCATAATTTTTTAGTTTTGCCAAGTCTAAATGCAAAACCGTTGGAGATTGACTCTTTTTACCTTTGCCATATTAATTTGAGAGTTGACAAATACCATATTTTGCCAAACAAAAAATGCAAAACCGTTGGAGTTGCTCTAAGGCTTGGCGGGCCTAGTGTTGTTTGTTTTGGCACTAGGAACATCAACAGTAATACAATGAGTAAATGATATAATATGTTAGCATGTAACTGAAATAGAGATTTGTTTGGGTGACTATTTATTGCAAACTAGTGAACACACGTACAGCACGCTTGTGGTCATCAAAAGAGAACTTTTTTTCGACTATCAAAAGAAAACTCATATCTGGCCTTTTGAATTGGTAAATTTCACTGATCAGTTACCAATATCAAATTAGAAATCATATCCATCTATACAAGTAAGAATACTTTTAGAAATAGGACAATACCCTGACTTAGAATCAAACCTATCAAGCTGCTACAGTACCCTACATCAAATTCTATGCATGAAGTATATAAATATTTATCAGTTATAACCTAATATCCCCATCTCCCGCAGAGCTCGTGATTGAACTATGTTGACTGACACTTGATAGTGCAGCTTGCGTTACCCTCTTACCATCATTAAAGTCTGTCTTAGTCTACAACACCAACAAGATTTGAAACTTTTTGGCTTACTTTCCATAGATCCCTAACAGAATAAGCCCCATCAAGGCCTACTGCTTGCAGTTTCATTATAATGCTATGAATATTTGAGCAACGGTCCATATTAGAGCAATAACAAGCCGATTTTTAGAAAGGGGACCAGCCCACACCTGTAGCCACAAGCTACAGGTAATTATTAGAGATGATTTTATTTAAAATATATTATAAATTATCTCTAGTAAAATACATTGTGAGTTTGATGTATTGATGCCTTGAATTTCAAACTAGGCAAATAAGTTCCATGTCTGATGACCTTCCATGCAGGCATGAAACAACTACTATACTCAGAAGGCTTGTGCTTCACATAATCACAAATAAAAAATTTAATCAAATATTGCCTACAGATTTGGATCACATTGAATATGATAAGAAGCTTTTGCCTAATACATCAAACAAACAACCTATATGCATGCACATTGTTAGACAGTTAACGGTGGGGGTAAACTTATAGATTTACCAAAACAAAAAAAACCAAATTCTAAATTGATTCTGCATAGGATAATTTTACTACAATCAAGGATTCTTAAATGTATTTGTTTTAGTTTTTATCTTTCTAATACAAATTGCAATAAATCTTCCTTTTGAATAAAAAGGTACTGGGTGGCCAACCTTCTAATGTCTTGATTGAAGATTATACATAGCAGGTTCAGATGTTCTTCGTTTCGCCTGAGAATGCCCATATAGAATTCTAGGTACAGAGAAAAACCAATGAAAAAAGTTTGAATATGAGAGTGTAACTTGTTTACAAATTTAAGTTCAATTCCATCAGCTACATCAAACACAAAGTTTCAAGTACCAATGTGCATATTAGCATATGCAAATTGCACCATTAATCCATCCTGTCATCCTATTGAGAAAGTTGCGAAGCCAAATGTGCGCTATAACTTCATGAGTACTCTTGGGAATTGTTCTTCCACAGGTAGAAAGAAAGCTCTTGAACAAAAAAAAATAGAAGAATTATTTGAGAATAAATTCGTCCCGTTCTTTTGCCCTTATCAGCCGTACTTCAGTTTATTATCTCTCATATAACACTATTGAAACAGCCGGAATCAGCCATATTTTTCAACCTCAAGTTGCACGCAGATCCAATTTCCAACCCTGAACTATGAAAACAGATAACAAAGGTGATCTCTTCAGCGTAACTGTTGACTCATGGGGTGATGGTCATACCTGGGCCTCCGTAACTGCTATATCACGTTGACGTTTGGTGCTGAGCCTTTCACATAGAGAGCTATTAACTATTATGTAAGCCTCCTAGAACTCTAACAGAAACCTAGAGAAGTAACATAGGAGTATATCTATATCTGTACCTTTATATGGAGTATCTATATCTAATAATAAAGAGATAAATTTTTTGTTCTTTTTTTACCTATTTTTTTTAGTATGACCTTCTCTAACTAACTTCATGAATATGAAAATTGTTTCCGTTTATGTCTCTACAACTCTCCTGTTTATAGATATAGAAGATGTAGATGACATATGGTGGTTCTTGAGGTAAACTAATTCTAATACAAATAATCCGTGGTTGAGAGTAACCTGAATAGGAATTGAAATTCCAATTCTAATCCAAATCTTTCGATTCTAATCCAAGTCCAAAAAGATATAGGTATTTACCTATATATAATATATATCTCTACCTAAACCTAATAATAATAATAATAATAATAATAATAATAATAATAATAATAATAATAATTAATTAATTAATAATCTATATCTATATCTTATAATAATAAAGAGGCAAAATTTCTGCCTCTTTTTTGGTTTCGTCTGCCCTATATATAAGGCGGTGGAGACTGTCCGCATCGACTAAAGAGATGGAAAGAAAAAAATCGGTCAAACATCCATCCCAAATATGGCCAACGGGCCGGTCCGGGCCCGACCAAGGCACGGCCCGACCGGGCCGGGCCAAGGCCGTGCCTCGTGCCTCAGCGTCAGCCCAGGCCCAGCCCAAGCAAGGCTCGGGCCGACCCGAAGGCCCGTCGGGCCCGCTAGGCCCGTGAGGCCCACATCAGGTTTTCCCTTTAAATCTATATATTTGTATTTATTTACTTATATATATATAAATATATGTATATTTATATGTATTTATATATATATATATTTATATACATTTATTTTTATAAAAGTATATATATTTGTATATAAATATTTATTTTTGCAGGTTTTCCCTTTAAATCTATATATTTGTATTTATTTACTTATATATATATAAATATATGTATATTTATATGTATTTATATATATATATATTTATATACATTTATTTTTATAAAAGTATATATATTTGTATATAAATATTTATTTTTGTATATATCGGGACGGGCCGGGCCGGCCCGCCGTGCCCAGGGCAAGGCCCAGGCACGGCCCTAGGGGCGGGCCGGGCTGGCCCGGGCCCGCCAGCTGACGTGCCGTGCCGGGCGTGGGCCGGGCTGGCGGGCCTCGTGCCTCATGGCCATCTTTAATCCATCCAAATCAAAATCAAGAAAGAACTCTAAATTGAATAAAAAAAGCAACACCAAAGAGATGGAAAGAAAAAAAATCGGTCAAACATCCATCCAAATCGAAATCGAGAAAGAACTCTAAATTGAATAAAAAAGCAGCAGAGTTGAAGACCGATTAAATCAGTAATGCAGGCTTCCAACGGATGGAAGGGAAGGAAAAGGTGCGTAACAACTGCAATTCCAATTCGAAAACAAATCACAAAATCGAATAAGGAATTCACTCTTTTCTCCAACCAAAAAACATCTCAAATTACAACCCTATAAAAAAATTCGTAGATGTTAGATTTATTATGGGCCCAAGCCCATTAATATATTTAATAGATCAATAACTTTATGGTGTGTAATTGTGGGAATTATTGTTTGTACCGGATTGAAATTTAAAGGGACGTTGACTCAACTTATATGATGAGATTTATTCCATCTAATTTGAGAAGTTGTGAAACGGATCAAGGCATGCCACACGCGCGCGCACGCGTCGCCGCCGCCGGCCGGGCCGGGGCGAGGCAGGCAGGTGGACGTGGCGTGTTAATTTTTGTTAATGCCCATTAATCACGGGAGTTTCCAACTCTTGACCTGCATGTCTCTTGTCCTTCCGCATTCTGCATGTCTCTTTGCGCATTGGTCGCCCTGCAGGTTTAAAGGGGCGGCGCCTCCTCCTATCTTTTGGTTCCTACTCCTTCCCGAGAACAAACACACAATCCAGAGTTCAATTCCGCTGCAGGAAAGATTTCCCTATCTCGTTCGTTCGCGCGCACGAAGGATCGAGAGGGCAGGTGCCTCCGGAGCCGGTGCCGTTCGAGACCTTGCACGAGGGATCGACAATTAGGTTTTTGGGGAGCGACTACGCGACTGCCCGAACCATCTTCGCCGTCGTTCGTCTTCTTCAGGCGGACCGCCGTCGCCATCTTCGTCGTCGTTCGTCTTCTTCAGGAGGACCGCCGTCGTCGTCTTCTTCCCGACGATCTCCTAGTGGACCGGTCCTCTTCTTCCTGGTGGTCTTCATCTTCTTCGTCTCCATCTACTGCGACATGACCAAGGAAGTTGGACAAGGATCTGAATCTGCTCTAAGGATGGGAGGGTATGAACTTCTCATCTCCTCTCTGTTTTTCATATCTCAGATTTTTGCTATGTCATGTTGTTTCAATAGTGTTGTTGATCATGTTGTAATAGTTGTCTTCTATTATTTCGGAAGTTATGCAGTGCTGCGGTCAGCCATATATTCTGGGTTGCTGTCTATCTCTTATTTTCTGACAGTTGTAGTAGCTATGTTACGCTATTTCAGTAGTTGCTGCATATATGTTTCAGTTAGCATGTTTCGTTGTTTCATATGCTTTTCTGCAGTAGATGATATAGTATTTTTATTATCATTTATATGATTCACATGCTTGTTGCACATATGTACCAGACAATTATGGTCATATGTGAAATCACGAAATCACAAGTCTATCACTTTATATATGTCGTCATCATAATATTAATTTACGGAATTAAAATAACATGGAAATTGCCTTTATCTCTAACAATCCAAAAACTTGATTATAGGCATTTTTGTGTCAGTGGTTTTGCTGCCGTTTTTAAGCCGGATGCTTTTGATGGGAAAAACTTCTTGGTATGACGTGCTAAAATGGAATTATGGCTAATTGCTATGTCATGCTTTCATGTTATTGAGGGCAAGCCTGCTAACTTGTCTCCTGAGGATGAGGCTAAGTTTAAGGCTGATGACAACCTCTTTCGAGGAGCAGTAATTAGCGCACTTGATGCAAAACTACAGAAAAACTACATCATATTTCCCACAGGTAAAGAGCTGTGGGATGCACTTGTGGAAAAGTTTGGAGTTACCAATGCTGGTAGCGAGCTGTATCTTATGGAGCAATTGTATGACTAGAAGATGGTTGAGAACCGATCTGTAGTGGAACAGGCTCATGAGATTCAGGCACTAGCAAAGGAACTTGAACTTTTTCCTTGTTCTCTTCCTGACAAGTTTGTGGCTGGCGGTATTATCGCTAAGCTGCCACTGTCATGGAAGGACTTTACTACCTCTCTCAAACATAAGAGACAAGAGTTCAATGTGGAAGAGCTCATTGACACTCTTGATGTTGAGGAGAGGGCGAGAGCAAAGGACAATGGAAAAGGTGTTGAGACCTCTACTGCTAATGTGGTATAGAAGAGAAATTCCAAATTCCGCAAGTACAAAAAGAAGAAAAACCAGAACAAGCAACAAATCATTCCTAAGACCAATCAGACAACAAAATTTAAGAAAAATGACAACAACAACAAGAAGAAGGGAGTATGCTTTGTCTGTGGTAGTGAGGATCATTGGGCAAGTGAGTGCCCTGATCGCAAATACCAGCAGGACAATAAATCAGCAAATGTTGTGACTATTGACAATGGTGAAGGAACATCTAGGTATGGTAATTCTTTACCATTCGTTCTTTCCGTTTGTAATTCACCTGAGTGGTGGATGGACAGTGGTGCAAATATACATGTATGTGCTGATGTATCTCTATTTTCCTCCTACCAGGTCGGAAGGTCTGACACCTTGTTCATGGGAAATGGGCCGCGTGCTCATGTTCTTGGTGTTGGTACAGTTATTCTAAAGTTTACTTCGGGAAAGACGGTGTCATTGAAGAGCATGCAACATGTGCCCTCTATCAAGAAGAATTTTGTTAGTGCTTCCATGTTATGCCGAGATGGCTACAAAGTTGTTCTTGAGTCGAATAAATGTGTTCTGTCTAAACATGGTTTGTTTATTGGTAAAGGATTTGATTGCAGAGGTTTGTTTCACTTATCATTGCATGATGTGTGTAATAAACTGGTGAATTCTGTTAATATTTCTGATGAGTCAGATTTATGGCATTCACGTTTTTGTCATGCAAGTTTTGGCTGTTTAATGCGGTTAGCAAATCTGAATTTAATTCCTAAATTTAACTTGGTCAAAAAGTCTAAGTGCCATGTGTGTGTTGAATCGAAACAACCTCGCAAGCCACACAAGGCTGCTGAGGCGAGGAACTTGGCACCTCTAGAACTTGTGCATTCCGATCTATGCGAGATGAACGGAATTTTGACTAAAGACGGTAAAAAATACTTTCTCACCTTTATAGATGACTCCACTAGGTTCTGCTATGTGTATCTCTTAAAATCAAAAGATGAAGCATTTAATTATTTTAAGGCCTATAAAGCTGAAATAGAGAACCAACTTGAGAGGAAAATAAAACGTTTAAGGTCCGATCGAGGTGGAGAATATTTCTCTAATGTGTTCGATGAGTTCTGTGTGAAACATGAGATTATTCATGAGAGGACACCGTCATACTCATCACAATCCAATGGGTTTGCTGAAAGGAAAAGCCGCACTCTAACAGAGCTGGTGAATGCAATGTTGAGTATAGCGGGATTATCCAAGGAATGGTGGGGTGAGGCGATTTTGACAGCGTGTCATGTCCTGAACAGGGTTCCAACAAAGAACAAATAGATCACACCATTCGAGGAATGGAAAAAGAGAAGATTAAATCTCTCATATTTACGTACTTGGGGTTGTTTGGCTAAGGTGAATGTGCCAATCAACAAGAAGCGTAAACTTGGGCCTAAAACTGTTGATTCTATTTTTCTAGGTTATGCTTTTCACAGTATTGGGTATAGGTTCTTAATTATTAAATCTGATGTTCCTGATCTGTATGTTGATACAATCATAGAATCGAGAGACACAATATTTTTTTAGAATGAATTTCCAATGAAGAATACACCTAGTGAAACTATTGAAACAAGTCATGAGACTATAATTCCCCATGAACCAGAACAAATAGATCATGCTGAGGATATTCATGTGCACATCCCTGAGGTGGATGACACTATAGTCACTCGAAAGAGTAAAAGACAAAGGGTTGCAAAATCCTTTGGTGATAACTATATCGTGTACCTTGTGGAAGACACACTAACCACCATTAGACAAGCATATTCCTCTCCTGATGGTGACTTGTGGAAGGAAGCAGTCATGAGTGAGATGGAATCTATTATGTCTAATGGTACATGGGAGGTCGTTGACCGTCCTTATGGTTGTCAACCTATAGGCTGCAAATGGATATTCAAGAAAAAGCTTAGGCCTGATGGTACCATTGAGAGGTACAAGGCAAGGCTTGTGGCCAAAGGATACACCCAAAAGGAGGGTGAAGATTTCTTTGACACCTATTCACCAGTTGCTCGTTTGACTACAATTCGCACTTTGATTGCCGTGGCAGCCTCATATGGTCTTATCATTCATCAAATGGATGTTAAGACAACTTTCCAATGAAGGACCAAAAATGCTAAAGGAAGGCGACCAGAGGGGGAGGGGTGAATGAGATCCTAAAAAATTCTTTCGAAATTCCGGCCTCTGTCCCAACAAAATCAACCCCAAAAGCTTCGGACTCAAACATGATGCCCACGACCCTCGGAAAGAGGGTGGATGATCCCTAGGATCACAGCGAGGCACCACACAAGAGAGCAAACCAAGACTCTCAAAACTCCGAGTCGAGTTCGACCCAAAAGACCCACTCCCAAACGTAGATAGAGGGCTACGTCGAGATTCCTCCAAATACCTATGCTAACACGTAGCAAAGATAGGTAGAGAGGTTCCTAGGTGAACTCTAGGAGCAAACGAGAAGTCCGAAAACGAAGCGGAAAAGCCGGGAGAGCAAACGCACTAAAACTCAACCTACAGCCGATTTCCGGACTGTCCGGACTGCTGGTCTCGGACTGTCCGCGCCAGGGGCGGACTGTCCGCGAAACCCTGGCGGACTGTCCGCCGGCTAAAAGGCAAAAACAGCAAAGCTGTTGATCCTCCCCTGCGCGACTCGCGGACTGTCCGCGCCTTATACGGCGGACTGTCCGCCGGTCAAAATGACCGTGAGCAGTGCACGCTGCGCTGTTCTGGTCTGGCCGAGCCCGATGGCCGAATAGTCCGCGACCAAGGGGCGGACAGTCCGCCACTGCCTAGAACGCCGAAAAACACCACGGGACAAAACCAAAATCGATTGGATCTTCACCAAATCGAAGGGGCTGCAACCAAACTTCACCCAAGTGTTCTTCTACGTGTTGGGAAGCTAATCCTAGGATATCATCGCTCCAAACCAACTAATCCATGAGAAATCGGAAGAACACTAGAAAAGGGGAAGAACGAAGAACAAACGCGATTTCAACCCGATCTATGTGCTCGTGAGGTTAGAGTAGAAATCCTTCGGTGGAAAGAAGGAGCTCACGACATAGAACAATTTGATTCAAATGGAATCGCAAATCATCGCTAAGAGAGGGAGAACGGGGCAAATCTTCGAGAAGGGAAAAATGAAAACGCGAAGAACAAAAATGCGATTTGAACAAAATTGCAGCCAACAAAGAGGAGGGGAGAAATTGATCCTTGGATTGCTACTAGATGAAGAATTTTGTAGCACTCTGTGTCGGGTTACAAGCCACTCCTCGCATTGCGGATTGCGAAAAGCTCAAGAACAAGAGCCGGTCTCTCCTCTAGCCCTACCCTCCTCTCACCTAAACAAAATGAGAGTGACACCTTCAAGGATTGGCTGCACTAACCAGCCCCCTCTCATTTATATAGGCGCACGTCCGAAGACCAAAACGCCCTCACATGAAGCACTGACCCAAATACCCCCTTGGAGGTAAAACCGTCCAACTCGGTCATTTTTCATCCGACGACCACGCGCCTTCTCATCCTTCGCTTCGCCTCGACGCAAGCTCCAGGATGCCGCCATGTGCCATCACCGTCGACCACCGCGCCTTCCTCACCGATAGCTTCGCCGCAACGCAAGCCTCTCGGTGCCGCCACGCGTCGACCGTTCCGCATAGGAACCTCCGCCCGGTTTTGAGGCCCAAACCGGTAAACCCGCCAGCCCAGGTTTTGAGGCCCAAACCTGGAAACCGTCCACCCGAGTTTTGAGGCCCAAACTCAGAAACCGGCTACCCCGAGTTTTGAGGCCCAAACTCGGAAACCGTCGATGGTAGCTTTTTGAGGCTCAGCTACCGAACCCGCACCGTAGACGGGATGTGGTTCACACACCTCAACCACCGGCACCGATGCCGATGCATGTCCAGCCTCCACGCCGGGCACAACGCCTTCGCCTTCCTTCTTGACTCGGCCGACGGCACTTGCGCCGCACGCAAGCCCGTGTCGGACCTCCCGCCAAGTGCCACGACGCCATCGTCTTCCTCCCGACTCGGCCGATGCACCGCACATCCTCATGTGCTCTTGCTCGCTGATGCCACGTGCCAGCTACCATAGCTGGTCCTCCGACCTCTTGGTCCGTCGGTCCAAGCCTCACGTCCGCCCTTCACCGCTCTGGGTACATCGGCATGGCACGTCCGCCGCACGACACGCCCATCCTTCACCGCTCTCGGTCCGTCGGCACGACACGTCTCTACTTGACCTTCACCTCGCCATCGACCACTGTATCCGAGCTCATACCTGCACATCAACACAGCCAAGAGACACATGTTGCACACGCTCACCAACACAGAAACATCACAACTCAACGCCACCGGTTAGTCATAAGCATTAAGCACATAGCGAGATAATGACTCAACCAGGAAAAGCCTCAAACCTTCCTCATCAATGTCAATCATTCATCATATATGTTCTCAATCTCCCCCTTGATGAATGCATTGACTAAAAATAAAACCACAAAGGAAGGGTTTGAAGGCAAGCCTCATCCAAGTGCCCAAAAGCCAAGCAAAAGCAAACACAAGGCCACTTGAGATGAGGAAGGATCATGAAAACTCCAAATAAAAGCTCTCGGTCTCGAAAGAAATGGGAAAAGCGGGCAAAGCCTCCACACAACCGAAGAGTCAAGAGAAACAAGAGTTTCATGAATCCCAAAAGGCACTCAAAAACCAATCTCAAATAAATTGTCAAACAATCATCACAAAAGAAACCAAGGTTCTTATCCACTTGGGTTCTTATCCACTTGGGTTTCGAAATTTCTCCCCCTTGATGATTGAAATGACAAAAACTAAGCACAAGAGATGGTTTGAGATACCAAAACCAAAAATCTCATTCAAGTGATCAAAAGCCATAGAAGGGCAAAGAACAAAGTCACTTGACATGAGAAGATTATCCATTCAAATGCCCAAAAAACCAAACCATGAGCTTGATTTGTAGTGGTATGATGTTCATTAGGTATCACTTTTCAGGTGCTAGTTTTAGTTAGCTACATGTACCCTGTTGATATGATTAGTTTGAGCATTAGCCTTTCCACAATTTTATCATGTTACATGCTTTTGGATCTATTGCTATCATTATCTTGCATTGTAGCATGTGTTGAGGTTTAGGCTGTGTTTGGGTTGATCATGTCTCTAGGCTGCATTTTGCTCCATAGTGCTTTATCCTGTTGCATGGTAGTCTAGGCTAGTTTGAGTTCAGATCTCCTTGCGGTATCATTCATAGGTAGGCCTCTTTTTGTTGAGAGTTCACCTTATGCTTATTATGCGACTAACCGTTTTCGTGGAGACCTTGAGGTCACACTGGACGAGACAACGCCTTGTGTTTCTTCTGCTTTTGAGTGTGCAGGAGAACAAGAGCCTAGAGAGAGCATTTCGGCTCACGGACCCGATCCCACTTCTTCCACAACTTGGGGTTTCATTCGAGTAGCTCTCCAGCGAGCACTAGCTTCACCTGTGGGAGTGACAGCATCAGGCGAGGGGGAGATGACTTCGGCGAGGCAGGCGCCCCGGAGTTCAGCAGATTCAGGCGTCCCCTCGGGTATCACACCAGCAGGCGGCCATGCGCTTCATGAGGTACCTCTGACCCTCTCCTGAGTTCGGGTTTTGGTACTCTTCTTCTTCGACCCCTTTTCTGCTGTGTGGTCTTTCCGATGTGGATTTTGCTGGCTGTTCGCTTGAGCGGTTCTTGGCTCTTTTCTTATGAGTCTGGTGTGTGTTTCCCTTTTAGTTGGGGAAGCATTTTGCTTGTTGTATCTTAGTTGGATTTCTCCGATACCCTTTTGTTTTGGGTTTTCCTTTTTAGGCTAGTTTTGTTTTGTCCTTGATAGACTAGCTTTTGCATGCATTTCATCATGTATTCTAGTGCATTTTAGAGCTTCATGTTTAGAGCAATGAGAATGAGACTATGCTCTTTTTGGTATGCCGTGCTTATTCATGATGATGCTTGTAGCTTAGGCTCTTTTTGATCACTTGATACATGTTATGAGCTAAGCTATTTTTGGCAAATGGTGAACTTGACTAATCAACTATGGAACTTTTAATTTGTTCACCATTGAGAGTGGCAACTAGCATGGGTTGGATGTGTTGAGATCTCTTGTGCTATCTTTTGTATGCTAGGTTGCTACGTCTCTTGCACTGAGTCATTCACTTGCTTGGATTGTTCATATGTACATTGTGCTTAAAATTTGATCCAAGTTTAGTGAATTGAAAAGATCGAGATGGGATTGCATGTGTCAGCACCTCACGGTATCGAGACTGTTTCTCATTGAACAATTGAGTTAAACTTGAGCCGTGTAGTGTAAGACCGAAACCGGTGCTTTAAGCTTCCGATTGCTTTTCTTGCATAGGCTTAGCCCGGTTGAAAAGTTAGGCAATGACCATGTTTTTAACCTCTCGTAATCACATGCTTTTAATATGAACTTGTGTTAATATCGCTGCAATCTCCGATAAAAATTTGAAAATAACACAAGTTTATGGTTCATTCTATTGCATGATGATTGAACTTTGCTAGGGGTAGTTCACCTTTTATACTTGAGTTAGCACTTGCTCGATTTCTTGTCTATTCATGCTAAGTGCTATTTTAGTGGTGAACTCCTTTTCAAATGGCTTAAAACTGCTCATATGCTTAATTGTTCATATTTCGTATTCATTTGATCAGTTTGAGCCTTTGCTAGCATTTGTATTGGTTGCTACACTTTCAGGGCAGCACCCTTTTGAGCATCTTTTTATTCTGATTGCTATACACTTGAAGCTGTTGCATCATGCATATCATGCATTTTTAGCTTAGTGTACATACCCCCAGCTCCGATACACTTTGTGGTCACTTTCAGTGCTTTTCATTGCCTCCATATGCTTTTGGTTGATGACTTGTCTTGTGTTTGTGTCAACTTTGTGAAAAATGTCAAAACCCCTCAGCATGTTCCCTTTTGTCAAGGGGGAGAAGCTGTTTGCAAGGGGGAGCTTGAGTGTTGGCACAAAGGGGAGAGTCATGCATTTTGGGGAGAGCTTTGAGCTAGGGGGAGTTTAGCTCTTTTATGGTCTTTTTCAATTGGTATAGCTCTTTTCTGTGTTTCAATTGGTATCCATCTTTTGGGTATGGAGTGTAATTGGTGTCATGAGCTTTGTTGCATAGCCTTTGTGTGTAGGCTTGATTTCAGGGGGAGTCGCTTTTGTCTTGCTGCTTCTCCGCGTGCTCCGAGTGTTTGTGCTCCATTTAGTGTTGAGCTTCTCTTGTGGTTTTTCTCAATCGGTATCGAGCCTGCTAGTCATGTTGGGCTGTTGTTGCCTCTCTCTTGAGAGACTAGCAGTTTTTGCTTGGTATTTTCGATTGGTATGGACCCTTCAGCTAGTTGCGTCGAGCCTATGTGCCTCTGTCTTGAGGAACTAGCTGTTTTTCACCAATTCTTGGCTATTTGTGATCAGTTTTGCATTCTTATGCATTGATTCAGCCTCAATTGGTATCGAGCCTTGAGCTAGTGGTGTTGAGCCTTTTCTGCCTCTTCTTGAGGACTAGCTCATTTTTGACTTGGTTGCGTCGAGCCGTTGCCCATGTCTTTGGGAACCAAGTTTTTCGCTCTATGTGATCGAGTTTTGCTCTTTGATGAGTTGTTGCTCTGATCCCTTGCTTGGTTGCGTTGAGCCATTGCCCATGTCTTTGGGGACCAAGTTGTGTTCATTTCAAATTGCCCCCTCTTTAGCTTTTCTTTGGCTTTTGGGCATTTGAATGAATAATCCTCTCATGACAAGTGACTTTGTTCTTTGCCCTTCTATGGCCTTTGATCACTTGAATGAGATTTTTGGTTTTGGTATCTCAAACCATCTCTTGTGCCTAGTTTTTGTCAATTCAATCATCAAGGGGGAGAAAGAGAAAGAGAAAAAGGGGGAGAAATCTTGACCCAAGTGAATCCAAGTGGATAAGTACCTTGGTTTCTTTTGTGATGATTGTTTGACAATTTATTTGAGATTGGTTTTCGAGTACCTTTTGGGATTCTTGAAACTCTTGTTTTATCTTGACTCTTCGGTTGTGTGGAGGCTTTGCCCGCTTTTCCCGTTTCTTTCGGGACCAAGAGCTTTTATTTGGAGTTTTTCATGATCCTCCCTCATCTCAAGTAGCCTTGTGTTTGCTTTTGCTTGGCTTTTGGGCACTTGAATGAGGCTTGCCTTCAAACCCTTCCTTTGTGGTTTATTTTTAGTCAATGCATTCATCAAGGGGGAGATTGAGAACACATGTGACGAATGATTGACATTGATGAGGAAGGTTTGAGGCTTTTCCCGGTTGAGTCATTATCTGCTATGCGCTTAATGTTTATGACTAACCGGTGGCGTGAGTTGTGTTGTGTTTATGTGTTGGTGTGTGTGCAACATGTTTCTCTTGGCTGTGTTGATGTGCAGGTGTGGAGCTCGGATACAGTGGTCTATGGCAAGGTGAAGGTCAAGTAGAGACGTGTCGTGCCGATGTACCCAGAGCGGTGAAGGGCGGACGTGAGGCTTGGACTGATGGACCAGAGGGCCAGAGGACCAGCTGTGGTAGCTGGCACGTGGCATTGGCAAGCGAGAGCACATGGGGATGTGCGATGCATCGGCCGAGTCGGGAGGAAGACGTTGGCATCATGGCACTTGGCGGAGGTCGGACACGGGCTTGCGTGCGGCGCAAGTGCCGTCGGCCAAGTCAAGGAGGATGACGAAGGCGTTGTGCCCGGCGTGGAGGCTGGACATGCATCGGCATCGGTGCCGGTGGTCGGGGTGTGCGAACCACATCCCGTCTACGGTGCGGGTTCGGTAGCTGAGCCTCAAAAAGCTACCATCGACGGTTTCCGAGTTTGGGCCTCAAAACTCGGGTGGCCGGTTTCCGAGTTTGGGCCTCAAAACTCGGGATGGATGGTTTCCAGGTTTAGGCCTCAAAACCTGGGCTTGCGGGTTTTCGAGTTTAGGCCTCAAAACTCGGGGTGGACGGTTTGCCAGGTTTGGGCCTCAAAACCTGGGCTGACGGGTTTACCGGTTTGGGCCTCAAAACCGGGGGAAGGTCCAAAAGGATGGTCGACGCGTGGCGGCGAAGCTATCCACGAGGAAGGCGCGGTGGTCGACATGATGGCACGTGGCGGCATCAGGGAGGTCGCGTCGAGGCGAAGCTACCGGATGTGCGGGCGTGGCCGTCGGATGAAGATTAACCGGACTGGACGGTTTTACCCCTGGGGGGTATTTGGGTCGAGTGCTTAATGTAAGGGCGTTTTGGTCTTCGGACGTGCGCCTATATATATGAAGGGGGCTGCTAGGGCAGCCGAATCCTTGGGGAATTCTTGGTGGTGTCTCTCTCATTTTGTTCCTGTGAGAGAAGGCTAGGGTTAGGGAGAGTGGGCTCTTGTTCTTGAGCTTTTCGCCATCCAAGCTTTGTGTTGCTAGGAGTGGCTTGTAGCCCTACACCGAGAGCTTAATCAATCATCCATTCCGCTGAATCCAAGGATCAAATTCGTGCTTTAATTTGTCTTGCATTTTTGTTCTTCGCGTTGCACGTTTTTCCCTCTTTCGATCTTCATGAGATTTCTTGATTGGAGGGACGATTCGCAAATCCGTTTGAACCATCTTCTAGAGCATCGTGAGAGACATCTTTCTACCGAAGGGTTTTCTCTAATTCCTCACGAGCTAGTAGATCGGGCGGATTTCGTTTTGGATCACGTTCTTGCTCTTTTGCCCCGAAATCTTTCGATTCACCGATTGGGAGTTAGGTTCGAGCCATGATCTCTTAGGAGTAGCTCACTAACATCCTTGTGACCTCTCAGATCAAATCCTAGCCCTAGAGCTTTTGATTCGGAGGAGATCGGGTTGAATCGCCAAAGAACTGTGCTGTTATCGGGGGCATCGGACGCTCGTCACGGGAGCATCGGACGCTGCTGTTCATAGCATCGAACGCTCCGGTGACACGTGTCAGTTCTGGTGTTTTTGAGTGGGCATCAGACGCAGGGCATCGGACGCGTCCGTTGATCATCGGACGCGCCGGACCCTGACCATCGGACGCTCCGTCGTCCATCGGACGCGTCCGAGGGTTGAGCATCGGACGCTGAGGGTTCACTGTAGCCAGCGTCCGATGGCTATGCAGTGAAGTTCCAGAAAGGTTCTTTTGGCATCGGACGCGTCCGGTGCTTGTACATCGGACGCAGGTCAGCGTCCGATGCAGTGAAAACTTCACTGTTTCGTCCGCCGTTTGTTCGTCCGACTTTGGATTTGGTTTCCGTGTTTTGCGTTGGATTCCCGACTCTGTGCTCTACAGAAACAGGGCTTCCCGTTTTGCAAAAACGCCTGAATTTGGGTGAGGGAACTTTTGTGGTGTCCCGCTGTGTTCCTAGGGAACATCCGCCCATTCTCTTGCGTCGTGGACATCACGTGTGTCGGCTTTGCTCTTGGGGTTGATTTTGTTGGGACACAGGCAGGAATTTTGGAAGAAATTTTTAGGCTCCCATTCACCCCCCTCTGGTCTCCTTGCTTTAGCATTTTCGGTCCTTCAATTCCAACCCGATCTCCTCCGAATCAAAAGCACTGAGGCTTAGACTTGGTATGAGGAGTTCCAAGGATGTTAGTGAGCTACCCCTAAGAGATCATGGCTCGAACCTAACTCCAAATCGGTGAATCGGAAGAATTGGGGATAAAAGGGAGAAAAACGATCCAAACACGAAAACCGATCGATCTATGTTGACGCTGGTTATCTATCAAAATTAAAGGATAAATAAATATGAAAAGGGCATGATTTCAATCACCAACAAAGGTTTAGGGTTTTAATTGACAATATTCCACGAGTTTTGGTGAATTATGATTCTGCAGGGACTAAACAAGGAAACCAGCGCTGATTCCTTCCCCTAGAAGGAAACCGACGGGAGATAACGCAATCGCCACGTCAGGATTATTCTAGAAGACTCCAAGGTACGCAAGAAGACACCAGGAGGCCGACCACCGCGAGAGGCTACCAGGTGGGACTGACCGGTCCCACCCTATGACCGGTCGGTCTCCCCCCGGGCCCGCTGGCTTCCGTCTTCTGCAAGCTTCCCCCACCGAACCCTAGGACTCATCTCCACCGTCCCTGAAGTCGGTTTGATCCAATGGCTGCGGTTGATCCCTGTTGGTATAAATTAACGCACACTCTACTTTATCCGCAAGCGCACAAATAAGATCTACCGATGTAGCACTTCACTGGAGTAACCCAGTTTTAATATCGAACCCAAAGGAACAGATAGTGTTAAGTCTTAAAGTCTAACCCCTGAGTAGCTAACAAGGACGGAGAATCTAGAAGTGTAGAGGGGATCACTAAGGCTGTCTAATTCCAATTTAAGAGTGATATGTTTATATTATTCTTAGTGGGGAAGTTGCCATAAAAGGTCACAAACAGAGTATGAGTCTTTTATGCAAATGTATAATCCTACCGAGCCTACACACGGGTAAGTGGACTATAGAAGAATCAACAAGGCTATAAGAGTCACCCTTGCGAACAACCACTACTACCGGCGTTACAGGAGGCATTTATGAGCTATCAAGTCTAAGCACCATGCTTACACTATCCAACTACTCTAACTCTAGCGCATCTAGAATTAAAGTACTCAAAAGAGAGTCATAAACCTTAAGAATAATAAGAACAATGGCTCAAACTTAAATATAGATGTTGATTACCGAAACAATCGTTGAAGCAAGTTGATGAAGAACTTGAATCCACAGGTACAAGATGAAGAAGTTGATCCGACAGGCCGGAGCTCCTTCTTGATCTCTTCCTCTCTCTCTCTCTCTTCTAGTTCTAGAATAAGACTAGGTTCTAATCCTACTAGAGGGGTATCTAGTCTTCTACTTGATAGCTGGCTCTTGATTACAACTAGATGAACTAGATCTAATTCTAGATGAACTAGAAGAGATTCATCTAGAGGGACCTCTACTTCTACATTGGAACCCTAATTTCTGATGTGGAGATGAATAATGAAGAGGGATATGCCTGGAGAGGGGGGTCTGAGGCTGCTTATATAGCCCTGAGGGATCAACCGCAACCGTTGGATCAAACCGACTTCAGGGACGGTGGATATGAGTCCTAGGGTTCGGTGGAGGAAGCTTGCAGAAGACGAAAGCCAACGGGCCCGGTGGTGGACCGACCGGTCATAGGGTGGGACCGGTCGGTCCCACCTGGTAGCCTCTCGCGGTGGTCGACCTCCTGGTGTCTTCTTGCGTCCTCTGGAGTCTTCTAGAATAATCCTGACGTGGCGGTTGCGTTATCTCCCGTCGGTTTCCTTCTAGGGGAAGAAATCAGCGCTCGTTTCCTGGTTTAGTCCCTGCAGAATCACAATTCACCAAAACTCGTGGAATATTATCAATTAAAACCCTAAACCTTTGTTGGTGATTGAATTCATGCCCTTTTCATATTTATTTATCATTTAATTTTGATAGATAACCGGCGTCAACAAGTTCCCCCAAGCTTACCCTTTGCTAATCCCTTAGCAAAACCAAAACTTATCAATGGATCAGGAGTTGCTACAATATCTTCACTTCCAACAAGTACACGTGCTGTTAAACAAAAATTCTCCGAAACATATCATGTTATTCTTCATGGGGCTTATTACTCTTACCTTAGATCTTGAATAATTGAGAGATTGAACGATAAAATCAAGCACTATGTCTCTAATTCTTCACCTTTATCCCGGAGTTTTAATTAATTTTCAAAATCATTAATACATATGTTGTCAAATTAAACAATGGATCCAAAGAGAAAGTCAACCAATCATTGAATCAAGAAGTGCATGTGTATGAAAAAATGGAGTCATGTGCTCTTTTGAATATATTCACTCTCTTTAGTCTATTAGAGACATATGGCTATCAGGCTAATTCTACTGTCGGGCACGTGCCCATTTTTTTTCTTTGACACACATTTTTTTTCTTTTCTTTTTTTTTCTTTCGAGGTTCCGGACACTTGTCCCTTTTTATTTCCTCGGGATCTATCTTTTTGAGGTTTCGGACACTTGTCCCTTTTTATTTCCTCGGATCTCCCTTTTTTTCTTTTCTTTTCTCTTTTTTTTCTTCTTTTTTTTTAATAGCCACATGCTTCCAACAAACTTCTGAGAGGGTAGCAACAGATAATTATGAGCATTTATGCGAAAGATGGATGAAATGTGTAAGTGATCTCAATTCAATGGTATGATAACTTCCCACAGGGTCACAAAGCTTAATCTAACTCAATGCAATTATTAGTCATGTTTATATTTAGAAATCTCCAGAATTTTAGTGTTATTTAGAACAAGATAGCAGCTCAGATCATCACATGTCATATCTCAATTATCTAGACCTTAGATTAAGTATTTGTCATCCATGTATTTAATTTTATTTTAAGGCATCATTATTAATGAGGAGAACTCATGCTTTGAAGGCTAGGTACTTGAAAGAAATAAAATAGAGCAACTATTCATCATTTCCATGCAAAAGATTAGAGAGAGAGGGTTTTTTTCTTTGGTCATCAACTTCTTAAAACAAACTAGACATACTATTTTATTTAATCTAACACACTTTAAGATAAAAGCTAATAATAGTAGTAGTAATAATAAAGACATACCTGAATCGCGAAGATAACGGGGGTGCGTCTCCCCCAAGCTGGTTCCCTTACTAGCGTTGAGCCTTCATGTGCCCATATATTTTTATCTCTTTTTTAATTAATGATGAGCCTTCATGTGCCCACATATTTTTGTCTTTTTTAATTAATGATGAGCCTTCATGTGCCCACATATTTTTGTTCTTTTCTTTTTAGGGGTGAGCCTTCATGTGCTCATATATTTTTGGTGTTTTGAATTTATTTATAGAATGAAAAACTTAAGAGGATAAAGATACTTACGTGGATACATGGGGGTGCCTTCCCCCAAGCTGAATGTTGTCGTAGTCGTTCGATCTTGTAATGTAGCAGACTGGCAGTGGTTATGCCCTTCCTCTATTAGAGCTTTGATTGATGTTGATGTTTGTTGAGACAGTGCTCCAACAGTGGATGGAGTATTCACTTGTTCGTCAGCTTTTCTTGTCCTTTCAAATCCCATGAAACTCAAATAGACAACAAAACTTGTGGAACAGATTAAGCATTAGCGGTTGGCCACTCAAGCCTTAGTTGTCTAGAATTTTAGTAAGATCTCTTCCTCAATATTTTTATGTTTTTATATTTTTATGATGTAAGAGAAAATGCAACAGGATGAATGCATGCATATTTATTTTTATTATTTTTATGCCACCACGATGAACATTCCTGTGGGTTTTTACACACCATAGGATTCTTCACATGGGGCTTTATGGTTTGTAGTGTAACAAATGCAATATTTTTATTTTCTTTTGTAATGCAATGCAAAAATTAAAATGTTTGTGAAAATATGATGATGCAATGGTTAAATATGATGATGCAATAAATGACTAAGAATTAAATATGAGAAATATGCAGCAAAGTAAATATAAAGATAACTACCGATTTTTACCTTTTGGCGAAGGTTCGGATATTTAGGTCCGACGAACCGGACCTTCCCTTGGTTCAGACCTCCCAAGGTATGTCAGACGTTTGGAAAGTTGTTATTGATTGTACCTCTGAGGTGCAGCCTTTTTCTTCCATACTTTCTTGGTCTGAGTCTTCACTTCCTGTGGTTCACTGTCTTGAGGTTTCTCTCCTTTCTTTTCTGGGACAGTGGCGACAGCTTCTTCATCATGATTGGCCTCTCTATTGTTGATAGTTTGTCTTCTTTGGCGTTGAGAGCGGTGTCTTTCACTTCTGTTCTTCTTGGGTGCTTCATTGGGTATGTAGTTCATGAAGTTGCATCGTGCCTTTTCTCCAGGAAAGTGAAAATGGATTTCCTCTTGTAGATGATTGCACTTGTAGCGTAGAGGAATGGTCTTCCTAGGATGAGGTGGACATCATCGCCTTCTTATGTCGAGGATCAAGAAGTCTATGGGGACTTCACGACCTCTAATTTTCACTACGACGTCTTCCATCATTCCTTCTTGTTTATGCCTCTTGATATGGTGTCACTCTTGTTCTTCGTTCATCCAGCAATTTGAAGTGAAGCGTTAATTATGAAAGCTGGCAGCATCTTGCTCAGTGTGCATGTTCTTGTAGATCTAGGACCTTCACTCTGTAGAATTTGGGAGTGATAAACTTCTCCATGTTTGCTCAAGAGTGTGTCCTGTTCATAAAGACAAGGTAGAGATCAAGTGCATGGGCTCTGTTGGTGGAAAAACACCAACAGAACCAAAAGTTTTGTTTATTCCTTTCTAACCTTAGGCACATTGCACAAGATAAACTTGTTGTTTATGTGTTCTATTCAATCTTAACATGAGTGATAGGATCAGAGGATGAGCATAAAAGTAGGATCTTAAAATATTTAACAGATCAAATTACTTAACCCAAGGAAGGATAATCTATGCATAAAGTGTCGATATTTTCATAATTGAGATATATCATTTTCCAAAGGTTAGATGTACAACATTTTAGCTCATTTAGTTAAGACAGTAAGATTCAAGAGAGTAGAGCTAGGAACAAAGATCAAAGGACTGAACATGTTGAGTTGATTAGGTTGGATCAAGTGAGGTGCAACTTAAACATGTTTAGTTCTTTATCTATGTTCATACTAGAATCAAGGAGAATCTTTTAACGTGATGGTCACTTACCTTGAAATGTTACTTTGTCATTGGAAAGTGATTTTGCTGAACCACCTTGTGGAAGCTCCTCTTGTCTAGCTGGTTGTTGTTAATGAATGACTTCTCTTCTCTTGTTTGTCTCACAGTGTGATTGAGAGGAGGAAGATCACAGTGGAATCATCTTTAGAGGTATTGACCTTCCTTCTCTTGTGTCGACTTATCAGTGAAGGCGCATTGTTCCTCGAGTATGCTGACTAGGATCCTCTCTCTTTCTTGTCTTAATTCTGTACTATGAGGATGTAGGGACAGTTCCGCATTCTTCTCTTGTCAACCTTTCTTGTTTTCCCCTTTAATTATTAGGTTGACAAGATACTTGAATTTAGAGCTGCTACTCGAGTGCCTCCATGAGAGTCTTTTGTCTTGTAGTGTCACTTCTGAGACTTGTCCTCTCAACAGTGTCTAGATGATGGAGATCTTATCGGCTGTTCTTCTTGATTTGTTGGCTCAGGTACTATCTCTCTATCTTCTAACTCTTGTGGTGCAGTGGCTTCATCCTTCATGATCCCCTCCTCAATTCTTGGCAGTTGGCTCTCCCTTCGACGTCTTCTTTTGGTTCTCTTTGGCTGCTCATAAGTAATGTAGATGTTGAAGATGTAGCGAAAGATCCAAAAGTTGACTTCTCCAGGTCTGAAAAAGATGATAACATTGATGGTGTTCAAGAACGATTTTCCAAGAATGAGTGGTGGATCATATTCTTCTTCTCGACTGGGACAGCATCTAGTGGTTTGTACTGATCAAAGTGGTGAGTAGGAGATCAATATGTTTGAAGTTGGGTTTATCCTTCCTCCCTTTGATTATGAAACACATCTAGACAACGGAATTGTCTCCCCCAGGCTGGCTTGTGATGTAGATGGAATCCCAATCAACATGTTCATGTGTTTGACTTGTAGATCTTGCTATTGTTGTAGTGGTACCATCTTGTCTCCCAAGCTGGCTCTTGATTAGAAAAGAGGATAACTTCCCACTTCTTGTCTTGATATCTTGGGCAATGATGGTTGCAGGCATAGGTTGTTTCATATGAGGTAAGTTGCATCCTGTTTGTCATCATCGCCCAAGCAAGACTCAAAGCTAGGCTAGCACCATTTGTGATCTGAGAGTAGGTTTGTGTGTCTATGGTTTGAGTTTTGGATCTTCAATGTTCAGACCAAACCATGGATGAACAAAATCTCTCTCCTGCATAACGTTAGTGGATATATACCCGAAGGATTGCAAGAATTTAAAGCATGGGTTGTTGTCCATAACATATGTATTTTGCATCTATGCTAATAAAAAAGATATTTTTAGGATTACTTTAGCATAGTCTAGTATTTCATGTGTTGGCTGCACTTTAACATGATTCAAGGCAAAAGATAACTTGCAGTAGAAGACAAAATAATAAACTTTGATACTCACAGTTCTTTCATCCATGATGAATGAGCTGAGTCTTCATTGTGCAAATTTGTTGAAGTTCATGTGTCTCTTCATCTCCAGTGTGAGTTCATCTCCGGACTTTCCCAAATTGGTATTGAAAGTTTCTCTGCAGGGGTTAGTCCAACAAAATATCCAACATCCACTATAGCATACTATTGGCTCAAAAACCAACCTAGACATCACGTCTAATTTGATTTAAGAGGGCATTCTAACCTAAGCATGCTTAAATTAAAAGGCCTTTGAAAGCAAGATCACGCACTCCTAAACTAGGCACCATGCTTCATTTAAGAGATGTATGAAAGTACTTCAAACCTAAACATATACTATAGCAAATAAAGGTAACATGAAGGCATTGTAGAGATTTATTCAGATGGTGATGAAAGAGTATGATTAGTATATGAGCATATCCTAAAGGTAGGGTCAACCAACATAGCAACATGGCAAGAGATGTTCTTACGAAGTGTATCCCCCAAACTTGGTGTTTGTACAAATCAAGATTGTATGAATGTGATTCAATGTTACATGATGATTGGTTTGACATACCTTGTGTTTGTTGTTCCTTCGTTCTTTTCTGCTCCAGACCTGGGAAGGTTAGTGACAAGAATACCCGAAGGAATATTTTCATAATTATATTTCTATGCTCAATACAAGGACAGTGTGTGGCAGAACCTCCCAATAATGTGGCCCACCTGCACACGTCATCGTCAAGGAGCCCAATGACTGTGCACATGTACCACATCACAGGAAAGATCTGTCGGGTGTCCCCGAGAGGACCCCGAATTATCCACGAGCCACAGGACCATCATCATGAAGGTTGGAATAATCACAACATTACAACAGTTGATACAAAAATACCATCGGAGTGCGGAAGCAGGATAGATAAACTTTACAAATTATGAAGATGTTACTTTTTACAAAAAAAATAACTGGTATTGCGGAAGCAGAATAGTATTACAGAACCACACTTAGGCGGAGTACCTAAGTTGGAGATGAGGAACAACCAGATCACGTCGAGCCCACTGACATGATCATGATCAACGCCACTTATAAGAAACCTGCAACAGGGGGTTAACAAACCCTGAGTACTGGGGTACTCAACAAGACTTACCCGACTAAAGAAAAAGGGAGAAGACTCAGGAATGAAAGGCTTAGGTAAGGCTTGAGCAAGATCGAGTATTTTGCAGAAAAGCATTTTGTAAAACTTGTTTTATTTTTGAAAAGATTCCAGTATTTCCCAATTCTTCATCGTTCATGATTCATTTTACCATTCAAAAACATACCTAGTTGAGAACCACTCTCCGTTGACAGTCAGTGACCAAGTCTCCATAACCGAGGAGCAACGTTAATCCGGATAAATAATACTCAGCTGAGGATCCCTATCCACACTGCATATGTAGCACCCAAGCTTGCATATGCCAACTCGTCTACCACGATTCCTCCAAGATTGGGCCCGGTCCTACGCCACCCGGAAGTACAGTACACCACTCCAATCCGGGACTTTAACCCACGTGGGTACATGCTACTTCCGCCATCTCTCCACTCCCAGTGCGCGGTTGTCGGTCCAATAAAGGATTTCTCGGAGCCAGAGCTTTCCGTAGTATGTGAATAGTTGCAAGTCTTGGCCAGCAGGCCCCCATACGGATGGTCCCTAATTTTCCAGCCAGAACTACACCTTGGTTATATCTCACCCAAGCGTAATAGTCCTGTCAGTTTTTCAACCTTTCCGCCAGCGACAAGCACCTTGGGACTCTAACCCAAGAGTACAGGTCCTGTCGGTTTTTCAACCTTTCCGCCAGCGACAAGCACCTTGGGACTCTAACCCAAGAGTACAGGTCCTGTCGGTTTTTCAACCTTGTCCCGGTCGGTGTCAACTGTTGAGTCCCGGACTACAACATGATGGCACCGTACGCGCGGACAACCTCTTCTCGCCATCGACTAGGTACGGATCAGATACCTAGCCAACAGTCGGGAAGTAAAGCCAAATTCCCATAAAAATTCTTTAAGTGAGCACACTTTTGAAATTGGCATTTTTGCAAATCTATTGTATAGCATTGCTAAGCATTTTGCAAAATAGTTTTTAAAACAGGGCTGATAGATCCTTGGTGGAGGTAATAATGCAAGTAATAGGTCATCACACAATTCCTATAACCTAATGCAGTAGCTTAACTCAAAAGTATTTAAGGAAAACTTTTTTATAAAAACAAGGAAGGGTTAAATGCACCGGGGCTTGCCTTAAAGAGAGCAGGCTCGAGGTCGGACTGCAGGAGTCGGAGCTCGGGGTTGCTTCGGGGGTCGGTTCATCAGCAACTGCTTCGTCTTGATGCCTTCTCCGTCGGTCACTATACGTATGCAATGATGTATGCTAAGAGGATGCTGACATGCTCAAAAACGACAAAGGCAAAACCACAGAAACAACAAACCTACGAGCAGAACAAAAGCTTCGGGAAACAGACTCAAAGGCGCTTGAGACCGACGTGAAGGGCTCGGGCGATTCGGAAAACCACCGCCCGCTCTGGCTTGGAGGCTCGGGCGAGACGGGAAAGCGCTCATCCGTCCGAGGCCTGGCGGGAAGGCTCGGGCGAGACGGGAACGCAGGTTCGTCCGAGGCCTGGCGGGAAAGCTCGGGCGAAGCAGAGGGTTGTGCGCTTGCCGAGGCCTGGCTCGGGCGAAGCGGAGGATTGCATGCTTGCTCGAGGCTCGGCTCGGGCGAAGCGGAGGGTGCATGAGTCCGCTCGAGGCCTGGCTCGAGCGAGACGGTGAGGGTTGGATGCGGGAGCTCGATGGTGGCGAGGCTTTGGCGAGGCTCGGCTATTTTTCGAGGGTAGCCTCGGCGTGCTCGAGGCTCAGTCCGAGGGTGGTCTGCGATTCGCCCGAGGCTGAGGGTGGGGCTCGGCTGTTACGAGGGGCGCGGTTCGCAGGCGTGCTCGAGGGTGAGGCTCGAGGGGACGCTCGAGGGTGAGGCTCGAGGCTGGCCTTGGCATGTTCGAGAGATGCGGCTCGAGAGATGTGGCTCGAGGGACATGGTTCGAGGGTTGGGGCTCGAAGGTTCGCTGGAGTTGGAGGGGAGTCGCTGCACCGACGAAGGAAGGGACGGAGGGGTGATATTGGTGGATTGGGAAGATGGAGAAGCTCAAGGCGAAGGCAGTGGCGGCCTCGGCGGGTGCTGGGACTGCCTGATGGCTTGGGTTGGCGAGGAAGTGCTGGTGGTGGCAATGGGGAGCTCGGTGGCTTTTATAGGCGCGGGGTGATGCCGGGGTCCGGGCGAAGGACGGTAGGGGTCGGGCAAAAGGACGGTGGGGGTCCGGGTGTTTGCGTGCGGCGCGGCAGCTTGTCGGCGGCCGGCAGCTGCCCGCTGTCTGCGGCCGTAGGAGGGTTAGGGGAATGGGTGAGGCTGAGACTAGGTAGGGGTCCGGGAGGAACGAGCGCTTAGCGCTGGCCTCGGGCGACACGGAATGGGTCAGCCGGGCTCAGTACTGCGCGGGGTAGGGGTCCGGAGAGGTTGCGGTAGGGGCCGGAGAAGGTCGAGCGCTTAGCGCTGGCCTCGGGCGACACGGACGGGTCAACCGGGCTTGGCGCTGCGCGAGGGTAGGGGTTCGGACGAAGGAGGTAGGGGCCGGGAGCGTGAGCGCTGCTGCGCGCGACACGGCGCGGTTAGCCAGGCTTGGCGTGGCTGCGGCCGGGGCCCTCTAGCTGTGCACAGTGAAGACCTATTCAGCTTTTTGAAAGTTTTGAAAATTAAACCCAAGCTTTGAACTGAACACAGAAAACTCAAAACACCAAAGTTGCTTAAAAACTTGAGATCTACAACTTTGCCAACATAAACTTTTTTTCTGAAACTCAATGGTTTTTTTTTAGATAATTTTAAAAACCGAAAAGGGGACAAAATTGAAGTTTGGAAGAATTTGAAATTACTTCTGATTTTATATTGAAACTTGAAAATCTGCAAATACCAAAGTTGTTCCTCTTGACAAGATCTACAACTTTGCTAAAAGGACCAACCTCAAATTTTGAATAGTTTTTAAATTAATAAAAGAGGGGTAAAAACCAGGGTTTGGAAATCAGGGTTTTTTTTTAAAAAAGGAAAATTGAAATCTGTTTTTGATTTTTGGTTTTTGAACAACACAACAAAGCTTCAAGACACTAAACTGCACAAGAATTACACAAAGCTAGGCACAGAGGTGAAATTACCATTTTGCCCTTATAGGAAGGTTTGGGCCTTTAGGGTTTTAGAGAAAGGAAACCACTACACACAAAACACCTTAAGGAAAGGTAAAGACAAGCAATCAAAAAGACAAACATTAATGCATGACAAGAATGATTAATGCTTAAGATGATGACATGTCAGGTTAATTACATATTAAACACCAGGGGTGTTACAGCCTTCCCCCCTAAAAGAAATCTCGTCCCGAGATTTAAGAAGTGCTTTAAAGGCTGGGGTTGAGTAATGGAAAAGGAAATGTGTCACACTTGTTTATTCGCAAGGAGTTCACAAGGCAACTGGGTTGGGGTTGGGATTACAACCGGGATCAGAACACGGTTGCAAGTAGCAAGGTAGGGGATTTTTTAGTGGAACTAGGAAAAATATCAAAAGCCAAGAGAGAGCGTATATTAGTTACGGGCTATGATGGATCATAACTGTAGACTTCGATACCTGCGCGCACCCATCGGAAACCTGTGCAACCCGGCACTCAGGATTCTTTGGGTTCCGTCGCGGCACCGTGGTCACCAATCATGGCACCATAATAGAGCACAACTTCTATATCCCTCATCTCAATAAGAAGGAAATTATAACCAGAAACAAAAGTTGGTTATAACTACAAGGAAAGTGGCTTTGAACTCCCTTTCGGGCATTCAGAAATGAAAGCACTTTCATAGTGGGCTAGAAGGAATCATGACTATAGACCTGGATATTAGCGAGCACCTGGCCGTAACGCTCTATGGTGGCCATCCATATGCGACTTCAGGTTCCCACGCTTTTATCCGATCCATAGATCAGGGTCCTTTCAAAGAACACAATTTCAGTAACTTTCAACCACCATTCGTCGTTTACACGACATCAAACAACTAGCACGTGCCAATTCAAGGCATGACACGCTTGTTCCGGAGGAACCAAGGATTTACCCTGATTCTAATTTTATGTGGTAGTGTATGAAAGATATCCAAAAGTTCCCAAGAATAAGAACTTATGGAACAAAAGTAGCAAGGGTAACAGAATCTAGGGACGATCAGACATCGGGGATCATAGCTGCTTTTAGTATTTAGAGAAGAAGCACATTTTATCATTATGCATGATATGATGTATGCTCGTCCTATACGACCTCTCAAAGACAGGAGATCTCTGTCTCCACCTGTTAGTTAGGTATAGGGCTATACTTTATATACTAGCTTTACTGACTTGGTGTTGTTCTGTCTCGTTCTGGCGAGGAGTTGACGCTTCAATGATCCTTAGTAGATAAGTTGAAAACTTCTTGGTACCTTCTGTTGGAATCACTAGTATAGTCTTCACGAAGTCTTCCAGCAAAGCAAGAAACTTAGGGAAGGATCATTTTTAATTTGTTACTTCCAAAAACTTTTAGATTAAGAAACCATTTTGAAGTTTTTCAAGAGTAATGTTGCAACCAGTCTTCCCTTGATGACAATCCTGCTCCGATACCATTCTGTGGCAGAACCTCCCAATAATGTGGCCCACCTGCACACGTCATCGTCAAGGAGCCCAATGACTGTGCACATGTACCACATCACAGGAAAGATCTGTCGGGTGTCCCCGAGAGGACCCCGAATTATCCACGAGCCACAGGACCATCATCATGAAGGTTGGAATAATCACAACATTACAACAGTTGATACAAAAATACCATCGGAGTGCGGAAGCAGGATAGATAAACTTTACAAATTATGAAGATGTTACTTTTTACAAAAAAAATAACTGGTATTGCGGAAGCAGAATAGTATTACAGAACCACACTTAGGCGGAGTACCTAAGTTGGAGATGAGGAACAACCAGATCACGTCGAGCCCACTGACATGATCATGATCAACGCCACTTATAAGAAACCTGCAACAGGGGGTTAACAAACCCTGAGTACTGGGGTACTCAACAAGACTTACCCGACTAAAGAAAAAGGGAGAAGACTCAGGAATGAAAGGCTTAGGTAAGGCTTGAGCAAGATCGAGTATTTTGCAGAAAAGCATTTTGTAAAACTTGTTTTATTTTTGAAAAGATTCCAGTATTTCCCAATTCTTCATCGTTCATGATTCATTTTACCATTCAAAAACATACCTAGTTGAGAACCACTCTCCGTTGACAGTCAGTGACCAAGTCTCCATAACCGAGGAGCAACGTTAATCCGGATAAATAATACTCAGCTGAGGATCCCTATCCACACTGCATATGTAGCACCCAAGCTTGCATATGCCAACTCGTCTACCACGATTCCTCCAAGATTGGGCCCGGTCCTACGCCACCCGGAAGTACAGTACACCACTCCAATCCGGGACTTTAACCCACGTGGGTACATGCTACTTCCGCCATCTCTCCACTCCCAGTGCGCGGTTGTCGGTCCAATAAAGGATTTCTCGGAGCCAGAGCTTTCCGTAGTATGTGAATAGTTGCAAGTCTTGGCCAGCAGGCCCCCATACGGATGGTCCCTAATTTTCCAGCCAGAACTACACCTTGGTTATATCTCACCCAAGCGTAATAGTCCTGTCAGTTTTTCAACCTTTCCGCCAGCGACAAGCACCTTGGGACTCTAACCCAAGAGTACAGGTCCTGTCGGTTTTTCAACCTTTCCGCCAGCGACAAGCACCTTGGGACTCTAACCCAAGAGTACAGGTCCTGTCGGTTTTTCAACCCTGTCCCGGTCGGTGTCAACTGTTGAGTCCCGGACTACAACATGATGGCACTGTACGCACGGACAACCTCTTCTCGCCATCGACTAGGTACGGATCAGATACCTAGCCAACAGTCGGGAAGTAAAGCCAAATTCCCATAAAAATTCTTTAAGTGAGCACACTTTTGAAATTGGCATTTTTGCAAATCTATTGTATAGCATTGCTAAGCATTTTGCAAAATAGTTTTTAAAACAGGGCTGATAGATCCTTGGTGGAGGTAATAATGCAAGTAATAGGTCATCACACAATTCCTATAACCTAATGCAGTAGCTTAACTCAAAAGTATTTAAGGAAAACTTTTTTATAAAAACAAGGAAGGGTTAAATGCACCGGGGCTTGCCTTAAAGAGAGCAGGCTCGAGGTCGGACTGCAGGAGTCGGAGCTCGGGGTTGCTTCGGGGGTCGGTTCATCAGCAACTGCTTCGTCTTGATGCCTTCTCCGTCGGTCACTATACGTATGCAATGATGTATGCTAAGAGGATGCTGACATGCTCAAAAACGACAAAGGCAAAACCACAGAAACAACAAACCTACGAGCAGAACAAAAGCTTCGGGAAACAGACTCAAAGGCGCTTGAGACCGACGTGAAGGGCTCGGGCGATTCGGAAAACCACCGCCCGCTCTGGCTTGGAGGCTCGGGCGAGACGGGAAAGCGCTCGTCCGTCCGAGGCCTGGCGGGAAGGCTCGGGCGAGACGGGAACGCAGGTTCGTCCGAGGCCTGGCGGGAAAGCTCGGGCGAAGCAGAGGGTTGTGCGCTTGCCGAGGCCTGGCTCGGGCGAAGCGGAGGATTGCATGCTTGCTCGAGGCTCGGCTCGGGCGAAGCGGAGGGTGCATGAGTCCGCTCGAGGCCTGGCTCGAGCGAGACGGTGAGGGTTGGATGCGGGAGCTCGATGGTGGCGAGGCTTTGGCGAGGCTCGGCTATTTTTCGAGGGTAGCCTCGGCGTGCTCGAGGCTCAGTCCGAGGGTGGTCTGCGATTCGCCCGAGGCTGAGGGTGGGGCTCGGCTGTTACGAGGGGCGCGGTTCGCAGGCGTGCTCGAGGGTGAGGCTCGAGGGGACGCTCGAGGGTGAGGCTCGAGGCTGGCCTTGGCATGTTCGAGAGATGCGGCTCGAGAGATGTGGCTCGAGGGACGTGGTTCGAGGGTTGGGGCTCGAAGGTTCGCTGGAGTTGGAGGGGAGTCGCTGCACCGACGAAGGAAGGGACGGAGGGGTGATATTGGTGGATTGGGAAGATGGAGAAGCTCAAGGCGAAGGCAGTGGCGGCCTCGGCGGGTGCTGGGACTGCCTGATGGCTTGGGTTGGCGAGGAAGTGCTGGTGGTGGCAATGGGGAGCTCGGTGGCTTTTATAGGCGCGGGGTGATGCCGGGGTCCGGGCGAAGGACGGTGGGGGTCGGGCAAAAGGACGGTGGGGGTCCGGGTGTTTGCGTGCGGCGCGGCAGCTTGTCGGCGGCCGGCAGCTGCCCGCTGTCTGCGGCCGTAGGAGGGTTAGGGGAATGGGTGAGGCTGAGACTAGGTAGGGGTCCGGGAGGAACGAGCGCTTAGCGCTGGCCTCGGGCGACACGGAATGGGTCAGCCGGGCTCAGTACTGCGCGGGGTAGGGGTCCGGAGAGGTTGCGGTAGGGGCCGGAGAAGGTCGAGCGCTTAGCGCTGGCCTCGGGCGACACGGACGGGTCAACCGGGCTTGGCGCTGCGCGAGGGTAGGGGTTCGGACGAAGGAGGTAGGGGCCGGGAGCGTGAGCGCTGCTGCGCGCGACACGGCGCGGTTAGCCAGGCTTGGCGTGGCTGCGGCCGGGGCCCTCTAGCTGTGCACAGTGAAGACCTATTCAGCTTTTTGAAAGTTTTGAAAATTAAACCCAAGCTTTGAACTGAACACAGAAAACTCAAAACACCAAAGTTGCTTAAAAACTTGAGATCTACAACTTTGCCAACATAAACTTTTTTTCTGAAACTCAATTGTTTTTTTAGATAATTTTAAAAACCGAAAAGGGGACAAAATTGAAGTTTGGAAGAATTTGAAATTACTTCTGATTTTATATTGAAACTTGAAAATCTGCAAATACCAAAGTTGTTCCTCTTGACAAGATCTACAACTTTGCTAAAAGGACCAACCTCAAATTTTGAATAGTTTTTAAATTAATAAAAGAGGGGTAAAAACCAGGGTTTGGAAATCAGGGTTTTTTTTTAAAAAGGAAAATTGAAATCTGTTTTTGATTTTTGGTTTTTGAACAACACAACAAAGCTTCAAGACACTAAACTGCACAAGAATTACACAAAGCTAGGCACAGAGGTGAAATTACCATTTTGCCCTTATAGGAAGGTTTGGGCTTTTAGGGTTTTAGAGAAAGGAAACCACTACACACAAAACACCTTAAGGAAAGGTAAAGACAAGCAATCAAAAAGACAAACATTAATGCATGACAAGAATGATTAATGCTTAAGATGATGACATGTCAGGTTAATTACATATTAAACACCAGGGGTGTTACACAGTGCAGCAGAAAGGTAGGCATAGCTAATAACCAGATGTTATGATAGGGTGTAAGGATTCTACTGGTTATAGCTGCGCTCATGGGGTAGTGATAGATAAGAGTGGAATTCAAAAATAACATTCATAAGAATGAAAACAAAAATAATGAAAAGACTGGGACAAAAAAGGAAAAGATAAAAGTATAATACAAGGTTATACTTAAGGCGTAAAATGATCTACCGTTCCCCGGCAACGGCGCCAGAAATGCTTCTTGGTATAAATTAACGCACACTCTACTTTATCCGCAAGCGCACAGATAAGATCTACCGATGTAGCACTTCACCGGAGTAACCCAGTTTTAATATCGAACCCAAAGGAACGGATATTGTTAAGTCTTAAAGTCTAACCCCTGAGTAGCTAACAAGGACGGAGAATCTAGAAGTGTAGAGGGGATCACTAAGGCTATCTAATTCCAATTTAAGAGTGATATGTTTATATTATTCTTAGTGGGGAAGTTGCCATAAAAGGTCACAAACAGAGTATGAGTCTTTTATGCAAATGTATAATCCTACCGAGCCTACACACGGGTAAGTGGACTATAGAAGAATCAACAAGGCTATAAGAGTCACCCTTGCGAACAACCACTACTACCGGCGTTATAGGAGGCATTTATGAGCTATCAAGTCTAAGCACCACGCTTACACTATCCAACTACTCTAACTCTAGGGCATCTAGAATTAAAGTACTCAAAAGAGAGTCATAAACCTTAAGAATAATAAGAACAATGGCTCAAACTTAAATATAGATGTTGATTACCAAAACAATCGTTGAAGCAAGTTGATGAAGAACTTGAATCCACAGGTACAAGATGAAGAAGTTGATCCGACAGGCCGGAGCTCCTTCTTGATCTCTTCCTCTCTCTCTCTCTCTCTTCTAGTTCTAGAATAAGACTAGTATCTAATCCTACTAGAGGGGTATCTAGTCTTCTACTTGATAGCTGGCTCTTGATTACAACTAGATGAACTAGATCTAATTCTAGATGAACTAGAAGAGATTCATCTAGAGGGACCTCTACTTCTACATTGGAACCCTAATTTCTGATGTGGAGATGAATAATGAAGAGGGAGATGCCTGGAGAGGGGGGTCTGGGGCTGCTTATATAGCCCTGAGGGATCAACCGCAACCGTTGGATCAAACCGACTTCAGGGACAGTGGAGATGAGTCCTAGGGTTCGGTGGAGGAAGCTTGCAGAAGACGAAAGCCAACGGGCCCGGTGGGTGACCGACCGGTCATAGGGTGGGACCGGTCGGTCCCACCTGGTAGCCTCTCGCGGTGGTCGACCTCCTGGTGTCTTCTTGCGTCCTCTGGAGTCTTCTAGAATAATCCTGACGTGGCGGTTGCGTTATCTCCCGTCGGTTTCCTTCTAGGGGAAGAAATCAGCGCTCGTTTCCGGGTTTAGTCCCTGCAGAATCACAATTCACCAAAACTCATGGAATATTGTCAATTAAAACCCTAAACCTTTGTTGGTGATTGAATTCATGCCCTTTTCATATTTATTTATCCTTTAATTTTGATAGATAACCAGCGTCAACAATCCCTCAGGGCTATATAAGCAGCCCCAGACCCCCCTCTCCAGGCATCTCCGTCTTCATTATTCATCTCCACATCAGAAATTAGGGTTCCAATGTAGAAGTAGAGGTCCCTCTAGATGAATCTCTTCTAGTTCATCTAGAATTAGATCTAGTTCATCTAGTTGTAATCAAGAGCCAGCTATCAAGTAGAAGACTAGATACCCCTCTAGTAGGATTAGAACCTAGTCTTATTCTAGAACTAGAAGAGAGAGAGAGGAAGAGATCAAGAAGGAGCTCCGGCCTGTCGGATCAACTTCTTCATCTTGTACCTGCGGATTCAAGTTCATCTTCAACTTGCTTCAGTGATTGTTTCGGTAATCAACGTCTATATTTATGTTTGAGCCATTGTTCTTATTATTCTTAAGGTTTATGACTCTCTTTTGAGTACTTTAATTCTAGATGCGCTAGAGTTAGAGTAGTTGGATAGTGTAAGCGTGGTGCTTAGACTTGATAGCTCATAAATGCCTCCTATAACGCCGGTAGTAGTGGTTGTTCGCAAGGGTGACTCTTATAGCCTTATTGATTCTTCTATAGTCCACTTACCCGAGTGTAGGCTCGGTAGAATTATACATTTGCATAAAAGACTCATACTCTGTTTGTGACCTTTTATGGCAACTTCCCCACTAAGAATAATATAAACATATCACTCTTAAATTGGAATTAGATAGCCTTAGTGATCCCCTCTATGCTTCTAGATTCTCCGTCCTTGTTAGCTACTCAGGGGATAGACTTTAAGACTTAACACTATCCGTTCCTTTGGGTTCGATATTAAAACTGGGTTACTCTGGTGAAGTGCTACATCGGTAGATCTTATCTGTGCGCTTGCAGATAAAGTAGAGTGTGCGTTAATTTATACCAACAAGCATTTCTGGCGCCGTTGCCGGGGAACGGTAGATCATCTTAAGTCTTAGTTTAACCTTGTAATTATACTTTTATCTTTTTCCTTTTTTCCCAATCTTTTCATTATTTTTGTTTTCATTCTTATGAATGTTGTTTTTGAATTCCACTCTTATCTATCACTACCCCATGAGCACAAGCTATAACCAGTAGAATCTTTATACCCCATCATAATACCTGGTTATTAGCTATGCCTACCTTTCTGCTGCACTGTCCTTGTAATGAGCATAGAAATATAATTATGAAAATATTCCTTCGGGTATTTTGTCACTAACCTTTCCAGGTCTAGAGCAGAAAAGAACGAAGGAACAACAAACACAAGGTATGTCCAACCAATCATCATGCAACATTGAATTACATTCATCCAATCTTGATTTGTGCAAAATCCAAGCTTGGGGAATAGACTTTCTTAGAACATCTCTTGCCATGTTGCTATGTTGGTTGTCCCTACCTTTAAGATATGCTCATCATGCTCTTTCATCTGAGTAAATCTCTATAATGCCTTCATGTTACCTTTATTTGCTATAGTATATGTTTAGGTTTGAAGTACTTTCATACATCTATTAAATGAAGCATGGTGCCTAGTTTAGGAGTGGGTGATCTTGCTTTCAAAGGCCTTTTAATTTAAGCATGCTTAGGTTAGAATGCCCTCTTAAATCAAATTAGACGTGGTGTCTAGGTTGGTTTCTGAGCCGACAGTATGCTATAGTGGATGTTGGATATTTTGTTGGACTAACCCCTGCAGGAAAACTTTCAATATCAATTTGGGAAAGTCCGGAGATGAACCCACACTGGAGATGAAGAGACACATGAACTTCAACAACTTTGCACAATGAAGACTCAGCTCATTCATCATGGATGAAAGAACTGTGAGTATCAAAGTTTATTTATTTTGTCTTCTACTGCAAGTTATCTTTTGCCTTGAATCATGTTAAAGTGCAACCAACACATGAAATACTAGTCTATGCTAAAGTAATCCTAAAAACATCTTTTTATTAGCATAGATGCAAAATACATATGTTTTGGACAACAACCCATGCTTTAAATTCTTGCAATCCTTCGGGTATATATCCACTAACATTATGCAGGAGAGAGATTTTGTTCATCCATGGTTTGGTCTGAACATTGACGATCCAAAACCCAAACCATAGACACACAAACCTACTCTCAGATCACAAATGGTGCTAGCCTAGCTTTGAGTCTTGCTTGGGCGCTGATGACAAACAGGATGCAACTTACCTCGTATGAGACAACCTATGCCTGCAACCATCATTGCCCAAGACATCAAGGCAGGAAGTGGGAAGTTATCCTCTGTTCTAATCAAGAGCTAGCTTGGGAGACAAGATGGTACCACTACAACAATAGCAAGATCTACAAGTCAAACACATGAACATATTGTTGGAAGTCCATCTACATCACAAGCCAGCCTGGGAGAGACAATTCCGTTGTCTAGATGTGTTTCACAATCAAAGGGAGGAAGGAGAAACCCAACTGCAAGACATATTGGTCTCCTACCCACCACTTTGATCAAAACAAACCACTAGATGCTATCCCAGTCGAGAAGAAGAATATGATCCACCACACATTCTTGGAAGATCGTTCTTGAACACCATCAATGTTATCATCTATGTCGGACCTAGAGAGGTCAACTCTTGGATCTTTCGCTGCATCTTCAACATCTACATTACTCATGAGCAGCCAAAGAGAGCCAAGAAAAGTCCTCGAAGGGAGAGCCAACTACCAAGAATTGAAGAGGGGATCATGAAGGATGAAGCCACTGCACCACAAGAGTTAGAAGATGGAGAGATAGTACCTGAGCTAGTAAATCAAGAAGAACAACCGATAAGATCTCCATCATCTAGACACTGTTGAGAGGACAAGTCTCAGTTGTGACATTACAAGACAAAAGACTATCATAGAGGCACTCGAGTAGTAGCTCTAATTTCAAGTCTCTTGACAACCCAATAATTAAAAGGAAAACAAGAAAGGTTGACAAGAAAAGAATACGGAACTGTCCCTACATCCTCATAGTACAAGAAAGAGAGAGGATCCTAGTCAGCATACTCAAGGAACAATGCGCCTTCACTGATAAGTCGACACAAGAGAAGGAAGGTCGATACCTCTAAAGATGATTCCACTGTGATCTTCCTCCTCTCAAGCATACTGTGAGACAAACAAGAGAAGACAAGCCAGCTAGATAAGAGAAGTTTCCACAAGGTGGTTCGACACATCACTCTTCAATGACAAAGTAACATTTCAAGGTAAGTAACCATCACTTTAAAAGTTTCTTCTTGATTCTAGTATGAACATAAATAAAGAACTAAACATGTTTAAATTGCACCTCACTTGATCCAACCTAATCAACTCAACATATTCAGTTATTTACTCTTTGTTTCTAGCTTTACTCTCTTAAATCTCACTATCTTAACTAAATGAGCTAAAATGTTGTGCATCTAACCTTTGGAAGATGATTAACACTTTATGCATAGATTATCCTTCCTTGGGTTAAGTAATTTGATCTGTTAAATATTTTAAGATGCTACTTTTATGCTCATCCTCTGATCCTATCACTCATGCTAAGATTGAATAGAACATATAAACAACAAATTTGTCTTGTGCAATGTGCCTAAGGTTAGAGGGGAATAAACAAATTTTTTGGTTCTGTTGGTGTTTTTCCACCAACAGAGCCCATGCACTTGATCTCTACCTTGTCTTTATGAGCAGGACACACTCTTGAACAAAACATGGAGAAGTCACTCCCAAATTCTACAGAGAAAAAGTCCTAGATCTACAAGAACATGCACATTGAGCAAGATGCTGCCAGCTTCCATAATTAACGCTTCACTTCAAACTGCTGGACGAACAAATGACATGAGTGACACCATATCAAGAGGCATAAACAAGAAGGAATGATGGAAGACATTGTAGTCAGAATTAGAGGTCATAAAGTCCCCACGGACTTCTCGATCCTTGACATGGGAGAAGACAATGATGTCCACCTCATCCAAGGAAGACTGTTCCTCTACGCTACAAGTGCAATCATCTACAAGAGGAAATCCATTTTCACCTTCCTGGAGAAATGGCACGATACAACTTCATCAACTACATGCCCAATGAAACACCCAAGAAGAACAGAACTGAAAGACGCCACCCTCAATGCCAAAGAAGACAAACTATCAAGAATAGAGAGGCCAATCATGAAGAAGAAGCTATCAACACTGTCCCAGAAAAGAAAGGATAGAAACCTCAAGACAGTGAATCACAGGAAGTGAAGACTCAGACCAAGAAAGTATAGAAGAAAATGTCTGCATCTAAGAGGTACAATCAATAACAACTTTCTAAACGTCTGGCATACCTTGGGAGGTCTAAACCAAGGGAAGGTCCGGTTCGTCGGACCTAAATATCCGAACCTTCGCCAAAAGGTAAAAATCGGTAGTTATCCTCATATTTACTTTTATGCATATTTCTCAGTCATTTATTGCATCATCATATTTAATCATTGCATCATCATATTTAATTCACAAACATTTTAATTTCTGCATTGCATTAGAAAAGAAAATAAAAATATTGCATTTGTTACACTACCATGAAGCCCATGTGAATAATTCTATGGTGTGTAAAAACCCACAGGAATGTTCACCGTGGTGGCATAAATATATAATAATAATAATAATAATAATACTAAAAATAAATATGCATACATTCATCCTGTTGCATTTTCTCCTGCATCATAAAATATAAAAATATAAAAATATTGAGAAAGAGATCTTACTGAAATTCCGGACAACTAAGGCTTGAGTGGCCAACCGCTAATGCTTAATCTGTTCCACAAGTTTTATTGTCTATTTGAGTTTCACATGATTTAAAAAGCCAAGAAAAGCTGACGAGCATGTGAATGCTCCATCCACTGTTGGAGCACTGCCTCAACATACATCAACATCAATCAAAGCTCTAATAGAGGAAGGACATATCCACTGCCAGTCCGCTACATTGCAAGATCGAACGACTACGACAACATTCAGCTTGGGGGAAGGCACCCCCATGTACCCACGTAAGTATCTTTATCCTCTTAAGTTTTTCATTCTATAAATAAATTCAAAACATGAAAAATATGTGAGCACATGAAGGCTCACCCCTAAAAAGAAAAAAAATACGTGGGCACATGAAGGCTCATCATTAATTAAAAAAGAGACAAAAATATATGGGCACATGAAGGCTCAACGCTAGCAAGGGAACCAGCTTGGGGGAGACGCACCCCCGTTATCTTCGCGATTCAGGTATGTCTTTATTATTACTACTACTATTATTAGCTTTTATCTTAAAGTGTGTTAGATTAAATAAAATAGTATGTCTAGTTTGTTTTAAGAAGTTGATGACCAAAGAAAAAATCCTCTCTCTCTAATCTTTTGCATGGAAATGATGAATAGTTGCTCTATCTTATTTCTTTCAAGTACCTAGCCTTCAAAGCATGAGTTCTCCTCATTAATAATGATGCCTTAAAATAAAATTAAATACATGGATGGCAAATACTTAATCTAAGGTCTAGATAATTGAGATATGACATGTGATGATCTGAGCTGCTATTATCTTGTTCTAAACAACACTAAAATTCCAGAGTTTTCTAAATATAAACATGACTAATAATTGCATTGAGTTAGATTAAGCTTTGTGACCCTGTGGGAAGTTATCATACCATTGAATTGAGATCACTTACACATTTCATCCATCTTTCGCATAAATGCTCATAATTATCTGTTGCTACCCTCTCAGAAGTTTATTGGAAGCATGTGGCTATTAAAAAAAAGAAAAAAAAAGAGAGAAAAGAAAAGAAAAAAAAGGGAGATCCGAGGAAATAAAAAGGGACAAGTGTCCGAAACCTCAAAAAGATAGATCCCGAGGAAATAAAAAGGGACAAGTGTCCGGAACCTCGAAAGAAAAAAAAAGAAAAAAAATATGTCAAAGGAAAAAAAAAATGGGCACATGCCCGACAGTAGAATTAGCCTGATAGCCATATGTCTCTGATAGACTGAAGAGAGTGAATATATTCAAAAGAGCATCCGACCCTATTTTTCCATACACATGCACTTCTTGATTCAATGGTTGGTTGACTTTCTCTTTGGATCCATTGTTTAATTTGACAATATATGTATTAATGCTTTTGAAAAATTAATTAAAACTCCGGGATAAAGGTGAAGTGAAAGAACTAGAGACATAGTGCTTGATTTTATCGTTCAATCTCTCAATTATTCAAGATCTAAGGTAAGAGTAATAAGCCCCATGAAGAATAACATGATATGTTTCGGAGAATTTTTGTTTAACAGCAGGTGTACTTGTTGGAAGTGAAGATATTGTAGCAACTCCTGATCCATTGTAAAGTTTTGGTTTTGCTAAGGGACTAGCAAAGGGTAAGCTTGGGGGAACTTGTTGACGCTGGTTATCTACCAAAATTAAAGGATAAATAAATATGAAAAGGGCATGATTTCAATCACCAACAAAGGTTTAGGGTTTTAATTGACAATATTCCACGAGTTTTGATGAATTATGATTCTGCAGGGACTAAACCAGGAAACCAGCGCTGATTCCTTCCCCTAGAAGGAAACCGACGGGAGATAACGCAATCGCCACATCAGGATAATTCTAGAAGACTCCAGGGTACGCAAGAAGACACCAGGAGGTCGACCACCGCGAGAGGCTACCAGGTGGGACCGACCGGTCCCACCCTATGACCGGTCGGTCTCCCCCCGGGCCCGTTGTCTTCCGTCTTCTGCAAGCTTCCTCCACCGAACCCTAGGACTCATCTCCACCGTCCCTGAAGTCGGTTTGATCCAACGGCTGCGGTTGATCCCTCAGGGCTATATAAGCAGCCCAGACCCCCCTCTCCAGGCATCTCCCTCTTCATTATTCATCTTCACATCAGAAATTAGGGTTCCAATGTAGAAGTAGAGGTCCCTCTAGATGAATCTCTTCTAGTTCATCTAGTAGTTGTAATCAAGAGCCAGCTATCAAGTAGAAGACTAGATACCCCTCTAGTAGGATTAGAACCTAGTCTTATTCTAGAACTAGAAGAGAGAGAGAGAGAGAGGAAGAGATCAAGAAGGAGCTCCGGCCTATCGGATCAACTTCTTCATCTTGTACCTGCGGATTCAAGTTCATCTTCAACTTGCTTCAGTGATTGTTTCGGTAATCAACGTCTATATTTAAGTTTGAGCCATTGTTCTTATTATTCTTAAGGTTTATGACTCTCTTTTGAGTACTTTAATTCTAGATGCGCTAGAGTTAGAGTAGTTGGATAGTGTAAGCGTGGTGCTTAGACTTGATAGCTCATAAATGCCTCCTATAACGCCGGTAGTAGTGGTTGTTCGCAAGGGTGACTCTTATAGCCTTGTTGATTCTTCTATAGTCCACTTACCCGTGTGTAGGCTCGGTAGGATTATACATTTGCATAAAAGACTCATACTCTGTTTGTGACCTTTTATGGCAACTTCCCTACTAAGAATAATATAAACATATCACTCTTAAATTGGAATTAGATAGCCTTAGTGATCCCCTCTATGCTTCTAGATTCTCCGTCCTTGTTAGCTACTCAGGGGATAGACTTTAAGACTTAACACTATCCGTTCCTTTGGGTTCGATATTAAAACTGGGTTACTCTGGTGAAGTGCTACATCGGTAGATCTTATCTGTGCGCTTGCAGATAAAGTAGAGTGTGCGTTAATTTATACCAACAATCTACTTGCTCGTGAGGTTTGAGTTGAATTCCTTCGGTGGAAATGATCCCCTCACTGTAAAGAACAAGATGATTCAAACGGTTTTGCAAACGAAGCAACGTGGAGAGAGATCGATAGACGGGAAACTTGAGGCGAAAAGCAAAACACGAAGAACAACACAAGAACGCGAATCACAACCTCAATTGCTAGCCGAAATTCATCCCCACGAGGAGACAACGGGAATCCGGTCCTGTTTCTGTAAAATCCAAATACACAGAGGTATGATTAAACCGTCTCTGCGGATCTCAGTAGCTACAGCAGGAAATGGGAGAGCAGGAAACCCTAAGTGAAAATAGCAAATGGCTGAGATGGTCCGGAGGGAGGGGTTGCCTCTCCTTATATAGCCTAATACCATTATACCCCTTCTACCCCTACTGCTAATGAGCGAGCAGGCTAACCCTAAGGGTATTCCTGACCAACTCAAATTTGATGGTGATCCGACGGCCACACCCGCACAACTGGTAGCTTCGCCTCGACGCGACCTCACTGATTGCCGCCACGTGCTGCCACCGCTCCGCTCGTCCTTTTCACAGACCTCGCCCCCGGTTTTGAAGCCGAAACTGGGAAACCTGTCTTCACGACCAACCCTCGGTTTTGAGGCCCAAACCGGGAAACCCGCCGTCCATCGCCTGAGTTTTGTGGCCCAAACTCAGAAACCCGCCAGCGCCCAGGTTTTGAGGCCCAAACCTGGAAACCGTCCTCAACCCGAGTTTTGTGGCCCAAACTCGGAAACTGGCCGCACCCAGGTTTTGAGGCTCAAACCTGAAAACCGTCCACCGGTGGTTTTTCTGTGGCTCAACCACCAAACCGAGCGGTCGAGGGGATGCACCGCCCGTGCACCCCGTCCACTGATACGTGTCCCCAGGTCCTCGACCCGAGCAACACCGTGCCCCGCAAGTCTCCGCTCGTCGCTGTCCCAGGCTATCAGCCACCACAGCTGATCCTCAGGCCACCGGTCCCTTAGTCCAAGCCTCACATCTGCCCTTCACCGCTCCCGGTCCATCGGCACGGCACGTCTCTACTTGACCTTCACCTTGCCTTCAATCACTGTCTCCGTGCTCGACACCTGCACAACACAAGCCAAAGAACATGCGCATCAAACCAGTTGACAATCACTCATCACTCAAGATCCGGCATACACCCATGTATCCGCAAGCTTCAGTTGCTATCCGACGTTTCTATGTTATTTTTACCAAGTTGGAATCCGCCGCCACTTCTCCCGCGTCTACTTTTCTATGTTATTTTTTTACCAAACTATTGGAGATACATGAAAAATTTACTTGCCAAAAGTTTTAGCAAGTTGCTAAATGACAACTTTTCCCAAGTCAATTTTTCCAAACAATTGGAAATGCTCTTATATAGCAAGTAAATGGCCTCCGATTCCAACTTGGAAAAATTTAGCAAGTCATATACCAATCTGTTGGAGAACGTTTTTTCTTCTTTTCCCAATAAAACAAGGATAGCAAGTCATTTTTCTAAACTATTGGAGATGCTCTTAGTGGTCTGCTTGCTCAGGTTCCTTCCAAAAGGTGCCTAGTTCAAGTTCCATGTGCCACACTTATTTGCTATTTTTTCTTTTTGATAAAATCAGGAATTAAATGTTAAAAGGGTCAACTAATCTTAGAAAAATACAAAATATATTTGTCCTGATGGTTTGCATCCTATATGCCATATATTTTTTTTGCGAATTAAATTTTTTTTATCCTTGATATAGAACTGACGTGGATGTCCACATCAATGCCATGTTGGATGCTTCATATGTGACCAAACCAACTCTGTGATGTACAATAATAACGAAAACTAAACTAGTTGTCACAATTATATCACCCTTGAAATGAACTGTCACAGATAGTGCAATTATGTGATGATTTATGAGAAGGTCGCCACTAAACCGTCATGTAAAGCACAATTTCTTGTAGTGTCCTGTGGGATGAACCGTAACCCTCAGATCAAACCGACCTTAAACAACGGCTAAGATACAAAGTAGAGGTCGGTTAGGTCACGTCGCACGAAGGAGAAGAGGCTGCCAAGTGGGCCCAGGCCGACCGGCCTCCCCTGGCCGCCGCCAGCCTCCCCCTTCGGTCAGGAGTCTTCTGGTACCTTCCTTCTTCGCCTAGAGTCCTTGTTCGATTGGTTTGCGCAACGAGTCGTGGTATGGTTGGATTCCTTGTCGTCATCTTCCTGTCTGGTCTCTGGATAATTCTGGTATTCTATAGCTGATGGAATCTTGTCGGTTACACCCCTGATCTTTATATGGATAATGCTTACTACAAGGAATCTAGGCTTCTGTGATGATTTTTTGAATTATGACACACCTTCTGTGACAACATCATATCGTCATAGAAGGGGTACACTGACACGAAAAAGCCTGTAATTGTCACAATCAGTTTGTCATAGATGGATGGTCCTTCTATGACAAACTAATTGTGACAATTACAAGCTTTTTTGTGTCAATGTACCCCTTCTGTGACGATATATTGTTGTCACAGAAGGTGCGTCATAATCCTGAAAATCGTCACAGAAGCCCAGATTTCTTGTACCAAGTCGTATTCATCGAGGACTCTCGCTCCGAGGCTCCAAATATGACAAGTGATATGTCTGTTTCGATCGTCTCGACGAGCTCGTCACAATGGTGTGATCTGATTCTTCACTTGAGATACTTTCTTATGATGAAATATTGAATATCCTGCAAAACAAGTGAGAACAACACAACTTGTGGAACTCGTTAGAATCAAACCCTATAGCTACACTCTTTGGATCATTGCGGATTATTTATGGGGTTAGTTGACGGTTTAAAATAACAGTTATCTACCATCAACACTAAGTACGAAGAGTACTTACACTTGTTTCTTTCTATTTTGGATAAAGATCCTGGATGGGTAACAGATGACAGTGGTGTTGGCGACTACCCTAAAGACTTTTAGGCTAGTGGTTCCACCAGTCGGCAGTCCCTATGGAGGTTGCCTATGTTTAGCGCTATGATGTAAGACATGTTTGACTTAACGTTATGTATTAAACATTGTGATGATGTCATTATTGTAATTTGTCGTGCTTATATGTGCGACTGATCTCTGAGCGTACATAAGTCTATTGCCTCAATTTTATTCTTGAAATTGGGATGTGACATGAAACGATAATTTCGCCTCTTCTATCAATATAGGTTTAGCGATAGTATTTATAATACGAGCCAAGTAAGTGGCTCACCATTAAGAGGCACTATAGAAACACTGCTGAACTCTGCTTAGTGGAAAGAAAGAACATAAATAATTTTAAGAGCTTTTAAAGACAACCGGACAAATGGACAAATATTTATCACTAACGTTTAATCAAGTTCCACTAGTTGTGTTGTCTATCTTTGAATTCAGCAGAAAAAGAAGAGAAGGACTCAAGAAATCATTATTAGTCTAATCGACTTCTGAGGAAAAGTATAAGTCAAGATCCAGCTTGGGGGAGAGCACCCTCAGTTATCATGATAAGTATCACTATCTTTTATATTAGTCCAATCTAGTTAGATTAAGTTAAGATAAAATACTGTTATAAACTAAATAAAGATTTTATAATAAATAAATGTCTAGGTGGATAAGAACCTATGCCCATATTAATATAATGAACTTATGCTCTGCCTTTTTAAGTACTTAATGTTTAAACTTGAATTTTCCTTGAGTTTTAGATAAAGTTGTTCTGAATAAACTCTGAGCCTAAAACCTGTGGATGCAAATACTTGATCCAAAGTCTAGATAATTGTGAGATATGATATAAAAAGGTTTGAGCTGCTGTTTATCTAATTCCTAGAGAAACTAGAGTTCTGGAGATTTATCTTTTGAAAGAATTAAAATCACATGATGAGATCCTGTATGACATAACATGAATTCCTACCTAGAGCCATTAATATAATTTTAAGATAAGGCTACTTGCTTTGTTCTAAGTTTTAAGTTATGGTTGAGAAATTTATCTTGCTCAAGAGATCAAGAATGTTTTATTAAAAGATTCACTCTTCCGAAGTAGTATTGTATTAGAGGCATGGGCTATGCAAAATTATAAAGGAGGAAATAAAAAGGGACAAGTGTCCGACTACCTCAAAGAGAAAGAAGAGAATTATGATAAAAGTATGAGAAAAGAATGATAGCCCATGGTCCCTCTAATTACAATATGCCAGCAAGAGATGACAAATTTCAAATGTTCTAAAGTCTTGATCTATAAGTATGACATCTTTCTTCCTAAACTTTGAACTTTGACTTAGTAAGATATGCTTTCACTTCTTAAAGCTCCAGATATATATCTATAGAAGAAGGAATATTGTATCAGTGAGGAATCATAAAATATAAAAGAGCGATTTGAGAGTGTCATACAAAGGAATCTCTGATCTTTATTTTGAAAATATGCAAAAACTCCAGAATAAAGGTTGATCAAAGAATCAGAGATACAGTGCTTAACCTGATTGTTCTATCTTTCAATTGTTTACGACCCAGGTGAAGGCAAAAGCTCCATGGTTAAAGGTAAGATGAGAAAGTCAGAATAATTAACTCTAAATCAAGAAAGATTTTTCTTATATATATATGAAGGCATAATAACAATTTCAAATAAATATTTGCTAAGGGACTAGCAAAAGGTAAGCTTGGGGGAGTTGTTGACACTGGTTAACTATCATAATTAAGTGATAAATAAATATGAAAAGGGCAAGAATATGATCACCAACAAAGATTTAGGGATTCAACTGACAATATTCCATGAGTTTTGGTGAGTTATGATTTTGCAGGGACTAAACCAGGAAATCAGCATCAATAGTTTCCCATAGAAGGAAACCAACGGGAGATAACGCAACTGCCACGTCGGGATACTTCTAGAAGACTCCAGGGGACATAGGATTGCACCACGATGAAGCTGACCACCAGAGGATGACTGGTGGGACCGACCGGTCCCACTAGGAGACCGGTCGGTCTCCCCCTGGGCCCACCTGGTTCCTTCCTTTGCAAGCTACCTCAACCGACTCCCTAGATGCATCTCGACCGTACCTCAAGTCGGTTTGATCCAAGGGCCACGATTCATCGGCCAGGGCTATATATACAGCCCCTGACCCCCCTCTCCAATTCATCCTCTCCTCATTGAAGGCAATCAGAGCAACTAGGAAATTAGGGTTAGACAGAAGGAGATCAATCGGAGGCTTCGAAACTTCATCCACCTAGATTAGTAGATAGAATAGGATTAGAGGAGGCAAGCTTCGCTTGGATTCCTGATCTAGTCACGAGAAGGCTCGATAAACCCAAGATCTTCTCTCTTGTATTAACATTATGGATCTAATTCATATTTGTTCTTCTAGTTCATCATTGTTCTTCATCGTTTATGTTCTAGTTAATCGTCTAGTTCATGTTCATCGTCTAGTTCATCATCTAGTTCATAATCTTGTTCTAGTTCATGTTCTAGTTCGTACTTTAGTTCTTATCGATGATCTAATTCACTTTATTGTTCATTATTGTGTTCTAGACATCAATACAATTGATATAATTAAGACATCAATGATTATATTCTTAGTTATAATGCTTATAGTTTGCTTTGATTATATATTTGGCATAGATAGTTTATCTTTATGTTTATACTCATGTTCGTATAGCGCTCATCTTAAAGTACAACGGATGGGTGATGAATGTTGTGTAGACGTGGTGTCTATACACTATTTATCTGCGAATACGTCCTATGTTCTGGATAGAGTGGTAGATCGCAGGTGTGACAGACCTGTTGAGTCCTTTGTATTCCACCTCCCGAATATAGTGTTCGGTATGGCTCAGTTAACTCATGGTATAAGGGTTACTATGCTTAACACCTTAGCTATGGAGTTGCCTCTTGATTATAAATATGATGTGACCTAGTCAATGATTGCTAAATATAATTGCACTAATCAATGTATGCTATAACTTATAATTAGAATAACTTAGGAATGTTCCTTGTTTATACCTGTTCTAATCATCATCTTGCTAGGCAGTACTGTTCTAAGTTTATCCTTGATTGATCTGATCTCTGTTATCCTTTATCAATTATCTATTATATTATATTATACCTATTTCCTGTCTATAGTAGTCAGTTTGTGTTATCAATCTTATTAATGTGTGCCATGATAGATGCTGTTAAGATCTTTCAATGCTATCATCACCTTGAATTGATTAGTCTCTAGGCTTAATATAAATAACGATACCTGAGACTAGCTTGTGTGAAATGCTCTACAACGGGTATGTTTATCTGTGCGCTTGCGGGTAAATATATATATATATATCTTAATCCAGTGCCCTGATATAATTACATTGCTAGCTTCATGTTGGGGATGACAACTAGACGTTAAGTGGAGTTAGTAGTGTCCCGTACACTCTTTTGTGCTTTCACTAGTTTATTATTTTATGTGACTCATTCTTAGAGTGAATCCATTAAGGAGTGTCAACAGGGGGATAGCTGGAAAAGGCTGGTTTCCCGGTTTGGGCCACAAAACCGGGGGTGCAGAGCGAGGACGGCACGTGGCGGCCATCGGAAGGTTGCGTGGAGGCAACACGGACCAGTTGTGCGGGCGTGGCCGTCGGATTCACCTACCACCGAGTTGGTCCAGAATAACCCTAGGGTTTAGCTGGTTCGCTCTGTAATTAGAATAAAGAGGGGTAGAGTAGGAAATAGACTTAGACTAGAATAGGATAAGTAGTCGGGGAGACACCCTCCTCCCCCTATCTCAGTTTTAGCCATCTCATTTGCTTCCTGCACTTAGGGTTTCCTGCTCTCCCATCCCCTGCTATAGCTAGCTGAGATCCGCAGAGAGACTCACCTCTGTGTACTGTGATTTTCGAGGAAAGGAGGCCGTAACCTCCTTGTCGTAGCGTGTGTTTGCGCTTCGGCCGCAAGATCGTGTGTCAATTCGCGTTTTGATTTGAGTTCATCCTTGTTCTTCGCGGATTGCTTTTTGCCACGATTTTCCCGTCGCTTGATCTCTTTGCTCGGTTCATCTTTCGCAGATCCGTTTGAACCGAGTTGTTCTAGGTCGTGAGGCACTTCTTTCTACCGAAGGAATTAATCTCTAACCTCACGGTCTAGGAGATCGATCGATTCTTCGTTTCGGGTTGAGTTTTCTCCCTTCCCCCGAATTTCTTCGATTCACCGATTTGGAGATAGGTTCGAGCCATGATCTCTTAGAGATAGCTCACTATACTCCTTGTGACTCATCTCACCAAGTTTGTTCCCTAGAGGATTTGTTTTGGGTGAGATCGAGGCGAATCGGTGGACGAACAGGGCTGCTGCGGGGTGACCGAACGCTTGATCGAAATGACCGGACGCTAGGTCAGTGCGTCCGGTGGTTGAACGTCTGCTGTGTTCTTTTTGATCTTGACCGGACGCACAGTTTTTCCTCTGACCGGACTCACTGTTGTCACTGTTCACCGGAGTTGTCACTTGTGACCGGACGCTCGAAGTGTGACCGGACGCTCCGTACTCATGAGTCCGGTCCAACTCAGAGAGGTCTGAAATTGGACCTTGGTTGACCGGACGCATCCGGTGCACACTGACCGGACGCAGCCAGAGTCCGGTCGAGTCTGTCCTGCGCAGTTTCGTCCGCAGCTTGCTCGTTCGTTGTCGGATTTGATTTCTGTCTTTTGCGTTGGCTTTCTAGGGTTGTGTAGTGTCCCGCTGTGCTTCTTGGAAGCATCCACCCTACATCTAGGGTCGTGGACACTAGCAAGCTCTAGGGTTTGTTTTTGGGGTTGACTTTGGGACAGTGGCATTGAGATTCCAAAAGGAAATTTTGAAGCTCCCATTCACCCCCCTCTGGTCGCTTTCGGGTAGCTTCTCGGTCCTTCAATTGGTATCGGAGCGGGTTAAGGATCTTCGACCTTAGCCGGTTCCAGATCCACCGAAGGCGACATGGATCGCGGCGTGGGCAAACCGCCGTTTTTCGATGGGACGAACTATGCGTATTGGAAGATACGCATGTCGGCCTATCTGCAGAGTTTGGGTGCTTCTATCTGGGATGTTTGCAACTCTGCCGATTACGTGGTCTTGGCTGCTCGTGTGACTCAGCATCAGATCGATGAGCACAAAGCCAATAGCCGAGCCCGTAATGCTCTCTTTTCGTGTTTGAGCGTTGGAGAGTTTGATCGCGTTTCTCACCTCTCTACGGCTCGGGAGATTTGGGCCACCCTCATGCGCTTTCATGAGGGCACCTCTCAAGTCAAAACCCGACTCTACGAGTCATTCAAGAGAAAGTATGAGAACTTCCGACATCAGCCTGGCGAGAGCATAGAGAGTTTATTCGCTCGCTTTCAGGTGATTGTCAACAGGATGAGGGCTAACAAAGAGCAGTTGCCTTTCGACGATCATGAGAGAGCTTTGAAGCTTTTGCATACTCTCGATCGGTCGGTGTGGGATTCCAAGGTTCAGGTGATCATCGAATCACCGAACTATGAGACCCTCACGTGTGACGAGCTCTTTAGTAAGCTCAAGTCCAGTGAGATTGATGCCATGGCGAGGGCCTCTTATGAAAATCCTTCCCGCCCGTCTATGGCTTTGGTTTCTGGCTCTTCCGCTAACCCCTCTGCTAGCTTTGCGCTTTCTTCACTCTTTTTTGTCACAGAGGACCAGCTGGAGTCTTTGGGAGACGAGGAGTTGGCTTTGCTTGCCAACCGGTTCACGCGGTTTCACAACAACCGCATGAACCGTCGCCGTAGAGGAGGACGCTCAGGATGCTATGAGTGCGGCGATCCCGACCACTTCATCGCCAACTGCCCCAAGAAGAACAAGCATTCGGGGAAGGGCGATCATGGGCACAAGTACGACTACAAGCGCAAGGAGAAGCACGTCCCCCCAAGGCACAAGAAGCGGGGCGGCTTCGACAAGGAGTACATCAAGAAGAAGTACTTGGAGAAGGCCCAGGCTGAGCAGCGTGCGTTCTTCGCCACGCTCAGCGACGTCGACGGCTCGGATGACGACTCCGCTTGCTCAAGCGACGACGAGTCCGAGAAGATGAAGAAGGTCGAGGACAAGCTGAACGGCCTCTGCTTCTTCGCCGACGACGAGGGCCTTTGCACCATGGCGCTCGACGGCGAGCTGGTGGACTCCCCTCGGAACGACGACGACGACGACACCTCCCAGGTATCTCTCACCTACGACGAGCTTTCTACCGAGGTTGAGAAGCTTACTGCTGCCCTCCTTAGCCAAGACAAGTTGCTTAGGCGTGCTGCTAGAGAGCGCAAGGAGTTTAGGCAGAAGTGGGAGGACACGGTGTGGGAGCTTGAGTTTGCCAAGTCCACCGTGGTTGTGTCGGAGGAGGTTGAGTGCGAGTCGTGCACCACGCACATGACTGACCTTCTCACTTTGAGAGGTAAGTATGCTGCGTTGGTAGGAGAGCTGGATGAGCTGAAGGCTAGACCTTCCTTGTTGGGTGCGTGCAAGACTTGTCCTGTCTTGCAGTCCGAGTTGGCAGAGAAGAATGCCAAGCTTGAGTCCTTAGAGAAGGCCAGCTCAGATAGCACTTGTGTCATGAGGTGTGCTTTGTGTGAGGGCTTGGAGATGGAGATTGCCAGTGTGAAGCATGGCAAGATGCAAACCGAGGAAGAAAACACATACCTTCGGACCATCTTGTCATGGGTGTCTTGTGGTGAGCCGCAGCTCGGGATGACGATCTCCCAATTCAAGCGAGCTGCTGGGGGTCCAGGTGTAGGTTTTGCGCAGGGTGTTGATCTTTCCGCTTTTGGGAAGATTGGTGAGTCTAGTGGTCTAAACCCGAGTGATAAGCCCAACTCCACCACTACTCCCAAACTGACCAAGCTTCCACCCAAAGATCGTGTGTCAATTCACGTTTTGATTTGAGTTCATCCTTGTTCTTCACGGATTGCTTTTTGCCATGATTTTCCCGTTGCTTGATCTCTTTGCTCGGTTCATCTTTTGCAAATCCGTTTGAACCGAGTTGTTCTAGGTCATGAGGCACTTCTTTCTACCGAAGGAATTAATCTCTAACCTCACGGTCTAGGAGATCGATCGATTCTTCGTTTCGGGTTGAGTTTTCTCCCTTCCCCCGAATTTTTTTGATTCACCGATTTGGAGATAGGTTCGAGCCATGATCTCTTAGAGATAGCTCACTATACTCCTTGTGACTCATCTCACCAAGTTTGTTCCCTAGAGGATTTGTTTTGGGTGAGATCGAGGCGAATCGGTGGACGAACAGGGCTGCTGCGGGGTGACCGAACGCTTGATCGAAACGACTGGATGCTAGGTCAGTGCGTCCGGTGGTTGAACGTCTGCTGTGTTCTTTTTGATCTTGACCGGACGCACAGTTTTTCCTCTGACCGGACTCACTGTTGTCACTGTTCACCGGAGTTGTCACTTGTGACCGAACGCTCGAAGTGTTACCGAACGCTCCGTACTCATGAGTCTGGTCCAACTCAGAGAGGTCTGAAATTGGACCTTGGTTGACCGGACGCGTTCGGTGCACACTGACCGGACGCAGCCAGAGTCCGGTCGAGTCTGTCCCGCACAGTTTCGTCCGCAGCTTGCTCATTCGTTGTCGGATTTGATTTCCGTCTTTTGCGTTGGCTTTCTAGGGTTGTGTAGTGTCCCGCTGTGCTTCTTGGAAGCATCCACCCTACATCTAGGGTCGTGGACACTAGCAAGCTCTAGGGTTTGTTTTTGGGGTTGACTTTGGGACAGTGGCATTGAGATTCCGAAAGGAAATTTTGAAGCTCCCATTCACCCCCCCTCTGGTCGCTTTCGGGTAGCTTCTCGGTCCTTCATCTGGCAGCTGTGTTTGGGTAATAAAATTCATAGGTGGATTGTACTAATCTTCCGTGATGGAATTCGGCTGGCAGGACGCAGGGCTTGATGAAGGAATTGAAGATGCCTATGGATGTTTGATCTACACAGCCGAATTCGTTATTAAACTTGCAAGGGAAGGTCAAGTTTTCATTCTCCCTATAAGGAAACCAGAGCACGTTGCCAAAACCTTTGAAGAACAGTTTGAAGAGATGACCAATGTCCATGTCAATGCTGATGGATGATGCTGCTTCTCCGTAAGTTTGGCAGGCTTTAACTCTTGCTGATTGGCCTTCGGCATAATTGATTGAAGGGAAACTCAAGTTAAGCAAACTCACAGATACTATCTGGTGCATATATAGTTGAAGCCACATTTGGACCAGCCACCAAGGGCCATTCACGCAGGCGATTTCTCTGCCTGTGTGCATCTGGATAGTGATCTGGTGCATCATGTGATAAACAGATCCCAGAAGGTATTTGCCTAGTGGAATTTGGGTGCCTGCTAATAAAACCTCGGCCATCACCATATGGTTTAAAGTGGGTTCATTGGATTTTCCACAAAAGATAAATCTGCATAGCCACATGTTCATGAAAGCTTTCAGTTCTTTGTCAGAGACAGTATTGGACGACTCCATATAGGTCTGGATATATTTAGCCCATCCGCATCCGGAGCTGACGGCTCTTTGACTGCTCTTGTTCTTGTATTTATATGGGTACACTGGTAGGGTTGTATTCAGACCAGTCATCATGAAGATGTCAGCTAAGGTGATGGTCATCATACCATGGCCAAAAATGAATGCATTGGTGCCATTGGACCAGAAATGGGAGGCCACTATCAGAAGAGGGTCATTTCTGAGTATTTCTGATAGAGATAATTCTAGGCAATGCCCAATGTCTTGGTTTTCCCAGTGGCTGCTGCTTTTTTCGAGTATCCTCCGATACCAATTCCGCCATCCGACAATTGGGGGAAAGGGCCAGTTCTTGAAGGTGTTCGGCCAGTGACTCAGTGGAGTGATTCCGGATTTGAAAGGAATTCTTTCAGTTTCTTTCTCAATAATGTCCGCCGGGTCAGGATTTCCCATTGGACCGAGAAGATAGGAGTCGGGATTGGCAACATAGGGAATCAGGATTTGGTTCTCATATTCCTTCAGAAAATAGCAAAGGGGAAAGGAGTTGAATCGAGGAAAAAACTAAGGGAAGATTGCTGAATATGTGAAGTTTACCTCTGGAATCTTGTCTTGAGTCGCCATTGGAAGCTCTAGGTGAAGGCCGGCTGCGCGAAGATTTGAAATTCTCAGATGGCGGCTGCAGTGTTAAGGGCAGAAACCTAGAGGGAAGAAGAAGCTTGTAAGCAATTCCGGAATAAAATGACTTTTATCCCGAAATTGAGGGGGCATGTGTTAACACCAAATTCTCACACGCACAGAGGATGATGAGTGGGCCCCGGCTGGTGGTGAAAGGACGTTCGGCGGACGACCAGGCGGTCGGCTAACCCTTAGGATTCGGTGAATGCCTATATGGTTGGTTATCTTGAAAGACGGCAACTTCATTCGGTAAAGGAGGCTTGCGCGAGGAGATGCATGGCAACGGGGAGTACCAGATAATGCAGATTTATATCTTTCCATATTCTTTTGTAAAATCGTAATCGTCTAGGACTCATATTTTGTCCAGGGTATAAATATAAACCCTCGACCATTGTAAAACTGTTCACAACCACATCAATACAAACCGGCCTCAGTGCCACCTATTTCGAGTCCCTAGTCGTGTCGTCGAGTTCTTCGAGAGGAATCATCGATCCGTCGACCTCCGTAAGTACCGGCAACCTTGTTATCATATCTAGTATCGTGCGGCGGATTTAGATATGGTGCAAGTAGTCTCGTACGTTAAGCTTAGTATCGTGCGGCGGATTTAAGCTTATGACGGGAAGTTTTTGCTCATGCCTTGTATCGTGCGGCGGATTGAGTCATGAGTAAAGATAGTTATCGGCTCTGTTAGATTTGGCAGATCTAATAGATTCATTAAGTTATCATGTGTTGTATGTTTTATTCATTTAACTCGTACAACACCTTTTGCCCAATCTAGATTGATCTTCGTTCGGCCTTGTTGCACGGGTTCACTTGTGTTTTTGCTTATCATAAGATCATAATGGCCGAATTGACTTTCAATCTAGATTGTTACATGTTGTGGGTTCATGTATGCCGATCATGTTTAGACTTTGATAAAGCCGGGTGCCGTGCGGCAGGTGCAGGTTTTAGATTAGTTTGATCATGCTTTGTTCACATGATCCTTCTTCATGGATCCCAGTTCGGTTAGTTTGCCGATTCTGGTTAAGCTTACACAAGTAATGAGTAAATATAGATCTGTTTAGGTATACATGTGCTTTTAGATTCTTATAATTAGATCGTATCATGCGGTGGATTAATCTAATTATAAGGAGTGGTGCAGATTTATAGCAAGTGGTATCATGCGGTGGATTAGCTTGCTTGAATTTATACTTGACGGGTTTATGAAGGCTGGACGTGCGGCAGATCAGCTGGATTGGCCTATGCATATGTTATCTAGATAGATTTATATTTATGAGTTGCCCTTTATACTTTATTGTTACATATGCATTCGGCATTCAACATGTTCATGATTTATCTTCATACTTGCCGAATGACATTTATAAAACCTGTTTCGACAAACAGCTTTCATAGCTGTGTGCTGTCGTGATTGGCTTTCAAAGCCGTACATATGGAACTGTCTGGTCACACCCGACACGTTCCAAGGTATTCTCATATTTTTATCCCTTGTTGGTTTTCAGGTCAAACCGACTGGCACGTTTCCGGAACCAGAACGCTCCGGGCACCCGATTGAAGCCAGCCTCGTTCGGCTTGCTGTGTGCCTGACGCGAGACGACACGTTTTGCGTCAACATTATCACCTTCGGCGACAATAGTAAAGGTAAGGTGTTGTCTCACGGGTCGGTGCAGGTTAATGAGCACTTTGTGTTGCGCAATGTTGCTCTTGTTTCTAACCTGCATTTTAACCTTCTTTCTGTTTCGCAACTTTTTGATGATGACTATGAGATTCGTTTTAAACCGAATCTCAGCCGTATTTTAGATCCTCAGGGCAATCTTGTATGTTTGATTTCGCCCTTTGGGAAAGTCTTTCGCGTGAATTTCTTGGAGTCGTTTGGTGTTTTCCCGCTGTCTTTTGGCTAGTCCTTCTTCCTCTGATCTTTGGAAGTGGCATAGGAGGCTCGGTCATTTAAGCTTCGACTTGCTTGCAAGACTTAGCTCACTTGGTCTAATCCGAGGATTGCCCAAGCTTTCGATGGAGAAGGATCTAGTTTGCCATTCTTGTAGGCATGGACAGATGGTTGCCGCTCCCCACCATCCAGTGACTAAGGTCATGACTTCGCACCCTGGAGAGCTTTTGCACATGGACCTTGTTGGTCCGGCTCGGGTGAGCTCAGTTGGGGGGAAGTGGTATGTTTTGGTTGTTGTCGATGATTTTTCGAGGTATTCGTGGGTCTTCTTTTTGACTGAGAAGACTGAGACTTTCTCTTCTGCTCGCAATCTGATTTTGCGTCTTCAAAACGAGTTCCCTTTGAACTCGATGCGAGCTATTAGAAGTGATAATGGTTCTGAATTCAAAAATTTGGATTTTGAGAAGTTTTGTGACCGCTTGGGTTTGGAGCATCAGTTTTCTTCCCCCTACACACCGCCCCAAAATGGTGTTGTAGAGAGGAAGAATCAGACCCTTGTTGAGATGGCCAGGACGATGCTCGATGAGCATAGGACTCCTAGGCGATATTGGGCCGAAGCTATGAACACTGCATGCTACATTTCAAATCACATTTTTCTGAGAGCCTTTCTGAAAAAGACTTCTTATGAGTTGTGTTTTGGTAGACAGCCCAAGGTGAGTTATTTTAGAGTCTTCGGTTGCCATTGTTTTATATTGAAGAAAGGCAACCTGGACAAATTTGAGTCTCGTTCTTCTGACGGTGTATTTTTGGGTTATGGCACTCACACTCGCGCATATCGTGTACTTAACCTTGATACTAACCGAGTCATGGAGACATCAGATGTCACCTTCGACGAGACCCTTGTTTGTCCTTCTTCTCGTTTTGAGCGTGCAGGTGATCATGAGGTTGGTGAGCCTCTATTCGATGATGAGGACGAGGATGCTGAAGGCATGGGTGACCCAGCATCGCCTCCACCTGCTGTGCCGCCAAGAGCGGCTTCTACGACGACTCACGGCCCCAACACGTCTTCTTCCTGGGGGCCGTGGGATCCGCCGCCCCGAGGGGTACCTTTTGTACACGGGGAGGCACCAGCTACTGTTGAGGGGGAGGCTACTTCAGCTCGGGAGGCACCACGACACATCCAACGCCAGCACCCCCCTCAGCAGATGATCGGCAACATCGACGAACGTGTCACTCGGTCCAGGTCACAGCAAATCTCGCACTTTGCTCATTCTGCTTTTGTTGCTAATTTTGAGCCCCGAGATGTTGGACACGCTTTGACGGATCCGGATTGGGTCAATGCCATGCATGAGGAGTGTTGACACTTCTTAATGCAATTGCTCCTAATAAACTTTAATGAAATGATTCTAGCAAAAGCCTTCAGAAATGTACAGGACACTCCTAGCATCACTTAATGTCAAGTTGTCATCCCCAACATGATACTAGAAATGTAAATTATATGTGACACTAGCTCAAAAGATATAAACAAATATTTATCCGCAAGCGCACAGATAAATATACCTGTTGTAGCAGCATTTCACCTAGGTTATCTAGGTATCGTTATTTATATTTTACCGAAGATAGTAACGAAGCTGGGAACCAGTAATTAAATACGTTTCAAAGATTGCAGAGATTATTATTCATTCATTTATTACTCATATGTCTAAACAGGGGTAAGACAAAGTAAAGATAAATAATGATAATAATGATAATAACGAGAGTTCTAGAGATAGAGCAAACTTCATAGATCAAGCAGAGAGTCTGGTGATTAATTAAGAGATTCGAATCCTAAGTTACTTCATATCTACTCAGCCTAGTGATTACTCTAGTTTATATACAATCATTTATAGCTAATTACTCTATCATCCATGATCAAGGGACATTACTAAATTAGAATCAAGAATAAAGTAATGAATTCTAACTTGTAACCGCATCCTACTAAGGTCTACACTCGGAGGGAGGACTACAAAGGACTCAAAAGGACTGTCACTCCTGCGATCTACCTCTCGACCCGGAGCATAGGATGTATTCCCAGGTAAACTTAGCCTGAACACCATGTTTACACCAGTTTGACCACTTAACTCTATCCGGAATAAAGCTAAGTACTTTACGAACATGATCATAAACTCTATCATAATCAGATCTATATTAAATATATAACTAGAATAAACTCCAAAACTAAATAAACTGAAATATATTAAAGTAGCATAAAGTCGAATAAAGATACAAATTACCGAGTATTCGACAATGATCCGGAGACTCAGACGAAGCTTCAAGCCGGATATGCCGACGAAGTCGCCTGCCTCTACTTGAATCTAACTAGACTAAACTTTAATCCCTGGAAAATATAGAATCACCAAAACTCGTGGAATTTGTTAGTTTAATGCGGATACATGGGTGTATGCCGAGTCTCTGAGTGATGAGTGATTGTCAACTAGTTTGATCGCATGTTCTTTGGCTTGTGTTGTGCAGGTGTCGAGCACGAAGACAGTGATCGAGGGCAAGGTGAAGGTCAAGTTGAGACGTGCCGTGCCGACGGACTGGGTGCGATGAAGGATGGGCGTGCCGTGCGGCGGACGTGCCATGCCGATGGATCGAGCAGTGAAGGGCGGACGTGAGGCTTGGACTGAGGGACCGGAGTGCCTGAGGATCAGCTGTGGTGGCTGGCAGCCTGGGACAGCGATGAGCGGAGACTTGCGGGGCACGGTGTTGCTCGGGTCGAGGACCTAGGGACACGTGTCGGTGGACGGGGTGCACGGGCGGTGCATCCCTTCTACAGCTTCGGTTTGGTGGCTGAGCCAGAGAAACACCACCGGGTGGACGGTTTCCGAGTTTGGGCCTCAAAACTCGGGTGCTCGGTTTCCAGGTTGAGCCTCAAAACCTGGGCGCGGACGGTTTCCGAGTTTGGCCACAAAACTCGGGCGATGGGCCGGTTTCCGAGTTTGGGCCTCAAAACTCGGGCGCTGCAGGTTTCTGAGTTTGGGCCACAAAACTCAGGCTGGAGGCTGGTTTCCCGGTTTGGGCCTCAAAACCGGGGGATAGCTGGAAAAGGCTGGTTTCCCGGTTTGGGCCACAAAACCGAGGGTGCAGAACGAGGGCGGCACGTGGCGGCAATCGGAAGGTTGCGTGGAGGCAACGCGGACGAGTTGTGCGGACGTGGCCATCGGATACACCTACCACCGAGTTGGTCCAGAATAACCCTAGGGTTTAGCTGGTTCGCTCTGTAATTAGAATAGAGAGGGGTAGAGTAGGAAATAGACTTAGTCTAGAATAGGTTAAGTAGTCCGGGGAGACACCCTCCTCCCCTATCTCAGTTTTAGCCATCTCATTTGCTTCCTGCACTTAGGGTTTCCTGCTCTCCCATCCCCTGCTCTAGCTAGCTGAGATCCGCAGAGAGACTTGACTCTGTGTAAGTTTGATTTTGAGGAAAGGAGGCCGTAACCTCCTTGTCGTAGCGTGTGGTTGCGCTTCGGCTGCAAGATCGTGTGTCAATTCGCGTTTTGATTTGAGTTCATCGTTGTTCTTCGCGGATTGCTTTTTGCCACGATTTTCCCGTTGCTTGATCTCTTTGCTCGGTTCATCTTTTGCAAATCCGTTTGAACCAAGCTGTTCTAGGTCGTGAGGCACTTCTTTCCACTGAAGGAATTAACCTCTAACCTCACGGTCTAGGAGATCGATCGATTTTTCGTTTTGGGTCAAGTTTTCTCCCTTCCCCCGAAATTCTTCGATTCACCGATTTGGAGATAGGTTCGAGCCATGATCTCTTAGAGATAGCTCACTATCCTCCTTGTGACTCCTCTCACCAAGTTTGATCCCTAGAGGAATTGTTTTGGGTGAGATCGAGTCGAATCGGTGAACGAACTGCACAGTTTCAAGGTGACCGGACGCTCAGCTCGGGCCGACCGGACACTGTTGGTGGTCCTTAACTCATATTTTATACCACCAACTTCATTATAAAAATATATAAAAATATTCCCAAGACTAGTGAATAGGGCTTTACACTAATACATTCCACGAGTTTTGGTGACTATTCGCTTGCAGGCATACATCGGTGGAAATGCATATAAAGGGATGGAAAATAATACATAAAACATCATTATGCAACACAAATACCAAGTGGCCCACTTACCATGCAATCCAGGCCTCAGACACAGGCCAAAATGCCCAACAAAGAACCCAAGTGGTGAAGGCCCAAACCAACTCCAAACCCTACGCGGGCTGCAGGACCTTGCTTCAGTAAAATGGGCGCCATGGGCTCATCCGAACTCCGATTTTGAATCACCACCCGTCCACGGAAAGCTAACGACGAGACCCATGTGCTTGTGAAAGACCAGCCTGATTTGGGCCCACCATGGGGCGGCCGACCCAGGGGGGCGACCGCCCCCCCAGAACATCGGTTTCGGCCCAAACTTGGTGAGGCGGTGTGTTGACTCCTCCCTAAGGCGTTAACGCGTGCAGATTAGTGCCATATTGTTAGTATAGGAGTGGTTCCACCCCCTCCTAGCCTATTTAAGAAGGCCTAGATCCCCTCTCAAAAGAACAACACACAAAGGAATAGAAGAGCACCTCTCTCTTGAGTAGATCCCCACTCCTTAGGGCCATGCCCTAGTAGCTTTCTAGAGTTGGAGAGTGAGATGTGAGGGAAGAGAGCGGGGAAGTACCGGGCTTGTCGGTCTCTCCCCGAGCTTGTACCTCGACGAGCCCTTACCTTGTACCCACATCAGGATCCATACATAGTAAGTGTTCGTGGTATCTACAGTATTATTGTTCTTTTGATTAGATAAGCTTTATCTCTTCTTGTTTGCGGGTTCGTCGTCCGTTCTCGTAGCGGATACTCTAGTAGAGGAACCTCTGAATCATTTGGAGGGGTTCCTGCGCAACGCTAGAGTAGTGATCAATAGCGTAGACGTGGTGTCTAGGCTAGGGTTCACCTTCGTTTGCCTCTTAATCCACGGGTGAGGGATCGGCGGCAGGTGGTGACAGCCCTGTTTGCCCTTAGTTTTCCCCACGTTCGTTTACGACGTAGAGCTACACAAAGGCCGGAGTTACCTGGCAGACCAGGTATAAGCCGGTGCCCGAAGTGAACAAGTAGAAGTAACATTTATCTATCTTTAGACAGTAAAGCTTTAGCGATCCGTCTCTATTCCCCTCTCTTTCTCTACCCTTGTGTTGTCCTTGGACGAACTAGATAGAAGAAATACCTCCGTTCCTCATGGAAATACGATACCCTGAATACCACCGGGTGAAGTGCTACAACGGTACTTCCGTGCGCTTGCGGATTCTTCTGCTTACGCTAAGAAATACCAACAAGCATTTCTGGCGCCGTTGCCGGGGATGGATCGTAAGGTCCATTCTTAGTAACGATGTTAGTAAGTGTCAACAAGCATTTCTGGCGCCGTTGCCGGGGAACGGTTGCTATTTTCTTCGAACCTAGTTCATCCTCGTATCTGTATCCCTTTTTATAAAAACCAAAAATATTTTCTTTTTACCTTTTCTATCATGAAGCCAACCACTCCAATTCAAAATCCGTCCGCTTCAAAGGGGGAGTTCGTCGAGCCAAAACCTTCTCCAAAACTTTCATCCAATGATGGACTCCACCCTTATTTAAAATCCATAGCTCGGGCACTACACTTCTCTGGTTTTCATAATGAAGATTCTTTTAACCACTTGCTAGATCTTGAGGAAATTTGCTCATGCCTAAGCATCCCAGGCATGACAAAAGAAACGATTAAGTGGAAATTGTTTTCGTCTTCCCTCAATGGGGAGGCGAAACAATGGTACGCTAATGTCGTAGAAAGTGTGAATGGGGATTGGGAAGAACTTAAAAACAAGTTTTATCTTGCATTCTTCCCTAGATCCCGTATCACCTCTATACCAAAGGAAATCCTCCATTTCGAGCAAGATGAGGAGTCTATAGGTGCAGCCTGGGCCAGGTATTTGACGATACTACACGCTAGCCCAAACATGTCTTTACCCGAGAGCGTGCAATTGCATCTCTTTTCTACGGGTCTAGATGAAGATGCTGCCCCAGTCCTTGACAGGGCCGCTGGAGGGTCGTTTTCAAGCAAATCTACAACGGAACAGAGAAAAATCCTTGATAACTTCCTAGAGAAGCACACTTCTCCCGTTGTAGAACCAAAAACTCTCCAAAACAAGGGCATGTCAAGTTTTGAGGAGCCCTCATCAGTCGAATCAACAACTTTGCCATACATAGATTCGACTTTTGAGCCCTCACCCGAGCTGCAAACACCGATAATGCTTTATCCTTTGGAGTTTGCAATTGAATTCGAGGATTATGACAGAATCACGAACCTTCGTAGGTACGAAAAACGCTCGACATATGAAGTGTCCCCTAAAATAGAGCATTCAAAAGAATTGTTAGTGGAGGTGAAACGTTATTCTGATGTAATTCGGATTCTTTCACCCTCCACGACCATATCTTGCACATTTAGGGGAACAATTGTCGATGCTCTTCACAACCCATCGGTCGGAACAAATATCATGTCAAAATTCTTAGCGGAATCTCTTTTGGGTAACACTCCGCTAATCCCGACCGATAAACTCTTTGAAGGTCCGCCAGGGTTTCTCTGGGAGTGTTGTGGAGTTGCTAAGGCCGTACCTTTTGAAATAAACGAAAACGTGGTTCACCTAGATTTTCATATCTATGACATCCTCAAATTCGAACTTCTGTTAGGCCACCCTTTCGAAAAACTTTCCATAGAGAAACCATTCCGTGGGGGCCCTGATGAACAGTTGGGAGCAATCACTTCCGCCGAGTCTATCGCTAGTTCCGCAAATCCAAAGGCGAAGGAGCAGCCCAACGCTAACTCATGCGAGGTGGTAAAATGCATAGCTCCGTGCGTTTCGTTTGAGTTTCAATCTCATCCTTGTGAAACGATACGTCCACTACCATCCTTGCTCGAGCTTACTCCGTGTCCCTCTGGCCATCATAACGTTGTTCTTGACAGCAGTCAAGATTCAACGTTCGTCCTTCATGATATATCTTTCCAGTGCAAAAACATTCATGCCATGGACATGTGTGAAGCAACAACTCTAGAAACCAAGCAAGAATCTGTTAATGAGCATGATAACTTCTCTTTTGAGATCCCTCATGTCACATGCTCACTTTTAGGTTCTCTAGAGTTCGTTTTGCTTCAAACCACATGCTTCTACGAGGATCACAACCTTCTCTTGATTCTCGTTGTCAAACTCTTTAAGAGAATGGTTGTGGATGCTTATGTTTATCACAAACATTGCAAATCCCGTAGATGCATGGTGGTGCTAACCTTGCAGCTTGAGTGTTAATGCCAAATACTTGGTGGTGAACTGGGATTTACACCACCACTGTAGGCTGCAAGATGAAGTTCCCAAGGTCAAGCTTAAGACTATAACTTAAGCACTACCGGGAGATACCCCGGATTATCCTAAAAAAAAGAAAAAAAATATATTTATTTAATGATTTAAAAAATAGCTTTATATTTCTTTTATTACTATCATTAAAAAAAATCTTAATAAAAATAAGATCATGCTATCTAGTTAGTGTGCACCTACGGGTATTCTTGGTTGTTAACCCTTTTCAGGACATGATCAAGAAGAACAAGGGTACATACGATGTAAGAGAGCATGAAGAGCTTCAAAAAAAATCATCAAATGCCTTACTCATATTTATCTCCATAAGTTTACTAGACCATACAATTTCATGCTTCTTATTGTTTATGACGGTTGCTCTAGTTTGGGTATACTGGATCCGGTACATCCATTGGTCTTTTTTTAAATTAAGCATGGTGCTTAGGTTAAAATGACCTTCTTTAATCAAAATTTGACATGACATTAGATTTTGATTAATGAACCTAAGTTGTTTGCATAAACAAAAGAAGTAATCTTTAATGGAGATGAACCAAGGCTAGCACTTTATAGCAAAACTTATCTTAGCCTTGTATGAGTTTTGCTTAAAAAAAAGAGAGTTTTCCTAAATGATAAAAATAAAAAAAAGGTTTTTCATAATAAAATTGAGCCTTCCCAGTTTTCAAACTGGTAGAGCCTTTCTTTTTGTTTCTTTTGTTTTGTTTGAATAAGCAGGTACAAGAATAAGTGTGGGGGAGATCTCCCAAGTATAACCTTTCACACAATTGAGATCTCCCCAACACTTTGCACAACATCGAGAAACCTAACATGGAGAAGGACAAGGTAAAAGGTTTTAGAATGGATTGACTTAACTTCCGGGTTGGTCAAATCATTTCTAACTCATCGTAAACTCCTTCATCTTCAAACGATGGTTTGTGCAAAACTCTATCCTCACATCTCTCATGTTTTGAAGATTAAAACTAAACAGATTAAAAAGACAAAACTTTTGACATGTCATCTCCAAGTTATCCTTTGATAAAATTTGCATACTCTTTATTCCTTGCTAATATTCCTATAACTTGTGAACACATTTCATAGGGACCCCATGCTATCTAAGTAATTGAAATATGAGATATAGTAGGATGAAAATGAACCTTGCTCTTTCATGTGAAGAACTTGGGATTTATTTTACAAAAAAAAAACAAAGTTCAAATAGCATGCTCCTCAATGATATGAAAATTCCTACCAAAGCCATATCTAGTGTTAGATTTTAAAACCTCCAAATACTTGCAACTTACTACTGCATTGAGTTTTGTCAAGTCTTGTTGATGCCTTGTTGAGAAACTTATCATGCCCCTAAGATCAAGATTCACGTACACCCACATAAAAAAAATGCTAACTCTTGCACTAAGAGTTACGCAAAAACATGCCTTTCCATTCCACCAAAATAAAAACTCCACCACTTGTGTTATGAACCTCTCTTCCCAAAATTCCTTTTTACTTTTGCAAAATATGGGCTATGAAAAAAATAATCCCATGCCAAAAAGCATGAAGAAAAGAGAAAAGATGCCATGCCAAAGAAGCATGTGCCAAAAAATGAGAGAGCAGAAAAAAATGGACAAGTGTCCAAATGAGAAAACAATGGGTACTTCGATGCCCGCCTCTCTCTAAAAAAAAATAATAAAGATAGCCCATATTTTCATAAGTTTCTAAAAAAAAGGGGGAGAGAGAAGCATGACAAAGGAGTTCAAAAAAAAATATATACATATATATTCCCCACACTTGCACTTCTTGATCTAAGGGTATGGCATCTTTCTCCTCGGATCCGAGATTTGACTTAGCAAAATATGCGGAGTAAGTATGCCTTCATATCTTTACCTACCCAAACTCCACAAAAGCTTTTTAGGAATAGGAAAGAAAGAAGGCAACACTTTGGTATGCCTTGGTGAGGAACCAAACACATAAATGAGCGATTTGAGAGAATCATTTGAGGAGCTAAGCTATGGTTTACATTTTGAAAATGAAAACCCAAGTTTCTGAATTGATTGATGCAAGGGGATTTGAATCCATGTTGTTCCATTTTTCAATCACCCAAGATATCATGGTAGACACTTCAGAGTTCATAAGTGCAGGTGAAGCTTGGAATAACTTGTATGCAGGTTACATATCAGAGAGATGACCCATCTTAGTCCTAATCTTTACTCGAGGACGAGCAAAGGGCTAAGTGTGGGGGAGTTTGTTGGTGGTCCTTAACTCATATTTTATACCACCAACTTCATTATAAAAATATATAAAAATATTCCCAAGACTAGTGAATAGGGCTTTACACTAATACATTCCATGAGTTTTGGTGACTATTCGCTTGCAGGCATACATCGGTGGAAATGCATATAAAGGGATGGAAAATAATACATAAAACATCATTATGCAACACAAATACCAAGTGGCCCACTTACCATGCAATCCAGGCCTCAGACACAGGCCAAAATGCCCAACAAAGAACCCAAGTGGTGAAGGCCCAAACCAACTCCAAACCCTACGCGGGCTGCGGGACCTTGCTTCAGTAAAATGGGCGCCACGGGCTCATCCGAACTCCGATTTTGAATCACCACCCGTCCACGGAAAGCTAACGACGAGACCCACGTGCTCATGAAAGCCCAGCCCGATTTGGGCCCACCATGGGGCGGCCGACCCAGGGGGGCGATCGCCCCCCCAGAACATCGGTTTCGGCCCAAACTTGGTGAGGCGGTGTGTTGACTCCTCCCTAACGCGTTTCCGCGTGCAGATTAGTGCCATATTGTTAGTCTAGGAGTGGTTCCACCCCCTCCTAGCCTATTTAAGAAGGCCTAGATCCCCTCTCAAAAGAACAACACACAAAGGAATAGAAGAGCACCTCTCTCTTGAGTAGATCCCCACTCCTTAGGGCCATGCCCTAGTAGCTTTCTAGAGTTGGAGAGTGAGATGTGAGGGAAGAGAGCGGGGAAGTACCGGGCTTGTCGGTCTCTCCCCGAGCTTGTACCTCGACGAGCCCTTACCTTGTACCCACATCAGGATCCATACATAGTAAGTGTTCGTGGTATCTACAGTATTATTGTTCTTTTGATTAGATAAGCTTTATCTCTTCTTGTTTGCGGGTTCGTCGTCCGTTCTCATAGCGGATACTCTAGTAGAGGAACCTTTGAATCATTTGGAGGGGTTCCTGCGCAACGCTAGAGTAGTGATCAATAGCGTAGACGTGGTGTCTAGGCTAGGGTTCACCTTCGTTTGCCTCGTAATCCATGGGTGAGGGATCGGCGGCAGGTGGTCACAGCCCTGTTTGCCCTTAGTTTTCCCCACGTTCGGTTACGGCGTAGAGCTACACAAAGGCCGGAGTTACCTGGTAGACCAGGTATAAGCCGGTGCCCAAAGTGAACAAGTAGAAGTAACGTTTATCTATCTTTAGACAGTAAAGCTTTAGCGATCCATCTCTATTCCCCTCTCTTTCTCTACCCTTGTGTTGTCCTTGGACGAACTAGATAGAAGAAATACCTCCGTTCCTCGTGGAAATACGATACCCTGAATACCACCGGGTGAAGTGCTACAGCGGTACTTCCGTGCGCTTGCGGATTCTTCTGCTTACGCTAAGAAATATCAACAAGCATTTCTGGCGCCGTTGCCGGGGATGGATCGTAAGGTCCATTCTTAGTAACGACGTTAGTAAGTGTCAACAGACACGTCCGGTGTTTGAACATCGAGCGGAGTTTTCAGGCACTTGACCGGACGCACCATCCTGTGATCGACCGGACTCGCTGCTGTCACTGTTCACCGAAGTTGGCTCGTGTGACCAGACGCTCAGGTGTTGCGACCGGACGCTTCTCCCCGTGAGTCCGGTCCAACTCAGAGAGCTCCCAGATCGGGTTTTGCTCGACCAGACGCGTCCGGTGCTCCCTGACCGGACGCACCCAAAGTCCGGTCGTCTCTGTTGCAGCGCGTTTTCGTCCGCCGATTGCTCGTTCGTTGACGGATTTGGTTTCCGTCTTTTGCGTTGGCTTTCTAGAGTTGTGTAGTGTCCCGCTGTGCTTCTAGGAAGCATCCACCCTACATCTAGGGTCGTGGACACTAGCAAGCTCTAGGGTTTGTCTTTGGGGTTGATTTTGGGACAGTAGCATCGAGATTCTGGAAGGAAATTTTGAAGCTCCCATTCACCCCCCCCCCTCTGGTCGCTTTCGGGTAGCATTCTCGGTCCTTCAATTGGTATCAGAGCGGGTTAAGGATCTTCCACCTTAGCCGGTTCCAGATCCACCGAAGGCGACATGGATCGCGGCGTGGGCAAACCGCCGTTTTTCGATGGGACGAACTATGCGTATTGGAAGATACGTATGTCGGCCTATCTACAGAGTTTGGGTGCTTCTATCTGGGATGTTTGCAACTCTGCCGATTACGTGGTCTTGGCTGCTCGTGTAACTCAGCATCAGATCGATGAGCACGAAGCCAATAGCCGAGCCCATAATGCTCTCTTTTCATGTTTGAGCGTTGGAGAGTTTGATCGTGTTTCTCACCTCTCTACGGCTCGGGAGATTTGGGCCACCCTCATGCGCTTTCATGAGGGCACCTCTCAAGTGAAAACCCGACTCTACGAGTCGTTCAAGAGAGAGTATGAGAACTTCAGACATCAGCCTGGCGAGAGCATAGAAAGTTTATTCGCTCGCTTTCAGGTGATTGTCAACAGGATGAGGGCTAACAAAGAGCAGTTGCCTTTCGACAATCATGAGAGAGCTTTGAAGCTTTTGCATACTCTCGATCGGTCGGTGTGGGATTCCAAGGTTCAGGCGATCATCGAATCACCGAACTATGAGACCCTCACGTGCGACGAGCTCTTTAGTAAGCTCAAGTCCAGTGAGATTGATGCCATGGCGAGGGCTTCTTATGAAAATCCTTCTCGCCCGTCTATGGCTTTGGTTTCTGGCTCTTCCACTAACCCCTCTGTTGGCTTCGCACTTGCTTCACTCTTTTCTGTCACAGAGGACTAGCTGGAGTCGTTGGGAGACGAGGAGTTGGCTTTGCTTGCCAACCGGTTCACGCGGTTTCACAACAACCGCATGAACCGTCGCCGCGGAGGAGGACGCTCAGGATGCTATGAGTGCAGCGATCCCGACCACTTCATCGTCAACTGCCCCAAGAAGAACAAGCATTCGGGGAAGGGCGATCATGGGCACAAGTACGACTACAAGAGCAAGGAGAAGCACGTTCCCCCAAGGCACAAGAAGCGGGGCGGCTTCGACAAGGAGTACATCAAGAAGAAGTACTTGGAGAAGGCCCAGGCTGAGCAGCGTGCGTTCTTCGCCACGCTCAGCGACGTCGATGGCTCGGATGATGACTCCACTTGCTCAAGCAACGACGAGTCCGAGAAGATGAAGAAGGTCGAGGACAAGCTAAACGGCCTCTGCTTCTTCGCCGACGACGACGGCCTCTGCACCATGGCGCTTGGTGATGAGGTCGGAGGCGAGCGGGAGCACACTCCTCGGAATGACGACGACGACGACACCTCCCAGGTATCTCTCACCTACGACGAGCTTTCTTCCGAGGTTGAGAAGCTTACTGCTGCCCTCCTTAGTCAAGATTAGTTGCTTAGGCGTGCTGCTAGAGAGCGCAAAGAGTTTAGGCAGAAGTGGGAGGACACGGTGAGGGAGCTTGAGTTTGCCAAGTCCACCGTGGTTGTGTTGGAGGAGGTTGAGTGTGAGATGTGTACCACGCACATGACTGACCTTCTCACCTTGAGAGGCAAGTATGCTGCGTTGGTTGGAGAGGTGGATGAGCTCCGTGCTAGGCCACAGCTGTTGGGTGCGTGCAAGGCTTGTCCTGTCTTGCAATCCGAGTTGGCAGAGAAGAATGCCAAGCTTGAGCCTTTAGAGAAGGTCAGCTCGGATAGCACTTGTGTCACGAGGTGTGCTTTGTGTGAGGGCTTGGAGATGGAGATTGGCAATGTGAAGCATGGCAAGATGCAAACCGAGGAAAACACATACCTTCGGACCATCTTGTCATGGGTCTCCTGTAGTGAGCCGTAGCTCGGGATGATGATCTCCCAATTCAAGCGAGCTGCTGGAGGTCCCGGTATAGGTTTTGCTCAGGGTGTTGATCTTTCCACTTTTGGGAAGATTGGTGAGTCCAGTGGTCTTAAACCGAGTGAGAAGCCCAACTCCACCACTACTCCCAAACTGACCAAGCTTCCACCCAAAGAGCCACCTAAACCTACCACCAAGGATGGGGTAATTGAGGAACCCCCGAGAGCTCCGCCCAAGAACCAAGTGTGGGCACCTAAGCCAAACCACCTCAAGAACAAGCTTGACACAATGCCACCCATCCAGGAGGAGTGTTTGCCACAGAAGGGCAAAGTGAACCATACCCACAGCCCAGCGTACCAACAACCCCCTTTGCGTGCGGTGAGGTACCAGTGTGACTTCTGTGGGAGAGATGGTCACTTGAGTGAGTTTTGTTTTCGGCGCAAGAGAGAGGCGCGCCGTGCTCGGGAGATGGACAACCTGGACATGTACCACCCTTTCCATGGTGTACATGGGCCGAACGTCCAGAGGAGAGCTGCTAGGCCCGGAGGTGAAGTTCCCAGGCCTAGGTAGAGGAGAGCTCTGAGGAGGGAGACTAGGTCTAGAGGTCCAGAACCTCAAGTGTCTAGGCATAGGTCTCGTAGAGAGCGAGCCCGGCGGGAGCCTGCAGTTGCAGGTTTTGCACCCCGAGGCAGAGGCTTTGTAGTTGAGCGCTTTCCCCCACTGCGTTTTGAGTATCGCGGTGAGCGCATCTTCCCCAGCGGACCACGTTTTCCTGTACGTGGTGATCGCTACCCTCGTAGTCAAGCTAGGAATGGTTTTTACCCTGACCGTTCTTTTGAGCAGCCGGCCCAACACTGGTATTCCCCTTACTTCACTAACCCCAGTGTTGGACCGTATGCTCACCCTATGTCTTTTTATTGATGTAGGTAAGTCGGTTGGAGGACATTTGGTTGGTGGATTCCGGTTGTTCGAGGCACATGACCGGAAACGCCAAGTGGTTCTCCAGCCTTAGCCCGGTCGCCGCAAAAGAGTACATAACCTTCGGCGACAAGAGTAAAGGTAAGGTGTTGTCCCACGGGACAGTGCGGGTTAATGAGCACTTTGTATTGCGTGATGTTGCTCTTGTTTCTAACCTGCATTTTAACTTGCTTTCTATTTCGCAACTTTTTGATGAGGACTATGAGATTCGTTTTAAACCGAACCTTAGTCGCATCTTAGATCCTCAGGGCGATCTTGTATGTCTGATTTCGCCCTTTGGGAAAGTCTTTCGCGTGAATTGTTCGGAGTCGTTTGGTTCTTCTCGCTGTCTTTTGGCTAGTCCCTCTTCCTCCGATCTTTGGAAGTGGCATAGGAGGTTCGGTCATTTAAGCTTTGACTTGCTTGCAAGACTTAGCTCACTTGGCCTAATCCGAGGATTGCCCAAGGTTTCGATGGAGAAGGATCTAGTTTGTCATTCTTGCAGACATGAGAAGATGGTTGCCGCTCCCCACCATTCAGTAACTAAGGTCATGACCTCGCACCCTGGAGAGCTTTTACACATGGACCTTGTTGGTCCGGCTCGGGTGAGCTCGGTTGGTGGCAAGTGGTATGTTTTGGTTGTTGTTGATGACTTTTCGAGGTATTCGTGGGTTTTCTTTTTGACTGAGAAGACTGAGACTTTCTCCTTCGCTCGCAATCTGATTTTGCGTCTTCAGAATGAGTTCCCTTTGAACTCGATGCGAGCGATTAGAAGTGATACTGGTTCCGAATTCAAAAATTCGGATTTTGAGAAGTTTTGTAACCGCCTTGGTTTGGAGCATCAGTTTTCTTCCCCCTACACACCGCCCCAAAATGGTGTTGTAGAGAGGAAGAATCGGACCCTTGTTGAGATGGCCAGGACGATGCTCGATGAGCATAGGACTCCTAGGCGCTATTGGGCCGAAGCTATGAACACTGCATGCTACATTTCGAATCGCATTTTTCTGAGAGTGTTTTTGAAGAAGACCTCTTATGAGTTGCGTTTTGGTCGCCAACCCAAGGTGAGTTATTTTAGAGTCTTCGGTTGCCATTGTTTTATATTGAAGAAGGGCAACCTGGACAAGTTCGAGTCTCGATCTTCTGACGGAGTGTTTTTGGGTTATGGTACTCACACTAGAGCGTATAGGGTACTTAACCTTGATACTAACCGAGTCGTGGAGACATCAGATGTCACCTTCGATGAGACTCTTGTTTCTCCTTCTTCTCGTTTTGAGCGTGCAGGTGATCACGAGGTCGGAGAGCCTCTTTTTGATGACGAGGACGAGGGTGCTGAAGGTATGGATGATCCAGCACCCCCTCCACCTGCCGTGCCGCCAAGGGCGGCCTCGACGACGACTCACGGCCCCGACACCTCTTCTTCCTGGGGGCCGTGGGATCCTCCACCTCGCGCTGTACCTTTTGTACCCGGGGTGGAACCAGCTCCTGTTGAGGGGGAGGTCACTTCTTTCCGGGAGGCGCCACGACACATCCAGCGCCAGCACCCCCCTCAGCAGATGATCGGCGACATCGGCGAGCGAGTTACTCGCTCCAGGTCACAGCACATCTCCCACTTCGCTCACTCTGCTTTTGTTGCTAATTTTGAGCCCCGAGATGTTGGACACGCTTTGACGGATCCTGATTGGGTCAATGCCATGCATGAGGAGTTAGAGAACTTTGAGCGAAATCGGGTTTGGGTTCTAGTTCCACCTCCACCTGACTGTAAGCCTATTGGGACAAAATGGGTTTTCAAAAACAAGCAAGGAGAGGATGGCCACGTTATTAGAAACAAGGCCCGGCTTGTAGCGAAAGGTTATAGTCAAAAGGAGGGGATAGACTATGAGGAGACATTTGCTCCTGTAGCACGTTTGGAGGCTATTAGGATACTCTTGGCTTTTGCTGCATCCAAAGGTTTCAAACTTTTTCAAATGGATGTCAAGAGTGCCTTCTTAAACGACTACATAGAGGAGGAGGTTTATGTTGAGCAACCCCCCGGTTTTGAAAATCCCAAGTTTCCAAACCATGTTTTTAAACTCCATAAAGCTTTGTATGGTTTGAAACAAGCCCTAGAGCCTGGTATGATAGGTTGAAGACCTTTTTGATAGCTAAGGGTTTTAAAATGGGATGTGTAGATAAGACGCTCTTTCTCCTCAGGCAAGGCAAAGACACACTCTTGGTCTAGATTTACGTGGATGATATCATTTTCGGTGGTTCTTCTCACGCTTTGGTTGCCAAGTTTGCAGATACTATGAGCAGGGAGTTCGAGATGAGCATGATGGGCGAGCTGACATTCTTTCTCGGGTTGCAAATTAAGCAATCCCGAGAGGGGACGTTTGTGCACCAGGGCAAGTACATGAAGGACTTGCTGAAGCGGTTCGATATGGGTGAGGCCAAGCCTCTTCCAACACCCATGTCGACGACACTACGCTGGATGCGGACAAGGATGGAGAAGCAGTGGACCAGAAGGAGTACCGCAGCATGATCGGGTCGCTGCTCTACCTGACGGCGACACGCCCGGACATCCAGTTCGCGGTGTGTCTGTGTGCGCGCTTTCAGGCGTCGCCGCGCACTTCTCACCGTCAGGCGGTGAAGCGCATCTTTAGGTACCTTCGTTTCACGCCTGAGTCATTCACTTGCTCGGTCTGTTCATATGATGTTTAAAATTTGAACCAAGTTTAGTGAATTGAAAAGATCGAGATGGGATTGCTTGTCAACACCTCACGGTATCGAGACTGTTTCTCATTGCACTTTGAGTTAAACTTAAGCCGTGTAGTGTATGACCGAAACCGTAGCTTTAAGCTTCTGATTGCTTCGGCATAGGCTTCGCTCGGTTGAAAAGTTAGGCAATGACAGGCTTTCAACCTCTCGCAATCACATGCTAAATAATTGAACTTCTGAATTCCTTACCGCTGCAACTCCGATATAAAAATGATATCACAAGTCTATGTTTCATTCCTATGCATGATGATTGAACTTTGCTAGGGGTAGTTCACCTTGTATATATGCTTAGCACTTGTTTGGATTCCTACCTATACATGTGTAGTGCTATTTTGATGGTGACTATCTTTTTGGCTAAAAACTGCTCATTTGCTCATATGCTTCATATTTCGTACGTGTGATCAGTTTGAGCTTTCGCTATTTGAGTGCTTAGTTGTGCCATTGGAGCTATACTGATTAGAGCATTTTTGCACTCTTTTGATTATATGCCTGAAGCTCCTGACTTGCATTTCTGACGTCATATGCATTTTGGAGGGGAGAATTCCATTAAGGGGGAGAATTTGCCAAGGGGGAGATCTTTGCCCTATGTCTTGATAAGTGCATTTTCAACTAAGGGGGAGAAATTGCAAATCATATGTCTCCCAGTGTTCAACTAAGGGGGAGCTTTTGTTAAGGGGGAGTCCCTGGTTGCTTGCACTTATTGAGGGGGAGTTTGCTAGTTGTGTTGAGCCGTTGCCTCTGTCTTGAGGGACTAGCAAACTTTTTCAGGGTATTTTGTTTTTGATGGATCTTCAATTGGTTCGGAGTTCCCTTGGTCGCTTTTTAGTTGATTCGGAGCTGTCCTCAATTGGTTCAGAGCGTGTTTTGCCGAAAGGCATTTGTATCGAGCTTTCTCTGCTAGTTGTGTTGAGCCTCTGTGCCTCTATCTTGAGGGACTAGCATTTTGCTTCGATCTTCCTCCGATTTCAATTGGTATCTGGACTTCATTGGATTTCAATTGGTATCTGGACTCCATTTGGTATTTGCTAGCGGTGTTGAGCCTGTTCTACCTCTTCTTGAGGGCTAGTTTTCCTTTGCTTGGTTGCGTCGAGCCGTTGCCCTTGTCTTAGGGGACCACGTTTTCGCTTCTTCCACTTGACCTTCTTCTGCTTTACTATGCTTTTGGGTCATTTGGTCGAGTTCTCTCTTCTTCTCCTTCCTACCTTCTTTCTTTCATTATGATTTGTGTGTGTAGTTGACAATGCACTCATCAAGGGGGAGATTGCGGATACATGGGTGTATGCCGAGTCTCTGAGTGATGAGTGATTGTCAACTGGTTTGATCGCATGTTCTTTGGCTTGTGTTGTGCAGGTGTCGAGCACGGAGACAGTGATCGAGGGCAAGGTGAAGGTCAAGTTGAGACGTGCCGTGCCGACGGACTGGGTGCGATGAAGGATGGGCGTGCCGTGCGGCGGACGTGCCATGCTGATGGATCGAGCAGTGAAGGGCGGACGTGAGGCTTGGACTGAGGGACCGGAGTGCCTGAGGATCAGCTGTGGTGGCTGGCAGCCTAGGACAGCGACGAGCGGAGACTTGCGGGGCACGGTGTTGCTCGGGTCGAGGACCTGGGGACACGTGTCGGTGGACGGGGTGCACGGGCGGTGCATCCCTTCTACAGCTTCGGTTTGGTGGCTGAGCCAGAGAAAAACCACCGGGTGGACGGTTTTCGAGTTTGGGCCTCAAAACTCGGGTGCTCGGTTTCCAGGTTGAGCCTCAAAACCTGGGCGCGGACGGTTTCCGAGTTTGGCCACAAAACTCGGGCGATGGGCCGGTTTCTGAGTTTGGGCCTCGAAACTCGGGCGCTGCGGGTTTCTGAGTTTGGGCCACAAAACTCAGGCTGGAGGCTGGTTTCCCGGTTTGGGCCTCAAAACCGGGGGATAGCTGGAAAAGGCTGGTTTCCCGGTTTGGGCCACAAAACCGGGGGTGCAGAGCGAGGGCGGCACGTGGCGGCAATCGGAAGGTTGCGTGAAGGCAACGCGGACGAGTTGTGCGGACGTGGCCGTCGGATACACCTACCACCGAGTTGGTCCAGAATAACCCTAGGGTTTAGCTGGTTCGCTCTGTAATTAGAATAGAGAGGGGTAGAGTAGGAAATAGACTTAGTCTAGAATAGGTTAAGTAGTCCGGGGAGACACCCTCCTCCCCTATCTCAGTTTTAGCCATCTCATTTGCTTCCTGCACATAGGGTTTCCTGCTCTCCCATCCCCTGCTCTAGCTAGCTGAGATCCGCAGAGAGACTTGACTCTGTGTAAGATTGATTTTGAGGAAAGGAGGCCGTAACCTCCTTGTCGTAGCGTGTGGTTGCGCTTCGGCTGCAAGATCGTGTGTCAATTCGCGTTTTGATTTGAGTTCATCGTTGTTCTTCGCGGATTGCTTTTTGCCACGATTTTCCCGTCGCTTGATCTCTTTGCTCGGTTCATCTTTTGCAAATCCGTTTGAACCAAGTTGTTCTAGGTCGTGAGGCACTTCTTTCCACCAAAGGAATTAACCTCTAACCTCACGGTCTAGGAGATTGATCGATTTTTCGTTTCGGGTCAAGTTTTCTCCCTTCCCCCGAAATTCTTCGATTCACCGATTTGGAGATAGGTTCGAGCCATGATCTCTTAGAGATAGCTCACTATCCTCCTTGTGACTCCTCTCACCAAGTTTGATCCCTAGAGGAATTGTTTTGGGTGAGATCGAGTCGAATCGGTGAACGAACTGCACAGTTTCGAGGTGACCGGACGCTCAGCTCGGGCCGACCGGACGCATCCGGTGTTTGAACATCGAGCGGAGTTTTCAGGCACTTGACCGGACGCACCATCCTGTGATCGATCGGACTCGCTGTTGTCACTGTTCACCGAAGTTTGCTCGTGTGACCGGACGCTCAGGTGTTGCGACTGGACGCTTCTCCCCGTGAGTCCGGTCCAACTCAGAGAGCTCCCAGATCGGGTTTTGCTCGACCGGACGCGTCCGGTGCTCCCTGACCGGACGCACCTAGAGTCCGGTCGTCTCTGTTGCAGCGCGTTTTCGTCCGCCGATTGCTCGTTCGTTGACGGATTTGGTTTCCGTCTTTTGCGTTGGCTTTCTAGAGTTGTGTAGTGTCCCGCTGTGCTTCTAGGAAGCATCCACCCTACATCTAGGGTCGTGGACACTAGCAAGCTCTAGGGTTTGTCTTTGGGGTTGATTTTGGGACAGTAGCATCGAGATTCCAGAAGGAAATTTTGAAGCTCCCATTCACCCCCCCTCTGGTCGCTTTCGGGTAGCATTCTCGGTCCTTCATTTAAACCCCCTATTTCTAAGTGGGCAATCCTTTTTGATACTTATTCAAGTCTTGTTGACAATAAATAATGATAGTTAATAGATGTCAACAAACTCCCCCAAGCTAAACTTTTGCTAGTCCCTTAGCAAACATAGGGTTCAAAGAGTGAACATAAGCCTTCAACTAGAATCTTCCTTGAAAAGAATTTGAAAATTTGTTTTACATGTTCCTTTCACCAATCCTTTGCCTTAGTCTAGAATAATTGAAAATTTAGAAGCAATCAAGTCAAGCACCATGTCTCAAGTTCCTCATTCCAACTTCTACTCCGGAGTTTTGCAAGGTTTTTACAATAAAAGCTCAGAGAACTTCTGTATGACATTTTTCAGATTGTATATATTTTAAGATTAAAAACATACCTTACTAAGTCAAAGTTCTAAGCTTAGGGAGAGAAATGTCATACTCTTTAGATCAAGTATTTTAACCTTTTTGAAATTGTCAACTCTTACTGGCATATTGCAATTAGAGGAACCATGGGCTATCATTCTTTTTCCTTTCATATTTTTATCACATATTTTTCTTTTCTTTCTTTTTCTGAGGTAGTCGGACACTTGTCCCTTTTTCTTTCCTCCTTATCATATTTTTGCATAGCCCATGCCTCTAACACAATACTACTTCGGAAGAGTGAATCTTTTATATTTATGAAAGCTTGATCTTTAAGAGCATGATAAACCTCTCTACCTTAGCTAAAAACTTAAACAGAGCAGGCAGCCTCAAAGTATGAATCATTAATTATCAGGCTTAATTATTATGTCATACAGGTTCTCATCATATGTTTTAAAGTTTTCAAAGTTAAAAGTCCAGAGATTCATTGAAACTAAGAACAAGATAGATAGCAGCTTAAACTTTTTCATTTCTAATTTCTCAACTATCCAAACTTTGGTTAAGATCAATGTTTTGAGAGATTTTTTTTTCATTAAGAATTTTGAAAGGAATTGTTATGCAGTTGAAGCTTATGTAAAGCAGTTCTTCTTTTCTCTTTTTTTTATTATTCTACATCAAGATTAATTTATTCGAATGCTAAGCAAATACTAGCTAACAATACTGAATTAAAGTGAAAGGGTACAGCATACTTACCTCGGGAATAGGGGGTCCTCCCCCAAGCTAGTTTTATTCGTACGGTGGTGGTGGCTGGGGTGGATTGATTCCCATCTGCCCGAAGAGGTAGTAGAAATTCTGGTTTGTCTGGGTGCCTTGATGATGTATTTCTTCAAGAGTGTGGCGCATGTCTTCTTGACCCGTCTCAAGATGAGTAAGACGAGTGTCAATTCCCTAAAAGTAAGGGTCTCTTTGGTACGGGGACTGGTGATGTGGCTGATATTCTGGGTAACCATGGGTGGCATGGTAAGAGTATGGGTGATGAGTGGCATCATGAACACCTCTCCCAGAGAAAGACATTCGTCCTCCCTGGAAGTCATGCATCGTATCCTCTTCGCGATGAGGTGGAGTGTAGTTGCGAAAGTTTCCTTGTCCCCATGAATCTTGTGGTGTATGTGGCTCATAGGCAGTAGTATCTTCCCAGGCTTGATAGTGCAATGAAGATGGTTCGGCTCGTTCGAATCCTTGATAATGAGTGTAAGCTGGTCCAGGTGGTGCAGCGTCTTCTCCTTGATATCTTGGGGCAGTGTTTCTTGTGAATCTCGCGGAGGGGCTTCTTCCTACTCCCATGCCAGGTCTCTGCAGGTTAAGCAAAAAGGTTTCCACGACATACAGACCAAGTGATCTGTTTGGCAACTCATATTCGTTTGTATAGCCTTTATATTGCATATAGAGTTTGTTATTCCTTTTCTTAATAAGATGTGCTTGGCTGAAAAAGTAGAGACCTACGACTGGTCGTGGAGTGGAGATGTAAATGATATTTCCATTTAAGCTTAGATTTCCAGCAAGACGAGTAACCCAAGAAGTGATGGATATAGGGCCTTGTAGAGTGTGTATGTAAGGCCAGTATTCTACCAGGAGTTTTACAGGTGAAATTTTAGTTTTCTTAACCATAGCATACATAATCTTCAACTCTTCAGTTCTAACAATACGACCTTCTTGTCTAGGAAAAAGAGTAAAGCCTAACCACTTGTGCATCACCCTTAAAGTGGGGTTGTGTATATCATTGGTACAAGGGTGATGGTCTGCTCTCTTACCAGTGATGTCCTCCCAAAAACTATTTCTGTCAAAGTTCCTTAGGGCGGTATCTAATTCTACAGTGCAGATTTCAGGAAAACCCAAATTTAGGTTGAACTGTTTCCAAGTGAGAGTGAAAGGTTCATTGTACAGCCTAAAATAAACATATGTGTCATCCGAAGAAAGAGTGCAAAGAAATTCTAGAGTGAGCAATCTACAACCTTCTTCGGAAAGCTCCCAAGTGTTCTCCCATCCAATATTATGAAAAACTAGATCGAACTCAGAGTCCATACCTGTATCTCGAAGAAATTGTGAATCGAAGGTGGGAGTGTGAGTGTACTCTTTATCGCGATAATGCCTGAATAGGTCCTTCTCGTAGGCTCTTTGGAGCTTGATGTGCCTATCATGAAGAAGATCACGTGGCTCGGACCGGCTTATGGTAGAGGATTGGGGCAGGGATGACGTATCCATGTCCGAGCCTCCTTGTGATGAGCCAGCTCGCGAACGGCTTCTTGTTGTTCGGAAGGTGAGCGTGTTCTTTGCTTTTCTCAAGAAGTTGCTCATCTTTGCTGCAGAAACAAGAGAACACACAAACAAAACTAGTGGAACAAGTGAGGGTTAGAACAAATAAATGTCAGAGAGTTAGCGGTCCAAAGGTTAGTAGTCCAGGAGTCAGTCGTTCAAGTTGATAATTTTATTTCAACTTCTCCTAGTTTATTAACTAATTGGGCAGCACTTCCCCTCTCTTGATGATTTCTCTCGCTTGTTTCCACTATCCTTTCCTACTAGCTATTTGCTCAAAGCTTCCTCCTCTCTACTTCTCTCACTCAGAAACTATCCACTATGGAGAGCTAAACAAACTTGAAATTGGAATTCTGTATTTCGAAGTGAAGTTGGTGTTTCTGAAGAGGGGAGTGTGTGGAGAGTGTGAAGAGAGCTTGCCTTTTTATAGGAGAAGAAGGGGGTGGCCGGTCAGTCTAGTGGTGGGACCGACCGGTCCCCTGTGGGGCCCACTTTCTTCCACCTTGATCCCTTACCTACCTTGCTCAAGTTCCCACATTTTGGAGTATATGCCGACGGTGCATGTGGTGGTAGGTGGGATAAGTGGTTGTGAGTGCATGTGATGATATGAAATGATATGAGGTGGGTCCCAGGTTTTTGTGGGTCCGTATGTCTCCCGTATTTGTATAATGCAAATATAAAGAAAATTGCTTTTATGAAACTATAGAAAATGAGGATTCTAATGATGAAATTCTTATATGTTTTTATTGTCGTAGTAAATGATACTTACGGGGTCCGTAAATATTAATTACATGGGGCGGATTTTATGATATAAAAATAAATTTTTATTTTTTATGCATGCAATAAGTATAAAGGTGCAGAAAGTAAATACTGATAACTACCGAGTTACCTCTGGCGAAGGTTCGGGGTTTAAAGTCCACCGAATTGGACTTTCCAGTCTTCTTTATTCTTCTTGATGGGTCTCCACTTCTAGAGATGGTAGATTTGTTTCTTGAGCTTTATGGTGTTCTAGAGTTGAGCATTGTTCGGGCCGTGGTTTGAATGAGAACCTTTCTTCCTTTCCATTTATGGTGAATTTGATTTCTCCAGCTCTGACATCAATATGGGCTTTAGCAGTGCTCAAAAATGGTCTTCCGAGGATAAGTGATATTTTTGAATCTGGGTGCATTTCCAGTACCACAAAGTCCACTGGTACGAAGAACTCTTTAATCTTGACTGGGATGTTCTCAGCAATTCCTATGGGGTATCTAAGTGATTGATCAGCCAGCTGAAGACACATTGGTGTTGACACAAGTGCTGAATGGTTGAGCTTATAGTAGACTGATGCGGGCATCACACTAACACTAGCTCCAAGATCGCACAACGCATTGCTAAACCGTTGATTTCCAATTGAGCATTCTATAGTGGGGCATCCAGGATCCTTCTTCTTTTCCGGTATTTGATTGAGGATAGCCGCACTACACTCTTCTGTCAGCTACTCAGCTCGATTACTTCAGTAGTTGGCAGTGGTCGTTTGTTGTTGAGTATATCCCTCACATACTTAGCATAGGTAGGTACCTGTAATGCATCTAGTAGAGGAATATTGATATATAGTTTCTGAATAACTTCAACAAACTTACTGAACTGCGCATCTAGCTTTGGGTTTCGATTCCTGCGTGGGAATGGTAGAATGTTGGTGTCTTGAAAGTCTATCGGTCTTTCTTCATTTTGCACTTGAGTCTCTTGAATTTCATCATCTTTTTCTTCTGCCCTTGGAGGTGTCACTGGTGTTGTCTGCCTTCTTTGTGCTCCTGCGGGGTATGGCGGATCTCGGGTGGTTCTCCCATGTCTGGTGGTGATTCCTTTGATCTGCTCATGGCTAGTGGTAACAGGTAGAACAGCAACCAAATGTGATATTTGGGTTTCTATTTTCTTATTATAATTGAGTTGATCTTTAATGGCAGAAGAAAATTCATCCATTTTAGTATTTATGTTTTCAAAAGTTTTATCATTTAAAACAAGTTTTCTAGTAATATTATCATTTATCCTGGCTTGTTCTAAAATTAAATCTCTTAAAGTAGGTTGCTTGGAATTGGAAGAACTAAAATTACTGGTATACTTATCTGGGTTGGAAGGTTGTTGTTGACGCAATCCTTGCTTGTGTAGAGTGGTAGAGTTATTGATGATGTTAGCTTCTTTTTGATCTTCGGGAAATTCTATTCCCAAATACTCTCCACTTCTAGTTTGAGCATCAAATGCATCTTGAATAGCTTGACGTTCTTCCTTGTAATTGGCTCTCTGACTGAGTCGATCCATAAGTACATCCATTTTAGTTGATATTGCACACACTTCTTCTTCTTCAATTTGGTGACAGCGTTGAGTGGTAACTTGTTTCCAGCTTTGATTCTCAGCTATCTTCTCCATTAGACATTCTGCTTTTCCGAAAGTGAGTGACATAAATGATCCTTCAGCGGTGGCATCAAGTTGCTCTCTTGCTCTTGGTAATAATCCGTGATAAAACAGTTGCATGAGCAGTTCGTCCCTTATTCCATGATGTGGGCATCTTAAGGTTTGTTCCTGAAAACGCTCCCAAGTCTCTGGAATGGTTTCTCCTTTTTGTTGCTGAAAGTTGTAAATCTTTCCCCTTAAGATATTGACTTTGCTAATTGGGAAAAATCTTGATAGAAAGATCTCTGAACACTTCTCCCATGTCTTGATGTTGTCCATGTTTGAATAGAACCACTGCTTCGCTTTTCCTTTCAGTGAGAAGGGAAAAAGACGAAGAAGTATGATGTCCTGGGGAATGTCCTTGATGATGATGGTGCTTCCAATCTCCAAGAAATCTTGTAGATGAGCAGTTGCATCTTCTTCTTCCTTTCCACCAAATGTAGTAGCTTGTACCATGTTGATAAGACTTGGCTTGAGTTCAAACTCGAGGTTGTTCGTCTAGAGTGTAGGTCCGGTGCGAATGTTCCTAACACTTGGAGTAGAGAACTCGAGCAGTGTCTTGTTGGCCATGGTTTGACTTCTGATGTAGATCTCTCACACGATCAAGTTGATTACTGATTTGAAAGTGATGTATTGCAACTGGATCCTGTGTTACCTTGTATATGATATAAACAAAGAAAGGCAAGGGTAAGCCTGCCAAGACAGAGGTACAAATGAATGAATAAATAATCTCCTTTGTTAAATTTTGTTTTTAGTTCCCGGTGGCTTCCGTTACTTAAATAGATTTCCCCGGCAACGGCGCCAGAAATGCTTGTTGACACTTCTTAATGCAATTGCTCCTAATAAACTTTAATGAAATGATTCTAGCAAAAGCCTTCAGAAATGTACAAGACACTCCTAGCATCACTTAATGTCAAGTTGTCATCCCCAACATGATACTAGAAATGTAAATTATATGTGACACTAGCTCAAAAGATATAAACAAATATTTATCCGCAAGCGCACAGATAAATATACCTGTTGTAGCAGCATTTCACCCAGGTTATCTAGGTATCGTTATTTATATTTTACCGAAGATAGTAACGAAGCTGGGAACCAGTAATTAAATACGTTTCAAAGATTGCAGAGATTATTATTCATTCATTTATTACTCATATGTCTAAACAGGGGTAAGACAAAGTAAAGATAAATAATGATAATAATGATAATAACGAGAGTTCTAGAGATAGAGCAAACTTCATAGATCAAGCAGAGAGTCTGGTGATTAATTAAGAGATTCGAATCCTAAGTTACTTCATATCTACTCAGCCTAGTGATTAGTCTAGTTTATATACAATCATTTATAGCTAATTACTCTATCATCCATGATCAAGGGACATTACTAAATTAGAATCAAGAATAAAGTAATGAATTCTAACTTGTAACCGCATCCTACTAAGGTCTACACTCGGAGGGAGGACTACAAAGGACTCAACAGGACTGTCACTCCTGCGATCTACCTCTCGACCCGGAGCATAGTATGTATTCGCAGGTAAACTTAGCCTGAACACCATGTTTACACCAGTTTGACCACTTAACTCTATCCGGAATAAAGCTAAGTACTTTACGAACAAGATCATAAACTCTATCATAATCAGATCTATATTAAATATATAACTAGAATAAACTCCAAAACTAAATAAACTGAAATATATTAAAGTAGCATAAAGTCAAATAAAGATACAAATTACCGAGTCTTCGACAATGATCCGGAGACTCAGACGAAGCTTCAAGCCGGATATGCCGATGAAGTCGCCTGCCTCTACTTGAATCTAACTAGACTAAACTCTAATCTTGACGTAGAGCTCTAACTCTTCTCTCTAGAAACCCTAATTTCTGTCTTGTCTTCTGGTCTTGATCTGTCTTCTCTCTCTGGAGGGGGGTCAGGGGTCTCTTTATATAGCCCTGGGCGATGAACCGCGACCGTTCGATCAAACCGACTTCACGTAGGGCTAAGATTGATCCTCAAAGGCGGTAGAAGTAGCTTGCAGAGGACGAAACAGTGGGGGCTCCGTGGCCGACCGACCGGTGGGCCCTGTGGGACCGGTCGGTCCCACAGGTCAGCCCCCTGTGGTGCCTTCTCTCGTGGTGTCTCGTGGTGTCTCGTGGAGTCCTCTAGCGATAACCCAACGTGGCCGTGAAGAAATCTGCGTCGGGTTCCTTCTTGGGGAAGCGATGTGGTTGATTTTCCTGTTTAATCCCTAGAAAATATAGAATCACCAAAACTCAAGGAATTTGTTAGTTTAAACCCCCTATTTCTAAGTTGGCAATCCTTTTTGATACTTATTCAAGTCTTGTTGACAATAAATAATGATAGTTAATAGATGTCAACAAGGAGTTAGAAAATTTTGAGCGAAATCGGGTTTGGGTTCTAGTTCCACCTCCTCCAGACTGCAAGCCTATTGGGACAAAATGGGTTTTCAAAAACAAGCAAGGAGAGGATGGCCACGTTGTTAGAAACAAGGCCAGGCTTGTAGCGAAGGGTTATAGTCAAAAGGAGGGGATAGACTATGAGGAGACTTTTGCTCCTGTAGCTCGTTTGGAGGCTATTAGGATACTCTTGGCTTTTGCTGCATCCAAAGGTTTCAAACTTTTTCAAATGGATGTCAAGAGTGCCTTCTTAAACGGCTACATAGAAGAGGAAGTTTATGGTGAGCAACCCCCCAGTTTTGAAAATCCCAAGTTTCCGAACCATGTTTTTAAACTCCACAAAACTTTATATGGTTTGAAACAAGCCCCTAGAGCCTGGTATGATAGGTTGAAAACCTTTTTGCTTGCTAAGGGTTTTAAAATGGGATGTGTAGATAAAACGCTCTTTCTCCTCAAGCAAGGCAAAGACACTCTCTTGGTCCAGATTTATGTGGATGATATCATTTTCGATGGTCTTCTCACGCTTTGGTTGCCAAGTTTGCAGATACTATGAGCAGGGAGTTCGAGATGAGCATGATGGGCGAGGTGACATTCTTTCTCGGGTTGCAAATTAAGCAATCCCGAGAGGGGACGTTTGTGCACCAGGGCAAGTACACCAAGGACTTGCTGAAGTGGTTCGATATGGGTGAGGCCAAGCCTCTTCCAACACCCATGTCGACGACGACAGCCCTGGATGCGGACATGGATGGAGAAGCAGTGGACCAGAAGGGGTACCGAAGCATGATCGGGTCGCTGCTCTACCTGACGGCGATACGCCCGGACATCCAGTTCGCGGTGTGTCTGTGCGCGCGCTTTCAGGCGTCGCCGCGCACTTCTCACTGTCAGGCGGTGAAGCGCATATTCAGGTACCTTCATTTCACACCTGAGTTTGGGATTTGGTATTCTGCTTCCTCCACCCTCTCCCTTTGTGGTTATTTCGATGCCGATTTTGCTGGTTGTCGTATTGAGCGCAAGTCCACTTCTGGGACTTGCCAGTTTATTGGTTCTTCTCTTGTATCGTGGTCTTCTCGCAAGCAGTCTAGTGTCGCTCAGTCTACCACAAAGGCTGAATATGTTGCTGGGGCTAGCTACTGTTGCCAGTTGCTTTGGATGATGGCCACTTTGCGTGATTTTGGTCTGAGCTTTTCTCGCGTGCCTTTGCTTTGTGACAGCACGAGTGCTATTATCGTTGCTAAGAACCCCGTGCTTCACTCGAAGACCAAACACATTGATGTGCGCTTTCATTTTTTGCGAGACCACCAGGAGAAGGGTGATATCGACCTTCGCCTTGTCGATACTCATCATCAACTGGCTGATATTTTCACCAAGCCTTTAGTCGAATCAACCTTTAATAGGTTGAGGGGTGAGCTTGGTGTGTGTTTCCCCTTTTAGATGAGGGAAACATTTTGGATCTTGTATAATAGACTGACTCTTTTTCGTTTGTATTTCTTTTCTTTTGCATTTTAGCATACGCATTTACATTTCGAGCTTCATGTTTATAATCATTAGAATGTAAAAGGAGTGAGTTCAACCCAAACCCCGATGAAGAAAAAGACCAAAGGGGAGTCGTCGAAGAACCCTAACCATAGCAACAATGGGAAGAAGAAGGTCAGTTCTGCCGTTCCCCTCCTCGGCAATGAAAAAGGGTGTTTTCTGTTATGCAAATGTATGCATATTCTTGTTATCTGTAACTCATGTATATATGCTCCAAAAATGTTGCAAGTTGTGTTGTTAAGTGTCTCATAAAATGCTCTATGTTATGATTTTGTTGCATGCCATGTTAATTATGGTTATGGATAGGGATTCAATAACTTGCCTTCAAAGCACAATATAACACAGATATTTGAAAATACACAGATACTATTGTTAGGTAACTATTTGAGACAGTGGTCAATGGTTAATTATATAGCTTGTCCGTTAACTATTTAGGGTCAATGGTCGCTGGTGGACTGACATTGGGGCTCAAATGCTTATTTTGGTTAATGGTGACCTGCAGGTACCCTATGATAGTGATGTGCAAGATTCATCGTTTGCCTTCTACGAGCAGGAGCAAGAGGATGAACTCAAACATGCTGCTTCCATGGCGCATTGGCTGTTTGAGACAGCTGAAAACGATGTCAATAAAAAGCTGAAGCGACGCACAAAGAAGATGTCATATGCAGTTGATGACTCCTTAGAGAACCTCTTGGTCGACTTCAAGTACAGCGTGCTGGAACCATTTGAGCAGACCAAGAAGTCTTCTTCTGTAAAGTTGCTGCGAGAGATGGTTCATGCAGCAAAGGCCTAAGCATAGTGTGCTTCGAGACACTGTACGACGACATGAAGCATAGTGTGCTGAAAGGTCTGGAAGAGAAGATGAAGAAGAAGAAGTAACTCTGGTCTGCGAAGCTTCTGTTGTGCAGTTTATGTGCTGCTGGTAGTGTATTAAATAATGAAAGAACTATGTTATCTGATCTGGTAGTTAGTTAGAACTAATGCAAGCTTAGGTTGTTATATACCTGCGGTCTGTATGCAGGTAGTTGAACTTTAGGTGTACTGATGTCATGGCCCTTCCAAGATGTTAGCTTTTGGTTTTCTTGTATGATGGGATTCGGACAGTGCCATGCTGAACTTTAGGTAGTTGGACTTTATGCAGTTATTGTCTATGGTGTGCATATCTGGCTTTCTGGGGCCTAGCTTCAAATGATTTGCCTTGCCTAGCTAAAAAAGGCTGGATAATGCAACCCTTTTTTCCCCTCGAACATTGATTTTATTAAGTGTTTTCGGGGCACATCCCAAAATATAAATTTTAGCGCATTTTCTTAGTCAGTTGTTTTTGGAAATTTCCGAAACTAAACTTGGCCAGAAGATCATGTCATGAGCGCCAGCAACTAACTACAAACGCTTGCCTATGTTCAAAAGCAAGAAGCTACGAAAGCGCGCCTGATTTTTTTCTTTCCAAATTTTGTAGCCGGCGCGCTGATGAGTGGGAACCAAAAGTGGCGCCATTTTTTCCCTCCGAAATTATTTAGCAAGAGTGCCAAACTAACGCGCCAATGACCACGTTTAAGCTGAACAGTCGCGTTGATATATAGGCCCACTCCTCAAATCCTATCTTAATTAATCACCTTTCGCTCGTTTAGGGTTCCACAGACAACGCCGCCGCCACCACACTGTGTTTTCGATCGTCTTCCCATCTCCCGGCCTAGATGCCGACGTCGAGCGACACGACAAGGGGGACCCCCTCATCGTCGACAATGTTGCGCACACCTGCGTCGGCGATTCTGCCTACAACCATGGTGACACCAACGACTGCACCTTCCATGGTCGCGCCCACCAGATGTAAGGCGACGGCTTCGCTCTTTCGGGAAAAGAGTTTGTCCAACGATGACACAATCCATGATAGCCAAGATCCACAAGTACCTTCGTCTCAGGACGAGATCGAGAACAGGTACGTAATTAACAGGGTCCTTGCTGTATTAGTTTTCTTTGGAATATATTAGATTTGTTTGCTAGGATTAAACTAAAAGCATCTGCAGTAAGTATTGTGACATGCTTTCAAAGATTGGCTAGCTTATCTGCATTCCAAGGACGAAGCCTTGGGTGAGTTAAAAAAAATCCCTTGTGTGTATATATATGGATTTTGAAATGTGCACTCATATTATTGTTCTTTTTCAGAGTTACAAGATATATACAGGGAGGACACAATCAATACATTCATAGAATGATTGAAGGTTCAAGGAGATCTTGATGACATCAGTAATATCCCTATCCTAATTGCCAAACAAATTACAATTCTTTTGCAAAGTTCTAATTATGCTAGCTGATCATGTGACAATATTGTATGCAGATGCTTTTAAGGATCCTAGCAATCAGATACATTCCAGTCAAGACAGCAACCGATCAACAACAGAGAAGGGACCATCTCATGCTCGGCGTTTTAGATCAGTTCAAGGTATTTTTCTTTGATCTCTAAGCTCTGAGCCATAAAGAGAAACCAATTTTCTTTGATCTCTTAGCTCTGAGCTTAGGCAATATGTCGTTTAATATCAATTTGTAACATTTTGTTTACATGGAATAGGATCAGAAAATGGGAAGAAAAGAAGGAGTGGTACCCTCAACTGCTGTCGTTTAATATCAATTGTAACCTCTTGTTTCCATGGAATAGGCTCAGAAAATGGGAAGAAAAGAGGACGTGGTACCCTAAAATGCTTAAAGGCACTCTCCAAGAGGAACAAGGCTGGCAATCAGAAGCTCCATGTTGAGTTCCCCAGACTCGGAGGAGGGGTAGGTGAGAACGCGCGCACGTTCACTGATGAAATAGTTATGTTTACAAGGAAGAGGGCGCCACTCATTGGAGTAAGAACATGGAAAGAAATCCATGATGATGTAAAACAATCAATAGCATTTGACATATTGGTAACATTCTTTGCTTGTGTATACATTTTAATTATACAATAGCGTAACAACTGACCAAGTATTTGCATGTCCTTGTAATTATATAATAGGCTAGGTGGGACCTTGAGGATGCACATGATTCAAAGATGAAGATATGGGCAATTGCTAAAGAGCGTTACAAAGGGTGGCGTGCGACGTTAAGTGCTACAGCCAAAGCATACAGCAGCTACGAGGAGAGAATGAGCCATATGCCTGAAGAATTGGACATTGTAGAATGGCACTATTTGTTGAAGTATTTTAAAAGTGCAAAGTTCCAGGTTTGTTTCACATTCTGACTATTCTTAACATTAGCAAATTAGGAAGAATGGCGATGTCTAACTCATTAATAAGATGTCTGTTCAAATTGCATTCTGTAGGAAAAGAGCATGAAGAACGCTGGGAATCGATCCAAGAAAAGACCACATTTGTCAGGCTCTAAGCCTTTTTCTCAGTGTAGCTATGAGAAGGTAATAACTAGAGAAGCACATCTACAAGCTTTCTTACTGCATGATTTACTAATTTGTTCTGTTCTTGTCATATCAGAGAGACCCATTAACTGGTGAGGAGCCCAGTAACTTGGACCTTTATATGGTGAAATATTGATGTCCTACAAAACAAGTGAGAGCACCAAAACTCATGGAACTTGTTAGTTTCAAACCCTACAACTATTCTTTGTGATTCATTTAGTGTCATTTCATGCAATAGTTGATGGTTAATTCTGAGCATTAGTGAGCGTCAACATGTTCCCCCAAGCTTACCTTTTGCTAGTCCCTTAGCAAATAGTCATGATGAATCAGGAATTGCTACTATGCTTTCACATCTCAATGGTACATATGTTCAAACAAAAAATCTTCCCTTGGATTAGAGTTAACTATTCTGACTTTCTCATATTACCTATAACTATGGAGCTTTTTGCCTTCACCTGAATCTTTAAACAACTGAAAGATAGAACAATCAAGTTAAGCATTGTATCTCTAACTCTTTGGTCAACCTTCATTCTGGAGTTTTTATATATTTTTAAAATGGAAATCAGAGATTCTTCTGTATGACACTCTCAAATCGCTCTTTTATATTTTATGATTCCTTACTGATGCATTTTCCTTCTTTTCTATGAATATATATCTAGAGCTTTAAGAAGTAAAAAGCATATCTTACCAAGTCAAAGTTCAAAGCTAGGGAGAAAGATGTCATACTCATAGATCAAGAACTTAGAACTTTTGAATTTTGTCATCTCTTGTTGGCATATTGTAATTAGAGGGCCATGGGCTATCATTCTTTTCTCATACTTTTATCATAACTCTCTTTTTTTTTCTTTTCTTCGAGGTAGTCGGACACTTGTCCCTTTTTATTTCCTCCTTTTATACTTTTGCATAGCCCATGCCTCTAACACAATACTACTTCGGAAGAGTGAATCTTTTAATAAAACATTCTTGATCTCTAGAGCATGATAAATTTCTCAACCATAACTAAAAACTTAGAACAAAGCAAGTAGGCTTATCTTAAGATCATATTAATGGCTCTGGGTAGGAATTCATGTTATGTCATACAGGATCTCATCATGTGTTTTTAATTATTTTCAAGTGTAAATCTCCAGAACTCTAGTATCTCTAGGAATTAGATAAACAACAGCTCAAACCTTTTTATATCATATCTCACAATTATCTAGACTTTAGATCAAGCATTTGCCATCCACAGGTTTCAGGTTCAGAACAACTTTGCCTAAAACTCAAGAAAATTTAAGTTTGAACAGTAGGTACTTAAGAGGGATTACAGCAGAGCAACTATTCATCATTTTCATCATGAGCAAAATTAAGTTCATATCAACTTAGGCATTTATTCATTATATACTATGCTTATTTGGTTTTATAATAGTCATTCATCTTTTTATGGGTCTTTATATATTGACCTGGATCTAGCTAAAACGAACTAATAGTAAATAAAAATAGTCGTGGTACGATACTTATCGTGATAACTAAGGGTGTTCTCCCCAAGCTGGATCTTGACATGATCTTTTCCCCAGAAGATGAGTAGACCATCAACAGTGGCTTAAGTCTCTCTCTTCTTTATTTCGTGCTGAACTTAAAAATAGACAATACAACTAGTGGAACTTGATTAAGTGTTAGTGATAAATATTCTTTCCCTTTATCTAGTTGTCTAAAGCTCTTAAGATCATTTATGTTCTTCCTTTCCACTAAGCAGAAATTCAGCAGTTCTCTATGGTGTCTCTTTTTAGATTTAATAGTGAGCCTTCATGTGCCCACATATTTTTGTCTCTCTTTTTTTAATTAATGGTGAGCCTTCATGTGCTCACATATTTTTGGTGTTTTGAATTTATTTATACAATAAAAAACTTAAGAGGACAAAGATACTTATGTGGATACATGGGGGTGCCTTCGCCCATGCTAAATGTTGACGTAGTCACTTTGCAATGTAGCATACTGGCAGTGGATATGTCCTTCCTCTATTAGAGCTTTGATTGATGTTGATGTTTGTTGAGACAATGCTCCAACAGTGGATGGAGCATTCACTTGTTCGTCAGCTTTTCTTGGCCTTTCAAATCCTGTGAAACTCAAATAGACAACAAAACTTGTGGAACATATTAAGCATTAGCGGTTGGCCACTCAAGCCTTAGTTGTCTAGAATTTCAATAAGATCTCTTTCTCAATATTTTTATATTTTAATATATTTTTTTACAAAGCAAGAAAAATGCAACAGGATGAATGTATGCATATTTATTTTTAGTATTATTATATTATTATTATTATTATATTTTTTATGCCACCACGGTGAACATTCCTGTGGGTTTTTACACACCATAGAATTATTCACATGGGGCTTCATGGTTTATGATGTAGTGTAACAAATGTAATATTTTTGTTTCCTTTTCAAATGCAATGCAGAAATTAATATGTAGATGTATTATTTTTTTATGCCTCCACAGAGAATACATTTATGGGTTACACCACTAAACTGTTCTCATGGGGCTTAAAGTTTTTCATATTTTTATTTTCTTTTCTAATGCAGATATAATTTGCTAAAAAGTAAATATGTAACTAGAAGTAAAATGATATGATTATGCAGTACTTAATTTATTGCTAAAGAAATATGGATAACTACCGAGTTACCTTCCGGCGAGGATTCGATGTTTATAGTCTATCGAACAAGACTTCTTGCACGCTCTTTATTCTTCCTTGGGTGCGTCAGCAGATCCTCATGGTGAAGACCTTAGTTGTACTTCAGTAGAACTCTCTTTCTTCTTCAAGTGGCTGATGGACTTGTCTCCTTTGGTTCACTGCTCTTCATATTCTTTAATGGGTGTTGGCATAATCATTTACTTTGAATCCTTGACAGCGTAGATGTTCATCACTTCTCTTGAGCTATAACCATTAATGATTGGCTCTTGAGTGGACGAAGGCTTCGTCAGCATCATAGTGGAATTCCTATCTTCTGTTGAAACTCAGACAGACAACAAAGCTCGTGGAATGGATTAAGGGTTAGTGAAAAACTACACCTTAATTATTTTAGAGTCTTGATTTATTTCTTTCAAGCACAAAGCAACAGAGTTTTGGATTTCCATTTATGTATGTGAGTCAATGATGGTGCAACAATTGTTTTATCACATATGTATCAAGAAAATATGAGGTAAATGTCAAACTAACATTTTAAAGTGAAGCATTAATATTATAAGTCAATGATGGTGCAACATCCTCTAGAATTCATGAAACTTTGGGAGACCACTCTTTGTACAGTGTGTCCTACTCGCAAAACTAAGGCAGAGATCAAGTGCATAAGTTCTACTAGTGAGAAAACACCAAAAGAACTAAAACTTCATTTACTCTACTCTAGCCTTAGGAACATTTAATATGATAAGATTGTTTCATTCTTAAAACATGGGTGATAAAATCAGAAGAGTGAGCATGAATTTGACAACGAGGGTTGAGTTGTTCAAGACTAAGTGATTAAAAGAGTGATACTCAAACAACAAAGCATGTTGAGTTTTTTTAGATTAAACATTTAAAGTTGTAACTCAAACATTTTGATTTTTTTATTTAAGTGTAGGGCAAGACCAAGGGAAAGCTTTTGTAGAGAATGATCACTTACCTTAAAATATTACCTTCATCATTAAAACGCAGTGGCGCCATGTGATGATGGATAGATGATCTATCATGACCCCTTCCTTTTGTTTGTAGCTTCTCCTTGCATCTTGAGCTTGTTCCTGAACATCTTGTCTCCTGTACTTTATCTTCCTCAACCTCTAAGCTATCCTTTTTCTCTCTCCTCATGAATTATGTTTGGACTTATTGCTCCACTTATTATTTTATTCCTGAAAGCATTAGTGGACAACACATACCCGAAGGGATATACAAGTAATAACAAGGGTAGTGTTGTCATAGAGCTAAAGTCACTTTCTATGCTATAGAGAAGTTAATCTTGGCATTTTAATTAGCATAGAACTTGTATCCCATATTTTGTTTTCCTTCATCGTTCACCATTACTTCTTCTCTAGAGGATTAATTGATTTTGTATCTTAAGTTTGATTTTTAAGCATAGAATTTGTAATATCATTCAAACTTAAAGAGACAAAGTAACAGTGAGAAGAGAGATTGCAAACCTGTGTGTCGGGATGTTGACAGCTTCTTGATTGGGAGGATGAGCATGGTTGTAGAATTTTTTGAAGAGCTAGCCTTCCTCCCCACACTTAGACAGAGGCAAGTGTGAATGTTGAAGCATCCCTCGCGTTGTATTTGAAGGACCGAGAATGCAAAAGCAAGGCGACCAGAGGGGGGTGAATGGGAGCCAATGAAATTTCTCCCGAAACTTTGGCCAAATGTCCCCAAGTCAACTCCGAGAAACCCGGACCGAAAACGTGATGCTCACGACCCTTGGAAGAGGGTGGATGATCCCTAGGATCACAACAGAGCACCACCAAGCACAAGCGAAGCGAAGACCAAAAGCTCCGGCTCAAGTTCCCCCTTGGAAAACCGAGTCCCGAACGTAGATTAGAGGCTACGTCGAGAAATCCCCAAATACCAATGCTAACAAGTAGCAAAGATATCTAGAAATGTTTCTTGGTTAACTCTAGGGCCAAACGAGAAGTCTGAAAAGCAAGCCAAAAAGCCGGGACGGCAAACACACTGAAAAACCCTCTTCAGCAGGGTCCCGGACTGTCCGGCCCTGGGGTCCCGGACTGTCCGCAAAAAACTCCCGGACTGTCCGCCGGCCGAATTGCAAAAATAGCAAGGTTGCTGAACTCTTGCTGGACAAGTCCCGGACTGTCCGCCGGTCAAGTAAAAAGCCAAACAGCCGAGCATCAGAGCCACTGGTCAGGCTCATCCCCGACGCGCGGATTGTCCGCGCCTGGGACCGTGGACTATCCGCCAAGTCCCAGTGAGGGCGATTTTGGTCGCCCTCAACTCAAATCTTCCCCAAATCGATCCAAATCAAAATCCCACGTTCCCAAACTTGGAGAAGATGATCACGGAGTAGTTAGGAGACTATCCCCAAGAAATCATCTGCTCAAATCGACTAGAACTCCGGGAAATCAAAAGGGAAGGTGGATGAACCGAAAAAGCGCCACGAAAACGAAATCGTCCCGATCTATTCGTTCATGAGGAGTTAGATGAATTCCTTTGGTCGAAATGACCTCCTCGATGAAATGAACAAAATGATTCAAACGGATTTCGCAAAGACGCACCGGAGAGGGAGATCGAGTGACGGGAAAATCGTGGAGAAACGAAGAACGCGAAGAACACGAACCAAAACGCGAATCAACACAATGATCTGCAACCGTAGCGCAAACACACGCTACGACAGTGAGGTTACGGCCTCACTTCCTCAAAATCTCAAGTACATAAAGGTATGGTTCTCTGCGGATCTCAGTAGCTACAGCAGGGAATGGGAGAGCCGGAAACCCTAGGAAGCAAAGATCAAAATGACTGAGATAGTTGGGGAGGAGGGTGTCTTCCCGTACTTAACCTATTCCTAATTCCTACTCTACCCCTCTCTAATTACAGAGCGAACCAGCTAAACCCTAGGGTTATTTTGGGCCAACTCGTGGTAGGTGGTGATCCGACGGCCACGCCCGCACAGCCCGAAGCGTTGCCTCGACGCAACCTCCAGATTGCCATCACGTGCCGCCACTGCTCTGCCCGTCCTTTTCCCGGACGCCGCACCCCCGGTTTTGTGGCTGAAACCGGGAAACCAGCCTTCACGCCATCCCCCGGTTTTGAGGCCCAAACCGGGAAACTAGCCTCCAAGTCCGTCCCCTAGTTTTGTGGCCGAAACCAGGAAACCCGCCAGCACCCAGGTTTTGAGGCCCAAACCTGGAAACCGCCGCACGCCCAGGTTTTGTGGCCCAAACCTGGAAACCGAGCACCCGAGTTTTGTGGCCCAAACTCAGAAACCGTCCACCCGGTGGTTTTTCTCTGGCTGAACCACCAAACCGGAGCTGATGAGGGGATGCACCGCCCGTGCACCCCGTCCACCGACACGTGTCCCCAGGTCCTCGACCCGAGCAACACCGTGCCCCGCAAGTCTCCGCTTGTCGCTGTCCCGGGCTGTCAGCCACCACAGCTGATCCTCAGGCCCTCCAGTCCCTCAGTCCAAGCCCCACGTCTGCCCTTCACCGCTCCCGGTCCATCAGCACGGCACGTCTCTACTTGACCTTCACCTCGCCCTCGATCACTATCTCCGTGCTCGACACCTGCACAACACAAGCCAAAGAACCTGTGATCAAACCCGTTGACAATCACTCATCACACCGAGACTCGGCATACACCCATGTATCCGCAATCTCCCCCTTGATGAGTGCATTGTCAACTACACACAAATCATAACGAAGGAAGAAGAAGGGAAGAAGGAGAAGAGAGAACTCGACCAAATGACCCAAAAGCATAGCAAAGCCGAAGAAGGTCAAGTGGAAGAAGTGAAACAACTTGGTCCCCAAAGACATGGGCAACGGCTCGACGCAACCAAGCAAAGCAAAGCTAGCCCTCAAGAAGAGGTAGAACAGGCTCAACACCGCTAGCAGATGCTAGTCCCTCAAGATAGAGGCATAGAGGCTCAACACAACTAGCACGAATGCTCGCTCCGAACATGAAACGTCCTCAATTTTCCGCGAAGGGAAAATCCACAGAACGAGTTATAATATGACAAAACCAAGAACTGATCTTATCATATTATCATATATCAGTCGATATCTCAGTCATACATCGTAAAATTACATAGTTATAAGCATTACATCATTAAGTATTACCTATTACAGAGTCTATTCTAGCAGAAGTCTACTGAGTGAAGGCTCCTCCTTCACGGGCATCATCAAAGTTGTTGTAGCGCAGCATCGACCGGATCCTCCGAACCAAACTTGAGCGTAGGCACGTAACCTCCTATTCCTCCTAGAGTCAGTACTTCTGAAGCAGGAAATCTGCACACCGCCAGATGTGTGCAGGCCATGGTCAGCACCGATGAGCTTTAGTAGAAAGATAAAACAAGGGATCTGGCGATCCTAAGATTTGGCTGTGGATTTGCATCCTAGCGCATGAGCAATAATAATAATATATAATATTTATCAAGTTTTAACACATACCCATACACACACATCCACATCCATCCACCATACCCATATCCATAACCATCCCAATCATCACCACACCATCACCTCATCTCACACACTCAACCGCTCAGTCGACAGAGGCCAGCTCCCTCCCAGCCTTGTCTCGACGGCCCGCAACCTCACACCAGGTTCACGGCCGGCACTCACATACCAGAGGGAGAAAAGAGAACTCTTGCTACGTCGGAAAGCTGGTCAGGGAAAAGGTCCGTAGCCAACGAGTTGGCTAACGTATCGATCGATCAACCATACACTCTGCAGAGGTTCTACAATATCCACAAGATCGCCATCATCGGCACTCTAGATATGCCTAGGCGGATATTGGTCGCTTGCCAGCCTAGAGTAATGCCACCCTACCTCCTAGCCCTGGAACACCCCAAGTATGTCTGGGATGGCTAAGTCTGTGAAGTCGCGTTCCCTCTCCCGATGTGGGAGCCGTGATCGTCTCGGAAGGGTGTGGGACTCCCATACCCGTACCTTCCTCGCACTCTCTCGCCTAGCAGTAGTGGCATCACCCTACCAGGTAGTCCGACCGTCCCCGTCCATAAGGAGCGAGTGGCATGTAAAGGTATTCCCCGTGGTCAGGTTCCCGCTCAACCTAGGGTGACTAAGCCGGAATGTCTTCATAAAGGTTTTCATTATCCGTGCCACCACAGCACGCTCCTGATCCGGGCTCCACCAGCGGCTCACACCCGGATCCACCTCAGATCACCACTTAACCCGCCACAGGTTTCACCACCACAGGGGCATCCAGATCTGCCCCACGGCAAGACTCGCACCAGGCTCGTCGTATATTCCGGCTCGATCGACACAACCCTCACCCTCCACTCACCCAAGTCACACACGCAGCACGCTCGCACATCACCAAGTCTGGCATCACCCGCCAAACCATTCCCAAGGGTTCACCACCCGCATCACATCTCAGACATAATACGAAGTGGAGTTAATAATATAATGGTGAAACATGCAAGCAAGCGGGCGAGTAAGCAAGTTTAACTGAGCGAATGCGCAAAGCAGGGTGTTGTGGTGGAGTGGGTTGCAATCAGGTAATAATGGCTTAGGTAATATCATGCATCAATATACTAGCAAAGGAATAAATATAAAGGCACTAGCAGGTCTACTTATTTGCAATGTCTAATAGGATTCTCTAAAAGAGGGTGCTGCCATGACACCTGCGAAGTAGTCGTAGTCGGGGTTAATTATTCCTCGTTGGTGTTCCATCAGCGAGGTCGTCTCCTCCTGAGTTGACTCCATCTCGCAGTTCTTGTTGTCGTCCTTGCTCTATTGGTCCAATCGTATGCTACTCCATGAAATAACACACAAGGCAAGAGAACACTCACACCATAATTGAAAAGACAACAAGACGTAGGAAGATCCATTAACACCAACGAGACTCTATTATACACAAGGTTTAGCCCTCTCGGCGGTTGTCCGATTTCCTCAGGCTAGGAACAAGGTGGTGGTTTGCTAGTTTAAGTCTTGGCCAAGCCAATACGACTTTATGACATAGGGTTCAAACCAAGGCCTATCCTTAGCAAACACCACGGCTCACGTCCTTCGATTTGATCGTCATTTACAAGGGCGTAAATTGGAGGACGGGCCTAACAAATAAAGAACGACGGGGTTCGGCTCTTTTAGCCTTATCCCAAAGATCAATGGATCACAAGAACGGTTAACACCGTTGTGACTTGACTCCAAAGTACCTTGGCTTGCCCGCTATGGCAAAAGCGGTAGCGCAGAAGGGTTGGAGGTTTATAATCCTCTCGATACACATGACATAGTACGTCGGGAACCAAGATTCAGGGTCACTCATAAGAGCGGGGTTAGCTCAGCACATCTATGTCATGTCCTTAGGCACATTTCAAAAGAAATGTGTTTAGGGGGTCGATCGAGTCGACACGCGGGGTCCTGGTATACAACATAGACCATAGCTTTGCTAACAAAAGAAATAGCACGGGAACAAATATATAAGTCGGAGGTTCATTCTTTCCAACGCACACGTCATGGTAGAAGACGGGGTGTTGGAAGGAGTGGCACAATATAAGATGCAAGTGCGCAAACTACTCATAGGGTACCCGACCGGGGTGCTCTGGCACTAAGTCATTTCTAGATTCGTAGCGGTGCGGTTGTCACCGCGAGAATCAAGATATGCAGTGGTCAATGGGTACAAGCATACAAGAGTTTGTGCACGAAGAAGCATGAGAGCATAGCTCCATGGTCATGGCGAGTTGTACTCGCGACCACAAGATACGCTAACAAGGGTCGTGTCACATTCGTCATCACGACCATGGCGAGACGGGTCTCGCGATCGTAACGTCCGAACGTGGTATGATCCCTCAGCCGGCTTAAAGGCTCGGCACACACAGACAACACACGAACGTCCATCAAAACAACGATAAGAACCATAAAGCGACACAAGACACATCGAACCAAAATAAGTGGAGTAGCACTTTCCCATAGCATGAGATTGGATGGATCCTGTATCACAAGTGCATATACAGGTGGTCGTAAGAACGAGGTATAGCGTGAGTACAGATAGATAAATAAGAGAATTTTCCAGGGGCTCGGTAAGTCGACTATAAGATATCACGGGTCCCAAAGGGTCATGGTGACGGTATACAAGGTCTCGAGGTCTCCTCTGTTGTCATACGCTTTCATTTCCATCAGGGGCATCCTACAGTCAAGGATGAGAAGGGAATTACCTTTTCGTCCAGCATCTCAACTAGGGTTCGTTCCGTTTGGTCTAAATACGTCGCGGTCATGGTCTCGTCACGGTCATACGTCAAGGGCGGTCAATAACATGTCAGTGTTCTTGGAATACCGAGGTCCGATTTGGCTAGGGTTGGTCTACCGCCAACGGCACTGTCACATCGATGACTAACGCACGACCACAACGGGGAGTAACACGTATCCAAGGCGATAACGGACTAGACCAGCACGAAGGCACGTCTCAGATGGGTTCTGATCGTACGATGAATAGGATGTACAATTGACGAGAGTCGCACTAACGTAGCGTTTACAAGAGTTCACGGTTCGACCTTAACGATGACGGGGAAGATGAGGCTTCAGCGGAGAGTTGTCGAAGAGGTCGAGCACCACCACGGCCGAACAGCAGGGCGCCACGAACGGCAACTCAGCAGGGAAGACGCCGTGCGAGGTGAAGGGGTTCGGCGCAGCTTCTGCCGAACAGCGGGCGCGGTCTGGCCGTACATGGCAGCGGGCTTCTAGAATGTGCCACGGCTTCAGTGGGGGTTTCGTGACATGGCCGCGTTCCCTGCAGATGTGCAGAACACGGCACGAAGGCCGGAATTCAGATGACAGCGGCATCAGAAAGGAAGGGAAGGAGTTCTGTGGTACTGTGGGCTCACCGGCAGCATGGACGAGTTCCAGCGGGGTACCGGCGGAAGGGGGAAGTTCGTTGGGGCCAGCCAGGAAGGGCACCAGCCAGCCAGTTACTGCAGTGCGCCGGTGGCAGGCTCGGCGTCTCCGTGGTCGGCGCTGCAGGGGCTCGGGTCGGTGTCAAGGGGCCGATGTCGTGGCGCGACGCGAGCACGACGGTCGCGGTGTCGGGGCAGAGCACACGGACAACGGCATGGCGTGGACGACGGTGGAAGATGACGAGGAGCAGCTCGGCGACGGCCGACCTCAGTAGCCCGTGGTCGTCCAGCTTCTGCGGCCCGGTCAGCGCGGCTGCAGGGAGGGTCCGATCAGCACGTAGCCATGGCGAGGTCCAGGCGCGGTTGGTGGCCGTGGTCGCAGACGGTGGGCGACGTCGCGGCCACGGCGCGTTCCTGGCTTCCGCGGTCGTTGGTGTCGGCGCGGCTTCGGCGTCGAGGAGGAGCTCGGCGAGGCAGTGGACGATGTCGACGCGGTCACGGCGAGGCTGTGGGCGACGTCGTGCGGTGGAGGCGTCCGGAGTGCAGCGAGGAGGTCCGGTAGCTATCGCGGTCGACGTGGGTCTGGCCGGGCTCGACGAGGAGTGGAGGTGGCCGATCGACGTCGTGCAGCAATGGGTTTCTTCAAGTGGCACGAACTCGTGGTCGGCGCGGCGTCCGTCGTGGTGGTTGCGTCGTGGGGTGGCGTCGAAGGCGAGCCCGGGGACGACGTCGCGGCGAGGCGTGGCCATGGCCTCCGCGACCAACGCCTGACGCGGCTCGACAAAGGAGGTCGGGGCACAGACGGTGCGAGGAGCCGTGGGAGAGGAAGAAGAAGCTGGTGGCGGCGGTTCGATGGGAGGAGAGAGAAGAAGTAGAGGGCGGCACGGTTGCACGCGTGGTAGGTGGAGTCGGGCTGGGCGGAGCGCGTGCGGGGGTAGGTCTCGCGGGCGCTCGGGCAAGGAGCCGTGCGGATCTTGGGGCTGGCGGCGGCGGCCACTAGGGTTGGCAGGGGCGTGCGGCCGCAGGTGTCCAGGTGGGCCGCGGCGAGCTGGGCCGGAGAGGGGAAGAGGTGCAGGTGGGCTTGGGGAAAGCCGGTTGGGCTGTAGGGAGGGAGAAGGGGGGATAGGAGAATGGAGTTTAGGCCCAAGGGATGAAAATGGATTTCCCATTTGATTAGAGGAATTACGGGAGGGATTCGAATAGGAGTTTGAAGATGAATTTGAAAGGTATTTTAGTTGGGATTCAAATGTGGTTTGATGGTAAAGAGGAAGGGATCTTTCTTTTCTAAGAAATATCATGACTTGAAGAATTCTGATAAACATTTGAGGGGAACTCAAGAGAAGTTTGGTGGAGTTCGAAGGAGTTCGGGAAAGAGTTGGAAGATGTCGAAAGAGACGAAAGAGGGTATTCGACGGAGCATTTGAAAAGACATTGCTATGGATCTTGTGCTCTCCAATATAAGACTTAAGTTGTAAAAAGAATATCCGGCAAACTCCTACAAGCAACACTACATGAATGCAACAATTTATTTATAAATTGTTCCCGGTTCGGCTAGCAACTACATGCTTCACACAATCACGGAAAAATTTTAAAAAGTCTGAATTTTTGGGTTGTTACAGAACAAAACACACTCCGAACCAGTCGAAATCAAATTCCTTGTAAAATGTTTGCTAGTCCCTCAAGACAGAGGCAAAGGCTCAACACAACTAGCAAACTCCCCCTTGAAAAGTGCAAGCAACTAGGACAACTCCCCCTTAGTTGAACATTCAGGGAACTATGATTTGACATTTTTCTCCCCCTTAGTTGAAAATGCACTTATCAAGCGAGGAAAACATCATCAAGCGAAAGTTCTCCCCCTTGACCAAAGATCTCCCCCTTAGAAACGCAATGATCAAAAGTGCCAACCAAACAACCATCTTCCCGTCCAAAATGCATATGAGTCACAATGCAAGTAAGTAGCTTCAGGCATATAGTCAAAAGAATGCAAAGATGCTCTAAACAGTATAACTCCATGACACAACTAGGCACTCATATGGCAAAGGCTCAAACTGATCACCGAATACGAAATATGAACATGTGAGCAAGAATGATCAGTTTTTAGCCAAAAGATAGTCACCATCAAAATAGCACTACACATGTAAAGGCAGGAATCCGAACAAGTGCTAAACATGTATACAAGGTGAACTACCCCTAGCAAACTTCAATCATCATGCTTAAGAATGAAACATACACTTGTGACTTCAGTTTTAAATCGGAGTTGCAGCGGTGAAATTTCACAAGTTCAATAATTAGCATGTGAGTACGAGAGGTTGAAAGCTTGTCATTGCCTAACTTTTCAACCGAGCGAAGCCTATGCCGAGGCAATCAGAAGCTTAAAGCTACGGTTTCGGTCATACACTATACGGCTCAAGTTTAACTCAAAGTGCAATGAGAAACAGTCTCGATACCGTGAGGTGTTGACAAGCAATCCCATCTCGATCTTTTCAATTCACTTAAAACTTGGTTCAAATTTTAAACAGGATATGAACAGACCAAGCAAGTGAATGACTCAGAACTAGAGACATAGCAACCTAGCATATATGAAAAGCACGAGTGAACTCAACACATCCTACACATGCTAGTTGCATATCTCAATGGTGAACATTTTCAGATTTTAAGTTCAATATACATGTTCATCATTCAAAAATAGCTCAGCTCACAATATGTATCAGTGATCAGAAAGAGCATAACCTACAAGCATCAATCATAAGCATCGGAGCATACTAAATAGAGCATAGTTACATTCTAGTGATTATATACATGAAGCTCAGAATGTAAATGTGTATGCTGAAATGCAAAAGAAAAGAGAGTCAAAAGAAAAAGAGTCAATCTATCATACAAGAACCAAAATGTTTCCGCCATCTAAAAGGGGAAACACACACCAAGGTCACCCCTCAACCGATTAAAGGTTGATTCGTCTAAAGGCTTGGTGAAAATATCAGCCAGTTGATGATGAGTATCGACATGGCGAAGGTCAATATCACCCTTCTCCTGGTGGTCTCGCAAAAAGTGAAAGCGCACATCAATGTGTTTGGTCTTCGAGTGAAGCACGGGGTTCTTAGCAATGCTAATAGCACTTGTGCTGTCACAAAGCAAAGGCACGCGAGAAAAGCTCAGACCAAAATCACGCAAAGTGGCCATCATCCAAAGCAATTGGGAACAGCAGCTAGCCGCAACAACATATTCAGCCTCTGTGGTAGACTGAGCGACACTAGACTGCTTGCGAGAAGACCACGATACAAGAGAAGATACAATAAACTAGCAAGTCCCAGAAGTGGACTTGCGCTCAATATGGCAACCAGCAAAATCGGCATCGGAATAACCACAAAGAGAGAGGGTGGAGGAAGCAGAATACCAACTCCCGAACTCAGGTGTGAAACAAAGGTACCTGAAAATCAGCTTCACCGCCTGACGGTGAGAAGTGCGCGACGACGCCAGAAAGCGTGCGCACAGACACACCGCGAACTGGATGTCCGGGCGTGTCGCCGTCAGGTAGAGCAACGACCCGATCATGCTTTGGTACTCCTTCTGGTCCACTGCTTCTCCATCCACATCCGCATCCAGGGCAGTCATCATCGACATGGGTGTTGGAAGAGGCTTGGCCTCACCCTAGCAAGTCCTTGGTGTACTTGCCCTGGTGCACAAACGTCCCCTCTCGGGATTGCTTAATTTGCAACCCGAGAAAGAATGTCAACTCGCCCATCATGCTCATCTCGAACTCCCTGCTCATAGTATCTGCAAACTTGGCAACCAAAGCGTGAGACGAACCACCGAAAATGATATCATCCACGTAAATCTGGACCAAGAGAGTGTCCTTGCCTTGCCTGAGGAGAAAGAGCGTTTTATCTACACATCACATTTTAAAACACTTAGCAAGCAAAAAGGTTTTCAATCTATCATACCAGGCTCTAGGGGCTTGTTTCAAACCATACAAATCTTTATGGAGTTTAAAAACATGGTTTGGAAACATGGGATTTTCAAAACCGGGGGGTTGCTCAACATAAACTTCCTCTTCTATGTAGTCGTTTAAGAAGACACTCTTGACATCCATTTGAAAAAGTTCGAAACCTTTGGATGCAGCAAAAGCCAAGAGTATCCTAATAGCCTCCAAACGAGCTACGGGAGCAAAAGTCTCCTCATAGTCTATCCCCTCCTTCTGACTATAACCCTTCGCTACAAGCCTAGCCTTGTTTCTAACAACGTGGCCATCCTCGCCTTGCTTGTTTTTGAAAACCCATTTTGTCCCAATAGGCTTACAGTCTGGAGGAGGTGGAACTAGAACCCAAACCCGATTTCGCTCAAAATTTTCTAATTCCTCATGCATGGCATTGACCCAATCTGGATCCGACAAAGCATGTCCAACATCTCGGGGCTCAAAATTAGCAACAAAAGCAGAATGAGCAAAATGAGAGATGTGCTGTGACCTGGACCGAGTGACCCATTCGTCGATGTTGCCGATCATCTGCTGAGGCGGGTGCTGGCGCTGGATGTGTCGTGGCGCCTCTCGAGCTGAAGTAGCCTCCCCCTCAACAGCTGCTGGTGCCTCCCCGGGTACAAAAGGTACCGCTCGGGGTGGCGGATCCCACGGCCCCCAGGAAGAAGAGGTATCGGGGCCGTGATTCATCGTAGAAGCCGCTCTTTGCGGCACAACAGGTGGAGGCGATGCTGGGTCACCCATGCCATCAACATCCTCGTCCTCATCATCGAAAAGAGGCTCACCAACCTCATGATCACCTGCACGCTCAAAACAAGAAGAAGGACAAACAAGGGTCTCGTCAAAGGTGACATCTGCAGTCTCCATGACTCGGTTAGTATCAAGGTTAAGTACACGATATGCGCGAGTGTGAGTGCCATAACCCAAAAATACACCATCAAAAGAACGAGACTCAAATTTGTCCAGGTTGCCTTTCTTCAATATAAAACAGTGGCAACCGAAGACTCTAAAATAACTCACCTTGGGTTGTCTACCAAAACGCAACTCATAAGAGGTCTTCTTCAAGAAAGCTCTCAGAAAAATGCGATTTGAAATGTAGCATGCAGTGTTCATAGCTTCGGCCCAATATCGCCTAGTTGTCCTGTGCTCATCAAGCATCGTCCTGGCCATCTCAACAAGGGTCCGATTCTTCCTCTCTACAACACCATTTTGAGGCGGTGTGTGGGGGGAAGAAAACAGATGCTCCAAACCCAAGCGGTCACAAAACTTCTCAAAATCTGAATTCTTGAATTAGGAACCATTATCACTTCTAATAGCTCGCATCGAGTTCAAAGGGTACTCGTTCTGAAGACGCAAAATCATATTGCGAGCAAATGAGAAAGTCTTGGTCTTCTCAGTCAAAAAGAAGACCCACGAATATCTCGAAAAATCGTCGACAACAACTAAAACATACCACTTCCCCCCAACTGAGCTCACCCGAGCCGGACCGACTAGGTCCATGTGTAAAAGCTCTCCAGGGTGCGAAGTCATGACCTTAGTCACTGGATGGTGGGGAGCAGCAACCATCTTTCCATTTCTACAAGAGTGGCAAACTAGATCCTTCTCCATCGATAGCTTGGGCAATCCTCGGATTAGGCCAAGTGGGCTAAGTCTTGCAAGCAAGTCGAAGCTTAAGTGACCGAGCCTCCTATGCCACTTCCAAAGATCAGAGGAGGAAGGACTAGCCAAAAGACAGCGGGAAACACCAAACGACTCCGAGAAATTCACGCGAAAGACTTTCCCAAAGGGCGAAATCAAACATACAAGATTGCCCTGAGGATCTAAAATGCGACTGAGATTCGGTTTAAAATGAATCTCATAGTCATCATCAAAAAGTTGCGAAAAAGAAAGCAAGTTAAAATGCAGGTTAGAAACAAGAGCAACATCACGCAACACAAAGTGCTCATTAACCCGCACTGACCCGCGAGACAACACCTTACCTTTACTATTGTCGCCGAAGGTGATAAACTCCTTTCCGACAACAGGGCTAAGGCTGGAGAACCACTTGGCGTTTCCGGTCATGTGCCTCGAGCAACCGGAATCCACCAACCAAATGTCCTCCACCCATCTTCCCTACATCAATAAAAAGACATAGGGTGAGCATACGGTCCAACACTGGGGTTAGTGAAGTAAGAAGAATACCAGTGTTGGGTCGGCTGCTCAAAAGAACGGTCAGTGTAAAAACCATTCCTAGCCTGTCTACGGGGGTAGCGATCACCACGCACAGGAAAACGTGGTCCGCTAAAGAAAGAGCGTCCATCGCGATACTCAAAACGCGGTGGGGGAAAACGCTCAACAAAGCCTCCGCCACGGGGACCGGATCCTGCAAAGTCAGGACCCCGTCGGGCACCTCCTCCCTGACACCTACGACCTTGAGGTGCTGCACCTCTAGGCCTAGCTGCTCTCCTCGGAGCTCTCCTCTGGACGTTCGGCACATGCACATCATGGAAGGGATGGTACATGTCCGGGTTGTCCATCTCCCTGGCACGGCGCTCATCTCTCTTGCGCCTAAAGCAGAACTCACCCAAGTGTCCGTCTCTCCCACAGTACTCACAATGGTACCTCACCGCACGCAAAGGGGGTTGTTGGTACTCACGGTTGTGGGTTTGGATCACTTTGCCCTTCTGTGGCATAAGCTCCTCCTGGACGGGTGGCATTGTGTCCAGCTTGTTTTTGAGGTGGTTTGGTTTGGGTGCCCACTGCTGGTTCTTGGGTGGAGCTCTCGGGGGTTCCTCAAACACCACATCCTTGGTGGTAGGCTTGGCAGGCTCTTTGGGTGGAAGCTTGGTCAGTTTGGGTCTTTGGGAGTGTTGACACTTACTAACGTCGCTACCAAGAGTAGAGATAAACTCTATCCCTGGCAACGGCGCCAGAAATGCTTGTTGGTATAAATTAACGCACACTCTACTTTATCCGCAAGCGCACAGATAACGTCTACCGATGTAGCACTTCACCGGATGTAACCCAGTTTTAATATCGAACCCAAAGGAACGGATAGCCGTGAGTCTCAAGTGTATAACCCCTGAGTGGCTAACAAGGACGGAGAATCTAGAAGCATAGAGGGGATCACTAAGGTTATCTAAATCGAACTTAAGAGTGATATGTTTATTATTCTTAATGGGAAAGTTGCCATAAAAGGTCACAAACAGAGTATGAGTCTTTTATGCAAATGTATAATCCTACCGAGCCTACACACGAGTAGTGGACTATAGAAGAATCAACAAGGCTATAAGAGTCACCCTTGCGAACTACCACTGTTACCGGCATTATAGGAGGCATTTATGATGAGCTATCAAGTCTAAGCACCACGCTTACACTATCCAACTACTCTAACTCTAGCGCATCTAGAATTAAAGCACTCAAAAGAGTCACAAACCTTAAGAATAATAAGAAGAATAACTCAAACTTAAATATAGATGTTGATTACCGAAACAATCGTTGAAGCAAGTTGAAGATGAACTTGAATCCACAGGTACAAGATGAAGAAGTTGATCCGACAGGCCGGAGCTTCCTCTTGATCTCTTCCTCTCTCTCTCTCTTCTAGTTCTTGAATAAGACTAGGTTCTAATCCTAATTGAGGGGTAACTAGTCTTCTACTTGATAGCTGGCTCTCGATTACAACTAGATGAACTATATCTAATTCTAGATGAACTAGAAGAGATTCATCTAGAGGGACCTCTACTTCTACATTGGAACCCTAATTTCTGATGTGGAGATGAATAATGAAGAGGGAGATGCCTGGAGAGGGGGGTCTGGGGGCTGTTTATATAGCCCTGAGGGATCAACCGCGGTCGTTGGATCAAACCGACTTCACGTAGGACAGAGATGGATCCTCAAAGGCGGTGGAGGTAGCTTGCCGAAGACGGAAGGCAGCGGGCCCGGGGGGAGACCGGTCGGTCTCATGGTGGGACCGACCGGTCCCACCTGGCGGCCTCTCGTGGTGCCCCGCCTCGTGGTGTCCTTTGGTGTCCTCTAGAACCTTCTGGAATATCCCTGACGTGCCAGTTGCGTTATCTCGCGTCGGTTTCCTTCTAGGGGAAGCTATTGGTGTTGATTTCCTGGTTTAGTCCCTGCAGAATCATAACTCACCAAAACTCGTGGAATATTGTCAGTTGAAACCCTAAACCTTTGTTGGTGATTGAATTCTTGCCCTTTTCATATTTATTTATCCTTTAATTTCGATAGATAACCAGCGCCAACAATTCCCCCAAGCTTACCCTCTGCTAGTCCCTTAGCAAAACCAAAATTAACAATGGATCAGGAGTTGCTAATATCATCACTTCCAACAAGTATACCTGCCATTAAATAAAAATTCTCCGAAACATATCATGTTATTCTTCATGGGGCTTATTACTCTTACCTTAGATCTTGACTAATTGAGAGATTGAACGATCAAATCAAGCACTATGTCTCTAGTTCTTTCACTTCACCTTTATCCCAGAGTTTTAATTAATTTTCAAAAGCATTAATACATTTGTTGTCAAATTAAACAATGGATCTAAAGAGAAAGTTAACCAACCATTGAATCAAGAAGTGCATGTATATGGAAAGATGGAGTCGGATGCTCTTTTGAGTATATTGACTCTCTTCTATTTATCAGAGACATATGGCTATCAGGCTAATTCTACTATCGGGCACGTGCCCATTTTTTTTTGACACACATTTTTTTCTTCTTTTTCTTCGAGGTTCCGGACACTTGTCCCTTTTTATTTCCTCGGGATCTATCTTTTTGAGGTTTCAGACACTTGTCCCTTTTTATTTCCTCAGGATCTTTTTTTCTCTTTTTTTTTCTTTTTTTTTAGATAGCCACATGCTTCCAACAAACTTCAGAGAGTATAGCAACAGATAATTATGAGCATTTATGCAGAAGATGGATGAAATGTGTAAGTGATCTCAATTCAATGGCATGATAAACTACTCACAGGGTCACAAAGCTTAATTTAACTCAATGCAGTTATTAGTCATGTTTATATTTAGAAATCTCCGGAACTTAGTGTTGTTTAGAACAAGATAATAGCAGCTCAGATCATCACATGTCATATCCCAATTACCTAGACCCTAGATTAAGTATTTGCCAACCATGTATTTAATTTCATTTTTAAGCATCATTATTAATTAGGAGAACTCATGCTTTGATGGCTAGGTACTTGAAAGAAATTAGATAGAGCAACTATTCATCATTTCCATACAAAATATTAGAGAGAGAGGGTTCTTCTTTGGTCATCAACTTCTTAAAACAAACTAGACACACTATTTTATTTAATCTAACACACTTTAAGATAAAAGCTAATAATAGTAGTACAATAAAGACATACCTGGATCGCGAAGATAACGGGGGTGCGTCTCCCCCAAGCTGGTTCCTTTAATAGCGTTGAGCCTTCATGTGCCCATATATTTTTGTGTCTTTTTTTTAATTAATGGTGAGCCTTCATGTGCCCACATATTTTTGTTCTTTTCTTTTATGGGTGAGCCTTCATGTGCCCACATATTTTTGGGGTTTTCATTTTTAAGAGTGAACCTTCATGTGCTCACATATTTTTGGTGTTTTGAATTTATTTATAGAATGAAAAACTTAAGAGGATAAAGATACTTACTTGGATACATGGGAGTGCCTTCCCCCAAGCTGAATATTGACGTAGTCGTTCGATCTTGCAATGTAGCAGACTGGCAGTGGATATGTCCTTCCTCTATTAGAGCTTTGATTGATGTTGATGTTTGTAGAGACCGTGCTCCAACAGTGGATGAAGCATTCACTTGCTTGTTAGCTTTTCTTGGCCATTCAAATCCTGTGAAACTCAAATAGACAACAAAACTTGTTGAACAGATTAGGCATTAGCGGTTGGCTACTCAAGCCTTAATTGTCCAGAATTTTAGTAAGATCTTGTTGGCATTTCTTAACGTTATTACTAAGAATGGACCTTACGATCCATCCCTGGCAACAGCGCCAGAAATGCACATTGACACTTACTAACGTCGTCACTAAGAATGGACTTTGCAATCCATCCATGGCAACGGCGCCGGATATTGGCATAGAAATGGACCCGAAGATCTATTCCTAGCAACGGCGCTAGAAGTGCCTGTACGATGTCTCTTAACAAGTTGCTTAGAATGGCGCGTTTCCAGCAACAGTGTTAAGCATGTATCGTTACGATAGTTCGTAGGTTTGGAGATTAGGTCCGCAAGCGCACGGAATTATCGTGTAGCATTTCACCCGGAGATATACCGAGTATCGTGATTTATTGGTTCGCTCGAGGAAGGCTTTGTATGTATCAAGTTCTAGGATAAACATAGTACCAAATACCATGATAGCAATAATGGATCAATTGTCATAACAGGTGATAAACAGTGATGATTTGAATAGTGGAGAAACACAATCTTGAGCATGGCAAAAGGGCAAAGAGTAAAAAGAGACTAAAAGAATAAATGAATAAAAGAATAATTGAATAACCTAATAGAGCAGGCATGGTCTAGATACAAGTCATTCATAGAACAAGTTAATCATGCAGTCATATGACATAGAACTAATCTCATGCTTCAGATGGTTCGGGAGATTACGCGAGTACTGGTCTGCCAGCAACCTCTCGTAACAATTTAGACTCCTACACCCTAGCCGAACGTGGGGGAATGCCAAGGACGGACAGGGCTGTCACCACCTGCCGCCATCCCCACTACCGTGGACTAAGACCATGCAATTACCCGGCCTCTACATCTAAGCACCATGCTTGCATGCACAGAACCCACTCAGACTCCCCCGGGTCCCCGACCCTACGGATCGACAGGTAAGAAGCCTGAGCCTACTCAGAAGAGCATGATAAACCGCCACCCTTGACAAAAGCTTATTTCTAATCATATAACAAGCATGAAGCAATTAGACTAATGTTCTATGTGAGAATAATACAATACACACTTAGCTCTAATTCATATAATACACTACTAACCCTAGGGTAGCAATATATTATAAGAACTATACACTAGAATGTATATTATACTAATTCCACAAGAACTATTCATAAGTTCATATACTAGCAACATGATATAAGACCTAAGATCTAAGTCATATACCAAAATACTAGAACAAGAACTATACTCTAGTTCATATGAAGAACTGTATCGAAAGAATGAAGATAGGGCTTTGGAGATCAGATCTATCTTATTCATACCCAATATCTCTCCAAGGAGCCAAGCCCTCCTTGATAGCTTTGCCTAGCTCTCTCTCTAGCACAAGAACAAGGAAAAACTAAGAAGAGGTAGTGCCCAAGTGTGTAGCTCAAGAGGTGATTGTGTTCTATTTTGGCCTCCTCTCCCCCTCTCCTTATATAGGTGTTTGAGGTCGGTTTAGGAGGGGTGTCGCTGCAAATTTCACCCGGAACCGCCGTCAGGGCAATTAATGTACCGCCTCTGCAAAGGCGGTGGCCACGCGCCTCCTGGCTGGGCCCAACAAGCCCAGGCAAAAGCCTGGGCTGCTCCTTTTGGGCTCCTGAGTTTGTTCCCAGCTGAAATTTGTTGCACTTCTATATGGGCTTTTTGTGTCCTTGTTCATTTTGCGCATTTCGGCGTGTTGGATTGCGCCTTTTTGGTTGTTATCCACCTGTATGCATGTTTATGATCTGCAAAACATAACTTTGCACTACATGTGGAACTTGGTTAGCAATAAAAGTATATATGAGTAAAATACATGCTTTTCTCCTTTTATGTGGACTATGTTGGCGGGATTAATATGTCGATAAGAACCGTCAACAAACTCCCCCAAGCTTACCCTTTGCTCGTCCCCGAGCAAAAGCTAAGGTTTTAGTTGTTGATCAGGAGTTGCTTCAATGCCGGTTATTATTCACAAGTGCCAGGTCTATACCAAAGTGTCTACCATGGTTTGAATAAATTGGTCCATTACTCACCCTAGTACCTTGTCACCCTTGGGGCTTGTTAGCCTCCTCAAATCCTTAGTCATTGCATGTTAGATTGGCTTTCACAGAGGTGCTTAACTTTTGTTCCTTGAGCAACTTTATAATCCGGAGTTTTTAGGAGTTTTGAAAATCAAAGCAAGTTCCTCAAATGATTCACTCATTCGCTCAAGATGTGTATGGTCCTCACCAAAGGCTTTTGCCTTTCTTTTCAGTCTACCAACTAAAGCTTTATCTGGAGTTGTGGGTAGAAAGAAGTAGGCATACTTGTATTGTAGATATTGCAAAGTCAAAGAATTGGACCTTAGGAGACTTCAGTCATACACTTAGATCAAGAAGTGCAAGTGTGTGGAATATTTTCTTTTTGTTCTCATGTCTTTCTCCCTTTGGAAAATTGGGAACTATGGGCTATCTTTATTCATCGAGAGAGGCGGGTATCGGAGTACCCATTGTTTTCATTTGGACACTTGTCCATTTTTTTTACTCTCTCATTCATTTTTTTTAGAGAGAGGCGGGCATCGGAGTACCCATTGTTTTCATTTGGACACTTGTCCATTTTTTTTACTCTCTCATATTTTTTTTTAGATAGCCCATAATTCTTTTGGGAGAGAAAGATCTTGATCAACAGTGGAGCATTTAATTTTGTGGTGAATGCATGACATGTCTTGCGTAACTCTTAATGCAAGAGTTACCTTTATTTGGTGGGTGTACGTGAATCTTGATCTTGGATGCATGAAAGAAGTCTACACATAGGTCACGACTATTTGAATAAGCTCAGTACAAATACAAGTAGCATATGAGTATATGGTTTGAAAAGTTTTTCATCATATGGCTCTGGTAGGATATATCATCATCGAGGAACTTTTGAATTTTAAGTTTTTAAATAAATTCTCCGGATGTCAAGTCTTTCTTAGAACAATGTCATAGCAATTCTCTGCTTATACCAGATCATGACTAGCAATAACCTTGGACTTGAGTAAGCATGTGCATCCCACAAGTTTCAAGTTCTTAAGTGAGCCATTTACCAATAAACTCAAATCTTAGTAGAAACTAAGTTATAAACTAGGCACAGGTGAATTATAAGACAGAGCAACTATTCATCATTTCAACAAGAAAGAAGCACATATCTTACATCACATATAAGAGTGGAATTCATATTTTTGGTCTTTTTATCATTTTTTAGTTTTTTTTAAATTAAAATTGCATTAAGTAAACATGCTAATGGAAAAATAAGAATGCATGGAATTAAATATGCAATGCAACTACCTCGGAAGTGGGGGTCCTCCCCCAAGCTAGCTTCTGGCCTACTGATCGGGGTTGTACCCCATGAACCGCCAGAAACCCTGAGACTGCCTCAGCATCTCCTCTTGACGTGCCCTTAATTCAGCCTGCTGTTGCTGGTACAGGGCCTGCTGCTGCTGGTACATAGCCTGTTGCTGCTGGTGATGCAGTAGCTCCTGTTGGTGCCACTCTATGGTCTGCTGGTGGTGTGCATCAGTCGTCTGAATGTGCTGCTCGAGGGTCTCCTGGATCTCATCTGTGCGCACCACCAATCCCCCAAGTTGGGCTTGGAGGCTATCAAAGTCAACCTGGTCACCTGTGGGAGCCTGTGGGTGCTTCTCTGGTGACTCAATCCTCCAGCGAGCTTGCTGCTCCTAGGCACTAGAGTCTGCCTTAGGCCACCCCTCAACACTTGGTGAGGGCATGGGTATGTCCCATCCTGGCTGGTACCCGGGTACTGGCTCAGGAACAAACCCCTGCCTGAAAGTCGGTGGTATGTAAGAGGGTGGTGGCTGAGAGCTAGACTCTCCCATGTCTCTGCTAGACACACTGCGCCTGCATGAAGACTCCACTGTCTGCAAGTCAAAGGTTAGCCTCCCACAACTATACAAGTGTAATTCCGGGTTAGGTAACCGGATTACAGTTGTATACCCGGGGAAACAAAACACAAGGTTTCCTGCAACATCTCTTTTTAGGTGATGACCACGTAACAGATAAAGTTCATTTACAATGGTGCGTTGGATAGGAATAAAATTAATTTCTTGCCCTACCAAAGCACCAATACTTGTGGCCACACGTGTTATAAGAGAAGTCATGGTAACAGCAGTGGAAGTCTTAATTGAATCTAACCAATGATTAACAATTTCTCGTACAGGTGCAACTTTTATTTTCATTCTAGCAGCATAGAGAAGCTTCATTTCAACAATTCGCACAACACGGGGATCTTGACTAGGGAACAAAGTCATGGAAATCCAAAGATGCAAGAATCTTAAAGTTGGGTGCTGAATCTGAGCATTCCTTGGATAATACTTTTTAGTATGAACTTGCCCCGAAATTTCTTCCCAAAGTCTATCTTTATTAAACCCTCTAGTGGCATATTCTAAATCATGAGAGCATCTTTGATGAAAGCCAAGGCATTTGCTTAATTTGAACCATAAGATAAAATATTCTTTGCCAAATAAACGAACGGAAATGCCTTCATCTAATTCCCTTAAAGTGCATAAGAATTGAATAGTTTCGGGGATTGGGTAAATGTTTTCCCAAACTACGGCCTTCCAAATGGAGTGGAACTCGGTGTCCATACCGATGTCGGAGAGAAGCGATTCGTCGAAGACCGGTGTATGGATGAAGAGCCGGTCCTTGAGTATGTTGTAGGCTTGAATTTCCTGGTCGTCCACCAAGTTGAATTGGTGGACTCCTCCTCCCCCCGTTGGGGCTGCATGTTGCTCCTCCGCTTGTCCCTCCTCCGCTTGGACTTCCTCTACTTCCTCAACCTCCGGGGATCCCTCATTGCGAGGAGGGCTTCCCGGGGGTTCAGTGTAGTATGAGGAGGTGCTCTCATACTGGCGCTTCGAGGATGACCTTGTGGCTTTCTTGAGTGCACCGGAAACCTTTCTTCCGAACTTTTTCATGATGCAAAGTTTTGCACCGGCGAACCCTCGGGTGAGTGGTGGCTAGGGAAATTTTCCTTGCACCCAAGGGACTTTTTGGCTAGCTTGTGATGGGTGTTTTTATGAGGTTTTTCTGCTGTTGGTTGGTTGGAAATGGCAAGAGAGTGGGAGTGGTGCTTGGAGAAGTGAGATGGGGGTGGAGAAGTGTTGTGAAAATGGATGGAGAGGGTCACACCCGAGCCCCTGCTACTTATAGTCGCAAACTGCAGGCGGTTTTGGGTTGAGCTCAACGGATAGGAGCTTCCCCAAGCTGGCCGTTGTCCAGAGCTGTTGGAGCTGGGGCGGCCGACCCAGGGGGCGGCCGCCCCCCTTTTGGCCCAGCTCTGCCTCCCCTTTTTGCTGCTTCTCCCAACGGCTATGTCCATGACAAAGCCGTTTGAAGTTTCAAACTTCTCCTGTCTGAAATATCCTTTTTGCAATTTCCAACATTTATTTGATAAAAAATTATTTCCGAAAAATGTCGAAAAAATATTTTTTTATGATTATATATTATTCCCTATCAGAAAATGATTTTTAAACATTTTTATTTTGAAATTTTGAAATATTTATTTTTTACCATAAACATTTTTTTGGATACATACCGATTACCTTCGGTGGAGGCTCAAATTATTTTGAGTCCTTTGAGTGGGACTTTCCTTCCGTTTTCCAGTTTCACCCTGCATGGTTAGTGGGAGAACTCTCAGGTTGTCCCGGGAGTCGTCCCACACTTTCGGTAGGAATAGCAGCGGCGATTTGAGCTAATTGGGATTCTATCATTTTATTGAAGCTCAGTTGATTTTGAACGGAGGACGTTAGGTTTTCTATTTTTGTATTTAAATTTTCAAAAACTTTATCATTGGACAGCAACTTTTTAGTCAAATTTTCATTAATTTTAGCCTGTCCAAGAACTAAGTCTCTTAATGAAGGTTGATTCGAATTGGAGTTCGAATTACCTTGGAATGGTGGCCGTGACTGGTTATTCCAACCATTGTTCTGGTTGGTGCCTCCTTGTTGGCGGAACCCGTTGTTGATGTAGGCGGCGTCTTCACGGGTTTCGGGGCAGTCGGTCCCCGAGTGGCCAACATCACCACAGACTTCACACGTCATGTGTGAATCTATGGCGTTCACCGTATTTGTTTGGTTTTCTTGGTTTTTCTCAGATAGGTGTTTCATAAGGAGGTCTATTTTTGCGGCAAGCATATCCGTCTCCTTCATGGTATGCATGCCTTTTTGTGTTTTGGCTGGTGCTTGTGGTTGAGTTCTCTCGTCACTCCAGCCTTGGTGTTCAACCATCTTTTCGATCAGGGCCTTAGCCCCGGCGGTGGTGAGCGATAAGAATGCTCCACCAGCGGCTGCATCTAGGTGCCCCTTCGACATGGGCGTGAGCCCGTTGTAGAAGTTTTGGAGTACCATCCAATTTTCCATGCCATGGTGGGGGCAGCTCAGGATGTACTCCTGGAGCCTTTCCCACGCGTCAGGGATTGATTCAGTGGCATCTTGCTTGAAATTGGAGATTCTTCCCCGCAAAGCATTGGTTTTGCTTATGGGGAAGAATTTAGCGAGGAATGCAGCTGAGCATTTCGCCCATGTGTTGACAGCTTCCTTGTCCTGGTAGAACCACCTTTTCGCTTTCCCCACAAGGGAGAAAGGGAAAAGACGGAGCCGAATGACATCTGGGGTGATGTCCTTGATGACGATAGTGTCGCACAGCTCTAGGAAGTGTTGCAGATGCGCATTCGCATCCTCGCTAGGCAAACCGCAGAACGGGCTTGCCTGCACCATGGTGATCAGGCATGTACGGAGTTCGAAGTTCTTTCCGGCCGTGTCCACAGCGGGGTCGGTAGCCACGTTGGTGACAGCGGGCACGGAGAACTCGCGGAGTGTCTTCTCAGCCATGACCTCAGTTGGGGTTGGTGCGGAACCGGCTGGTTGCTCTGTCGGTGGAGTAGCAGAAGACGAAACGGAACGAATCCGCTTAGCCCTTAGGAGTGCCTCGGGATCGTTAATGAAGTTTTCCGGCAGAGAGAAACCAGACATACACTATTCCTGTTTCATCCACAACAGGAGGAAAACAGGCAGAGTTAGCCTGCATAACAATGACTCATTATGCATATCAGATATTGGTTTATGTTTATCTAGAACTTTTTACATTAGCCTTCCCCGGCAACGGCGCCAGAAATGCTTGTTGTCATTTCTTAACGTTATTACTAAGAATGGACCTTACGATCCATCCCTGGCAACAGCGCCAGAAATGCATGTTGACACTTACTAACGTCGTCACTAAGAATGGACTTTGCAATCCATCCATGGCAACGGCGCCGTCTCTTAACAAGTTGCTTAGAATGGCGCATTTCCATTCTTAGTGTATGTCTGGTTCTGCCAATATCCGGCGCCGTTGCCATGGATGGATTGCAAAGTCCATTCTTAGTGACGACGTTAGTAAGTGTCAACGTGCATTTCTGGCGCTGTTGCCGGGGATGGATCGTAAGGTCCATTCTTAGTAATAACGTTAAGAAATGCCAACAAGCATTTCTGGCGCCGTTGCCGGGGAAGGCTAATGTAAAAAGTTCTAGATAAACATAAACCAATATCTGATATGCATAATGAGTCATTGTTATGCTGGCTAACTCTGCCTGTTTTCCTCCTGTTGTGGATGAAATAGGAATAGTGTATGTCTGGTTTCTCTCTGCCGGAAAACTTCATTAACGATCCCGAGGCACTCCTAAGGGCTAAGCGGATTCGTTCTAATTTGTCTTCTGCTACTCCACCGACAGAGCAACCAGCCGGTTCCGCACCAACCCTAACTGAGGTCATGGCTGAGAAGACACTCCGCGAGCTCTCCGTGCCCGCTGTCACCAACGTGGCTACCGGCCCCGCTGTGGACACGGCCGGAAAGAACTTCGAACTCCGTACAGGCCTGATCACCATGGTGCAGGCAAGCCCGTTCTGCGGTTTGCCTAGCGAGGATGCGAATGCGCATCTGCAACACTTCCTGGAGCTGTGCGACACTATCCTCATCAAGGACATCACCCCAGATGTCATTCGGCTCCGTCTTTTCCCTTTCTCCCTTGTGGGGAAAGCGAAAAGGTGGTTCTACCAGGACAAGGAAGCTGTCAACACATGGGCGAAATGCTCAGCTGCATTCCTAAGTTACCAGGACAAGGAAGCTGTCAACACATGGGCGAAATGCTCAGCTGCATTCCTCGTCGAGAGAGGACTAGTTGCAACATTACTTTGGAAAAACTTCAAAATGTTTTCTTAATCTAAAAGTTTTTCGAAGTAACAAGTTAAAAATGATCCTTCCCTAAGTTTCTTTCTTGCTGGAAGACTTTGAGAAGACTATACTAGTGACCCCAATAAAAGGTACTAAGAAGTTTTCAATTCATATACTGAGGATCATTGAAGAGTCAACTCCTCGTCGAACCGTGACGGAAGAACTTTTCAACATATACATCAAGTCAGTGAAGCTAATATATAAAGTATAGCCCTATACCTAACTAACAGGTGAAGACAGAGATCTCCTGCCAGTGAGAGGTCGTATAGGACGAGCATATATCATATCATGCATAATGATAAAATGTGCTTCTTATCTAAATTCTCACAGCAGCTATGATCCCTGATAGCTGATCGTCCCTAGATTCTGCTACCCTTGATACTTATGTTCCATAAGTTCCTAATTCCTGGGAAGTTTTGGATATTTTTCATACACTCTACCACATAAAGTCAGAATCATGGTGAATTCATGGTTCTTTCGGAATGCGCGTGTCATACCTTGAATTGACACGTGCTAGTTGCTTGCTGTCGTGAAAACGACGTATGGTGGTCGAAAGCTACTGTAACTGTGTTCTTTGAAAGGACCATGATCCGTGGACCGGATAAAAGCGTGGGAACCTGGAGTCACCTATGGACGGCCACCATAGGGTGTTACTGCCAGGTGCTCACTAATATTCAGGTTTATGAACGTGATTCTTTCTAGTCCATCGTTAAAGTGCTTTCGTTTCTGACTGCCCGAAAGGGAGTTCAAAGCCACTTTCCTTGTAATCGTAACCAACCCTTGCTTTTGGTTACGATCTCCCTTTTATGGGATGAGAGATATAGAAGTTGTGCTCTATTGTGGTGCCATAATTGGTGACCACGGTGCCGCGTCGGAACCTAGGAAATCTCGTGTGTCCGGATCACACTAGTTTCCACTGGGTGCGCGCAGGTATCGAGGTCTACAGTTATGATCTATTATAGCCCGCAACCAATGTACTCTCTCTCTTGACTCTTGATAATTCTCCTTGCTCCACTCAAATGTTTCTATCTTGATACTTGCAACCATGTTCTGATCCCGGTTGTACTCCCGAACCCCAACCCAGTTGCCTTGTGAACTCCTTGAGAGTAAACAAGTGTGACACATTTCCTTTTCCATTACTTCACCCCAGTCTTTAAGTGCTTCTTAAATCTCGGGATGAGATTTCTTTAAGGGGGAAGGAGCTGTAACACCCCTGGTGTTAAGCAATAATTAAAGTTCTAATTAATATGTTTAGTATGCATAATCATCTGGCATCATAGCATAAAAGCACTTCATGTGTTTAAACATTCCTTTTGTACCATCACAAAGCAACACCAAGCAAGTAGAAGCAAGCAAGTGAGAGCTCAAAGAGCTTAGGCAAGTAGGTAGCTAGTAGAGCAAGACATCTTTGCCCTCGCGGTAGCGCTGCTTAAGGCTTAGCTCAAGAGTAGAGGCGTGCGAGTGATCGGTCCTGGAGCTGGGAAGAGTCTTCCTTCATCTCCAGTTCAGGTTTTGCTCTTGTTACTCAAGAACTTTACTATATTCTATTTCATCATTTCAAGTATTACTTTATTCTACTTATCAGTATTGAGTGGTATACTTGATTGATTGCTTGAGTGCCTAGCTATCCTACAGTTCAATTCACTTAGCCATAGTAGTTAATCTCTAGTGAGCTTAGTGTTTGATCTTTGCCAATAGGTTGCTTAGTTAGTTTAGTGTTTATCTTATTAAGTCAAGTATTTGCTCTGACGTCCGCAAGGGTGTCTCTATTCAAAGCTAGGGTAGAGATAGTTAGAATATAGTTAAGCGTGGTGCTTAGTTATAGACTTACGTTCAGATATGACTGGACCCTCGGATAGCTGTGGTAGAAAGCAGGTGGTGACAGCCCTGTGCGCCTTGAATTCCACCACGTAGTTGGCCCAGTTTAACAGTAAGGCTCGTTGTGCTAGCGTTCAACCTAAGTAAGTGGTAAAGGCTAGTACGCCTTGGTACTTGACAAGATAGGAATAAAACTTTACTTAACTTTGTTGCTTTATTGACTTTTGCCTGTCTTGCTTCGTAGCTAACTTGCTTCATAGTTATCTTTCTTTGTAGTTATCTAGGAGTAGTAGTAGTTAATAGTTAGTTATCTTAGTTACCCTTAGTTATCCCTTTATCTACCTAGCCATCCACCTTACCTTAGCCATCCATTTCATCCTTACCTATCCACCCACATATTCTTTCTAGCCTTTCATCTTCCCTTCTCCCCTTTTCCTTTTTCTTATTTCTTCGACTCTCATCCCCTCCTTGACTCGACTCATACACCACCCTAGCCTTCCCTTGGGATCAAATAAATCGACACCTGGTACTCCCAAGCGAAGTGCTACTATGATAGTTCTGTGCGCTTGCAGAATCTCCTCTTGGTAGATTGCAACCTCTCTAGCTAGCTCCTACTAGTGTCGGATTGACAACCCCGCTTGGCATTAGTAGATAGTTGCTTTAGCTTCACTCCTTTAGGTATAGTGACCGGACTTGCTACAAGCACTTCTGACCCGTTGTCGGGAATAGATTCCATAGTCTATTCCTAGTAACGACATTAGCAAGTGCCAACAAGCATCTCTGGGCCGTTACCGGGGATAGTTGCCTAGTTCTATCTTTAGTGAAGCTAAGAACTACCAACAAGCATTTCTGGCGCCGTTGCCGGGGAAGGCATTCGGTGTATCGGTTGAGTCCGTGTCGAATTTATCTTCGCTTAAGCTCCTGCTTAGCGAATCCCATCTTACCCCATTCTTTCTTTCCATAGTCCTTCTTATCTTTTTCCTTCATCTTCTTCAACTTCTTTCTTTCTTATCTCGTTCTATCTTCACGATGGCCAACAAGACCATTCGTGAATTTTCTGCTCCTTCTGCCGCTAATGTAGCGACAGGACCAGACGTGATCGAAGCCAACCTCAATTTTGAGTTGAAACCGGCTCTGATCACGATGGTCCAAGCTAGCCCGTTCTGTGTCAAAGCTCATGAGGATGCCAATGCTCATCTCCAACAATTTTTGGAGATTTGCGGCACCTTCACCATTAAGGGGATAACCCAAGAAGCCATCTGTCTTCGTCTCTTTCCTTTCTCTTTGCTAGGAAAAGCGAAGCAATGGTTCTATAACGATCGCAGCGCTGTAGACACATGGGACAAGTGTTCTAATGCTTTTCTCGCTAAATTCTTTCCTATGGGCAAGATGAATGCTCTACGCAACAAAATCTCCAGCTTTACGCAACAAGCCGAGGAATCTATTCCCGAGGCTTGGGAGAGGTTGCAAGAGTATGTCGCTGCTTGTCCGCACCATGGTATGGAGGACTGGTTGTTGATCCAGAACTTCTACCATGGCCTAACCCCACTCTCTAGAAGCCATTTGGATGCTGCCGCCGGCGGTGCATTCTTTTCTCTGAATGTTGCAGATGCTAAGGCTCTCATAGAGAAGATGGTGTCAAACCAAGGATGGAATGACGAGAGACTGTAGCCCTGTAAGCGAGGTATGCATTCCGTTAAGGAGGCCGACATGATCGTGGCCAAGATGGACCTACTGGCAAAGAAGCTAGATAGCTGTGAGAAGATGAACCACCAAGAGAGTATCCAATCTCTGGAATCCTACATGACTTGTGAAGTCTGTGGAGAAACCAAACAATCTAGGAACCACTGCCCCGAGTTACATGAAGATTTGAACTTCATCAACAATGGTTTCCACCAAAAAAATCAAGGATGGAATCAGCACTTCAATTCTCAAGGTAACAATTCATTCCCTCACTCTAATTTTCATAATTCTGATAATTTCTCATTCTTGAAGAATTTAGTTTACTCACAAGGTAAAACTACTGATTTCTTGAAAGAGAGATTCATGTCGAATGATAAAATTCTTGAGAATATAAATGCTAAATTGGAAGATTTCTCATCTGCTCTGAAAAATCAACTTAGCTTTAATAAGATGTTAGAAACCCAATTAGCTCAACTTGCTGCTATCATACCATCTTTTGAATCTGGCAAAATTCTTGCTAAACCTGACATGGAAACTGCAAATATGGTTGAAATAAAATATTTTAACTATTATGAAGATCAAACCATGACTGTTAAAAAGGGTGATCCTGGTAGTCCCATAATTAGATGCTCAATCTTTGGTGAAGTCTTTAAAAATGCCATGTGTGATTTAGGATCGAGTGTGAACATTCTATCTAAAGATTTTTATGAAAACTCGTTCTTTCCACCCATGTCATCCACATCTGCCTATGTTGTGCTAGCTGATCAATCCACTTGCTATGTAGAAGGAATAGTCAATGATTTACCTGTTCATATTAGAGGTTCATATGTTCCTACTGATTTCATAATACTAGATATGGGAAATAGGAAAGATGTGCCTCTAATCTTAGGTAGACCCTTCTTGAACACTATTATTGCTTGCATATATGTGGGAAGTGGTAAAATTCAAATGACATTAGGAGGGAGGAAGGAAATATTCTCCTTCTCCCGTGGTCCCGCATATGCCGCTAACATGCAGGATGCAAAGCCCGTTCGTACCAAGAAGAGGCGCCGAAGAACAAGGTGGAACAGAAAGAAAGAACCACCTCCTGAGTTGTGTGATTCACATGACAAAGGAGAGGTGCCAAAAGAACAAGAACCCGATGGAGTACTTAGAGAGGAAGCACCCAAGGAAGAAGATCCGCCCGATAAGGATGAAACTCCATGGACCTAAGGTATGGTTTTACTTTAAATTTTTATTTCCCTTCAAATTTCCCTTTTTCAAATAAATAACATATGTCATGCATGTAACTAAAAAAAATCAGTTACCATTAGTCATATGCATAGGTATATGTTAACTTAGCTAGAATAATAAAATATCATAGGATAGTTTCCCTTTTTCACAACATTAGATAGTTTGCTTTTTAATAAAATGAGAACAAGAGCTCCGACCGAGAAAGATGAAGACCCTTCACCAAGCAAGAAGCCAACTTGGGGGAGACCCTCGCTCCAATAAGGTATGTCTCAAGCCTACACTCTTTACATTCGGTTCTTAATTTCTATATCTTTTGAATGCTATATGCCTGCCTAAGTGTGAGGGCCCCCCTTCCAGAGGGTCCACTGTGCATTGTATCAGTCCCTGGATCAGTTGCTGATACGCACAGAGTAACAAGATTGATATCAAAAATCCATACTTTTTATTGCTAACAGAGAAAACATGTACAAGGTTCATATTACAAGACTTGGGCCATGGGCCTTATAGCAAACATCAGAGTCTAACACAGCGATCCTATGACGTCGTGGCTCCATTCCGACAGGCAGCTTGGAGTGCGGACGTAAACCTTATCCTATGCGCGTTCCTACGTTGTCGTCCTGTTGTTCCTTGCGTAGCTCCTTCTTCTGGTTGTTGGCATTTCTTAACGTTATTACTAAGAATGGACCTTACGATCCATCCCCGGCAACAGCGCCAGAAATGCACGTTGACACTTACTAACGTCGTCACTAAGAATGGACTTTGCAATCCATCCATGGCAACGGCGCCGGATATTGGCATAGAAATGGACCCGAAGATCTATTCCCAGCAACGGCGCTAGAAGTGCATGTACGATGTCTCTTAACAAGTTGCTTAGAATGGCGTGTTTCCAGCAACAGTGTTAAGCATGTATCGTTATGATAGTTCGTAGGTTTGGAGATTAGGTCCGCAAGCGCACGGAATTATCGTGTAGCATTTCACCCAGAGATATACCGAGTATCGTGATTTATTGGTTCGCTCGAGGAAGGCTTTGTATGTATCAAGTTCTAGGATAAACATAGTACCAAATACCATGAGAGCAATAATGGATCAATTGTCATAACAGGTGATAAACAGTGATGATTTGAATAGTGGAGAAACACAATCTTGAGCATGGCAAAAGGGCAAAGAGTAAAAAGAGACTAAAAGAATAAATGAATAAAAGAATAATTGAATAACCTAATAGAGCAGGCATGGTCTAGATACAAGTCATTCATAGAACAAGTTAATCATGCAATCATATGACATAGAACTAATCTCATGCTTCAGATGGTTCGGGAGATTACGCGAGTACTGGTCTGCCAGCAACCTCTCGTAACAATTTAGACTCCTACACCCTAGCCGAACGTGGGGGAATGCCAAGGACGGACAGGGCTGTCACCACCTGCCGCCATCCCCACTACCGTGGACTAAGACCATGCAATTACCCGGCCTCTACATCCAAGCACCATGCTTGCATGCACAGAACCCACTCAGACTCCCCCGGGTCCCCGACCCTACGGATCGACAGGTAAGAAGCCTGAGCCTACTCAGAAGAGCATGATAAACCGCCACCCTTGACAAAAGCTTATTTCTAATCATATAACAAGCATGAAGCAATTAGACTAATGTTCTATGTGAGAATAATACAATACACACTTAGCTCTAGTTCATACAATACACCACTAACCCTAAGGCAGTAATATATTGTAAGAACTATACACTAGAATGTATATTATACTAATTCCACAAGAACTATTCATAAGTTCATACACTAGCAACATGATATAAGACCTAAGATCTAAGTCATATACCAGAATACTAGAACGAGAACTATACTCTAGTTCATATGAGGAACTGTATCGAAAGAATGAAGACAGGGCTTTGGAGATCAGATCTTTCTTATTCATACCCAATATCTCTCCAAGGAGCCAAGCCCTCCTTGCTAGCTTTGCCTAGCTCTCTCTCTAAGCTCAAGAACAAGGAAACACTAAGAAGTGGTAGTGCCCAAATGTGTAGCTCAAGAAGTGATTGTGTTCTCCTTTGGCCTCCCCTCCCGCTCTCCTTATATAGGTGCTTTAGGTCGGTTTAGGAGGGGGTTTGCTGCAAAATTCACCCGCAACCGCCTTAGGGCCATTGATTGCACCGCCTCTGCAAAGGCGGTGGCCACGTGGCAGCACCAGGGGGGTGGTCGACCCAGGGGGCGGCTGACGGACCAGGATGTCAGAGATATCATCCGAAGATGATTACTCTGACTAATCCCGGACGGCGCAGGAGATCCAAAGACCTGTTACATAGCGTACTAGTATTAGGACTCTGACTTGTAACTTAGCCGAGTTGTATAAGGAAGTCTTGTAATCAAGATAGGACTCTCCCTCTGTAATTGGCTAGGACTCAGACTGAGCCATGGATCACCCGGATATATAAGGGGAGCCAGGCACAGGTCCTAGACAACTCAACTCTCAATCATAATCATACACAAGGCACACGCCACACTGGACGTAGGGTATTATGCTATTTAGCGGCCTGAACCAGTATAAATCGTTGTCTCTGTGTAATCGTCGGGTCCTACGAACACCGATCCCCACCGAACAAATAGTCCTGAGTAATCTCAAGACTAGTTGCCGGTTACTAAACACCGACAGCTGGCGCGCCAGGTAGGGGCTTTCGGCGATTCGACGATCAAGAGCCCGGCGAACCGCGTCAACATGTTCTTGGCGGGATCTATTTTCATTTTTGGCTCATGGACTTGCATCGCGGATGATCAAGGAAAGCTCCACAGTCGCCTTGACACCCAATCTCAGCCGCAAACCACGCCAAACACAGAGCTTCTCGCCCAACAACTCGCAAGATTGCAGATTCAACAACCGTAGCACCCCGAGGACGGCTCGGAGGCACCCGACTCCTATTCGAACTCGAATTCTCAAGGGAAGGACTTGGATCACGATCAAGCCACCTCCTTTGGACTACGGAACACTGCTGAAAACTTTCAAGACCTGATTGAGGCAAAATTCAAAGAGTATCAGCAGATACCTTTGACAGGAGCCCAAAAAGGACTCGTTTTCAGCTCTACCAAAGAGGGTAACATCGTCCATTGGCCAATCCAGCCTGCCCCGGCTAGACTGATTGGCACAATCGACCAGCAACTTCCATATCAGCATGGACATCAGCTCCCTTCTGAGGAACATGACACCTCAACGGAACTAATCTCCAGTACTTCTACCCTGGAATTGGTGACACCAGGATCTAGCCATGGTTTCAATCGGGAAGTCTTCATGACAGGGCATCAGTCGTCCCTACGACCACCAACGCCCCCAGATGTCTGCCAAGACGATGAAACATTGAGCATGATCTCTGACAACGACCCGGAGGTAGCCGGAGAAACAGAGTCCATAAAAGCTGAAAGAATCCGGAAGAACAAAGCAAAAGAGGCCCGCAGGAGGCGGGCTACTCACCGCAAAGAAGTTGTGGATCGCTATAACGTACGCCTGGAAGAGTACAATACTCGGAGGCTTCTGGAGGCAGAGGTAGAACGCCAGAACCGTGATGAGGAAAATCACTCTCAAAACGACAGGCGACGCCCTGATTGCTCTCGCAACCTTGAACCTGAGTTCATGAGGGTAGCAGGGCACAAAGTCTACCAGACACCATATCAGAACGTCTTGGATTTAGCCACAGAGATGGGTGCTAAGGCCAACCGTACTCCGGATGAAGAGCGACGACTAATCATGCTTCAGACCACTGCGCTTCAACTCCAGGGACGTAACCTCGGGTCCTTAGCTGATGAGCAAGACTCATCCAATCCAGGACAGAGGCGACCTGTGCAAGAAAGGCTCGGTAGGGTCCCGGCAAGGAGTCGCCTGGGCCCTCGAGTACCCGATCAAGCTGAAGGAGGAGCTGAGTCCTCATATAGAGGACCCACAGTTGCAGCACTCGATGCGGTCGACCGCTTCCCCTGTTTTTCCAAAAGACTCCAAGAAATTGCGTTCCCGCGAAAATTTAAACCGGGAAACTACTCCAAGTATGACGGAAAGATAGAACCCAAACGGTGGCTCAGGCTGTACGCTCAAGCAGTTGAGTTAGCCGGAGGAAGCAACGACATCAAAGCACTCTACCTCCCAATGGCCTTAGAGACAATGCCGCTAGCCTGGTTTGACAGGCTTAAGCCCGAGTCCATCGATTCCTGGGAACAACTGCATCGTATCTTCATCGAAAACTTCGCCGGTGTCCCAGAGAGGTCAGATCCTCGGACAAAACTCAGAGCCTGCAAGCAACTGAAAAATGAATCAATGAGGGAGTACTACAGGCGATTCTCAGAAATCCGCTCTACCGTCTCCGACATCACAGATCGAGAAGTAATTGACCTTTTCGGCAATGGTATTTGCGAAAGGTACAATTACAAAGACTTCATCAAGCAAGACCCGATCACCGCTGACGAATTCCACCGGGCCGTAAACTCCATGATGGCGACAGAGGAACGCACCCAGGAGCGCTTCCCCGATAGGAACACGCAAGGTGACCGAGGCAATAACTAGAAAGGTAACCAGGCATCACAGCAAAACACCCGCAAGAGAGCAGGGGACAATACTGTTGCTGCCATGGAACCTCAGAAGAAAGGAAACAAGCCCTACACCTTTGATGACTTACTCGACGGGCCTTGCCCCTTCCACCCAAAGAGTGGACATCCAGCAAGGCACTGTCGACAGCTCAAGGAGCGAGGCTTGAACCCTGACTTCAACAAAAACAAGAACGACAAAGGCAAGAAGACTGCTGAGAACCCTCCACAAGACGATGGCGGTTTCCAACATCCCAAAGGTGCTATCAACGTTATCTTCGGCGGTGTAACCACCAGCGACAGTAAGAGACTCTAGAAGCTTTCTCTGCGAGAAATCATGTCCGCTGAACCAGCAACGCCCAAGTACCTCGATTGGTCCGAGCACTCGATCAGCTTCTCCAGAGCCGATCAATGGACTAGTGTATCCAACGCAGGGCACTACCCGCTGGTGCTGGACCCGACGGTCGCAGGCTACACACTTGGAAGGGTACTCATTGATGGCGGAGCCGGACTCAACGTCATATTTGCAAGTACCCTAAGGAAGATGAACCTGGATCTTGCAACTCAGCTCACCCCATCAACTGCTCCTTTCTACGGCATAGTACCCGGAAAAGCAGCAGTACCACTCGGAAGGATCATACTACCCGTCACTTTTGGCACTCCGGCCAATTACAGAACGGAGTACATCAGTTTCGAGGTAGCGGACTTCGAGTCATCATATCATGCTATATTCGGGCGCCCTGCCATCGCTAAGTATATGGCAGTACCCTGTTGACACTTACTAACATCGTTACTAAGAATGGACCTTACGATCCATCCCCGGCAACGGCGCCAGAAATGCTTGTTGGTATTTCTTAGCGTAAGCAGAAGAATCCGCAAGCGCACGGAATTACCGTTGTAGCACTTCACCCGGTGGTATTCAGGATATCGTATTTCCACGAGGAACGGAGGTATTTCTTCTATCTAGTTCGTCCAAGGACAACACAAGGGTAGAGAAGGAGAAGGGAATAGAGATGGATCCCTATAGCTTTATTGTCTAATGATAGATAAACGTTACTTCTACTTGTTTACTTCGGGCACCGGCTTATACCTGGTCTGCCAAGTAACTCCGGCCTGTAGCTCTATGCCGTATCCGAACGTGGGGGAAACTAAGGGCAAACAGGGCTGTCACCACCTGCCGCCGACCCCTCACCCGTGGGATACGAGGCAAACGAAGGTGAACCCTAGCCTAGACACCACGTCTACGCTATTGATCACTACTCTAGCGTTGACTAGGAACCCCTCCAAATGATTCAGAGGTTCCTCTACTAGAGTATCCGCTACGAGAACGGACGACGAACCCACAAACAAGAAGAGAAAAAGCTTATCTAATCAAAAGAACAATAATACTATAGAAAACACGAACACTTACTATGTATGGATCCCGATGTGGGTACAAGGTAAGGGCTCGTCGAGGTACAAGCTCGAGGAGAGACCGACAAGCCCGGCACTTCCCCGCTCTCTTCCCTCACATCTCAATCTCCAACTCTAGAAAGCTACTAGGGCATAGCCCTAAGGAGTGGGGATCTACTCAAGAGAGAGGTGCTCTTTATTCCTTTGTGTGTTGTTGTTTTGGCCTCCCCTCCTCCTCTCCTTATATACGTGCTTTAGGTCGGTTTAGGAGGGACTTCGCTGCAAAATTCACCCAGAACCGCCTTAGGGAGGAGTTAATGCACCGCCTCAACAAAATTGGGCTGAAATCGACGTTCTGGGGGGGCGGCCGCCCCCTGGGTCGGTCGCCCCCCTGGTGGGCCCAAACCGGGTCGGCCTTTCTGGGGTGCGTCCGTCTTGGTCTTAGCTTTCCGAAATGGCCTGAAGTTTGCGATTTTGACTTCGGATGCATCCTGGGCCTCCATTTTACTAAAGTAGGGTCATGCAGCCCATGGCAGATTGGGATTCAATTTTGGGCCTCCACTACTTGGGTTCTCTGTTGGGTATTTTGGCCTGTGTCTGAGGCCTGGATTGCATGGTAGGTGGGCCACTTGGTATTTGTGTTGCATAATGATGTTTTATGCATTATTTCCCTTGCCTTTATATGCATTTCCATCGATGTATGCCTGTAAGCGAATAATCACCAAAACTCATGGAATGCATTAGTGTAAAGCCCTATTCACTAGTCTTGGGAATATTTTTATTTTTTTTTATAATGAAGTTGGTGGTATAAAATATGAGTTAAGGACCACCAACAAACTCCCCCACACTTAGCCCTTTGCTCGTCCTCGAGTAAAGATTAGGACTAAGATGGGTCATCTCTCTGATATGTGACCTGCATACAAGTTATTCCAAGCTTCACCTGCACTTATGAACTCTGAAGTGTCTACCATGATATCTTGGGTGATTGAAAAATGGAATAACATGGATTCAAATCCCCTTGCATCAATCAATTCAGAAACTTGGGTTTTCATTTTGAAAATGTAAACCATAGCTTAGCTCCTCAAATGATTCTCTCAAATTGCTCATTTATGTGTTTGGTTCCTCACCAAGGCATACCAAAGTGTTGCCTTCTTTCTTTCCTATTCCTAAAAAGCTTTTGTGGAGTTTGGGTAGGTAAAGATATGAAGGCATACTTACTCTGCATATTTTGTTAAGTCAAATCTCGGATCCGAGGAGAAAGATGCCATACCCTTAGATCAAGAAGTGCAAGTGTGGGGAATATATATGTATATATTTTTTTTTCTTTTGAACTCCTTTGTCATGCTTCTCTCTCCCTTTTTTTAGAAACTTATGAAAATATGGGCTATCTTTATTATTATTTTTTTTAGAGAGAGGCGGGCATCGAAGTACCCATTGTTTTCTCATTTGGACACTTGTCCACTTTTCTGCTCTCTCATTTTTTGGCACATGCTTCTTTGGCATGGCATCTTTTCTCTTTTCTTCATGCTTTTTGGCATGGGATTATTTTTTTTTTCATAGCCCATATTTTGCAAAAGTAAAAAGGAATTTTGGGAAGAGAGGTTCATAACACAAGTGGTGGAGTTTTTATTTTGGTGGAATGGTAAGGCATGTTTTTTTGCGTAACTCTTAGTGCAAGAGTTAGCATTTTTTTTATGTGGGTGTACGTGAATCTTGATCTTAGGGGCATGATAAGTTTCTCAACAAGGCATCAACAAGACTTGACAAAACTGAATGCAGTAGTAAGTTGCAAGTATTTGGAGGTTTTAAAATCTAACACTAGATATGGCTTTGGTAGGATTTTTTTCATATCATTGAGGAGCATGCTATTTGAACTTTGTTTTTGTAAAATAAATCCCAAGTTCTTCACATGAAAGAGCAAGGTTCATTTTCATCCTACTATATCTCATATTTCAATTACTTAGATAGCATGGGGTCCCTATGAAATGTGTTCACAAGTTATAGGAATATTAGCAAGGAATAAAGAGTATGCAAATTTTATCAAAGGATAACTTGGAGATGACATGTCAAAAGTTTTGTCTTTTTAATCTGTTTAGTTTTAATCTTCAAAACATGGGAGATGTGAGGATAGAGTTTTGCACAAACCATCGTTTGAAGATGAAGGAGTTTACTATGAGTTAGAAATGATTTGACCAACCCGGAAGTTAAGTCAATCCATTCTAAAACCTTTTACCTTGTCCTTCTCCATGTTAGGTTTCTCGATGTTGTGCAAAGTGTTGGGGAGATCTCAATTGTGTGAAAGGTTATACTTGGGAGATCTCCCCCACACTTATTCTTGTACCTGTTTATTGAAACAAAAGAAACAAAAAGAAAGGCTCTACCAGTTTGAAAACTGGGAAGGCTCAATTTTATTATGAAAAACCCTTTTTTTATTTTTATCATTTAGGAAAACTCTCTTTTTTTTAAGCAGAACTCAAACAAGGCTAAGATAAGTTTTGCTATAAAGTGCTAGCCTTGGTTCATCTCCATTAAAGATTACTTCTTTTGTTTATGCAAACAACTTAGGTTCATTAATCAAAATCTAACGCCATGTCAAATTTTGATTAAAGAAGGTCATTTTAACCTAAGCACCATGGTTAATTTAAAAAGACCAATGGATGTACCGGATCCAGTATACCCAAACTAGAGCAGCCGTCATAAACAATAAGAAGCATGAATTTGTATGGTCTAGTAAACTTATGGAGATAAATATGAGTAAGGCATTTGATGATTTTTTTTTGAAGCTCTTCATGCTCTCTTACATCGTATGTACCCTTGTTCTTCTTGATCATGTCCTGAAAAGGGTTAACAACCAAGAATACCCGAAGGTGCACACTAACTAGATAGCATGATCTTATTTTAATTTTTTTTTAATGATAGTAATAAAAGAAATATAAAGCTATTTTTTTAAATCATTAAATAAATATTTTTTTTCTTTTTTTTTAGGATAATTCGGGGTATCTCCCGGCAGTGCTTAAGTTATAGTCTTAAGCTCGACCTTGGGATCTTCATCTTGCAGCCTACAGTGGTGGTGTAATTCCCAGTTGACCACCAAGTATTTGGCATTAATACTCAAGCTGCAAGGTTAGCACCACCATGCATTTACGGGATTTGCAATGTTTGTGATAAACATAAGCATCCACAACCATTCTCTTAAAGAGTTTGACAACGAGAATCAAGAGAAGGTTGTGATCCTCATAGAAGCATGTGGTTTGAAGCAAAACAAACTCTAGAGAACCTAAAAGTGAGCACCTGACGTGAGGGATCTCAAAAGAGAAGTTATCATGCTCATTAACAGATTCTTGCTTGGTTTCTAGAGTTGTTGCTTCACACATGTCCATGGCATGAATGTTTTTGCACTGGAAAGATATATCATGAAGGACGAACGTTGAATCTTGACTGCTGTCAAGAACAACGTTATGATGGCCAGAGGGACATGGAGTAAGCTCGAGCAAGGATGGTAGTGGACGTATCGTTTCACAAGGATGAGAGGGAAACTCAAACGAAACGCACGGAGCTATGCATTTTACCACCTCGCATGAGTTAGCGTTGGGCTGCTCCTTCGCCTTTGGATTTTCGGAACTAGCGATAGACTCGGCGGAAGTGGTTGTTCCCAACTTTTCATCAAGGCTCCCATGGAATGGTTTCTCTATGGAAAGTTTTTCGAAAGGGTGGCCTAACAGAAGTTCGAATTCGACGATGTCGTAGATATGAAAATCTAGGTGAACCACATTTTCGTTTATTTCAAAAGGCACGGCCCTAGCAATCCCACAACACTCCCAGAGCAGTCCTGGAGGACCTTCAAAGAGTTTGTCAGTCGGGATTAGCGGAGTGTTACCCAAAAGAGATTCCGCTAAGAATTTTGACATGATATTTGTCCCGACCGATGGGTTGTGAAGAGCATCGACAATTCTTCCCCTAAATGTGCAAGAAAAGGTTGTGGAGGGTGAAAGAATCCGAATTACATCAGAATAACGTTTCACCTCCACTAACAATTCTTTTGATGGCTCTATTTTAGGGGACACTTCATATGTCGAGCGTTTTCCGTACCTAGTAAGGTTCGTGATTCTGTCATAATCCTCGAATTCAATCGCAAACTCAGAAGGATAAAGCATTCCTATCATCGGTGTTTGCAGCTCAGGTGAGGGCTCAAAAGTCGAATCTATGTATGGCAAAGTTGTAGATTCGGCTGATGAGGGCTCCTCAAAACTTGGCATGCCCTTGTTTTGGAGAGGTTTTGGTTCTACAACGGGAGAAGTGTGCTTCTCTAGGAAGTTATCAAGGATTTTTCTCTGTTCCGTCGTAGTTTTGCTTGAAAACGACCCTCCAGCGGCCCTGTCAAGGATTGGGGCAGCATCTTCATCTAGACCCGTAGAAAAGAGATGCAATTGCACGCTCACGGGTAAAGACATGTCTGGGCTAGCGTGTAGTATCGTCAAATACCTGGCCCAGGCTGCACCTATAGACTCCTCATCTTGCTCGAAATGGAGGATTTCTTTTGGTATAGAGGTGATACGGGATCTAGGGAAGAATGCAAGATAAAACTTGTTTTTAAGTTCTTCCCAATCCCCATTCACACTTTCTACGACATTAGCGTACCATTGTTTCGCCTCCCCATTGAGGGAAGACGAAAACAATTTCCACATAATCGTTTCTTTTGTCATGCCTGGGATGCTTAGGCATGAGCAAATTTCCTCCAGATCTCGTAAGTGGTTAAAAGAATCTTCATTATGAAAACCAGAGAAGTGTAGCGCCCGAACTATGGATGTCAAATAAGGGTGGAGTCCATCATTGGATGAAAGTTTTGGAGAAGGTTTTGGCTCGACGAACTCCCCCTTTGAAGTGGACAGATTTTGAAGTTGAGTGGTTGGCTTCATGATAGAAAAGGTAAAAAGAAAATATTTTTGGTTTTTATAAAAAAAGGATACAGATACGAGGATGAACTAGGTTCGAAGAAAATAGCAACCGTTCCCCGGCAACGGCGCCAGAAATGCTTGTTGACACTCACTAACGTCGTTACTAAGAATGGACCTTACGATCCATCCCCGGCAACGGCGCCAGAAATGCTCGTTGGTATTTCTTAGCGTAAGCAGAAGAATCCGCAAGCGCACGGAATTACCGTTGTAGCACTTCACCCGGTGGTATTCAGGGTATCGTATTTCCACGAGGAACGGAGGTATTTCTTCTATCTAGTTCGTCCAAGGACAACACAAGGGTAGAGAAGGAGAAGGGAATAGAGATGGATCCCTATAGCTTTATTGTCTAATGATAGATAAACGTTACTTCTACTTGTTTACTTCGGGCACCGGCTTATACCTGGTCTACCAAGTAACTCCGCCCTGTAGCTCTACGCCGTATCCGAACGTGGGCGAAACTAAGGGCAAACAGGGCTGTCACCACCTGCCGCCGACCCCGCACCCGTGGGATACGAGGCAAACGAAGGTGAACCCTAGCCTAGACACCACGTCTACGCTATTGATCACTACTCTAGCGTTGGTCAGGAACCCCTCCAAATGATTCAGAGGTTCCTCTACTAGAGTATCCGCTACGAGAACGGACGACGAACCCGCAAACAAGAAGAGAAAAAGCTTATCTAATCAAAAGAACAATAATACTATAGAAAACACGAACACTTACTATGTATGGATCCCGATGTGGGTACAAGGTAAGGGCTCGTCGAGGTACAAGCTCGAGGAGAGACCGACAAGCCCGGCACTTCCCCGCTGTCTTCCCTCACATCTCAATCTCCAACTCTAGAAAGCTACTAGGGCATAGCCCTAAGGAGTGGGGATCTACTCAAGAGAGAGGTGCTCTTTATTCCTTTGTGTGTTGTTGTTTTGGCCTCCCCTCCTCCTCTCCTTATATAGGTGCTTTAGGTCGGTTTAGGGGGGACTTCGCTGCAAAATTCACCCGGAACCGCCTTAGGGAGGAGTTAATGCACCGCCTCAACAAAATTGGGCTGAAACTGATGTTCTGGGGGGCGGCCGCCCCCTGGGTCGGTCGCCCCCCTGGTGGGCCCAAACCGGGTCGGCCTTTCTGGGGTGCGTCCGTCTTGGTCTTAGCTTTCCGAAATGGCCTGAAGTTTGCGATTTTGACTTCGGATGCATCCTGGGCCTCCATTTTACTAAAGTAGGGTCATGCAGCCCATGGCAGATTGGGATTCAATTTTGGGCCTCCACTACTTGGGTTCTCTGTTGGGTATTTTGGCCTGTGTCTGAGGCCTGGATTGCATGGTAGGTGGGCCACTTGGTATTTGTGTTGCATAATGATGTTTTATGCATTATTTTCCTTGCCTTTATATGCATTTCCATCGATGTATGCCTGTAAGCGAATAATCACCAAAACTCATGGAATGCATTAGTGTAAAGCCCTATTCACTAGTCTTGGGAATATTTTTATATATTTTTATAATGAAGTTGGTGGTATAAAATATGAGTTAAGGACCACCAACAAACTCCCCCACACTTAGCGCTCATCTCTCTTGCGCCAAAAGCAGAACTCCCACAAGTGTCCATCCTTCCCACAGTGCTCACAATGGTACCTCACCTCTCTCATAGGGGGTTGTTGGTACTCACGGTAGTGGGTGTGGATCACTTTGCCCTTCTGTGGCATGAGCTCCTCTTGGATAGGTGGCATTGTGTCTAGCTTGTTCTTGAGGTGGTTTGGTTTTGGAGCCCACGATTGTTTCTTGGGTGGAGCTCTAGGAGGTTCAACAAACACCCCATCCTTGGTGTTAGGCTTGAGAGGCTCTTTGGGTGGTAGCTTGGTAAGCTTGGGAGTAGTGGTGGAGTTGGGCTTCTCACTCGGGTTAAGACCACTCGACTCTCCAATCTTGCCAAAAGACGAAGCACACTCAACACCCTGAGCAAAGCCTACACCTGGACCTCCAGCAGCATGCTTGAATTGGGAGATCATCATCCCAAGTTGCGGCTCACCACAAGACACCCATGACAAGATGGTCCGAAGGTATGTGTTTTCTTCCTCGGTTTGCATCTTGTCATGCTTCACGTTTGCAATCTCCATCTCCAAACCCTCACACAGAACGCATCTAGACACGCAAGTGCTACCCGAGCTGGCATTCTCAAGAGACACAATTTTAGCATTCTTCTCTGCCAACTCGGACTGCAAGCCTGCACAAGACTTGCACACACCCAACAGCAAGGATCTAGCCTTAAGCTCATTCACCTCTCCAACCAAAGCAACATACTTCCCTCTCAAAGTGAGAAGGTCAGTCATGTGCTTGGTGCACATCTCACACTCCTCCTCGGTGACAACAACGGTGGACTTGACAGACTCAAGCTCCTTCACCGTATCCTCCCAGTTCCACTTAAACTCCTTCCGCTCTCTAGCAGCACGCCTAAGCAGCTTATCTTGACTAAGAAGGGCGGCAGTAAGTTTCTCGACCTCAGCAGAAAGCTCATCGGGGGTCTGAGATACCTGGGAGGCGTCGTCGTCGTCGTCGTTCCGAGGGATCTCCTCCAGCTCACCGTCGACCTCCTTGCCGAGGGCCATGGTGCAGAAGCCCTTGTTGTCGGCGAAGAAGCAGAGGCCTTTCAGCTTGTCCTCGATTCTCTTCTTCTTCTCGGACTCATCATCGCTTGAGGAAGCAGAGTCGTCATCTGAGTCGTCAACGTCACTGAGCGTGGCGAAGAAAGCACGCTGCTCAGCCTGGGCCTTCTCCAAGTACTTCATCTTGATGTACTCCTTGTTGAAGCCGCCCTTCCGCTTGTGCTTCGCGGGGACGTACTTCTCCTTGCGCTTACCGGAGTTGTACTTGTGCCCATGATCGCCATTCCCAAATGCTTGCTTGTTCTTCTTGGGACAGTTGGCGATGAAGTGGTTGGGGTCGCCGCACTCGAAACATCCCGAGCGTCCTCCTCCGCGGTGACGGTTCATGTGGTTGTTGTGGAACCGCGAGAACCGGTTGGCGAGCAAAGCCAACTCATCATCCCCCATGAACTCCAGCTGCTCCTCTGTGACAGAAAGAAGGGAAGAGAGTGCAAATCCTCCAGAGGGGTTAGCAGAAGAGCCAGAAAGCAAAGCCATCGACGGGCCAGAAGGATTTTCATAAGAAGCCCTCGTCATGGCGTCAATCTCACTGGACTTGAGCTTACTGAAGAGCTCGTCGCATGTGAGGGTCTCATAGTCACTACTAGATTTTGACCCTATTGCATCGGGCCAAATTTGATGTTATAGGTCCAAAATAGATGCAATAGCTCGGTTACGCATCAATTTGTCGTTTGATGCCAGCCGATGCAATAGCCTTTTGCATCGGTTACCTGTGGTTGATGCGAGAAGTAGCGTTTGCATCGACTGTCCATTGTGAACACATACCTTCGGACCATCTTGTCATAGGTGTCTTGTGGTGAGCCGCATCTTGGGATGATGATTGCCCAGTTTTAAGTGTGTTGCTGGAGGTCCTGGTGTTGGTTTTGCTCAGGGTGTTGAGTGCTTCCTCTTTTGGTAAGATTGGAGAGTCGAGTGGTCTTAACCTGAGTGAGAAGCCCAACTCCACCACTACTCCCAAACTGACCAAGATTCCACACAAAGAGCCTCTTAAACCTAACACCAAGGATGGGGTGTTTGTTGAACCTCCGAGAGCTCCACCCAAGAAACAGACATGGGCTCCAAAACCAAACCACCTTAAGAACAAGCTAGACACAATGCCACCTATCCAAGAGGATCTCATGCCACAAAAAGGCCAAGTGATCCACACCCATTACCGTGAGTACCAACAACCCCTTATGAGAGCGGTGAGGTACCATTGTGAGCACTGTGGGAGAGATGGACACTTGAGGGAGTTTTGCTTTCGGCGCAAGAGAGAGGAGCGTGTACCCATTACTGTGAGTCGACATAGTACCATCCTTTCCATGATGTACGTGTGCCGAATGTTCCAAGGAGAGCTGCTAGGCCTAGAGGTCCAATGCCTCAAGGTCCTAGGCCTCAGGGAGGTGGTGCTCGGCGGGATCCTGGTTTTGCATGATATGGACCCCGTGGCGGTGGCTTTGTTGAGCATTTCCCTCCACCGCGTTTTGAGCATCGCGATGGATGCTCTTCCCTTAGCGGACCACGTTTTCCTGTGCGTGGTGATCGCTTTCCCCATAGGCGTGCTAGGAATGGTTTTTCTACTAACCGTTCTTTTGAGCAGCCGGCCCAGCACTGGTATTCTTCCTATTTCACTCACCCCAGTGTTGGACCGTATGCTCACCTTATGTATTTTTATTGATGTAGGTAAAACGATTGGAGGACATTTGGTTGGTGGATTCCGGTTGCTCGAGGCACATGACCGGAAACACCAAGTGGTTCTCCAGTCTTAGTCCTATTGCTGGAAAGGAGTTTATCACCTTCAGCGACAATAGCAAAGGTAAAGTGTTGTCTCGTGGGTCGGTGCGAGTTAATGAGCACTTTGTGTTGCATGATGTCGCTCTTGTTTCTAACTTGCATTTTAACCTTCTTTCTATTTCGCAACTTTTCGATGATGACTATGAGATTCGTTTTAAGCCGAATCTCAGTCGTATTTTAGATCCTCAGGGAAATCTTGTATGTTTGATTTCGCCCTTTGGGAAAGTCTTTCGTGCGAATTTCTCGGAGTCATTTGGAATTTCCCGTTGTCTTTTGGCTAGTCCTTCCTCTTCAGATCTTTGGAAGTGGCATAGGAGACTCGGTCACCTGAGCTTCAATTTGCTTGCAAGGCTTAGCTCACTTGGCCTAATCCGAGGATTGCCCAAGTTGTGCATGGAGAAGGATCTTGTTGGCCATTCTTGTAGACATGGGAAGATGGTTGCCGCTCCCCACCATCCAGTGACTCAGGTCATGACTAAGCGCCCTGGAGAGCTTTTACACATGGACCTTGTTGGTCCAGCTCGGGTGAGCTCGGTTGGGGGGAAGTGGTATGTGCTTGTTGTTGTTGATGACTTTTCGAGATATTCGTGGGTTTTCTTTTTAGCTGAGAAAACTGAGACTTTCTCTTTTGCTCGCAATCTAATTTCCGCGTCTTCAGAATGAGTTCCCTTTGAACTCAATGTGAGCTATTTGTAGTGATAATGGTTCCGAATTTAAGAATTCGGACTTTGAGAAGTTTTGTAACTCTTTGGGTTTGGAGCATCAGTTTTCTTTCCCCTACACACCGCCACAAAATGGTGTTGTAGAGAGGAAGAATCGGACCATTGTAGAGATGGCCAGGACGATGCTCGATGAGCATAGGACTCCTAGGTGATATTGGGCCGAAGCTATGAACACTGCATGCTATATTTCCAATCGCATTTTTCTCCGAGCTTTCTTGAAAAAGACTTCTTATGAGTTGCGTTTTGGAAGACAGCCCAAAGTGAGTTATTTTAGAGTTTTCGGTTGCCACTGTTTTATACTTAAGAAAGGCAACTTGGACAAGTTTGAGTCTCGTTCTTCTGATGGTGTATTTTTGGGTTATGGCACTCATACTCGTGCATATCGTGTACTTAACCTTGATACTCGTGCATATCTAATGTCACCTTTGATGAGACCATGGTTTGTCCTTCTTCTAGATTTGAGTGTGCAGATGATCATGAGGTTGGCGAACCTCTTTTTGATGATGAGGACGAGGGTGTTGAAGGCACTGGTGACCCAGCACCACCTCCACCTGTTGTGCCACAAGGATCGGCCTCTACTATGTCGACTCACGGCCCCGACCTTTCTTCCTTGACTACTTGGGGGCCGTGGGATCCGCCACCTTGGGTTGTACCCTTTGTACCCGAGGAGACACCAGCTGCTGTTGAGGGGGAGGTTTCTTCAGCTCAGGAGGCGCCATGACACTTTCAGCGCCAACACCCGCCTCAGCAGATGATCGGCAGCATCGATGAACGTGTCACTTGGTCAAGGTCACAACAAATTTCTCACTTTGCTCATTCTGCATTTGTTGCTAATTTTGAGCCCCAAGATGTTGGACATGCTTTATCTGATCCGGATTGGGTCAATGCCATGCATGAGGAGTTAGAAAATTTTGAGAGAAATCGGGTTTGGGTTTTGGTTCCACCTCCTCCAGACTGTAATCCTATTGGGACAAAATGGGTTTTCAAAAACAAACAAGGAGAGGATGGCCACATTGTGAGAAACAAGCCCAGACTTGTAGCCCAGGGGTATAGTCAGAAGGAGGGGATAGACTATGAGGAGACTTTTGCTCCTGTAGCTCGTTTGGAGGCAATTAAGATACTCTTGGCTTTTGCTGCATCCAAAGGGTTTAAACTTTTTCAAATGGATGTCAAGAGTGCCTTCTTAAACGGCTACATAGAAGAAGAGGTGTATGTGAAACAACCCCCCGGTTTTGAAAAACCCAAGTTTCCAAACCATGTTTTTAAACTCCACAAAGCTTTGTATGGTTTGAAACAAGCCCCTAGAGCCTGGTATGATAGATTGAAAACCTTCTTGCTAGCTAAGGGTTTTAAAATGGGATGTGTGGATAAAACGCTTTTTCTCCTCAAGCAAGGCAAAGACACTCTCTTGGTCCAGATTTACATGGATGATATCATTTTTGGTGGTTCTTCTCATGCTTTGGTTGCCAAGTTTGCAGATCTTATGAGCAGGGAGTTCGAGATGAGTATGATTGGTGAGTTGACTTTCTTTCTCGGGTTGCAAATTAAGCAATCCCGAGAAGGGACGTTTGTGCACCAGGGCAAGTATACCAGGGACATATTGAAGAAGTTCGATATGGGTGAGGCCAAGCCTCTTCCAACACCCATGTCGACCATGACGGCCCTGGATGCGGACAAGGATGGAGAAGCTGTGGACCAGAAGGAGTACCGGAGTATGATCAGATCGCTGCTCTACCTGACGGTGACACGCCTGGACATTCAGTTCGTGGTGTGTCTTTGCGCACGCTTTCAGGCGTCGCCGCGCACCTCTCACCGTTAGGCGGTCAAGCGCATTATGAGGTACCTTCGTTTCACACCTGAGTTCAGGATTTGGTATTCAGCTTCCTCCACCCTCTCCTTTGCGGTTATTCTGATGCCGATTTTGCTGGTTGCCGACTTGAGCGCAAGTCCACTTCTGGGACTTGTCAGTTTTTAGGTTCTTCTTTTGTATCATGGTCTTCTCGCAAGCAGTTAGTGCCGCCCAGTCTACCATAGAGGCTGAGTATGTTGCTGCGGCTAGCTGCTGTTCACAGTTGCTTTGGATGATGGCCACTTTGCATTATTTTGGTCTGAGCTTTTCTCGCATGCCTTTGCTTTGTGACAGCACGAGTGCTATTAGCGTTGCTAAAAAACCCCGTGCTGCATTCTAAGACCAAACGCATTGATGTGCGCTTTCATTTTCTGCGAGACCATTTTGAGAAGGGTGATATCGACCTTCGCCATGTCGATACTCATCATCAGTTGGCAGATATTTTTACCAAGCCTTTGGACCAATCAACTTTTAATAGGTTGTTTGGTGAGCTTGGTGTGTGTTTCCCCTTTTAGATGGGGGAAACAATTTGGTTCTTGTATCATAGACTAACTTTTTTTTTCTTTTGTTCTGTTTTCATTTCTGAAAGGTTAGTCTTTGCATTTCATCATGCATCTTTACTTTCTGAGCTTCATGATTATAATCCTTAGAATGTAACTATGCTCTATCTAGTATGCTCCGATGCTATATGATGATGCTTGTAGCTTATGCTCTTTCTGATCACTGATACATGTTGTGAGCTGAGCTATTTTGTATATGGTGAATATGCTTAATGAACTTAAAATTTGAAATTGTTCACAATTGAGATTGGCAACTAGTATGTGGAGAATGTGTTGAAATCACTTGTGCTTTTCATATATGCTAGGTTGCTATGTCTCTAGTTCTGAGTCATTCACTTGCTTGGTATGTTCATATTTTGTTATAAAATTGAACCAAGTTTTAAGTGAATTGAAAAGATCAAGATGGGATTGCTTGTCAGCACATCACAGTATCGAGACTGTTTCTCATTGCACATTGAGTTAAACTTGAGCCATGTAGTGTATGACCGAAACCGACGCTTTAAGCTCCTGATTGCATATGCATAGGCTTAGCTCGGTTGAAAAGTTAGGCAATGACAAGCTTTCAACCTCTCGCAATCACATGCTGAATTTTGAACTTGTGAAATTTCACCGCTGCAACTCTGATAAAATTTGAAAACATAAGTCTATGATTCATTCTATAGCATGATGATTGAACTTTGCTAGGGGTAGTTCACCTTGTATACATGTTTAGCACTTGTTTGACTTCTTGTCTATACATGTTTAGTGCTATTTTGGTGGTGAATACTTTTTGGCTAAAACTGCTCACTTTTGCTCATATTTTCATATTTCGTATTTGGTGATCAGTTTGAGCCTTTGCTAGCATGTCGTGTATGTTTGAATCATCGGATCAGCACTTTGTAGAACATCTTTACCTTCTATTGACTATATTCCCAAAGCTGCTAACTTGCATTTTTAACTCATGCATTTGAAAGAGAGAAGTTTGCTTGATAGTGCATTATCAACTAAGGGGAGAAATTTTGACAAATCATAAGGGGAGAAATCATTATCTTAGTTGTGTGCATTATCGGAGGTTGCTCAGATTGGTTGTTTGATTTGGAGCACTTTTCCAATTGGTTTGGAGCATTTCTGGTAGCTAGTTGTGTTGAGCCTTTGCCTCTTTCTTGAGGGACTAGCGACTTTTCCTATTCACTCTTCATTCGGTACCAAGCTTCTTCTTCAATTGGTATCGAGCTCTTTTGATTTTTTCAGTTGGTATCAAGCTTTCTCGCTAGCGGTGTTGAGCCCGTTCTTCCTCTTCTTGAGGGCTAGCTCTATTTTGCCTAAATTTCAATTGGTATTTCAATTGGTATCGAGCTTTCCTGCTAGCGGTGTTGAGCCTGTTCTACCTCTTCTGGAGGGCTAGCTTTGCTTTTCTTGGTTGCGTCGAGCCGTTGCCCATGTCTTTGGGGACCAAGTTGTTTTGCTCTTTCCACTTGACCTTCTTTCGGCTTTGTTATGCTTTTGGGTCATTTGGTCGAGTTCTCTACTTCTCCTTCTTCTTCCTTCTTCTTCTAATTCCATATGATTTGTGTTGGTAGTTGACAATGCACTCGTCAAGGGGGAGATTGCGGATACATGGGTGTATGCCGGGTCTTGAGTGATGAGTGATTGTCAACGGGTTTGATGCGCATGTTCTTTAGCTTGTGTTGTGCAGGTGTCGAGCATGGAGACAGTGATTAAAGGCAAGGTGAAGGTCAAGTACAGATGTGCCGTGCCAACGGACCGGGAGCGGTGAAGGGCGGACGTGAGTCTTGGACTAAGGGACCGGTGGCCTGAGGATCAGCTGTGGTGGCTGACAGCCTGGGACAGCGACAAGCGAAGACTTGCGGGGCATGGTGTTGCTCGGGTCGAGGACCTAGGGACACGTGTTGGTGGACGGGGTGCACGGGCGGTGCATCCCCTCTATGGTGTCGGTTTGGTGGTTAAGCCACAGAAAAACCATCGGGTGGACGGTTTCCAGGTTTGGGCCACAAAACCTGGGTGCGGCCGGTTTCCGAGTTTGGGCCACAAAACTCGGGCTGAGGACGGTTTCCAGGTTTGGGCCTCAAAACCTGGGCGCTGGCGGGTTTCTGAGTTTGGGCCACAAAACTCAGGCGATGGACAATGGGTTTCCCAGTTTCGGCCTCAAAACCGGGGGAGGACTTGAAGGCTAGTTTCCCGGTTTCGGCCTCAAAACCGGGGGCGAGGTCCGTGAAAAGGACGAGCAGAGCGGTGGCGGCACGTGGTGGCAATCGGTGAGGTTGCGTCGAGGCAATGCTACCAGTTGTGCGGGCATGGCCGTCGGATCAGCATCTACTTCGAGTTGGTCCAGAATAACCTTAGGGTTTAGCTGGTTCGCTCTGTAATTAAATAGGGGTAGAGTGGGAACTAGAATTAGGATAAGTAGGGGAGACACCCACCTCCCAAACTATCCCAGTCATTTGCTATTTTCATTCTAGGGTTTCCTGCTCTCCCACATCCCTGTTGTAGCTACTGAGATCCGCAGAGAACCATACCTCTGTGTTCACGAGATTTTGAGGAAGTGAGACCATAATCTCACTATTGTAGCGTGTGGTAGCCACACGGTTGCAAATTAGTGGTTGTGATTCGCGTTTTGGTGTTGTTCTTCGCGGGTTGCTTTTCTCCACGATTTTCCCGGTGATCGATCTCCTTACTCGTTGCGTCTTTTTCGATTCCATTTGAACTGAGTTGTTCTAGATCGTGAGGCACTTCTTTCCACCGAAGGAATTCACCTCTAACCTCACAAGCTAGTGAAGGACCGAGAATGCTACCAGAAAGCGACCAGAGGGGGGTGAATGGGAGCTACAAATTTTCCTTTCAGAAACTTGTCACCACTGTCCCAAGAATCAACCCCAAGAGCAAACCCTAGAGCTTGCTAGTGTCCACAACCCTAGATGTAAGGTGGATGCTTCCAAAAAGCACAGCGGGACACTTCACAACTCTAGAAACCCAACGCAAACGACGGGAACCAAATCCAACAACGTACGAGCGAGACGCGAACGAAAAACGTGCAAAGTCAGCACTGACCGGACTCACCCTGCGTCCGGTCAGCAAACACCGGACGCGTCCGGTCAGGCAAGTCCCAGTTTCGGACCTCTCTGAGTTGGACCGGACTCACCAGAGCCGAGCGTCCGGTCAGTACTCAGAGCGTCTGGTCACAAACGAAAACGCAGGTGAACAGTGGATCAGTCGAGTCCGGTCATACGCAAGAGCTAGCGTCCGATCGTGTCCGTCCGGTCAAGAGGCAGAAAATGCAAGAGTGTTCAACCACCGGACGCACTGCCCTAGCGTCCGGTCGTCACGAGCGTGCGTCCGGTCACCCCGTAGCAGCACCGTTCGTTCACCGATTCGCCTCGATCTCACCCAAAACAAATCCTCTAGGGATCAAACTTGGTGAGATGAGTCACAAGGAGGATAGTGAGCTGTCTCTAAGAGATCATGGCTCGCATCTATCTCCAAATAGGTGAATCGAAGAATTTCAGGGGAGAGGAGGTAAACTTGACCTGAAATGAAAATCGATCGATCTCCTAGACCGTGAGGTTAAAGGTAAATTCCTTCGGTGGAAAGAAGTGCCTCATGATCTAGAACAACTTGGTTCAAACGGATTTGCAAAAGATGAACCGAGCAAAGAGATCAAGCGACGGGAAAATCGTGGAGAAAAAGATTCCGCGAAGAACACGAACAAAACGCGAATCACACCCATGAATCTGCAACCGTAGCGCAAACACGCGCTACAACAGTGAGGTTACGGCCTCACTTCCTCAAAATCTCAAGTACACAGAGGTATGGTTCTCTGCGGATCTCAGCTAGCTACAGTAGGGGATGGGAGAACAGGAAACCCTAGAAAGCAAAGAGCAAATGACTGAGATAGGAAGGGAGGAGGGTGTCTCCCTCTACTTATCCTAATTTCTAATTCCTACTCTACCCCTCTCTAATTACAGAGCGAACCAGCTAAACCCTAGGGTTATTCTGGACCAACTCGGTGGTAGGTGTATCCGACGGCCACGCCCGCACAAGTCGTAGCGTTGCCTCGACGCAACCTCCCGATTGCCGCCACGTGTCGTCCCTCGCTCTGCACCCCCGGTTGTGTGGCCCAAACCGGGAAACCAGCCTTTTCAAGCCAACCCCTGGTTTTGAGGCCCAAACCGGGAAACCAGCCCACCAGCCTGAGTTTTGAGGCCCAAACTCAGAAAACCCGCAGCACCTAGGTTTTGAGGCCCAAACCTGGAAACCATCCTCAGCCCGAGTTTTGAGGCCAAACTCGGAAACCCTCAGCCCGAGTTTTGTGGCCAAACTCGAAAACCGTCAGCCCGAGTTTTGTGGCCAAACTCAGAAACCGTCCACGCCCAGGTTTTGAGGCCCAAACCTGGAAACCGTCCATCCGATGGTTTTTCCCTGGCTCTACCACCAAACCAACGTCGAAGATGTGATGCACCTCCCGTGCACCCCGTCCACCGACACGTGTCCCCAAGTCCACGACTCAGGCAACACAAGACCGCACTTCTTCACTTGTCGTCGTCACAGGCTGCCAGCCACCATAGCTGATCCTCGGGCCTCTGGTCCGTCAGTCCAAGCCTCACGTCCGCCCTTCACCGGTCTGGTACATCGGCATGGCACGTCCGCCGCACGGCACGCCCATCCTTCACCACTTCCAGTCCGTCGGCACGACACGTCTCTACTTGACCTTCACCCTTGACCTTCACCTCGCCTTTGATCACTGTATCCGGGCTCGACACCTGCACAACACAAGCCAAAGAACCTGCGATCAAACCTGTTGACAATCACTCATCACACCGAGACCCGGCATACACCCATGTATCCGCAATCTCCCCCTTGATGAGTGCATTGTCAACTACTCACACAAATCATAATAGAGAGGAAGAAGAAAGAAGAAGAAGAAGAGAGAACTTGACCAAATGACCCAAAAACATAGCAAAGCCGAAGAAAGGTCAAGTGGAAGAAGCAAAACCACTTGGTCCCCAAAGACATGGGCAACGACTCAACGCAACCAAGCAAAGCAAAGCTAGCCCTCAAGAAGAGGTAGAACAGGCTCAACACCGCTAGCAAATACCAATTGGAAACTCTAGAAATAGAGCTCGACACCAATTGAAGCAGAATGGGAAATCGAAGCAAATGCTAGTGCCTCAAGATAGAGGCACAGAGACTCAACACAACTAGCAAGAAAACCACTCTGAACCAATCGAAATCAAACGCCTTGTAAAATGTTTGCTAGTCCCTCAAGACAGAGGCAAAGGCTCAACACAACTAGCAAACTCCCCCTCGAAAAGTGCACGCAACCAGGAACGCTCCCCCTTAGGTCCAACATGGGAAGGGCACAAAGATTTGAAAAATTTCTCCCCCTTAGTTGAACACCCAGAAGCATATGATTTGCAATTTCTCCCCCTTAGTTGAAAATGCACTAATCAAGTAAAAACTCCCTCTTCCAACATGCATATGAGACAGAATGCAAGTTAGCAGCTTCAGGCATATAGTCAAAAGAATGCAAAGATGCTCTAAACAGTATAACTCCAATGACACAACTAAGCACTCATATGGCAAAGGCTCAAACTGATCACCAAGTACGAAATATGAACATTTGAGCAAAAATGAGCAATTTTGAGTCAAAAGATAGTCCCCATCAAAATAGCACTACACATGTATAGGTAGGAATTTGAACAAGTGCTAATCATGTATACAAGGTGAACTACCCCTATCAAAGTTCAATCATCATGCTTAAGAATGAAACATACACTTGTGATTTTAGTTTTAGATCGGAGTTGCAGCGGTGAAATTTCACAAGTTCAAACATTAGCATGTGATTGCGAGAGGTTGAGAACTTGTCATTGCCTAACTTTTCAACCGAGCGAAGCCTATGCCGAAGCAATCAGAAGCTTAAAGCTACGGTTTCGGTCATACACTACACGGCTCAAGTTTAACTCAAAGTGCAATGAGAAACAGTCTCGATACCGTGATGTGTTGACAAGCAATCCCATCTCGATCTTTTTAGTTCACTAAAACTTGGTTCAAATTTTAAACAGGATATAAACAGACCAAGCAAGTGAATGAATCAGAACTAGAGACATAGCAACCTAGCATATATGAAAGGCACGAGTGAATTCAATACAACCTACACATGCTAGTTGCATATCTCAATGGTGAACATTTTCAGATTTTATGTACATTAGGTAAGCTCAGCTCACAACATGTACTAGTGATCAGCAAGAGCATAAGCTACAAGCATTATCATAAGCATCGGAGCATACTACATAGAGCATAGTTACATTCTAGTGATTATAAACATGAAGCTCAGAATGTAAATGCGTATGCTAAAATGCAAAAGAAAAAGAAAGACAAACGAAAAGAGTCAGTCTATTATACAAAATCCAAAATGTTTCCCCCATCTAAAAAGGGAAACACACACCAAGCTCACCCATCAACCGATTAAAGGTTCATTCGTCTAAAGGCTTGGTGAAAATATCGGCCAGTTGATGATGAGTATCGACATGGCGAAGATCGATATCACCCTTCTCCTGGTGGTCTCACAAAAAGTGAAAGCGCACATCAATGTGTTTGGTCTTCGAGTGAAGCAAGGGGTTCTTAGCAACGCTAATAGCACTCGTGCTGTCACAAAGCAAAGGCACGCGAGAAAAGCTCAGACCAAAATCACGCAAAGTGGCCATCATCCAAAGCAACTAGGAACAGCAGCTAGCCGCAGCAACATATTCAGCCTCTGTGGTAGACTGAGCGACACTAGACTGCTTGCGAGAAGACCACGATACAAGAGAAGAACCAATAAACTGGTAAGTCCCAGAAGTGGACTTGCGCTCAATACGGCAACCAGCAAAATCGGCATCAGAATAACCGCAAAGGGAGAGGGTGGAGGAAGCAGAATACCAAATCCCAAATTCAGGTGTGAAACGAAGGTACCTGAAAATTCGCTTCACCGCCTGACGGTGAGAAGTGCGCGGCGACGCCTGAAAGCGCGCGCACAGACACACCGCGAACTGGATGTCTGGGCGTGTCGCCGTCAGGTAGAGCAGCGACCCGATCATGCTTCGGTACTCCTTCTGGTCCACTGCTTCTCCATCCACATCCGCATCCAGGGCAGTCGTCGTCGACATGGGTGTTGGAAGAGGCTTGGCCTCACCCATATCGAACCGCTTCAGCAAGTCCTTCGTGTACTTGCCCTGGTGTACAAACGTCCCCTCTCGGGATTGCATAATTTGCAACCCGAGAAAGAATGTCAGCTCGCCCATCATGCTCATCTCGAACTCCCTGTTCATAGTATCTGCAAACTTGGCAACCAAAGCGTGAGAAGAACCACCGAAAATGATATCATCCACGTAAATCTGGACCAAGAGTGTGTCTTTGCCTTGCCTGAGGAGAAAAAGCGTTTTATCCACACATCCCATTTTAAAACCCTTAGCTATCAGAAAAGCTTTCAGTCTGTCATACCAGGCTCTAGGGGCTTGTTTCAAACCATATAAAGCTTTGTGGAGTTTGAAAACATGGTTTGGAAACTTGGGATTTTCAAAACCGGGGGGTTGCTCAACATAAACTTCCTCTTCTATGTAGCCGTTTAAGAAGGCGCTCTTGACATCCATTTGAAAAAGTTTGAAACCTTTGGATGCAGCAAAAGCCCAGAGTATCCTAATAGCCTCCAAACGAGCTACAGGAGCAAAAGTCTCCTCATAGTCTATCCCCTCCTTCTGACTATAACCCTTCGCTACAAGCCTAGCCTTGTTTCTAACAACGTGGCCATCCTCTCCTTGCTTGTTTTTGAAAACCCATTTTGTCCCAATAGGCTTACAGTCTGGACGAGGTGGAACTAGAACCCAAACCCGATTTCGCTCAAAATTTTCTAACTCCTCATGCATGGCATTGACCCAATCCGGATCCGTCAAAGCGTGTCCAACATCTCGGGGCTCAAAATTAGCAACAAAGGCAGAATGAGCGAAGTGAGAGATGTGCTGTGACCTGGACCGAGTGACTCATTCGTCAATGTTGCCGATCATCTGCTGAGGGGGGTGCTGGCGCTGGATGTGTCGTGGCGCCTCCCGGGAAGAGGTAACCTCCCCCTCAACATCAGCTGGTGCCTCCCCGGGTACAAAAGGTACCGCTCGGGGTGGCGGATCCCACGGCCCCCAGGAAGAAGAGGTGTCGGGGCCGGGAGTCGTCGTAGATGCCGCTCTTTGCAGCACAGCAGGTGGAGGTGATGCTGGGTCACCCATGCCTTTAGCATCCTCGTCCTCATCATCGAAAAGAGGCTCACCAACCTCATGATCACCTGCACGCTCAAAACGAGAAGAAGGACAAACAAGAGTCTCGTCGAAGGTGACATCTGATGTCTCCATGACTCGGTTAGTATCAAGGTTAAGTACATGATATGCGCGAGTGTGAGTGCCATAACCCAAAAATACACCGTTAGAAGAACGAGACTCAAACTTGTCCAGATTGCCTTTCTTCAATATAAAACAATGGCAACCGAAGACTCTAAAATAACTCACCTTGGGCTGTCTACCAAAATGCAACTCATAAGAGGTCTTCTTCAAGAAAGCTCTCAGAAAAATGCGATTTGAAATGTAGCATGCAGTGTTCATAGCCTCGGCCCAATATCGCCTAGGAGTCCTATGCTCATCGAGCATCGTCCTGGCCATCTCAACAAGGGTCCGATTCTTCCTCTCTACAACACCATTTTGGGGCGGTGTGTAGGGGGAAGAAAACTGATGCTCCAAACCCAAGCGGTCACAAAACTTCTCAAAATCCGAATTCTTGAATTCGGAACCATTATCACTTCTAATAGCTCACATCGAGTTCAAAGGGAACTCGTTCTGAAGACGCAAAATCAGACTGCGAGCAAATGAGAAAGTCTCTGTCTTCTCAGTCAAAAAGAAGACCCACGAATATCTCGAAAAGTCGTCGACAACAACCAAAACATACCACTTGCCACCAACCGAGCTCACCCGAGCCGGACCAACAAGGTCCATGTGTAAAAGCTCTCCAGGGTGCGAGGTCATGACCTTAGTCACTGGATGGTGGGGAGCGGCAACCATCTTTCCATGTCTACAAGAATGGCAAACTAGATCCTTCTCCAACGACAGCTTGGGCAATCCTCGGATTAGGCCAAGTGAGCTAAGTCTTGCATGCAAGTCGAAGCTTAAGTGACCGAGCCTCCTATGCCACTTCCAAAGATCAGAGGAGGAAGGACTAGCCAAAAGACAGCGGGAAATACCAAACGACTCCGAGAAATTCGCGCGAAAGACTTTCCCAAAGGGCGAAATCAAGCAAACAAGATTGCCCTGAGGATCTAAAATGCGACTGAGATTCGGTTTAAAACGAATCTCATAGTCATCATCAAAAAGTTGTGAAACAGAGAGCAAGTTAAAATGCAGGTTAGAAACAAGAGCAACATCACACAACACAAAGTGCTCATTAACCCGCACCGACCCGCGAGACAACACCTTACCTTTACTATTGTCGCCGAAGGTGATAAACCCCTTTCCGGCAACAGGGCTAAGGCTGGAGAACCACTTGGCGTTTCCGGTCATGTGTCTCGAGCAACCAGAATCCACCAACCAAATGTCCTCCAACCGTTTTACCTACATCAATAAAAAGACATAGGGTGAGCATACGGTCCAACACTGGGGTTAGTGAAGTAAGGGGAATACCAGTGTTGGGCCGGCTGCTCAAAAGAACGGTCAGTGTAAAAACCATTCCTAGCTTGTCTACGGGGGTAGCGATCACCACGCACAGGAAAACGTGGTCCGCTAAGGAAGGAGCGTCCATCGCGATAGTCAAAACGCGGTGGAGGGAAACGCTCAACAAAGCCTCCGCCACGGGGTCTGTATCCTGCAAAGTCAGGACCCCGTCGGGCACCTCCTCCCTGATGCCTAGGACCTTGAGGTGCTGCACCTCTAGGCCTAGCTGCTCTCCTTGGAGCTCTCCTTTGGACGTTCGGCACATGCACATCATGGAAAGGATGATACATGTCCGGGTTGTCCATCTCCCTGGCACGGCGCTTCTCTCTCTTGAGCCTAAAGCAGAACTCACCCAAGTGTCCGTCTCTCCCACAGTACTCACAATGGTACCTCACCGCACGCAAAGGGGGTTGTTGGTACTCACGGTTGTGGGTTTGGATCACTTTGCCTTTCTGTGGCAAACACTCCTCCTGGATGGGTGGCATTGTGTCCAGCTTGTTTTTGAGGTGGTTTGGTTTGGGTGCCCACTGCTGGTTCTTGGGTGGAGCTCTCGGGGGTTCCTCAAACACCCCATCCTTGGTGTTAGGCTGGAGAGGTTCTTTGGGTGGAAGCTTGGTTAGTTTGGGAGTAGTGGTGGAGTTGGGCTTCTCACATGGGTTCAGACCACTCGACTCTCCAATCTTCCCAAGAGTAGAAAGATCAACACCCGGAGCAAAACCTACACCAGGACCTCCAGCAGCTCGCATAATTGGGAGATCATCATCCCGAGCTGCGGCTCACTGCAAGAGATCCATGACAAGATGGTCCGAAGGTATGTGTTTTCCTCCTCGGTTTGCATCTTGTCATGCTTCACATTGGCAATCTCCATCTCCAAACCCTCACACAAAGCACACCTCGTGACACAAGTGCTACCCGAGCTGGCCTTCTCAAGAGACTCAATCTTGGCATTCTTCTCTGCCAACTCGGATTGCAAGACAGGACAAGTCTTACACGCACCCAACAACATGGGCCTAGCCCGGAGCTCATCCACTTCTCCTACCAAAGCAGCATACTTACCTCTCAAAGTGAGAAGGTCAGTCATGTGCTTGGTGCACATCTCGCACTCACTCTCCTCAGACACGACCACGGTGGATTTAGCAACCTCTAACTCCTTCACCGTGTCCTCCCACTTCTGCCTAAACTCCTTGCGCTCTCTAGCGGCACGCCTAAGCAGCTTATCCTGACTAAGCAAGGCGACAATAAGCTTCTCAACCTCAGCAGAAAGCTCATCGTGGGTGAGAGATACCTGGGAGGTGTCGTCATCGTCGTCGTCCCGAGGGGTGTTCTCCAGCTTGCCGTCGACCTCGTCACCAAGCGCCATGGTGCAGAAACCCTCGTCGTCGGCGAAGAAGCAAAGTCCGTTCAGCTCATCCTCGATCTTCTTCTTCTTCCCGGACTCGTCGTCGCTTGAGCAAGCGGAGTCGTCATCCGAGCCATCGACGTCGCTGAGCATGGCGAAGAAAGCATACTGCTCAGCTTGGGCCTTCTCCAAGTACTTCTTCTTGATGTACTCTTTGTCGAAGTCGCCCCTCTTCTTGTGCCTTGGGGGGACATGCTTGTCCTTGCGCTTGGAGTCGTACTTGTGCCCATGATCGCCCTTCCCCGAATGCTTGTTCTTCTTGGGGCAGTTGGCGATGAAGTGGTCGGGGTCGCCGCACTCGAAACAGCCTGAGCGTCCTCCTCCGCGGCGACGGTTCATGCGGTTGTTGTGGAACCGCGAGAACCGGTTGGCGAGCATCACCAGCTCGTCATCCCCCAAAGACTCCAGCTGGTCCTCTGTGACAGAAAAGAGTGAAGAGAGTGCAAAACCTCCAGAGGGGTTAGCAGAAGAGCCAGGAACCAAAGCCCTAGTCGGGCCAGAAGGATTCTCATAAGAAGCCCTCAACATGGCGTCAATCTCACTAGACTTGAGCTTACAGAGCTCGTCGCAAGTGAGGGTCTCATAGTTAGACGATTCGATGATCGCCTGGACCTTTGAGTCCCACACCGACCGATCGAGAGTATGCAAAAGCTTCAAAGCCCTCTCATGATCGTCGAAAGGCAACAACTCCTTGTTAGCTCGCATCTTGTTGACAATCACCTGAAAGCGAGCGAATAAACTCTCTATGCTCTCGCCAGGCTGATGTCAAAAGTTCTCATACTCCCGCTTGTGCGACTCGTAGAGACGGGATTTGACTTGAGTGGTGCCCTCATGAAAGCGCATGAGGGTAGCCCAAATCTCACGAGTCGTGGGGAGGTGAGAAACGCGATCAAACTCTGACATGCTCAAACAGGAGAACAAGGCGTTACGTGCCCAGCTATTGGCCTCGTGCTCATCTATCTGAAGCTGAGTGACACGAGCAGCCAGAACAACGTCATCGGCCTTGTTGCAAATCTCCCAAACAGAAGAGCCTGTGCTCTGGAGATACGCCGACATGCATATCTTCCAATACGCATAGTTCGTCCTATCAAAGAACGGCGGTTTGCCCACGCCGCGATCCATGTCGCCTTCTGTGGATCTGGAACCGGCTAAGGTGGAAGATCCTTAACCCGCTTCGATACTAATTGAAGGACCGAGAATGCTACCAGAAAGCGACCAGAGGGGGGGTGAATGGGAGCTACAAATTTTCCTTTCGGAAACTTGTCACCACTGTCCCAAGAATCAACCCCAAGAGCAAACCCTAGAGCTTGCTAGTGTCCACAACCCTAGATGTAAGGTGGATGCTTCCAAGAAGCACAGCGGGACACTTCACAACTCTAGAAACCCAACGCAAATGACGGGAACCAAATCCAACAACGTACGAGCGAGACGTGAACGAAAAACGTGCAAAGTCAGCTCTGACCGGACTCACCCTGCGTCCGGTGAGGCAAGTCCCAGTTTCGGACCTCTCTGAGTTGGACCGGACTCACCAGAGCCGAGCGTCCGGTCAGTACTCAGTGCGTCCGGTCGCAAACGAAAACGCAAGTGAACAGTGGATCAGTCGAGTCCGGTCATACGCAAGAGCTAGCGTCCGGTCGCGTCCGTCCGGTCAAGAGGCAGAAAACGCAAGAGTGTTCAACCACCGGACGCACTGCCCTAGCGTCCGATCATCACGAGCGTGCGTCCGGTCACCCCGTAGCAGCACCGTTCGTTCACCGATTCGCCTCGATCTCACCCAAAACAAATCCTCTAGGGATCAAACTTGGTGAGATGAGTCACAAGGAGGATAGTGAGCTATCTCTAAGAGATCATGGCTCGCATCTATCTCCAAATAGGTGAATCGAAGAATTTCGGGGGAGAGGAGGTAAACTTGACCTGAAATGAAAATCGATCGATCTCCTAGACCGTGAGGTTAAAGGTAAATTCCTTCGGTGGAAAGAAGTGCCACACGATCTAGAACAACTTGGTTCAAACGGATTTGCAAAAGATGAACCGAGCAAAGAGATCAAGCGACGGAAAAATCGTGGAGAAAAAGATTCCGTGAAGAACACGAACAAAACGCGAATCACACCCACGAATCTGCAACCATAGCGCAAACACGCGCTACAACAGTGAGGTTACGGCCTCACTTCCTCAAAATCTCAAGTACACAGAGGTATGGTTCTCTGCGGATCTCAGCTAGCTACAGCAGGGGGTGGGAGAACAGGAAACCCTAGAAAGCAAAGAGCAAATGACTGAGATAGGAAGGGAGGAGGGTGTCTCCCTCTACTTATCCTAATTTTTAATTCCTACTCTACCCCTCTCTAATTACAGAGCGAACCAGCTAAACCCTAGGGTTATTCTGGACCAACTCGGTGGTAGGTGTATCCGACGGCCACGCCCGCACAAGTCGTAGAGTTGCCTCGACACAACCTCCCGATTGCCGCCACGTGTCGTCCCTCGCTCTACACCCCCGGTTTTGTGGCCCAAACCGGGAAACCAGCCTTTTCAAGCCAACCCCCGGTTTTGAGGCCCAAACCGGGAAACCAGCCCACCAGCCTGAGTTTTGAGGCCCAAACTCAGAAAACCCGCAGCACCCAGGTTTTGAGGCCCAAACCTGGAAACCGTCCTCAGCCCGAGTTTTGAGGCCAAACTCGGAAACCCTCAGCCCGAGTTTTGTGGCCAAACTTGGAAACCGTCAGCCCGAGTTTTGTGGCCAAACTCGGAAACCGTCCACGCCCAGGTTTTGAGGCCCAAACCTGGAAACCGTCCATCCGATGGTTTTTCCCTGGCTCTACCACCAAACTGACGTCGAAGATGGGATGCACCTCCCGTGCACCCCGTCCACCGACACGTGTCCCCAAGTCCACGACTCAGGCAACACAAGACCGCACTTCTTCACTTGTCGTCGTCACAGGCTGCCAGCCACCACAGCTGATCCTCGGGCCTCTGGCCCGTCAGTCCAAGCCTCACGTCCGCCCTTCAACGGTCTGGTACATCGGCATGGCACGTCTGCCGCACGGCACGCCCATCCTTCACCACTTCCAGTCCGTCGGCACGACACGTCTCTACTTGACCTTCACCCTTGACCTTCACCTCGCCTTTGATCACTGTATCCGGGCTCGACACCTGCACAACACAAGCCAAAGAACCTGCGATCAAACCCGTTGACAATCACTCATCACACCGAGACACAGCATACACCCATGTATCCGCAGCTAGTAGATCGGTCGATTTTCATTTCGAATCGAGTTTTATCTCCTTTACCCCGAATTCTTCCGATTCACCGATTTGGAGTTAGGTTCGAGCCATGATCTCTTTGGGATAGCTCACTAACCTCCTTGGAACTCCTCATCCCAAGTCTAAGCCTTAGAGTATTTTATTTGGAGGAGATTGGGTTGAATCCGCGGAAGAACAGTGCAGTTTCGGGGGCATTGGACGCTCGGGTCGGGGGCATCGGACGCTGAGTTCTTGGCACCGGACGCTCAGGTGCCACGTGTCAAGAGTCAGTGTTTTTGAAGGAGCATCGGACGCTGACCATCGGACCGTCCGTTGCCATCGGACGTGTCCGGAGGTTGAGCATCGGACGCTAGGGTTTCACTGTAGCCAGCGTCTGATGGCTATGCAGTGAAGTTCTAGAGTGGGTCTTTTCGCATCGGACGCGTCCGGTGCTTACACATCGGACGCAGCCAGCGTCCGGTGCAGGGACTTCAGTACTGTTTTGTCCGCAGTTTGTTCGTGCGACTTCGGATTTGGTTTTTGGTTTTTGCATTGGGTTTCTAGAGTCGCATAGTGTCCCGCTGTGCTTCTTGGAAGCATCCACCCTACATGTAGGGTCGTGGACTCTATCGAGCTCTAGGTTTGCTCTTTGGGTTTATTTTTTGGGACAGAGGTTAAAAGTTTCTGAAAAGAAATTTGAGGCTCCCATTCACCCCCCCCTCTGGTCGCCTTGCGTTAGCACTTTCGGTCCTTCAATATTTGCACGGCAGCCCAAGTCGTGTCATGGGGGTATACGGGTGTAATATCCCCACATTTGCGAAGTGTCAACGTTTGGAGTCATATTTTAGTGAAGCCAATGTTAGAAATCCTATTAGGCCCCGTTTTGATGCTTGGAATTAAATTCATTTTAAGAATCATAATTTAGACACATTAATTAAGCCAATATGATTATATATGGATTATATTTGCATATTATTGTTGCTTATACGAGAGGGATACTCACGTGTTGCATTTCTATCGTAGGAGAGTAAGTTGAAAAGAATGTTATAAGTTGCAAAGTAGAAATATAGTACGGTGATATATGGAATCCATTTCCCTCTCTCACCCTATGAATTTGAGGTAGACATATTTGTGAACCTTGGAAAGTGGTGGAATGTCAAATTCCAAGACAAATAGGCTAGTTTATTGACTGAATTCCAATTCCACCGAAATGAGGGGATCCAAACGGGGCCTTTGTTGATGGTCCTTAAACACCTGTTTTACCATCAACAATTGACCCTAAAGTCCACCAAAAAGGCATGAAATGTAGTCAAATAGGTTTCAAACTATCCAAATTCCACATGTCCATATATTTTATTTTAATGCAGAATTTGGACCACATTTGAAGAATGAATGTTGATGCCCACTAATGCTCATAATTAACCATCAACTATTGCATGAAATGACACTAAATGAATTACAAAGCATAGTTGTAGGGTTTATTCTAACGAGTTCCACGAGTTTTGGTGATCTCCGTTGTTTTGCAGGATATTGAAATTTTCACCAAATAAAAGTATCTCAAATGTTGGATTGGAGTACACCATTACATAGAGCTCGTCACGCTGATCAAAATGGATATATTATTAGCTATACTTAGAGCCCGGAGCAAGAAGATATTCATTTCGCTAATAATAGACGGGACCCATAAATAGTGCCATGCAGACCCAACCATTGGTGGACACGTGGCACCAGTACAAGTGCATGCGTTCTCATGCAAAACCAGCATTGCGCAGGTTCCTTCTCTCCTCGGACCAACGATGAGGCAACACGTGGCCTGGGCAGGGTCACGCGCGAGCGCTCATGCGCGATGGAAACGGCGCGGCGCTGTTGTTCCCCTCCTGGACCAATGACAAGTGGACAAGTGTCAGGCAGGGACTGGTACCCTCCATCGGAGCGCATGCGCGTGCTTGCGGGAGGCCGCGGTTGGCAGGCAAGCAGTGCCAGGTGGCGAGCGGGGAGAGGCTCTCCTGGCCGGTTCACATGAGGACTGCGGAAAGGCGCGGTTGGGCCGCCCAAGCCGCCCGGCCCAACTGACCAGAAACCCTATTTATCTCCAGATAACGCAGACAACGCCTGGTTCTACCGGTTCAGGTCCGGTTCGGGCCCTTCGAGTCCGGTTCTTGCCCGGTTTTCTGCGCACCATCGTCAAGGAATATTCTCCCGAGATCCCCAAGAGTCCTCACGTCCGTACAAGGTCGGTTTGATCCCATGGTCTACAAAATTCGATGAAAGGATCCGACGGTGGGCGATAAATATGACGCGGATCGATGACGTGGCAATTCCTTGCCCCCTACTCCATCCAGGACTATATAAGGAGACCCCAGGGGCGCCCCCAAGACCATCTCCATCTTCATTATTCATCTCCACATCAGAAACTAGGGTTTCAATTAGAAGTAGAGGTCCCTCTAGATGAATCTCTTCTAGTTCATCTAGAATTAGATCTAGTTCTAGTTCTTCTAGTTCTAGTTCATCTAGTTCTAGTTCTTGTTCTAGTTGTCTAGTTCATCTAGTTGTAATTAGAGAGAGGAGAAGGAGAGAGCTGAGGAGGAGCCGGATCTGTCGGATCTTCCTCGACATTGTATTGGTGCAGCATCTAGTTCGTCTTCAAGTAATCTCCAGGTTCTTCAATTACTACTTCTAAGTATTATATTTAATTTCAGTTCTTGCTTTATTTACTAGATCTCCGCTCGTATTGAGTGCTCTAGTTATCGTACGTAATTAGAGTAGTAAGCGTTAGTGTAGACACGGTGTCTAGACTAGGGTTTACCTGAGTTTGCGCCCAATCCTCCGGATAGTTGTGGTAGCTACAGGGGTGACAACTTTGTAGATTGTTATAATCCACCACGTTAGGATTGGTGTTTTCGTAGAGCTTTTTGGCAGCCTTCTCCCGATTACCCTTTTCCCAGTCTTTTTCGAGAATCGGAAAGGTACTGTTGCTCTGAAGTAAGTAAAGTATAGTGAGCCTTTGATTATACAGACCCGCTTAGAAAACTCTATATCTCTCTACCCATATTACCATTCTTTTCTTGGGCGTTCTTAATTCTTCTAGTACACTTCACGTTCCCCGTGGAAATCGATACCCTGGAATACTCCCGGGTGAAAGCTACATCGGTATCCGTGCGCTTGCGGATTTCTCTGTGTGCGTTTAAAATACCCAACAAGCTTTCTGGCGCCGTTGCCGGGGATAGAGTTTATCTCTACTCTTGGTAGCGACGTTAGTAAGTGTCAACAAGCTTTCTGGCGCCGTTGCCGGGGAACGGTAGCTGTTCTAGAATCGAACCAGGATCGTCCGTGTTTCTTTTCTTTTAAACACCTTTTTATCACCACCTTTTTCTTTTACCACCATCATCACACCCCATTCTTACAAATGGCTATGAGCTTCACCCTGCTCTTATAGCCATGGTTCGGGAGAAATCCTTCTCTGGGTCAGAAGACGAAGATCCATACACTTACCTTAGGGAATTTGAGCAGTTGTGTTCTTGTTAGACTATTGCTGGCATGACACAAGAAACCATTAAATGGAAACTATTCCCGTTCTCCCTTTTGGGAAGAGCGAGAAAATGGTATGATCATTTCGTAAGGGGCACAAATGGAAATTGGGATGAACTTCGGGACAACTTTTGTCTTGCTTTCTTCCCTCTTTTTCGAATCTCTGACCTTAGAATCGAAGTTCTTACATTTAAACAAAAAGAGAAGGAGACGCTAGGAGCAGCTTGGGCTAGGTTCAAACACCTTACCAATTTCGGCCCAAACCTTTCCTTGCCAGACCATGTGCTACACTTTCACTTTTATTGTGGTCTTAACAAGGAAGCTGCCCTACATCTCGATTTAGCTTCTGGAGGATCATTCTCATATAAACTTGTTAGTGAAGGAAGAGACATCCTTGAGAAAATCCTTGAAAATACTCCTTGCACTATCACTTTTGATGAATTCCCAGAAGAAGAAGTCAAGCTCGATCCTGACCAACACGAGGAGGAACACACAACCAAATTTGAAATTCCTTCAAATCCTTTTAATAATTTGGTTGTCACAAAACCTTCTCTAGAGAAAACACCCCACACTTTAGAAAATTATGAACCCCATCCTTCGGTGTTCTTCTCTGAAATCAAGGAAGATGATATCAGAGAGCATGGAAGCTACTTCATAAACACCTCTTTAAATCCATGCTCATATGAAACATCTCCTGATTCAACTGGTGTGTCTAACATTGCCGCACTCGAGATTGTCAACCCCCTCACACTTTCTGTTTACAAAAACTTCAAAAGGGTGGTTGTCGATGCATATGTTTATCACAAATTTTGTAGATCTCGTTGTGCTCTTAAGTTGGTGTTGGAGGGGAAACCAGTTCACCAAATCTCATCTTGAAGGTTTCCCAAAGACAAGCTTAGTGTCCTAAAACAAACACTTTTTAGATCAGTGTTCACTCTCCTGCTACACTGCCCTTGTGTAATGAGCAAATAATTGTTAAAATATTCCTTCGGGTATTCTTGTCACTAACCTTTGCAGGTCTAGAGCAAAAAGTTTGAAGGAATGACAAAGACAAGGTATGCCCAACCAATCATCATGCAACATTGAATTACATTCATCCAATCTTGATTTTTGCAAAATCCAAGCTTGGGGATACACTTAAGAACAACTCTTGTCATGCTGCTATGTTGGTTGTCCCTACCTTTAAGACATGCTCATGTGCTATACACTAATCATGCTCTCTCATCACCATTTGAGTAAATCTCTTTAATGCCTTAATGCTACCTTCAATTGCTACAGTATACATTTAGGTTTGAAGTACTTTCACACATCTCTTAAATGAAGCATGGTGCCTAGTTTAGGAGTGATGATCTTGCTTTCAAAGGTTTTTAAATTAAGCATGTTGCTTAGGTTAAAATGCCTTCCTAAATCAAATTAGACGTGGTGTCTAGGTTGGTTTTTGAGCCGATAGTATGCTATAGTGGATGTTGGTTATTTTGTTGGACTAACCCCTGCAGGAAAAACTTTCAATATCAATTATGGGAAAGTCCTGAGATGAACTCACACTGGAGATGAAGAAACACATGAACTTCAACAACTTGCGCAAGGGAGACACAACTCACTGATCATGGAGAAATGAGATCCATGGAACAAGACAAAAGATGAGTGCCACAAAACAATACCTACAATCAAAGCACTCACTCCATGGAAGTAGGTGAACAAGTTTGAGCTGGGTCACTAGAAGATAGAGACCATCGTGGGACGAACAACACACCTTCACTGATAGGTTGACACATAGAGAAGGAAGGTTGATCCCTCTAAAGATGATCCTACTATACCTTCCTCCTCTCAAGCTCCCATCACTCAGGTTCACTATGAGATAAGCAAGAGAAGACAAGCTATTTATGAAGAACAACCAGCCAGACAAGAGAAGCTTCCACAAGGTGGTTCGACACATCACTCTTCAATGATAAAGGTAACATCGCAAGGTATGTGACCATCACATTAAAAGCTTCTCCTTGTTTCTGGTCTGCGTATACATAAACAACTAAACATGTTTAAGTTGCACCTCACTTAATCCAACCTAATCAACTCAACATGTTCAGTTCTTTACTCTTTGTTCCTAGCTTCACTCTCTTTAATCTCACTATGTTAACCAATGAGCTAAAATGTTGTGCATCCAACCTTTGGAAAATGATATATCACAATCATGAAATAATCGATACACTATGCATAGATTATCCTTCCATGGGTCAAGTAATCTGATCTGTTAAATATTTTAAGATGCTACTTTCATGCTCATCTTCTGATCCTATCACTCATGTTAAGTTTGAATAGAACACATAAACAACAAGTTTATTTTGTGCAATGTGCCTAAGGTTAGAGAGGAATGAATAAAACTTCAGGTTCCGTTGGCGTTTTCCACCAATAGAACCCATGCACTTGATCTCTACTTTGTCTTTATGAGCAGGACACACTCTTGAGCAAAACATGGAGGAGTTTGTCAACTCCCAAATTCTATAGAGTGAAGGCAAACGAAGAACATGAGTGACACCATATCAAGAGGAATAGTTATCAAGGTCTACCTATCAAGATCAAATGATACACCACAGGAATAAACATGGTGAGAAGTCCTGTTCAGAGGACTTAAAACATTGAACCCTCGCCGAAAGGTAAAATCGGTAGTTATCCATATTTATTTTTTCTACATTAGTTTCTCTTTTTGCATGTTCACATTCTGTTATCATCTCTCCATAGCATATCTATTTTTCTGCATTAGGCTTGCATAAAAAAAGAAAATAAAAATATTTTACTTATTGTACTGCATCATAAAACCTAAAATCCCCACGTGAATAATTCTATGGTGTGTAAAAACCCATAGGGATATTCACTGTGGTAGCGTAAAAATAAAAATGCATTCATTTTGTTAGACTGTCATTGCATCATAAAAATAAAAATACAAAAATATTGAGAAAGAGATCTTACTAAAACTCTAGACAACTAAGGCTTAAGATGGCCAACCACTAACGCTTAATCTGTTCCACAAGTTTGGTTGTCTATTTGAGTTTCACAGGATTAAATGACCAAGATAAGGTGATGAGCAAGTGGATGTCTCATCCACTGTTGGAGCACTATTTCAATAACCATCAACGTCAATCAATGCTCCAATAAAGGAAACACATTTCCACCGCCAGTCCGCTACATTGCAAGATCGAACGACTATGTCAAACATTCAGCTTGGGGGAAAGCACCCCCATGTATCCAGGTAAGTATCCTTATCCTCTTAAGTTTTCCTTCTATACATAAATGAAAATAAAATATAAAACAAAACAAAAAAAATATATGTGGGCACATGAAGGCTCACCATTAATTAAAAGAGACAAAAATATATGGGCACACGAAGGCTCAATGCTATTAAGGGAACCAGCTTGGGGGAGACGTACCCCCGTTATCTTTGTGATCCAGGTATGTCGTATTCACTATCTTAGTTATTTATAATAAGTGTGTGTTATATTAAATAAAATACTATGTTAAGTTTGCTTAGATTGTTTTAAGAAGTTAATAATAAAAGAAGAACTCTCTCTCTAATCTTTTACCTGGAAATGATGAATAGTTGCTCTATCTAATTTCTTTCAAGTACCTAGCCTTCAAAGCATAAGTTCTCCTGATTAATAATAATGCTTAAAAATGAAATTAAATATATGGGTAGTAAATGCTTGATCCAGAGTCTAGGTAATTGATAGATATGACATGTGATGATCTGAGCTGCTATTATCTTGTTCTAAACAACACTAGAGTTCCGGAGATTTCTCATTATAAATATGACTAATAATGGCATTGAGTTAAATTAAGCTTTGTTGACCCTATGAGAAGTTATCATGCTATTGAATTGAGATCACTTACACATTCCATCCATCTTCCGCATAAATGCTCATGATTATTTATTCCTATCCTCTCAAAAGTTTGTTGGAAGCATATGGCTATAAAAAAAAGGGAGAAAAGAGATCCGAGGAAATAAAAAGGGACAAGTGTCCGAAACCTCAAAAAGATAGATCCCGAAGAAATAAAAAGGGACAAGTGTCCGGAACCTCGAAGAAAAGAAAAAAATGTGTCAGAAAAAATGGGCACGTGTCCAATAGTAGAATTAGCCTGATAGCCATGTGTTTCTGATAAGCAGAAGAGAGTGATATATTCAAAAGAGCATCCGACTCCATTTTCCATACACATGCACTTCTCGATTCAATAGTATGGTTGACTTTCTCTTTGGATCCATTGTTTAATTTGGCAACATATGTTCTTAAGCTTTTTGAAAATTCATAAAAACTCCGGAATAATAGTGAAGTGAAAGAGCTAGAGACATAGTGCTTGATTTGATCATTCTATCTTTCAATTACTCAAGATTCAAGGTAAAGTACTAAGCCTCATGATGAATAATATGATATCTTTTTCTAATCCAAATGAGAACTTTTGTTTGAATGCTTGTGTACTTGTTGGAAGTGAAGATAATGCAGCATCTTCTGATCCATTGTTGAGATTGGCTTTGCTCGGGACTAGCAAAGGTTAAGCTTGGGGGAACTTGTTGATGCCCACTAATGCTCATAATTAACCATCAACTATTGCATGAAATGACACTAAATGAATTACAAAGCATAGTTGTAGGGTTTATTCTAACGAGTTCCACGAGTTTTGGTGATCTCCGTTGTTTTGCAGGATATTGAAATTTTCACCAAATAAAAGTATCTCAAATGTTGGATTGGAGTACACCATTACATAGAGCTCGTCACGCTGATCAAAATGGATATATTATTAGCTATACTTAGAGCCCGGAGCAAGAAGATATTCATTTCGCTAATAATAGACGGGACCCATAAATAGTGCCATGCAGACCCAACCATTGGTGGACACGTGGCACCAGTACAAGTGCATGCGTTCTCATGCAAAACCAGCATTGCGCAGGTTCCTTCTCTCCTCGGACCAACGATGAGGCAACACGTGGCCTGGGCAGGGTCACGCGCGAGCGCTCATGCGCGATGGAAACGGCGCGGCGCTGTTGTTCCCCTCCTGGACCAATGACAAGTGGACAAGTGTCAGGCAGGGACTGGTACCCTCCATCGGAGCGCATGCGCGTGCTTGCGGGAGGCCGCGGTTGGCAGGCAAGCAGTGCCAGGTGGCGAGCGGGGAGAGGCTCTCCTGGCCGGTTCACATGAGGACTGCGGAAAGGCGCGGTTGGGCCGCCCAAGCCGCCCGGCCCAACTGACCAGAAACCCTATTTATCTCCAGATAACGCAGACAACGCCTGGTTCTACCGGTTCAGGTCCGGTTCGGGCCCTTAGAGTCCGGTTCTTGCCCGGTTTTCTGCGCACCATCGTCAAGGAATATTCTCCCGAGATCCCCAAGAGTCCTCACGTCCGTACAAGGTCGGTTTGATCCCATGGTCTACAAAATTCGATGAAAGGATCCGACGGTGGGCGATAAATATGACGCGGATCGATGACGTGGCAATTCCTTGCCCCCTACTCCATCCAGGACTATATAAGGAGACCCCAGGGGCGCCCCCCAAGACCATCTCCATCTTCATTATTCATCTCCACATCAGAAACTAGGGTTTCAATTAGAAGTAGAGGTCCCTCTAGATGAATCTCTTCTAGTTCATCTAGAATTAGATCTAGTTCTAGTTCTTCTAGTTCTAGTTCGTCTAGTTCTAGTTGTCTAGTTCATCTAGTTGTAATTAGAGAGAGGAGAAGGAGAGAGCTGAGGAGGAGCCGGATCTGTCGGATCTTCCTCGACATTGTATTGGTGCAGCATCTAGTTCGTCTTCAAGTAATCTCCAGGTTCTTCAATTACTACTTCTAAGTATTATATTTAATTTCAGTTCTTGCTTTATTTACTAGATCTCCGCTCGTATTGAGTGCTCTAGTTATCGTACGTAATTAGAGTAGTAAGCGTTAGTGTAGACACGGTGTCTAGACTAGGGTTTACCTGAGTTTGCGCCCAATCCTCCGGATAGTTGTGGTAGCTACAGGGGTGACAACTTTGTAGATTGTTATAATCCACCACGTTAGGATTGGTGTTTTCGTAGAGCTTTTTGGCAGCCTTCTCCCGATTACCCTTTTCCCAGTCTTTTTCGAGAATCGGAAAGGTACTGTTGCTCCGAAGTAAGTAAAGTATAGTGAGCCTTTGATTATACAGACCCGCTTAGAAAACTCTATATCTCTCTACCCATATTACCATTCTTTTCTTGGGCGTTCTTAATTCTTCTAGTACACTTCACGTTCCCCGTGGAAATCGATACCCTGGAATACTCCCGGGTGAAAGCTACATCGGTATCCGTGCGCTTGCGGATTTCTCTGTGTGCGTTTAAAATACCCAACAAGCTTTCTGGCGCCGTTGCCGGGGATAGAGTTTATCTCTACTCTTGGTAGCGACGTTAGTAAGTGTCAACAATGAACCCACCAGGAGACGAGCCCACGCACCAGGACCCATTTGGGCCCTAGTGGGGTGGCGCCCGCCACAAGGGTGAAGCCCACATTCCCCCCTGTCACGTCACTGATCCGTGTGACCACCCCAAGGCCAAATCTTGGCCCTTGGTCACTAGGTCAGTGGCATCGAACGGCTCAGGAGGGAGTGGTGTGGATCAAGACCGAATGGCGGTTACTCAGACATACAACCGACCTAACCATCGCCTCTCTGGAGCTCCTGGATGCCGCTGAAGCAAAGGCGGTGCATCCAACGGATGTGAGGGTGGCGGCCGCCACCTAGGGCTGGCGCCCGCCACTAGGGTTAGCCCTAGGTTGGCTGGCTGCCCCCTATAAGTACCCCCCTCACTCCTCAAGACTATAAATACCCCCCTGGGGCATCACTTCAACACATACCAACAACAACACCAAGAAGCAACACAAGCAAGAGAAGCAAGGCTAGAGCCAGAGAGCGGATAGCTTAGGGTTTAGCCAAGCTTAGGCAAGTAGGTAGCTAGTAGAGCAAGGCATCTGTGCCCTCGCGGTAGCATTGCTCAAGGCTTAGCTCAAGAGCAGAGGCATGCGAGTGATCGGTCCTAGAGTCGGGAAGAGTCTTCCTTCATCTCTAGTTCAGAATTTGCTCTTGTTACTCAAGCACTTTACTATATTCTAGTTCATCATTTCAAGTATTACTTTATTCTACTTATCAGTATTGAGTGGTATACTTGATTGATTGCTTGAGTGTCTAGCTATCCTACAGATCAGTTCACTTAGCCATAGAAGTTAATCTCTAGTGAGCTTAGTGTTTGATCTTTGCCAATAGGTTGCTTAGTTAGTTTAGTGTTTATCTTATTAAGTCAAGTATTTGCTCTGACGTCCACAAGGGTGTCTCTATTCAAAGCTAGGGTAGAGATAGTTAGAATATAGTTAAGCGTGGTGCTTAGTTATAGACTTACCTTCAGATACGGCTGGACCCCCGGATAGCTGTGGTAGCAAGCAGGTGGTGACAGCCCTGTGTGCCTTGAATTTCACCACGTAGTTGGCCCAGTTTAACAGTAAGGCTCGTTGTGCTAGCATTCAACCTAAGTTAGTGGTAAAGGCTAGTACGCCTCGATACTTGATAAGATAGGAATAAAACTTTACTTAACTTGGTTGCTTGTTTGACATTTGCCTATCTTGCTTCATAGTTATCTTGCGTCGTAGTTATCTAGGAGTCGTTATTAGTTAGTAGTTAGTTATCTTAGTTACCCTTATTTACCCTCTATCTACCTATCCATCCACCTTACCTTAGCCATCCATTTCATTCTTACCTATCCACCCATATATTCTTTCTAGCCTTTCATCCCCTCTCTTCCCTTCTCTCCTTTTCCCTTTTCCCTTTTCTTCAACTCTCATCCCCTCCTTGACTCGACTCATACACCACCCTAGGCTTCCCTTGGGATCAAATAAATCGACACCTGGTACTCCTAGGCAAAGTGCTACTACGACAGTTCTGTGCGCTTGCAGAATCTCCTCCTGGTAGATTGCATTCTCGCTAGCTAGCTCCTACTAGTGTCGGGATTGACAACCCCATTTGGCATTAGTAGATAGCTGCTTTAGCTTCACTCCTTTAGGTATAGTGACTGGACTTGCTTCAACCATTTCTGGCATCGTTGCCAGGAATAGACTCCATAGTCTACTCCTAGTCACGACGTTGGTAAGTGTCAACAAGCATTTCTGGGCTGTTACTGGGGATAGTGCCTAGCTCTATCTTTAGTGAAGTTAAGAACTACCAACAAGCATTTCTGGCACCGTTGTCGGGGAAGGCAATCGGTGTATCGGTTGAGTCCGTGTCGGATTTATCTTCACTTAAGCTCCCGCTTAGCGAATCCTATCTTACCCCATTCTTTCTTTCCTTAGTCCTTCTTATCTTTTTCCTTCATCTTCTTCAACTTCTTTCTTTCTTATCTCGTTCTATCTTCATGATGGCCAACAAGACCATTCGTGAGTTTTCTGCTCCTTCTACCGCTAATGTAGCAACAGGACCAGACGTGATCGATGCCAACCTCAATTTTGAGTTAAAACCGGCTCTGATCATGACGGTCCAAGCTAGCCCGTTCTGTGGCAAGGCTCATGAGGATGCCAATGCTCACCTCCAATAGTTTTTGGAGATTTGCGGCACCTTCACCATTAAGGGGATAACCCAAGAAGCCATCTGTCTTCGTCTCTTTCCTTTCTCTTTGCTAGGAAAAGTGAAGCAATGGTTCTATACCAATCGCAACACTGTAGACACATGGGACAAGTATTCCAATGCTTTTCTCGCCAAATTCTTTCCGATGGGCAAGACGAATGCTCTTCGCAACAAAATCTCTAGCTTTACGCAACAAGCCGAGGAATCTATTCTCGAGGCTTAGGAGAGAATGCAAGAGTATGTTGCTGCTTGTCCGCACCATGGTATGGAGGACTGGCTATTGATCCAGAACTTCTACCATGGCCTAACCCCACTCTCTAGAAGCCATTTGGATGCCACCGCCAGCGGTGCATTCTTTTCTCTGAATGTTGCAAATGCTAAGGCTCTCATAGAGAAGATGGTGTCAAACCAAGGATGGAATGACGAGAGACTGCAGCCTCATAAGCGAGGTATACATTCCCTTAAGGAGGCCGACATGATCGTGGCCAAGATGGACCTGCTGGCAAAGAAGCTGGACAGCTGTGAAAAGATGAACCAACAAGAGAGTGTCCAATCTCTGGAATCCTACATGACTTGTGAAGTCTGTGGAGAAACCGGACATTCTGGGAACCACTGCCCCGAGTTACATGAAGATTTGAACTTCATCAACAACAACAACAACGGTTTCCGTCAACAGAATCAAGGATGGAATCAGCCTGCAAACTCTCAAGGTAATAATTCATTCCCCTGCTCTAATTTTTAGAATTCTGATAGTTTCTCATTCTTGAAAAATTTAGTTTACTCACAAGGTAGAACTACTGATTTCATGAATAAGAGATTAATGTTGAATGATAAAACCCTTGAGAATATAAATGCTAAATTGGAAGATTTCTCATCTGCTCTGAAAAATCAACTTAGCTTAAATAAGATGTTAGAAACCCAATTAGCTCAACTTGCTGCTCTCATACCATCTTCTGAATTTTGCAAAATTCCTGCTAAACCTGACATGGAAGCTGCAAATATGGTTGAAATAAAACATTTTAACTATTATGAAGATCAAACCATGACTGTTAAAAAGGGTGATCCTGGTAGTCCCATAATTAGATGCTCAATCTTTGGTGAAGTCTTTAAAAATGCCATGTGTGATTTAGGATCGAGTGTGAATATTTTATCTAAAGATTTCTATGAAAACTCGTTCTTTCCACCCATGTCATCCACATCTGCCTATGTTGTGCTAGCTGATCGATCCACTTGCTATGTAGAAGGAATAGTTAATGATTTACCTGTTCATATTAGAGGTTCCTATGTTCCTGCTGATTTCATAATACTAGATATGGAAAATAGGAAAGATGTGCCTCTAATCTTAGGTAGACCCTTCTTGAACACTGTTGATGCTTGCATATATGTGGGAAGTGGTAAAATGCAAATGACATTAGGAGGGAGGAAGGAATATTCTCTTTCTCCCGAGGCCCCGCATATGCCGCTAACATGCAGGAAGCAAAACCCGTTCGTACCAAGAAGAGGCGCCCAAGAACAAGGTGGAGCAGAAAGAAAGAACCACCTCCTCCTGAGTTGTGTAATTCACATAACAAAGGAGAGGTGCCAAAAGAAGAAGAACCCGAAGGAGTACTAAGAGAAGAAGTGCCCAAGGAAGAAGATCCACCCGATAAGGATGAAACTCCATGGACCTAAGGTATGGTTTTACTTTTAATTTTTCCCTTCAATTTTCCCTTTTCGAATAAATAACATATGTCATGCATGTAACTAAAAAAAATCAGCTATCATTAGTTATATGCATAGGTATATGTTAACTTAGTTAGAACAATAAAATATCATAATAGGATAGTTTCCCTTTTCACAACATTAGATAGTTTCCCTTTTAATAAAATTAGAACAAGAGCTCCGACTGAGAAGAAGAAGATCTTTCACCAAGCAAGAAGCCAGCTTGGGGGAGACTCCCGCTCCAATAAGGTCTGTCTCAAGCCTACACTTTACATTCAGTTCTTAAATTCTATATCTTTTGAATGTCACATGCTTGCCTAAATAACCATTCCATGAATAAAATTAATAAAATCTGCTTAAACAATTGAAACCTGAATAAGATTTGAAATATGTCATGCAAATGCTATTGTTATGGTTTGAATAACTGGTCTTATCTAAGTTGTAGCTTTTGTGGGTTGCACATGCTCAAACTGAAATCATGCTTAGTGAATAAAGTTAGTAAGAAATGGAGTAATTCTTTAAACTTGCTAAGGCTGGAGGATTTCTTTTAAAAAATTATGAAAACCTTGCTAAAAGTTCCTCCTAGATTTTATCCCATCCCACTACCAGCCAAATATTTGTTAGTCAAAACCACAAAGAGCTTTGTCTGTGTTGAGCTTTGTTAGACCTCATAGATCTTAGTAGAGAAGCCTATCATATCTTTTGATCCAGATACACACACACCCACCATATTGCTTACTTTCCACTTTGGAAGTTTGCAACCACCAAATAAATTGCTCATTCTCTACACTGGAGATATGCAATACCTTGCCAAACGTCCCATTGCTAGCCTGATGCTATTCCTACACTGGGAATAAGCATTTCTCTCCCTTTCCCTACTCATTTCAAAAATCCTTTCCTATAGATAATCTGGGGAAATCTAGAGCTAAAAAAAAGAGAAAAGATATTGACCAAAGTAGCTCAAAATAGGACTATGTCCTAGAAAATGTGAGGACACATTTTTGTCTACTCACAATGTATTCAGAAAAAGAGCAAAGTAGCTCAAGAGAGGACTATGTCCTAAGAAAATATGAGACATTTTTGTCTACTCACTATGTATCGAAAAAAGAAAAAAAAGAGAGAGAGTTATCATTAGCTCTAGACCCCAGAAATTAACTAGGAAGGATTATGAAATATCTCTCTATACACTTCCACATAACCACACATGCACATCTTGATCAATTTTTATGATTTGCTGCTCCTTATGATCTGAGTGTCTAGCTTAGCAATAAACATCAGGCAATTTGCTCATGGTTCTTAGCCTTCCTATAACTCCACATATCATTCTTTAGAAGTAGGAGAGGCTACATTTTGGCCTAAGTGAAGATTTAAACACCATTGAGTGATTGAGTGAATCTTGGAGGACTTAAGCAAGTTGTTATCTTTTGAAAACCTTGAAAAACCTTCAGACAGAATCCTAGTCAAACCTAAGCAAGATAAAAGCTTCCTATCTACTACTTTATTTCACTCTTGCATGTTTGAAGTGAAAAGCTATAAGCCCCACATTGCTATGATTAATGATATATGCTAAGTTATTTCTCACTATACAATATGCACTTGCATACATCTTAAGTTGCTATCTATTTCATGCTCAATGCTTAAACCGCATTGTTGCTCGAGGACGAGCAACAGGTTAGCTTGGGGGAGCTTGTTGATGGTCCTTAAACACCTGTTTTACCATCAATAATTGACCCTAAAGTCCACCAAAAAGGCATGAAATGTAGTCAAATAGGTTTCAAACTAACCAAATTCCACATGTCCATAGATTTTTATTTGAATGCAGGATTTGGACCAAATTTGAAGAATGAACCCACCAGGAGACGAGCCCACGCACCAGGACCCATTTGGGCCCTAGTGGGGTGGCGCCCGCCACCCCCAGCTGGAGCCCGCCACAAGGGTGAAGCCCACATTCCCCCCTGCCATGTCACTGATCCGTGTGACCACCCCAAGGCCAAATCTTGGCCCTTGGTCACTAGGTCAGTGGCATCGGACGGCTTAGGAGGGAGTGGCGTGGATCAAGACCGAATGGCGGTTACTCAGACATGCAACCGACCTAACCACCGCCTCTCTGGAGCTCCTGGATGCCGTTGAAGCAAAGGCAGTGCATCCAATGGATGTGAGGGTGGCGGCCGCCACCTAGGGCTGGCGCCCGCCACTAGGGTTAGCCCTAGGTCGGCTGGCTGCCCCCTATAAGTACCCCCCTCACTTCTCAATACTATAAATACCCTCCTGAGGCATCACTTCAACACATACCAACAACAACACCAAGAAGCAACACAAGCAAGAGAAGCAAGGCTAGAGCCAGAGAGCTGATAGCTTAGGGTTTAGCCAAGCTTAGGCAAGTAGGTAGCTAGTAGAGCAAGGCATCTGTGCCCTCGCGGTAGCGCTGCTCAAGGCTTAGCTCAAGAGCAGAGGCGTGCGAGTGATCGGTCCTGGAGTCGGGAAGAGTCTTCCTTCATCTCCAGTTCAGGTTTTGCTCTTGTTACTCAAGCACTTTACTATATTCTAGTTCCTCATTTCAAGTATTACTTTATTCTACTTATCAGTATTGAGTGGTATATTTGATTGATTTCTTGAGTGCCTAGCTATCCTACAGATCAATTCACTTAGCCATAGTAGTTAATATCTAGTGAGCTTAGTGTTTCATCTTTGCCAATAAGTTGCTTAGTTAGTTTAGTGTTTATTGAAGGACCGAGAAAGCACAAACAAGGCGACCAGAGGGGGGGGTGCATGGGAGCCAATCAAATTTCTCTCGAAACTTTGGCCAAGTGTCCCAAATTCAACCCCAAGAAGCACGGACCCAAAGCGTGATGCTCACGACCCTTGGAAGAGGGTGGATGATCCCTAGGATCACAGCGGAGCACCACCAAACACAAGCGAAGCAAAGACCAAAAGCTCCGGCACAAGTTTGCCCCCTAGAAACCAAGTCCCAAACGAAGATAGACTGCTACGTCGAGAAATCTCCAAACACCAATGCTAACGAGTAGCAAAGATACCTAGAGAGGTTTCTTGGTGAACTCTAGGGCCAAATGAGAAGTCCGGAAACCAAGTGAGCAAGCCGGGAGAGCAAACGCACTAAACCGGAGCACTCAGCAGGATCCCGGACTGTCCGGGCCTAGAGTCCCGGACTGTCCGCCCAAGGCCGGACTGTCCGCGCCTGGGTGGCGGACTGTCCGCTGGCAAAATCCGCAAAAACGCAGAGGTTCTGAAAACTCCCTGAGTGATCCCGGACTGTCCGCAGATCACTACGGCGGACTGTCCGCCAGCAAAAGAGGAAAAACAGCAAGTCTGCTGAACGCTCCCTGGATGGTTCCCGGACTGTCCGCGAGGTTGAACTGCGGACTGTCCGCCATTCAAAATCGGCTTGTCCGAACCAGCACAGCAGGGTCTGCTCTGTCTCGTGCCCGATGCCCGGACAGTCCGCGGGCCAAGTGGCGGACTGTCCGCGGCCCTGTAGGGAGGGCGATTTTGATCGCCTCTCTCCCAAATCTCTCCAAATCCGATTCAAATCAAAATCCCAAGTTCCCAAACTTGGAGAAGATGATCACCGGGTAGTTAGGAGACTATCCCCAAGAAATCATCCGCTCAAATCAACTCAATTAACGGGAAATCGAAAGGGATGGTGGATGAACCGGAAAAGCGCCACAAAAATGAAATCAACCCGATCTACTTGTTCGTAGGGAGATAGATAAATTCCTTCGGTGGAAATGTTCTCCTTTCAAATACGAACAAGTTGATTCAAATGGATTTCGCAAAGACGCACCGGAGAGGGAGATCGAGTGACGGGAAAAACACGGAGAAATGAAGAACGCGAAGAACAACGACGAACTCGAATCAAAACGCGAATCGACACAACGATCTTGCAGCCGAAGCGCAAACACACGCTACGACAAGGAGGTTACGGCCTCCTTTCCTCAAAATCAACAGTACACAGAGGTGAGTCTCTCTGCGGATCTCAGCTAGCTACAGCAGGGGATGGGGAGAGCAGGAAAGCCTAAGGATGAAAGAGCAAATGACTGAGATAAGGGGAGGAGGGTGTCTCCCCGACTACTTAATGCAGATACTTGGGTGTATGCCGGGTCTCTGAGTGATGAGTGATTGTCAACGGGTTTGATCGCATGTTCTTTGGCTTGTGTTGTGCAGGTGTCGAGCACGGAGATAGTGATCGAGGGCAAGGTGAAGGTCGAGTTGAGACGGGCCGTGCCGATGGACCGGGTGCGGTGAAGGATGGGCGTGCCGTGCGGCGGACGTGCCATGCCGATGTACCGAGCGGTGAAGGGCGGACGTGAGGCTTGGACTGAGGGACCGGAGTGCCTGAGGATCAACTGTGGTGGCTGGCAGCCTGGGACAGCGACGAGCGGAGACTTGCGGGGCATGGTGTTGCTCGGGTCGAGGACCTGGGGACACGTGTCGGTGGACGGGGTGCACGGGCGGTGCATCCCCTCTACAGCTTCGGTTTGGTGGCTGAGCCAGAGAAAAACCACCAGTGGACGGTTTCCAGGTTGGGGCCTCAAAACCTAGGCGTGGACGGTTTCCGAGTTTGGCCACAAAACTCGGGCTGAGGGTTTCCGAGTTTGGCCACAAAACTCGGGCTGAGGACGGTTTCCAGGTTTGGGCCTCAAAACCTGGGCGCTGCGGGTTTGCTGAGTTTGGGCCTCAAAACTCAGACGCTGGTGGGCTGGTTTCCTGGTTTGGGCCTCAAAACCGGGGGATAGCTGGAAAAGGCTGGTTTCCCAGTTTGGGCCACAAAACCGGGGGTGCAGAGCGAGGGCGACACGTGGCGGCAATCGGAAGGTTGCGTGGAGGCAACGCGGACGAGTTGTGCGGGCGTGGCCGTCGGATCCACCAACCACTTAGAGTTGGTCCAGAATAACCCTAGGGTTTAGCTGGTTCGCTCTGTAATTAGAATAGAGAGGGGTAGAGTAGGAAATAGACTTAGGCTAGAATTAGGATAAATAGTCGGGGAGACACCCTCCTCCCCTTATCGCAGTTAGTCATTTGCTCTTGCTTTCTAGGGTTTCCAGCTCTCCCAATCCCTGCTGTAGCTAGCTGTGATCCGCAGAGAGACTCACCTCTGTGTACTGTTGATTTTGAGGAAAGGAGGCCGTAACCTCCTTGTCGTAGCGTGTGTTTGCGCTTCGGCTGCAAGATCATGGTTGTGATTCGCGTTTTGTTCGTGTTCTTCGCGGAATCCTTTTTCTCCATGATTTTCTCGTCGCTTGATCTCTTTGCTCAGTTCATCTTTTGCAAATCCATTTGAACCAAGTTGTTCTAGGTCGTGAGGCACTTCTTTCCACCGAAGGAATTCTCCTCTAACCTCACAGTCTAGGAGATCGATCGATTTTTCGTTTCGGGTCAAGTTTTCTCCCTTCTCCCGAAATTCTTCGATTCACTGATTTGGAGATAGGTTCAAGCCATGATCTCTTAGAGATAGCTCACTATACTCCTTGTGACTCATCTTACCAAGTTTGATCCCTAGAAGATTCATTTTGGGTGAGATCGAGTCGAATCGGTGGACGAACTGCCCAGTTTCGGGGTGACCGGACGCAGGGAGTGAGTCCTGTCGTTGAACAGTTCACTATTTCGCTTCGAGCCTTGACCAGACGCACTGGTTGTTCTGTGACCGGAAACACCCCCGTCACTGTTCATCGCTTTTGTTTTAGAGTGACCGGACGCATAGGTTGTGATCGGACGCACATCTCTCCAGAGTCCGGTCCAACTCAGTGAGGTCGCAGATCGGCTTTTGTGTGACCGGACGCTGGCTAGAGTCCGGTCGTGACTGTTTTGTGCAGTTTCGTCCACAGCCTGCTCGTTCGTTGACGGATTTGATTTTTGTCTTTTGCGCTGGGTTTCTAGAGTTGTGTAGTGTCCCGCTGTGCTTCTAGGAAGCATCCACCCTACATCTAGGGTCGTGGACACTAGCAAGCTCTAGGGTTTGTTCTTGGGGTTGATTTTGGGACAGTTGGCCAAAGTTTCGAAAGAAATTTTATTGGCTCCCATTCACCCCCCCCTCTGGTCGCCTTCCTAGTGCATTCTCGGTCCTTCAATTGGTATCAAAGCAGGTTAAGGATCTTCCACCTTAGCCGGTTCCAGATCCACCGAAGGCGACATTGATCGTGGCGTGGGCAAACCGCCGTTTTTCGATGGGACGAACTATGCGGATTGGAAGATACGTATGTCGACCTATCTGCAGAGTTTGGGTGCTTCCATCTAGGATATTTGCATCTCTGCAGATTACGTGGTCTTGGCTGCTCGTGTGACTCAGCATCAGATCGATGAGCACGGAGCCAATAGCCGAGCCCGTAATGCTCTCTTTTCGTGTTTGAGCGTGGGAGAGTTTGATCGCGTTTCTCACCTCTCTACGGCTCGGGAGATTTGGGCCACCCTCATGCGTTTTCATGAGGGCACCTCTCAAGTCAAAACCTGACTCTACGAGTCGTTCAAGAGAGAGTATGAGAACTTTCGACATCAGCCTGGCGAGAGCATAGAGAGTTTATTCGCTCGCTTTCAGGTGATTGTCAACAGGATGAGGGCTAACAAAGAGCAGTTGCCTTTCGACGATCATAAGAGAGCTTTGAAGCTTTTGCATACTCTCGATCGGTCAGTGTGGGACTCCAAGGTTCAGGCGATCATCGAATCACCTAACTATGAGACCCTCACGTGCGACGAGCTCTTTAGTAAGCTCAAGTCCAGTGAGATTGATGCCATGGCGAGGGTTTCTTATGAAAATCCTTCTCGCCCGTCTATAGCTTTGGTTTCTGGCTCTTCCACTAACCCCTCTGCTGGCTTTGCACTCTCTTCACTCTTTTTTGTCACAGAGGACCAGCTGGAGTCTTTGGGAGACGAGGAGTTGGCTTTGCTTGCCAACCGGTTCACGCGGTTTCACAACAACCGCATGAACCGTCGCCGCGGAGGAGGACGCTCAGGATGCTATGAGTGCGGCGATCCCGATCACTTCATCGCCAACTGCCCCAAGAAGAACAAGCATTCGGGGAAGGGCGATCATGGGCACAAGTACGACTACAAGCGCAAGGAGAAGCATGTCCCCCCAAGGCACAAGAAGAGGGGCGGCTTCGACAAGGAGTACATCAAGAAGAAGTACTTGGAGAAGGCCCAGGCTGAGCAGCGTGCGTTCTTCGCCACGCTCAGCGACGTCGACGGCTCGGATGATGACTCCGCTTGCTCAAGCGATGACGAGTCCGAGAAGATGAAGAAGATCGAGGACAAGCTCAACGGTCTTTGCTTCTTCACTGGCGACGGAGGCCTCTGCACCATGGCGCTTGGTGATGAGGTCAGAGGCGAGCTGGAGCACACCCCTCAGAACGACGACGATGACAACACCTCCTAGGTATCTCTCACCTACGACGAGCTTTCTTTCGAGGTTGAGAAACTTACTGCCGCGCTTCTTAGCCAAGATAAGTTGCTTAGACGTGCTGCTAGAGAGCGCAAGGAGTTTAGGCAGAAGTGGGAGGACACGGTGAAGGAGCTTGAGTTTGCCAAGTCCACCATGGTCGTGTCGGAGGAGGTTGAGTGCGAGAGATGTACCACGCACATGACTGACCTTCTCACTTTGAGAGGTAAGTATGCTGCGCTGGTAGGAGAGGTGGATGAGCTCCGTGCTAGGCCGCAGCTGTTGGGTGCGTGCAAGACTTGTCCTGTCTTGCAATCCGAGTTGGCAGAGAAGAATGCCAAGATTGTGTCTCTTGAAGAGGCCAGCTCGGGTAGCACTTGTGTCATGAGGTGTGCTTTGTGTGAGGGTTTGGAGATGAAGATTGCCAATGTGAAGCATGGCAAGATGCAAACCGAGGAGGAAAACACATACCTTCGGACCATCTTGTCATGGGTGTCTTGTAGTGAGCCGCAGCTCGGGATGATGATCTCCCAATTCAAGCGAGCTGCTGGAGGTCCAGGTGTAGGTTTTGCTCAGGGTGTTGATCTTTCCGCTTTTGGGAAGATTGGAGAGTCGAGTGGTCTGAACCCTAGTGAGAAGCCCAACTCCACCAATACTCCCAAACTGACCAAGCTTCCACCAAAAGAGCCTGTCAAGCCTACCACCAAGGATGGGGTGTTTGAGGAACCCCCGAGAGCTCCACCCAAGAACAAAGTATGGGCACCCAAGCCAAACCATCTCAAAAACAAGCTTGACACAATGCCACCCATCCAGGTGGAGTGCTTGCCAAAGAAGGGCAAAGTGAACCATACCCACAGCCCTGTGTACCAACAACCCCCTTTGCGCGCGGTGAGGTACCAGTGTGACTTCTGTGGGAGGGATGGTCACTTGAGTGAGTTCTGTTTTCGGCGCAAGAGAGAGGCGCGCCGTGCTCGGGAGATGGACAACCCGGACTTGTACCACCCTTTCCATGGTGGGCATGTGCCGAATGTCCAGAGGAGAGCTGCTAGGCCCAGAGGTCCAGAACCTCAAGTTCCCAGGCCTAGGCAGAGGAGAGCTCCGAGGAGGGAGACTAGGGCTAGAGGTCCAGTACCTCAAGTTCCTAGGTGTAGGCCTCGTAGAGAGCGTGCCCGGTGGGAGCCTTGTGACGGAACGACCCTAATCCCATGGCCCACGTGTCCCTGTCAACCTCTGACAGCCGAACCCATGTTCCATGTGATTAAGACCTGTTCGCCACCGGGCTACATCAGTGCCCAATGTCCGCAGGATCATCTCACAATTCGGTTACAGCATTTCATACTTTTATAAATAACATCGGAATAAAGAGCGGAAGACTTAAATAACATGAGTTTTACAAACCGAGGTTTCAAATGAGGTAAGGAGTACGATTATTACAAACCATTGTTCGGGAAATTCAAAGTAGACAACGTAGCGGAAGCAATAACATAAAGATACATGTAACACCCAGCCCGAGGGTGCACATTTACTCATCGGCCTCATCGGCCTCCTCCTGGACGAAGGTCACGCAACAGGGTGCGAGACACATCGGGGTCTCAGGCATACCTGCAACATGGGTAACAAACCCTGAGTATGGGGTACTCAACAAGACTTACCCGACTAAAGAAAAAGGGAGAAGACTCAGGAATGAAGGCTTAGGGTAGTCAAGGTAAGGCTTAAGCAAGATCAAGTATTTTGCAGAAAAGCATTTTTGTAAACCTTATTTTATTTTTGAAAGATTCGGTATTCTTCAAATCTTCATCGTTCATGATTCATTTTACATTTCAAAACATTCCTAGTTGAGAACCACTCTCCGTTGACAGTCAGTGGACCAAGTCTCCATAACCGAGGAGCAACGTTAATCCGGATAAATAATACTCAGCTGAGGATCCCTATTCACACGGCATATGTAGCACCCAAGCTTTCATAGGCCAACCCGTCTACCACGATTCCTCCAAGATTGGGCCCGGTCCTACGCCACCCGGAAGTACAGTACACCACTCCAATCCGGGACTCTAACCCACGTGGGTACATGCTACTTCCGCCATCTCTCCACTCCCAGTGCGCGGTTGTCGGTCCCAATCAAGGATTTCTCGGAGCCAGAGCTTTCCGAAGTATGTGAATAGTTACAAGTCTTGACCAGCAGGCCCCCATACGGATGGTCCCTAATTTTCCAGCCAGAACTATACCTTGGTCATATCTCACCCAAGCGTAATAGTCCTGTCAGTTTTTCAACCCTGTCCCGGTCGGTGTCAACTGTTGAGTCCCGGACTACAACATGACGGCACCGTACGCTCGGACAACCTCTCCACGCTATTGACTAGGTACGGATCAGGTAACTAGCCAGTAGACGGGAGTAAAGCCAAATTCCCATAAACATTCCTTAAGGTGATCACACTTTTGAAATTGACATTTTTATTGCAAATCTATTGAATAGCATGGCTAAGCATTTTGCAAATAGTTTTGAAACAAGGGTAAGTGTATCTTTTGGTGGGGGTAGATAATGCAAGTAATAGGCCATCACACAACTCCTATTACCTAATGCAATAGTTTAACTCAAAACATTTAAAGAAAACATTTATAAAAGCAAGGTAGGGTTAAATGCACCGGGGCTTGCCTTGGATGGCAAAAAGAGCAGACTCGGGGTAGGTATAGGTGTCGGAGCTCGGGGTCGCCTCGGGAGTTGGTTCGTCAACAGCGGCCTCGACTCTGGTACCTTCTTCGTCAACTATACGGATGCAAAGATGAATGCTCATGAGAATGATGATATGGACTTAAGGTGCAAGACAATTCTACTGATTCTAGATTACTCTTAAACAAGGCATAATCGAAATCTAGGTTGAGCATAAAAGGTAACCATTTCTTCCTTAAGCAATATTGATTAAACTAGCCCTTATTATACTTATCCTAAGCATCATCAAATCATAGCATCACAACCATCATAGACCAAAGGGTAGGGGTCTATGAACATCAATCAATCCAAAGATCACATCATCAGACACTTATTACCGACCCTAATCCACCTTTTCTATTTTCTTAATTTATTTAAAAGGTCATTTTATGAAGTTGCTCCAAAAATTACCAAATTAATCACATAAGTTCATTATGACTTAAATAGATGGCAAAACAAATTTCAAAATTTTTGGAGGTCATTAAGGTGCTCAATTAAATCTAGACATTTAATTAACAAAAGGCACTATTCAAGAATTAAAATAAATGCTCAAAAATCAACTTGCTCCAAATGACTTCAAAATTTTACCAGAGACTCAGCATGACATAACTAGCTTGCAAATTTTATCTCAAGATTTTTGGAGCTATAGATCACTCTCCAAAAATACCAAAGCCTTCATTTTTCAATTAAAAGGGGAATTTTACATTTTCAAATTTTTGCACAAAACTCAAGTTTCATATTTTTATAAAATACTTCAGAGCATAAAGAGTCTCTCACAAAAATTTCAGAATTTTTGGATTAACACAGAAAATCATACAAAAAAGAGAAATCTGAACACTATTCATAACTTAAAAAGAAAAAGGAAAAAGGGGCACGGCGGCGCTGCTCGACGCCGGCGACCACAAACGGGCGGCGCTCGGCACGCCGGCCAAGCCAGGGGGTCCGGGGTGAAACCAAAAGCACAGGGAGCACCAGAGAGCTCACCGGCGTCGATTGAGCGGCACGGCGAGGGACGGGGATGGACGGAGGGGGATGAACGGCGGTGACCGGCGGACGGCACACGGCGGCGACAGTCGCGCCGGCGACCCTGCGCAAGATAAGCGACCACGAGGGCCGGGTTAGAGCCGCACGGAGTCAAGGAATACGACACGGGGGTCGGTGAGGGATGATCATGGCCGGAGACGGCGAATTTTACGAACCCGAGCTCGCCGAACTCTTGCCGGAGATGGCAACGACGAGCTACGCCGGGCAAACGAGAGTGGTAGAGACCAAATTGGAGGGTGGGGAAGCTGCGCAAGAACACGGCGGAGCTCCTGAGCTAGATGGTTGGGCTCGGGAAGCTCTGGAGTGAGGTGGCGACGGCGGCGGAGCTGAGGGAGAGAGGTCGGGCTCCGGCGGGGCTTTTATAGGCACGGCCAGGGGCCGGTAGAGACCTCGGGGTTGCGCGGGTAAGGTTTGCGGGGGCGTGCGCACTCGATTGCGCTCTGGCGGATAAGCTGGCGTGCAGCCGGGGCTCGGGCGCAAGCTCGCCGGCGATGGCCACGCGGCGGCGACGCGCAGAGCACTGTAGGGGACGGGAAGGAAGGTCAGCGCTTGCGTGCGGGCGCGAAATGATGGTGGCGACAACGGCGGCAGGTTGGTGGCGCGTGGGGAGCAGCCAGGCGCGCTGCAGGCGCAGCGCCGGCGCCATGGCCGGGCCCCCCCCTTCCCCTGGCTCTACGGGGAAGAAGAACAGTGCTAGGGGGTAGGGTTTGACTTTGCTGGTTTCTGTATTTTGCGAATTTCTCCCAAAATTCGAACTGCACAGGAAAAACTCAAAATACCAAAGTTGCTCAGAAAAAGGAGATCTACAACTTTGTCAATATGAACATTTTCAAATTCCAAATAGTTTTTGAACTATATTCAAAAACAGTAAAGGGGACACTTTTTCAAACTTGATTCAAATCAAAATTACTCTGGATTTCAAACTGAAACTTGAAAATCTTTATATATGAAAGTTGTTCCATTTGTCAAAACCTACAATTTTGCTAATATACACTTTTTCTGAAACTCATTAGTTTTTGAATAAATTTTTAAAACTGAAAGGGGACAAAAACTGGAATTTGAACGAATTTGAAATTACTTCAAATTTTATATAGAAACATGGAAATTTGTAAACACCAAAGTTGTTCCTCTAGGTCAGATTCACAACTTTGCTTTTTGAACCAACCCAAAATTTTGAATTTTGAAAAAGTTATCAAAAGGGAATAAATCCAGGATTTGGGAATTTTAGGGTTTTGCAAAAGGAAAATCAAATCAAAACTGATTTTTGAACTTTGATCAATGCAACAAACATCAGGGCATCAAATTAGAACAAGAATTTCATAAAGCTAGGCACAGAGGTGAAATTACCATTTTGCCCTTAAAGAGAGAATTGGGCTTTTAGGGTTTTTGAAAAGGGACTAAAGCATAGCAATTAGGCAATTCAAATGCATCACAAAAATGATTAATGCTTAAGATGATGACATGTCAAGTTAATTACATTAGTAACACCAGGGGTGTTATAAGCCTGCAGTTGTAGGCTATGGACCCCGTGGCGGAGGCTTTGTAGTTGAGCGCTTTCCCCCACCGCGTTTTGAGTATCGCGGTGAGCGCTCCTTCCCTAGCGGACCACGTTTTCCTGTGCGTGGTGATCGCTACCCCCGTAGATAGGCTAGGAATGGTTTTTACACTGACCGTTCTTTTGAGCAGCCGACCCAACACTGGTATTCTTCTTACTTCACTAACCCCAGTGTTGGACCGTATGCTCACCCTATGTCTTTTTATTGATGTAGGTAAGACGGTTGGAGGACATTTGGTTGGTGGATTCCGGTTGTTCGAGGCACATGACCGGAAACGCCAAGTGGTTCTCCAGCCTTAGCCCGGTCGCCGGAAAGGAGTACATAACCTTCAGCGACAATAGTAAAGGTAAGGTGTTGTCTCGTGGGTCGGTGCGGGTTTATGAGCACTTTGTGTTGCGCGATGTTGCTCTTGTTTCTAACCTGCATTTTAACTTGCTTTCTGTTTCGCAACTTTTTGATGATGACTATGAGATTCGTTTTAAACCGAACCTTAGTCGCATCTTAGATCCTCAGGGCGATCTTGTATGTCTGATTTCGCCCTTTGGGAAAGTCTTTCGCGCGAATTTCTCGGAGTCATTTGGTTCGTCTCGCTGTCTTTTGGCTAGTCCTTCTTCCTCCGATCTTTGGAAGTGGCATAGGAGGCTCGGTCATTTAAGCTTTGACTTGCTTGCAAGACTTAGCTCACTTGGCTTAATCTGAGGATTGCCCAAACTTTCGATGGAGAAGGATTTAGTGTGCCATTCTTGCAGACATGGGAAGATGGTTGCCGCTCCCCACCATCCAGTGACTAAGGTCATGACCTCGCACCCTGGAGAGCTTTTCCACATGGACCTTGTTGGTCCAGCTCGGGTGAGCTCGGTTGGTGGCAAGTGGTATGTTTTGGTTGTTGTTGATGACTTTTCGAGGTATTCGTGGGTCTTCTTTTTGACTGAGAAGACTAAGACTTTCTCCTTTGCTCGCAATCTGATTTTGCGTCTTCAGAACGAGTTCCCTTTGAACTCGATGCGAGCTATTAGAAGTGATAATGGTTCCGAATTCAAGAATTCAGATTTTGAGAAGTTTTGTAACCTCCTTGGTTTGGAGCATCAGTTTTCTTCCCCCTACACACCGCCCCAAAATGGTGTTGTAGAGAGGAAGAATCGGACCCTTGTTGAGATGGCCAGGACGATGCTCGATGAGCATAGGACTCCTAGGCGTAATTGGGCCGAAGCTATGAACACTGCATGCTACATTTCAAATCGCATTTTTCTGAGAGCCTTTTTGAAGAAGACCTCTTATGAGTTGCGTTTTGGTCGCCAACCCAAGGTGAGTTATTTTAGAGTCTTCGGTTGCCATTGTTTTATGTTGAAGAAAGGCAACCTGGACAAATTCGAGTCTCGATCTTCTGACGGAGTATTTTTGGGTTATGGCACACACACTAGAGCTTATCGTGTACTTAACCTTGATACTAACCGAGTCGTGGAGACATCAGATGTCACCTTCGATGAGATTCTTGTTTCTCCTTCTCGTTTTGAGCGTGCAGGTGATCACGAGGTCGGTGAGCCTCTTTTTGATGATGAGGACGAGGATACTGAAGGTATGGATGATCCAGCACCCCCTCCACCTGCCGTGCCGCCAAGAGCGGCCTCGACGATGACTCACGGCTCCGACACCTCTTCTTCCTGGGGGCCGTGGGATCCTCCACCTCGCGCGGTACCTTTTGTACCCGGGGTGGAAGCAGCTACTGTTGAGGGGGAGGTTACTTCTTCCCGGGAGGCGCCACGACATATCTAGCGCCAGCACCTCCCTCAGCAGATGATCGGCGACATCAGCGAGCGAGTCACTCACTCCAGGTCACAGCACATCTCCCACTTTGCTCATTCTGCTTTTGTTGCTAATTTTGAGCCCCGAGATGTTGGACACGCTTTGACGGATCCGGACTGGGTCAATGCCATGCATGAGGAGTTAGAGAACTTTGAGCGAAATCGAGTTTGGGTTCTAGTTCCACCTCCACCTGACTGTAAGCCTATTGGGACAAAATGGGTTTTCAAAAACAAGCAAGGAGAGGATGGCCACGTTGTTAGAAACAAGGCCAGGCTTGTAGCAAAGGGCTATAGTCAAAAGGAGGGGATAGACTATGAGGAGACGTTTGCTCCTGTAGCTCGTTTGGAGGCTATTAGGATACTCTTGGCTTTTGCTGCATCCAAAGGTTTCAAACTTTTTCAAATGGATGTCAAGAGTGCCTTCTTAAACGGCTACATAGAAGAGGAAGTTTATGTTGAGCAACCCCCCGGTTTTGAACATCCCAAGTTTCCAAACCATGTTTTTAAACTCTCAAAAGCTTTATATGGTTTGAAACAAGCCCCTAGAGCCTGGTATCATAGGTTTAAAACCTTTTTGATAGCTAAGGGTTTCAAAATGGGATGTGTAGATAAAACGCTCTTTCTCCTCAGGCAAGGCAAAGACACACTCTTGGTCCAGATTTACGTGGATGATATCATTTTCGGTGGTTCTTCTCACGCTTTGGTTGCCAAGTTTGCAGATACTATGAGCAGGGAGTTCGAGATGAGCATGATGGGCAAGCTGACATTCTTTCTCGGGTTGCAAATTAAGCAATCCCGAGAGGGGATGTTTGTGCACCAGGGCAAGTACACCAAGGACTTGCTAAAGCGGTTCGATATGGGTGAGGCCAAGCCTCTTCCAACACCCATGTCGACGACGACTGCCCTGGATGCGAACAAGGATGGAGAAGCAGTGGACCAGAAGGAGTACCGCAGCATGATCGGATCGCTACTCTACCTGACGGCGACACACCCGGACATTCAGTTCGCGGTGTGTCTGTGCGCGCGCTTTCAGGCATCGCCGCGCACTTCTCACCGTCAGGCGGTGAAGCGCATCTTCAGGTACCTTCGTTTCACACCTGAGTTGGGGATTTGGTATTCTGCTTCCTCCACCCTCTCGCTTTCATACCAGGCTCTAGAGGCTTGTTTCAAACCATATAAAGCTTTTGAGAGTTTAAAAAAACATGGTTTGGAAACTTGGGATTTTCAAAACCGGGGCGTTGCTGAACATAAACTTCCTCTTCTATGTAACCGTTTAAGAAGGCACTCTTGACATCCATTTGAAAGAGTTTAAAACCTTTGGATGCAGCAAAAGCCAAGAGTATCCTAATAGCCTCCAAACGAGCTACAGGAGCAAACGTCTCCTCATAGTCTATCCCCTCCTTCTGACTATAACCCTTCGCTACAAGCCTGGCCTTGTTTCTAACAACATGGCCATCCTCTCCTTGCTTGTTTTTGAAAACCCATTTTGTCCCAATAGGCTTAAAGTCTGGTGGAGGTGGAACTAGAACCCAAACCCGATTTCGCTCAAAGTTCTCTAACTCCTCATGCATGGCATTGACCCAATCTGGATCCGTCAAAGCGTGTCCAACATCTCGGGGCTCAAAATTAGCAACAAAAGCAGAATGAGCAAAGTGGGAGATGTGCTGTGACCTGGAGCGAGTAACTCGCTCGTCAATGCCGCCGATCATCTGCTGAGGGGGGTGTTGGCGCTGGATGTGTCGAGGCGCCTCCCGAGAAGAAGTGATCTCCCCCTCAACAGCAGCTGGTGCCTCCCCGGGTACAAAAGGTACCGCTCGGGGTGGCAGATCCCACGGCCCCCAGGAAGAAGAGGTGTCGGGGCCGTGAGTCGTCGTAGAAGCCGCTCCTTGCGGCACAGCAGGTGGAGGGGGTGCTGGATCATTGTGACGTAACGGCCCTAATCCCGTGGCCCACTGATCACTATCAACCACTGACAGTCGATCCGTACAGCCAAGAGATTAAGACCGGGTTCGCCACTGGGCTACATCAGTGCCCGATGTCCGCAGGATCATCTCACAATTCAGTTACAATCTCTTGAACATTTTGACAAATGACATCGGAGTAAATAGCGGAAGACTTAAATAACAATAGTTTTACAAACCAGTGTTCAACATAAACTTAAAGTGAAGTTATTACAGACCATAGTTCAAATAGATAGAGTTGGCAGGGTAGCAGACGACAACAACTAAAAGATAAAGATACATCACCCAGCCCGAGGGTGAATAATCAATCATCGGCCTCTTCCTGAACAACAGTCACGCAGCAGGGTCCAAGGCATACAGAGGAGTCTGCCATACCTGCAACATGGGTAAAAGAACCCTGAGTACAAAGGTACTCAACAAGACTTAACCGACTAAAGAAAAGGGAGAAGACTCAGGAATGCAGGCTTAGGGTAGTCAAGGTAAGGCTTTAAGCAAGTTCAAGTATTTTGCAGAAAAGCATTTTTGGTAAACTTTATTTTAATTTTGAAAGATTCGGTATTCCTTGTTCCATCATAAACCTTGATTCATTTTACTTTCCAAAACAGACCTAGTTGAGAACCACTCCCTGTTGACAGTCAGTGACTAAGTCTCCATAACCGAGGAGCAGCGTTAATCCGGATAAATAATACTCAGCTGAGGGTCCCTATCCACACTGCATATGTAGCACCCAAGCTTGCATATGCCAACTCGTCTACCACGATTCCTCCAAGATTGGGCCCGGTCCTACGCCACCCGGAAGTACAGTACACCACTCCAATCCGGGACTCTAACCCACGTGGGTACATGCTACTTCCGCCATCTCTCCACTCCCAGTGCGCGGTTGTCGGTCCAATAAAGGATTCCTCGGAGCCGAAGCTTTCCGTAGTATGTGAATAGTTGCAAGTCTTAGTCAATCAGGCCCCCATACAGGTGGTCCCTAAATTTTCCAGCCAGCGACAAGCACCTCGGGACTCTAACCCAAGAGTACAGGTCCTGTCAGTTTTTCAACCCTGTCCCGGTCGGTGTCAACTGTTGAGTCCCGGACTACAACATGACGGCACCGTACGCAAGGACAACCTCTCCTTCCCATTGACTAGGTACGGATCAGATACTTAGCCAATAGTGGGAGTAAATCAGAAATTCCCATAAATATTCTTAAAGTGATCACACTTTGAAATTGGCATTTTTATTGCAAATCTATCATATAGCATTGCTAAGCATTTTGCAAACAGTTTTTGAAAAGCAGGTATCGGGTGTATCATTGGTCAAGGTAGATAATGCATCAGATAGGATTCCACTCAACTCCTATCAACCTAATGCAATAATTTAACTCAAAAACATTTAAAGAAAACATTTATAAAAGCAAGGAAGGGTTTAATGCACCGGGGCTTGCCTTGGATGGCAAAAAGAGTAGACTCGGGGTAGGTATAAGCGTCGGAGCTCGGGGTTGCCTCGGGGACAGATCCTTCGGTGACTACCTCGACTTCAGGGCCTTCTTCGTCAACTATACGGATGCAATGATGAATGCTCATGAGAATGATGATATGGACTTAAGGTGCAAGACAATACCACTGATTTAAGATTACTCTTAGGCAAGGCATAATCGAAATCTAGGTTGGGCATAAAAGTAACCATTTCTTCCTTAAGCAATATTGATTAAACTAGACTTTATCATAACTATTCTAAGCATCAACCAAACATAGCATCACAAACATCATAGACCAAAGGGCAGGGGTCTATGAACATCAAGCAATCCCAAAAGTCACTTCACAGGGCATTCACACTAACCCTAATCACCTTTTCTATTTTTCTTAATTATTTAAAAATGTCATTTTATGAAGGTGCTCCAAAAATTACCAAATTAATCACACAAGTTCATTAGAGTACAAGTATATGGCAAAACAAATTTCATAATTTTTGGAGGTCATTAAGGTGCTCAATTAAATCTAGACATTTAATTCACAAAAGGCACTATTCCTTAATTAAAATAAAGCTCAAAAATCAACTTGTTCCAAATGACTTCAAAATTTCACCAGAGACTTGTCATGGCATAACTAGCTCACAAAAAGTGATCTCATAAATTTTGGAGTTATAAATCATTCTCTAAAAATCCAAAACCATCATTTATTAATTAAAAGGGAGATTTTTCATTTTCAAATTTTTGCACAAAACTTAAGTTTCATATTTTTATAAAATACTTCAGAGCATAAAGAGTCTACCACAAAAATTTCAGAATTTATGGATCAACACAGAAAATCACACAAAAAGATGAAATCTGAACACTATTCACATGTATGAAGAAAATAGAAAAACGGCACTGTTCTTCTCCCTCGCTCACCGGCGGCCGGCCGACGGCGGCGGCGCTGCTGCGCCGGCCACTGCGGGCTCTCCGCGACGAAACCGAGGGCATGGAAAGGTTCAGGAGCTCACCGTGAGTCGATTAAGCGGCTCGGCGAGGGAAGGGGATGAACGGAGGGAGGTGGTCGACGGTGACCGGCGGACGTCTCACGGCGGCGATCGTCGACTCGGCGATCCTGCGTGACACAAGCGACCGCAAGGGGTCAGTCAGAGGCGCAAAGGAGTGAGGAAGGTGATGCGGGGGTCGGAGGGAGATGATCAAGGCCGGAGAGGGAGTATTTCACGATCCCGACCTCGACGGGGTTCTTGCCGGAGTTGGGAACGGCGAGTTACGCCGGGCAAACAGGGACGGTAGAGACCAAATTGAGGAGTGGGGAAGCTTCACGAGCTCAAGGCGGAGCTGCTGGGCTAGCTGGTAGAGCGGCGGGAGGTCTGGAGTGGGCTGGCCACGGTGGCGGAGGTGGGTGAGTGAGCTCGGCTCCGGCGGGCTTTATATAGCCACAGCTAGCGGCCGGTAGAGTGCTCGGAGAGGTGTGGACGAGTTCGGCCGAGGCACGCGCAATCGATTGTGAGGCCGAGGGTCAGCGGTTTGGTTGCGCAGGGTCGGGCGCACGGCTCACCGGCGGCGAACGCGTGGCGGCGACGAGCTGCGGGCGGTAGGGGCCGGGAGAGAAGGTCAGCGCTCGCGTGCGGGCGCGGAGGGAACCGGGGGACATCGGCGACAGGTTGCAGGCGCGTGGGGAGCAGCCAGGCGCGCGGCACGCGCGACGCCGGCGGCTGGCCATGGCCGGGCCCCCCTCCCCCCTACCGGAGAAGATGAACAGGGTAGGGTGTAGGGTTTGACTTTGGCTGATCTCTGTATTTTGCAAATTTCTCCCAAAATTTGAACTGTGCGACAAAAACTCAAAACACCAAAGTTGCTCAGAAAAACGAGATCTACAACTTTGTCAATATGAACATTTTCAAATTCCAAATAGTTTTTGAACAATATTTGAAAACAGTAAAGGGGACACTTTTTCAAACTTGATTCAAATCAAAATTACTCTGGATTCCAAACTGAAACTCGAAAATCTGTAAACATGAAAGTTGTTCCTTTTGCCAAAACCTACAACTTTGCTATTATACACTTTTCCAGAAACTCATTAGTTTTTGAACTCATTGTGAAAACTGAAAAGGGGACAAAAACTGGAGTTTGATTGAATTTGAAATAACTCAAAACTTTGTACTGTAACTTGAAAATTTGTAAATACCAAAGTTGTTTCTCTTTGACAGATCTACAACTTTGCTTTTTGGACCAACCCCAAATTTTGAATAATTTTTGAATTACAAAAAGAGGGATAAAATCCAGGATTTGGAAATCAGGGTTTTTGCAAAGAGATTTGAAATCAAATTCTGATTTTTGAACTTTGACCAACACGACAACACTTCAAGACACCAAAGGAACAAGAATTACACAAAGTTAATCACAGAGATGAAATTACCATTTTGCCCTAGTAGAGAGAAGTGGGCTAATTAGGGTTTTTGCAATAGAGGTAATTCACATAAAATGATACACATGAAATCATGATCAAGATGCTTAATGATGATAATGATGATATGTCAAGTTAATTACAGTTAAATACCAGAGGTGTTACAGCCTCCCCCCCTTAAAGAAATCTCGCCCCGAGATTCCACGTCTTATGAAAGGACAAAGAAGGGATAAAGGCAAAACCTTACATGGACAGAGATTCGAGAAAGTCGGGGTAGTTCTTTGCTAAGAAGTCTTCAGATTCCCAAGTAGCTTCTTCTTCAGAGTGCTGGTTCCACTGGATTTTGTACCATCTTGTGGTGGTTCTTCGGGTAACGCGATCCTTGTGGTCCAACACGCGAACTGGATATTCTGAGTAGGACAGATCAGGCTCTAGCTCGACACCTTCAACTTCCACGACATGTTCTGGTACCCTGAGACACTTCTTGAGTTGGGAGACATGGAAAACATTGTGGACAGCGGAGAGATGATCGGGCAACTTCAGCTTGTAAGCTACCTTGCCACAACATTCCAAAATCTCAAACGGACCAATATAGCGAGGCGCTAACTTCCCTTTAACTCCAAAACGAGTGACTCCTTTGGTGGGTGAGACTTTCAGGTACACATAATCTCCAATTTGAAACTTCAGAGGTCGACGTCTTTTGTCGGCATAGCTCTTCTGTCGAGATTGCGCAATTTTCATATTCTCTTGTATTTGCTTGACCTTTTCTTCCATATCTTTCACTAGGTCAACTCCAAAGAATTCTCTTTCTCCAGGTTCAGACCAACTGAGAGGTGTACGACAACGGCGACCGTACAGTGCTTCAAAGGGTGCCATTTTTATGCTCTCTTGGTAACTGTTATTATATGAGAACTCTGCCAAGGGCAAACAGTCATCCCAAGTATCTGCGAAGGTAAGAACACAGGCTCTCAACATGTCCTCCAGCACTTGGTTGACTCGCTCAGTTTGTCCATCAGTTTGAGGATGATAAGCTGTACTATGTAAGAGCTTGGTTCCAAGTGAGGTATGGAACGCTTTCCAAAACTTAGCGACAAACTGGGTACCACGGTCAGAGACAATGGTCTTGGGTATGCCATGAAGCTTCACTATGTTGTTTTTGTACAAGGCGGCATACATAGGAACGGTGTAGCTGGTCTTGACTGGCAGAAAGTGAGCTTGTTTGGTGAGTCGGTCCACGATTACCCAAATGGAATCAAAACCTTTCTGGGTCTTGGGTAGTCCATTGACAAAATCCATACTAATGTCGTCCCATTTCCAAGCAGGTACTGACAAAGGTTGCAATTCTCCTCCAGGCTTCATGTGTACTACCTTGACTCTTTGGCAGGTATCACACTGAGCGACATACCGGGCAATCTCAATCTTCATTTTAGTCCACCAGAATCTCTGCTTTAAGTCTTGGTACATCTTGTTGCTGCCGGGGTGAATAGAGAATCTGGTCAAGTGTGCTTCATCAAGGATTAACTGTCTCAATTCAGGCACCTTGGGAACTACTAGACGGTTCTTGAACCAAACAACTCCTACATCATCGATTCTGAAACAATCAGCCTTTCCGGTCTGGACCTTTTCGATGATGTGCTTGATTCCAGGGTTATCCTTCTGAGCAGCAATGACTTGATCCTTGATGGATATTTCTATGCTGACATTGTTCAGGCTTCCTTGCGAGATTATTTCGATACCCATTCTTTCAAGATCATGGCACAAGGAAAGATCATAGGGCTTCGTCGTCAGACAGTTGCAGTATGACTTGCGACTGAGGGCATCGGCAACTACATTTGCCTTACCAGGATGGTAATGCACTTCAAGATCATAATCTTTAATCAACTCAAGCCATCTTCTTTGCCTCATATTCAGTTCTTCTTGAGTGAAGATATACTTTAGGCTCTTGTGATCCGTATACATATTGCAGGTACTGCCCAACAGATAGTGGCGCCAAATCTTCAAGGCATGCACGACTGCTGCTAGCTCAAGATCATGGGTTGGGTAGTTTTCCTCATGTCGCTTAAGCTGTCATGAGGCATAAGCGATTACTCGTCCTTCTTGCATCAAAACACAGCCCAAACCAGTACCAGATGCATCACAGTATACATCGAAGGGTTTCTCGATATCTGGTTGAGCTAGGACTGGTGATGTAGTTAGCAGTTTCTTCAGGGCTTGAAAGGCTTGCTCACAGGCTGGTGACCAAACGAAATCCACGGAATTTTTCAACAACTCTGTGATAGGCTTGGCGACTCTGGAGAAATCTGGGATGAAACGACGATAGTATCCAGCCATTCCCATGAAGCTGCGAACTTCGCGGACAGTGGTAGGTGGCTTCCAATCCAAGATATCTGCCACTTTTCCAGGGTCAACTGACACACCTTCAGCGGACAGGACATGACCAAGGAATTGAATTCGATCTAGCCAGAATTCGCATTTACTGAACTTGGCATACAGCTGGTGATCTCTGAGACGAGAGAGAACGATTCGAAGATGCTTGGCATGATCTTCGGGAGTTCTTGAATAGACAAGGATGTCGTCAATGAACACGACTACAAATTTATCGAGCTCTGGCATGAACACAGAGTTCATGAGATACATGAAATGAGCGGGGGCATTGGTCAAGCCAAAGGACATGACCAAGTACTCATATAGGCCGTATCTGGTGGTGAAAGCTGTTTTAGGAATATCTTCGGGACGAATTTTTATTTGGTGATAGCCAGATCTGAGATCAATCTTGGAGAACACTCTGGCTCCAGACAACTGGTCAAAAAGAAGGTCAATGCGAGGCAAGGGATATTTATTCTTGATGGTGACCTCATTGAGTGGGCGATAGTCAACGCACAGACGAAGACTTTTGTCCTTCTTCTTCACAAAGATAGCAGGACAGCCCCAAGGAGATGAACTTGGGCGAATGAGACCCTTATCCAATAGCTCTTGCAATTGGGTCTTCAGCTCTGCCAACTCTCTGGGAGGCATTCGATAAGCTCTACGGGATATAGGAGCAGTCCCGGGCTTTAGCTCTATGGCAAACTCAACATTACGGTCGGGAGGCAGACCAGGTAGATCTTCCGGGAAGACATCAGGGAACTCACAGACCACGGGAATATCCCTGACTTCCGGAACACAGGCGGCATTCAACTGGGTGGTTGCTGGCTTTTGAGGCATAGGAAGTTGGAGAAGGAGTTTGGAGGTACTGTTAGGAATATCCACTCTCACAACTCTATTCAAGATGTCCATCATGGCTTTATACTGACACATCCAATTCATGCCTAAGATGACATCTATCTCTTGATTGCGCAGTACTATCATGGTGGTAGGAAAGACATGTTCCCCCAACATTACTGGTATACTGCGGACCACTTCCTTAGTATTTATCCGCCCTCCAGGCGAAAGTATGCAAAAACTTTCTTTTAACTCCCCCATGGGTAACTCATGCTTGATGACAAAAGTGCGACTGATGAAGGAATGCGATGCACCAGAATCGAACAAGACGACTGCAGGATGATTGGCAACAGGGAACCTACCGAGCATGACGGGCTCTCCTTCTGGGATGTTACTGGCGGTGGTGAAGTAGACTTGCCCGTGCTTCTTGACAAACTTGCCCTTCTAGACGTGCTGCTGCGGTGCACGGTGCTGCTGCTGTGATCCTCCAGGGCCTTTCTGTGCATGCTGAGTATTCTTCTTGGGTTTTGGGCAGTCGCGAGACCAGTGACCAACTTGGCCACAGTTGTAGCATGGATGGTTGTAAGCTGTTTGTGGGGTGGTGACACGAACACCTGGGGCGTTCGGCTGAGTGGCACTTTGCTGGTTGGCGTTATGAGTGGTGGCCGCGGTACGAACGACCACTTGCTGGTGAGGGTATGGGGCACGGTTTTGGTGGTGGCTGGGGTGATAGATGATTCTTGGGCGCTTATGGTTGCTGGAGAAGCTGCTAGACCCAGCCTTCTTCTTCTTCTTCTCCTCTTGGTACTGACGGTTACTTTCCTCGAAAGCGACAGCACGGTCAACGACATCATGATAAGATCCGTTGAGGTTGTTGGATAGACCTCTGCGAATCTTAGGGTGCAGACCCCTGAGAAAACAATCTCTCTTCTTCTCGTCCGTGTTGACATAGTCGGAGGCATACTGGCTCAGGTGGTTGAATTGTCCCACATACTGCATCACTGTGGATTCCTTCTGCTGCAGGGCTAGGAACTGATCAAGCTTCATCTTCATCAATCCCGAAGGGATGTGATGTGCTCTGAAAGCGGTGCGGAACTCTTCCCAGGTCAACTCATGACCTTCAGGTTGGGCAGCCAAGAGGTTGGCATACCAAGCACTTGCTGGGCCACGAAGCTGCTGCGAAGCAAACCGGGGCTTCTGGATTTCAGTGCATCGGATGAGACCAAACTTCTGCTCCATGGTGCGGAGCCAATCATCAGCTTCGAGGGGTTCATCGGCTCTGGTGAAAACCGGTGGACGGGTTTCAGTGAACTCCACATAGGTGGTCTCTTGGTTGTGACGACCACGGTGACCAACATTCTGCTGTCCTTGGTTCTGAGCCATTAGGTTGGCAGCGGCGGCCAAGGCTGCAATGGCATCTGCCAGGGTAGCAGGAACTAGTGGAGGGTTTGGAAGGTTGGCACCTCCGGAACTTCCGGCTCCAGTGCGGGTGTTCACAGGCATCTGTATAAGGAACTCGGAACTTAGCATCCAAAGATTGAGTTTGAACGAAACTGACTGATAAGATTCATTGATGCAAGAGTAGATAACTGATACAGAGGTTCGATAGATAGCCACTAACTGACAAAGGAAAGGTACAAGACAAGATACAGACTCGACTAGACCGAAGACCAACTAACGTCCCAAACCTAGACTTAAGGCTTTAGGTAAGCAGATGGCATAGACACAACGAATCTAGTCGTCATCGATGATGATCATCTCTTCATCGTCATCTTCATCTTCAATGATGAGTTCGGGCTCTTCCTCCTCATCTTCATCTTCAATGTGAACATCTTTAGCAGGTTCCACTTCTACATTCTGGACTGGCTCATGCTCTACTTCAGGTTCCTCCACGACTCCATCTTCTGGATCCTCAGCAACAGGTGGAGCCACGGGGTGAAGTTGGTTGTACAGCTGATGTACCTCCTCATGAAGTATATCATTGTACTGCTCAATCTGAGCGGTGTACTGCTGTAGTCCATGGAATTGGGCTCTGGTTACGTCCTCGCGGGTCCAAGCCTCATTGCGCTGTTCGATAGCGCGAACCGTGTTCCGATTGGCCTGCTCCAGAGAAGCTCGTGCCTCATAAAACTCCATGCGGGAAAGATAGAAGTCATGCTCCATGTTCTCCATTTCAGCCTTGAGATTCTTGATCTCCTCCTTCAGCTGCTTGCGGTTGCGGCGGGGTAAGCGACGTCCGTTGGAGGATTCTCCAGTCTCTTCTCCGGTGCGTGGCGCCAGCTGGTGACGCGGCACACCATGCGGTCCAGTCGACTTGCGAGCAGTCCGCTTGAGGATGACCATATCTGGACAAGAGGTTATAGGTGAGAAAGGCTAGCAAGAAAAAGGTAAAGGCATACTAACCCAACCGACTTAGAGAGGAAGTTAACTTAAGTGATTATGACATGATGCATGATTCGTTCCTACGGAACAAGGCAATGCAACTACTAAGGTAAGGTACATAGGGCTTATACAAGTTGTCTTGCTACTAGTTGCCAAAGACAAGATGAGAGAAGCAATTTGGACTCAAAATAGTCAAGTTTAGTTTTGGACTTAAAAACCTTTTGAAATTTTCGCAAAAAGATTGCAACGTCGTAGTGAGATGCTCCGATACCACTCTGTGACGTAACGGCCCTAATCCCGTGGCCCACTGATCACTATCAACCACTGACAGTCGATCCGTACAGCCAAGAGATTAAGACCGGGTTCGCCACTGGGCTACATCAGTGCCCGATGTCCGCAGGATCATCTCACAATTCAGTTACAATCTCTTGAACATTTTGACAAATGACATCGGAGTAAATAGCGGAAGACTTAAATAACAATAGTTTTACAAACCAGTGTTCAACATAAACTTAAAGTGAAGTTATTACAGACCATAGTTCAAATAGATAGAGTTGGCAGGGTAGCAGACGACAACAACTAAAAGATAAAGATACATCACCCAGCCCGAGGGTGAATAATCAATCATCGGCCTCTTCCTGAACAACAGTCACGCAGCAGGGTCCAAGGCATACAGAGGAGTCTGCCATACCTGCAACATGGGTAAAAGAACCCTGAGTACAAAGGTACTCAACAAGACTTAACCGACTAAAGAAAAGGGAGAAGACTCAGGAATGCAGGCTTAGGGTAGTCAAGGTAAGGCTTTAAGCAAGTTCAAGTATTTTGCAGAAAAGCATTTTTGGTAAACTTTATTTTAATTTTGAAAGATTCGGTATTCCTTGTTCCATCATAAACCTTGATTCATTTTACTTTCCAAAACAGACCTAGTTGAGAACCACTCCCTGTTGACAGTCAGTGACTAAGTCTCCATAACCGAGGAGCAGCGTTAATCCGGATAAATAATACTCAGCTGAGGGTCCCTATCCACACTGCATATGTAGCACCCAAGCTTGCATATGCCAACTCGTCTACCACGATTCCTCCAAGATTGGGCCCGGTCCTACGCCACCCGGAAGTACAGTACACCACTCCAATCCGGGACTCTAACCCACGTGGGTACATGCTACTTCCGCCATCTCTCCACTCCCAGTGCGCGGTTGTCGGTCCAATAAAGGATTCCTCGGAGCCGAAGCTTTCCGTAGTATGTGAATAGTTGCAAGTCTTAGTCAATCAGGCCCCCATACAGGTGGTCCCTAAATTTTCCAGCCAGCGACAAGCACCTCGGGACTCTAACCCAAGAGTACAGGTCCTGTCAGTTTTTCAACCCTGTCCCGGTCGGTGTCAACTGTTGAGTCCCGGACTACAACATGACGGCACCGTACGCAAGGACAACCTCTCCTTCCCATTGACTAGGTACGGATCAGATACTTAGCCAATAGTGGGAGTAAATCAGAAATTCCCATAAATATTCTTAAAGTGATCACACTTTGAAATTGGCATTTTTATTGCAAATCTATCATATAGCATTGCTAAGCATTTTGCAAACAGTTTTTGAAAAGCAGGTATCGGGTGTATCATTGGTCAAGGTAGATAATGCATCAGATAGGATTCCACTCAACTCCTATCAACCTAATGCAATAATTTAACTCAAAAACATTTAAAGAAAACATTTATAAAAGCAAGGAAGGGTTTAATGCACCGGGGCTTGCCTTGGATGGCAAAAAGAGTAGACTCGGGGTAGGTATAAGCGTCGGAGCTCGGGGTTGCCTCGGGGACAGATCCTTCGGTGACTACCTCGACTTCAGGGCCTTCTTCGTCAACTATACGGATGCAATGATGAATGCTCATGAGAATGATGATATGGACTTAAGGTGCAAGACAATACCACTGATTTAAGATTACTCTTAGGCAAGGCATAATCGAAATCTAGGTTGGGCATAAAAGTAACCATTTCTTCCTTAAGCAATATTGATTAAACTAGACTTTATCATAACTATTCTAAGCATCAACCAAACATAGCATCACAAACATCATAGACCAAAGGGCAGGGGTCTATGAACATCAAGCAATCCCAAAAGTCACTTCACAGGGCATTCACACTAACCCTAATCACCTTTTCTATTTTTCTTAATTATTTAAAAAGGTCATTTTATGAAGGTGCTCCAAAAATTACCAAATTAATCACACAAGTTCATTAGAGTACAAGTATATGGCAAAACAAATTTCATAATTTTTGGAGGTCATTAAGGTGCTCAATTAAATCTAGACATTTAATTCACAAAAGGCACTATTCCTTAATTAAAATAAAGCTCAAAAATCAACTTGTTCCAAATGACTTCAAAATTTCACCAGAGACTTGTCATGGCATAACTAGCTCACAAAAAGTGATCTCATAAATTTTGGAGTTATAAATCATTCTCTAAAAATCCAAAACCATCATTTATTAATTAAAAGGGAGATTTTTCATTTTCAAATTTTTGCACAAAACTTAAGTTTCATATTTTTATAAAATACTTCAGAGCATAAAGAGTCTACCACAAAAATTTCAGAATTTATGGATCAACACAGAAAATCACACAAAAAGATGAAATCTGAACACTATTCACATGTATGAAGAAAATAGAAAAACGGCACTGTTCTTCTCCCTCGCTCACCGGCGGCCGGCCGACGGCGGCGGCGCTGCTGCGCCGGCCACTGCGGGCTCTCCGCGACGAAACCGAGGGCATGGAAAGGTTCAGGAGCTCACCGTGAGTCGATTAAGCGGCTCGGCGAGGGAAGGGGATGAACGGAGGGAGGTGGTCGACGGTGACCGGCGGACGTCTCACGGCGGCGATCGTCGACTCGGCGATCCTGCGTGACACAAGCGACCGCAAGGGGTCAGTCAGAGGCGCAAAGGAGTGAGGAAGGTGATGCGGGGGTCGGAGGGAGATGATCAAGGCCGGAGAGGGAGTATTTCACGATCCCGACCTCGACGGGGTTCTTGCCGGAGTTGGGAACGGCGAGTTACGCCGGGCAAACAGGGACGGTAGAGACCAAATTGAGGAGTGGGGAAGCTTCACGAGCTCAAGGCGGAGCTGCTGGGCTAGCTGGTAGAACGGCGGGAGGTCTGGAGTGGGCTGGCCACGGTGGCGGAGGTGGGTGAGTGAGCTCGGCTCCGGCGGGCTTTATATAGCCACAGCTAGCGGCCGGTAGAGTGCTCGGAGAGGTGTGGACGAGTTCGGCCGCGGCACGCGCAATCGATTGCGAGGCCGAGGGTCAGCGGTTTGGTTGCGCAGGGTCGGGCGCACGGCTCACCGGCGGCGAACGCGTGGCGGCGACGAGCTGCGGGCGGTAGGGGCCGGGAGAGAAGGTCAGCGCTCGCGTGCGGGCGCGGAGGGAACCGGGGGACATCGGCGACAGGTTGCAGGCGCGTGGGGAGCAGCCAGGCGCGCGGCACGCGCGACGCCGGCGGCTGGCCATGGCCGGGCCCCCCTCCCCCCTACCGGAGAAGATGAACAGGGTAGGGTGTAGGGTTTGACTTTGGCTGATCTCTGTATTTTGCAAATTTCTCCCAAAATTTGAACTGTGCGACAAAAACTCAAAACACCAAAGTTGCTCAGAAAAACGAGATCTACAACTTTGTCAATATGAACATTTTCAAATTCCAAATAGTTTTTGAACAATATTTGAAAACAGTAAAGGGGACACTTTTTCAAACTTGATTCAAATCAAAATTACTCTGGATTCCAAACTGAAACTCGAAAATCTGTAAACATGAAAGTTGTTCCTTTTGCCAAAACCTACAACTTTGCTATTATACACTTTTCCAGAAACTCATTAGTTTTTGAACTCATTGTGAAAACTGAAAAGGGGACAAAAACTGGAGTTTGATTGAATTTGAAATAACTCAAAACTTTGTACTGTAACTTGAAAATTTGTAAATACCAAAGTTGTTTCTCTTTGACAGATCTACAACTTTGCTTTTTGGACCAACCCCAAATTTTGAATAATTTTTGAATTACAAAAAGAGGGATAAAATCCAGGATTTGGAAATCAGGGTTTTTGCAAAGAGATTTGAAATCAAATTCTGATTTTTGAACTTTGACCAACACAACAACACTTCAAGACACCAAAGGAACAAGAATTACACAAAGTTAATCACAGAGATGAAATTACCATTTTGCCCTAGTAGAGAGAAGTGGGCTAATTAGGGTTTTTGCAATAGAGGTAATTCACATAAAATGATACACATGAAATCATGATCAAGATGCTTAATGATGATAATGATGATATGTCAAGTTAATTACAGTTAAATACCAGAGGTGTTACAATCATCCATACCTTCAGCACCCTCTTCCTCATCATCGAAAAGAGGCTCACCGACCTCATGATCACCTGCACGCTCAAAACGAGAAGAAGGACAAAGAAGAGTCTCGTCGAAAGTGACATCTGATGTCTCCACGACTCGGTTAGTATCAAGGTTAAGTACACGATAAGCTCTAGTGTGAGTGCCATAACCCAAAAATACTCCATCAGAAGAGCGAGACTCGAATTTGTCCAGGTTGCCTTTCTTCAATATAAAACAGTGGCAACCGAAGACTCTAAAGTAACTCACCTTGGGTTGTCTACCAAAACGCAACTCATAAGAAGTCTTCTTCATAAAAGCTCTCAGAAAAATGCGATTTGAAATGTAGCATGCAGTGTTCATAGCTTTGGCCCAATATCGCCTAGGAGTCCTATGCTCATCGAGCATCGTCCTGGCCATCTCAACAAGGGTCTTGAAGGACCGAGAAAGCACAAACAAGGCGACCAGAGGGGGGGGGGGTGAATGGGAGTCAATCAAATTTCTCTCGAAACTTTGGCCGAGTGTCCCAAATTCAACCCCAAGAAGCACGGACCCGAAACGTGATGCTCACGACCCTTGCAAGAGGGTGGATGATTCCTAGGATCACAGCGGAGCACCACCAAACACAAGCGAAGCAAAGACCAAAAGCTCCGATACAAGTTTGCCCCCTAAAAACCATGTCCCGAACGTAGATGGACGGCTACGTCGAGGAATCTCCAAACACCAATGCTAACGAGTAGCAAAGATACCTAGAGAGGTTCCTTGGTGAACTCTAGGGCCAAACGAGAAGTCCGAAAACCAAGCGAGCAAGCCGAGAGAGCAAACGCACTAAACCGGAGCACTCAGCAGGATCCCGGACTGTCCGGGCCTGGAGTGCCGGACTGTCCGCCCAAGGCCGGACTGTCCGCGCCTGGGTGTCGGACTGTCCGCCGGCAGAAACTGAAAAACAGCAAAGCTGCTGAAAGCTCCCTGGTGGGTTCCCGGACTGTCCGCGAAGAACACTGGCGGACTGTCCGCAGGTCAGGTTCGGGCCTGTCCGAACATGCACAGCAGCTGCTGTCCGAACCCACCCCGATGCCCGGACTGTCCGGGGGAAAACCGCGGACTGTTCGCTGGTCAACCAAAAACACACAGACTCGAGTCAAGCGACCACTGCTCGGTCGAAACCCGAGGCGCGGACTGTCCGCCGGTCAGGCCGCGGACTGTCCGCGAGTGCGCAGAGAGGGCGATTTTGATCGCCTCTCTCCCAAATCTCTCCAAATCCGATCCAAATCAAAATCCCAAGTTCCCAAACTTGAAGAAGATGATCACGGGGTAGTTAGGAGACTATCCCCAAGAAATCATCCGCTCAAATCAACTCAATCAACAGGAAATCGAAAGGGATGGTGGATGAACCGGAAAAGCGCCACGAAAACGAAATCAACCCGATCTACTTGTTTGTAGGGAGATAGATAAATTCCTTTGGTGGAAATGTTCTCCTTTCAAATACGAACAAGTTGATTCAAACGGATTTCGCAAAGACGCACCGGAGAGGGAGATCGAGTGACGGGAAAAACGTGGAGAAACGAAGAACGCGAAGAACAACGACAAACTCGAATCAAAACGCGAATCGACACACGATCTTGTAGCCGAAGCGCAAACACACGCTATGACAAGGAGGTTACGGACTCCTTTCCTCAAAATCAACAGTACACAAAGGTGAGTCTCTCTGCGGATCTCAGCTAGCTACAGCAGGGGATGGGGAGAGCAGGAAAGCCTAAGGCAGAAAGAGCAAATGACTGAGATAGGGGGAGGAGGGTGTCTCCCCGACTACTTAACCTATTCTAGACTAAGTCTAATTCCTACTCTACCCCTCTCTAAACTAATTACAGAGCGAACCAGCTAAACCCTAGGGTTATTCTGGACCAACTCGGTGGTAGGTGTATCCGACGGCCACGCCCGCACAACTCGTCCGCGTTGCCTCCACGCAACCTTCCGATTGCCGCCACGTGCCGCCCTCGCTCTGCACCCCCGGTTTTGTGGCCCAAACCGGGAAACCGGCCTTTTCCAGCTATCCCCCGGTTTTGAGGCCCAAACCGGGAAACCAGCCCACCAGCGCCTGAGTTTTGAGGCCCAAACTCAGGAAACCCGCAGCGCCCGAATTTTGAGGCCCAAACTCGGAAACCGTCCTCAGGCCGAGTTTTGTGGCCAAACTCGGAAACCCTCAGCCCGAGTTTTGTGGCCAAACTCGGAAACCGTCCACGCCCAGGTTTTGAGGCCCAAACCTGGAAACCGTCCACCGGTGGTTTTTCGCTGGCTCAGCCACCAAACCGAAGCTGTGGAGGGGATGCACCGCCCGTGCACCCCGTCCATCGACACGTGTCCCCAGGTCCTCGACCCGAGCAACACCGTGCCCCGCAAGTCTTCGCTCGTCGCTGTCCCAGGCTGCCAGCCACCACAGCTGATCCTCAGGCACTCCGGTCCCTCAGTCCAAGCCTCACGTCCGCCCTTCACCGCTCGGTACATCGGCATGGCACGTTCGCCGCACGGCACGCCCATCCTTCACCGCACTCGGTCCGTCAGCTCGGCACGTCTCAACTTGACCTTCACCTTGCCCTCGATCACTATCTCCATGCTCGACACCTGCACAACACAAGCCAAAGAACATGCGATCAAACCCGTTGACAATCACTCATCACTTAGAGACCCGGCATACACCCATGTATCCGCAATCTCCCCCTTGATGAGTGCATTGTCAACTACACACACAAATCATAATGAAAGGAAGAAGAAGGAAGGAAGAAGGAGAAGAGAACTCGACCAAATGACCCAAAAGCATAACAAAGCCGAAGAAGGTCAAGTGGAAGAAGCGAAACAACTTGGTCCCCTAAGACAAGGGCAACGGCTCGACGCAACCAAGCAAAGCAAAGCTAGCCCTCAAGAAGAGGTAGAACAGGCTCAACACCGCTAGCAGATACCAATTGGAGTCGGAGGAAGATCGAAGCAAAAAGGCTAGTCCCTCAAGATAGAGGCACAGAGGCTCAACACAACTAGCAAAGAAAGCTCGACATCAATGCCTTTCAGCAAAGCACGCTCCGAACCAACTGAAAATCAACCGAAAGGTCTCCGAACCAAAAGAGAACCAATCGAAGTCGAAATGCCCTGAAAATGTTTGCTAGTCCCTCAAGACAGAGGCAATGGTTCAACACAACTAGCAAACTCCCCCTTGACAAGTGCAAACAACCAGGGACTCCCCCTTAGTCGAACATCCAGGGAACACTATGATTTGTCAAAAATTCTCCCCCTTAGTTGAAAATGCACTTATCAAGAACCAGGAACCGGGCAAAGTTCTCCCCCTTAATGAAATCTCCCCTCCAAAATGCATATGAAGTCAGAAATGCAAGTTAGGAGCTTCAGGCATATAATCAAAAGAGTGCAAAAATGCTCTAAACAGTATAACTCCAATGTCTCAAATAAGCACTCAAATAGCGAAGGCTCAAACTGATCACACATACGAAATATGAAGCATATGAGCAAGTGAGCAGTTTTTAGCCAAAAAGATAGTCACCATCAAAATAGCACTCCACATGTATAGGTAGGAATCCAATCAAGTGCTAAACATGTATACAAGGTGAACTATCCCTAGCAAAGTTCAACCATCATGCATAGGAATGAAGCATAGACTTGTGATTTCAGTTTTATATTGAAGTTGCAGCGGTAAAGAATTCACAAGTTCAATTATTTAGCATGTGATTGCGAGAGGTTGAAAGCTTGTCATTGCCTAACTTTTCAACCGAGCGAAGCCTATGCCGAAGCAATCTGAAGCTTAAGGCTACGGTTTCGGTCATACACTACACGGCTCAAGTTTAACTCAAAGTGCAATGAGAAACAGTCTCGATACCGTGAGGTGTTGACAAGCAATCCCATCTCGATCTTTCCAATTCACTAAACTTGGTTCAAATTTTAAACATCATATGAACAGACCAAGCAAGTGAATGACTCAGAACTAGAGACATAGCAACCTAGCATATATGAAAAGCAGGAATGAACTCAACACATCCTACACATGCTAGTTGCATATCATAATGGTGAGCATTTTCAGATTGTATATACATTAAGCAAGGTTCACCATTCCAAAATAGCTCGGCTCATAACATGTACTAGTGATCAAAAAGAGCATAAGCTACAAGCATCCATATAAGCATCGAAGCATACTAAACAGAGCAAAGTTACATTCTAGTGATTATAAACATGAAGCTCAGAATGTAAATGCGTATGCTAAAATGCAAAAGAAAAGAAAGATAAACAAAAAGAGTCAGACTATACAAGATCCAAAATGTTTCCCCCATCTAAAAGGGGAAACACACACCAAGCTCACCCCTCAACCTATTAAATGTTGATTCGTCTAAAGGCTTGGTGAAAATATCAGCCAGTTGGTGATGAGTATCGACATGGCGAAGGTCGATATCACCCTTCTCCTGGTGGTCTCGGAAAAAATGAAAGCGCACATCAATGTGTTTGGTCTTCGAGTGAAGCACGGGGTTCTTAGCAACGCTAATAGCACTCGTGCTGTCACAAAGCAAAGGCACGCGAGAAAAGCTCAGACCAAAATCACGCAAAGTGGCCATCATCCAAAGCAACTGGGAACAGCAGCTAGCCGCAGCAACATATTCAGCCTCCGTGGTAGACTGAGCGACACTAGACTGCTTGCGAGAAGACCACGACACAAGAGAAGATCCAATAAATTGGCAAGTTCCAGAAGTGGACTTGCGCTCAATGCGACAACCAGCAAAATCGGCATCGGAATAACCGCAAAGCGAGAGGGTGGAGGAAGCAGAATACCAAATCCCAAACTCAGGCGTGAAACGAAGGTACCTGAAGATACGCTTCACCGCCTGACGGTGAGAAGTGCGCGGCGACGCCTGAAAGGGCGCGCACAGACACACCGCGAACTGAATGTCCGGGCGTGTCGCCGTCAGGTAGAGCAGCGACCTGATCATGCTGCGGTACTCTTTCTGGTCCACTGCTTCTCCATCCTTGTCCGCATCCAGGGCAGTCGTCATCGACATGGGTGTTGGAAGAGGCTTGGCCTCACCCATATCGAACCGCTTCAGCAAGTCCTTCGTGTACTTGCCCTGGTGCACAAACGTCCCCTCTCGAGATTGCTTAATTTGCAACCCGAGAAAGAATGTCAGCTCGCCCATCATGCTCATCTCGAACTCCCTGCTCATAATATCTACAAACTTGGCAACCAAAGCGTGAGAAGAACCACCGAAAATGATATCATCCACGTAAATCTGGACCAAGAGTGTGTCTTTGCCTTGCCTGAGGAGAAAGAGCGTCTTATCTACACATCCCATTTTAAAACCCTTAGCTAGCAGAAAAGTTTTCAATCTATCATACTAGGCTCTAGGGGCTTGTTTCAAACCATACAAAGCTTTGTGAAGTTTAAAGACATGGTTTGGAAACTTGGGATTTTCAAAACCGGGGGCTTGCTCTACATATACTTCCTCTTCTATGTAGCCATTTAAGAAGGCACTCTTGACATCCATTTGAAAAAGTTTGAAACCTTTGGATGCAGCAAAAGCCAAGAGTATCCTAATAGCCTCCAAATGAGCTACAGGAGCAAAAGTCTCCTCAAAGTCTATCCCCTCCTTCTGACTATAGCCTTTCGCTACAAGCCTGGCCTTGTTTCTAACAACATGGCCATCCTCTCCTTGCTTGTTTTTGAAAACCCATTTTGTCCCAATAGGCTTACAGTCAGGTGAAGGTGGAACTAGAACCCAAACCCGATTTCGCTCAAAGTTCTCTAACTCCTCATGCATGGCATTGACCCAATCTGGATCCGTCAGAGCGTGTCCAACATCTCGGGGCTCAAAATTAGCAACAAAAGCAGAATGAGCAAAGTGAGAGATGTGCTGTGACCTGGAGCGAGTGACTCGCTCGCTGATGTCGCCGATCATCTGCTGAGGGGGGTGCTGGCGCTGGATGTGTCGTGGCGCCTCCCGGGAAGAAGTGACCTCCCCCTCAACGGCAGCAGGTTCCACCCCGGGTACAAAAGGTACCGCCCGAGGTGGAGGATCCCACGGCCCCCAGGAAGAGGAGGTATCGGGGCCGTGAGTCGTCGTTGAAGCCGCTCTTGGCGGCACGACAGGTGGAGGGGGTGCTGGATCATCCATACCTTCAGCACCCTCTTCCTCGTCATCAAAAAGAGGCTCACTGACCTCGTGATCACCTGCACGCTCAAAACGAGAAGAAGGAGAAACAAGAGTCTCGTCGAAGGTGACATTTGATGTCTCCACGAATCGGTTAGTATCAAGGTTAAGTACACGATAAGCTCTAGTGTGAGTGCCATAATCAAAAAATACGCTGTCAGAAGATCGAGACTCGAATTTGTCCAGGTTGCCTTTCTTCAATATAAAACAATGGCAACCGAAGACTCTAAAATAACTCACCTTGGGTTGGCGACCAAAACGCAACTCATAAGAGGTCTTCTTCAAAAAGGCTCTTAGAAAAATGCGATTTGAAATGTAGCATGCAGTGTTCATAGCTTCGGCCCAATATCGCTTAGGAGTCCTATGCTCATCGAGCATCGTCCTAGCCATCTCAACAAGGGTCCGATTCTTCCTCTCTACAACACCATTTTAGGGCGGTGTGTAGGGGGAAGAAAACTGATGCTCCAAACCAAGGCGGTTACAAAACTTCTCAAAATCCGAATTCTTGAATTCGGAACCATTGTCACTTCTAATAGCTCGCATCGAGTTCAAAGGGAACTCGTTCTGAAGACGCAAAATCAGATTGCGAGCAAAGGAAAAAGTCTCAGTCTTCTCAGCCAAAAAGAAGACCCACGAATACCTCGAAAAGTCATCAACAACAACCAAAACATACCACTTGCCACCAACCGAGCTCACCCGAGCCGGACCAACAAGGTCCATGTGTAAAAGCTCTCCAGGGTGCGAGGTCATGACCTTAGTCACTGGATGGTGGGGAGCGGCAACCATCTTCCCATGTCTGCAAGAATGACAAACAAGATCCTTCTCCATCGAAAGCTTGGGCAATCCTTGGATTAGGCCAAGTGAGCTAAGTCTTGCAAGCAAGTCGAAGCTTAAGTGACCGAGCCTCCTATGCCACTTCCAAAGATCGGAGGAAGAAGGACTAGCCAAAAGACAGCGGGAAATACCAAACGACTCCGAGAAATTCGCGTGAAAGACTTTCCCAAAGGGCGAAATCAGACATACAAGATCGCCCTGAGGATCTAAGATGCGACTAAGGTTCGGTTTAAAACGAATCTCATAGTCATCATCAAACAGTTGCGAAACAGAAAGCAAGTTAAAATGCAGGTTAGAAACAAGAGCAACATCGCGCAACACAAAGTGCTCATTAACCCGCACCGAGCCACGAGACAACACCTTACCTTTACTATTGTCGCCGAAGGTTATGTACTCCTTTCCGGCGACCGGGCTAAGGCTGGAGAACCACTTGGCGTTTCTGGTCATGTGCCTCGAACAACCGGAATCCACCAACCAAATGTCCTCCAACCGTCTTACCTACATCAATAAAAAGACATAGGGTGAGCATACGGTCCAACACTGGGGTTAGTGAAGTAAGAAGAATACCAGTGTTGGGCCGGCTGCTCAAAAGAACGGTCAGTGTAAAAACCATTCCTAGACTGTCTACGGGGGTAGCAATCACCACGCACAGGAAAGCGTGGTCCGCTGGGGAAGGAGCGCTCACCGTGATACTCAAAACGCGGTGGGGGAAAGCGCTCAACTACAAAGCCTCCGCCACGGGGTCCATAGCCTACAACTGCAGGCTCCCGCCGGGCACGCTCTCTACGAGGCCTACGCCTAGGCACTTGAGGTTCAGGACCTCTAGGCCTAGCCTCTCTCCTCGGAGCTCTCCTCTCCCTAGGCCTGGGAACTTGACCTCCGAGCCTAGCAGCTCCCCTCTGGACGTTCGGCACATGCCCACCATGGAAAGGGTGATACATGTCCGGGTTGTCCATCTCCCGAGCACGGCGCGTCTCTCTCTTGCGCTGAAAGCAGAACTCACTCAAGTGACCATCCCTCCCACAGAAGTCACACCGGTACCTCACCGCACGCAAAGGGGGTTGTTGGTACACATGGCTGTGGGGATGGTTCACTTTGCCCTTCTGTGGCAAGCACTCCTCCTAGATGGGTGGCATTGTGTAACAGAACCGACCAATTTACAAGAGCACAAGTACGAAATTCTCCGCCGAGGCAGTAAATTTGTGGCACTTGAGCCCCTATAAACCCGGTAGTCCGAGAAGTCACGAAGGATTTCAAACTTTCCAACATCAACAACATAGGATCGTAATATTCAGCATCGACAGTCATACGACAGAGATTACACAATTAGTTCGGAGTAGCAACTTAGTTATTACAAACCAGGTTTGAAAACAGTAGCGGAAGCTTAACTTGAAATGTTGTTCCGAAATTCACACACACACACTTAGCGATTACAGTGCCATTTAGTAGTCATCCTTAACATAGCAAAAGATACGCACAGAAGAGGTCCTTGCCCGGGACCTAGATATCACCCGAGGCTGGAAAGAGACAATTGATGCAATAACCATGGAAGACCTGGCCATCTGCAACAACAAAGGGTAGAACCCTGAGTACGAGAAGGTACTCAGCTAGACTTACCCGCCTTAAACCAGAAATAAGTTGACCTCAAGGAGTATGCAAGGCTAGTATATAGTGGAGGCTGGTAAGAGACCACATTTTTGCATAAAAGCCATTTGTTAATTAAGTAGTTCTCCTGCCCTTTAGCTGTCAATTTAACTAGTAATTATCCTATTTACTAGATTAGCAACTGCACTATAACAAACATGGTAGTGATCCAACGATCACCAAAAATGTAACAAACAGACCGAGTGACCATTTCCAAAAGTATCATGATAGCTGTCTCGTGTTCCACATTTTTCAGTATCAAGATCGATCAGCGTTCGAGTCAAGTGCTCACTATCCAGGAGCGATGGCGATTATAATCGATTCCTAACCAGCTGGTGATTTATTTCCCACACAAACCACACCCACCCGTCGGTGAGCTACAGATGACCACAACATTGTTCCAGGAGTCGCGGTTTCAACCGCCACCATCACACCCGGAGGCAAGCCCGACTGCCAAGGAGTTGGACTTAACCACCATCACCCGGGTCTTACTATTCGCGCCCCCGCGTCCCACTAACTCTCCACCGTGGCTTCGGCTGATGCGTAGGACCTGAGAGCCGGCCTGGAACAATGAGCGGCTTCGCGGTCGGAACGAGTTATCCTTCCAGCTAAATGTGGGACATGCGTTCAACATGACAAGAAGTCTATCTCACAAGATACTGATTCCCATAAAACACGGCTAGAAATACTGTAGCATACACTACAGGAATCTGCCGATCTCCATTTTCCACAACACTCAGTTATCCCACTTAATGGAAATATCCGGTTAATCGGCCAAGTAACCACCTATTACTCGCGGGTAACATGAAGGTTGCCCGACTTCTACCGGTCTAAGCAATTCTAAGCATAACTCGGACCTGCTTCTATATAGGTATCAAGGATAATATTTCAAGATAACAAGGTATGAATAGTGATGCATCAACAGTATCAAACAACTCCTATACTTAATGCAACAAACATAACAGATTAAGTTAATTAAAATTGTAGGTAGTTAGAAATGCTCCGGGGCTTGCCTTTCTCGAAGGTGCTCGGTTGGTGATTCAGGCACTCCGGAAGTTCTTCTTCAAACTCTTCCTCGACAGCTCCTGGTTCCTGCTCCTGGGGCTGCTCCTCGTTTTCTTCTGCTATCACTGTCTCTTCTATCGAACCTGTTATGATGCATATGCGAGAATGAATAGATGATACTTGGGCATAGAAAATGCATTGCCATTGAATTTGACCGAATAGGCGCATATTTCCTCACTGGTAGAGTACCACATTCTACTTAGAGAGAAGCTACACCACTCATGCAAAATGCAGTCAACATGCATACACTTGAAAAGACTATTTTACCCCTGCTGGTTCCCACAACAAAAGAGACACAAAGGCTTAATTAATTAAACTAATTATTCTACTTAAAACAAGCTTATAACTGCACCTTATAGCTAACAGCTTTAGAAAAATCTACAAAAATTACTGTAGGTTCCTTACTGGAAATAAGGCAGACTGTACAAATTTCAGGACATTTGCATTTATACACAATTCTGTATGAAAAAGACAAATATCAAGGTGAAAAGGTACTTTGAACTACACCCTATCTTGAAAAGTGTCAAACAACAAATTTCGTATTTTTGTTTAGAACTTCTTAGCATAAGAGTAGTCTATAAAAATTATGAGACTCAAATTTCATATATTTTAATTACTACAAATTATACAAGAAAACAACATTCAATTAATTTAAAGGTTAACTTCAAATTATTTCACAACCAAACAGTAGTTATCATTTTCCTGTGACTCTACATCACCTACACAGTTCATCAAAACAAGTCCCATATTTTTCTGAGCAAGACATGATTTATTATGCATTAAACAAGATATCAGCCTAAACATAAATTAATTACTACTGCACCTAAAAATTATTATAACAGGGCATATTATATTTTTCATGCACAGATCTCATCAAAACAAACTGAACAAAATTGGTTTCACATTTTTAGCATGCACTGAGCTCAAGATATGAATTAAACAAGCATTAACAACATTTCTGAAAAACAATTATTCAAAAACACTAACCCTAACTGCTAAACACACCCGACACCACTGCACCCAAGAGACTGACGACTGGGGCCCGAGGTCAACGAGACCCCACCTGTCATACGCACGAAAGCAGAGGCGAGGTTGACCTCGCCGGAGCTCGCCGACGGCGGCTCCTCCGGCGAAACCAACTCCACCGGCGGACTCTACTCGACCATCCGCGACGAATGGTACCACTCTCGACCCTAGCGACACTACGGATCGAGCACGACACCGGCCATGGCGGTCACGGCGGCGCGGGCTCTCCACGCCGGGCAACTCCGGCCATGCCGAGGCTAACCAAACGGTGATTCTTACTCCCCGAACTCTCACGGACCTAGCGCAAGGCTCGGACGCTACGGATTTCACTCCGAAAGCTCGGGACCACGCCATGCCATTCTCCGGCAACAATGGTGGACGGCGGCGATGGCGGACCGAGGCAACCAAACCCTAATCGGCTAAACCGACTCCACCACTCTCTTCCTGGTCACTCACTGACTCGCGAACGCTAGCGAGGACATCGTGAAACCCACGGAAAGGGAGTCGACCACGGCGGACCGGGCTCGCGGTCATGGCGGCCATGGCGGGAGCTCGTCCCGAGGCTCACCTAGGGCTTTAACGGCGGGAGCTGGCTACGGCAAGCGAAGCAGGAGACGAAGGCGAGGTTGGCGGTGGGTTTTGCGGGGAGAAAACACGGCGAGACGACGGCGGACAGCGACTTCCCCCTTTTCGCCCGCGCGGTCGCCGGCGAGAGCGCAAGGCGAAGCAGAGAGGGAGAATGGGCGCGTCTGGGAGGAGGAAGGCGTGCGCGGGCAGTCAAGGCTCGCCACGCCGCGCGCGCTGGCTGGCTTCGGCCGGGAATCGAACGCCACACGGCGTTCTTCCCCTACGCGCGGTCGGCCACTGAAGCCGACTGATTCAAACTGAATCGCGTGATTCAGTTGCTCCTTCGGCCGACTGACAGGCGATCTTTGAATGCGATTAACTCACTAACCACTCCATCAAACGCTAAACCAACTGCACCACTGGTTAGAGCTATACACCGACTACAACTTTGGTTATAGGATTGATCACTGGTTCGGCTTGGATTAGGCTCGAGAAACTGCTAAACATGGCCTGACCGAACTGGTTTTCAGATTTAGGACTTAGGAAAATTTCCAAGTCTAAAACCCTTCCAATTCTGTCTTGTGGACCCTAAAACACCAAGCTAAACCCATTTTCATGAGTTGGTCCTTAAACAACTTTTGTTCTATACTAAATTCTACACACTTTTGCTTAAGGGCCCACAGCCATGCAAAGCTTCTATCAAGGAGGTCTTTGTTAGTCAAACAAAAGGACTTTAGAGGCTCTATAGGGTTGACTAGGGTTTAACTACTTGATTAGGCAAAATGACCAGCATAAACATGCCTTCATTTTGACTTCTCAACAAGGTTAGATGGTTAGAAAGACTTAACCACTCCAAAGCAAGACAAGCAACACTTCATCAAAGCAAACTTATAAGCAAGCAAGCACATGAAATGACACTTTATGTGAGAAAAAGAATAACATATGAATGCTTCATGATCATGAGATGATTATGCATGATGAGAAATGATGTCATGCTAGCTTAACACCAGAGGTGTTACAGCCCTTCCCCCCTTAAAGAAATCTTGTCCCGAGATTTACTGACCATTGCTTATGGAACGATGGATAAACTTTCTGGAGATAGTCTTCCGTTTCCCAAGTTGCATCTCCATCATCATGATGACTCCATAGAACCTTATACACCTTCACTAGGCGATTGCGAGTTACTCTTTCTTTGCTGTCCAAAACTCGTACGGGTTGCTCTTGATATGTGAGGTCTGATGCTAGCTTCAACTCTTGAGGTTCTATTCTTTCTTCCGGTACACGTAGACACTTCTTTAACTGTGAAACATGGAAAACTGGAAAGATCGAACTCATAGCTTCGGGCAACTGAAGTTGATAAGATACTTCTCCCTTTCTTTTCAAGATACGATATGGTCCAACATATCTCGGGGCTAGCTTCCTTTTAATGCCGAACCTTTGTACTCCCCTCATCGGAGTTACTTTTAGGTAAACATAATCTCCCTTCTTAAACTCCAACGGTCTTCTTCTTTTATCGGCATAACTTTTCTGTCGAGACTGAGCAGTTTGTAAGTGTTGATGTATAATCTGCACCTTTTTCTCAGCTTCTGCCACGAAGTCAATTCCAAAATATCTCCTTTCCCCTGGTTCAATCCAGTTTAACGGAGTCACACACTTACGTCCATATAAAGCTTCAAACGGTGCCATCTTGATGCTCTCTTGATAGCTATTATTATATGAGAACTCTGCTAACGGTAGCCATGATTCCCATGATCCTTTAGAGGATAACACACAAGCTCTGAGCATATCTTCAAGCACTTGATTCACTCTTTTGGTTTGACCTGCGGTCTGAGGATGATAAGCTGTACTGTGGATCAACTTTGTCCCCAAACCTTGGTGTAACTGCTGCCAAAAGTGCGCGGTGAACTGAGATCCACGATCTAAAACAATTGTCTTTGGTATTCCATGCAAACGCACTATCTCTTTGATGTAGATATCTGCATACCGAGGCGGTCGATATCCGGTTTTGACGGGAATAAAGTGAGCAGATTTGGTCAAACGATCTACTATTACCCAAATGGAATCATTCCCTTTTTCCGAGGTGGGTAAACCGGTTATGAAATCCATACTGATGTCTTCCCATTTCCAAACAGGCACAGATAACGGTTGTAACAACCCTGCAGGTTTCATATGCACCGCCTTAACTCTGCAACAAGTATCACACCTTGCAACATAGGCTGCTATCTCTTTCTTCATCTTGGTCCACCAAAAACGAGATTGTAGGTCATGATACATCTTACTGCTTCCTGGGTGAAGAGATAACTTAGATAAGTGGGCCTCATCTAAGATTTTATCCTTGAGATCTTTGTTCTTTGGCACGACAAGACGATCCCTGAACCATAACACTCCTTGTTCATCCAACTTAAAAGAAGTTAAAGGATCTTTTAACATCTTTCGCTTGATATGAGCAACTCCTTTATCTGACTTCTGAGCTTCCATGATCTGACTCTCTAGTGAGCAACTTAACTGAATGTTGAACAAAACTTCTGGATGTATCAGGTTAAACTTTTCTTCAAACAACGGTTGCACCACAACACAGTGCGATTTCCGACTTAAAGCATCTGCAACCACATTGGCCTTTCCTGGGTGATAGTGAACTTGCAAGTTATAGTCCTTTATCAGCTCCAGCCATCTTCGCTGTCTCATGTTCAATTCAGGTTGAGTGAAGATATACTTCAGACTCTTGTGATCGGTATAGATGTTGCACACATTTCCCAACAAGTAGTGTCTCCATATCTTTAGAGCATGCACTACTGCCGCTAATTCCAAATCATGTGTAGGATAGTTAACCTCATGTTTCCTCAACTGTCTTGAGGCATACGCTATCACGCGTCCATCTTGCATTAGCACACAGCCCAAACCTATCTTGGATGCGTCACAAAACACATCAAAAGGTTTCTCTATATCCGGTTGAGCCAAAACAGGGGCAGTGGTCAACAGTTCCCGTAAGATTCGGAAAGCTGCTTCGCACCCCTCTGTCCAAACAAACTTCACATCCTTCTGTAGCAACGATGTCATCGGTTTTGCAATCTTGGAGAAATCCGGTATGAAACGACGATAGTAACCAGCCAAACCTAGAAAACTTCTGACTTCTGTGACGGTGGTTGGTGCCTTCCAATCCATAACCTCTTGTACCTTTCCTGGGTCCACCGAAATTCCATCTTCCGATAACACATGTCCAAGAAAATGAACTTTCTTCAACCAGAATTCACACTTGCTGAACTTAACATATAACTTATGCTCTCGAAGTCTTGTTAGAACTATCCTCAAATGTTCCGCATGATCCTGTTCGTTCTCTGAATATATCAAGATATCATCCAAAAAGACTATCACAAACCGATCCAACTCAGGCATAAACACAGAATTCATTAGGTACATAAAGTATGCAGGAGCATTTGTCAAGCCAAACGACATGACAAGATACTCGTACAACCCGTACCTAGTAGAAAAAGCCGTTTTAGGTATATCTTTGGGCCTGATCTTGATCTGATGGTATCCTGACCTTAAGTCTATCTTGGAAAACACTCTGGCTCTTGTCAACTGATCAAAAAGGATATCAATCCGAGGTAAAGGATACTTATTCTTGACTGTTACTGCATTCAAAGGCCTGTAATCCACACACATACGCAGACTTTTATCCTTCTTTTTCACGAAGAGCGCAGGACATCCCCACTCGGATGAACTTGGTTGAATCAAACCCTTGTCCAACAACTCTTTCAACTGAACCTTCAACTCCGCTAACTCATTAGGAGGCATACGATACGGTCTTCTGGATATAGGTGCCGTTCCAGGTATCAACTCTATTGCGAACTCCACATCCCGATCTGGAGGTAAACCAGGTAACTCATCTGGAAACACATCCGGAAACTCACATACTACAGAGATTTCCGGAAGATCTGCCACTTGCACTGCACAACTCCTAGCACTGAGATCAAGACGATCAGGAAGAAACACTTGAAACCTCTTGTTTTCCTCGGGATCCCTCAAAGAAATTATCCTTTTCCCGGTATCTAAGATCACTTCCCACTTTTTCATCCAGTCCATTCCGAGGATAACATCCAAGGATAGACCTGGCATGACTACTAGGCTTACTCGATATCGCCTACCTTCCAAACTAAGAGTAGCTCCACATACCACTTGATTAGACAACACACTTGCACTAGCTGAATTTATTCGAAACCCAAAATCCATTGTTACCATTTCCTGATTATACTTAAGTGCAAATGCTTGACTTACAAAAGAATGGGATGAACCAGAATCAAACAAAACAACTGCAGAGATATTGTTGATAAAGAACATACCAGCTGTTACAGGTTCACCCTCTGATATGCCTTCCAAAGAGGTATGATGCACACGAGCTTGCACTGGATTAGACTTCCTTCTTGGGCTAGGACATGTCCTGGACAGATGCCCTTCTTTGCCACAGTTGTAACATGGCCCCTTGACGTAGCTGCCTGTGAAGTTCTGATTTCCCTGTCCTGCTTTGTACTGCGATGTCTGACCTTTTGCCACTTTCTGGAACTTGGCTTGCTGCTGATTTCCCTGAAAACGATGCTGAGGAGGCTTGAACCGTGCTCCCCGTGCTGCTACATGAAACTGAGGACGATTCGCCACTTGATTTCTGTTCTGCTGTGCTCCTGTATCAAAAGTTTTCTTGCGGGCTTTAGATGCACTATAGAGATTGTTGTGGTTTTCTTGAGTCAAACAGTCACTGACGAAGTCATTGAACTGGGTTCTGGAAGAATTTCCCATTGACTTCAGGAGCTTTGGACTTAGGCCCCTCTTCATACAAGCAATCTTCTTTGCATCGGTGTTGACATACTCAGGCGCATAACGAGCTAGATTGTTGAAAGCATGAAGGTATTCAGCCATTGTTTTGGTACCCTGAGTCAAACTCAAAAACTCTGTTACCTTCATAGCCATTAAACCGGGAGGAATATAATGACCTCGAAAAGCCGCTGTAAACTGCTCCCAAACTATAGGTTGATTTGCCGGAAAAGCGGTACGGTGATGTGCCCACCATATACCAGCCGGTCCTTGCAACTGATGAGCTGCGTATTCCACCTTCAGAGATTCTGTCAGACGGAGCAACCTGAACTTCTGTTCGACCGTGTTGATCCATTCGTCTGCTTCCAAAGGTTCCACTGCTTCCTTAAAGATCGGAGGTCTAGTGTCCAAGAAGTCCTTAAACGTGCTGTACTGATTAACATCTTGACCACCCAGACCTGCAGCCCTGCGGGTATTCTCAGCAATGTTTCGGAGATTTGCTTCCATGTTGCGTTGCATAGCTTCCATACTACGCTGACTTCCCAAAAACTGAGCAAAGAACTGCTCTGCCGTGTAAGGAGGAGGAGGAGGAGGATTGGCTTCCTCGTCCTGACCATTCCCGCCTACACCACTGGCACTGCTGGCTCCACGACGAGTGTTCACCATCTGCATAGCCAATCAATAATCGATGAGTGATGCCATATATATAGATCAAAATGCGTAATGACTGCAGTACTGTATTCGAACATAGTTCATACAATAAGGCACATTCACAAGTTGTTCCACACAAATAACATCACAAACAGATTATACGAAAAGCGCTTAATACTCGCATGGACACGAACGGATAAGCACAACGATAGCCGGATACTTAAAACGATCAAAGGTAGCAACGAGGTTCTTAAGCTTACAACACCTCAAAGGTTCCACAGATCCAACATAACCGATACACAAAACCCCAACGATAAACATCGAGACCTAAACTCTAATCGCTCTCAGCATCTGACACACGACCCTCGACATCATCGGCTCCATCATCTTCCTCTTCTTCTTCGTCTTCTTCTTCCTGATTAGCGAAGAGCATTCCTCCGTCTTCATCACCGCCATCAGCAAGAACAACTCCCAACTCCCCATCCATCTCGGCTGCACCTGGAGGATGGTATGGATGAAGCTGGTTGTGAAGACGATGCACTTCCTCATGGAGGTTGTTGTTGTAGGCTTCAGATGTCGCCAACTGCTGCTCCAAGGCCACGATATGAACTCTCATATCCACCTCTTCTTCCCATGCTTGATTTCGCTGCCGAAGAAGCCTTACCATCTGATTCTCCGCACTCCGATTAGCATGCTTCTCACGCCCTAGCTGCTCTTGCAGCCTGATGATCTCTTGAGCTGCGACTACATTCCTGCGAACCACCTGATCCTTCTCTATGGTCATCTGCTTCAGCTTTTCCTGCATCTTTTCCACTTCTTCATCGAACTCACGCTGAGCTTGCCTTTTCTCATCCTTAACCTGGTGATAGGACTCAGTCATACTGCACAAACTGTGTTGCATGACCGCATACCTCTTCATTACCGCATACATGGCACTTGCTGCCGGGCCATCACATGCCTGAAGCTCACTAGGACTACCCTCATCAGCTTCCTGCCTGGTCTGCACCCAAACATCCTTGAATGGGTCAGCTCTTGGAAACACTCCTGCTAAAGCTCGACTGAGGTTTTCCGGGAAACGCTCCATAATGTCCCTGAGAATAAGGAACGCTGCTGACTGCGCACCTTCCCAAGGATCCCTTCCTTTGCTCTCATACATCCAACCAGACCATACAGATCCCTCTTCCCTGGGCTTCACCACTGCAGTAACATACACCAGGGTGGTGTCTCCCAGAGGCTCTTTCGACCAAAAGTAGCGAGGCTCTCGACCATCCGGGTATCCCACAGAACGCAGAACTCTCCAGAGCAACGTAGGTGTCCCAAACACATCTAAAAACTTTGCCTTGCACCTCTCCGACCTAGGTGCCAACTGGTGCCTGGGAACCCTGCCGCCTGTTGACTTACGTGCGGTTTCCTTAGTCCGCCCCATCTGTAGCAAGTTTATCATGATAACATAAGCATAGGCTTTTCCAACTCAAGAATGAATCCATGAAAGGGTGGAAGTAATGCAAAAAGGAAAGAAAGCATTATGCCATGATGTATATGTATGAAAACGTTCCGTACGTCCTTTCTACTACATAAGAACTATGCGGTGGCAAACCACGATACTCTCATACGTTAACTATTTCGTTCTAACGGTGCGTAGTTAGTGTACCTGCAAAAGATCCATTTCAGCCCTGCCCCACAGTATGATAATCATGCATTGCTGAAATTTAAATCTAGATACTCACCTAGGTGTACACCCCGTATACACGTAAGCAGTATATGCACCCATTTAACAGTATCACCCCGTTACTGCGTACCTTCCCCTGCACCCGTGTATCAACGTGTGTGGGTTCCAATACCAACTAACACTCCCCTAGGTCGACGGTTGTTCGACCATGCTCTCACAACTCTCCTTACCTTGGCGTAGAGGCAACTGATCCATACATTACTATTCCGAAGAATAGCATCCATACAATTTCACCCTTGCCGTATGGACGACAGAATAAATGAAAATCAAGTATGATGCAAAACCCCTCCAAGTTAGTACTTAAATAAGCCACCTGAGATCCTATGGGCATAAAGGGTATGACCACTGGCACACTAAAAAATTTTTTTTTTTGAAAATTATCTTTCTACACCAACTCTTGTGAACTTTGGAAAAATTATTTTTACACCCCAAGTTCTTTTTTATTATCCAAAACTTAGTCATGTGAACAGTCTCCGCTGAATTATGCTCCGATGCCAGCTGTAACAGAACCGACCAATTTACAAGAGCACAAGTACGAAATTCTCCGCCGAGGCAGTAAATTTGTGGCACTTGAGCCCCTATAAACCCGGTAGTCCGAGAAATCACGAAGGATTTCAAACTTTCCAACATCAACAACATAGGATCGTAATATTCAGCATCGACAGTCATACCACAGAGATTACACAATTAGTTCGGAGTAGCAACTTAGTTATTACAAACCAGGTTTGAAAACAGTAGCGGAAGCTTAACTTGAAATGTTGTTCCGAAATTCACACACACACACTTAGCGATTACAGTGCCATTTAGTAGTCATCCTTAACATAGCAAAAGATACGCACAGAAGAGGTCCTTGCCCGGACCTAGATATCACCCGAGGCTGGAAAGAGACAATTGATGCAATAACCATGGAAGACCTGGCCATCTGCAACAACAAAGGGTAGAACCCTGAGTACGAGAAGGTACTCAGCTAGACTTACCCGCCTTAAACCAGAAATAAGTTGACCTCAAGGAGTATGCAAGGCTAGTATATAGTGGAGGCTGGTAAGAGACCACATTTTTGCATAAAAGCTATTTGTTAATTAAGTAGTTCTCCTGCCCTTTAGCTGTCAATTTAACTAGTAATTATCCTATTTACTAGATTAGCAACTACACTATAACAAACATGGTAGTGATCCAACGATCACCAAAAATGTAACAAACAGACCGAGTGACCATTTCCAAAAGTATCATGATAGCTGTCTCGTGTTCCACATTTTTCAGTATCAAGATCGATCAGCGTTCGAGTCAAGTGCTCACTATCCAGGAGCGATGGCGATTATAATCGATTCCTAACCAGCTGGTGATTTATTTCCCACACAAACCACACCCACCCGTCGGTGAGCTACAGATGACCACAACATGTTCCAGGAGTCGCGGTTTCAACCGCCACCATCACCCCGGAGGCAAGCCCGACTGCCAAGGAGTTGGACTTAACCACCATCACCCGGTCTTACTATTCGCGCCCCGCGTCCCACTAACTCTCCACCGTGGCTTCGGCTGATGCGTAGGACCTGAGAGCCGGCCTGGAACAATGAGCGGCTTCGCGGTCGGAACGAGTTATCCTTCCAGCTAAATGTGGGACATGCGTTCAACATGACAAGAAGTCTATCTCACAAGATACTGATTCCCATAAAAACACGGAAATACTGTAGCATACACTACAGGAATCTGCCGATCTCCATTTTCCACAACACTCAGTTATCCCACTTAATGGAAATATCGGTTAATCGGCCAAGTAACCACCTATTTCGCGCGGTAACATGAAGGTGCCCGACTTCTACCGGTCTAAGCAATTCTAAGCATAACTCGGACCTGCTTCTATATAGGTATCAAGGATAATATTTCAAGATAACAAGGTATGAATAGTGATGCATCAACGGTATCAAACAACTCCTATACTTAATGCAACAAACATAACAGATTAAGTTAATTAAAATTGTAGGTAGTTAGAAATGCTCCGGGGCTTGCCTTTCTCGAAGGTGCTCGGTTGGTGATTCGGGCACTCCTGAAGTTCTTCTTCAAACTCTTCCCCGACAGCTCCTGGTTCCTGCTCCTGGGGCTGCTCCTCGTTTTCTTCTGCTATCACTGTCTCTTCTACCGAACCTGTTATGATGCATATGCGAGAATGAATGGATGATACATGGGCATAGAAAATGCATTGCCATTGAATTTGACCGAATAGGCGCATATTTCCTCACTGGTAGAGTACCACATTCTACTTAGAGAGAAGCTACACCACTCATGCAAAATGCAGTCAACATGCATACACTTGAAAAGACTATTTTACCCCTGCTGGTTCCCACAACAAAAGAGACACAAAGGCTTATTAATTAAACTAATTATTCTACTTAAAACAAGCTTATAACTGCACCTTATAGCTAACGCTTTAGAAAAATCTACAAAAATTACGGTAGGTTCCTTACTGGAAATAAGGCAGACTGTACAAATTTCAGGACATTTGCATTTATACACAATTCTGTATGAACAAGACAAATATCAAGGTGAAAGGTACTTTGAACTACACCCTATCTTGAAAAGTGTCAAACCCAATTTTCGTATTTTGTTTAGAACTTCTTAGCATAAGAGTAGTCTATAAAAATTATGAGACTCAAATTTCATATATTTTAATTACTACAAATTATACAAAAAAAACATTTAATTAATTTAAAGGTTAACTTCAAATTATTTCACAACCAAACAGTAGTTATCATTTTCCTGTGACTCTACATCACCTACACAGTTCATCAAAACAAGTCCCATATTTTTCTGAGCAAGACATGATTTATTATGCATAAACAAGATATCAGCCTAAACATAATTAATTACTACTGCACCTAAAAAATTATTATAACAGGGCATATTATATTTTCATGCACAGATCTCATCAAAACAAATGAACAAAATTGGTTTCACATTTTTAGCATGCACTGAGCTCAAGATATGAATTAAACAAGCATTAACAACATTCTGAAAAACAATTATTCAAAAACACTACCCTAACTGCTAAACACACCCGACACCACTGCACCCAAGAGACTGACGACTGGGGCCCGAGGTCAACGAGACCCCACCTGTCATACGCACGAAGCAGAGGCGAGGTTGACCTCGCCGGAGCTCGCCGACGGCGGCTCCTCCGGCGAAACCAACTCCACCGGCGGACTCTACTCGCCATCCGCGACGAATGGTACCACTCTCGACCTAGCGACATACGGATCGAGCACGACACCGGCCATGGCGGTCACGGCGGCGCGGGCTCTCCACGCCGGCAACTCTGGCCATGCCGAGGCTAACCAAACGGTGGATTCTTACTCCCCGAACTCTCACGGACCTAGCGCAAGGCTCGGACGCTACGGATTTCACTCCAAAAGCTCGGACCACGCCATGCATTCTCCGGCAACAATGGTGGACGGCGGCGATGGCGGACCGAGGCAACCATAAACCCTAATCGGCTAAACCGACTCCACCACTCTCTTCCTGGTCACTCACTGACTCGCGAACGCTAGCGAGGACATCGTGAAACCCACGGAAAGGGAGTCGACCACGGCGGACCGGGCTCGGCGGTCATGGCGGCCATGGCGGGAGCTCGTCCCGAGGCTCACCTAGGGCTTTAACACGGCGGGAGCTGGCTACGGCAAGCGAAGCAGGAGGACGAAGGCGAGGTTGGCGGTGGGTTTTGCGGGGAGAAAACACGGCGAGACGACGGCGGACAGCGACTTCCCCTTTTCGCCCGCGCGGTCGGGCGAGAGCGCAAGGTGAAGCAGAGAGGGAGAATGGGCGCGTCTGGGAGGAGGAAGCGTGCGCGGGCGGTCAAGGCTCGCCACGCCGCGCGCGCTGGCTGGCTTCGGCCGGGAATCGAACGCCACGCGGCGTTCTTCCCCTGCGCGCGGTCGGCCACTGAAGCCGACTGATTCAAACTGAATCGCGTGATTCAGTTGCTCCTTCGGCCGACTGACAGGCGATCTTTGAACGCGATTAACTCACTAACCACTCCATCAAACGCTAAACCAACTGCACCACTGGTTAGAGCTATACACCGACTACAACTTTGGTTATAGGATTGATCACTGGTTCGGCTTGGATTAGGCTCGAAAAACTGCTAAACATGGCCTGACCGAACTGGTTTTCAGATTTAGGACTTAGGAAAAATTTCCAAGTCTAAAACCCTTCCAATTCTATCTTGTGGACCCTAAAACACCAAGCTAAACCCATTTTCATGAGTTGGTCCTTAAACAACTTTTGTTCTATACTAAATTCTACACACTTTGCTTAAGGGCCCACAGCCATGCAAAGCTTCTATCAAGGAGGTCTTTGTTAGTCAAACAAAAGGACTTTAGAGGCTCTATAGGGTTGACTAGGGTTTAACTACTTGATTAGGCAAAATGACCAGCATAAACATGCCTTCATTTTGACTTCTCAACAAGGTTAGATGGTTAGAAAGACTTAACCACTCCAAAGCAAGACAAGCAACACTTCATCAAAGCAAACTTATAAGCAAGCAAGCACATGAAATGACACTTTATGTGAGAAAAAGAATAACATATGAATGCTTCATGATCATGAGATGATTATGCATGATGAGAAATGATGTCATGCTAGCTTAACACCAGAGGTGTTACACATTGTGTCCAGCTTGTTCTTGAGGTGGTTCGGCTTGGGTGCCCACACTTGGTTCTTGGGTGGAGCTCTCGGGGGTTCCTCAAACACCCCATTGTTGGGTATTTTAAATGCACACAGAGAAATCCACAAGCGCACGGATACCGATGTAGCTTTCACCCGAGAGTATTCCAGGGTATCGATTTCCACGGGGAACGTGAAGTGTACTAGAAGAATTAAGAACGTCCTAGGAAGAGGTAACTATATGGTAGAGAGAAATTTAGGGTTTTCTAAGCGGGTCTATTTAATTAAAGGCTCACTATACTTTACTTACTTCGGAGCAGCAGGTCCTTTCCAACTCTCGAAAAAGACTGGGAAGAAGGTAGTTGGGAGAAGGCTGCCGAAAGCTCTACGAGAACACCAACCCTAACGTGGTGGATTACAAAGGCCTGACAGAGCTGTCACCTCTAGGGCTACCACAACTGTCCGGAGGATTGGGCGCAAACTCAGGTAAACCCTAGTCTAGACACCGTGTCTACACTAACGCTTACTACTCTAATTACCGCGGATAACTAGAGCACTCAGTACGAGCAGAGATCTAGTAAATAAAGCAAGAACTGAAATTAAATATAATACTTAGAAATAGTAAATGAAGAACCTGGAGATTACTTGAGGACGAACTAGATGCTGCACCAATACAATGTCGAGGAAGATCCGACAGATCCGGCTCCTCCTCAGCTCTCTCCTTCTCCTCTCTCTAGATTACAACTAGATGATGAACTAGAACTAGACGATCAACTAGAGGGATCTCTACTTCTACTTTGAAACCCTAGTTTCTGATGTGGAGACGAATAATGAAGATAGAGACGCCTGGAGAGGGGGGTCTGGGTCTGGTTTTATAGCCCGGAGCGTGGAATGTGAGCCCTTGGATCAAACCGACTTCGGGGACGGTGGAGATGGATCCTAGGAGGTCGGTGGAAGTAGCTTGCAGAAGACGAAAGCGTGTGGCCTCCGCGGCCGACCGGTCGGTCTCCCCCATAGACCGGTCGGTCTGGCCCAGTGGGCCCATGTGGTGGGCCGCCTCGTGGTGTCTTCTAGATCCTTCTTTTGCACGTTTCGTCGTGAAATTAATATCTTTTCATCCAGGACTCCGAATATAGCAAATGATATGTCCGTTTCGATCGTCTCGATGAGCCCTTCGCAATGGTGCACTCCAATTCATTATTTGAGATACTTTTATATGATGAAATATTGATGTCCTACAAAACAAGTGAGAGCACCAAAACTCATGGAACTTATTAGTTTCAAACCCTACAACTATGCTTTGTAATTCATTTAGTGTCATTTCATGCAATAGTTGATGGTTAATTATGAGCATTAGTGAGCATCAACAAGTTCCCCCAAGCTTAACCTTTGCTAGTCCCTTAGCAAAATCAAACTCAACAATGGATCAGGAGTTGCTGCAATATCTGCACTTCTAACAAGTACTCATGCATTCAAACAAAAGTTCTCATTTGGATTAGATCAGGAGAACTCATGCTTTGAAGGCTAGGTACTTGAAAGAAATTAGATAGAGCAACTATTCATCATTTCCATGTAAAAGATTAGAGAGAGAGTTCTTCTTTTATTATCAACTTCTTAAAACAAACTAGACACACTATTTTATTTATTTAATCTAACACACTTTAACTTACTATTTAAAAATACTAAGATAGAAATAAAGACATACCTGATTTACAAAGTTAACGGGGGTGCGTCTCCCCCAAGCTAATCCTTTCGATCGCATCGAGCCTTCATGTGCCCAAAAATTTTTGTTCTTTTTCTTTTTAAGGGTGAGCCTTCATGTGCTCACATTTTTTTATTTTATTTATATATAGAAAGAAAAACTTAAGAGGATAAAGATACTTACCTAGATACACGGGGGTGCTTTCCCCCAAGCTGGATATTGACATTGTTGTTCACTCATTTTGGCCTGCATGTTAAGTCTCAAGCTTCCAAATCCTGCATAACTCAAATAGACAACAAAACTCGTGGAACAAATTAAGTGTTAAGCATAAGAGTTTTAGTTGTCTAGAGCATTGATGATTGATTTCCTTTTAGATAGGATCATTGAATTGTAAAAATTCAATCACATCAAATTTCTTCTAAGGGTTCAGGTTCAAGAAAAATTTTCAAACGTTGGCCATTTACCTTGAATACGTTACCTGAATCATCCTGAAGTGTGACGGCACCATGTGAAGCAACATCTATTACCTTGAATGGCCCTTCCCATTTGGTTCTGAGTTTTCCATGACCGAAGAGCTTGATTCTTGAATTGAATAGTAGGACTTTATCTCCAGACTTGAACTCCTTATGCTTGATTCTCTTGTCATGCCACCTTTTGGTTCTCTCCTTGTAAATCTTGGAACTGTGGTAAGCATTTTCTCTCCATTCCTCTAGTCTGAGATTTGCATTTGACGGTTCTTTCCAGCTAGAAGAAGGTCCATGTTCCATTTCTTGATTGCCCAATGAGCTCTGAATTCCAATTCAACTGGCAAGTGGCATGTTTTTCCATATACGAGCTGATAAGGTGACATGCCTATGGGTGTTTTGTATGCAGTTCGGTATGCCCATAGTGCATCATGAAGCTTGTACTTCCATTTTTTCCCATCTCATCCATAGTCTTCTGTAAGATGTTCTTGATTTGCTTATTTGATGTCTCAGCTTGACCGCTTGTTTGAGGATGGTATGGAGTTGCAACATTGTGTTTAACTCCATATTTTGCTAGGAACTGTCTGAAGGACTTGTCAATGAAGTGTGATCCTCCATCACTTATGACCATTCTGGGTGTTCCGAACCTGGGAATATTATTTCATGGAACATCTTCTTGGCATGCTTGGAATCAGCGGCTCGACATGGTAATGCTTCTACCCATTTGGACACATAGTCAACTGCCACCAAGATATATTCAGCATCTCCAGACCTTTGGAATGGACCCATGTAGTCAATTCCCCAGACATCAAACAACTCTATTTGGAGGTTGTTTGGAGTGGCATAGCATCACGCGCATTGATGTTTCCATGTTCTGACATCTAGCACATCTTCTAACAAACTCCTTCGTATCTTGATACATCGTCGGCCAATAGAATCCACTTTGCCAGATCTTTGCATTTGTACGGAATGCTGCATAATGTCCCCCATAAGGTGATGCGTGACATCTTTCTATGATTTTCATGGCTTCAGTCATTGGGACACATCTCCGTAGCAACCCATCATTGCAGACCCGATAAAGATACGGATCATCCAACAAGTGGCAACGAGCATCATATTTGAGCTTCCTCTTATCCGCTCCTGGTGGAACATAACCTGCAACCATAAAATTCACAATATCCGCATACCAAGGGTCCGAGTGTGTTACCGCGAGGAGTGTGTCGTCCCTAAGATAGTCATTAATAGATAAGTCATGTGTTTCCTTATATCGAAGCCTAGACAAGTGATCAGCTACCGAGTTCTCTACTCCTTTCTTATCTCTTATTTCTATGTCAAATTCTTGGAGTAGGAGAATCCATCGGATTAATCGAGGCTTAGCATCTTTCTTAGTGAGGAGGTATTTAAGAGAGCAGCATGATCTGTGTAAATGATTACTTTGCTCCTACTAAGTAAGACCTAAACTTGTCTATTGCAAAGACAACTGCCAACAACTCTTTTTTAGTGGTAGCATAATTGAGTTGTGGCCCAGTCAAGGTTTCGCTAGCATAAGATATAGCATAGTGCTTTTTATCCTTTGTTTGGCCTAAAACGGCTCCAACAGCAAAGTCGCTAGCATCACACATGATCTCAAAAGGCAGCGTCCAATCGGGTGGTTGGATAATTGGAGCTGATATGAGTGCCTGCTTGAGGATTTGAAATGCTTCATGGCACTCACTATTAAAAATGAAAGGTGCATCTTTAGCTAGAAGGCTAGTCAGGGGTCTAGCAATTTGGGAAAGTTTTTAATGAAACGCCTATAGAACCCTGCGTGGCCTAAAAAGCTTCTGATTCCTTTCACATTTGTGGGAGGTGGAAGTTGTTCAATAACTTCGATCTTTGCTCTATCCACTTCTATCCCACGTTCGGACACTTTGTGTCCTAGCACTATTCCTTCCTGAACCATAAAGTGACATTTTTCCCAGTTCAGGACTAAGTGCTTTTCTTCACACCGTTGCAAGACTCTGTCTAAATTCTTAAGACAATCATCGAAGGTTTTGCCATAGACGGTAAAGTCGTCCATGAACACCTCCACAATTTTCTCAATCATGTCAGAGAAAATAGACATCATGCACCGTTGGAAAGAAGCTGGAGCATTACACAATCCAAACGACATTCGTCGGTATGCATAAGTTCCATACGGGCAAGTAAAAGTGGTCTTACTCTGGTCATCTGGGTGGATTGGGATTTGATGATACCCGGAATACCCATCAAGGAAACAAAAGAAAGAGTGATTTGCAAGCCGTTCCAGCATTTCATCAATGAAGGGTAACGGGAAGTGATCTTTCTTTGTAGCCTTGTTAAGTTTTCGATAATCAATGCACATACGCCACCCAGTGACAGCTCGTTGAGGGATAAGTTCATTATTCTCATTCCTAACAACTGTCATTCCTCCTTTCTTGGGGACAACCTGGACAGGGCTAACCCACTCGCTATGTGGCACGGGATAGATAATCCCGGCGTGCAAAAGTTTCAAGACCTCTTTCTTAACAACCTCTCGCATGGCATTGTTAAGTCTCCGTTGTGGTTCCCTTGAAGGTGATGCATCAGGATCGGTAGGGATACGATGATAGCAGAGAGCAGGACTAATTCCTTTGAGGTCATGAAGTGAGTAGCCTATGGATGATTTATGTCTTTCTAGGATGGTGACAAGCCTATGTGTTTCATCTTGGGAAAGCTTGTCACTTATGATGACAGGAGTTTCTCGATTATTATTGAGAAGACATATTTCAAACCAGGAGGAAGGGGTTTTAGCTCAACTACGGGTTGTGATGGCACCTCCCAAGGGTCTAGCTCAACAGGCTCAGCCAACTCTTCCTCTTCCTGAGTGAAGTGTTCATCATCAAGAGTTGGTTGGGCCAAGTCTTCTAGGGATGCTACCATGACTTCCTCAATAGGATCTTGTTCAGGCTTGGGTTCTACCATCGCGTTATGTGAGCGTGAAAGTGAGATATTAATGGTAGAGTTCCCTAGCTTTAAATTCAAGAGGCTTTGTTTTGGTCGCTCTCGAAAGAGTGTTCCCAAAGGTACACCAATCAGGAAGAACGTGTCCGAGATGTCAAAAATATGAAAATCTAGAAAATACTCGGAGCCTCTTATGCGTAACATAATAGTCCTTATGACTCCATAACTTTCTAGTGTAACTCCAGATGGAATTGTTAGAAGCTTATGAGATGGGATCACGGTCTCGTTGGGGGAAAGTTCCTCAGCCAAAGCCTTGGAAATTATGTTCAACCCAATGGTAGGACTATAGTAAGCCTCTATAGTGGTTCCCTTAAGGTTGCAAGATATAGCCTCTGAGGGGGTAGTGATTCGGGCTACCTCAGTGGATAACTCCGTTTCTGCCAACCACTCATGGCTCATGATGGCTAAAAGTCCTTTAATGTGCTCTAAAAAGAAAGCATCATTGTGTGGACCAGCGTCATCCATAAGTGGTGTCGAGTGGACTCGAGGCTTTACTTGAACTGGTAGACTTGAGGCATTCCCAAAATCTTCAAAAAGATCTACCTCGATTTCAGAGAAGAACACCGAAGGATAGGGTTCATCATTTTCTAGAGTGTGGGGTGTTTTCTCTATAGAAGGTTCTGTGACAACCAAATTATTAGAAAGATTTGAAGGAATTTCAAATTCGGTTGTGTGTTCCTCCTCGTGTTGGTCGGGGATGGGCTCGACTTCTTCTTCTGGGAATTCATCAAAAATGCCAGTGGAAGGAGTGTTTTCAAGGATTTTATTTAGAATGTCTCCTCCTTCACTAACAAGTTTATGTGAGAATGATCCTCCAAAAGCTATATCGAGATGTAGAGTAGCTTCCTTGTTAAGACCACGATAGAAGTGAAAGTGTAGCACATGGTCTGGCAAAGAAAGGTTTGGGCTAGAATTGGTAAGGTGTTTGAACCTAGCCCAAGCTGCTCCTAGTGTCTCCTTCTCTTTTTGTTTAAATGTAAGAACTTCAATTCTAAGGTCAGTGGTTCGAAAAAGAGGGAAGAAAGCAAGACAAAAGTTATCCGAAGTTCATCCCAATTTCCATTTGTGCCCCTTACGGAATGATCATACCATTTTCTCGCTCTTCCCAAAAGGGAGAACGGGAATAATTCCCATTTAATGGTCTCTTGTGTCATGCCAGTGATAGTTTGACAAGAGCACAACTGCTCAAATTCCCTAAGGTAGGTGTATGGATCTTCGTCTTCTGACCCAGAGAAGGATTTTTCCCGAACCATGGCTATAAGAGCAGGGCGAAGCTCATAGCAATCTATATGAATGGAGTGTGATGATGGTGGAGTCTCCAACAAGTCGCCCTTTGGAGTAAAGAATTTAAAGATAGGAGTTAAGTCCATGTGGTAAGAAGTGTGGTGGTGAGGTAAAGGTGGTGGTAAAAGAAAAGGGGTAAAAGAAAAGAAACACGGACGATCCTGGTTTGATTCTAGAACAGCTACCGTTCCCCGGCAACGGCGCCAGAAAGCTTGTTGGGTATTTTAAATGCACACAGAGAAATCCGCAAGCGCACGGATACCGATGTAGCTTTCACCCGAGAGTATTCCAGGGTATCGATTTCTACGGGGAACGTGAAGTGTACTAGAAGAATTAAGAACGTCTAGGAAGAGGTAACTATATGTAGAGAGAGAAATTTTAGGGTTTTCTAAGCGGGTCTATTAATTAAAGGCTCACTATACTTTACTTACTTCGGAGCAGCAGGTCCTTTCCAACTCTCGAGAAAGACTGGGAAGAAGGTAGTTGGGAGAAGGCTGCCGAAAGCTCTACGAGAACACCAACCCTAACATGGTGGATTACAAAGGCCTGACAGAGCTGTCACCTCTGGGGCTACCACAACTGTCCGGAGGATTGGGCGCAAACTCAGGTAAACCCTAGTCTAGACACCGTGTCTACACTAACGCTTACTACTCTAATTACCGCGGATAACTAGAGCACTCAGTACGAGCAGAGATCTAGTAAATAAAGCAAGAACTAAAATTAAATATAATACTTAGAAATAGTAAATGAAGAACCTGGAGATTACTTGAGACGAACTAGATGCTGCACCAATACAATGTCGAGGAAGATCCGACAGATCCGGCTCCTCCTCAGCTCTCTCCTTCTCCTCTCTCTAGATTACAACTAGATGATGAACTAGAACTAGATCTAGAACTAGAACTAGACGATCAACTAGAGGGATCTCTACTTCTACTTTGAAACCCTAGTTTCTGATGTGGAGATGAATAATGAAGATAAGATAGAGATGCCTGGAGAGGGGGGTCTGGGTCTGGTTTTCTAGCCCGGAGCGTGGAACGTGAGCCCTTGGATCAAACCGACTTCGGGGACGGTGGAGATGGATCCTAGGAGGTCGGTGGAAGGTGGAAGTTGAAGAGCTTGCAGAAGACGAAGCGTGGGCCTCCGTGGCCGACCGGTCGGTCTCCCCCATAGACCGGTCGGTCTGGCCCAGTGGGCCCACGTGGTGGGCCGCCTCGTGGTGTCTTCTGGTGTCTTCTAGATCCTTCTTTTGCACGTTTCATCGCGAAATTAATATCTTTTCATCAGGACTCCGAATATAGCAAATGATATGTCCGTTTCGATCGTCTCGACGAGCCCTTCGCAATGGTGCACTCCAATTCATCATTTGAGATACTTTTATATGATGAAATATTGATGTCCTACAAAACAAGTGAGAGCCCAAAACTCGTGGAACTTATTAGTTTCAAACCCTACAACTATGCTTTGTAATCATTTAGTGTCATTTCATGCAATAGTTGATGGTTAATTATGAGCATTAGTGAGCATCAACACCCATCCTTGGTGGTAGGCTTGGCGGGCTCTTTGGGTGGAAGCTTGGTCAGTTTGGGAGTAGTGGTGGAGTTGGGCTTCTCATTCGGGTTCAGACCACTAGACTCACCAATCTTCCCAAAAAGGGAAAGATCAACACCCTGAGCAAAACCTACACCTGGACCTCCAGCAGCTCGCTTGAATTGGGAGATCATCATCCTGAGCTGCGGCACCACAAGACACCCATGACAAGATGGTCCGAAGGTTATGTGTTTTCCTCCTCGGTTGCATCTTGCCATGCTTCACATTGGCAATCTCCATCGCCAAGCCCTCACACAAAGCACACCTCGTGACACAAGTGTTATCCGAGCTGGCCTTCTCTAAAGACTCAAGCTTGGCATTCTTCTCTGCCAACTCGGACTGCAAGATAGGACAAGTCTTGCACGCACCCAACAGCTGAGGCATAGCACGGAGCTCATCCACCTCTCCTACCAACGCAGCATACTTACCTCTCAAAGTGAGAAGGTCAGTCATGTGCGTGGTGCACATCTCACACTCACTCTCCTCCGACACGACTACGGTGGACCGAGTGAACTCAAGCTCCTTCACCGTATCCTCCCACTTCTGCCTGAACTCCTTGCGCTCTCTAGCAGCACGCCTAAGCAACTTATCTTGGCTAAGGAGGGCAGCGGTAAGCTTCTCAACCTCGGAAGAAAGCTCATCGTAGGTGAGAGATACCTGGGAGGTGTCGTCGTCATCGTCGTTCCGAGGGGTGTGCTCCTGCTCGCCTCTGACCTCATCACCAAGCGCCATGGTGCAGAGGCCTCCGTCGTCAGCGAAGAAGCAAAGACCGTTGAGCTTGTCCTCGATCTTCTTCATCTTCTCGGACTCGTCGTCGTTTGAACAAGCGGAGTCGTCATCCGAGCCGTCGACGTCGCTGAGCGTGGCGAAGAACGCACGCTGCTCAGCCTGGGCCTTCTCCAAGTACTTCTTCTTGATGTACTCCTTGTCGAAGCCGCCCCTCCGCTTGTGCCTCAGAGGAACGTGCTTGTCCTTGCGCTTGGAGTCATACTTCTGCCCATGATCGCCCTTCCCCGAATGCTTGTTCTTCTTGGGGCAGTTGGCGATGAAGTGATCGGGATCGCCGCACTCATAGCATCCTGAGCGTCCTCCTCCGCGGCGACGGTTCATGCGGTTGTTGTGAAACCGCGTGAACCGGTTGGCAAGCAAGGCCAACTCCTCGTCTCTCAAAGACTCCAGCTGGTCCTCTGTGACAGAAAAAAGAGATGAAAGCGCAAAGCCAGCAGAGGGGTTAGCGGAAGAGCCAGAAACCAAAGCCATAGACGGGCGAGAAAGATTTTCATAAGAAGCCCTCGCCATGGCGTCAATCTCACTGGACTTGAGCTTACTAAAGAGCTCGTCGCACGTGAGGGTCTCATAGTTAGGCGATTCAATGATCGCCTGAACCTTGGAATCCCACACCGACCGATCGAGAGTATGCAAAAGCTTCAAAGCTCTCTCATGATCGTCGAAAGGCAACTGCTCCTTGTTAGCTCTCATCCTATTGACAATCACCTGAAAGCGAGCGAATAAACTCTCTATGCCCTCGCCAGGCTGATGTCGGAAGTTCTCATACTCTCTCTTGAACGACTCGTAGAGTCGGGTTTTGACTTGAGAGGTGCCCTCATGAAAACGCATGAGGGTGGCCCAAATCTCCCGAGCCGTAGAGAGGTGAGAAACGCGATCAAACTCTCCAACGCTCAAACACGAAAAGAGAGCATTATGGGCTCGACTATTGGCTTCGTGCTCATCGATCTGATGCTGAGTCACACGAGCAGCCAAGACCACGTAATCGGCAGAGTTGCAAATATCCTAGATGGAAGCACCCAAACTCTGCAGATAGGCCGACATGCGTATCTTCCAATACGCATAGTTCGTCCCATCGAAAAATGGCGGGTTGCCCACGCCGCGATCCATGTCGCCTTCGGTGGATCTGGAACCGGCTAAGGTGGAAGATCCTTAACCTGCTCTGATACCAATTGAAGGACCGAGAAAGCACAAACAAGGCGACCAGAGGGGGGTGAATGGGAGCCAATCAAATTTCTCTCAAAACTTTGGCCGAGTGTCCCAAATTCAACCCCAAGAAGCACGGACCCGAAACATGATGCTCACGACCCTTGGAAGAGGGTGGATGATCCTTAGGATCATAGCGGAGCACCACCAAAACAAAGCGAAGCAAAGACCAAAAGCTCCAGCACAAGTTTGCCCCCTAAAAACCAAGTCCCGAACGTAGATGGACGGCTACGTCGAGGAATCTCCAAACACCAATGCTAACGAGTAGCAAAGATACCTAGAGAGGTTCCTTGGTGAATGTTAACATGGAATTTTTGCACTATGACAAGTGGGCCAGCACGGCGCAGGTTCGGAGAAATCACCACCTGAGGGATTCGGTAAATAACAAGCACGGTCGGCTAATCCAATCGATTCGGCAAGGCTGTGGAGACGACTGGTCAAACGAGGAGTGGATTCGGCAATATGGCGCTGCGGTCGGCTACCTCAGGCTAAGTCGGTTTGCGACAAATACGGCATGTCAGAAGATTTGGCAACAGGAGATCTCGTCATTGTTAGCACGTGCCGATTATTAAGGGAGGCTTGGAGCAGAAGGCATCATATTTTAGATAGTTTCCTGATTTTATCGTTGTAATCGTATCCTTCTAGGACTCGTAGAGCACCAGGGTATAAGTATAAACCCCGGAACCACTGTAAAGAAAGATAATCAATACAACCAACCCGGCCCCGCGCCGTTTTCGAGTCCAAGTCGTGTCGTCGTGTTCTTCGAGAGGAGCCATCGATCCGTCGACCTCCGTAAGTTCCGGCAACCTTGTTATCATGTCTAGTATCGTGCGGCGGATTTAGATATGGTGCAAGTAGTCTCGTACGTTAAGCTTAGTATCGTGCGGCGGATTTAAGCTTATGACGGGAAGTTTTTGCTTATGCCTCGTATCGTGCGGCAGATTGAGTCATAAGTAAAAATAGTTATCGGCTCTGTTAGATTTGGCAGATCTAACAGATTCATTAAGTTATCATGTGTTATATGTTTTATAATGTTTATTTCGTTGTAACACTTCATTGCCCAATCTAGATCTTGCTCGGTTCGGCTTCATCTTGTATAGATCTATCCTGTCCTTTTACGATTATTTTGTAAGACCTTCATACGATAGATCTATTGTTTGTAATAGCCGATTCGACCATATCTAGATTGCTACATGGTGAGGGTTCATGCATGTTGAGTATGCTTGATCTATGATATAGCTAGGTGTCGTGCGGCAGGCGCAGGCTTTAGATTAGTCTAATCATGCTTAGTTTGTATGTTCAATCCCCATGGACCCCAACTCGGTTGTACAATCGAGATTGGTTAAGCTTTAATTATATTTAATACATCATGCAAATACGATTCTCATGCAAACGTGTTCGGCAACCTGTTATTCACGAAACTCTGTTCATCTTGCCGAACAATCTTTAAACCTGTTGGCAGATAGCTTTCATAGCTATATGTCGTCGTAAGTGGCTTCAGGGCCGTATATTTTGGAACTGTCTGGTCATACCCGGCACGTTCCAGCTTTGTATTTAACAGTTTCTATCCCTTGTTAGTTGCAGGGCAAACTGACTGGCACGCACCGGACTCCTGAGCACCCGGGCCACGTTTGAAGCCAGCTCCTTCGGCTTGCTGTGTGTTGGCACAGTGCGTCACTTTTTGTGCCAACACACTTTTGGCACGCCCGGTGGGACGCTTTTTCCTGCAGCAATGGTTGAAGTCACTGAAGCCGAGGCCAGCAACAAGGCGGGGCTCGTGCAGGTGCAGCTCGCTGAGCTACCCGACGAGTACAAAGAGCAGGTGGATAATGCTTGTGCCGAATTCCAGGCCAAGTGCCTAGAAGCCTTCTCCAAGAACAAGAGCGGAAAGGTTCGCCGTCTGCACGATCTGCCGAAGCCCGTCCAGCTCAACCCGAATGATCCCGGGGAAGCGGAGGCAGTGCTGAAAATGTCTCACATAGTCAACGAAGCTGTCTCTGGTGCCATCGGTCGCATGCATGGGGCGTTTCTCAACACTTTCCGCACCATCATGATCGCCCAATTCGGCCCTAAGGCTGATGAACTTATGGAGGCGGAGTTTGGCCCTATAGCAGGACCACACCTCTTCAACCTGCCGAATCACCCCAAGGGGGCAGGAGCTGCTGGTGAGGAGACCCACCTAAGCTCAACGAGCGGGTTGACTATTCAAGAGAAGCAGACGCCAGAGGGCCAATTGCCGACCATGGGTCAGTTCACGTTCGGCACTAAGGGTCAGCCGCCAGAGTCAACACGCAAGATCTCCCCGCAAACCTATAGGCTCATAAAGAACTACTACGGAAACGGGTACCATGAGATGCTTGAGCCTCACAACATAGAGGGCGCCCCACATCCAGGATATGGGAAGCCGACGGCCGAAAAGACTGCCGACTCTAATGTCGATGTCATGCTAGAGAAGATGGCGGATATGATGCAGCGCACTTTCGGCCTGAAGCCTAAGGGCACTTATGCTTACAGGTCTCCGTTCCCCGAATGGTTCCACCGTGTGGCTCTGCCTCCCAGAGTCAAAGTGCCGACAGACCTGTCCAAGTTCTCCAGCTTAGACGACACCAGCACGGTGGAGCACGTCAGTCGTTATCTGCTCCAGCTGGGGAGGCCAATACCGAAGATGCCTTCAGGGTTCGGTACTTCCCGTCGTCACTCACTGGACCGGCATTCGCATGGTTCACGTCACTACCGCCGGGCTCTATTCTCTCTTGGGCAGACTTGGAACAAAAGTTCCATATGCACTTCTACACGGGCACCAAGGAGAAGAAGCTGGTGGACATCATGTACGTGCGCCAAAGGCCAAATGAGACACCACAGGACTACCTGCGCAGGTTCAGGGAAGTCAAGAGCCAGTGCTTCGGCATGCACCTGCCGGACGATCAGCTTCCACCATTGGCCGTGGCAAGCATGCTCCCGAGCATTAGGGACAAGCTATTCGGTCAAGAGTTTGAAGACTTGGGTCATCTCTCTCGCCGGCTGAATGAGATGACTATCCAAGCGCAAGGCTTCCGGAGGGAAGGGCGCTTCCAGAAGGACAATGTCGCGGCCCAGATGTATCAGGCTTTCCTGGACGAAGCCGATGACTACACCGACGCTGAAGATGAGGTGGCCGCTGCAGAGCTCAACTGGGACAAGGAGCGGACCCAGGCCAACAAGCAATGGCTGCGCCAGCAGAAGGGGGCATACGACTTCGACGTCACCAAGGCCGACAAGCTCTTCGAGTTCCTGGTCGCCAAAGGAGAATCAGGCTACCCCCGGATCACCCGATGCTGCGTCCTGGAGGGGTCAAGGACAAGAAGTACTGCGGTTTCCATAACACTAACACTCATTCTATTAATGATTGCCGTGTGTGTTCAGGACAAGGATCCAGAAGGCCATCCAGGACGGCCACATCAAGTTCAATGGCAAGATGAAGATCGATGCTAACCCCTTCGCCCAGAACGCCGTGTTCTTCTCAGTGAACATGGTAGCTCCAGAGGACCCCAGGGGCAAGGGCAAAGTCAAAGTCCTCACCTCCGACAAAGCGCGCGAGTCTGGCACAGTGGACCCCGATCGGCAAATCACTGGCGATGAGCTCCGGCAGCGCGCCCAAGCCACGAATAGTCGATACGAGCACGGAGAGACATCTTCCAGGCGCAGGCCTACCCACAGAGATCTCCTTAACAAGTGGCGCCGGCAAAATGAGAAAGAGCAGAGGCGTCTCCAACGCGAAGAGCGAGAACTCGGGAGAATACCAGCGTGAAGACGGTCACACGGGGAGAGCACCGGTATCGTCTGGAGGAGAGGGCTTACCACAGAGAACAGGCCATCGCTGGGAGCAAGAACGCCGCCAAGAGCGGGAGCAAGCTCACTGGGCTGCCCGTTCTTCCGCCACTGCTGGAACGAGGCTTGAAACTGCCTGCCGTCAACAACTGCCCGAATGCAGCGATCAGTACAGGGGGTATAGGCAGGATCGGGTCAACCGCCGTCCCGTCCATGAAAGGTTGGGAGCACGCATCCCAATGGACGATCGGCGCCTAAAAATGAGAAGCCCGGATCGGCAAGCCAAAAGATATGCCGACCAGGAGTGGGTACACCACCAGGATGACGGCGAGGGGCACAGCCGCGCCCATATAGGTGGCAAAGGGGGCAATGGTGCCCGCCAGGGCTCAGAAAGAGCCAGAAAAGGAGGGTGCAGCGCCTCCGGAATAGGGAATTGGAAGAAGCAGCTGCTGATGGGAAGAAGCAAGAGTGGCGCCCGAAGGAAAAACCAGATGACACTGACAAGGCGCTGACGTGGCTATGACTTTCTTCCTCCCCTGGATTCATGGCTCCTGCCGGCCGGGGGCACAGGACGAGGTGTATTCGGACTCTGACGAGGCCGAGCACGACGAGCTCGCGGCACAGCTCGTGTTGGCTCAGAAGGCAGCATTTGACAAGCCAGCCAAGCATCGGCATTTAAAGCCGTTGTATGTCAAGGGGTACGTCAACGGAAAGCCGCTGACCAAGATGTTTGTCGATGGCGGCGCAGCGATCAACATCATGCCTTACGCCACCTTCAGAAAGCTGGGCATGACCGATGAAGATCTGCTCAAAACGGACATGATACTCCGTGACTTTGCCGGCAATCCCTTTGACACTCGAGGTGCCGTGCACGTGGAACTGATGATTGGATCCAAGACGCTCATCACGACCTTCTTTGTCATTGATGGCAAGGGGGCATATAGCCTGCTTTTGGGCAGGGATTGGATCCACGCAACTGCTGCATACCTTCAACCATGCACCAAATACTCATACAGTGGGTTGGAGACGACATCGAGATTGTCCATGCTGACGACTCGGTGAGTGTTGCTGCTATTGAACCCACTTACTGGGAATTCGACGGAGTGGAATGCTTCTCCGATCGTGTGTGGGGAGAAGGTCCTGTCAACATCTACGGGAGATCAACAGCCGATCCAAGCAATCGGCTCTCAAAGCTTCTTTTAGATGGATAACCCAACCGACAACAGCGAGGGCAAACTGGGACGTGGGTTCACGTCGGCCGACAAACTGGAAGAGGTAGATGTTGGTGACGCAAGTAAAAAGAGGCCGATGTTCATAAGTTCTAGTTTAGACCCTGATTTCAGAGTGCAATTAGTAGATCGTTTAAAAGAGTTCAAAGACTATTTGCGTGGGACTACACAGAGATGCCCGGATTAGATCGGTCCATTGTTGAGCATAAGTTGCCGATCAAACCTGGATACCGCCCATACAAACAACCCCGCGCAGGATCTACAAGGAGGAGGTATTGGCCGACGTGAAAAAGGAAGTGGAAAGATTACTAGAAGCTAACTTCATTCGGCCGTGTCGATATGCGGAATGGATCTCCAATATTGTCCGGTGTACAAGAAGAACGGGAAGATGAGAGTCTGCATCGACTTCAGGAACCTCAACAAAGCCACTCCTATGGACGGTTATCCAATGCCGGTGGCCGATTTGCTAGTAGATGCTTCGGCCGGTTTGAAATTATAAGCTTTATGGACGGCAATGCAGGTTACAACCAGATCTTCATGGCTGCAGAGGATGTGGCAAAAACCGCCTTCAGGTGCCCCGGCCATATAGGTTTGTTTGAATGGATTGTCATGACTTTTGGTTTGAAAAATGCCGGTGCTACTTACCAGCGAGCCATGAATTACATATTCCATGAGCTGATCGGCAAAATCGTAGAGATCTACATTGATGACGTGGTGGTCAAATCCAGAGGCAAAGAAAGGCACTTAGCCGATTTAAGGAAGACCTGGAGTGCACAAGGAAACACGGTTTAAAGATGAATCCAACCAAGTGTGCATTTGGGGTGTCGGCTGGTGAGTTTCTGGGATTCTTGGTCCACAAAAGGGGCATCGAGGTGGCAAGAAGAGCATGGAAGCAATTGATAAGGTAGTGCCGCCGACCAATCTCAAAGAGCTACAATCGCTGCTCGGCAAGATTAACTTTGTCAGAAGGTTCATATCCAACTTGTCCGAGCGCGTGCTACCATTTTCTCCACTGTTGAAGCTCAAGAAAGATCAGGAGTTCGTATGGGGTGACGTGCAACAAAAGGCTTTCGATGAAATCAAAGAATACATGAAGGCACCACCAGTATTGGTTCCTCCACAACTCGACAAGCCTTTCAAGTTGTACGTGGCGGCCGACAACCTAACAATAGGGTCGGCCCTCATGCAAGAATTCGAGGGAAAAGAGAGAGTCATAGCCTATCTTAGCCGAAAGCTACTGGACCCCGAAACGAGGTATTCGGCTACGGAAAAATTGTGCTTGTGCGTTTTCTATTCCTGTACCAAGTTTCGGCACTATCTATTGAATGCCGAATGCGTGGTAGTATCAGAGTTTGATGTAATCAAGCACATGTTATCAATGCCGATTTTAAGTGGAAGGATCGGTAAATGGGTTTTAGCTCTTCTGAGTTTGATTTGCGTTTTGAATCGGCAAAGGCTGTTAAAGGCCAGATTATGGCTGATTTTGTCACTCACCATCGTGATCCTAACGCTAACATGGTAACCATTGCCCCCTGGGCATTGTTTTTTGATGGATCATCATGTAGCAAAGGTGGTGGAGTCGGGATCATGTTGATTTCTCCCAAGGGGGCACCTTTCAAATACTCTATACCGATCGAGTACCCGGTGACTAATAATCAAGCAGAGTATGAGGCACTGCTTCGAGGATTGCGGTTGCTTGTGGACATTAAGGCAGATGCCGTGGAGAGTCTTCGGTGACTCGGAGTTTAGTGATAGGCAGCTGACAGGTGAGTACGAGTGCAAAAACGACACGCTGCAGGAATATCTGAAGGTTGCCAAGAGCTCCTTAAACAGTTTCGATCAGCAACCTTGCAACATATTCCTAGGGGGCAAAATGAAGAAGCAAACCAGTTGGCTCAGGACAGCATCCGGGTATAGGGAGAATCAAAACATTTTTGCACTTGAGGAAGAGCAAACCACCCCAGAAGATGATCAAGAGATCCCAAGTGATAATCAGGCAGTTGAAGATTGGAGAACAACATTGCCGATTACCTCAGAGACCCATCTAAAAAAGTCTCCCGAAAGCTCAGGTACAAGGCTCTTAAGTTTATACTCTTGGACAATCAGTTGTATTACAAATCCATAGATGGAGTTTTGCTTAAGTGTTTGAACCAAGACGAGGCTAGGAAACTGATGTACGAAGTGCACGAAGGCGTATGTGGTGCACACCAGTCGGCTCACCGTATGAGATGGATAATCAGGAGGACTGGATATTTTTGGCCGACTATGCTCGAAGATTGCTTTGAATACTACAGAGGTTGTCAGGATTGCCAGCGATTGGCAATGTGCAGAGGGCCCCAGCATCGGCCATGAATCCGATCATTAAACCATGGCCTTTCAGAGGATGGGGCATTGATTTGATGGCCAGATCCACCCTCCATCTAGCAAAGGACACAAGTTTGTTCTGTTAGCCAGATTATTTCACTAAGTGGGTTGAAGCCATCCCATTGAAGAAGGTGACATCAGAAACATGGTGTCCTTCGTCAGGGAGCATATTATTTACCGATTCGGCATTCCTCAGTCCATCACTACCGATCAGGGAACTCAGTTCACCTCCTCTGAGTTTTGCGACTTTGCCGAAGGGATGGGGATTAGGCTATATAATTCTTCACCTTATTATGCACAGGCCAATGGACAGGCAGAAGCTTCTAACAAAATCATGATTAAGATTATTCAGAAGAAGATCGAAGAAAAACCTAAAAGGTGGCACTTGGTACTCAACGAAGCTTTGTGGGCTTACCGAATGGCTTGTCATGGGTCGACTCAGACGTCACCATACGAGTTGGTCTATGGGCATCACGCAGTGCTACCATGGGAGTTGCAATCGGGATCAAGACGAATTACATTGCAGAGCGACCTAGCTAAAGAAGATTATAAAGATTTGATGATGGATGAGCTAGAGGATTTGCATTTGATTCGTCTCAAAGCCTTGGAAAATATTGAAAGGAACAAGATACGCGTTGCCAAGTACTACAACTCGAAAGTGAAAGAAAAAGGATTCGAAGAAGGAGACTTGGTTTGGAAAATTATCTTGCCGATCGGTACCAAAGACAAGGTATTCGGCAAATGGTCCCCTAACTGGGAAGGGCCTTTTCGGGTTGGGAGAGGTGTTCCCGGTAACGCGTACATTCTAAAAACCCTCCAAGGAGAAGAGTTTGCTAGGGCGATTAATGGACGTTATCTAAAGAGATTTCATCCTAGCGTGGAGGTCGGTGCATAGTGGAATCAAGAACTTGCGGGCACCGACGGCCGATACGAAGTTGTATCGCCCTTAGCACAAAAATGGCCGATAGATCTATCGCCCTTAGAGCAAAAAACAGCCGGCACGGCATGTGTCGCCTTTAGCGCAAAAAACGCAGAAATACAGGGCCAAGTGCACGCGGTACTGTGCAATCGGCTAGATAAATCAAACACTCAACAAGCACAGAACGAGAGAACGGGTTGTACACACGAACGTGGTAGAGTGGAGCATTGTTCATAGTGGGGGCTGTGCAAAAGGTGCAGATCAGTTACCGAACACCCTGTTGATGACCGTCTGCGGGTTGGTGACTATGGTGAGGGCGTGAGCATGATCCTCGTAGGATTCCAGAAAATCGTCGATCTGTGCGACATCTTCTGGGACGCCCGCCGGGGAAGCCAACCGGCACCACGGAGAAGTCCTCCTCGGTGCGGACCGTCAGCGCCGATAGCCCCAGCACCACGCCGTGGTGCACGCCCTGCAGGGCGACCTGCTCGACGCGGCGTGCACATTGGCCAGGCGCGCCTCGGCGGTGTCGCCCTGGGCGTTCACCCGATCTGCGACGGCGTTCGCCGCCATCTTCAGGCGCTCCAGCTCTTCAGACAGCGCTGTGAACGACGAGTTGGAATGGATCGATTAAAAGATCAACAAGAACGACCGAAAGCCGATCTAGGATTGGGTGTCATACCCGTGATTGCGTCAGCGTGATTGCCGCAGAACTGCCGGCGCTGGTCCTCCCACTCCAGCTGATCGATCCCGTACTGCTTCGAGACGGCGGCCAGCTCCTCCCGGGACTCATCCCGCAGCGCCATGAAGTTCAAGGCGTCGTTGTGGTCGTAGAGGTCGTCGTCGGAATCCCGGTCCGGGTTCGCCTCCCAAGGATGGGAGTGGTAGGAGAGGTCGTCGGAGGAGCTCGACGAACCCGATGGCGGAGCTCCTGGCCCTCCCGTGCTGGAGAAGGCCTGGTGTGCCCCCCGGCGGTGGAGATGACGGGAATCCTGCCGGCAAACAGTGACAGGGTGTAAGCGGGGTTTTCAAGAAAGTGCCACAAGGGCGTAGGCGAGAAGTCCTACCCACGCTGACGGAGGCGCCGAGCACGACTCCCTCGGCCTCCTCGGTCGCGGGCGCTTGCCGCGACCATCGTGGCTCGCCATTGTACTTGGAGATTAGGGTTTCCTGGGGCGGAGCGAGCAAGGAAGCCGAAGCGGCGAGAATACTAGAGAAGCAAAGGCGAGATGGGGAAGAAGGCAAGCCTCCGGGGGCAATTATAAAGGCGGAACAGTGATCGTGGCGGATGTCCCGGGTAACACGCAGAATATCAACCGGCGGACTGGGGTTTTTCCCCACTTCCCAGGATGGGCCTCTACAGTAACGGGCTGTGCGAACCGCCTAGATACGCCTGCGTGTTCGGCAGAAGCAGGGTCACCTGGCTTCGGCAAAAATTACTGATTTAGATGTTCGGGGCGAACACTTGCCAGATTGCCGAACAGGTTTATAAGGCGGTTAATCACGATGTCTTCGAAGCAATAACCGATTGAATGAAAGATACAGATATATCACAAGAAGGTGTTTAGGTCATTCTGACATGGGATTGCTGAAATTAAAAGTTTGTTACATAGTCATCTCAGTTGTTCAAGAATTGGGTTATAGCCGCCAGAGCATCGGCTTTGACCTGATTGGCATGCTCCAGTGCCTTTTGGTCCTCTTCTTCGGTGCCTTGTGCTTGTGAAAGCCTTGCATTAAGCTTGATGTCCTCATCGAGCGCCAGTGACAGTTTGGAGGATGCTGCCTCAATGATGTTCGGCAGACCAAACAGTTGAGAGGAGCATGACTGAATTGTCAGAGTTGACTTGAGCTAGTTGAGCTTCCAGTTCAGACTTCCTCTTGCAAATCTTTTAGCTGAGTTTCAAGAGTTCCCTGAGAATTCTTGGCCTCTTGGAATTGGGTATACAGGTCATTAACCTCCTGGGTGCATTTGGATTTGGCAGACTGCAGGTCGGTGCTCTTAATTGCTCGTTTCACCCTGGCAAAGCTGTCATCTAGTTTAGACACAGCTTGCAGATGGAGCCTCAGATTTTCTGGAATATCTTCAACAATGGGCTCGAGGAAGTTTTTGACCTCATCGGCGTCTCTGACTAAGGACAAGATGTCTTGATTTAGAAAGTTTGTTATGTTGCTCAGGACATCTTGGACGAATGCCGATGGTCTTTGGGCCACCGTTCTTTTGCTCAGGAACTCGCTAACATCAAATGCATATTTGGAAGCCGGGCTGGCAGAGGTCTGTGTTAACTCAGACAGGTTAGCCGACTGGGGTAAGATATGAAGGAGGAATAGAGTGAGAAATTAATTCTTACTTGACGAATCGGCTGATTGATGGAGTCTTGGTCTGGTTGAGAACCGGATGGGCCAGCAGGGTCTGGAGTTGAGCCGATGAAAGTCTCATCAACCGTGTTATTGTATCTGTGAATTGCTGGTCAGTCAAGAGAGGCAAGAATCTGCCGGTTGAAAGGAAGGTTGAGGGACCTACCAATGTTGACATCATCCGGGTTCTGGGTGTTCATTTCCCCGGCGTCAGCATGCTCATCATCTTCCAAGGTAATAAAGATTGGGGGCACTGTTGTTTGGACATTTTCTTGTTCAGGGGAGGAGGCCTGTAGTGGCATACAAGCCAGTCAAGAGTAAGTTAATAATGATGGAAGAACCAAAACGTCTTACCTTTGAGGGAGGTGTGTTTTGCTTGGTCTTGGTTTGTCTGGAGCTGGAAGTGTCCTCAGTGGCCTTTCTCTTCTCTCTTTTAGCTGAGAGGGTGGTTAATGAAGCTGCTTGGGATTTCATAAACCGAGACAATGAAGGAGCACTGTGTCCCAGGACAGTGATTGGGCCTGCTTGATGATATTGGATAGGCCTAATGTTGGGATTGGGTGTGAAGTCCTGTGGAAGTTTTGAAAGAGTTAGAAATCTCAAAGATCAAATACTAAAGTAGCAGATGATTTGTTATTGTACCTCATTGTCTGAGCTAAAATCTGCTTGGATTTCCAGGCACATGGGATGAGCTGGGCTGTTGAAGATGTGATCATGCCATTCTTGCCACCAGGACTCAAAAAGGGGATGAGCAGACTGGATCAAGTGGAATGGTACTGGTTTGTAGTCTGGCAGGTCTTGCCCCAGGCTGAATACTCGATGGGCCTGCATCCCGATTGTGATCCGCTCTTTGGACTGAATTTGCTCCCTGGGCCTGATTATGGTGGAAAAGATGAGTTTTGGGGGGGAGCTGTCCACAACCTAATTGCCTGGCTGCTATATTAGGATGATAGAATTCATAAGTGTGCTTCACTTGTCTTCCCCTGTTGAATTCGGCTGGTAGGATGGATGCAGGTTTGATAAATGAGTTGAAAACTCCTGTGGCCATTTCATCTATGCAGCCATCATCAAAGCTGAATTTGATAGGGAAAGTGAGGTTGTCATTCTCTCTGTAGGGTAACCAGAGCACCTGATTGAAGCCCTTGAAGAATAATTTGAAGAGATTGCCAATACTCTTGTTGATAGTTATAGCAGTGGCTGCTTCCCCATAAGTTTGGCAAGCTTTCTCTGTGGCTTCTTCACCCTCAGCAAAGTTGCTAGAGGGAAAGCTGAGGTTGTCCAATGGCACAGCAATGATTTGATGCATGTATACTGAAACCACATCTGAACAAACCACCAGGGACCATTGACACAATCAATTGGTGGCAGTCTATCTGTGCTTTCATGGGTGGCATGATACATTGAGTGGAGATTTGATGCATCATGTGGTATATAGATCCCAGGAGGAGTTTGCCTAGAGGGATTTGTTTTCCTTTGGATAATTTATCAGCCAGTGCAATGTAATTGAGGGTTGGCTCGTTGGACCTCCCACAGAAGATGAATCTGCACAACCACATGTTCAGAAAAGCCCTGCGCTCTGTCTCTGCTATTGGGCCTGATACTTTGTTGTGGATTTCCACATACTTCATCCACCCCACGCTGACATCGATGGACCTCTGGGTGATTTTCTCTAATAGCTCATCAGCATTCATGGTCGAAGTGATGTTCAGACCACTCATCATGAAGACATCAGCTAAAGTGATTGTCATTATGCCATGGCCGAACACAAAAGCATTAAGAGCGTCTGACCAAAAATGAGAAGCCGCTATGAGCAATGGTTCATTTTTAGGCATGTCGGCCAGAGACAGTTCCAGAGCATGATGAATGTCTTGGGTTCCCAGTGAGGACCGATTTCGCCTGGATTCTTCTATACCAGTTCCTCCAACCGGTGACAGCAGGTAGGGCCAGTTCTTGAAGGTGTACCGCCACCTGTTCGATGAAATGACCCCGTACTTGAAGGGGATTCTGTTGGTTTCCATACCGATGATGTTGGTTGGATTGGAGTTCCCCATTGGACCCAAGAAATAAGAATCAGGGATCCGCATCGCATGGAATCAGGATTTTCCCTTAGGGCCTAGAAGGAGAATGTGTGCGGGGGAAGCTAAATGAGCCGAATACCAATGTAAATTGACCGAATGCGTTAAGAGAAAAAGTGAAGTTCACCTCTGGAATCTCGTCATGGGTCGCCATTGCAGAGCTCGGATGGAGGTTGAAGCTGTTGGCAATTTGAGGAAGACGCGGAGCTTGAGGCGATACTGACCTAGAATGCGCGATGGACTTGCGAACAATTTCAGAACAAATACCTTTGTTCGGAAATTGAGGGGGCATGTGTTAACACAGAATTTTTGCACTATGACAAGTGGGCCAGCACGGCGCAGGTTCGGAGAAATCACCACCTGAGGGATTCGGTAAATAACAAGCACGGTCGGCTAATCCGATCGATTCGGCAAGGCTGTGGAGACGACTGGTCAAACGAGGAGTGGATTCGGCAATATGGCGCTGCGGTCGGCTACCTCAGGCTAAGTCGGTTTGCGACAAAACGGCATGTCAGAAGATTTGGCAACAGGAGATCTCGTCATTGTTAGCACGTGCCGATTATTAAGGGAGGCTTGGAGCAGAAGGCATCATATTTTAGATAGTTTCCTGATTTTATCGTTGTAATCGTATCCTTCTAGGACTCGTAGAGCACCAGGGTATAAGTATAAACTCGGAACCACTGTAAAGAAAGATAATCAATACAACCAACCCGGCCCCGCGCCGTCTTCGAGTCCAAGTCGTGTCGTCGTGTTCTTCGAGAGGAGCCATCGATCCGTCGACCTCCGTAAGTCCGGACAACCTTGTTATCATGTCTAGTATCGTGCGGCGGATTTAGATATGGTGCAAGTAGTCTCGTACGTTAAGCTTAGTATCATGCGGCGGATTTAAGTTATGACGGGAAGTTTTGCTTATGCCTCGTATCGTGCGGCAGATTGAGTCATAAGTAAAAATAGTTATCGGCTCTGTAGATTTGGCAGATCTAATAGATTCATTAAGTTATCATGTGTTATAGTTTTATAATGTTATTTCGTTGTAACACTTCATTGCCCAATCTAGATCTTGCTCGGTTCGGCTTCATCTTGTATAAGATCTATCCTGTCCTTTTACGATTATTTTGTAAGACTTCATACGATAGATCTATTGTTTGTAATAGCCGATTCGACCATATCTAGATTGCCACATGGTGAGGGTTCATGCATGTTGAGTATGCTTGATCTATGATATAGCTAGGTGTCGTGCGGCAGGCGCAGGCTTTAGATTAGTTAATCATGCTTAGTTTGTATGTTCAATCCCCATGGACCCCAACTCGGTTGTACAATCGAGATTGGTTAAGCTTTAACTTATATTTAATACATCATGCAAATACGATTCTCATGCAAACGTATTCGGCAACCTGTTATTCACGAAACTCGTTCATCTTGCCGAACAATTTAAACCTGTTGGCAGATAGCTTTCATAGCTATATGTCGTCGTAAGTGGCTTCAGGGCCATATATTTGGAACTGTCTGGTCATACCCGGCACGTTCCAGCTTTGTATTTAATAGTTTTATTCCCTTGTTAGTTGCAGGGCAAACTGACTGGCACGCCGGACTCTGAGCACCCGGGCCACATTTGAAGCCAGCTCCTTCGGCTTGCTGTGTGTTGGCACAGTGCGCCACTTTTTGTGCCAACAGTGAACTCTAGGGTTTAAAAAACGAGAAGTCCGAAAACAAAGCGAGCAAGCCGGGAGAGCAAACGCACTAAACCAGAGCACTCAGAAGGATCCCAGACTGTCCGGGCCTGGAGTGCCGGACTGTCCGCCAAGGCCGGACGTCCAAGCCGGGGTGTGTCGGACTGTCCGCCGGCCAGAGAAACTGAAAAACAGCAAAGCATGCTTGATGAAAGCTCCCTGGTGGGTTCCGGACTGTCCGCGAAGAACATGGCGGACTGTCCGCAAGTCAGGTTCGGGCCTGGTCCGAACAGCACAGCAGCTGCTGTCCGAACCCAACCCGATGCCCGGACTGTCCGGGGGAAAACCACGGACTGTCCGTGTAACAGAACCGACCAATTTATAAGAGCACAAGTAAGAAATTCCCGCCGAGGACAGGAAATTTGTGGCACTTGAGCCCCTATAAACCCGGTAGTCCGTGAAATCACGAGGGATTTCAAACTTTCCAAGATCAACAACATAGGATCGTAATATTCAGCATCGACCGTCGTACGACAGAGATTACACAAATAGTTCGGAGTAGCAACTTAGTTATTACAAACCATGTTCGTACTAAAGTAGCGGAAGCTTAACTTAAACCTAGTCTTGAAATCACACAAACACTCACACATAGTTCATTACAGTTGTGCCATTTAGTAGTCATCCTTAACATAGCAAAAGAGACGAATGGAAGAGGTCCTTGCCCGTGACCTAGCTATCACCCGAGGCTGGAAAGAGACAATTGCTGCAATAACCATGGAAGACCTGGCCATCTGCAACAACAAAAGGGTAGAACCCTGAGTACGAGAAGGTACTCAGCTAGACTTACCCGCCTTAAACCAGAAATAAAGTGACACCAAGGAGTATGCAAGGCTAGTATATATGAAGGCTGGTAATAGACCACATTTTTGCATAAAAGCCATTTTGTTAATTAAGTAGTTCTCCTGCCCTTTAGCTGTCAATTTAAATGGTAATTATCCTATTTACTAGATTAGCAAACTGCACTATAACAAACATGGTAGTGATCCAACGATCACCAAAAATGAAACAAACAGACCGAGTGACCATTTCCAAAAGTATTATGATAGCTGTCTCGTGTTCCACATTTTTCAGTATCGAGGTCGATCAGCGTTCGAGTCAAGTGCTCACTATCCAGGAGCGATGGCGATTATAATCGATTCCTAACCAGCTGGTGATTTATTTCCCACACAAACCACACCCACCCGTCGGTGAGCTACAGATGACCACAACATTGTTCCAGGAGTCGCGGTTTCAACCGCCACCATCACACCCGGAGGCAAGCCCGACTGCCAAGGAGTTGGACTTAACCACCATCACCCGGGTCTTACTATTCGCGCCCCCGCGTCCCACTAACTCTCCACCGTGGCTTCGGCTGATGCGTAGGACTTGAGAGCCGGCCTGGAACAATGAGCGGCTTCGCGGTCGGAACGAGTTATCCTTCCAGCTAAATGTGGGACATGCGTTCAACATGACAAGAAGTCTATCTTACAAGATACTGATTCCCATAAAACACGGCTAGAAATACTATAGCATACACTACAGGAATCTGCCGATCTCCATTTTTCTCAACACTCAGTTATCCCACTTAATGGAAATGTCCGGTTAATCGGCCAAGTAACCACCTATTACTCGCGGGTAACATGAAGGTTGCCCGACTTCTACCGGTCTAAGCAATTCTAAGCATAACTCGGTCCTGATTCTATACAGGTATCAAGGATAATATTTCAAGATAACAAGGTATGAATAGTGATGCATCAACGGTATCAAACAACTCCTATACTTAATGCAACAAACATAAACAGATTAAGTTAATTATAAACTGTAGGTAGTTAGAAATGCTCCGGGGCTTGCCTTTCTCGAAAGTGCTCGGTTGGTGATTCGGGCACTCCGGAAGTTCTTCTTCAAACTCTTCCCGACAGCTCCTGGTTCCTGCTCCTGGGCTGCTCCTCGTTTTCCTCTGTTATCACTGTGTCTCTCTACCGAACCTGTTATGATGCATATGCGAGAGTGAATGGACGATACATGGGCATAGAAAATGCATTGCAATTGAATTGACCGAATAGGTGCATATTTCCTCTCCGGTAGAGTACAACACCCTATTTAGAGAGAAGCTACCACTTATGCAAAGCACCGTCAACATGCATACACTGAAAGACTATTTTACCCCTGCTGGTTCCACATAAAAGAGACGTAAAAGCTTAATTTAAATAACTCAATTCTTCTACTAAAAACAAGCTTATAACTGCACCTCATAGCTAACAGCTTTAGAAAAATCTATAAAAATTACTGTAGGTTCCTAACAAAAAATAAAGCATACTGTACAAATTTCAGGACAATACATATCTACATAATTCTGTATGAAAAAGACAAATATCAGGGTGAAAAGGTACTTTGAACTACACCCTAGCTTAAAAGTGTCAAACAACAAATTTCATATTTTTGTTTAGAGCTTTTTAGCATAAGAACAGTTTATAAAAATTATGAGACTCAATTCCATATATTTTAATTACTACAAATTATATAAGAAAACAACATTTAATTAATTTAAGGTTAACTTCAAATTATTTCACAACCAAACAGTAGTTATCATTTTCTGTGACTCTACATCATCTACACAGTTCATCAAAACAAGTCCCATATTTTCTGAGCAAGACATGATTTATTATGCATTAAACAAGATATCAGCCTAAACATAAATTAATTACTACTGCACATAAAAATTATTATAACAGGGCATATTATATTTTTCATGTACAGATCTCATCAAAACAAACTTAACAAAATTGGTTTCACATTTATTGGATTAACAGAACAAAAGATATGAATTAAACAAGCATTATCAGCATTTCTGAAAAACATATATCCAAAAACTCCAAACCCTAACTGCTACACACACCCGACACCACTGTACCCAAGAGACTGACGACTGGGGCCCGAGGTCAACGAGACCCCACCTGTCATACGCATGAAAACAGAGGCGAGGTTGACCTCGCCGGAGCTCGCCGACGGCGGCTCCTCCGGCGAAACCAACTCCACCGGCGGACTCTACTCAACCATCCGCGCCGAACGGTACCACTCTCGACCTAGCGACACGACGGATCGAGCACGACGCCGGCAATGGCGGCCACGGCGGCGCGGGCTCACCACGCCGGGCAACTCCGGCCATGCCGAGGCTAACCAAAACGCGATTTCCACTCTCCGAACTCCCACGGATCTAGCGCAAGGCTCGGACGCTACGGATTTCACTCCGAAAGCTTGGACCACGCCATGCCATTCTCCGGCAACAATGGCGGACGGCGGCGATGGCGGACCGAGGCAACCAAACCCTAATCGGCTAAACCGACTTCACTACCTTCTTCCTGGACGCACACTGACTCACGAACACTAGCTAAAGCATCTGGGAACCCACGGGAAGGGAGTCGACCACGGCGGACCGAGCTCGCGGTCATGGCGGCCATGGTGGACGCTGTCCCGCGACTTACCTAGGCTTTAACAGCGGGAGCTGGCTACGGCAAGCGAAGCAGGAGACGAAGGCGAGGTTGGCGGTGGGTTTTGCGGGGCGAACGCACGGCGGAACGTCGGCGGACGGCGGATTCCCCCTTTTCGCCCGCGCGGTCGCCGACGAGAGCTCGGAGCGAAGGCAGAGGGGAGAGAGCGCGTCTGGGAGGAGGAAGGCGTGCGCGGGCGCTTAAGCACGCCACGCCGCGCGCGCTGGCTGGCCTCGGTCGGGAATCGAATGCCACGCGGCATTCTTCCCCTGCGCGCGGTCGGCCACGACGCCGGCGATTCAAACTGAATCGCGTGATTCAGTTGCTCCTTTGGCCGACTGATAGGCGATCTTTGAACGCGATTAACTCACTAACCACTCCATCAAACGCTAAACCAACTGCACCATTGGTTAGAGCTATACACCGACTGCAACTTTGGTTATAGGATTGATCACTGGTTCGGCTTGGATTAGGCTTGAGAAACTGCTAAACATGGCTTGACCAAACTGAAAATCAGCTTTAGGACTTAGGAATTTTCCAAGTCTAAAACCCTTCCAATTCTGTCTTGTGGACCTAAAACACCATGCTAAACCCATTTCATGAGTTGGTCCTTAAACAACTTTTGTTCTATACTAAATTCTACACATTTGCTTTAGGGCCCACAGCCATGCAAAGCTTCTATCAAGGAGGTCTTTGTTAGTCAAACAAAAGGACTTTAGAGGCTCTATAGGGTCGACTAGGGTTTAACTACTTGATTAGGCAAAATGACTAGCATAAACATGCCTTCATTTTGACTCCTCAACAAGGTTAGATGGTTAGAAAGACTTAACCACTCCAAAGCAAGACAAGCAACACTTCATCAAAGCAAACTTATAAGCAAGCAAGCACATGAAATGACATTTTATGTGAGAAAAAGAATAACATATGAATGCTTCATGATCATGAGATGATTATGCATGATGAGAAATGATGTCATGCTAGCTTAACACCAGAGGTGTTACAGCCCTTCCCCCCTTAAAGAAATCTCGTCCCGAGATTTACTGACCATTGCTTATGGAACGATGGATAAACTTTTTGAAGATAGTCTTCCGTTTCCCAAGTTGCATCTTCATCGTCATGATGACTCCATAGAACTTTATACACCTTTACTAAGCGATTGCGAGTTACTCTTTCTTTGCTGTCCAAAACTCGCACGGGTTGCTCCTGATATGTGAGGTCTGATGCTAGCTTCAACTCCTGAGGTTCTATTCTTTCTTCCGGTACACGTAGACACTTCTTTAACTGTGAAACATGAAAGACCGGGAAGATTGAGCTCATAGCTTCGGGTAACTGAAGTTGATATGATACTTCCCCTTTTCTCTTTAAGATACGATATGGTCCAATATATCTCGGCGCTAACTTCTTTTTATGCCGAACCTTTGCACTCCCCTCATCGGAGTTACTTTTAAGTAAACATTATCTCCTTCCTGAAACTCTAACGGTCTTCTTCTTTTATCAGCATAACCTTTCTGTCGAGATTGAGCTGCTTGTAAGTGTTGATGAATGACTTGAACCTTTTTCTCAGCTTCTGCCACGAAGTCAATTCCAAAATATCTCCTTTCCCCTGGTTCAATCCAATTTAACGGAGTCACACACTTACGTCCATATAAAGCTTCAAATGGTGCCATCTTGATACTCTCTTGATAGCTATTATTGTACGAGAACTCTGCTAACGGTAGCCATGATTCCCATGATCCTTTAGAGGATAACACACAAGCTCTGAGCATATCTTCAAGCACTTGATTCACTCTTTCGGTTTGACCTGCGGTCTGAGGATGATAAGCTGTACTGTGAATCAACTTTGTCCCCAAACCCTTATGTAACTGCTGCCAAAAGTGCGCGGTGAACTGAGATCCACGATCTGAAACAATTGTCTTTGGTATTCCATGTAAACGCACTATCTCTTTGATGTAGATATCTGCATACCGAGGCGGTCGATATCCGGTTTTGACGGGAATAAAGTGAGCAGATTTGGTCAAACGATCCACTATTACCCAAATAGAATTATTTCCTTTTTCTGAGGTGGGTAATCCGGTTATGAAATCCATACTGATGTCTTCCCATTTCCAAACAGGTACAGATAACGGTTGTAACAACCCTGCAGGTTTCATATGCACTGCCTTAACTCTGCAACAAGTATCACACCTGCAACATAGGCTGCTATCTCTTCTTCATCTTGGTCCACCAAAAACGAGATTGTAGGTCATGATACATCTTACTGCTTCCTGGGTGAAGAGATAACTTAGATAAGTGGGCCTCATCTAAGATTTTATCCTTGAGATCTTTGTTCTTTGGCACGACAAGACGATCCTGAACCATAACACTCCTTGTTCATCCATCTTAAAAGAAGTTAAAGGATCTTTTAACATCTTTCGCTTGATATGAGTAACTCCTTTATCTGACTTCTGAGCTTCCATGATTGACTCTCTAGCGAGCAACTTTAACTGAATGTTGAACAAAACTTCTGGATGTATCAGGTTAACTTTTCTTCAAACAACGGTTGCACCACACACAGTGCGAGGATTTCCGACTTAAAGCATCTGCAACCACATTGGCCTTTCCTGGGTGATAGTGAACTTGCAAGTTATAGTCCTTTATCAGCTCCAGCCATCTTCGCTGTCTCATGTTCAACTCAGGTTGAGTGAAGATATACTTCAGACTTTTGTGATCGGTATAGATGTTGCACACATTTCCCAACAAGTAGTGTCTCCATATCTTTAGAGCCTGCACTACTGCCGCTAATTCCAAATCATGTGTAGGGTAGTTAACCTCATGCTTCCTCAACTGTCTCGAAGCATACGCTATCACGCGTCCATCTTGCATTAGCACACAACCCAAACCTATCTTGGATGCGTCACAAAACACATCAAAAGGTTTCTCTATATCTGGTTGAGCCAAAACAGGGGCAGTGGTCAGCAGTTCTCTTAAAATTCGGAAAGCTGCTTCACACTCCTCTGTCCAGATAAACTTCATATCTTTTTGCAACAACGAGGTCATCGGTTTTGCGATCTTGGAGAAATCCGGAATGAAACGACGATAGTAACCAGCCAAACCGAGAAAACTTCTGACTTCTGTGACTGATGTTGGCGCCTTCCAATCCATAACCTCCTGTACCTTTCCCGGATCTACTGAGATTCCATCTTCCGATAACACATGACCGAGAAAATGAACTTTCTTTAGCCAAAATTCACACTTGCTGAACTTAGCATACAACTTATGCTCTCGAAGCTTTGTTAGAACTATCTTTAAGTGTTCCGCATGAGCTTCTTCGTTTTCTGAGTATATCAAGATATCATCCAAAAAGACTATCACAAACCGATCCAACTCAGGCATAAACAGGAATTCATTAGGTACATAAAGTATGCAGGAGCATTTGTCAAGCCAAACGACATGACAAGGTACTCATACAAACCCGTACCTAGAAAAAGCCGTTTTAGGTATATCTTTGGGCCTGATCTTGATCTGATGGTATCCTGACCTTAAGTCTATCTTGGAAAACACTCTGGCTCTTGTCAACTGATCAAAAAGGATATCAATCCGAGGTAAAGGATACTTATTCTTGACTGTTACTGCATTCAAAGGCCTATAATCCACACACATACGCAGACTTTTATCCTTCTTTCTTCACACAAAGAGTGCAGGACATCCCCACTCGGAGGAACTTGGTTGAATCAAACCCTATCCAACAACTCTTTCAACTGAACTTCAACTCCGCTAACTCATTAGGAGGCATACGATACGGCCTTTGGATATAGGTGCTGTTCCAGGTATCAACTCTATTGCAAACTCCACATCCCTATCTGGAGGTAAACCAGGTAACTCATCTGGAAACACATCCGGAAACTCACATACTACAGGGATTTCCTGCAGATCTGCACTTGCACTGCACAACTCATAGCACTGAGATTAAGATGGTCAGAAGAAAACACTTGAAATCTTTTGTTTCCTCGGGGTCCCTCAAAGAAATTATCCTTTTCCCGGTATCTAAGATCACTCCCCACTTTTTCATCCAGTCCATTCCGAGGATAACATCCAAGGATAGACCTGGCATGACTACTAGGCTTACTCGATACCGCTTACCTTCCAAAAGAGTAGCTCCACATACCACTTGATTAGACAACACACTTGCACTAGCTGAATTATTCGAAACCCAAAATCCATTGTTACCATTTCCTGACTAGCTTAAGTGCAAATGCTTGACTTACAAAGAATGGGATGAACCAGAATCAAACAAAACAACTGCAGAGATATTGTTGATAGAGAACATACAGCTGTTACAGGCTCACCCTCTGAGATGCCTTCCAAAGAGGTATGATGCACACGAGCTTGCACTGGATTAGACTTCCTTCTTGGGCTAGGAATGTCCTGGACAGATGTCCTTCTTGCCACAGTTGTAACATGGCCCCTTGACGTAGCTGCCTGCGAAGTTCTGATTTTCCCTGTCCTGCTTTGTACTGCGATGTCTGACCTTTTGCCACTTTCTGGACCTTAGCTTGCTGCTGTTCCTGAAAACGACGCTGAGGAGGCTTGAACCGTGCTCCCTGTGCTGCTACACGAAACTGAGGATGATTCGCCACTTGATTTCTGCTCTGGTGTGCTCCTGAATCAAAAGTTTTCTTGCGGGCTTTAGATGCACTGTAGAGATTGTTGTGGTTTTCTTGAGTCAAACAGTCACTAACGAAGTCATTGAACTGGGTTCTGGAAGAATCCCATGACTTCAAAAAGTTTTGGACTTAAGCCCCTCTTCATACTGGCAATCTTCTTTGCATCGGTGTTGACATACTCTGGCGCGTAACGAAGATAGATTGTTTGAAAGCATGAAGATATTCAGCCATTGTTTTGGTACCCTGAGTCAAACTCAAAAACTCTGTTACTTTCATAGCCATTAAACCGGGAGGAATATAATGGCCTCGAAAAGCCGCTGTAAACTGCTCCCAAACTATAGGTTGATTGACCGGAAAAGTGGTGCGATGATGTGCCCACCATATACCAGCCGGTCCTTGCAACTGATGAGCTGCGTATTCCACCTTCAGAGATTCTGTCAGACGAAGCAACCTAAACTTTTGCTCGACGGTGTTGATCCATTCATCTGCTTCCAAAGGTTCCACTGCTTCCTTGAAGATTGGAGGCCTGGTGTCCAAGAAATCCTTAAACGAACTGTACTGATTAACATCTTGACCTCCCTGACCTGCCGCTCTACGGGTATTCTCGGCGATGTTCCTGAGATTCGCTTCCATATTGCGTTGCATAGCTTCCATGTTGCGCTGACTTCCGAGGAACTGAGCAAAGAACTGCTCGGCGTTGTAAGGAGGAGGAGGAGGAGGAGGATTATCACCCTCGTCCTGACCATTCCCGCCATCCACCCGCTACACCACTGGCACCGGGTCCCACGACGAGTATTCACCATCTGCATAGCCAACCAATAATCGATTAGTGATGCCATATATACAGACCAAAATGCGCAATGATTGCAGTACTGTATCTGAACATAGTTCATACAATAAGGCACATTCACAAGTCGTTCCACATAGATAACATCACAAACAGACTATAGGAAAAAGCACTTAAAACTCGCATGGACACGAACGGATAAGCACAACGATAGCCGGATACTTAAAACGATTCAAAGGTAGCAACAAGGTTCTTAAGCTTACAACACATCAAAGGTTCCACAGATCCAACATAACCGATACACAAGACCATAACGATAAACATCGAGACCTAAACTCTAATCGCTCTCAGCATCTGACACATGACCCTCGACATCATCGGCTCCATCATCTTCCTCTTCTTCTTCTTCTTCTTCCTGATTAGCGAAGAGCATTCCTCCATCTTCATCACCGCCATCAGCAAGAACAACTCCCAACTCCCCATCTATCTCGGCTGCACCTAGAGGATAGTATGGATGAAGCTGGTTGTGAAGGCGATGCACTTCCTCGTGGAGGTTGTCGTTGTAGGCTTCAGTTGTCGCCAGCTGCTGCTCCAAGGTCACTATACGAGCTCTCAAGTCCATCTCTTCTTCCCACGCTTGGTTTCGCTGCTGAAGAAGCCTTACCATCTGATTATCCGCACTCCGATTAGCATGCTTCTCACGCCCTAGCTGCTCTTGCAGCCTGATGATCTCTTGAGCTGCGACTACATTCCTGCGAACCACCTGATCCTTTTCTATGGTCATCTGTTTCAACTCTCCCTCCATCTTTTCCACTTCCTCATCAAACTCACGCTGAACTTGCCTCTTCTCATTCTTAACCTGGTGATAAGACTCAGTCATACTGCACAAACTGTGTTGCATGACCGCATACCCCTTCATTACCGCATACATGGCGCTTGCTGCCGGACCATCACATGCCTGAAGCTCACTAGGACTACCCTCATCCGCTTCCTGCCTGGTCTGTACCCAAACATCCATGAATGGGTCAGCTCTTGGAAACACTCCTGCTAAAGCTCGACTGAGGTCTTCCGGGAAACGCTCCATAATGTCCCTGAGAATAAGGAATGCTGCTGACTGCGCACCTTCACAAGGATCCCTTCCCTTGCTCTCATACATCCAACCAGACCATTCCGATCCTTCTTCCCTGGGCTTCACCACTGCAGTAACATACACCAGGGTGGTGTCTCCCAGAGGCTCCTTTGACCAGAAGTAGCGAGGCTCCTTACCATCCGGGTATCCCACAGAACGCAGAACCCTCCAAAGCAACGTAGGTGTCCCAAAAACATCCAAAAATTTTGCCTTGCACCTCTCCGACCTAGGTGCCAACTGGTGCCTGGGGACCTTGCCGCCCGTTGACTTACGTGCGGTTTCCTTAGTTCGTCCCATCTGTAGCAAGATTATCATGATACATAAGCATAGGTTTTTCCAACTCGAGAATGAATCCATAAAAGGGTGGAAGTAATGCAAAAAGGAAAGAAAGCATTATGCCATGATATGTATATGTATGAAAAGCGTTCCGTACGTCCTTTCCACTACATAAGAACTATGCGGTGGCAAACCACGATACTCTCATACGTTAACTATTTCATTCTAACGGTGCGTAGTTAGTGTACCTGCAGAAGATTCATTTCAGCCCTTGCCCCACAGTATGATAATTATGCATTGCTGAAATTTAAATCTAGATACTCACCTAGGTGTACACCCCGTATACACGTAAGCAGTATATGCACCCATTTAACAGTATCACCCCCGTTATTGCGTACCTTCCCCTGCACCCGTGTATCAACGTGTGTAGGTTCCAACACCAACTAACACTCCCCTAGGTCGACGGTTGTTCGACCATGCTCTCACAACTCTCCTTACCTTAGCGTAGAGGCAACTGATCCATACATTACCATTCCGAAGATAGCACCCATACAATTTCACCCTTGCCGTATGGACGACAGAATAAACGAAAATCAAGTATGATGCAAGACCCCTCCAAGTTAGTACTTAAATAAGCCACCTGAGATCCTATGGGCATAAAGGATATGACCACTGGCACACTTATATATATTTTTAAATTTTTTTTTTCTTCTACACCGACTTTGTGAATTTTTGAAAGTAATCTTTGGACTCCAAATTCTTTTTATTATCCAAAATTTAGCCCTACGAACAGTACCCGCTGAATTATGCTCCGATGCCAGCTGTAACAGAACCGACCAATTTATAAGAGCACAAGTACGAAATTCTCCGCCGAGGCAGTAAATTTGTGGCACTTGAGCCCCTATAAACCCGGTAGTCCGTGAAATCACGAGGGATTTCAAACTTTCCAAGATCAACAACATAGGATCGTAATATTCAGCATCGACCGTCGTACGACAGAGATTACACAAATAGTTCGGAGTAGCAACTTAGTTATTACAAACCATGTTCGTACTAAAGTAGCGGAAGCTTAACTTAAACCATAGTCTTGAAATCACACACACACTCACACATAGTTCATTACAGTGCCATTTAGTAGTCATCCTTAACATAGCAAAAGAGACGAATGGAAGAGGTCCTTGCCCGTGACCTAGCTATCACCCGAGGCTGGAAAGAGACAATTGCTGCAATAACCATGGAAGACCTGGCCATCTGCAACAACAAAAGGGTAGAACCCTGAGTACGAGAAGGTACTCAGCTAGACTTACCCGCCTTAAACCAGAAATAAAGTGACACCAAGGAGTATGCAAGGCTAGTATATATTGGAGGCTGGTAATAGACCACATTTTTGCATAAAAGCCATTTGTTAATTAAGTAGTTCTCCTGCCCTTTAGCTGTCAATTTAAATGGTAATTATCCTATTTACTAGATTAGCAAACTGCACTATAACAAACATGGTAGTGATCCAACGATCACCAAAAATGAAACAAACAGACCGAGTGACCATTTCCAAAAGTATTATGATAGCTGTCTCGTGTTCCACATTTTTCAGTATCGAGGTCGATCAGCGTTCGAGTCAAGTGCTCACTATCCAGGAGCGATGGCGATTATAATCGATTCCTAACCAGCTGGTGATTTATTTCCCACACAAACCACACCCACCCGTCGGTGAGCTACAGATGACCACAACATTGTTCCAGGAGTCGCGGTTTCAACCGCCACCATCACACCCGGAGGCAAGCCCGACTGCCAAGGAGTTGGACTTAACCACCATCACCCGGTCTTACTATCGCCGCGCCCCCGCGTCCACTAACTCTCCACCGTGGCTTCGGCTGATGCGTAGGACCTGAGAGCCGGCCTGGAACAATGAGCGGCTTCGCGGTCGGAACGAGTTATCCTTCCAGCTAAATGTGGGACATGCGTTCAACATGACAAGAAGTCTATCTTACAAGATACTGATTCCCATAAAACACGGCTAGAAATACTGTAGCATACACTACAGGAATCTGCCGATCTCCATTTTTCTCAACACTCAGTTATCCCACTTAATGGAAATGTCCGGTTAATCGGCCAAGTAACCACCTATTACTCGCGGGTAACATGAAGGTTGCCCGACTTCTACGGTCTAAGCAATTCTAAGCATAACTCGGTCCTGATTCTATACAGGTATCAAGGATAATATTTCAAGATAACAAGGTATGAATAGTGATGCATCAACGGTATCAAACAACTCCTATACTTAATGCAACAAACATAAACAGATTAAGTTAATTATAAACTGTAGGTAGTTAGAAATGCTCCGGGGCTTGCCTTTTGTGACGTAACGGCCCTAATCCCATGGCCCACTGATCACTATCAACCACTGACAGTCGATCCGTACAGCCAAGAGATTAAGACCGGGTTCGCCACTGGGCTACATCAGTGCCCGATGTCCGCAGGATCATCTCACAATTCAGTTACAATCTCTTGAACATTTTGACAAATGACATCGGAGTAAATAGCGGAAGACTTAAATAACAATAGTTTTACAAACCAGTGTTCAACATAAACTTAAAGTGAAGTTATTACAGACCATAGTTCAAATAGATAGAGTTGGCAGGGTAGCAGACGACAACAACTAAAAGATAAAGATACATCACCCAGCCCGAGGGTGAATAATCAATCATCGGCCTTCATCGGCCTCTTCCTGAACAACAGTCACACAGCAGGGTCCAAGGCATACAGAGGAGTCTGCCATACCTGCAACATGGGTAAAAGAACCCTGAGTACAAAGGTACTCAACAAGACTTACCCGACTAAAGAAAAAGGGAGAAGACTCAGGAATGAGAGGCTTAGGGTAGTCAAGGTAAGGCTTAAGCAGGATCAAGTATTTTGCAGAAAAGCATTTTGTAAACCTTATTTTATTTTGAAAGATTCAGTATTCCTCAATTCTTCATCCTTCATGATTCATTTTATATTTCAAAACATTCCTAGTTGAGAACCACTCCCTGTTGACAGTCAGTGACTAAGTCTCCATAACCGAGGAGCAGCGTTAATCCGGATAGATAATACTCAGCTGAGGGTCCCTATCCACACTGCATATGTAGCACCCAAGCTTGCATATGCCAACTCGTCTACCACGATTCCTCCAAGATTGGGCCCGGTCCTACGCCACCCGGAAGTACAGTACACCACTCCAATCCGGGACTCTAACCCACGTGGGTACATGCTACTTCCGCCATCTCTCCACTCCCAGTGCGCGGTTGTCGGTCCAATAAAGGATTCCTCGGAGCCGAAGCTTTCCGTAGTATGTGAATAGTTGCAAGTCTTAGTCAATCAGGCCCCCATACAGGTGGTCCCTAAATTTTCCAGCCAGCGACAAGCACCTCGGGACTCTAACCCAAGAGTACAGGTCCTGTCAGTTTTTCAACCCTGTCCCGGTCGGTGTCAACTGTTGAGTCCCGGACTACAACATGACGGCACCGTACGCAAGGACAACCTCTCCTTCCCATTGACTAGGTACGGATCAGATACTTAGCCAATAGTGGGAGTAAATCAGAAATTCCCATAAATATTCTTAAAGTGATCACACTTTGAAATTGGCATTTTTATTGCAAATCTATCATATAGCATTGCTAAGCATTTTGCAAACAGTTTTTGAAAAGCAGGTATCGGGTGTATCATTGGTCAAGGTAGATAATGCATCAGATAGGATTCCACTCAACTCCTATCAACCTAATGCAATAATTTAACTCAAAAACATTTAAGAAAAACTTTATAAAAGCAAGGAAGGGTTTAATGCACCGGGGCTTGCCTTGGATGGCAAAAAGAGTAGACTTGGGGTAGGTATAAGCGTCGGAGCTCGGGGTTGCCTCGGGGACAGATCCTTCGGTGACTACCTCGACTTCAGGGCCTTCTTCGTCAACTATACGGATGCAATGATGAATGCTCATGAGAATGATGATATGGACTTAAGGTGCAAGACAATACCACTGATTCAAGATTACTCTTAGGCAAGGCATAATCGAAATCTAGGTTGGGCATAAAAGTAACCATTTCTTCCTTAAGCAATTTTGATTAAACTAGACCTTATTATAATTATCCTAAGCATCAACCAAACATAGCATCACAAACATCATAGACCAAAGGGGTATGAGTCTATGAACATCAAGCAATCCAAAAGTCACATCACAGGGCACTCAACGCTAACTCTAATCACCTTTTTCTATTTTTCTTAATTATTTAAAAAGGTCATTTTATGAAGGTGCTCCAAAAATTACCAAATTAATCACACAAGTTCATTAGGGTACAAGTATATGGCAAAACAAATTTCATAATTTTTGGAGGTCACTAAGGTGCTCAATTAAATCTAGACATTTAATTAACAAAAGGCACTATTCCTTAATTAAAATAAAGCTCAAAAAATCAACTTGCTCCAAAAGCCTTCAAAATTTTACCAGAGACTCATCATGACATAACTAGCTTGCAAATTTTATCTCAAGATTTTTGGAGCTAAAGAACACTCTCCAAAAATACCAAAGCCTTCATTTTCCAATTAAAAGGGGAATTTTTCATTTCCAAACTTTTGCACAAAACTCAAGTTTCATATTTTTATAAAATACTACACAGTGCAAGGAGCATACCATAATTTTCTCAGCTTTTAAGGAACAACAGATTAATTCACACAAAAAAGAGAAAACAGAACACTATTCATAAGTCTCCAAAAAGGAAAAGAGCACTGTGCTCCTTCTATGAAGGGCTTGGGCGAAACGGGCTCGGGCGAGATGCAAGGCTCGGGCGAGACGGAAAAACAAGCGTCCGTCCGAGGCCTAGCTCGACGAAACGGAGGGCGCACGAGTTCGCTCGAGGCCTGGCTCGAGCGAAGTGGTGAGGGTCTGTCTGGCCGAGGCTCGGGCTCGGGCGAGACGGAAACGCGTGCTCGAGGCTTGGGCTCGGGCGAGACGGAAACGCGTGCTCGAGGCTTGGGCTCGGGCGAGACGGAGTGGAAGCAGAGGCCGGAGGCCTCGGGTGCTTACCACGGATCGAAGGCAGGGCTCGAGGGTGTGGCTCGGCACGTGCTCGAGGGTGAGGCTCGAGGGAGGAGGCTCGACACGTGCTCGAGGGGCGGTGGTTCGGTGGAGCTCCTTCGGCGGCGAGCGGCGAGCGGCGCTCCGGCGACCCTGCGCAACACACGAGACCGCAAGGGCCTGGTCAGAGTCGCACGGAACCAAGGAACACGACACGGGGGTCGGTGAGAGATGATCATGGCCGGAGACGGCGAATTTCACGAACCCGAGCTCGCCGGGTTTCTGCCGGAGATGGGAACGGCGAGCTTACGCCGGGTGATTGAGGGCGGGGGAGGTGAAATTGAAGAGTGGGGAAGCTTCACGAGCTCAAGGCGGAGCTGTTGGGCTAGATGGTTGGGCGGTGGAGGCTGTGGACTGTGCTGGCGACGGAGGCGGAACTGAGGGAGAGAGGTCGGGCTCCGGCGGGCTTATATAGGCACGGCCAGGGGCCGGTAGAGAGCTCGGGGTGAGGTGGATAAGCTCGGCGGACGCGTGCGCTCTTCGATTGCGCGCAGGCGGAGGATGGGTGTGCAGCCGGGGCTCGGGCACAGACAGCGCCGGCGATGGCCACGCGGCGGCGACGCGCAGAGGACTGTAGGGGACGGGAGCGAGGGTCAGCGCTCGCGTGCGGGCGCGGAGGGAACAAGGAGACAGCGGCGGCAGGTTGGTGGCGCGTGGGGAGCAGCCGTATGCGCTGCAGGTGCAGCGCCGGCGCCATGGCCGGGCCCTCCCCCTACGCGAGGAAGATGAACAGGGCTAGGGTTTTTAGGGTTTGACTTTAGGCTGATATCGGTATTTTGCAAATTACTTCCAAAATTTGAACTGTGCGACAAAAACTCCAAATACCAAAGTTGCTCAGAAAAATGAGATCTACAACTTTGCCAATACTGAACATTTTCAAAATCCAAATAGTTTTTGAACAAAATTTGAAAACAGTAAAGGGGACACTTTTTTTTTAAACTTGATTCAAATCAAAATTACTCTGGATTTCAAACTGAAACTTGAAAATCTGTAAATATTAAAGTTGTTCCTTTTATCAAAACCTACAACTTTGCTATTATACACTTTTCCAGAAACTCATTAGTTTTTGAACTAATTTTGAAAACTGAAAAGGGGACAAAAGTTGGAGTTTGAATGAATTTGAAATAACTCAACATTTTGCACTGCAACAAGAAAATCTGTAAATACCAAAGTTGTTTCTCTTGGACAGATCTACAACTTTGCTTTTTGGACCAATCCCAAATTTTGAATAATTTTTGAATTACAAAAAGAGGGATAAAATCCAGGATTTGGAAATCAGGGTTTTTGCAAAGAGATTTGAAATCAAATTCTGATTTTTGAACTTTGACCAACACAACAACACTTCAAGACACCAAAGGAACAAGAATTACACAAAGTTAATCACAGAGATGAAATTACCATTTTGCCCTAGTAGAGAGAAGTGGGCTAATTAGGGTTTTTGCAATAGAGGTAATTCACATAAAATGATACACATGAAATCATGATCAAGATGCTTAATGATGATAATGATGATATGTCAAGTTAATTACAGTTAAATACCAGAGGTGTTACAGCCTCCCCCCCTTAAAGAAATCTCGCCCCGAGATTCCACGTCTTATGAAAGGACAAAGAAGGGATAAAGGCAAAACCTTACATGGACAGAGATTCGAGAAAGTCGGGGTAGTTCTTTGCTAAGAAGTCTTCAGATTCCCAAGTAGCTTCTTCTTCAGAGTGCTGGTTCCACTGGATTTTGTACCATCTTGTGGTGGTTCTTCGGGTAACGCGATCCTTGTGGTCCAACACGCGAACTGGATATTCTGGGTAGGACAGATCAGGCTCTAGCTCGACACCTTCAACTTCCACGACATGTTCTGGTACTCTGAGACACTTCTTGAGTTGGGAGACATGGAAAACATTGTGGACAGCGGAGAGATGATCGGGCAACTTCAGCTTGTAAGCTACCTTGCCACAACATTCCAAAATCTCAAACGGACCAATATAGCGAGGCGCTAACTTCCCTTTAACTCCAAAACGAGTGACTCCTTTGGTGGGTGAGACTTTCAGGTACACATAATCTTTAATCAGCTCAAGCCATCTTCTCTGCCTCATATTCAGTTCTTCTTGAGTGAAGATATACTTTAGGCTCTTGTGATCCGTATACATATTGCAGGTACTGCCCAACAGATAGTGGCGCCAAATCTTCAAGGCATGCACGACTGCTGCTAGCTCAAGATCATGGGTTGGGTAGTTTTCCTCATGTCGCTTAAGCTGTCGTGAGGCATAAGCGATTACTCGTCCTTCTTGCATCAAAACACAGCCCAAACCAGTACCAGATGCATCACAGTATACATCGAAGGGTTTCTCGATATCTGGTTGAGCTAGGACTGGTGATGTAGTTAGCAGTTTCTTCAGGGCTTGAAAGGCTTGCTCACAGGCTGGTGACCAAACGAAATCCACGGAATTTTTCAACAACTCTGTGATAGGCTTGGCGACTCTGGAGAAATCTGGGATGAAACGACGATAGTATCCAGCCATTCCCATGAAGCTGCGAACTTCGCGGACAGTGGTATGTGGCTTCCAATCCAAGATATCTGCCACTTTTTTAGGGTCAACTGACACACCTTCAGCGGACAGGACATGACCAAGGAATTGAATTCGATCTAGCCAGAATTCGCATTTACTGAACTTGGCATACAGCTGGTGATCTCTGAGACGAGAGAGAACGATTCGAAGATGCTTGGCATGATCTTCGGGAGTTCTTGAATAGACAAGGATGTCGTCAATGAACACGACTACAAATTTATCGAGCTCTGGCATGAACACAGAGTTCATGAGATACATGAAATGAGCAGGGGCATTGGTCAAGCCAAAGGACATGACCAAGTACTCATATAGGCCATATCTGGTGGTGAAAGCTGTTTTAGGAATGTCTTCTGGACGGATTTTTATTTGGTGATAGCCAGATCTGAGATCAATCTTGGAGAACACTCTGGCTCCAGACAACTGGTCAAAAAGAAGGTCAATGCGAGGCAAGGGATATTTATTCTTGATGGTGACCTCATTGAGTGGGCGATAGTCAACGCACAGACGAAGACTTTTGTCCTTCTTCTTCACAAAGATAGCAGGACAGCCCCAAGGAGATGAACTTGGGCGAATGAGACCCTTATCCAAAAGCTCTTGCAATTGGGTCTTCAGCTCTGCCAACTCTCTGGGAGGCATTCGATAAGCTCTACGGGATATAGGAGCAGTCCCGGGCTTTAGCTCTATGGCAAACTCAACATTACGGTCGGGAGGCAGACCGGGTAGATCTTCCGGGAAGACATCAGGGAACTCACAGACCACGGGAATATCCCTAACTTCCGGAACACAGGCGGCATTCAACTGGGTGGTTGCTGGTTTTTGAGGCATAGGAAGTTGGAGAAGGAGTTTGGAGGTACTGTTAGGAATATCCACTCTCACAACTCTATTCAAGATGTCAATCATGGCTTTATACTGACACATCCAATTCATGCCTAAGATGACATCTATCTCTTGATTGCGCAGTACTATCATGGTGGTAGGAAAGACATGTTCCCCCAACATTACTGGTATACTGCGGACCACTTCCTTAGTATTTATCCGCCCTCCAGGCGAAAGTATGCAAAAACTTTCTTTTAACTCCCCCATGGGTAACTCATGCTTGATGACAAAAGTGCGACTGATGAAGGAATGCGATGCACCAGAATCGAACAAGACGACTGCAGGATGATTGGCAACAGGGAACCTACCGAGCATGACGGGCTCTCCTTCTGGGATGTTACTGGCGGTGGTGAAGTAGACTTGCCCGTGCTTCTTGACAAACTTGCCCTTCTGGACATGCTGCTGCGGTGCACGGTGCTGCTGCTATGATCCTCCAGGGCCTTTCTGTGCATGCTGAGTATTCTTCTTGGGTTTTGGGCAGTCGCGAGACCAGTGACCAACTTGGCCACAGTTGTAGCATGGATGGTTGTAAGCTGTTTGTGGGGTGGTGACACGAACACCTGGGGCGTTCGGCTGAGTGGCACTTTGCTGGTTGGCGTTATGAGTGGTGGCCGCGGTACGAACGACCACTTGCTGGTGAGGGTATGGGGCACGGTTTTGGTGGTGGCTGGGGTGATAGATGATTCTTGGGCGCTTATGGTTGCTGGAGAAGCTGCTAGACCCAGCCTTCTTCTTCTTCTTCTCCTCTTGGTACTGACGGTTACTTTCCTCGAAAGCGACAGCACGGTCAACGACATCATGATAAGATCCGTTGAGGTTGTTGGATAGACCTCTGCGAATCTTAGGGTGCAGACCCCTGAGAAAACAATCTCTCTTCTTCTCGTCCGTGTTGACATAGTCGGAGGCATACTGGCTCAGGTGGTTGAATTGTCCCACATACTGCATCACTGTGGATTCCTTCTGCTGCAGGGCTAGGAACTGATCAAGCTTCATCTTCATCAATCCCGAAGGGATGTGATGTGCTCTGAAAGCGGTGCGGAACTCTTCCCAGGTCAACTCATGACCTTCAGGTTGGGCAGCCAAGAGGTTGGCATACCAAGCACTTGCTGGGCCACGAAGCTGCTGCGAAGCAAACCGGGGCTTCTGGATTTCAGTGCATCGGATGAGACCAAACTTCTGCTCCATGGTGCGGAGCCAATCATCAGCTTCGAGGGGTTCATCGGCTCTGGTGAAAACCGGTGGACGGGTTTCAGTGAACTCCACATAGGTGGTCTCTTGGTTGTGACGACCACGGTGACCAACATTCTGCTGTCCTTGGTTCTGAGCCATCAGGTTGGCAGCGGCGGCCAAGGCTGCAATGGCATCTGCCAGGGTAGCAGGAACTGGTGGAGGGTTTGGAAGGTTGGCACCTCCGGAACTTCCGGCTCCAGTGCGGGTGTTCACAGGCATCTGTTAAGAATTTGGGAACTTAGCATCCAAAGATTGCTTTTGAACGAAACTGACTGATAAGATTCATTGATGCACGGGTAGATAACTGATACAGAAGTTTGATAGATAACCACCGACTGACAAAGGAAAGGTACAAGACACGATACAGACTCGACTAAACAGAAGACCAACTAACGCCCCAAACCTAGACTAAGGCTTTAGGTGAGCAGATGGTACAGACACAACGAATCTAGTCGTCATCGATGATGATCTCATCTCTTCATCGTCATCTTCATCTTCAATGATGAGCTCAGGCTCTTCCTCCTCATCTTCATCTTCAACGTGAACATCTTCAGCAGGTTCCACTTCTACATTCTGGACTGGCTCATGCTCTACTTCAGGTTCCTCCACGACTCCATCTTATGGATCCTCAGCAACAGGTGGAGCCACGGGGTGAAGTTGGTTGTACAGCTGATGTACCTCCTCATGAAGTATATCATTGTACTGCTCAATCTGAGCGGTGTACTGCTGTAGTCCATGGAATTGGGCTCTGGTTACGTCCTCGCGGGTCCAAGCCTCATTGCGCTGTTCGATAGCGCGAACCGTGTTCCGATTGGCCTGCTCCAGAGAAGCTCGTGCCTCATAAAACTCCATGCGGGAAAGATAGAAGTCATGCTCCATGTTCTCCATTTCAGCCTTGAGATTCTTGATCTCCTCCTTCAGCTGCTTGCGGTTGCGGCGGGGTAAGCGACGTCCGTTGGAGGATTCTCCAGTCTCTTCTCCGGTGCGTGGCGCCAGCTGGTGACGCGGCACACCATGCGGTCCAGTCGACTTGCGAGCAGTCCGCTTGAGGATGACCATATCTGGACAAGAGGTTATAGGTGAGAAAGGCTAGCAAGAAAAGGTAAAGGCATACTAACCCAACCGACTTAGAGAGGAAGTTAACTTAAGTGATTATGACATGATGCATGATTCGTTCCTACGGAACAAGGCAATGCAACTACTAAGGTAAGGTACATAGGGCTTATACAAGTTGTCTTGCTACTAGTTGCCAAAGACAAGATGAGATGAGAGAAGCAATTTGGACTCAAAATAGTCAAGTTTAGTTTTTGGACTTAAAAACCTTTTGAAGTTTTCGCAAAAAGATTGCAACGTTGTAGTGAGATGCTCCGATACCACTCTGTGACGTAACGGCCCTAATCCCATGGCCCACTGATCACTATCAACCACTGACAGTCGATCCGTACAGCCAAGAGATTAAGACCGGGTTCGCCACTGGGCTACATCAGTGCCCGATGTCCGCAGGATCATCTCACAATTCAGTTACAATCTCTTGAACATTTTGACAAATGACATCGGAGTAAATAGCGGAAGACTTAAATAACAATAGTTTTACAAACTAGTGTTCAACATAAACTTAAAGTGAAGTTATTACAGACCATAGTTCAAATAGATAGAGTTGGCAGGGTAGCATACGACAACAACTAAAAGATAAAGATACATCACCCAGCCCGAGGGTGAATAATCAATCATCGGCCTCATCGGCCTCTTCTTGAACAACAGTCACACAGCAGGGTCCAAGGCATACAGAGGAGTCTGCCATACCTGCAACATGGGTAAAAGAACCCTGAGTACAAAGGTACTCAACAAGACTTAACCGACTAAAGAAAAGGGAGAAGACTCAGGAATGCAGGCTTAGGGTAGTCAAGGTAAGGCTTAAGCAAGATCAAGTATTTTGCAGAAAAGCATTTTTGTAAACCTTATTTTATTTTGAAAGATTCAGTATTCCTCAATTCTTCATCCTTCATGATTCATTTTATATTTCAAAACATTCCTAGTTGAGAACCACTCCCTGTTGACAGTCAGTGACTAAGTCTCCATAACCGAGGAGCAGCGTTAATCCGGATAAATAATACTCAGCTGAGGGTCCCTATCCACACTGCATATGTAGCACCCAAGCTTGCATATGCCAACTCGTCTACCACGATTCCTCCAAGATTGGGCCCGGTCCTACGCCACCCGGAAGTACAGTACACCACTCCAATCCGGGACTCTAACCCACGTGGGTACATGCTACTTCCGCCATCTCTCCACTCCCAGTGCGCGGTTGTCGGTCCAATAAAGGATTCCTCGGAGCCGAAGCTTTCCGTAGTATGTGAATAGTTGCAAGTCTTAGTCAATCAGGCCCCCATACAGGTGGTCCCTAAATTTTCCAGCCAGCGACAAGCACCTCGGGACTCTAACCCAAGAGTACAGGTCCTGTCAGTTTTTCAACCCTGTCCCGGTCGGTGTCAACTGTTGAGTCCCGGACTACAACATGACGGCACCGTACGCAAGGACAACCTCTCCTTCCCATTGACTAGGTACGGATCAGATACTTAGCCAATAGTGGGAGTAAATCAGAAATTCCCATAAATATTCTTAAAGTGATCACACTTTGAAATTGGCATTTTTATTGCAAATCTATCATATAGCATTGCTAAGCATTTTGCAAACAGTTTTTGAAAAGCAGGTATCGGGTGTATCATTGGTCAAGGTAGATAATGCATCAGATAGGATTCCACTCAACTCCTATCAACCTAATGCAATAATTTAACTCAAAAACATTTAAGAAAAACTTTATAAAAGCAAGGAAGGGTTTAATGCACCGGGGCTTGCCTTGGATGGCAAAAAGAGTAGACTCGGGGTAGGTATAAGCGTCGGAGCTCGGGGTTGCCTCGGGGACAGATCCTTCGGTGACTACCTCGACTTCAGGGCCTTCTTCGTCAACTATACGGATGCAATGATGAATGCTCATGAGAATGATGATATGGACTTAAGGTGCAAGACAATACCACTGATTCAAGATTACTCTTAGGCAAGGCATAATCGAAATCTAGGTTGGGCATAAAAGTAACCATTTCTTCCTTAAGCAATTTTGATTAAACTAGACCTTATTATAATTATCCTAAGCATCAACCAAACATAGCATCACAAACATCATAGACCAAAGGGGTATGAGTCTATGAACATCAAGCAATCCAAAAGTCACATCACAGGGCACTCAACGCTAACTCTAATCACCTTTTTCTATTTTTCTTAATTATTTAAAAAGGTCATTTTATGAAGGTGCTCCAAAAATTACCAAATTAATCACACAAGTTCATTAGGGTACAAGTATATGGCAAAACAAATTTCATAATTTTTGGAGGTCACTAAGGTGCTCAATTAAATCTAGACATTTAATTAACAAAAGGCACTATTCCTTAATTAAAATAAAGCTCAAAAAATCAACTTGCTCCAAAAGCCTTCAAAATTTTACCAGAGACTCATCATGACATAACTAGCTTGCAAATTTTATCTCAAGATTTTTGGAGCTAAAGAACACTCTCCAAAAATACCAAAGCCTTCATTTTCCAATTAAAAGGGGAATTTTTCAATTCCAAACTTTTGCACAAAACTCAAGTTTCATATTTTTATAAAATACTACACAGTGCAAGGAGCATACCATAATTTTCTCAGCTTTTAAGGAACAACAGATTAATTCACACAAAAAAGAGAAAACAGAACACTATTCATAAGTCTCCAAAAAGGAAAAGAGCACTGTGCTCCTTCTATGAAGGGCTTGGGCGAAACGGGCTCGGGCGAGATGCAAGGCTCGGGCGAGACGGAAAAACAAGCGTCCGTCCGAGGCCTAGCTCGACGAAACGGAGGGCGCACGAGTTCGCTCGAGGCCTGGCTCGAGCGAAGTGGTGAGGGTCTGTCTGGCCGAGGCTCGGGCTCGGGCGAGACGGAAACGCGTGCTCGAGGCTTGGGCTCGGGCGAGACGGAAACGCGTGCTCGAGGCTTGGGCTCGGGCGAGACGGAGTGGAAGCAGAGGCCGGAGGCCTCGGGTGCTTACCACGGATCGAAGGCAGGGCTCGAGGGTGTGGCTCGGCACGTGCTCGAGGGTGAGGCTCGAGGGAGGAGGCTCGACACGTGCTCGAGGGGCGGTGGTTCGGTGGAGCTCCTTCGGCGGCGAGCGGCGAGCGGCGCTCCGGCGACCCTGCGCAACACACGAGACCGCAAGGGCCTGGTCAGAGTCGCACGGAACCAAGGAACACGACACGGGGGTCGGTGAGAGATGATCATGGCCGGAGACGGCGAATTTCACGAACCCGAGCTCGCCGGGTTTCTGCCGGAGATGGGAACGGCGAGCTTACGCCGGGTGATTGTGGGCGGGGGAGGTGAAATTGAAGAGTGGGGAAGCTTCACGAGCTCAAGGCGGAGCTGTTGGGCTAGATGGTTGGGCGGTGGAGGCTGTGGACTGTGCTGGCGACGGAGGCGGAACTGAGGGAGAGAGGTCGGGCTCCGGCGGGCTTATATAGGCACAGCCAGGGGCCGGTAGAGAGCTCGGGGTGGGGTGGATAAGCTCGGCGTACGCGTGCGCTCTTCGATTGCGCGCAGGCGGAGGATGGGTGTGCAGCCGGGGCTCGGGCACAGACAGCGCCGGCGATGGCCACGCGGCGGCGACGCGCAGAGGACTGTAGGGGACGGGAGCGAGGGTCAGCGCTCGCGTGCGGGCGCGGAGGGAACAAGGAGACAGCGGCGGCAGGTTGGTGGCGCGTGGGGAGCAGCCGTATGCGCTGCAGGTGCAGCACCGGCGCCATGGCCGGGCCCTCCCCCTACGCGAGGAAGATGAACAGGGCTAGGGTTTTTAGGGTTTGACTTTAGGCTGATATCGGTATTTTGCAAATTACTTCCAAAATTTGAACTGTGCGACAAAAACTCCAAATACCAAAGTTGCTCAGAAAAATGAGATCTACAACTTTGCCAATATGAACATTTTCAAAATCCAAATAGTTTTTGAACAAAATTTGAAAACAGTAAAGGGGACACTTTTTTTTTTAAACTTGATTCAAATCAAAATTACTCTGGATTTCAAACTGAAACTTGAAAATCTGTAAATATTAAAGTTGTTCCTTTTATCAAAACCTACAACTTTGCTATTATACACTTTTCCAGAAACTCATTAGTTTTTGAACTAATTTTGAAAACTGAAAAGGGGACAAAAGTTGGAGTTTGAATGAATTTGAAATAACTCAACATTTTGCACTGCAACAAGAAAATCTGTAAATACCAAAGTTGTTTCTCTTGGACAGATCTACAACTTTGCTTTTTGGACCAATCCCAAATTTTGAATAATTTTTGAATTACAAAAAGAGGGATAAAATCCAGGATTTGGAAATCAGGGTTTTTGCAAAGAGATTTGAAATCAAATTCTGATTTTTTGAACTTTGACCAACACAACAACACTTCAAGACACCAAAGGAACAAGAATTACACAAAGTTAATCACAGAGATGAAATTACCATTTTGCCCTAGTAGAGAGAAGTGGGCTAATTAGGGTTTTTGCAATAGAGGTAATTCACATAAAATGATACACATGAAATCATGATCAAGATGCTTAATGATGATAATGATGATATGTCAAGTTAATTACAGTTAAATACCAGAGGTGTTACAGCCTCCCCCCCTTAAAGAAATCTCGCCCCGAGATTCCACGTCTTATGAAAGGACAAAGAAGGGATAAAGGCAAAACCTTACATGGACAGAGATTCGAGAAAGTCGGGGTAGTTCTTTGCTAAGAAGTCTTCAGATTCCCAAGTAGCTTCTTCTTCAGAGTGCTGGTTCCACTGGATTTTGTACCATCTTGTGGTGGTTCTTCGGGTAACGCGATCCTTGTGGTCCAACACGCGAACTGGATATTCTGGGTAGGACAGATCAGGCTCTAGCTCGACACCTTCAACTTCCACGACATGTTCTGGTACTCTGAGACACTTCTTGAGTTGGGAGACATGGAAAACATTGTGGACAGCGGAGAGATGATCGGGCAACTTCAGCTTGTAAGCTACCTTGCCACAACATTCCAAAATCTCAAACGGACCAATATAGCGAGGCGCTAACTTCCCTTTAACTCCAAAACGAGTGACTCCTTTGGTGGGTGAGACTTTCAGGTACACATAATCTTTAATCAGCTCAAGCCATCTTCTCTGCCTCATATTCAGTTCTTCTTGAGTGAAGATATACTTTAGGCTCTTGTGATCCGTATACATATTGCAGGTACTGCCCAACAGATAGTGGCGCCAAATCTTCAAGGCATGCACGACTGCTGCTAGCTCAAGATCATGGGTTGGGTAGTTTTCCTCATGTCGCTTAAGCTGTCGTGAGGCATAAGCGATTACTCGTCCTTCTTGCATCAAAACACAGCCCAAACCAGTACCAGATGCATCACAGTATACATCGAAGGGTTTCTCGATATCTGGTTGAGCTAGGACTGGTGATGTAGTTAGCAGTTTCTTCAGGGCTTGAAAGGCTTGCTCACAGGCTGGTGACCAAACGAAATCCACGGAATTTTTCAACAACTCTGTGATAGGCTTGGCGACTCTGGAGAAATCTGGGATGAAACGACGATAGTATCCAGCCATTCCCATGAAGCTGCGAACTTCGCGGACAGTGGTATGTGGCTTCCAATCCAAGATATCTGCCACTTTTTCAGGGTCAACTGACACACCTTCAGCGGACAGGACATGACCAAGGAATTGAATTCGATCTAGCCAGAATTCGCATTTACTGAACTTGGCATACAGCTGGTGATCTCTGAGACGAGAGAGAACGATTCGAAGATGCTTGGCATGATCTTCGGGAGTTCTTGAATAGACAAGGATGTCGTCAATGAACACGACTACAAATTTATCGAGCTCTGGCATGAACACAGAGTTCATGAGATACATGAAATGAGCAGGGGCATTGGTCAAGCCAAAGGACATGACCAAGTACTCATATAGGCCATATCTGGTGGTGAAAGCTGTTTTAGGAATGTCTTCTGGACGGATTTTTATTTGGTGATAGCCAGATCTGAGATCAATCTTGGAGAACACTCTGGCTCCAGACAACTGGTCAAAAAGAAGGTCAATGCGAGGCAAGGGATATTTATTCTTGATGGTGACCTCATTGAGTGGGCGATAGTCAACGCACAGACGAAGACTTTTGTCCTTCTTCTTCACAAAGATAGCAGGACAGCCCCAAGGAGATGAACTTGGGCGAATGAGACCCTTATCCAAAAGCTCTTGCAATTGGGTCTTCAGCTCTGCCAACTCTCTGGGAGGCATTCGATAAGCTCTACGGGATATAGGAGCAGTCCCGGGCTTTAGCTCTATGGCAAACTCAACATTACGGTCGGGAGGCAGACCGGGTAGATCTTCCGGGAAGACATCAGGGAACTCACAGACCACGGGAATATCCCTAACTTCCGGAACACAGGCGGCATTCAACTGGGTGGTTGCTGGTTTTTGAGGCATAGGAAGTTGGAGAAGGAGTTTGGAGGTACTGTTAGGAATATCCACTCTCACAACTCTATTCAAGATGTCAATCATGGCTTTATACTGACACGTCCAATTCATGCCTAAGATGACATCTATCTCTTGATTGCGCAGTACTATCATGGTGGTAGGAAAGACATGTTCCCCCAACATTACTGGTATACTGCGGACCACTTCCTTAGTATTTATCCGCCCTCCAGGCGAAAGTATGCAAAAACTTTCTTTTAACTCCCCCATGGGTAACTCATGCTTGATGACAAAAGTGCGACTGATGAAGGAATGCGATGCACCAGAATCGAACAAGACGACTGCAGGATGATTGGCAACAGGGAACCTACCGAGCATGACGGGCTCTCCTTCTGGGATGTTACTGGCGGTGGTGAAGTAGACTTGCCCGTGCTTCTTGACAAACTTGCCCTTCTGGACATGCTGCTGCGGTGCACGGTGCTGCTGCTGTGATCCTCCAGGGCCTTTCTGTGCATGCTGAGTATTCTTCTTGGGTTTTGGGCAGTCACGAGACCAGTGACCAACTTGGCCACAGTTGTAGCATGGATGGTTGTAAGCTGTTTGTGGGGTGGTGACACGAACACCTGGGGCGTTCGGCTGAGTGGCACTTTGCTGGTTGGCGTTATGAGTGGTGGCCGCGGTACGAACGACCACTTGTTGGTGAGGGTATGGGGCACGGTTTTGGTGGTGGCTGGGGTGATAGATGATTCTTGGGCGCTTATGGTTGCTGGAGAAGCTGCTAGACCCAGCCTTCTTCTTCTTCTTCTCCTCTTGGTACTGACGGTTACTTTCCTCGAAAGCGACAGCACGGTCAACGACATCATGATAAGATCCATTGAGGTTGTTGGATAGACCTCTGCGAATCTTAGGGTGCAGACCCCTGAGAAAACAATCTCTCTTCTTCTCGTCCGTGTTGACATAGTCGGAGGCATACTGGCTCAGGTGGTTGAATTGTCCCACATACTGCATCACTGTGGATTCCTTCTGCTGCAGGGCTAGGAACTGATCAAGCTTCATCTTCATCAATCCCGAAGGGATGTGATGTGCTCTGAAAGCGGTGCGGAACTCTTCCCAGGTCAACTCATGACCTTCAGGTTGGGCAGCCAAGAGGTTGGCATACCAAGCACTTGCTGGGCCACGAAGCTGCTGCGAAGCAAACCGGGGCTTCTGGATTTCAGTGCATCGGATGAGACCAAACTTCTGCTCCATGGTGCGGAGCCAATCATCAGCTTCGAGGGGTTCATCGGCTCTGGTGAAAACCGGTGGACGGGTTTCAGTGAACTCCACATAGGTGGTCTCTTGGTTGTGACGACCACGGTGACCAACATTCTGCTGTCCTTGGTTCTGAGCCATCTGGTTGGCAGCGGCGGCCAAGGCTGCAATGGCATCTGCCAGGGTAGCAGGAACTGGTGGAGGGTTTGGAAGGTTGGCACCTCCGGAACTTCCGGCTCCAGTGCGGGTGTTCACAGGCATCTGTTAAGAATTTGGGAACTTAGCATCCAAAGATTGCTTTTGAACGAAACTGACTGATAAGATTCATTGATGCACGGGTAGATAACTGATACAGAAGTTTGATAGATAACCACCGACTGACAAAGGAAAGGTACAAGACACGATACAGACTCGACTAAACAGAAGACCAACTAACGCCCCAAACCTAGACTAAGGCTTTAGGTGAGCAGATGGTACAGACACAACGAATCTAGTCGTCATCGATGATGATCATCTCTTCATCGTCATCTTCATCTTCAATGATGAGCTCAGGCTCTTCCTCCTCATCTTCATCTTCAACGTGAACATCTTCAGCAGGTTCCACTTCTACATTCTGGACTGGCTCATGCTCTACTTCAGGTTCCTCCACGACTCCATCTTCTGGATCCTCAGCAACAGGTGGAGCCACGGGGTGAAGTTGGTTGTACAGCTGATGTACCTCCTCATGAAGTATATCATTGTACTGCTCAATCTGAGCGGTGTACTGCTGTAGTCCATGGAATTGGGCTCTGGTTACGTCCTCGCGGGTCCAAGCCTCATTGCGCTGTTCGATAGCGCGAACCGTGTTCCGATTGGCCTGCTCCAGAGAAGCTCGTGCCTCATAAAACTCCATGCGGGAAAGATAGAAGTCATGCTCCATGTTCTCCATTTCAGCCTTGAGATTCTTGATCTCCTCCTTCAGCTGCTTGCGGTTGCGGCGGGGTAAGCGACGTCCGTTGGAGGATTCTCCAGTCTCTTCTCCGGTGCGTGGCGCCAGCTGGTGACGCGGCACACCATGCGGTCCAGTCGACTTGCGAGCAGTCCGCTTGAGGATGACCATATCTGGACAAGAGGTTATAGGTGAGAAAGGCTAGCAAGAAAAGGTAAAGGCATACTAACCCAACCGACTTAGAGAGGAAGTTAACTTAAGTGATTATGACATGATGCATGATTCGTTCCTACGGAACAAGGCAATGCAACTACTAAGGTAAGGTACATAGGGCTTATACAAGTTGTCTTGCTACTAGTTGCCAAAGACAAGATGAGATGAGAGAAGCAATTTGGACTCAAAATAGTCAAGTTTAGTTTTTGGACTTAAAAACCTTTTGAAGTTTTCGCAAAAAGATTGCAACGTCGTAGTGAGATGCTCCGATACCACTCTGTGACGTAACGGCCCTAATCCCATGGCCCACTGATCACTATCAACCACTGACAGTCGATCCGTACAGCCAAGAGATTAAGACCGGGTTCGCCACTGGGCTACATCAGTGCCCGATGTCCGCAGGATCATCTCACAATTCAGTTACAATCTCTTGAACATTTTGACAAATGACATCGGAGTAAATAGCGGAAGACTTAAATAACAATAGTTTTACAAACTAGTGTTCAACATAAACTTAAAGTGAAGTTATTACAGACCATAGTTCAAATAGATAGAGTTGGCAGGGTAGCAGACGACAACAACTAAAAGATAAAGATACATCACCCAGCCCGAGGGTGAATAATCAATCATCGGCCTCATCGGCCTCTTCCTGAACAACAGTCGCACAGCAGGGTCCAAGGCATACAGAGGAGTCTGCCATACCTGCAACATGGGTAAAAGAACCCTGAGTACAAAGGTACTCAACAAGACTTAACCGACTAAAGAAAAGGGAGAAGACTCAGGAATGCAGGCTTAGGGTAGTCAAGGTAAGGCTTAAGCAGGATCAAGTATTTTGCAGAAAAGCATTTTTGTAAACCTTATTTTATTTTGAAAGATTCAGTATTCCTCAATTCTTCATCCTTCATGATTCATTTTATATTTCAAAACATTCCTAGTTGAGAACCACTCCCTGTTGACAGTCAGTGACTAAGTCTCCATAACCGAGGAGCAGCGTTAATCCGGATAAATAATACTCAGCTGAGGGTCCCTATCCACACTGCATATGTAGCACCCAAGCTTGCATATGCCAACTCGTCTACCACGATTCCTCCAAGATTGGGCCCGGTCCTACGCCACCCGGAAGTACAGTACACCACTCCAATCCGGGACTCTAACCCACGTGGGTACATGCTACTTCCGCCATCTCTCCACTCCCAGTGCGCGGTTGTCGGTCCAATAAAGGATTCCTCGGAGCCGAAGCTTTCCGTAGTATGTGAATAGTTGCAAGTCTTAGTCAATCAGGCCCCCATACAGGTGGTCCCTAAATTTTCCAGCCAGCGACAAGCACCTCGGGACTCTAACCCAAGAGTACAGGTCCTGTCAGTTTTTCAACCCTGTCCCGGTCGGTGTCAACTGTTGAGTCCCGGACTACAACATGACGGCACCGTACGCAAGGACAACCTCTCCTTCCCATTGACTAGGTACGGATCAGATACTTAGCCAATAGTGGGAGTAAATCAGAAATTCCCATAAATATTCTTAAAGTGATCACACTTTGAAATTGGCATTTTTATTGCAAATCTATCATATAGCATTGCTAAGCATTTTGCAAACAGTTTTTGAAAAGTAGGTATCGGGTGTATCATTGGTCAAGGTAGATAATGCATCAGATAGGATTCCACTCAACTCCTATCAACCTAATGCAATAATTTAACTCAAAAACATTTAAGAAAAACTTTATAAAAGCAAGGAAGGGTTTAATGCACCGGGGCTTGCCTTGGATGGCAAAAAGAGTAGACTCGGGGTAGGTATAAGCGTCGGAGCTCGGGGTTGCCTCGGGGACAGATCCTTCGGTGACTACCTCGACTTCAGGGCCTTCTTCGTCAACTATACGGATGCAATGATGAATGCTCATGAGAATGATGATATGGACTTAAGGTGCAAGACAATACCACTGATTCAAGATTACTCTTAGGCAAGGCATAATCGAAATCTAGGTTGGGCATAAAAGTAACCATTTCTTCCTTAAGCAATTTTGATTAAACTAGACCTTATTATAATTATCCTAAGCATCAACCAAACATAGCATCACAAACATCATAGACCAAAGGGGTATGAGTCTATGAACATCAAGCAATCCAAAAGTCACATCACAGGGCACTCAACGCTAACTCTAATCACCTTTTTCTATTTTTCTTAATTATTTAAAAAGGTCATTTTATGAAGGTGCTCCAAAAATTACCAAATTAATCACACAAGTTCATTAGGGTACAAGTATATGGCAAAACAAATTTCATAATTTTTGGAGGTCACTAAGGTGCTCAATTAAATCTAGACATTTAATTAACAAAAGGCACTATTCCTTAATTAAAATAAAGCTCAAAAAATCAACTTGCTCCAAAAGCCTTCAAAATTTTACCAGAGACTCATCATGACATAACTAGCTTGCAAATTTTATCTCAAGATTTTTGGAGCTAAAGAACACTCTCCAAAAATACCAAAGCCTTCATTTTCCAATTAAAAGGGGAATTTTTCATTTCCAAACTTTTGCACAAAACTCAAGTTTCATATTTTTATAAAATACTACACAGTGCAAGGAGCATACCATAATTTTCTCAGCTTTTAAGGAACAACAGATTAATTCACACAAAAAAGAGAAAACAGAACACTATTCATAAGTCTCCAAAAAGGAAAAGAGCACTGTGCTCCTTCTATGAAGGGCTTAGGCGAAACGGGCTCGGGCGAGATGCAAGGCTCGGGCGAGACGGAAAAACAAGCGTCCGTCCGAGGCCTAGCTCGACGAAACGGAGGGCGCACGAGTTCGCTCGAGGCCTGGCTCGAGCGAAGTGGTGAGGGTCTGTCTGGCCGAGGCTCGGGCTCGGGCGAGACGGAAACGCGTGCTCGAGGCTTGGGCTCGGGCGAGACGGAAACGCGTGCTCGAGGCTTGGGCTCGGGCGAGACGGAGTGGAAGCAGAGGCCGGAGGCCTCGGGTGCTTACCACGGATCGAAGGCAGGGCTCGAGGGTGTGGCTCGGCACGTGCTCGAGGGTGAGGCTCGAGGGAGGAGGCTCGACACGTGCTCGAGGGGCGGTGGTTCGGTGGAGCTCCTTCGGCGGCGAGCGACGAGCGGCGCTCCGGCGACCCTGCGCAACACACGAGACCGCAAGGGCCTGGTCAGAGTCGCACGGAACCAAGGAACACGACACGGGGGTCGGTGAGAGATGATCATGGCCGGAGACGGCGAATTTCACGAACCCGAGCTCGCCGGGTTTCTGCCGGAGATGGGAACGGCGAGCTTACGCCGGGTGATTGAGGGCGGGGGAGGTGAAATTGAAGAGTGGGGAAGCTTCACGAGCTCAAGGCGGAGCTGTTGGGCTAGATGGTTGGGCGGTGGAGGCTGTGGACTGTGCTGGCGACGGAGGCGGAACTGAGGGAGAGAGGTCGGGCTCCGGCGGGCTTATATAGGCACGGCCAGGGGCCGGTAGAGAGCTCGGGGTGGGGTGGATAAGCTCGGCGGACGCGTGCGCTCTTCGATTGCGCGCAGGCGGAGGATGGGTGTGCAGCCGGGGCTCGGGCACAGACAGCGCCGGCGATGGCCACGCGGCGGCGACGCGCAGAGGACTGTAGGGGACGGGAGCGAGTGTCAGCGCTCGCGTGCGGGCGCGGAGGGAACAAGGAGACAGCGGCGGCAGGTTGGTGGCGCGTGGGGAGCAGCCGTATGCGCTGCAGGCGCAGCGCCGGCGCCATGGCCGGGCCCTCCCCCTACGCGAGGAAGATGAACAGGGCTAGGGTTTTTAGGGTTTGACTTTAGGCTGATATCGGTATTTTGCAAATTACTTCCAAAATTTGAACTGTGCGACAAAAACTCCAAATACCAAAGTTGCTCAGAAAAATGAGATCTACAACTTTGCCAATATGAACATTTTCAAAATCCAAATAGTTTTTGAACAAAATTTGAAAACAGTAAAGGGGACACTTTTTTTTTTAAACTTGATTCAAATCAAAATTACTCTGGATTTCAAACTGAAACTTGAAAATCTGTAAATATTAAAGTTGTTCCTTTTATCAAAACCTACAACTTTGCTATTATACACTTTTCCAGAAACTCATTAGTTTTTGAACTAATTTTGAAAACTGAAAAGGGGACAAAAGTTGGAGTTTGAATGAATTTGAAATAACTCAACATTTTGCACTGCAACAAGAAAATCTGTAAATACCAAAGTTGTTTCTCTTGGACAGATCTACAACTTTGCTTTTTGGACCAATCCCAAATTTTGAATAATTTTTGAATTACAAAAAGAGGGATAAAATCCAGGATTTGGAAATCAGGGTTTTTGCAAAGAGATTTGAAATCAAATTCTGATTTTTTGAACTTTGACCAACACAACAACACTTCAAGACACCAAAGGAACAAGAATTACACAAAGTTAATCACAGAGATGAAATTACCATTTTGCCCTAGTAGAGAGAAGTGGGCTAATTAGGGTTTTTGCAATAGAGGTAATTCACATAAAATGATACACATGAAATCATGATCAAGATGCTTAATGATGATAATGATGATATGTCAAGTTAATTACAGTTAAATACCAGAGGTGTTACACCTTTCTCGAAAGTGCTCGGTTGGTGATTCGGGCACTCCGGAAGTTCTTCTTCAAACTCTTCCCCGACAGCTCCTGGTTCCTGCTCCTGGGGCTGCTCCTCGTTTTCCTCTGTTATCACTGTCTCTTCTACCGAACCTGTTATGATGCATATGCGAGAGTGAATGGACGATACATGGGCATAGAAAATGCATTGCAATTGAATTGACCGAATAGGTGCATATTTCCTCTCCGGTAGAGTACAACACCCTATTTAGAGAGAAGCTACACCACTTATGCAAAGCACCGTCAACATGCATACACTGAAAAGACTATTTTACCCCTGCTGGTTCCACATAAAAGAGACGTAAAAGCTTAATTTAAATAACTCAATTCTTCTACTAAAAACAAGCTTATAACTGCACCTCATAGCTAACAGCTTTAGAAAAATCTATAAAAATTACTGTAGGTTCCTAACAGAAAATAAAGCATACTGTACAAATTTCAGGACAATTACATACCTACATAATTCTGTATGAAAAAGACAAATATCAGGGTGAAAAGGTACTTTGAACTACACCCTAGCTTAAAAAGTGTCAAACAACAAATTTCATATTTTTGTTTAGAGCTTTTTAGCATAAGAACAGTTTATAAAAATTATGAGACTCAAATTCCATATATTTTAATTACTACAAATTATATAAGAAAACAGCATTTAATTAATTTAAAGGTTAACTTCAAATTATTTCACAACCAAACAGTAGTTATCATTTTTCTGTGACTCTACATCATCTACACAGTTCATCAAAACAAGTCCCATATTTTTCTGAGCAAGACATGATTTATTATGCATTAAACAAGATATCAGCCTAAACATAAATTAATTACTACTGCACATAAAAATTATTATAACAGGGCATATTATATTTTTCATGTACAGATCTCATCAAAACAAACTTAACAAAATTGGTTTCACATTTATTGGATTAACAGAACAAAAGATATGAATTAAACAAGCATTATCAGCATTTCTGAAAAACATATATCCAAAAACTCCAAACCCTAACTGCTACACACACCCGACACCACTGTACCCAAGAGACTGACGACTGGGGCCCGAGGTCAACGAGACCCCACCTGTCATACGCATGAAAACAGAGGCGAGGTTGACCTCGCCGGAGCTCGCCGACGGCGGCTCCTCCGGCGAAACCAACTCCACCGGCGGACTCTACTCAACCATCCGCGCCGAACGGTACCACTCTCGACCCTAGCGACACGACGGATCGAGCACGACGCCGGCAATGGCGGCCACGGCGGCGCGGGCTCACCACGCCGGGCAACTCCGGCCATGCCGAGGCTAACCAAAACGCGATTTCCACTCTCCGAACTCCCACGGATCTAGCGCAAGGCTCGGACGCTACGGATTTCACTCCGAAAGCTCGGGACCACGCCATGCCATTCTCCGGCAACAATGGCGGACGGCGGCGATGGCGGACCGAGGCAACCAAACCCTAATCGGCTAAACCGACTTCACTACCTTCTTCCTGGACGCACACTGACTCACGAACACTAGCTAAAGCATCTGGGAACCCACGGGAAGGGAGTCGACCACGGCGGACCGAGCTCGCGGTCATGGCGGCCATGGTGGACGCTTGTCCCGCGACTTACCTAGGCTTTAACAGCGGGAGCTGGCTACGGCAAGCGAAGCAGGAGACGAAGGCGAGGTTGGCGGTGGGTTTTGCGGGGCGAACGCACGGCGGAACGTCGGCGGACGGCGGATTTCCCCCTTTTCGCCCGCGCGGTCGCCGGCGAGAGCTCGGAGCGAAGGCAGAGGGAGAGAGCGCGTCTGGGAGGAGGAAGGCGTGCGCGGGCGCTTAAGCACGCCACGCCGCGCGCGCTGGCTGGCCTCGGTCGGGAATCGAACGCCACGCGGCGTTCTTCCCCTGCGCGCGGTCGGCCACGACGCCGGCGATTCAAACTGAATCGCGTGATTCAGTTGCTCCTTCGGCCGACTGACAGGCGATCTTTGAACGCGATTAACTCACTAACCACTCCATCAAACGCTAAACCAACTGCACCATTGGTTAGAGCTATACACCGACTGCAACTTTGGTTATAGGATTGATCACTGGTTCGGCTTGGATTAGGCTTGAGAAACTGCTAAACATGGCTTGACCAAACTGAAAATCAGCTTTAGGACTTAGGAAATTTTCCAAGTCTAAAACCCTTCCAATTCTGTCTTGTGGACCCTAAAACACCATGCTAAACCCATTTTCATGAGTTGGTCCTTAAACAACTTTTGTTCTATACTAAATTCTACACACTTTTGCTTAAGGGCCCACAGCCATGCAAAGCTTCTATCAAGGAGGTCTTTGTTAGTCAAACAAAAGGACTTTAGAGGCTCTATAGGGTCGACTAGGGTTTAACTACTTGATTAGGCAAAATGACTAGCATAAACATGCCTTCATTTTGACTCCTCAACAAGGTTAGATGGTTAGAAAGACTTAACCACTCCAAAGCAAGACAAGCAACACTTCATCAAAGCAAACTTATAAGCAAGCAAGCACATGAAATGACATTTTATGTGAGAAAAAGAATAACATATGAATGCTTCATGATCATGAGATGATTATGCATGATGAGAAATGATGTCATGCTAGCTTAACACCAGAGGTGTTACAGTCCGCCGGTCAACCAAAAACACACAGACTCGAGTCAAGCGACCACTGCTCGGTCGAAACCCGAGGCGCGGACTGTCCGCCGGTCAGGCCGCGGACTGTCCGCGAGTGCGCAGAGAGGGCGATTTTGATCGCCTCTCTCCCAAATCTCTCCAAATCCGATCCAAATCAAAATCCCAAGTTCCCAAACTTGGAGAAGATGATCACGGGGTAGTTAGGAGACTATCCCCAAGAAATCATCCGCTCAAATCAACTCAATCAAAGGGAAATCGAAAGGGACGGTGGATGAACCGGAAAAGCGCCACGAAAACGAAATCAACTCGATCTACTTGTTTGTAGGGAGATAGATAAATTCCTTTGGTGGAAATGTTCTCCTTTCAAATACGAACAAGTTGATTCAAACAGATTTCGCAAAGACACACCAGAGAGGGAGATCGAGTGATGGGAAAAACGCGGAGAAACAAAGAACGCGAAGAACAACGACGAACTCGAATCAAAACGCGAATCGACACACGATCTTGCAGCCGAAGCGCAAACACACGCTACGACAAGGAGATTACGGCCTCCTTTCCACAAAATCAACAGTACCCAGAGGTGAGTCTCTCTGCGGATCTCAGCTAGCTACAGCAGGGGATGGGGAGAGCAGGAAAGCCTAAGGCAGAAAGAGCAAATGACTGAGATAGGGGGAGGAGGGTGTCTCCCCGACTACTTAACCTATTCTAGACTAAGTCTAATTCCTACTCTACCCCTCTCTAAACTAATTACAGAGCGAACCAGCTAAACCCTAGGGTTATTCTGGACCAACTCGGTGGTAGGTGTATCCGACGGCCACGCTCGCACAACTCGTCCGCGTTGCCTCCACGCAACCTTCCGATTGCCGCCACGTGCCGCCCTCGCTCTGCACCCTCGGTTTTGTGGCCCAAACCGGGAAACCAGCCTTTTCCAGCCATCCCCTGGTTTTGAGGCCCAAACCGGGAAACCAGCCCACCAGCGTTTGAGTTTTGAGGCCCAAACTCAGCAAACCCGCAGCGCCCGAGTTTTGAGGCCCAAACTCGGAAACCGTCCTCAGCCCGAGTTTTGTGGCCAAACTCGAAAACCCTTAGCCCGAGTTTTGTGGCCAAACTCGGAAACCGTCCACGCCCAGGTTTGGAGGCCCAAACCTAGAAACCGTCCACTGGTGGTTTTTCGCTGGCTCAGCCACCAAACCGAAGCTGTGGAGGGGATGCACCGCCCGTGCACCCCGTCCACCGACACGTGTCCCCAAGTCCTCGACCCGAGCAACACCGTGCCCCGCAAGTCTTCGCTCGTCGCTGTCCCAGGCTGCCAGCCACCACAGCTGATCCTCAGGCACTCCGGTCCCTCAGTCCAAGCCTCACGTCCGCCCTTCACTGCACGGTACATCGGCATGGCATGTCCGCCGCACGGCACGCCCATCCTTCACCTCACCCGGTCCGTCAGCTCGGCACGTCTCAACTTGACCTTCACCTTGCCCTCGATCACTGTCTCCGTGCTCGACACCTGCACAACACAAGCCAAAGAACATGCGATCAACCCCGTTGACAATCACTCATCACTTAGAGACCCGGCATACACCCATGTATCTGCAGGTCCGATTCTTCCTCTCCACAACACCATTTTGAGGCGGTGTGTAGGGGGAAGAAAACTGATGCTCCAAACCAAGGCGGTCACAAAACTTCTCAAAATCTGAATTCTTGAATTCGGAACTATTATCACTTCTAATAGCTCGCATCGAGTTCAAAGGGAACTCGTTCTGAAGACGCAAAATCAGATTGCGAGCAAATGAGAAGGTCTCAGTCTTCTCAGACAAAAAGAAGACCCACGAATACCTCGAAAAGTCATCAACAACAACCAAAACGTACCACTTCCCACCAACCGAGCTCACCCGAGCCGAACCAACAAGGTCCATGTGTAAAAGCTCTCCAGGGTGCGAGGTCATGACCATAGTCACTGGATGGTGGGGAGCGGCAACCATCTTTCCATGTCTACAAGAATGGCAAACTAGATCCTTCTCCATCGAAAGCTTGGGCAATCCTCGGATTAGGCCAAGTGAGCTAAGTCTTGCAAGCAAATCGAAGCTTAAATGACCGAGCCTCCTATGCCACTTCCAAAGATTGGAGGAAGGACTAGCCAAAAGACAGCGGGAAATACCAAATGACTCCGAGAAATTCGCGCAAAAGACTTTCCCAAAGGGCGAAATCAAACATACAAGATTGCCCTGAGGATCTAAGATGCGACTAAGGTTCGGTTTAAAACGAATCTCATAGTCATCATCAAAAAGTTGCGAAACAGAAAGCAAGTTAAAATGCAGGTTAGAAACAAGAGCAACATCGCGCCACACAAAGTGCTCATTAACCCGCACCAACCCACGAGATAATACCTTACCTTTACTATTGTCGCCGAAGGTGATAAACTCCTTTCCGGCAACAGGGCTAAGGCTGGAGAACCACTTGGCGTTTCCGGTCATGTGCCTCGAACAACCGGAATCCACCAACCAAATGTCCTCCAACCGTCTTACCTACATCAATAGAAAGACATAGGGTGAGCATACGGTCCAACACTGGGGTTAGTGAAGTAAGAGGAATACCAGTGTTGGGCCGGCTGCTCAAAAGAACGGTCAGTGTAAAAACCATTCCTAGCCTGTCTACGGGGGTAGCGATCACCACGTACAGGAAAACGTGGTCCGCTGGAGAAGGAGCGCTCACAGCGATACTCAAAACGCGGTGGGGGAAAGCGCTCAACTACAAAACCTCCGCCACGGGGTCCATAGCCTATAACTACGGGCTCCCGCCGGGCACGCTCTCTACGAGGCCTACGCCTAGGAACTTGAGGTTCAGGACCTCTAGGCCTAGCCTCTCTCCTCGGAGCTCTCCTCTGCCTAGGCCTGGGAACTTGAGGTTCTGGACCTCTGGGCCTAGCAGCTCTCCTTTGGATGTTCGGCACATGCCCACCATGAAAAGGATGGTACATGTCCGGGTTGTCCATCTCCTGAGCACGGCGCGCCTCTCTCTTGCGCCGAAAACAGAACTCACTCAAGTGACCATCCCTCCCACAGAAGTCACACTGGTACCTCACCGCACGCAAAGGGGGTTGTTGGTACGCTGGGCTGTGGGTATGGTTCACTTTGCCCTTCTGTGGCAAGCACTCCTCCTGGATGGGTGGCATTGTGTCCAGCTTGTTCTTGAGGTGGTTTGGTTTGGGTGCCCACACTTGGTTCTTAGGTGGAGCTCTCGGGGGTTCCTCAAATACCCCATCCTTGGTGGTAGGCTTAGCAGGCTCTTTGGGTGGAAGCTTGGTAAGTTTGGGAGTAGAGGTGGAGTTGGGCTTCTCACTAGGGTTCAGGCCACTCGACTCTCCAATCTTCCCAAAAGCTGAAACATCGACACCCAGAGCAAAACCTACACCAGGACCTCCAGCAGCTCGCTTGAATTGGGAGATCATCATCCCGAGTTGCGGCTCACTACAAGACACCCATGACAAGATGGTCCGAAGGTATGTGTTTTCCTCCTCGGTTTGCATCTTGCCATGCTTCACATTGGCAATCTCTATCTCCAAGCCCTCACACAAAACACACCTCGTGACACAAGTGCTATCCGAGTTGGCCTTCTCTAAAGACTCAATTTTGGCATTCTTCTCTGCCAACTCGGATTGCAAGACAGGACAAGTCTTGCACGCACCCAACAGCTGAGGCCTAGCACGGAGCTCATCCACCTCTCCTACCAACGCAGCATACTTGCCTCTCAAAGTGAGAAGGTCAGTCATGTGCGTGGTGCACATCTCGCACTCACTCTCCTCCGACACGACCACGGTGGACCGAGCAAACTCAAGCTCCTTCACCGTGTCCTCCTACTTCTGCCTAAACTCCTTACGCTCTCTAGCAGCACGCCTAAGCAATTTATCTTGGCTAAGGAGGGCAGCAGTAAGTTTCTCAACCTCAATGGAAAGCTCATCGTAGGTGAGAGATACCTGGGAGGTGTTGTCGTCGTCGTCGTCGTTCCGAGGGGTGTGCTCCAGCTCGCCTCCGGCCTCATCACCAAGCGCCATGGTGCAGAGGCCTCCGTCGTCGGCGAAGAAGCATAGTCCATTGAGCTTGTCCTCAATCTTCTTCATCTTCTCGGACTCGTCATCGCTTGAGCAAGCGGAGTTGTCATCCGAGCCATCGACGTCGCTGAGCGTGGCGAAGAACGCACGCTGCTCAGCCTGGGCCTTCTCCAAGTACTTCTTCTTGATGTACTCCTTGTCGAAGCCGCCCCTCCGCTTGTGCCTCGGAGGAACGTGCTTGTCCTTGCTCTTGGAGTCGTACTTGTGCCCATGATCGCCCTTCCTCGAATGCTTGTTCTTCTTGGGGCAGTTGGCGATGAAGTGGTCGGGATCGCCGCACTCATAGCATCCTGAGCGTCCTCCTCCGCGGCGACGGTTCATGCGGTTGTTGTGGAACCGCGTGAACCGGTTGGCAAGCAAAGCCTACTCCTCGTCTCCCAAAGACTCCAGCTGATCCTCTGTGACAGAAAAGAGTGAAGAGAGTGCAAAGCCAGCAGAGGGGTTAGCGGAAGAGCCAGAAACCAAAGCCATGGACGGGCGAGAAGGATTTTCATAAGAAGCCCTCGCCATGGCATCAATCTCACTGGACTTGAGCTTACTGAAGAGCTCGTCGCACGTGAGGGTCTCATAGTTAGGCGATTCGATGATCGCCTGAACCTTGGAATCCCACACCGACCGATCGAGAGTATGCAAAAGCTTCAAAGCTCTCTCATGATCGTCGAAAGGCAACTGCTCCTTGTTAGCCCTCATCCTGTTGACAATCACCTGAAAGCGAGCGAATAAACTTTCTATGTTCATACTCTCGCTTGAACGACTCGTAGAGTCGGGTTTTGACTTGAGAGGTTCCCTCATGAAAGCGCATGAGGGTGGCCCAAATCTCCCGAGCCGTAGCGAGGTGAGACACGCGATCAAACTCTCCCACGCTCAAACAAGAGAAAAGAGCATTATGGGCTCGGCTATTGGCATCGTGCTCATCGATCTGATGCTGAGTCACACGAGCAGCCAAGACCACGTAATCGGCAGAGTTGCAAATATCCCAGATGGAAGCACCCAAACTCTGCAGATAGGCTGACATGCGTATCTTCCAATACGCATAGTTCGTCCCATCGAAAAACGGCGGTTTGCCCACGCCGCGATTGTAACACCCCGGGTTTTAAAATAAATAAAATAAATTAAAATTTAATAAGAAAATGGCCAAAACCCTTGATGGAGGAAAATTTTAACCAGATGTTTGTTGCATTCATGCCGTTGCATAATTTTTATTGAGTGAAAAAGAATTTATTTAAACCCGGTTTCGGCGTATCGAATTTATTCTATTTCAAAATTAAATAAAAAGGTTTACGAAAAATTTACAAAAATCAAACTCAAAGTTTTATTTGCAAAACCTAGGAAAAATGTTTTCAAAACTCTGCAAAGTTTATTTGATTTCAAACTGGATTTGAATTCAAGTTTCAAATGGATTTGAAAAGAAAAAGGAAAACAAAAAAAGGGAAAACACACACTCCCTCACTGCTCTCATTTTGGCTCGCACACCAGCCCAACGCCCCTCTCCATCCCGCAACGGCCCAGTCCCCGCGCTCCCTCTCGGCCCGTGCCTGCTCACCCCGTTTTTCCTTTCCCCCACGAAGCACAGCGGCCCAGCCAGCGCTAGCCCACTCCCCCTACCTCCTCGCTCTCCTCCCTGCGCAACGGCCCAGCGAGCCCGCTCGGCCCAGCTCCCCACCGCAGCGCTTGCAGCGGGCGCACGCCTTCTCCCTATCGCTGACCTGGTGACCCCACCCATCAGTCGTCGTCTCCAACCTCCACCCCGCCCTTTCCGTCGCACCGCGCGCTCACGCGTCCGCCCGAGCGGCCACTGCAACGCGCCGTCACCCTCCCCTACCCTCACCCTACAAATACGTGCTCCACCCCGACCCTGCGCCGCCTCCGCAACACCCCTCGCCCCGCATCAGGAACCTCCCGAGTTTCCGCCGCCGCTTTCGCCATTAGAGGTCCCTGCCGTGCTCTCTGCCGTACCGCGCAGTCCGCCGTCGGATTCCCTCCGGCCTCCACCGAAGTCGCCGGAGCACGCCTCGTCCCGGAGGCCCTTCCTCGGCGTGAACCAAACCGGAGTACACCATCCTCGACCGCGCCGGAGCTCTAGAGCGCCGCCGCCGCGACATCCGCGTCATCCGCCGTCCCTGGACCTCCACCGGCGCCAAGAACGCTACCATCGAGACCGCTGTAAGGTCCTCTTTCAATTCCACCATGCCCCGTAGTCTCTACCGTACCCTAGGTGTTTTCCCCGAGCACGCCGGACGCCCTGGCTATGGCGCCGCCGCGCTAGAGACAGGCGCCGCCATGCCAAACCCCGTCGGCGGTCACCCTGACCCTCCCTTTCACTCGGAGCCGTCCGATCTATTATGCACGGCCGCGATTAGATCTAACCTCGAAGAGGTACGAACCGAGCGCATGGACTCATAGGCGTGGTCCACGCTCGCCGCGTCAGCCGGTTCACGGGCCACGTGGTGCACACGGCTAGTCCCACCTCGCCACGTGGTGCCACACCAGCGCCCGATCAGCGCCACGCCGACGGTGCTGGCCACTTTGCACAAAACCCCTCCATATTTACCGGAGTCAACCCGCAATCCACGTTCACTGTGCACTGGGTCTTCACCTTTTTCCGATCTAGACCCTGCACTTTCCCTATTTTGATGCGCGGTCCACAGGTCTGCCGCACCACCGCAGACCCGGTCCACCGCGCGGTAGCACCCTAGTCCACCGCACAGTGCATACGCCGAACCAACCAGATACTGCCACGTGGCGCACGGGCAGCGTCCGTGCCGGCCGCCTGGACATCTTGCAAAAGAGTCCTTGACCTTTTTCGTAATCAACCCGCAGTCCATGAAGACTGTGCGCTGAGTCTCCAAAATCTTGCATCCTAGCCCCCGCGTTTCCTTGAAAATGAGGCCCGGTCCAGCCAGCGTTACTTTTTCGTTTTTATTTATTTAAATTACGAAAATGAGTTCAGTTTATTTACGGTTTTGCCACTCAGATTCAAATGCTCATAACTTGCTCATTTTAACTCTGATTTGACCCGTTCAAGTCGCGTTAGATTCGTGTCGTCGAGCTCTACGTGTTAGATCTATTTACGTTCTGTTTTCATAATGTTGATGTACTGTTTCTTATATTTCTTTGTTTGGGCCATGTATTGATGCTTGATCCAGCGAGTGCGAGCTACGCGGAATCCCAGGAACCGATCCGTGCCTTCATCGTTTTGACCCAGTCCGAAGGAAAGTGTCCTTGCCCATATTGCTCATGTATTTACTTTATTTTGAGTTAGAGTAGTTAGATCCAGTAGTTGCATGCAGTGTCTTAATACTGAATCCCATGTTAAGGTTTACTAGAACCTGTTTATATTTTCCTTGACACCTGGTTTGGGATGTGTTGGGTAGAAGTCATGCTTAGCCCTGCTGTCTTGGGATGGGATGGTGGTTATAATTAATTCTGATTAATGATCTATAGAATATTTTGGGCTGGTAATGTTGTAGCATGGTGAGTAGGTATATCCGGCAGGATGGACCGTATGGTGGTTTTATGCCGTGGGACTCGGCAGCTGCTTTTGGTTTTTGGTTCTGGGCTTGTGCTAGATTTATCCTGCCTGGATCCCTAGGACCCGGTTCTCGAAGCCTGTAACCCGGCTTAACAGCGCAACCATGAGGTTTGGAATGGGACGAACCTGGCTAATTAATTAGTTACCTCTAAGTTGAGGGTCCATACGGGGTTTGTTTTAGTGGCTCACGAGGAGGCCCTGGGGGTCGTAGACCTTTGTACGGGGTGAAACCTTAGAGGTACGTGTGGAACGGACTTGGAGGAGGCTTTGTAACGGCCTTGTAGTGTGACCCCGCTGTGCACCTTGGCAGTGTTTAGCGTGATGGGGAACGCATGACTCATGGGTAAAGATGTGCGAACTCTGCAGAGTATTAAAACTGATATATCAGCCGTGCTCACGGTCACGAGCGGGCTTGGACTTCTTCGAGATTAGTTGGTGGTTTGGGACTGGTTCGTTAGGGAAGCCTTATGTGGTCATTAGTCTCATATGACATGGGTACAGAGGCTTCTTCTACGCGGGTTACTGCTTGGTACGGGAGTGATTCCCAGGCTCGGGCACAGACCTGGTGTTATTACGGAAGGTAGCTTTCTATGTCGTGACATATGGAACTAATACACATAGGAGGACTCTTCGAATCAGCCTTGTGGGTGGCCTGATGGACTTCAGGTGTGGCTGCTTGGTGTGACTCCAAGTGTTGGTTGCTCGGTGTGACTCCGAGTGTGGTTTGCTCGGTGCGACTCCGAGTGTGGTTACTGTTACGGATGGAGACTGTGGTTATAACCTAGTAAAAAGGTGCATAGGTTTAATAGGAATAATAGGATGTGTTGCTTTAGGCGCTTGAGTCAAACAAAGTCAGCCTACCTTTGATAATAGCCTCATAAGCATATATTTCCTACACTTGCGGAGTACATTTCGTGTACTCACCCTTCCTCTTTGAACCCCCTGCTACCCCACCCAGACGTTGGAGTCTACGACGCGGAGCAGGAGTACCCAGAAGACGGCGGATTCGACCCCGACGACTTGCACTAGGATGGCGCAGCCCCTGGTCGACCTTCCTGTGGAGATGGCGTCCAGTTTCCGCGATCTACATCAGAGTCTACATTAGAGTTAGATTGAGAGTCTGTACTTTTCTTTTGGACCCGAGGGTCATTTTTGTAATAAAGTTCGATATATTAATAAAAGCATTGTTTTGATATTTACTATGATGTCGATATATGTATGAAAATTGATCCTGGCATACATATATTGTGCTCCAATTTTGTTCTTAAAATTGGGGTGTGACAGCGATCCATGTCGCCTTCGGTGGATCTGGAAGCGGCTAAGGTGGAAGATCCTTAACCCGCTCCGATACCAATTGAAGGACCGAGAAAGCACAAACAAGGCGACCAGAGGGGGGGTGAATGGGAGCCAATCAAATTTCTCTCAAAACTTTGGCCAAGTGTCCCAAATTCAACCCCAAGAAGCACGGACCCAAAGCGTGATGCTCACGACCCTTGGAAGAGGGTGGATGATCCCTAGGATCACAGCGGAGCGCCACCAAACACAAGCGAAGCAAAGACCAAAAGCTCCGGCACAAGTTTGCCCCTTAGAAACCAAGTCCCGAACGTAGATAGACTGCTACGTCGAGAAATCTCCAAACACCAATGCTAACGAGTAGCAAAGATACCTAGAGAGGTTTCTTGGTGAACTCTAGGGCCAAACGAGAAGTCCGGAAACCAAGTGAGCAAGCCGGGAGAGCAAACGCACTAAACCGGAGCACTCAGCAGGATCCCGGACTGTCCGGGCCTGGAGTCCCGGACTGTCCGCCCAAGGCCGGACTGTCCGCGCCTGGGTGGCGGACTGTCCGCCGACAAAATCCGCAAAAACGCAGAGGTTCTGAAAACTCCCTGAGTGATCCCGGACTGTCCGCGGATCACTACGGCGGACTGTCCGCCAGCAAAAGAGGAAAAAAAGCAAGTCTGCTGAACGCTCCCTGGATGGTTCCCGGACTGTCCGCGAGGTTGAACTACGGACTGTCCGCCATTCAAAATCGGCTTGTCCGAACCAGCACGGCAGGGTCTGCTCTGTCTCGTGCCCGATGCCCGGACAGTCCGCGGGCCAAGTGGCGGACTGTCCGTGGCCCTGCAGGGGGGGCGATTTTGATCGCCTCTCTCCCAAATCTCTCCAAATCCGATTCAAATCAAAATCCCAAGTTCCCAAACTTGGAGAAGATGATCACGGGGTAGTTAGGAGACTATCCCCAAGAAATCATCCGCTCAAATCAACTCAATTAACAGGAAATCAAAAGGGATGGTGGATGAACCGGAAAAGCGCCACAAAAACAAAATCAACCTGATCTACTTGTTCGTAGGGAGATAGATAAATTCCTTCTGTGGAAATGTTCTCCTTTCAAATACGAACAAGTTGATTCAAACAGATTTTGCAAAGACGCACCGGAGAGGGAGATCGAGTGATGGGAAAAATGCGGAGAAATGAAGAACGCGAAGAACAACGACGAACTCGAATCAAAACGCGAATCGACACAACGATCTTGCAGCCGAAGCGCAAACACACGCTACGACAAGGAGGTTACAGCCTCCTTTCCTCAAAATCAACAGTACATAGAGGTGAGTCTCTCTGCGGATCTCAGCTAGCTACAGCAGGGGATGGGGAGAGCATGAAAGCCTAAGGATGAAAGAGCAAATGACTGAGATAAGGGGAGGAGGGTGTCTCCCCGACTACTTAACCTATTCTAGCCTAAGTCTATTTCCTACTCTACCCCTCTCTAAACTAATTACAGAACGAACCAGCTAAACCCTAGGGTTATTCTGGACCAACTCGAGTGGTAGGTGAATCCGACGGCCACGCCCGCACAACTCGTCCGCGTTGCCTCCACGCAACCTTCCGATTGCCGCCACGTGCCGCCCTCGCTCTGCACCCCCGGTTTTGTGGCCCAAACCGGGAAACCAGCCTTTTCCAGCCATCCCCTGGTTTTGAGGCCCAAACCGGGAAACCAGCCCACCAGCGTCTGAGTTTTGAGGCCCAAACTCAGCAAACCCGCAGCGCCCAGATTTTGAGGCCCAAACATGGAAACCGTCCTCAGCCCGAGTTTTGTGGCCGAACTCGGAAACCCTCAGCCCGAGTTTTGTGGCCAAACTCGGAAACCGTCCACGCCCAGGTTTTGAGGCCCAAACCTGGAAACCGTCCACCGGTGGTTTTTCCCTGGCTCAACCACCAAACCGGAGCTATAGAGCGGATGCACCGCCCGTGCACCCCGTCCACCGACACGTGTCCCCAGGTCCTCGACCCGAGCAACACCGTGCCCCGCAAGTCTTCGCTCGTCGCTGTCCCAGGCTGCCAGCCACCACAGCTGATCCTCAGGCACTCCGGTCCCTCAGTCCAAGCCTCACGTCCGCCCTTCGCCGCTCGGTACATCAGCATGGCACGTCCGCCGCACGGCACGCCCATCCTTCACCACACCCAGTCCATCGGCACGACACATCTCAACTTGACCTTCACCTTGCCCTCGATCACTGTCTCCGTGCTCGACACCTGCACAACACAAGCCAAAGAACATGCGATCAAACCCGTTGACAATCACTCATCACTCAGAGACCCGGCATACACCCATGTATCCGCATTTATCTTATTAAGTCAAGTATTTGCTCTGACGTCCGCAAGGGTGTCTCTATTCAAAGCTAGGGTAGAGATAGTTAGAATATAGTTAAGCGTGGTGCTTAGTTATAGACTTACCTTCAGATACGGTTGGACCCCCGGATAGCTGTGGTAGCAAGCAGGTGGTGACAGCCCTGTGCGCCTTGAATTCCACCACGTAGTTGGCCCAGTTTAACAGTAAGGCTCGTTGTGCTAGCGTTCAACCTAAGTCAGTGGTAAAGGCAAGTACGCCTCGATACTTGATAAGATAGGAATAAAACTTTACTTAACTTGGTTGCTTGTTTGACATTTGCCTATCTTGCTTCGTAGTTATCTTGCGTCGTAGTTATCTAGGAGTCGTTATTAGTTAGTAGTTAGTTATCTTAGTTACCCTTATTTACCCTCTATCTACCTATCCATCCACCTTGCCTTAGCCATCCATTTCATTCTTACCTATCCACCCATATATTCTTTCTAGCCTTTCATCCCCTCTCTTCCCTTCTCTCCTTTTCCCTTTTCTCTTTTCTTCGACTCTCATCCCCTCCTTGACTCGACTCATACACCACCCTAGCCTTCCCTTGGGATCAAATAAATCGACACCTGGTACTCCCAGGCGAAGTGCTACTACGATAGTTCTGTGCGCTTGCAGAATCTCCTCCTAGTAGATTACATTCTCGCTAGCTAGCTCCTACTAGTGTCGGGATTGACAACCCTATTTGGCATTAGTAGATAGCTGTTTTAGCTTCACTCCTTTAGGTATAGTGACTGGACTTGCTTCAACCTTTCTGGTGCCATTGCCAGGAATAGACTCCATAGTCTACTCCTAGTCACGACGTTGGTAAGTGTCAACAAGTATTTCTAGGCCATTACCGGGGATAGTGCCTAGCTCTATCTTTAGTGAAGTTAAAAACTACCAATAGCCTTATAGTAAAACCACACGTCTGAAGTGGAGGGGGCTGGGGCTAGGGCAGCGGATGGGACGAGAGGGCGTAGTCCCAGCCAGACTTGCATTGGGAGCAGTACCAGAGCCAGAAAGTTTTAGGAGCCCGGGCAAATCTCATTAAGCAAGAGTATTTAGCTGAAAAATCACAAGATTCTTCTTTAATGCAAAGAAAATTTTCTATTGCACTTTGGCGATGAGCCCGGCCGGCCACCCGGGGTGGCCGGGCGGTGGCTCCGCCACTGATTGGGAGGTGTGGCAGCATGCTCCACGCCATGGCATCTGGGTGGCTTGTGCTCTCCAAGCAGCGGCTGGGTCCAGCGCAGGTCTTGTCTGCTCTCACGGTGGCGGAGCGCGCTTGCCGGGGTGGTCGAGGCGGCGGTCGGGCGTCCTCACTCACAGCCCCCCGCGCTGCCTTGCCAAGTGGTCTGGGTTGCGGCCGGACAGCCGGCGCTTGCGCCTACCAATGGAGGCTGCTTCCATGTTTCGCGCCCTCGGGGTAGCAATGGTCGTAGCGGGCTTCTTGAAAGATCATCGGCGGAATGGAAAGAGAAGCCTCCACATCGCGTGAGGCGGGGGCCGTGTTCCTGGGCAACATCGCTATGGCCGGGAGCGGGATGGTACTGCAAGTCCGATTGGGCGGAGAAGAAGGGGGAGCGAGGTTCACATCAGTGATCTCCTTTCCATTCGGGCTGCAGTGGTTGCGCGGTGATTGTGGGGCGAACTCATAGGGATGAGGCGCGGAATGCCGGCAGCGCGTGATTTATGCGCGGTGGACGTGGGATCGCAGCGGCAGGACGACGGAGCCAAAACAATTGTGGCACCAAACTAATATCCCCTCTTTAGTTTGTTTATAGTTGTGAGAGATTTTTTAAAACAAAATTGAGATGTACCTAAATTGTGAAACCGGATGATGTATATTGGCTTTTGTCTTTCAGCCAATGTGAGAACACATATGATGAATGATTGACTTTGATGAGGAAGGTTTGAGGCTTTTACCCGGTTTAGTCCATATCTCACTATGCGCTTAATGTTTATGACTAACCGGTGGCGTGAGTTGTGTGGTGTTTATGTGTTGGTGTGTGTGTGCAACATGTGTCTCTTGGCTGTGTTGATGTGCAGGTGTGGAGCTCGGAGACAGTGGTCTATGGCGAGGTGAAGGTCAAGTAGAGACATGCCGTGCTGACGGACCGGGTGCGGTGAAGGATGGGCGTGCCGTGCGGCGGACGTGCCATGCCGAGGTACCGAGCGGTGAAGGGCGGACGTGAGGCTTGGACTGACGGACCTGGGGCCAGAGGACCAGCTGTGGTAGCTGGCACGTGGCATCGGCGAGCAGGAGCACATGGGGATGTGCGGTGCATCGGCCGAGTCGGGAGGAAGGTGCTGGAGTCGTGTCGCTTGGCGGGAGGTCGGACACGGGCTTGCGTGCGGCGCAAGTGCCGTCGGCCAAGTCAAGAAGGAAGGCGAAGGCGTTGTGCCCGGCGTGGAGGCTGGACATGCATCGGCATCGGTGCCGGTGGTCGGGGTGTGCGAACCACATCCCGTCTACGGTGCGGGTTCGGTAGCTGAGCCTCAAAAAGCTACCCTCGACGGTTTCCAGGTTTGGGCCTCAAAACCTGGGGTGGCCGGTTTCCGAGTTTGGGCCTCAAAACTCGGCGAGGACGGTTTCCAGGTTTGGGCCTCAAAACCTGGGCGCGCGGGTTTTCGAGTTTGGGCCTCAAAACTCGGGGTGGCCGGTTTGCCAGGTTTGGGCCTCAAAACCTGGGCTTGCGGGTTTCCGAGTTTGGGCCTCAAAACTCGGGGTGGACGGTTTCCTGGTTTGGGCCTCAAAACCAGGGGGTGGTCCGAAAGGACGGTCGACGCGTGGCGGCGTGGAGAGGCTGGCGCGGCGGCGAAGCTATCCACGAGGGAGGCACGACGGTCGACGGTGACGGCACGTGGCGGCATCAGGGAGGTCGTGTCGAGGCGAAGCTACCGGATGTGCGGGCGTGGCCGTCGGATGAAGATTGACCGGACTGGACGGTTTACCCCTGGGGGGTATTTGGGTCGAGTGCTTAATGTAAGGGCGTTTTGGTCTTCGGACGTGCGCCTATATATATGAAGGGGGCTGCTAGGGCAGCCGCACCCGAGGAGGAGGGGTCACTCTCATTTTGCTGTTTGTGAGAGGAGGCTAGGGTTAGGGAGAGACAGGCTCTTGTTCTTGAGCTTTTCGCCATCCAAGCTTTGATCTGCTGGAGTGGCTTGTAGCCCGACACCGAGTGCTTAATCTATCATCCATTCCTCTGAATCCAAGGGTCAAATTCGTGGTGGAATTCGCGTTTTGAATTTGTTCTTCGTGTTCTTCGCGTTCTCCTTTTCTCCACGTTTTTCTCCTCCCCCGATCTCCCTCTACGCTGCGTCTTTTGCGATTCCGTTTGAATCAACTTGTTCTTTGTTGTGAGGGGAACATTTCGACCGGAGGAATTCATCCCTACCCTCACGAACAAGTAGATCGAGCCGAAATCGTTTTTGTTCTTCGTTCTTCCCCTTTTATGGTGTTCTTCCGATTTCTCATGATTGAGTTGGATTGAAGCGATGATATCCTAGGATTAGCTTCCCAACACGTAGAAGAACACTTGGGAGAAGTTTGGTCGCAGCCCCATTCGATTTGGTGAAGTTCCAATCGATTTTGGGTTTGTTCCGCGCTGTTTTTGCGCTTTCTGGGAGGTCGCGGACAGTCCGCCCTATAGGCCGCGAACAGTCCGCACATCGCGGTTCCAGCCTGACCAGTGGCTGGTTGCCTCGTTGTTTTTCCCCTCGGGTGGCCGACGGACAGTCCGCCAGTGTAGGGCGCGGACAGTCCGGGCCCGAGCAGGGACTTCGCAGCAGCGCTGCTATTTTGGCTGAGTTGCCCGCGGACAGTCCGCCAGGACCCGCGGACAGTCCGGGGTTGGCATCGGAGGCTGCACAGGGCAGCACCGGACGCGCAGTGTTCACTGTTCACGTGAACCGCGGACAGTCCGGCGTGCAAACCACGGACTGTCCGGGACATGTCCAGGGTTGTTTTAGTACAGTTCGGTTTTGGGTCTTTAGCCGGCGGACAGTCCGGACTCCCAGGCGCGGACAGTCCGCCCTTGACCGGACAGTCCGGCACCAGCAGCCCGGACAGTCTAGGATCCTGCTGAGAGCTGATTTTTAGTGCGTTGGCTCTCCAGGCTTTTCCACTTGGTTTTCGGACTTCTCGTTTGCTCCTAGAGTTCACCTAGGAACCTCTCTACATATCTTTGCTATGCGTTAGCATCGGTATTTGGAGGAATCCCGACGTAGCCATCTATCTACGTTTGGGAGTCGGTTTTTGGGGCCGGACTTGAGTCGGAGTTTTGGAGATTTGGTTTGCTCCCTTGTGTGGTGCCTCGCTGTGATCCTAGGGATCATCCACCCTCTTTCTAGGGTCGTGGGCATCGCATTTGAGTCGGAAGCTTTTGGGGTTGATTTTGTTGGGACAGAGGCCGTAATTTCGAGAAGAAATTTTTAGGCTCCCATTCACCCCCCCCCCTCTGGTCACCTTGCTTTAGCATTTTCGGTCCTTCAATTGGTATCGGAGCCAGTTAGGGATCTCTCTACCTTAACCGGTTCCGGATCCACGAAGGCGACCCTTTTGAGAGCGTTTTGCTTCCGGCGTGTTTCGCCGAGGTGTTAAGCTTTTGTCTTGCTAACACTAACGGTGCTTTTGGAGATGGCACCAAGCTCTTCTTCCCATGTGTCTTTGTCCTTAGGTTTGAGTCTTGGACATCCAACCGAGGATGACATTTTGGCAAGGAGGAGGAGTACGGCTCTTGAGGCGGAACGCGAGGTGGATGCTTTGCTAGGCTTCCTAGGAGATGATGAGCATTCAACGGAGGATCGTGTTCGCGAACTTGGCAAGGCCAAGAAAGGTATCCTTGCTGCTTGTCTTGGGATTTTGTCCCAACAATTTGAAGCTTGTTGTGATGATAATCTGAGATATGATGAGCTTTGTGATACCTTGCATAGAAAGATCAAGAAGTTGAAATGCTCCATTGCTAGGTTAAAATGTTGCCTTTTTCATTGGAAGTCTAGTGCATCTTTACCTTGCACCTCTTGTAGTGACATGGTTAGGAAGAATGATGAGCTATGCTTTTCCCTTGCTAGCTTAAAATCTGAAAATGACATGTTGAAATCAAATGCTTCCATACCATGTCTTGTTTGCTTTGACTTGCGCAAGGATCTTGTTCGTGCTAAATCTGAAATAGCCTTGCTTAGGTCAAAAGTTGTTGCACCATGTGTTTCTTGTGAGTCCTTACATGCTGAAATTAATAAACTAAAATTGACTCACTCCACATGTGTAGATAAACTTGAGCATGCTAGGGCTGAACTTGTAGAGATAAATGCTAGGCCTTGTAGCTTGTGCTCTTTGAATAAAAGTGCTTGCCATGCTTCTAATGCTATTCATGATTCATTGCTTGATGTGAGTGGTGATGTTTCTTCCACCGATTTCATTTGCACATCATGCATTGATTTGGAAAAAGAAGTTTTGGTTTTCAAGCAAATGCGCGATGATATGAGCGCCAAGTTGGTTGAGCACAATGATATGAGTGCCAACCTTGAAAGGGAAATTGAGCTCTTGCGTACCACATATGCTGAGTGCATTGAAAAGGAGATGGAAAATTTGAGAAACACTCCTTGTGGTACTTGTGATCGCCTCATGTTTGAGAATGAGGTTTTAGCTAAAAGGTGCAAGAGCCTTTGTGCTAAGTCTTTTGAGTCATGCATTTCTTCCAACTCCGATGTTGATATTTACAAGTCCGCATCTTTGCAACCGGAGTTAAGTTCTTGTGTTGCGCGTGAGTCTTTTGACTGTAGCACTAGTGTCAAGGTTCCGGATAGCTCTTTCATAGCTACTCCTAACCTTGCTAGTTCTTCGAGTGATGTCCAAGGGACTTCTCCTGGAAAGGGTGTTTCTCATATTTTTGGGACTCGTGCTCCCAATCCAGTTTACCATTGCACCTTTTGCAAGAAGGATGGACACTCATTCGATTTTTGTTTTTGCCGTGTCAAGCACGAACGGCGTATTCGAGCTAAGGCTTTTAGGAAGCCGCGTAGCCTTTCCCATGGCACGTGTGCTCCTAGTGTTGGCACCAAGTTGGTTGTTGATGCTTCTTGTTCTAAGCCCTAAGGGACTTCTCACTTGTCAGAGAATGGTGTGCCTTCTAGTAGGCCTTTGTACCATTGCTCTTTTTGTGAGAAAGATGGGCATCAAGAAAGCTTTTGCTATCGGCGTGCCAAACGCTTGCGCCAAGCTCGCTCTTCTAGGAAGATGATGGTTCATAGCCCTTCCCATGGCATGAACGCTTGTGCTCCTAGTAAGAAGCCCATTTTTGTTGATGGGATTTATGACTCCTTTTCTAGTGGGATAGGTCATGGTCGTGGACATGCTCCTAGTGCTTCTTCTCTTGGTCCACATCATGCTTTTCATGGTGCTTCTATTGGTTCTTCTACAAAAACATTGGAAGATGTTTGCCTCTTTTTCCGTGGTACGACTCGTTCTTCTCCTCGAGTTGTCATTTTGAGGAATGCTTCCAAGGGTGTTTCAAAATTGCATTTGAACCAACATTTGCATAATGCTAACCCACAGGATAAGTTGAGATTTGTGACCAAGTCCTAGATTCCCAAGTACATGCTTGCTAACCCTTCGGGATCCAAGGCTCGGGTTACTTTGTCCTCTTGTGTGTAGATATGAGGACGCGAGGTGGAGAACATAAGCTGAATGGAGCTTGATCTTTTAGATGTGATCAAGTGTTGATGGTTCTCTACATCCCACTTAGATTTGCCTCCAAAGAGGCTTTTATAGCTTGGTGAGTCTTCTTATACACTCATACCTTGTACATCCATGATTTATTTCTTGTGGTATGAGATGGTCTTTCATGTGCTCACTTGTATAGTTGTAGCATGTACATTTTCTTTTGTATCATGTTTTGTTTAGTCTAGCATGTGCTATCCCGTATATCATGTCATGCTAGTTTTGTGTACAGTTTTGGTGTCTACGGCACTTTTCATGCTAGTCGGTGATCCTCATGAACATTATTCCATGTTTTACCATATTTCTCCTTGAGCTTTACATGTAGAGGTATGATGTTCATTAGGTGTCACTTTTCAGGTGCTAGTTTTAGTTAGCTACATGTACCCTGTTGATATGATTAGTTTGAGCACTAGTCTTTTCCTCAATTTTATCATGTTACATCCTTTTGGATCTATTGCTATCAGTATCTTGCATTGTAGCATGTGTTGAGGTTTAGGTTGTGTTTGGGTTGATCATGTCTTTAGGCTGCATTGAGCTACATAGTGCTTTATCCTGTTGCATGGTAGTTTTGACTAGTTTGAGTTCAGATCTCCTTATGGTATCATTCATAGGTAGGCCTCTTTTGTTGAGTGTTCACCTTATGCTTACTTGACTAACCGTTTTCGTGGAGACCTTGAGGTCACACTAGACGAGACAATGCCTTGTGTTTTCTTCTGCTTTTGAGTGTGCAGGAGAACAGGAGCCTGGAGAGAGTTTTTCGGCTCATGGACCCGATCCCACTTCTTCCACGACTTGGGGCTCCGTTCGAGCAGCTCTCCAGTGAGCACTAGCAGCACCTGGGCGAGCGACAGCATCAGGCGAGGGGGAGATGACTCTGGCAAGGCAGGCGCCCCGGAGTTCAGCAGTTTCAGGCATCCCCTCGGGTATCACACCAGCAGGAGGTCATGCGATTCAGGAGGTACGTCCGACACACTTCTGAGTTCGGATTTTGGCTCTCTTCTTCTCCGGCCTCTTTCTGCTGTGTGGTCTTTCCGATGTGGATTTTGCTGGCTGTTTGCTTGAGAGTTTCCTGGCTCTTCGCTTGTGAGTTTGATTTGTGTTTCCCTTTTAGTTGGGGAAACATTTTGCTCGGTGTATCATAGTTGGATTTCTCCGATACCCTTTTGTTTTGGGTCCTTCTTCTTAGGCTAGTTTTTGTTTTGTTTTTGTTAGACTAGCTTTTGCATGCATTTCATCATGTACATCTTGCATTTTAGAGCTTCATCTATATAGTAATGAAAATGAGACTATGCTCTTTTTGGTATGCCCTGCTTATTCATGATGATGCTTGTAGCTTAGGCTCCTTTTGATCACTTGATACATGTTATGAGCTAAGCTATTTTTGCAAATGGTGAACCTGATTAATCAACTATGAAACTTTTAATTTGTTCACCATTGAGATTGGCAACTAGCATGGGTAGGATGTGTTGAGATCACTTGTGCTATCTTTTGTATGCTAGGTTGCTATGTCTCTTGCACTGAGTCATTCACTTGCTTGGATTGTTCATATGTACATTGTGCTTAAAATTTTGATCCAAGTATTAGTGAAATGAAAAGATCGAGATGGGATTGCATGTGTCAGCACATCACGGTATCGAGACTGTTTCTCATTGCACATTTGAGTTAAACTTGAGCCGTGTAGTGTAAGACCGAAACCGGTGCTTTAAGCTTCTGATTGCTTTTCTTGCATAGGCTTAGCCCGGTTGAAAAGTTAGGCAATGACCATGCTTTCAACCTCTCGCAATCACATGCTTTAATTTGAACTTGTGTTAATACCGCTGCAAATTCCGATAAAATTTGAAAATAACACAAGTCTATGCTTCATTCTATTGCATGATGATTGAACTTTGCTAGGGGTAGTTCACCTTTTATACTTGAGTTAGCACTTGTTTGATTTCCTGTCTATTCATGCTAAGTGCTATTTTAGTGGTGAACTCCTTTTTCAAATGGCTTAAAACTGCTCATATGCTTAATTGTTCATATTTCGTATCCATTTGATCAGTTTGAGCCTTTGCTAGCATTTGTATTGATTGCTATACTTTCAGGGCAACACCCTTTTGAGCATCTTTTCATTCAGATTGCTATACACTTGAAGCTGTTGCATTGTGCATTTCATGCATTTTAGCTTAGTGTACATACCCCCAGCTCCGATACACTTCATGGTTACCTTCATTTGGTATCACGGCCCCCATATGCTTTTAGTCGTTGACTTGTCTTGTAGTTGTGTCAATTTTGTGGAAAAATGTTAAAACCCCTCAGCATGTTCCCTTTTGTCAAGGGGGAGAAGCTGTTTGCAAGGGGGAGCTTATGTGTTGGCACAAAGGGGAGAGTCATGCATTTTGGGGAGAGCTTTGAGCAAGGGGGAGTTTAGCTCTTTTGGTTTCTTCTTCAATTGGTATTTTCACTCGGTATAGCTCTTTTATGTGTTTCAATTGGTATCCCTCTTTCGGTATGGAATGCAATTGGTGTCATGAGCTTTATTGCATAGCTTTTGTATATAGGCTTGCTTTCAGGGGGAGTTGCTTTTGTCTTGCTGCTTCTCCGCGTGCTCTGAGTAATTGTGCTCCATTTCACCTTGAGCCTTTTCTTTGGGCTTTTTCAATTGGAAGCGAACCTTCTTTGTGTTCCTTCAATTGGTAGGCTTCGTTTGGTTTTCAATTGGTGTGGAGCATGTTTGGCCGTAAGGCATTGGTATCGAGCCTGCTAGTCGTGTTGAGCCGTTTTGCCTCTATCCTGAGGGACTAGCAGTTTTTGCTTGTATTTTTGATTGGTTTGGAGCCCTCAGCTAGTTGTGTCGAGCCACTTTGCCTCTGTCTTGAGGAACTAGCTGTTTTCACCGACTTGTGGCTGATTTTGATTGGTATCAAGTCTTCTGCTAGTCGTGTTGAGCCTCTGTGCCTCTATCTTGAGGGACTAGCAGTTTTGCTTCTTATGCGCTATTTCAGCCTCAATTGGTGTCGAGCCTTGAGCTAGTGGTGTTGAGCCTTTTTATGCCTCTTCTTGAGGGCTACCTCATTTTTGACTTGGTTGTGTCGAACCGTTGCCCATGTCTTTGGGAACCAAGTCTTTTGCTCTATGCGATCGAGTTTTGCGCTTTGTTGCGTTGTTGCCTTGATCCTTTGCTTGGTTGCGTTGAGCCGTTGCCCATGTCTTTGCGGACCAAGTTTTCGGTTTTGGTATCTCAAACCATCTCTTGTGCCTAGTTTTTGTCAATCCAATCATCGGGGAGAAATTTAGAAACCCAAGTGATTCAATCATCAAGGGGGAGTAACCCATGTGAACCCAAGTGGATAAGTACCTTGGTTTCTTTTGTGATGATTGTTTGACAATTTTATTTGAGATTGGTTTTCGAGTGCCTTTTGGGATTCATGAAACTCTTGTTTTATCTTGTCTCTTCGGTTGTGCGGAGGCTTTGCCCGCTTTTCCCATTTCTTTCGGGACCGAGAGCTTTTATTTGGAGTCTTCATGATCCTTCCTCTCTCAAGTGGCCTTGTGTTTGCTTTTACCTGGCTTTTGGGCACTTGAGTGAGGCTTGCCGTCAAACCCTTCCTTTTTGGTTTTATTGTTAGTCAATGCATTCATCAAGGGGGAGATTGAGAACACATATGATGAATGATTGACTTTGATGAGGAAGGTTTGAGGCTTTTACCCAATTTAGTCCATATCTCACTATGCGCTTAATGTTTATGACTAACCGGTGGCGTGAGTTGTGTGGTGTTTATGTGTTGGTGTGTGTGTGCAACATGTGTCTCTTGGCTGTGTTGATGTGCAGGTGTGGAGCTCGGAGACAGTGGTCTATGGCGAGGTGAAGGTCAAGTAGAGACGTGCCGTGCTGACGGACCGGGTGCAGTGAAGGATGGGCGTGCCGTGCGGCGGACGTGTCATGCCGAGGTACCGAGCGGTGAAGGGCGGACGTGAGGCTTGGACTGACGGACCAGGGGCCAGAGGACCAGCTGTGGTAGCTGGCACGTGGCATCGGCGAGCAGGAGCACATGGGGATGTGCGGTGCATCGGCCGAGTCGGGAGGAAGGTGCTGGAGTCGTGTCGCTTGGCGGGAGGTCGGACACGGGCTTGCGTGCGGCGCAAGTGCCATCGGCCAAGTCAAGAAGGAAGGCGAAGGCGTTGTTGAAGGACCGGGAAGCACTCAGAAAGCGACCAGAGGGGGGGGTGAATGGGAGCTTCAAATTTTCCTTACGAAAACTAGTAGTCACTGTCCCAAGAATCAACCCCAGAAGCAAACCCTAGAGCTTGCTAATGTCCACGACCCTAGATGTAGGGTGGATGCTTCCAAGAAGCACAGCGGGACACTACACAACTCTAGAAAGCCAACGCAAAAGACGGAAATCAAATCCGTCAACGAACTAGCGAACCGCGGACGAAACCGTGCGAAGCCAGTCGCATCGGATGCTGCCTGCGTCCGATGCCTGACCACCGGACGCGTCCGATGCGAAAACTGCCTCTCGGGAACCTTACTGTTCCACCATCGGACACTGTGAACAGTGAACAGCCAGCGTCCGATGCTTTGGCTCAGGCGCGTCCGATGGCCAACGGACGCGTCCGATGCCTAGCGTCCGATGCCACTGCAAACGCTGCGAAAGTGACACGCGTCACCGGAGCGTCCGACGCTTAGAACCCTAGCGTCCGATGCTCCCGTGTCAGCGTCCGATGCCCCTGAAAACAGCGCAGTTCTTTGATGATTCAACCCGATTTCCTCCGAATCAAGAGCTCTAGGCCTAGGATTCGATCTGAGGGGTCACAAGGATGTTAGTGAGCTATCTCTAAGAGATCATGGCTCGAACCTAACTCCAAATCGGTGAATCAAGAAATTTCGGGGTAAGGAAGCAAGAACGCGATCCAAAATGAAAATCGATCGATCTCCTAGACCGTGAGGTTAGAGTTTAATTCCTTCGGTGGAAAGAAGTGCCTCACGATCTAGAACAACTTAGTTCAAACGGATTTGCAAAAGATGAACCGAGCAAAGAGATCAAGCGACGGGAAAATCGTGGAGAAAAGGATTCCACGAAGAACACGAACAAAACGCGAATCGACACCACGATCTTGCAGCCGAAGCGCAAACACACGCTACGACAAGGAGGTTACGGCCTCCTTTCCTCAAAATCAACAGTACACAGAGGTGAGTCTCTCTGCGGATCTCAGCTAGCTACAGCAGGGAATGGGAGAGCAAGAAACCCTAAGTGCGAAAGAGCAAATGACTGAGATTTATGGGAGGAGGGAGTCTCCCGACTACTTATCCTACTACTAGCCTAAGTCTATTTCCTACTCTACCCCTCTCTATTCTAATTACAGAGCGAACCAGCTAAACCCTAGGGTTATTCTGGACCAACTCTGTGGTAGGTGTATCCGACGGCCACGCCCGCACAAACCGAAGCGTTGCCTTGACGCAACCTCCAGATCGCCGCCACGTGCCGCCCTCGCTCTGCACCCCCGGTTTTGTGGCCCAAACCGGGAAACCAGCCTTTTCCAGCCAACCCCCGGTTTTGAGGCCCAAACCGGGAAACCAGCCCACCAGCTTCTGAGTTTTGAGGCCAAACTCAGCCAACCCTCAGCGCCCAGGTTTTGAGGCCCAAACCTGGAAACCGTCCTCAGCCCGAGTTTTGTGGCCAAACTCGGAAACCCTCAGCCCGAGTTTTGTGGCCAAACTCGGAAACCGTCAGCCCGAGTTTTGTGGCCAAACTCGGAAACCGTCCACGCCCAGGTTTTGAGGCCCAAACCTGGAAACCGTCCATCCGATGGTTTTTCCCTGGCTCTACCACCAAACCAAAGCTGTAGAGGGGATGCACCGCCCGTGCACCCCGTCCATCGACACGTGTCCCCAGGTCCTCGACCCGAGCACACCGTGCCCCGCAAGTCTCCGCTCGTCGCTGTCCCAGGCTGCCAGCCACCACAGCTGATCCTCAGGCACTCTGGTCCCTCAGTCCAAGCCTCACGTCCGCCCTTCACTGCTCGATCCATCGGCATGGCACGTCCGCCGCACGGCACGCCCATCGTTCATCGCACCCAGTCCATCGGCACGGCACGTCTCAACTTGACCTTCACCTTGCCCTCGATCACTGTCTCCGTGATCGACACCTGCACAACACAAGCCAAAGAACATGCGATCAAACCCGTTGACAATCACTCATCACTCAGAGACTCGGCATACACCCATGTATCCGCAATCTCCCCCTTGATGAGTGCATTGTCAACTACTCACACAAATCATAATGAAGGAAAGAAGAAGGAAGAAGGAGAAGAAGAGAACTCGACCAAATGACCCAAAAGCATAGCAAAGCCGAAGAAGGTCAAGTGGAAGAAGCGAAAACTTGGTCCCCAAAGACATGGGCAACGGCTCGACGCAACCAAGCAAAGCAAAGCTAGCCCTCAAGAAGAGGTAGAACAGGCTCAACACCGCTAGCAAACACCAATTGGAAAATCGAAGCAAAATGCTAGTCTCTCAAGATAGAGGCACAGAGGCTCAACACAACTTAGCAAAGAAAGCTCGATACCAATGCCTTTCGGCCAAACACGCTCTGAACCAATTGGAATGTCTCCAAAACAAAAGAGAGCCAATCGAAAACAGAATGCCCTGAAGATGTTTACTAGTTCCTCAAAACAGAGGCAAAGGCTCAACACAACTAGCAAGCTCCCCCTTGACAAATGCAAGCAACTAGGAAAACTCCCCTTAGATGAACATCCAGGAGTATATGATTTGCAATTTCTCCCCCTTAGTTGAAAATGCATTAATCAAGAAAAGGCAACAAGGCAAGAAACTCCCCCTTCCAACATGCATATGAAGTCAAAAATGCAAGTTAGCAGCTTCAGGCATATATTCAAAAGAGTGCAAAGATGCTCTAAACAGTAGAACTCCAATGACTCAATGTAAGCACAGCTAGCAAAGGCTCTAACTGATCACACATACGAAATAGGAACATATGAGCATGTGAGCAGTTTTAAGCCAAAAAGATAGTCACCATCAAAATAGCACTACACATGTATAGACAGGAATCCAAACGAGTGCTAAACATGTATACAAGGTGAACTACCCCTAGCAAAGTTCAATCATCATGCTTAAGAATGAAACATACACTTGTGAATTCAACTTTAGATCGGAGTTGCAGCGGTGAAATTACACAAGGTCAATTATTAGCATGTGATTGCGAGAGGTTGAAAACTTGTCATTGCCTAACTTTTCAACCGAGCGAAGCCTATGCCGAAGCAATCAGAAGCTTAAAGCTACGGTTTCGGTCATACACTACACGGCTCAAGTTTAACTCAAAGTGCGATGAGAAACCGTCTCGATACCGTGATGTGTTGACAAGCAATCCCATCTCGATCTTTTCTATTCACTAAAACTCGGTTCAAATTTTATACATGATATGAACAGACCAAGCAAGTGAATGACTCAGAACTAGAGACATAGCAACCTAGCATATATGAAAAGCACGAGTGAACTCAACATATCCTACACATGCTAGTTGCATATCTCAATGGTGAACATTTTCAGATTGTAAGTTATTAAGTAAATTCACCATTTCAAAATAGCTCAGCTCACAACATGTACTAGTGATCAGAAGGAGCATAAGCTACAAGCATCAATATAAGCATCAGAGCATACCACATAGAGCATAGTTACATTCTAGTGATTATAAACATGAAGCTTAGAATGTGAATGCGTATGCTGAAATGCAAAAGAAAAGAAAGACAAAAGAGTCAGTCAAATATACAAGATTCAAAATGTTTCCCCCATCTAAAAGGGGAAACACACACCAAGCTCACCCCTCAACCGGTTAAAGGTTGATTCGTCTAAAGGCTTGGTGAAAATATCAGCCAGTTGATGATGAGTATCGACATGGCGAAGGTCGATATCACCCTTCTCCTGGTGGTCTCGCAGAAAATGAAAGCGCACATCAATGTGTTTGGTCTTCGAGTGAAGCACGGGGTTCTTAGCAATGCTAATGGCACTCGTGCTGTCACAAAGCAAAGGCACGCGAGAAAAGCTCAGACCAAAATCACGCAAAGTGGCCATCATCCAAAGCAACTGGGAACAGCAGCTAGCCGCAGCAACATATTCAGCCTATGTAGTGGACTGAGCGACACTAGACTGCTTGCGAGAAGACCACGAAACAAGAGAAGAACCAATAAATTGGCAAGTCCCAGAAGTGGACTTGCGCTCAATACGGCAACCAGCAAAATCGGCATCCGAATAACCACAAAGGGAGAGGGTGGAGGAAGCAGAATACCAAATCCCGAACTCAGGCGTGAAACGAAGGTACCTGAAAATCCGCTTCACCGCCTGACGGTGAGAGGTGCGGGGCGACGCCTGAAAGCGTGCACACAGACACACCGCGAACTGGATGTCCGGGCGTGTCGCCGTCAGGTAGAGGAGCGACCCGATCATGCTGCGGTACTCCTTCTGGTTCACTGCTTCTCCATCCACATCCGCATCCAGGGCAGTCGTCGTCGACATGGGTGTTGGAAGAGGCTTGGCCTCACCCATATCGAACCGCTTCAGCAAGTCCTTGGTGTACTTGCCCTGATGCACAAACGTCCCCTCTCGGGATTGCTTAATTTGCAACCCGAGAAAGAATGTCAGTTCGCCCATCATGCTCATCTCGAACTCCCTGCTCATAGTATCTGCAAACTTGGCAACCAAAGCGTGAGAAGAACCACCAAAAATGATATCATCCACGTAAATCTGGACCAAGAGCGTGTCTTTGCCTTGCCGGAGGAGAAAGAGCGTCTTATCTACACATCCCATTTTAAAACCCTTAGCAAGCAAAAAGGTTTTTAACCTATCATACCAGGCTCTAGGGGCTTGTTTTAAACCATATAAAGCTTTGTGAAGTTTAAAGACATGGTTTGGAAACTTGGGATTTTCAAAACCGGGGGGTTGCTCAACATAAACCTCCTCCTCTATGTAGCCGTTTAAGAAGGCACTCTTGACATCCATTTGAAAAAGTTTGAAACCTTTGGATGCAGCAAAAGCCAAGAGTATCCTAATAGCCTCCAAACGAGCTACAGGAGCAAACGTCTCCTCATAATCTATCCCCTCCTTCTGACTATAACCCTTCGCTACAAGCCGGGCCTTGTTTCTCACAACATGCCCATCCTCTCCTTGCTTGTTTTTGAAAACCCATTTTGTCCCAATAGGCTTACACTCAGGAGGAGGTGGAACTAGAACCCAAACCCAATTTCGCTCAAAATTTTCTAACTCCTCATGCATGGCATTAACCCAATCCGGATCCGTCAAAGCGTGTCCAACATCTCGGGGCTCAAAATTAGCAACAAAGGCAGAATGAGCAAAGTGCGAGATTTGCCGTGACCTGGACCGAGTGACTCGCTCGCCGATGTCGCCGATCATCTGCTGAGGGGGGTGCTGGCGCTGGATGTGTCGTGGCGCCTCCCGGGATGAAGTGACCTCCCCCTCAACAGCAGCTGGTTCCACCCCGGGTACAAAAGGTACCGCGCGAGGTGGAGGATCCCACGGCCCCCAGGAAGAAGAGGTGTCGGGGCCGTGAGTCGTCGTCGAGGCCGCTCCTTGCGGCACGGCAGGTGGAGGGGGTGCTGGATCATCTATACCTTCAGCACCCTCATCCTCGTCATCAAAAAGAGGCTCTCCAACCACATGATCACCTGCACACTCAAAACGAGAAGAAGGACATACAAGAGTCTCGTCGAAGGTGACATCAGATGTCTCCATGACTCGGTTAGTATCAAGGTTAAGTACACGATATGCGTGAGTGTGAGTGCCATAACCCAAAAATACCCCGTCAGAAGAACGAGACTCAAACTTGTCCAGGTTGCCATTTTTCAATATAAAACAGTGGCAACCGAAGACTCTAAAATAACTCACCTTGGGCTGGTGCCCAAAATGCAACTCATAAGAGGTCTTCTTCAAAAACGCTCTCAGAAAAATGCGATTTGAAATGTAGCATGCAGTGTTCATAGCTTCGGCCCAATAGCACCTAGGAGTTCTATGCTCATCGAGCATCGTCCTGGCCATCTCAACAAGGGTCCGATTCTTCCTCTCTACAACACCATTTTGGGGCGGTGTGTAGGGGGAAGAAAACTGATGCTCCAAACCAAGGCGGTTACAAAACTTCTCAAAATCCAAATTTTTGAATTCGGAACCATTATCACTCTGAATAGCTCGCATCGAGTTCAAAGGGAACTCATTCTGAAGACGCAAAATCAGATTGCGAGCGAAGGAGAAAGTCTCAGTCTTCTCAGTCAAAAAGAAGACCCACGAATATCTCGAAAAGTCATCAACAACAACCAAAACATACCACTTGCCACCAACCGAGCTCACCCGAGCCGGACCAACAAGGTCCATATGTAAAAGCTCTCCGGGGTGCGAGGTCATGACCTTAGTCACTGGATGGTGGGGAGCGGCTACCATCTTCCCATGTCTGCAAGAATGACAAACTAAATCCTTCTCCATCGAAAGCTTGGGCAATCCTCGGATTAGGCCAAGTGAGCTAAGTCTTGCAAGCAAGTCAAAGCTTAAATGACCGAGCCTCCTATGCCACTTCCAAAGATCGGAGGAAGAAGGACTAGCCAAAAGACAGCGAGAAGAACCAAACGACTCCGAGAAATTCGCACGAAAGACTTTCCCAAAGGGCGAAATCAGACATACAAGATCGCCCTGAGGATCTAAGATGCGACTAAGGTTCGGTTTGAAACGAATCTCATAGTCATCATCAAAAAGTTGCGAAACAGAGAGCAAGTTAAAATGCAGGTTAGAAACAAGAGCAACATCGCGCAACACAAAGTGCTCATTAACCCGCACCGTCCCACGAAACAACACCTTACCTTTACTATTGTCGCCGAAGGTTATGTACTCCTTTCTGGTGACCGGGCTAAGGCTGGAGAACCACTTGGCGTTTCCGGTCATGTGCCTCGAACAACCGGAATCCACCAACCAAATGTCCTCCAACCGTTTTACCTACATCAATAAAAAGACATAGGGTGAGCATACGGTCCAACACTGGGGTTAGTGAAGTAAGGGGAATACCAGTGTTGGGCCGGCTGCTCAAAAGAACGGTTAGCAGAAAAACCATTCCTAGCACGTCTACGAGAGGAGCGATCACCACGCTGAGGAAAACGTGGTCCGCTGGGGAAGGAGCGCTCACCGCGATACTCAAAACGCGGTGGGGGAAAACGCTCAACTACAAAACCACCGCCACGGGGTCCATAGCCTACAAATGCAGGCTCCCGCCGGGCACGCTCTCTACGAGACTTAGGCCTAGCAACTTGAGGCACTGCGCCTCTAGTCCTAGCATCTCTCCTCGGAGCTCTCTGCTGCCTAGGCCTGGGAACTTGAGGTTCTGGACCTCTGGGCCTAGCTGCTCTCCTCGGAGCACTCCTCTGAATATTCGGCACATGTATATCATGGAAAGGATGGTACATGTCCGTGTTGTTCATCTCCCTAGCACGGCGCACTTCTCTCTTGCGCCTAAAGCAGAACTCGCTCAAGTGTCCATCTCTCCCACAGAAGTCACAGTGGTACCTCACCGCACGCAAAGGGGGTTGTTGGTACTCATGGCTGTGGGTGTGGATCACTTTGCCCTTCTGTGGCAACTCCTCTTGGATAGGTGGCATTGTGTCCAGCTTGTTTTTTAGGTGGTTGGGTTTGGGATGCCACACTTGGTTCTTGGGTGGAGCTCTCGGAGGTTCCTCAAATACCCCATCCTTTGTGGTAGACTTGACGGGCTCTTTGGGTGGAAGCTTGGTCAGTTTGGGAGTAGTGGTGGAGTTGGGCTTCTCACTAGGATTCAGACCACTCGACTCTCCAATCTTCCCAAAAGCAGAAAGATCAACACCCTGAGCAAGACCTACACCAGAACCTCCAGCAGCTCTCTTAAATTGGGAGATCATCATCCCGAGCTGCGGCTCACTACAAGAGACCCATGACAAGATGGTCCGAAGGTATGTGTTTTCTTCCTCGGTTTGCATCTTGTCATGCTTTACATTGGCTATCTCCATCTCCAAACCCTCGCACAAAGCACACCTAGCCAGACTAGTGCTACCTGAGTTGGCCTCCTCAAGAGACACAATCTTGGCATTCTTCTCTGCCAACTCAGATTGCAAGACAGGACAAGTCTTGCATGCACCCAACAGAGAAGGTCTAGCTTTCAGCTCATCCACCTCTCCTACCAACGCAGCATACTTACCTCTCAAAGTGAGAAGGTCAGTCATGTGCGTGGTGCACATCTCACACTCGGCCTCCTCAGACACGACCACGATGGACTTGGCAAACTCAAGCTCCCTCACCGTGTCCTCCCACTTCTGCCTAAACTCCTTGCGCTCTCTAGCGGCACGCCTAAGCAGCTTATCTTGACTAAGAAGCGCAGCAGTAAGCTTCTCAACCTCGGAAGAAAGCTCGTCGTAGGTGAGAGATACCTGGGAGGTGTCGTTGTCGTCGTCGTTCCGAGAGGTGTGCTCTGGCTCGCCTCCGACCTCATCACCAAGCGCCATGGTGCAGAGGCCTCCGTCGTCGGCGAAGAAGCAGAGTCCGTTCAGCTTGTCCTCGATCCTCTTCTTCTTCTCGGACTCATCATCGCTTGAGCAAGCGGAGTCGTCATCCGAGCCGTCGACGTCGCTGAGCGTGGCAAAGAACGCACGCTGCTCAGCCTGGGCCTTCTCCAAGTACTTCTTCTTGATGTACTCCTTGTCGAAGCCGCCCCTCCGCTTGTGCCTCGCGGGGACGTACTTCTCCTTGCACTTGCCGGAGTCGTACTTGTGCCCATGATCGCCCTTCCCAGATGAATGCTTCTTCTTGGGGCAGTTGGCGATGAAGTGGTCGGGGTCGCCGCACTCATAGCATCCTGAGCGTCCTCCTCCGCGGCGACGGTTCATGCGGTTGTTGTGAAATCGCGAGAACCGGTTGGCAAGCAAGGCCAACTCATCATCCCCCAAAGACTCCAGCTGGTCCTCTGTGACAGAAAAGAGAGATGAAAGTGCAAAGCCAGCAGAGGGGTTAGCATAAGAGCCAGAAACCAAAGCCATAGTCGGGCCAGAAGGATTCGCATAAGAAGCCCTCGACATGGCGTCAATCTCACTGGACTTGAGCTTACTAAAGAGCTCGTCGCAGGTGAGGGTCTCATAGTTAGGCGATTCGATGATCGCCTGAACCTTGGAATCCCACACTGACCGATCAAGAGTGTGCAAGAGCTTCAAAGCACGCTCATGATCGTCAAAAGGCAACTGCTCCTTGTTAGCCCTCATCCTGTTGACAATCACCTGAAAGCGAGCGAATAAACTTTCTATGCTCTCGCCAGGCTGATGTCGAAAGTTCTCATACTCACGCTTGAACGACTCGTAGAGTCGGGTTTTGACTTGAGAGGTGCCCTCATGGAAACGCATGAGGGTGTCCCAGATCTCCCGAGCCGTAGCGAGGTGAGAAACACGATCAAACTCACCCATGCTCAAACAAGAAAAGAGAGCATTACGGGCTCGGCTATTGGCATCGTGCTCATCGATCTGTTGCTGAGAGACACGAGTAGCCAAGACCACGTAATCAGCAGAGTTGCAAATATCCCAAATAGAAGCACCCAAACTCTGCAGATAGGCCGACATGCGTATCTTCCAATACGCATAGTTCGTCCCATCAAAGAACGGCGGTTTGCCCACGCCGCGATCCATGTCGCCTTCTGTGGATCTGGAACCGGCCAAGGTGGAAGATCCTTAACCTGCTCCGATACCAATTGAAGGACCGGGAAGCACTCAGAAAGCGACCAGAGGGGGGGTGAATGGGAGCTTCAAATTTTCCTTACGAAAACTAGTAGTCACTGTCCCAAGAATCAACCCCAGAAGCAAACCCTAGAGCTTGCTAATGTCCACGACCCTAGATGTAGGGTGGATGCTTCCAAGAAGCACAGCGGGACACTACACAACTCTAGAAAGCCAACGCAAAAGACGGAAATCAAATCCGTCAACGAACGAGCGAACCGCGGACGAAACCGTGCGAAGCCAGTCGCATCGGATGCTGCCTGCGTCTGATGCTTGACCACCGGACGCGTCCGATGCAAAAACTGCCTCTCGGGAACCTTACTGTTCCACCATCGGACGCTGTGAACAGTGAACAGCCAGCGTCCGATGCTTTGGCTCAGGCGCGTCCGATGGCCAACGGACGCGTCCGATGCCTAGCGTCCGATGCCACTGCAAACGCTGCGAAAGTGACACGCGTCACCGGAGCGTCCGACGCTTAGAACCCTAGCGTCCGATGCTCCCGTGTCAGCGTCCGATGCCCCCGAAAGGATGTTAGTGAGCTATCTCTAAGAGATCATGGCTCGAACCTAACTCCAAATCGGTGAATCAAAAAATTTCGGGGTAAGGAAGCAAGAACGCGATCCAAAACGAAAATCGATCGATCTCCTAGACCGTGAGGTTAGAGTTTAATTCCTTCGGTGGAAAGAAGTGCCTCACGATCTAGAACAACTTCGTTCAAACGGATTTGCAAAAGATGAACCGAGCAAAGAGATCAAGCGACGGGAAAATCGTGGAGAAAAGGATTCCACGAAGAACACGAACAAAACGCGAATCGACACCACGATCTTGCAGCCGAAGCGCAAACACACGCTACGACAAGGAGGTTACGGCCTCCTTTCCTCAAAATCAACAGTACACAGAGGTGAGTCTCTCTGCGGATCTCAGCTAGCTACAGCAGGGAATGGGAGAGCAAGAAACCCTAAGTGCGAAAGAGCAAATGACTGAGATTTATGGGAGGAGGGAGTCTCCCGACTACTTATCCTACTACTAGCCTAAGTCTATTTCCTACTCTACCCCTCTCTATTCTAATTACAGAGCGAACCAGCTAAACCCTAGGGTTATTCTGGACCAACTCTGTGGTAGGTGTATCCGACGGCCACGCCCGCACAAACCGAAGCGTTGCCTTGACGCAACCTCCAGATCGCCGCCACGTGCCGCCCTCGCTCTGCACCCCCGGTTTTGTGGCCCAAACCGGGAAACCAGCCTTTTCCAGCCAACCCCCGGTTTTGAGGCCCAAACCGGGAAACCAGCCCACCAGCTTCTGAGTTTTGAGGCCAAACTCAGCAAACCCTCAGCGCCCAGGTTTTGAGGCCCAAACCTGGAAACCGTCCTCAGCCCGAGTTTTGTGGCCAAACTCGGAAACCCTCAGCCCGAGTTTTGTGGCCAAACTCGGAAACCGTCAGCCCGAGTTTTGTGGCCAAACTCAGAAACCGTCCACGCCCAGGTTTTGAGGCCCAAACCTGGAAACCGTCCATCCGATGGTTTTTCCCTGGCTCTACCACCAAACCGAAGCTGTAGAGGGGATGCACCGCCCGTGCACCCCGTCCACCGACACGTGTCCCCAGGTCCTCGACCCGAGCAACACCGTGCCCCGCAAGTCTCCGCTCGTCGCTGTCCCAGGCTGCCAGCCACCACAGCTGATCCTCAGGCACTCTGGTCCCTCAGTCCAAGCCTCACGTCCGCCCTTCACTGCTCGATCCATCGGCATGGCACGTCCGCCGCACGGCACGCCCATCCTTCATCGCACCCAGTCCATCGGCACGGCACGTCTCAACTTGACCTTCACCTTGCCCTCGATCACTGTCTTCGTGATCGACACCTGCACAACACAAGCCAAAGAACATGCGATCAAACCCGTTGACAATCACTCATCACTCAGAGACTCGGCATACACCCATGTATCCGCAGTTGTGCCCGGCGTGGAGGCTGGACATGCATCGGCATCGGTGCCGGTGGTCGGGGTGTGCGAACCACATCCCGTCTACGGTGCGGGTTCGGTAGCTGAGCCTCAAAAAGCTACCCTCGACGGTTTCCAGGTTTGGGCCTCAAAACCTGGGGTGGCCGGTTTCCGAGTTTGGGCCTCAAAACTCGGCGAGGACGGTTTCCAGGTTTGGGCCTCAAAACCTGGGCGCGCGGGTTTTCGAGTTTGGGCCTCAAAACTCGGGGTGGCCGGTTTGCCAGGTTTGGGCCTCAAAACCTGGGCTTGCGGGTTTCCGAGTTTGGGCCTCAAAACTCGGGGTGGACGGTTTCCTGGTTTGGGCCTCAAAACCAGGGGGTGGTCCGAAAGGACGGTCGACGCGTGGCGGCGTGGAGAGGCTGGCGCGGCGGCGAAGCTATCCACGAGGGAGGCACGACGGTCGACGGTGACGGCACGTGGCGGCATCAGGGAGGTCGTGTCGAGGCGAAGCTACCGGATGTGCGGGCGTGGCCGTCGGATGAAGATTGACCGGACTGGACGGTTTTACCCCTGGGGGGTATTTGGGTCGAGTGCTTAATGTAAGGGCGTTTTGGTCTTCGGACGTGCGCCTATATATATGAAGGGGGCTGCTAGGGCAGCCGCACCCGAGGAGGAGGGGTCACTCTCATTTTGCTGTTTGTGAGAGGAGGCTAGGGTTAGGGAGAGACAGGCTCTTGTTCTTGAGCTTTTCGCCATCCAAGCTTTGATCTGCTGGAGTGGCTTGTAGCCTGACACCGAGTGCTTAATCTATCATCCATTCCTCTGAATCCAAGGGTCAAATTCGTGGTGGAATTCGCGTTTTGAATTTGTTCTTCGTGTTCTTCGCGTTCTCCTTTTCTCCACGTTTTTCTCCTCCCCCGATCTCCCTCTACGCTGCGTCTTTTGCGATTCCGTTTGAATCAACTTGTTCTTTGTTGTGAGGGGAACATTTCGACCGGAGGAATTCATCCCTACCCTCACGAACAAGTAGATCGAGCCGAAATCGTTTTTGTTCTTCGTTCTTCCCCTTTTATGGTGTTCTTCCGATTTCTCATGATTGAGTTGGATTGAAGCGATGATATCCTAGGATTAGCTTCCCAACACGTAGAAGAACACTTGGGAGAAGTTTGGTCGCAGCCCCATTCGATTTGGTGAAGTTCCAATCGATTTTGGGTTTGTTCCGCGCTGTTTTTGCGCTTTCTGGGAGGTCGCGGACAGTCCGCCCTATAGGCCGCGAACAGTCCGCACATCGCGGTTCCAGCCTGACCAGTGGCTGGTTGCCTCGTTGTTTTTCCCCTCGGGTGGCCGACGGACAGTCCGCCAGTGTAGGGCGCGGACAGTCCGGGCCCGAGCAGGGACTTCGCAGCAGCGCTGCTATTTTGGCTGAGTTGCCGGCGGACAGTCCGCCAGGACCCGCGGACAGTCCGGGGTTGGCATCGGAGGCTGCACAGGGCAGCACCGGACGCGCAGTGTTCACTGTTCACGTGAACCGCGGACAGTCCGGCGTGCAAACCACGGACTGTCCGGGACATGTCCAGGGTTGTTTCAGTACAGTTCGGTTTTGGGTCTTTAGCCGGCGGACAGTCCGGACTCCCAGGCGCGGACAGTCCGCCCTTGACCGGACAGTCCGGCACCAGCAGCCCGGACAGTCCGGGATCCTGCTGAGAGCTGATTTTTAGTGCGTTGGCTCTCCAGGCTTTTGCGCTTGGTTTTCGGACTTCTCGTTTGCTCCTAGAGTTCACCTAGGAACCTCTCTACATATCTTTGCTACGCGTTAGCATCGGTATTTGGAGGAATCCCGACGTAGCCATCTATCTACGTTTGGGAGTCGGTTTTTGGGGCCGGACTTGAGTCGGAGTTTTGGAGATTTGGTTTGCTCCCTTGTGTGGTGCCTCGCCGTGATCCTAGGGATCATCCACCCTCTTTCTAGGGTTGTGGGCATCGCATTTGAGTCCGAAGCTTTTGGGGTTGATTTTGTTGGGACAGAGGCCGTAATTTCGAGAAGAAATTTTTAGGCTCCCATTCACCCCCCCTCTGGTCGCCTTGCTTTAGCATTTTTGGTCCTTCACAATGAAATGATGCTCACAAGGGTGGTGGCCATAAGGGATCCACGAGCCGTAAAAGAGAGAGAAGGAAAATATTCCACTTTTGCGTGATCAAGAGGATTGAAAGGACATGAACAATCAACGTGAGGTCATGAGCGAAGGAAGATGTTTTGTTGCAACAAGATTGAGGGGCTTTCTGGTTTTGCCCGAGGAACGCGACGTTTGCGCTGTCGGCTGCGATCGTGGTCTGCGACTCTGCACCGTAGGGTGCGCTCAAGATTTTTTTTGTTGCCGGATTGTCAGGTAAGAGAGAATACCTTTAGTCAGTGCATATCACCAATTAAAAAAAATTAGAACTAAAGTGTTTCCAGAACTGTTTAAAAATAATAACTGCTAAAGTGTTGAACCTGAGTTGCTATCAAAATTTTCAGAACTGCTAGATTTTTTTAAGGAAGTTCAGAATTCACTGCTCTATTTATAAGATGCAAAACCGTCTCATGAATAGATGTCATTAGAACTATGCATTTGATAGACCACTTTGTTCTTCCAGTGATGAAACATCACAAGACATATAGGGAAATGAGAAAGTAAGCCAATAACGAAGGAAAGAAGTGAAGGACCGAAAATGGCGACCAGAGGGGGGTGAATAGGAGCCGTAAATTTTCTTTCGAAATATTTAGGCCTCTGTCCCGAAAAATCAACCCCAAGAGCAAAGCCGAAACGTGTGATGTCCATGACCCAAGAGATTGGGTGGATGTTTCCTAGGAACACAGCGGGACACCACAAAAACTCCCTTGCCCAAGTTATGCAAGTCAACTAGTGACAGGATGAACTTTAGGTAACCTCAACCTCCCCCGAGCAACGCGAGGGAGATTCAGGCTATTTTACAAAGCGGGAAGCCCAATTTCTGTAGAGCACGAAATCGGGAATCCAACGCAAAAAGCGGATCTCAAATTGAAGCTCGAACGCAAAAGATACGGACAAAAATGTGCAATCACTACACTGACCGGACTCTGACCAACGTCCGATCAGTGGGGATCAGACGCGTCTGGTCAGTCAAAATTCTCTCTGGACCTTCTCTGTTTGTGACCGGACTCAGCACAGGGAGCGTCCGGTCAGATCAAACAAGCGTCCGATCACAGTGCACAAAACTTGATGAACAGTAACTGCTACGCGTCCGATCAGGCAATCACAGTGAGTCCGATCAAGCTCACGCAGAGTATCTCGCTCGGCCTTCAACGACCGGACGCACGGGGTTAGCGTCCGGTCGGCCTGGAGCTAGCGTCCGGTCACTACGCGCGAGCTGGTCAGCGCTAGTGTTCAAAGACCGGACTCTGACAAGGTGAGTCCGATCACTTCGACGCAACATCCGGTCACCCCGAGAAGCCCTCTGTTCGTCCATCGAATCGACCCGATCTCCCTCGAATCAAAAGCACTAGGGCTCAAATTTCATGTGAGGGGTCACAAGGATGTTAGTGAGCTACTCCTAAGTGATCATGGCTCGAACCTAACTCCAAATCGGTGAATCGAAGAAAACGGGCAAGAACTCGATCCCAAAACTAAATCTGCCCGATCTGTGAGTTCGTGAGGTATTAGAGAAATTCCTTTGGTAAGAAGACTCTCACGAAGCTACACAAGATGGTTCAAACGGATTCGCAAATCATCCCTCGAAACAACCGATTTTGTGAAGAGCAAAAGAGGGAAAAACGTGCAACGCGAAGAACAAAATCGCAATACAAAGTAAAACACGAATTTGATCCTTGGATTCAGCAAGATGATGGATTGTATTAGCACTCAGTGTCGGGTTACAAGCCACTCCTCGCAACAACAAAGCTCGGATGGCAAAAAGCTCAAGAACAAGAGCCCTCTCTCCTCTAACCCTAGCCTTCTCTCACAGGAACAAAATGAGAGTGGCACCATCCAAGGATGGGCTGCCCTAACCAGCCCCCTTCATATATATAGGCGCACGTCCGAAGACCAAAACACCCTCTTATGAAGCACTGACCCAAATACCCCCTTGAGGGTAAAACCGTCCAACACGGTCATTTTTCATCTGACGGCCACGCGCCTTCTCATCCTTGGCTTCGCCTCGACGCAAGCTCTAGGATGCCGCCACGTGCCATCACCATCTACCACCATGCCTTCCTCACCGATAGCTTCGCCGCAACGCAAGCCTCTCGGTGCCGCCACGCGTCGACCGTTCCGTATAGGAACCTCTGCCCAGTTTTGAGGCCCAAACCGGTAAACCCGCTAGCCCAGGTTTTGAGGCTCAAACTCGGAAACCGGTGAGCCCAGGTTTTGAGGCCCATACCTAGAAATCGTCCACCCGAGTTTTGAGGCCCAAACTCGGAAACCGGCCACCCCGAGTTTTGAGGCCCAAACTCGGAAACCATCGAGGGTAGTTTTTCGAGGCTCAACTACCAAACCCGCGCCGTAGACGGGATGTGGTTCGCACACCCCGACCACCGGCACCGATACCGATGCATGTCCAACCTCCACGCTGGGCACAACACCTATGCCTTCCTTCTTGACTCGGCCGACGGTACTTGCGCCGCACGCAAGCCCGTGTCCGACCTCCTGCCAAGTGCCACGGCACCATCGTCTTCCTCCCGACTCGGCCGATGCATCACACATCCCCATGTGCTCCTGCTCGTCGATGCCACGTGCCAGCTACCACAGCTGGTCCTCCGGCCTCTCGGTTCGTCGGTCCAAGCCTCACGTCCGCCCTTCACCGCTCTGGGTCCATCGGCATGGCACGTCCGCCGCACGGCACGGCCATCCTTCACCGCTCGCGGTCCGTCGGCACGACACGTCTCTACTTGACCTTCACCTCGCCATCGACCACTGTCTCCGAGCTCCACACCTGCACATCAACACAGCCAAGAGACACATGTTGCACACGCACACCAACACGGTAACACACCACAACTCAACGCCACCGGTTAGTCATAAACATTAAGCGCATAGACAAATAATGACTCAACCGGGAAAAGCCTCAAACCTTCCTCACAAATGTCAATCATTCATCATATATGTTCTCAAGAAGTCATGTAAAAATCAGCGAATTGCAGTTCCAAGTTTAGTAAACAAACAGAGGCCAAAAGCTGAGCACTAAACATGATGTTTTTCTTTTTTCTTTTTTTCAACAATTAATGTAGAGTAGGAACTGACGAGCTATTTGGTTCTACAGTCGGTAACGCAAACAAAAATAATTTAAGCCAGCAAACATTACCGACCGGAGATGCAAATGAATTAATTTTGATTACATTTAAGTTACTGTACATGTTACCAAACGACACCTGAAGACTTTGCAAATGTAGTACCGTAAGCACCAGGATGCATTAAAACATTGATCCAAATCCAAAAGGAACCACTAACCTTTGGTTTTAAAAGACATGTCTCTTGGGTTGACATGAACTAACATATGTTAGCATGGACAAATAGAGCATAGGAAACAATAGAAATGGGAGAAATTTTCACAGGAAAAAATTTCCTCCTAGTAAACAATAGTAAGGAAAAGGCAAAGGAAAGAGGGATGGATCATTTAGGTGTAGCTTACTGTCACCTTTTTTTGCAAATAATATCAAATATTACTCTCATGATGCTCTTTTGAGCTATGAAAGATGAACTGTGGAGATAATCTCATTCCTAACAAAATTGAGTCATGGACTGTATTTTTTTTAAATCAGCGTAAGTGACTGATTGAGCTATTATCTAAAAAAATGATTGGCTGAGCTAAATTGGAGAACCCTAAATTAAGCACCTAAGACAATTGGGTGCTAACAGTAGAACGATAATCCAATTTACTTGACCCAAAGCCAAAGCAGGGCATATAAACAACCAAATATATTTTAATGTGATAAAATGGAATGGACATATCTGATACAAATGTAACCTGCTATTATTCTTAGCCCTCTTGGACTCAAAACATGAATCACAATACAAAGCAAATTTTCCACTGCGGAGTGTGCTGAATGAACATGAATGAAATATTACATATATCAACATCTGAGCAATTAAGAAAGCTGAGCAAGGTAGGGATGAGGGGAGGAATAACAAACTTTTGCAGGCTTTGCATCTGAATGTTCTCTTCTAAGGTGCTAGGCCTTTTGCCTTCCGTATTGCAGACAAAATGTCTAAGTCTAATATAGAATTTGTCCATGCCTTCAATACATCATGCAGACTATTTCCATTTTCCAGCAAAAAGTAGCTGGATGGATGCTTCTTGGTACTCTCTGCATGTGCCTCTAAGTAGTAAGGTGAAACAACCTACAACTCATGTTCCATTGGTTCAATTCTCAAAGCTCGGATAAATAGGTGGTGATTTTGGAGAAGATGAGAAAACTCACTTTTCGGTCTTTGCATGAAGAGCATGAGAACAATATGTCGATGCCTTCGATAAATAGGTGGGTGCATAATTTTGTAATTTAGCAAGACAAATTTATTGATTGAGAAACAGTAGTGTGTGTCATGTGTGAGATCATCATCCCTGATGCCGACGTCAAGATCACGGAGATGGCCGAGCAGGCAGCAGACTAACTGAACCGTCTATAGCTTCGACGGACCATGATTAGTAGACGGGATAGAAAGTAAATTTGAATTGATGGGTGGCCGTGTGTCGATCAGTACTCAGTAGTACCTGGGATGGGTGTCCATTGTCCACGTCTCCACGATAGGGGGCGAGTTTTCACGATTGGATCAACCACACCTGGAATTGGCGAAATGAGCAAAATTTACACACATCTTAGAAGGTTTGAGTATAAAAATCTCTAAGGTTCTTCATCCTTCTCACCCTGGTGTCATTTGGATAGGCAGTGCAGATGAGATCAGGATATGTGACGATGAGATATTTAGAGTTATGTTTTGTTATGACTCATTTGAATTTTATTATATGGCACTGTCAGTACTAAAAATTATAATTGTAACCTGACAACACTGTTTCCTTCATTACTTACTACTTTTCTTAGCCACTACTGTTTGGACATTCTTGCTGCATTCTTTGACTTATGCAGTGTGCAGAAATATGACCTCTCTGCTATGTATCGGTCATTATTTGTTTAGGCTGCAGATTTTAAATGAGTTATTTTGACATGAAGTGTAGATTGTATGTTGGAAATTGCTTCCTAAATCAATTGTTTGGAGGAAGATTCAATTATGTGTTTCGGAGGTAATTTTAATGATTTGGAGTTCACTTCACATCTAGTGTTCATCTTTTAAAAAATTGTCTTAGGGCATGTTTGTCACCTTGGCCCAGCGTGGTCTGGCCTGCTCAACCGGCCCAGGCCATTCCCAGCCAGCCCGAAATGGGCCAGATGCACTTGTTTACCAACATGTATCAAATGGACCAGGCCGCAACGAGATTGTGTTTGTGAGTCAAGTCTGAGCCAGGCCCAAGCATCAACTACCTCCAACTGCCACAGTGAGATGGTGTTTGCGCCATGGCCCAGCTCGGCCAGGCCCATGCCATAACCACAGCAATGAATGGAACAAATAGGAGAGGTTGCAGCCAAATGATGGGCAAATAAGGATTCATGGCAAGTTGGCCTCAGACATAACAGTTCTATTGTCAACATCATAGACAAAATTAAGAAATAATACAGCCGGGTCCAACAAATGTGTCATCATTGGCCTTCAACTAACAGATTTCTGATAAATGTATAGCCCCCAACAAAGAACAACAATAATCACTAGTAAAATACAGATGACAATAGTTTTCCAAGTGCCATGGTTACCAGCAGGAGGTTTGGATTGGCATCCTTCTTGGGAAAACAGCAAGGGTGGTGCACTTATTGTTCCCATGGATCCCTCACCTTGACACAGCAAAGGTGCTGATTCAACCTTTGAGATATGATCCTGCAAATCTCTAACAGCATCATCATAGCTGGTGTACCTTCGGTACACTGAGCCCTCAACATTAAGAACTAGCTTAGTACATTCATGCCAAGACTGGTAAATCCCCCTCTTCTTCCCTTCAAAAACCACATAGTAGCGTGCCATTGTCTGAAATACACCGAATGCAAATCAATTTAAGTCATCTCACTTAGGAAAAAATGCCTCAATCGACTGCAAATCAATAAAGCAGCAGTTGTTCTAACATCATTGGCTACAAGATCTAATAATTGGCACTTGCTGAGCACACTCAGGCCAACTAAAATAAATCACAGATTTCTTGCCTTCGAACACAACATAGCAAGGTGCCATTCTCTGAAAGAAATCATATATAAATCATGTAAGTGCTCCTGATTGCATTAAGAACCTTCCACATGCCTCAGTCGACTATGAACTATGTGGTCCTGCACATGAGTGCGACATTGAAGATCTCCGGTTTGTATATGATACAAATAGGTGATCTCAACACTGCACCTATGGGCAGCATCATCAAGAGCATAATAGTTGTTCTGACATCATTGGCAAACACAACAGAACCAATATAGGCCTCAGCTTTTGTAAATGGTGGTTTTGTTTCAACTCACTGGTGGCTACCAAATAGAAGAAGCAAATGAACTGACAAATAAACAAGACTGAAACAACTGAGCTCATCTGCACTCAGTATGGTAGCCACCTTAGGAAAAAATGCCTCAGTCGACTGCAAATCAATAAAGCAGCAGTTGTTCTAACATCATTGGCTACAAGATCTAATAATTGGCCTCAACTATTGATTTTGGTGGTTGTAATCAAGTACTCAAGTCATAGGTAGCTGCCAGATAAGAACAAATACAAAAAAACAGTAAGAACAGAACCAAGTGCAGCATTTCATGGCATCCATGGCATCTGTAGTAACCATGAACTGCTTGTCGTCATCTTCGAGTCATAGACCCAAGTGTTGCATAGCAGTTTATGGTTCCTACGGATGTGATGAATGACAGAAGGTTGTAAAAACATGAGAACACAACAGAAGCATAATGGCAGCTACCTCATTCAGTAATTTGCATCATAGGCCTTGCATAACCCTCATATTCCACCAATAAGAGTACCAGAAATGAGATGAAACACAATAGAAATGCAATGAACAAATGCACAGTTTCAAAGAAGCATATATAAGTATGAGCAACCAAATTGGAAGTACCACATATAACTAGCCAACAGAGGCTACAATAAATTGTTACGTAAACATGTCCAGCCCAACAGACTAGGGCTCAAATGGTGTTTCTTCCCCAAAGTTAGCCACCTTCCTCAAGGCAGTCAAAAGAACAGGCATCAGTCATCAATAGAACAACCATCTCTGCACAAAAGTTCTATAACTAACCTATCACAGCTGCAGTCAAAAGAAAAGAAGGTGGGTGAGGGGGGTGGAGGAACTATACTTCTCAACAGTCAACCCCCTCCTATGCATCTACAAAGCCTGAGGTGTTGTTGGTCCACCTCATAGCCCTAGGACCCCCAGCAGCAGGTGCTTCAGGATTTGCAGCAGGAACAGCTACTGCTGGAGCACCACCAGTACCAGCAGTAGTACCAGCAGTAGCTTCAACAGCAGCAGCTGACCCAGCAGCAATGACATCATTCATCACATCAGCAGCAGCAACAAACCCACCCTCATCACCAGCTGATGCCATCCTAGCACTGCTAAGTATGTTTCATGGGTGACCAACAACCAAGTATAAGCATTACATGTAGTAAACAACCATAGAAGAAACAAGTTTATTACATAAGCAACAAATAAATGAGAAGCAACACATAAATGAGAAGCAACATATAAATGAACAACAACATATGAATGAGAAGCAACAAATATGTGGTCTCAGTAAATGTCCAACAAATTATTACATCACAATGACATATTCATGAGTTCCAAAGTAGGTAATACAAACTGAAATCAAACCCTTGAGGTTCCCCTCCCTTCCCACATTGCATTGCAGATGGAATCCCTCTTTGCAACCATGTGAATGCTATCTTCAGCCAAGTGTGGGGGCAGTGGGTCCTCTTCCTCAGGTGCAGTGGCAGTGAAACCCTGCTCAACAGGGACTACTTCATCAATGCCATATCCTAAAATCTAGTTGTGCAGGATAGAACAAGCCAGAACAAGCTTGACTTGTGTTTTGTACTTGTGAAATGGCTTGTTGTCCAGGATCCTAAACCTGCCCTTCAGTGCACCTATAGCCCTCTCCACACTCACCCTAAGTGATGAGTGCCTCATGTTATACAACTCCATGGCATTGGTTGGTCTATTCCTGCTCCCATATTCAGACAGATGGTACCTTACCCCCCTGTAGGGGGGTAAAAATCCAGGTCTGCATGCATAACCAGCATCTACCAAGTAGTATTTACCTCCAATGTGATATCTACTGTGAGACTTGGCTATAAATCTAAAAATCAGATTGATATGCTCTATGCATGTGTAATTACCTTGTGGGACAGTGAACCCATCATCCCTCTCAATGGCATCTGCCAGGATAGTAGCATCATGTGCAGACCCCTCCCAACCAACTAGAACATATTGGAATTTGAGATCAATTCCCACAACCACCATCACATTCTGAGTGGGCTCCTTTTTCCTACCCCTGAAGGCATGTTGTATCCTTCTAGGGACCCTCACCATCATATGTGTGCCATCAATGGCACCCACACAGTCCTAAAAACCCATGATGGTAAGACAAATAACCAAGGCCATCTAAAAAAGCAATGTACCCAAGGTAAACAATTACCTTTAAATATGGATTCCATCTATGGCTTCCAAGGATCTTAGGATCAGTGGCACCACTAGGTGGCTTCATCATTTCATTCCTAAGCTCACCCACTACATATAGAACTTGGTGGAAGTGCTTGTGCACAGTTTGGATGGACCTCCTAAAGGACTGGTGCACTACTCTGAACCTTTGGTTGTGGCCTACAACATGCAAGAACATGGCAACCTGCTCTTCTGCTGAAACCCCATCTCTAGCAGTTACAAGGTTCCTCTCACTAAATGTTTGGCATAGGGCAAAAAATGGAGCTCTTTTCATCCTAAGCATGGCAATGCACTCAGAATCAATGGAGTTGTATATTATGTTCAAAGTTCTCATCCTGTGCTGCTCATTTTCATCCTTAAGTGCATGGGCTAAAGGATCAGGCTCATGTGATTGTGGCTCAGGGTGTTTTCTTTTCAGCCTACTGGTAGCAACGGAAACCATAACAACAGTCAGAGCAATTGCCTGCCTACACAGGGCCTCACGGCTCATTGAGGGATCCATCTACAAGCATATACACATGATAACTGATTTCAGTTGAGAATACCATGCTAGGCATCTACATGATTATATCATAGTGCATAAGGTTGCACGGCTACATCCATAAAAAGATGCCTCCCAGTGCAAAGCAAGGACTACATCATAGACCAATCAAAATCAAACAAAATGAACTGAAGAAAGGGCACTAACAAATTAACAGCACCAAGTACTACCAGAGCATAGTAGATCAACAACATGTACAAACATAATCTAACGACTCGGATTTAGGGGGACCAGTGGAGGGGAAAGGGGATCGATTTCACCTTGCGCTCGGGGTCCTAGCGACGGAGAGGAGGCAGATCTGGGAGTAGAGGAAGCAGATTCGCTGGAAGACGGAGAAGTAGAGGATGCAGATCGGGGACGGAGACGAAGAGGATGCCCACCACCACGGAGTCCCGGCAACGGTTGGAGCAGCACCGCAGCTGACCAAACGCCGCGGCAGCCGAGGGATGGGGAAGACGACCGCCGACGGAGTGCACCGCCGCCACGAACTGCTGCTCGCCGCCAGTTTCTCATGCGGTGGGTGGAAGAAAAAAGGCCAGAGAGTAGAGGGGAGAAGAGAGAGCGACAACGTCGGCTTATAAAGGCGACAACTTTCGCCATGGATTGGCCTTCCCGCGCGGCGAGCAAGCGCGCGAGGAAGTTTCCCCTTCCTGCGCGAGCCCGCGCAAGCCACCGCGCCGTCCCAGCGGCGGCCGCCGAAATCGCCCCGCGGCGCCGCGCCGAGCCTGGCTCCCAGGAAACGAACCCTAGCAGCGTTTCCCCGGGCCAGGCGGAGGGGTGCCTTTTGGCTCCCCGTGGCCGGGCTCGCTCGCGGGCCAAGCCCGCAAACAGCCGCGCTGGGCCGTCGGGAGCGCAGCCAGGCCTCTGAGCCAAGTTGACAAACACGCCCTTAATGTTTGATTGATTTTATTTTTCATATGTTGTTCGATTAGTTGAAATGTTAGAATTAAAATTTTGTCTCATAAGATTGTCACAACTTATGCCTTATGGATGGACAAATCGTGGACTGCTGCTGGCAATAAATTAATTAATCCCTATCTTCTTCTAGCTAGATGCACCGTAAGTAACAAAAGCAATTAACCCACTGACTAAAAACCGCTATTTCCTGTATAGCACGAGGTCGCAGTTGTTGGAGCCAGCCTGTTATGCCAGCATCGCTCTCCTTGTCCTTCTCCTAGGACTTGGGGGCATAGGTCTGGAGCTGATGCTGTGCGTGTGGAGGATTTTACGTCACTTGAGACCCTGTGCATAACATATGAGGCAACCACTCCATATGTGCTCAAATGAAATTATAAATGAGAAACTGAATATTGTAAAATTAACAAATTGCATGACTGCTCTCATGGAGATTTTTTAGATTAAAATTTAGAAAATAAGAATCTCAAAAGAAATGACAAAATAATTTTTTGCGTTGCATGCAAAATTAGCTAGGACCGGAAAAGGTGAAGGAAAACGCTAAGAGCCACACTAATCAATTGACTATATATAACATTCAGAATAGAAAAAGATGAAGCAAAAGAAGTCTAACATTCAGAGTAGGAAGAAAAAGTAAATGGATTTCTTTAGATCGGAGTTATTGCAATATCATAGTATATGACATTTCGAATATCATATTGTACCAAACCATATGTGTCAATAAAGAAAATTTGTATCGTTGAATGTAACGTCAATACATGATGAACGGACCGGAGCATCAAAAGTTCTCCCTGAAATTTGGTCTCAAATCTGCATTCCATTCTTAGGTACCATCTCAAACTAAGCCGCTGTTGCTCACAGTAGCATGACACCAGTCAAGAGGTAATGACTGAATCATGCTAAGAATTAATGATTACCTTATTTTGGTAGCACTCTCTAGCCATCCAAAAACGTAAAAAAATATTTTACAGCAGAAAAATCACCATATCTTCTCCATAATGAGCAGCCAATACATGTGCAGGTATTCCCTACATTCCAAATATCTCTATCTCCATTGACTCCCCATTAGACTTTGCCACTACATTACATCAGATGACAAGGACATCATTTCGTTCATTGCAGCAAAGTTGATTGATAGATAGATACAACCCAATTGTCATGCACCAAAAACTTCCCTTGATGAACCATCCATCACAAAACCTAATGTAGCCTAGGCATCTCACCCACAAAACCCAGATCCAAGCAAGATCATGCGTAATAATTTAACATATCTCAAGTTTGCCATTCTCATGTACTTAAATGTTTACATCCACCAAATTATTTTAATATCACCATTTCATCAATATCACAAAATTATGCTAAAATATTTTTGCTCAAGTGTAAATCTGCAGGTTGGCTTATCACCTATTATTGTTTTGATCCACCATTTCCACGAAAATAAAAGGTAACACATGCCCTCAGCTTCTAACGAAATGGTAAAAAACTGCAACTACATTCTCCAATTCCCCTTCGATTTAGCATCCAACTCCTAACCAAACGTAGGATATCCACGTAGGATATCCTATCTGCTGACTTCTATCCAACCCAAAGCTACAAGGCTATCTCCACCATGAGTTTCAGAACGACAAGAACTGAAGAGAAAATATGTTAACTTAAGATATCAAAATAAGAAATTGAGTAGTACACAAGAGCGTGGACATGGTCAAAGTGACAATATCCATACAAAGATACTTTCAATATTCTTTTAATTGGAGTTTTACTTCTGCTACCTTTGGACGGTCTTCTTGATGGTAAATATGGAGAAGGCAATAGAAGGTGCTACTTGTATTTGCCGCACCCTAGATTTGCCGCACCAAACTCTAAATAGCAGGCATAATACATGTATAGATCAGATCCGAATACAAACAACAGGAAGAGGTTGGCACACCTGGTGGCGGGAGCGAGCGAGGGTGCAGGAGGTGTTGAAGAAGCTCTGGTTTGCCGCGACGTAGTCCGTGAACTGGATGTGCGAGGACGACATGGTGGGGGAAGGCGCCTGCGGGTGCGGCGATGGCGGAACGGTAGGCGAGGAGGTGGAGACCGGCTGGAGGTGCCCAAGCGCGAGGAGCTTGGCCTAGCGGTTGCGCCGCTCGACCAAATTGCTCCATGGAGGAGAGCACCTCCTCGGCTTAGCGATGATCCCACAGCTGACCATGACGTCGGCGAGGCGGTGGCGGCCTCACGGCGTCAGGAAGCCGGATGGGGGGGGGGGGGGGGGGTGGTGCAGAAGGCAGAGGCCTGGTTGGAGCGGCGCGACGGGGGAGGAGGCTGGATGACGGGGGTGCCGGACGGCCGGAGGATGAGCGAGCGGTTGCGGCGCGACGGGGGAGGAGGCCGGCCGGAGGATGAGCGAGAGGTTGCAGCACGACGAGGGAGGAGGCCGGATGACGGGGGCGCCGGACGGCCGGAGGATGAGCGCGGTCGCGGAAAGGAGGCGAGGTGCGCGGAGAGCCGGGCGGTCCGATACTGTTGCGGTGACGATAACATTCGGGTCTTTTTAGCTGTAGAGAAAAATTTAGCTGTCCCGTTTGCACGAGTAAAAAATGAAAAATACAACGAATTGCATACCTGTACAGACGACTCAGCCCAATTTCAACTCGTTTCCCCTTTCCATCGAACTATCGAAGGCCCAGCGCTGCTCCGCGGTCCATTTTCTCTAGCGAGACGCGCTCCCAACTCCTCCTGTCCCCACAGAGGAACTCGGCTCCGCCCGTGTTTTCTCAACTCTCCAGACTCTCGGCGAAAGCCACTGAACCCTAGGCCCTAGCTTCACGCGGCGCCCGGCATTGACTGCGGCGGCTAGCTGTGGAGGGGGGCGGCATCCAGCAGCAGGTGCACCGGCTGGCGCCCGGCGGGCGGGCAGCGCGGCAGCTGGCCAGCAGCTGCAGCACGCAGGAAGCAGGAGGCGCGGCAGCAGGCAGCAGCGACGTACAGACAGGCCAGTCAGAGATTCACTCTTCCCAAATTCGTATTGAATTTGTTAGGGTCTTGCGGATAGCAATTTGTCCCCAAATTACTACTCAATTACGTGAAGGGCTGTTTGGATGTTTAATGACATTATACTTTGTGCGATGTTTGACATTATATTTTGTGCAATTTGGATGTTTTATGACACTAGTATTTAATGGCGTATTTAATGGCTCTGGTATCTCTACCAAAATGTCACTATATTTTGTGCAATTTGGATGTTTGACGGACGAAACATGTCTTGCTGATTTCATATCCATGTAATTTAAATGGACTTACATGAATGGTAGCAATTGAAATGTAGCATAGGTTAATTTACTTGTTTTTATTTTAGACATGAAACTCCAGCTGCGAATTGCCCAAGTATTTATGTGACAATCTCCTTATTTTACATCTCACCCACCACTTCTAGTTTCCTCATAACCAGTCCGCTGAATACTCGTATTGTAAGAAAATGCCACTATATTTTATGCACTTTGCATCATATGTTTAACACACATGTACATTAGCTCTAACAAGGTTGATTTCATGCTTGTAATTCAAATGGCATGTTTTTGTGCAAATTCTCTCTATTTCTTATTTTGTGGTGAATACCTAGCCTAACAAACACCATGTCTTAGCACTGGAGAACAAAATACAGTTCACACATTTGTTAAATAGAATTCTATATTCCCACCATGCCCATTTTACATATTTTCCAGGTAAATTAATGAGTTTTTGAGTTATAGAGATTAGAGAAAAAGTTTCTAATATTTGCAGTCAACAAGACTTAAGTTTCTTCATATATGGCGACACCCGATGAATAAAGAAGGAAGGACATAAATATCAAGAATATGGATACAGAGTGAGTACAACATGCTATTCATATATTCATATGCTGTTTTAAAGTATCCATAGTTCCTACATATATAGGATAATATATAGGAGATTGTACTATAGTAATGCACATTTTATTTTTTTAGGATAACATTGGAAGTTTGCACCACGGTTGACAGAAAGCCACCTGTTACAAAGAGCTGGATTGTAAAGTCTCCTTTGGAATATACTTGGGAAAATTTCTGCAATGACTTTAAAGATAATTTGATGGATATCGGAAATTACAATTCCATATTTCTGTGTTTGAAAATGGTGCCTGGGAACAGTGGTGACTTGTTTTTTCCAGTAATAAGCTCTCAAAGAAATATTCATCTAAATGTTAAATTGGATTCTAAGGTAGTGATATATTCTTCTTTGTCAATTCTAATCCTAAACCACCCCACCACCCCTACTAAATTGGTGCACACCACTACTCCTAAATTTTGGTGCAGAAGCGTAATGTGGAAAGGCACAACGAAAGAGGCAAAAGGCGCAAGGTGCAAAAGGAAGATGGACCATGTCCTGTTGGACTTGTGAACAGAAATAACATGTAAGTGTTTGTTACTATTGTTTCATTACCACTGTGTATAATTCATTTTCTGCGGGGGAGGGGGCAGAGGAGGTGGCTGCTGCGTGGAGGACAGAGGGGCGGCGGCTAGGGCAGAGGGTGGCGTAGGAGGAGGCCGCGGCACAGGAGAGAGAGAGAGGATAGGGAAGCCTGAGGCTATTCTTTTCCTAACTTGAGATGATTACAATGCTCCTTTATTTATAGCCCTGGATAGACTTGCATCTCAAGTAAACTATTATCAGATCCCATCTAATTATTTCCTAGATTGATCCGATTTCTTTCCTTTATTCTGGATCCTCCGGTATATTGGTGACATGGTGGGAGGCCGCCCCACCCTTGGGTGCACCCTTCCCGGTGGCGTGGCTGCCCAGGGTGTGGCCGCTTTGGGCCCTTCCTGGTCATGTAGCCCATGGACCCTCCATTAGGCATATGACATTTTCTAACATGTTTTATTTGATTTCAGTTGCTTTGCAAATGCGATATTACAATGTCTCTCTTGTACAACCGGGTTTCTGTCATACCTGTCTGAATCTAGATATGAAGAATGTACGTATCTAAGTTTTATTCATGTTATACATTTGTACTTGTGCTTTACCTTCTCTGGTATGTATCTAAATTTATTCATGTTGTCCATTAGGCAATGACTTTTGCTTCACATGCATCATGGCACGCCACATTGGCAACATTCACAGTCATGCGGTCCATGGAACAACCTTCCGTGCTTCTGAGATTGTGGACAATATTAAAATCTTTGGTGGGGATTTTGCCCGTGGTCTTGGTGTTCATCATGACGCAAATGAGTTTTTAATGTAATTAGCCTTCACATTTTCATATTGTTTTAATTATCTTTAAAATCAATGTGTTTGTGTAACACAAACTTTCCATGTGTAGGAAACTATTGGATGCAATGGTTTCAAAAGAGGATAAACATGGAAGCCTTGGTTCTGTATTTGGTGGAAAATTCGCAAGTCAAGTAAGTTTCCTTCATTTATCTGCTTGCATTTTCACCTTTCACTGCAATTATATAATTATCACATTGTGATATTATTTTGTTGCAGATTACTTGCTCTAATTGTCGAAATGTCTCTAAGGTCTCTCATGACTTTAGTATACTGAATCTTGATGTTCACTCTGATCACAAAGGAATGGCTAAAACTTTGGCGGACTGCTTCAAACTCTTCACAGAGGGCACACTGTTATATTACGATTGTGAGAGGTAATGCATCCAACCTATTTATGGGACATTAACATAACATTCCCTAATTCCTCTTCCCATAGCTTCTAGTATGTGCACTTAACCCCATCAAGGATTTGCCATTCCTTCTTGCTAAGTCCTCTTTAGTGAACCATTGCCAATCTCCATCACTATAAGCTTTTATTACGTATACGTTATTATGCAGGAACATTACCAATCCTCTATCATCCTAGGAAAGTGTTTTTCCGCCCTCATGGATGGTGTTTAGCCCCTTTCATGATTTTCCAAATCCATTTGGCCAATAAACACACATTACTAATCTTAAGCTGTTTGAAGAACATTTAGCTTGTATGATATTTTAACTCATTGGAGGCTCCTTTCCAAAAGAAATTGGACCCAATCTTATGCCATTAGTGTAGTCTTGAGTTGAGCACTTTAATGAGTCCACGTTTAAGAGATAAATGGGTGGTATGTTTGATTTTCTGGACTGTGACGGTGATAGGTTTGATCCATCCTTCCATCCTTTCGAAGGATGCCAATCCTTTCATCCTTTACAACTGGCCCTCCTTCCCACTATAGACCCTTCCTCATTTAGTGCTTTACTCTTCTTTTTGCTAGAGGACTGCACCCAACCCGTTTGGGTGTTTTCCTCCTCATTAAGCTTCTCCATTTAATGGGTCCCATCTCCCACCACAATACTTAGGGCGTGTTTGGTAGCGTTCCCAGGTGTTCCATTCCCATCACTGCCTGTCCTGCCTACCAGGTTGATATCGAAACAGGTCCTTAATGCCTCTCAACATCTTTGAGATTATTGAATGTTGCACCCCAAATGAGGCCATTTGTCAACATTGATGAAACAGTTACCATTTAAGCTTTGGACCATTCCATGCAGGAATTTACTACTCCCAATGTCTTCTTTTGGTGTTCCCCCCTTCTGGACATTGATTTTCTTGGATTGAGTTTATACCTTCTTATGCGCAGCTGTAAACATGAGGTGCAAGTAACCAAGTACCATTCAATCGTTGTATGTCCAGAGACACTAATCTTGGTTCTGATGAGATTCAAGGTGAGATATTGTTTATTTACCATTATGCTTTTTCGGCGTATAACAATTATATAACTAACCAATTGAGTTTTGAAGGATAAGGAGAAGCTTGGAGATCATATTACATTTCCAATGGTGTTAAACGTATCCCCCTTTGTGGATCCCAAGAACAATGATGAAAAGTTGTATGACCTTTATGCTACTGTTCTTCATGAGGGGTCCCTTGAGAAGGGGCATTATAAAAGCTACACAAGATATGGTAATTGGTTTTTGGCAGATGATGACAAGGTAACCATAGAACATGTCTTTAATTCTTCATGGCTTTAAACATGTTTCGTTTATTGTCAACACTATATAAGCTACCTCCTGCATTTTAGGTGGCCCGTGTTAGTAACCAGGATGTACTTGACACGACTCCATACACTTTGTTTTACAGAAGGCGCGAACAAGGTACTATCGACAACCCCTCTATAGCAGCATCACAAAAATATTACAACCTTAAAAAAAGTTATCTCCGTTGCATACATAATCACCATGTTCTCCACCTCAAGATAAAAAGTTATATCACCACCATGTTCTCCACCTCAAGATTCTTCCCCACCTAAAGATTCTGCCCCACCTCAAGTTATCTGTATTAAAAAGTTGCTTTAATACATTTCTATTTTTTTCAACACGCACTCTTACAAAATTTATTCCAATATATTTCTATTTTGTTTGAAGGTGCTATACGTTCCCCTGTTGGGCCTGCGAATAGTGTGAACAAAGATAACATGTAAGTGTTTGTTACTATTGTTTCATTACCACTGTTTTTTTTCTTGAACGCGCAGGAGAGCTGCGTATCATTATATTAAAAGAAGCAAAGAAGTAGTAAAATAGGTCATACAGAGACTAGACCCCACAAACATACACACATCCACTAGGAACCAAAGAAGCTATATCACCGGGGAAGAGATACAAGAACGACCAAGAAAATAACCCCACTGCAAACTCCTAAGTTGCAGTACAGGCAAAGAATAGGGAAATCCCCCTAGCCCCTGCCATACTCCACCACCCAGCCTCCTCCTTGGCTAAATACAGGACCGAGATAACATTTGGGACTCCTCCATTGAAAACACACTCGTTTCTGTGCCGCCAAATGCTCCAGACGCCTAGGATGACTAGAGAATTTAGACCCCTTCTGAGATCACCTTGAGCAGCCCTATCAATCTTTCTCCACCATTCATCAAAGTTTAGATCAGCAGGTGTTGGAGCAGAGTTTCAGCACCAAAATGAGAGAGGAAGGAGAACCAAAATATTCTTGAGAATACACAGCCCACAAGAAGGTGATGAAGATCTTCCTCAATTTGGTCACACAGTACGCACTTTTCTGGATGAGGCAGGCCCCTCTTTGCTAATCTGTCGGCAGTCCAGCACCTGTTATGGGCCACTAGCCACATAAAAAATCTGCATTTTGGGGGCGCCCAAGTCTTCCAAATTCTCTCAAAGGGTTCAAAAAAGATGGCTCCATGAAACAGGGCAGTGTAGGCGCTCTTTGCAGTGTACTGGCCTGAAGAGGAAAATCTCCATAAATGTTTGTCAGGGATACTCTCATTCAGCTCCACCCTAGATAAGAGGTCCCATAGATGGATACACTGAGATAAAGCAGCCGCACCAATTTCACCCTGTAAATCCTCTATCCACCTATTCTCAGGGAGGGCCTCACTAACAGAATGTTTACTCAATCGCCTTTTAGGAACCAGAGCAAAAACAAGAGGAGCAATTTCCTGGATTCCTTGACCATCCAGCCATTTGTCCTTCCAGAAAAGCGTATTAGTTCCACTTCCACTTTCTACTTTAGTAAACATTGCGACTGAGATCAGCCCAGCGACCTCCTTACTGACCTGGACCGGCAGATTTGCCCAAGGCTTGTTGGGCACACTCCGTAACAGCCACGGCCATCTTGCTTCTAAGGCAATCCCCAGGAATTTGAGATCTGATATTCCCAACCCGCCTAATTCCCGAGGTCGACAAACCTTTGGCCAGGCAATGAGACAGTGACCCCCCTTTGCCTCTTTTCTACCCTTCCATAGGAAGGACCTTCTAATCTTATCGATGGCTTTGAGAGCCCAAGGCGGAAGATCAATTGCCATAGCTACATAGATGATGCCTGTAAGCGCAAATTGCACCTGAATCACCCTACCAGCACGTGTCATCAAATCTGCCTTCCACCCTGGAAGCTGATCAGCAACTCTATCAATAATGGGTTGGACCTGCTCCTTGGTCTGTGTATAATTCATTTTCTAACATGTTTTATTTGATTTCAGTTGCTTTGCAAATGCGATATTACAATGTCTCTCTTGTACAACCGGGTTTCTGTCATACCTGTCTGAATCTAGATATGAAGAATGTACGTATCTAAGTTTTATTCATGTTATACATTTGTACTTGTGCTTTACCTTCTCTGGTATGTATCTAAATTTATTCATGTTGTCCATTAGGCAATGACTTTTGCTTCACATGCATCATGGCACGCCACATTGGCAACATTCACAGTCATGCGGTCCATGGAACAACCTTCCGTGCTTCTGAGATTGTGGACAATATTAAAATCTTTGGTGGGGATTTTGCCCGTGGTCTTGGTGTTCATCATGACGCAAATGAGTTTTTAATGTAATTAGCCTTCACATTTTCATATTGTTTTAATTATCTTTAAAATCAATGTGTTTGTGTAACACAAACTTTCCATGTGTAGGAAACTATTGGATGCAATGGTTTCAAAAGAGGATAAACATGGAAGCCTTGGTTCTGTATTTGGTGGAAAATTCGCAAGTCAAGTAAGTTTCCTTCATTTATCTGCTTGCATTTTCACCTTTCACTGCAATTATATAATTATCACATTGTGATATTATTTTGTTGCAGATTACTTGCTCTAATTGTCGAAATGTCTCTAAGGTCTCTCATGACTTTAGTATACTGAATCTTGATGTTCACTCTGATCACAAAGGAATGGCTAAAACTTTGGCGGACTGCTTCAAACTCTTCACAGAGGGCACACTGTTATATTACGATTGTGAGAGGTAATGCATCCAACCTATTTATGGGACATTAACATAACATTCCCTAATTCCTCTTCCCATAGCTTCTAGTATGTGCACTTAACCCCATCAAGGATTTGCCATTCCTTCTTGCTAAGTCCTCTTTAGTGAACCATTGCCAATCTCCATCACTATAAGCTTTTATTACGTATACGTTATTATGCAGGAACATTACCAATCCTCTATCATCCTAGGAAAGTGTTTTTCCGCCCTCATGGATGGTGTTTAGCCCCTTTCATGATTTTCCAAATCCATTTGGCCAATAAACACACATTACTAATCTTAAGCTGTTTGAAGAACATTTAGCTTGTATGATATTTTAACTCATTGGAGGCTCCTTTCCAAAAGAAATTGGACCCAATCTTATGCCATTAGTGTAGTCTTGAGTTGAGCACTTTAATGAGTCCACATTTAAGAGATAAATGGGTGGTATGTTTGATTTTCTGGACTGTGACGGTGATAGGTTTGATCCATCCTTCCATCCTTTCGAAGGATGCCAATCCTTTCATCCTTTACAACTGGCCCTCCTTCCCACTATAGACCCTTCCTCATTTAGTGCTTTACTCTTCTTTTTGCTAGAGGACTGCACCCAACCCGTTTGGGTGTTTTCCTCCTCATTAAGCTTCTCCATTTAATGGGTCCCATCTCCCACCACAATACTTAGGGCGTGTTTGGTAGCGTTCCCAGGCGTTCCATTCCCATCACTGCCTGTCCTGCCTACCAGGTTGATATCGAAACAGGTCCTTAATGCCTCTCAACATCTTTGAGATTATTGAATGTTGCACCCCAAATGAGGCCATTTGTCAACATTGATGAAACAGTTACCATTTAAGCTTTGGACCATTCCATGCAGGAATTTACTACTCCCAATGTCTTCTTTTGGTGTTCCCCCCTTCTGGACATTGATTTTCTTGGATTGAGTTTATACCTTCTTATGCGCAGCTGTAAACATGAGGTGCAAGTAACCAAGTACCATTCAATCGTTGTATGTCCAGAGACACTAATCTTGGTTCTGATGAGATTCAAGGTGAGATATTGTTTATTTACCATTATGCTTTTTCGGCGTATAACAATTATATAACTAACCAATTGAGTTTTGAAGGATAAGGAGAAGCTTGGAGATCATATTACATTTCCAATGGTGTTAAACGTATCCCCCTTTGTGGATCCCAAGAACAATGATGAAAAGTTGTATGACCTTTATGCTACTGTTCTTCATGAGGGGTCCCTTGAGAAGGGGCATTATAAAAGCTACACAAGATATGGTAATTGGTTTTTGGCAGATGATGACAAGGTAACCATAGAACATGTCTTTAATTCTTCATGGCTTTAAACATGTTTCGTTTATTGTCAACACTATATAAGCTACCTCCTGCATTTTAGGTGGCCCGTGTTAGTAACCAGGATGTACTTGACACGACTCCATATAATTTGTTTTACAGAAGGCGCGAACAAGGTACTATCGACAACCCCTCTATAGCAGCATCACAAAAATATTACAACCTTAAAAAAAGTTATCTCCGTTGCATACATATTACATAATCACCATGTTCTCCACCTCAAGATAAAAAGTTATATCACCACCATGTTCTCCACCTCAAGATTCTTCCCCACCTAAAGATTCTGCCCCACCTCAAGTTATCTGTATTAAAAAGTTGCTTTAATACATTTCTATTTTTTTCAACACGCACTCTTACAAAATTTATTCCAATATATTTCTATTTTGTTTGAAGGTGCTATACGTTCCCCTGTTGGGCCTGCGAATAGTGTGAACAAAGATAACAAGTAACTATTTGTTACTATTATTTCATTACCACTGTGTATAATTCATTTTCTAACATGTTTTATTTGATTTCAGTTGCTTTGCGAATGCAATATTACAATGTCTCTCTTGTACAACCGGGTTTCTGTCATACCTCTGTAAATCTAGATATGAAGAATGTATGTATCTAAGTTTTATTCATGTTATACATTTGTACTTGTGCTTTACCTTCTCTGGTATGTATCTAAATTTATTCATGTTGTCCATTAGGCAATGACTTTTGCTTCACATGCGTCATGAGACACCACATTTGCAACATTCACAATCATGCGGTCCAATGAACAACCTTGCATGTTTATGAGATTGTGGACAATATTAAAATCTTTGGAGGGGATTTTGCCCGTGGTCTTGGTTGTCATGATGACGCATACGAGTTTTTACGGTAATTGGCCTTCACATTTTTATATTGTTTTAATTATCTTTAAAATCATTGTGTTTGTGTAACACAAACTTTCCATGTGCAGGAAACTATTGGATGCAATGTTTTCAAAAGAGAATAAACATGGAAGCCTTGCTTCTTTATTTGGTGGAATATTCGTAAATCAGGTAAGTTTCCTTCATTTAACCACTTGCATTTTCACCTTTCACTGCAATTATATAATTATCACATTATGATATTATTCTGTTGCAGATTACTTGTTCTGGATGTGGAGATATCTCTAAGGACCATCATGACTTTAGTTTGCTGAATTTTGAGGTTCATTTAGATCCTAAAGGAATGGCAAAAAGTTTGGCAGACTGCTTTATGTTCTTCACAGAGAGTACATTGATAAACAATTACACATGTGAGAGGTAATGTATCCAACCTATTTATGGGATATTAACATAACATTCCCTAATTTCTCTTCCCATAGCTTCTAGTATGTGCACTTAACCTCACCAAAGGATTTGCCATTCGTTCTTGCTAAATCCTCTTTAGTGAACCATTCCCAATCTCCATCACTATAAGCTTTTATTACGGGTACGTTTTGGAGGAACATTACCAATCCATATATCAACCCAGGAAAGTGTTTTTCTGCCCTCATGGACGGTGTTTAGCCCCTTTCATGATTTTCCAAATCCATTTCGGCAATAAACACACATTACTAATCTTAAGGGTTTGTTTGGATGTACATGTATTTGGCTCAATCCACATGTGTTGGAGTGTATTTGAACTAAGTTCCACTCCAATCCATATGGTTTGAGGTAGATACATGCACATCCAAACAAGGCTTAAGGTGTTTCAGGAACATTTAGCCTGTATGATATTTGAACTCATTGGAGGCTCCTTTCCAAAAGAAATTGGACATAATTCTTAAGCCATTAGCGTAGTCTTGAGTTGAGCACTTTAATGAGTCCACATTTAAGAGATAAATGGGTGGTATTTTTGATATTTATATGGACTCTGACGGTGATAGGTTTGATCCATCCTTCCATCCTTTCGAAGGTTGCCAATCCTTTCATCCTTTACAACTGGCCTTCCTTCCCACTATAGGCCCTTCCTCATTTAGTGCTTTACTCTTCTTTTTGCTAGAGGACTGCACCAAACCCGTTTGGGTGTTTTCCTCCTCATTAAGCTCTTCCTTTCAATGGGTCCCATCTCCCACCACAATACTTAGGGCATGTTTGGTAGTGTCCTCATTAAGCCTGTCCTGCCTACCAGGTCGCTATTGAAACAGTTCCTTAATCCCTCTCAACATCTTTGAGATTATTGATTGTTGCCCCCCAAATGAGGCCATTTGTCAACATTGATGAGACAGTTACCAATTAAGCTTTGGACCTACCATGCTGGAATTTGCTACTCTCAATGTTCTCTTTTGTTGTTCCCTTCTTCTGGACATTGATTTTCATGTTATCATCATGTCTACTCCTCAAAGGATTGAATTTATACCTTCTTATGTGCAGCTGTGATTTGGTTGTGGAAGCAACCAAGTGCCGTTCAATCGTTGTATGTCCAGATGCGCTAATATTAGTTTCGACGAGCAAGGTGAGATATTGTTTATTTACCATTATGTTTTTTTGGCTTATAACAATTATATAACTAACCAATTGAGTTTTGAAGGCTGAGCCGAGGTTTGGAAATGAGTTTACATATAAACTGGAGTTTAACCTTTCCCCCTATATGGTTCCTGAAAACAAGGAAGAAAATCTGTATGATCTGTATGCTATTGTTACGCTTTATTCGGGGCATTATAAAAGCTACGTCAATTATGGTACTTGGTTTTTTGTGGACGGTGACAAGGTAACCATAAAACATGTCTTTAATTCTTCATGGCTTTAAATATGTTTCATTTATTGTCAACACTATATATGCTACCTCCTGCATTTTAGGTGACTCCTGTTAATGAGGACTTTGTATCCAGTGTGGCTCCATATATCTTATTTTACCAGAGGCGCAGACAAGGTACAATTAACACCCCTCTATATCAGCACTACAAAAATATTACAACTTTTGAAAAGAAAGTTATATATCCCTTGCATATTCCAGGTCCACCACCAGCTTCTGAACGTTCTACTTCCCCATCTCGAGCTGAAGCTGCAGAGAATCTGGAGGATGATAGGCCTCCACCTCAAGATTCTTCCCATAAGTTTTTTTCCTACAGATGCCTTTCGTGAAAAGTACATCATATTAGAAGACCAAGAACCTCCAGAGATCATTAACAGGATTCATCATGAATTCAGAATGTCTAATTGTGAGAAAAAGGAATATTGTTTCCATTTGCCAGGGAAAAAAGCAGTTGTGTTTGACGATGAGGCGGGGCAGTTTTGTCTTCCTAGAAGGGCTGGATCCCGTATTTGGTCCACAAATGATCCAAAAACAAGCATCAAAGCGCAGATGGTCGCTTGTATTCTGAAAGGTATCTTAAAGAATATGACCCAGCCTACACTTGATGATAATACCAGCACAGACGTCTGTCAAAACCATCAGAGCATAGATAATCGTCAGAGGGGAATCTATTATATTAACCGTGATCTATGATTATTACAATAAGTTTCTGCTCATACTGGATGAGGTATGTATTCTACTACGGACCTCAAGAATTTCTTTGGGTGTCACAGTACATCCTAGAGGCTGGATTATAGGAAAAGTGAATCTTTTTGTTGATAAAGAAATGTTCAACTGCTATAATAAGCAGATTATATCAGACAACTTTGTTGGGATTGATAAAATTGAAAGGACAGATAGTATTCCCTTTATATTAATTGTGGAGAAAGATACTGTATTTACCATGCTAGTAGATATCGGATTCGACAGGACACAAAAGTGTGTTATCATAACTGGGCAAGGATACCCGTCATTAGCAACAAGAGCTCTTGTTCACCGGTTATGGAAAGTGTTAAATGTGCCTGTATATGGACTTGCTGATTTAAATACGGAAGGCATTCACATTATTGAGAACTATAAGTATGGTTCCAAAAGAGGTGCTTCCAATGTCAACATTGCTGTACCAGAACTTGTTTGGCTGGGAATCCTTCCACGTCATTTACCTGATCTCTGTCATCTCGATGCTGAAGAGAGTGATTACAATCATTTTATGCCAATTTGTAATTTGTTCAAATCCTGCCCTTTTGAACATGATGATCGAGTGAAACTAGCTGAAGTGCTGAATAATCCGTTCAGACGGGATATACACAGTTTGTTAAATGCTCATAATATTGAGGGTTTTATAATGAATGCAATAGAAGAAGAAGAAAGAAAAGAAGGCATGGGAGAACTCCAAAGAGACCTAATAACCCCAGAGGAGTTTGCAGTCAGAGCGAGAGTCGCCAAAGCCAGAGCCAAAGCTGCAAGATACAAAAGATCTAGAGCTACACCTAGAGGTAGAGGTAGAGGTAGAGCTAGAGGTGGACCCAGAGCTAGGGTTGGAACTGGAGCTAGAGGCAGGGCTAAAGTAAAAATAGGCAGGCAGAGGAAGGAGAAAAAGGGAAAGGTCAAAGGCAGGCAGAGGAAGGAGGAAGAGGGAAAGGCAAAGGCAGCAGAGGAAGCACAGGCTGCACAGGCACAGGCAAGGCAGGAGAGGCATGAGCGGAGGCAGCGAAGAGCAGAGGAAGACAAATTGGCCAGCGGAGAGAGTAGAGGGCAGACTGAACGTCATGATTGATGGTCGAGTAAGTGGATTTTAAGTCTGGTTGTAAGTTTGGAGAGAGTGGTGCTCTTAACAAAATATCACTATGTATTCTCTAACAATTATCTAGTTGTTAGTTTGACTGTTATTTTTTTTAGAGGAAGACAAATTGGCCAGTGGAGAGAGTAGAGGGCAGACTGAACGTCATGATTGATGCTCGAGTAAGTGGATTTTAAGTCTGGTTGTAAGTTTTGGAGAGAGTGGTGCTCTTAACAAAATATCACTATGTATTCTCTAACAATTATCTAGTTGTTAGTTTGACTGTTATTTTTTTAGTTTTAATTTGATTTATCTGCCCTTTCCCAAGATGGACTATCTGCTTATAAAACTTACTACCTTTGATATGCAGCAATGGTAAGGTAGTGCAGCAATGAACTAGATTTCCTTAGTGGTCCAAAGAGTTTGATATCAGGTTCTTGTAGAAGCCCAAGAATTATATGATCAAACAGTTTTTTTTTTGCCAACGAAGAATCCTCATGCAGATGTATGATGTTTAGTTTTAGCAAGCTATCTGCTCTCAGCTTTCTTATCTCCTCATAACTTATCTTGCAGCCTATCATGATTAATGGATTGGTATATTTGAAAGAACTAAAAAGCCATTGCTGCAAATGCTTTTCACCTTAAAAAATCCAGATTATAAAATTTTTGCTTTCAGGATGGTTGCGAATGGTTTCAGCAAAGTAAATTTCTGCTGTGCTATTCCTGCATCCTATGAAAATATATTGTTTTTATCGACGGGGACATCTTGCATTTGTTGGACCTACGGTTAGGTAGGCTATTTTTTTTGTTTGCGATTTCCCTCTTTTTGCATATTACTTTTTCTTTTTTTTGACACTTAACAAACTTTCCTTTCAACAGCATTTAGCTATTAAAACCATTGCAGAGTCAATGGTTACAGATTGCAGTGCAGCAACTAAATTGCACTGGTACATGATTTGCATTGGAGCAGGTAATAGAACTAATAGGAGAAGCTGCTTGACTCGCTCTGAGCGCCTGTCTTGCTAAAGAATCAGCAGTCTGATTGAGACTTCTATTTATGTGGTAAGATCCTATGCTTCTGTTGGAAGTGTGGTTTGAACAGCTGTGTTAGATGCTTTATTGTCCAATCTAGACGATTTGAAAGATCCGTCGAGTTGAAGAACTGCACGAGCTGTTGATTATCTGATAAGAAGTTTGTGCGTTGAGGATTTAACTATTCAGTAACAGCTGCAGCTAGAGCCAGCGCTGTTGCTTCTGCCATGAGTACTGAGGTCGAGTTCTTCAATGCCGCTGTTATATAGATGTTCTGCGGCGGGCCAACCTGTATGTTGATTATGAGGACTCCTAATCCTGCATTCCTGGGAAGTGGAGCTCCTTGGTCTGGCGAGATCGAAGCATCTGTGCAACACCTTGATGAGGACATGCCAGCTGTGCGCACTACTTCAAGTCCAAATACTACTAATCAAGGTTCACTTATAAGAAGTCGTGCTAAGAAACTACAAGAGCAGGTGAATTTTTTCCTTACTAATTGTAATCTTTATACTTCTGAGAATCTACCTAATAGGTCTACTTTTGTTGTACTTAGGAATATACATGAAGAGAAGAAAGAATTAGACCAGCACAGTGAAGACGGGCCAGCAAGAACAGACTAGTGCGATGGCAAAAACGGATCAGTGTGATGGCAAAAACGGACAACGGGCCAGTGCAAAGAAATGACATAACTCTTGATTCCCTGAAGCTTTTGAGGCCCACGAGGACATTTTGGAAAGCTTGTCGAGTCTACTTTCAAACCCAAGTGGTTTCATCTCATTTGGACTCCGCATCGTTGAGTTATGACCGAATAAGTGATGACTGGTCAGAAGTTCAACAGTCTGCATGATGTTCAAGTTCCAATACATAACTGTACCATTCTATGATGTTTCGTGGTGCATGCTGCACATGGTGTGAAAGCTTATCAAGTTAACTTTCCAACCCAACAAACGGCTCGTCATTTGGAGTTCCCAATAAAGAGTTATGGTCAGTTTAGTAGAAACTGCTCTGGAGACCAATAGTCATGCGAGACCACTTCGGGAAGCCATCTCAAGAAGACCTTTCACATTGCTTATCTTCAGAAACTCTATTTCGTTTTCATACCTATCTAGGAGGGTTGTTCCTAGTATAAATATCCCCTACCTCTAAGCTATTTGAAACCTTTTGATGAATTGATAAACCATCCTGCTGTTGCAACGAGTTCTTGAGTGATCTCAAACCTTTGTTCTTGCGAGTTCTTCTTGGGCTTGTGAGAGATCTCTCTGAGGTCCCTACTTCGTGCTCTACGGCTTCCGTTCGGCTGCGCCGTATTGTGCGGATTAGTTCCGGATTGTGGTTCTGTGGTCGTTCGGAGATCGAGTCGAAGTCTTCGCGGTTTCGGTGCCTCTCTCCCCGTTGTTTGGTCGCATCCAACCTTGTCAGTTATAAAGCTAGTTATCTTGCTGTTCGTAGCAAGTTATCCTTTGTTCGCAAACCTACTGTCATGAAGATCGGGTCATTTTATTTTCGATTCAAATTGGAACCTATCACACCTGAATCCATGTAGCAGCCTGAAATTGTAGTATGTATACCTGTTGATGAGTCTTCTCTTGGACTGTTTGTATCCTGGGATAACTGCAGAGTTAGTGGTATGGTTCCAATCTGCATGGGGGCTGTAGGTGTGCTGCTTTGTTGTTGCTGCTGTTGGGTTCCTTCATTGTGCTGGTCCTGTTAGTTGCTGTGTTCTCTTGGATTGCCCTGTGAAATTTAGTTAGCTATGGGGATCCTTTAGGTGTTCCTATAGGTCTTGCTGTTATGGCTTTGGCTTAATACTCACATCCAAAACTAATAAAAACAAGTTATTTCAAGCAACTGTTTATAGTAAACATAGGATTAGTATGACACTTTTTGTTGTCTGAAGCCTTGATTTTTATGGACGCTCTTCTTTAAACGTGATTCTCTTATTCAGGTGTTGCTAGATGTACGGAGTTCATTCGTACTGCAAGAGTTCCAATTCTTAAGTACATGAGCCTACAATTTACCACCTCCGAAGGAGATTTTTTGATGGGAAAGCTGCAGAAAGTAAGACTGACTAGTTTTGTCCGTGACGGTTGTAGCATATCTGTGCCTGGTGATTTACCCATATCATTCACATGCAGAATTGGTGCTTTATGATGAAAACCGTGTTGATGCCGTTTGCATAGCAAATACAGAAACGTTTCTGGGCCAGAATGCGGGGAACAGAAATCAGAGCTCTCTTTCACGCCTCCTTGAATCTTTTTTGTCAAGGTATCTTAACATACTGTCTAAGTATAATATTAGCACGTCGGGTTTATGCGTGTCTACTAAAATTCCATTTCCATGTATTACCTTCTGTCTTTCAATACGGGCCAACAATAAGCTGTTCACATTTTTACTGCCTTTCCTATTATCTGTATAACAGAAATTACATTTTCTTTGGTACCATGTTTAGGTTGTCATGAGCTCTTTGTCATATACATTGAACTCAGCATGTGGGATAAATTCCTAGCTTAGCTAATTGGTAGAATCCTAACAGGGATTCTGAAACCAAGAAACTGGGAGGCAAATGTTCTTACGTGGTTTAGTTGTGTTATCAAATTTCTCCAGTCTACTTCCATTGGATCTAATTCAATGAAGCCAACTTGTATAAAAGTCTAAACTAAGTAAGGCCGTTTGCATTGTCTAATTTTTGGCAAATGAGCTAATTTCATGACTCACAGAATCGCTTCCTTTTTTTGTAGCCCAAGGTATTTTCAATATAAATGTGTTTAGATGATAAAAAAGGCTATACATGGTTAATTCAAGAATATAGTATAGTGTACTAGTGTTTATTTCTTTTGTTCCGAGTCCTGAGAAAGCAATGTTAACGAATCTTATATTGCCTGTAGTTTTTTAACATTCAGAACCTTTCAAACAAAGTGATATCCACTTACATGGGTCGGTTTGAGAAAATCCAGGACAATACAAATTGGATGGCCAAATCATACGGTTTGAGAAAACTGGGTGTGTTATGGGTATGGCAAGGGGCAACATTTGATATCCCAAGGATTAGTTAGGCGGCATGCATGCTTATCCTCTAGATTACTAGGATCTGATTGGTTACTTACTGTTGACGTCGGAAGTGATCCGAATCACACACCAGCAGAGCTAGAACGCTCGAAGAGGTTGCAAATCAACCTAGGACAGCAAGGATCTTGGCTAGACTGATGAAAACCGATCTGGGGACCGGTTTGGGTCAGTCTAGGGTTCTGGTTCCTTGTGTTAGTAACTTTAGAACTCCTCCTGTGAAGACCCGTCAGGGAGAAGCATGTAGAGGTTGTTCTAGGACTAGCAAGGCCGTCTAGAACGCCGTCGAATCTCACCGGGAGACGCGTCGAACAACAAAGTAGAAGGGAAAAAGGGATAAAAGGGATAATAGATTGATTTTGTCGATTAGAGTTGAATGTCTCAATCAGCCATAATCCTCTCATATATATAGAGGGGTTTGGTCTTATCCCAATAGGAAACATCTCCAGATACGATTTCTAAGTTTCCTATCCGGACTCCATCAAAATATGAAATCCAAGAGTCCAATCCGGACTAGAAAAGGTAAACCTGATCCGATCGATTCTCAAACCGACTAAACCGGTTCAAAGGATTCTGTATATAAAACTCAAACCAACCGATTATACCGATTAATATCTTTATAACTCTGTTGTAGAGAAGAGATCTTTAGATCGGTATCTAAATTGACATTTGTTGTTATCCTAATATTTCCGACCAGCACTACCTGGTCAGAAGTCACATAACTGGTCAGAGGACACTCATGATGGTCAAGCGATCGGACCAAACCTACTTAGAATATTCAACCTGATAGACACGAATTACTTGAAGATGAATTTGGCTCTGATATGTAACCCGAATGTACCCTTCAACCTTTATTATTTGCTCATGACACTTTTGAGTGTCAACATATGCCCCCTGTTTTTAGGTTATTTTCAGCAGAACCTAAAAACAATCCGGACAACAACGATGTCCAACTCATCGATTATTCAACAATACACATATTATTCATTTTTGTTCTAAGGGCGATACATGTATCGACCATTGTTTGGAAGGCACTCAGGCTTCTTGCCAAACACTTGGAAAATATTTTTTTCAAATACCTTCCGTTTATTGCTCTTGGAAGACTTTCGCCTCGTAACATCTCCAGCATGTATGCATTCCCGAATATCACTTTGGTCACTCTATAAGGACTTTCCCAACTTGGTGACCATTTGCCAAACTTACTGCTCTTTGATTCTAAGTGGTAGTATAGTTTTCCATACTAATTCCCCAACCTGAAACGATTTACTCTTTACTTTCTTGTTGTAAGCTTTGGCAATCTCGGGCTTTGTCTTTCTTCATCTCCTTGAGAGCCTTTAATCTTCTGTCGGTCACTTCATCAATGTTGTCCATCATGGCGTCATGATACATAAGTCTATAAGCATCTAGATTCACGTCAATAGGCATCACTGCTTCTTGACCATACACCAGCTCGAAAGGGGTAACTTTTGTGGCGCCATATCTTGATATACGATGAGCCCAGAGAGCCTCAGACAAAACCTCATGGCACCTCCTTGGATTATCCTCAATTTTCTTCTTGATAAGCTTGATCAAAGTCTTGTTACTAGACTCAGCTTGGCCATTAGCTTGAGCATAATATGGAGACGAATTGAGCATCTTTATTTTATATAATTCGGTGAAATCCCTGACAACCTTCCCCTTATTCTTCTCCATATTAATCTTCTAGACACCAACTTCAGGTTTCTGTGGGACAAATGTGCGCAAGACATGCACTCCAGAAGGGGTAGAGCTGCTAGAACCAGTTAAACCGACTGTAGCAGTTGGCTTGTCTGTCTTAGTTGAACCGGAAGGGACTAGATTGGCCTGGTCGACCCTTCGGTTCGTCTGAGCCGACTGTTCCGAGGAAGGGCCAGACTGGTCGGCTTGAGGGCCTGACCTGGTCGATCTGTGCTGCGCTGCCCTGGTCTCAAACCATCTTTGTTGATTCAGGCGCCTCGCCGATCTGGCAGTAATAGTGAGTTTACTCTTGCCATCATCGCCTTTCTCAAGCACCACTTTACGCCCCGAATTATTCTCAGCATTCGGTGGCACACGTGAGTCGCCGATGACGACGTTCTTGCCCATGGTCGTTTCGGCCTGTTCTGGACGAATTAAAATAGCAGGGCTTCCTGCTTCCACCATCTGAACTGGAAAAGGGGTAGTATCGACATGCATTTCAGTGAGACTCAATCATCCTTCATTAAGGGCCAATTGTACCTGTCGACGGAAAACATTGCAGTCATTAGTGGCATGGAAAAAAATTATGATATTTGCAATAAGCCCTTATCTTCTCTTTAGTTCGTCAGACGATGACAGAGTATAATTAATTTTAAGATAATCGAATTTAAGTAACTCATCGAATATTCGGTCGCATTTAGAAAAATCAAAAGTAAATTTAACTTCCTCACCTCGATTCTTCTAAATCGGTTTGAGAGAAGGAAAGGTGACTAATTTATTTTGTGCTGGCCATAGGAACTCAGCGGCGTAGCAATCCCTAGTGTCATCATCCGAACTATCAGAGTATACCTCAATCGTATGCACGTTCGAACGATGGGTTCTTTGAGGATCAAGAGGTTCATTAAGGCGCAATTCAATTGATATGACCTTTTGCAAGAGTTGATTCACATTAAAAAACTCATAATGCTCTAATTTATCTTTAATTTCACGACGTAAACCAGCAAAGCATAGTTCTATTAAGTCTTTGTCGGAGATCATCAAATGGAAACATCGGCTCTTGATTTCCTTGAAACGCTTAAAGAAATCAACTACAGGTTCACTACGCCCTTGTCGAACTGACGCGAGATGTGACAACCTAGTTTCTTGGACCCCATCATAAAAATGATTATGAAATTTCTCTTCTAAATCAGCCCAAGAACTAATAGAGCATGAAGGTAATGATGTAAACTAGGCAAAAGCAGTACCAGTAAGAGATAAAGGAAAATGTCGCACATTCATAAAATCTAAAGTACTAGCTTCGCCCATTTGTGCAAGGAACATACTAACATGTTCCATGGTTGATTTACTACCATCACCACTGAATTTGTAAAATTCTGGCACCCTCCAACCATCAGGAGATTTCATGAAATCAAAGTGTGGAGGATACGGCTCAAAGTAGTGGTCCTACTAGGTTTGATTTGAACTCCCAAGCTAGTCTCAAGAGATCTGGTTATTTCCTCTTTGAACCGATTTAAGGCCCGACCAAAATCGGTTGCGGCAGGGTTAGGAGTGCTGCTGGGCATGAGAATGTGACTTGGAGACTTCGGTGGATTGGGTAGCACAACTCCCTGCCCCCCGAAGTTCTGTTCATTGTCGCCCCCTGGTCGGTCCGCATAGTCCGACCAGAATTCTGGTGGGTGTTACTGGTATATGTTGATGTGCTAACTCCACCACGACCAGTTTTATGAACTTCAGTTGCTGATAAACCTGATTGTAATTGGCCATAATTTGTGTGCGAGGTTTGGCCTTCAAAGAAATTAAAAGGCATACCTAATCGTGGTTGTTCGGTCTAATGATCGGGTTCGACAGTTTTACCTTCTAATTTATCCATGCGAGTGCTAAGTAATTTAAATGAATGCTGAATGGTATTAGTAAGAGTTTTCGTAGCGCCATCTAGTATTGCTGAATAATTAACATGGTAGGGTAGGGGTCATCATTTACCTCAGTGTTTACCTTTTCGGTAGCGCCTTCAGCGGTTGAAGAGGTCGGAATTATCTTGCTGAAGTTCGGCTCCTTATCTTGGCTGACCTTGCCGCGCCGATCCTTGGAACAACTTTCAAGGAAAGCCTTCAGGACGGTGTTGAGTTTGGCCTGCGCTTGCTGTTTCAATTCATCAGGAAGTTCGTCAATACCCGTGGGACGGATGATGTTATCCTTATCTACGACATTATCCTTCCCACCCATCTTGGTAGTGGATGTGATCTGTTTTTGTTTAATCTTCCCCAGCGGAGTCGCCAAAAAGTGTGTTGACATCGGAAGTGATCCGAATCACACACCAGCAGGGCTAGAACACCCGAAGAGGATGCAAATCAACCTAGGACAGCAAGGATCTTGGCTAGACAGATGAAAACCGATCTAGGGACCGGTTTGAGTCAGTCTAGGGTTTTGGTTCCTTGTGTTAGTAACTCTAGAACTCCTCCCGGGAAGACCCGTCAGGGAGAAGCATGTAGAGGTTGTTCTAGGACCAGCAAGGCCATCTAGAACGCCGCCGAATCTCACTGGGAGACGCGTCGAACAGCAAAGTAGAAGGGAAAAAGGGGTAAAAGGGATAGTAGATTGATTTTGTCGATTAGGGTTGGATGTCTCAATCATCCATAATAAATCCTCTCATATATATAGAGGGGGTTGGTCTTATCCCAATAGAAAACATCTCCAGATACGATCTCTAAGTTTCCTATCCGGACTCCCATCAAAATATGGAATCCAGGAGTCCAATCCGAACTAGAAAAGGTAAACCTTGAAGGACCGGATTAGCGACCAGAGGGGGGGGGGGTGAATGGGAGCTTCAATTTCAACTTGTGAAATGTATAGCCCTTGTCCCAGAAAGTCACCCCAAAAGCGAAGACTCGAAACCACTGGAGTGTTCACGACCTACAAGTAGGTGGATACCCTAGGAGATGTCCTAGTGGTACAGCGGAACCTCCGGAGAAACACCAAAACCAACTGCCAAAGCCTCGGAACAAAACTGAACTATCAGCAGGTCCGCGGACTGTCCGGGGTCAGGGTCCCGGACTGTCCGCCCAACGCCGGACTGTCCGCCACTGGGAGTGCGGACTGTCCGCCGGCAAAAAGACCAGAAACAGAACTGTTCTGCACTGGCCCTGTTCGAGTCCCAGACTGTCCGCGGTTTGTACGCCGGACTTTCCGCGGGTCTCGTGAACAGTACCTCCTAAGCATCCGATGCTAACCCTGTGTCGCGTCCGATGTGACCCCGGACTGTCCGCGGGTCACTGGCGGACTGTCCGCCGGTCACAAGACCGAAAACAGTTCGCGCTGCACAGAACTGACCAGAACGAGTCCCGAGTCCCGGACTGTCCGCCACTGAGACGGCGGACTGTCCGCGGATGAATAGAGCGCGAGAAAACCGCTCGGGACAAACTCCAAATCGATCGAAACTTTACCAAATCAAAAAGGACTTCGATCAAACTCCTCCCAGGTGTTCCAAAATGTATTGAGGTGCTAATCCTAAGAAATCATCGCACCAATCCAAGTCAATCGTGAGTAATCTGAGAAACACCGGAAAGGAGAAAGGAGGAAGAACGAACACGAAATCGACCCGATCTATGGATTCGTGAGGTTAGGAGAGAAATCCTTCGGTAGAAAGAAGGAGCTCACGACCAAGAACGAATTGATTCAAGTGGAATCAAAAATCATCTCGCGGAGAGGAAGAACGAAGCACTTCTCCGGAAGATGAAAAACCGAAACGCGAAGAACACCAACACAAAACGCGAATCGATCAATTCCAGCCGTGTGGCAACCACACGAGACAATCGTGAGATTACGGTCTCACTTCCTAAACTTCCCAAAAACACAGAGACATGATTCAGTTCACTCTGCGGATCGCTAGCAGCGAGGTATGATTAGAACCCTAAGTGGGGGCTAGAGAGAGAGTACTCAGGAGCTAATGACTGCTAGGATAAGAGGAGAGGAGGGGTGCCTCTCTTATTTAGCCTAAACAATAATCCCCTTCTAACCCTAGGTAGGTGAGCGAAACGGCCAACCCTAGGGGTATCCCGATCCAACTCTGCTTGATGTCGATCCGACGGCCACGCGCCTTCCTCACCTTTAGCTTCGCCTCGACGCAAGCCTCAGGATGCCGCCACGTGCCGCCCTGCCGACCACCGTGCCTTCCTTGCGGATAGCTGCGCCGCCGCGCCAGTCTCTCCACACCGCCACGTGTCGACCGTCCTTTTTGCGGATCTCCCCCCGGTTTTGAGGCCGAAACCGGGAAACCTGGGCCTTCCCCCGGTTTTGAGGCTGAAACCGGGAAACCTGTCCTCCGGCTGAGTTTTGTGGCCCAAACTCAGAAACCCGCGCGCCCAGGTTTTGAGGCCCAAACCTGGAAACCGTCCTTGCCGAGTTTTGAGGCCCAAACTCGGAAACCGGCCACCCCGAGTTTTGTGGCCCAAACTCGGAAACCGTCGATGGTAGCTTTTTGAGGCTCAGCTACCGAACCCGCGCCGTAGACGGGATGTGGTTCGCACACCCCGAGTTCCAGCACCGATGCCGGAGCATGTCCAGCCTCCACGCCGGGCACAGTGCATTCGCCATCCTTCTCGGCCTCCCGCCAAGTGTCACGACGCCATCACCTTCCTCCCGACTCGGCCAATGCACCGCACATCCCCATGTCTTCTTGCTTGTCGACGCCACGTGCCAGCTACCACAGCTGGTCCTCAGGTCTCCCGGTCCGTCAGTCCAAGCTCCACGTTCGCCCTTCACCGCTCCCGGTCCGTCGGCACGACACGTCCCGCTTGACCTTCACCTCACCTTCGACCACTATCTCCGAGCTCCGCACCTGCACATCAACACAGCCAAGAGACATGTTGCCCGTTGATCGATCACTCATCACTCAGGAAGGGAACCACAAGGGCACATATCAACCTTGTGTTCTCAATCTCCCCTTTGATGAGTGCATCGTCAACTCATAGTAACCGTAATGAAAATAAAAGAAAGCGGAATTAGATAGAAAGAGAAAAACTTACCCGAGATGTCCAAAAGCCAATGAAAAGGCCAAAGAAGAACAGCTCAAGATAAGCAAAGCTTGGTCCCCAAAGACATGGGCAAAGGTTCGACACAACCAAGCAAGAGATCGGAACAACAACTCATCAAGGAGCAAAACTTGATCAAAATCAGAGCACAAGACTTGGTTCCCAAAGACATGGGCAACGGCTCGACGCAACCAAGTCAAAGACAAGCTAGTCCTCAAGAAGAGGCAGAAAGGGCTCAACACCACTAGCTGAAAGCTCGAATACCAACTGAAGACTGCAAGAGAAAGCAACTACTGCTAGTCCCTCAAGATAGAGGCACAGAGGCTCAACACAACCAGCAGTAGACACGATACCAATCAAGAATCTTCACAAAAGGATGAAGACAGCTAGTCCCTCAAGACAGAGGCACAAGGGCTCGACGCAACTAGCTGAAAAGATCGATATCAAATGAAAAGCACATCCACCGAAGAAGGCAGAACTCCCCCTTACTCAAAGACTCCCCCTCAACAAGCGAAGCAAAAATTGCAAATTGACACCACAAAATTTTCTCCCCCTTGGGGGCAATTTGCAATCAAAAGAAAGAGGGAAAAGAACAATGCCTATCGGAGTCAGACACATGCTTATGAGTCTAAAATGCATGTTAGTAGCTTCAGGTATATACTCGAAAGAGTGAATAAATGCTCTAAAGAGTGTTGATCCGACTACATAGCAACATACACAAGTGCTAGCAAAGGCTCAAACTGATCACCAAATACAAGAAATGAATGCATAAGCCAAGTGAGCAGTTTTAAGCCATTCTGAAAGAGGTTTCACCATTAAAATAGCACTACACATGTATAGACATGAAGTCAAACAAGTGCTAAAACATGTATGCAAGGTGAACTACCCCTAGCACAGTTCAATCATCATGCTATAGAAAGAAACATACACTTGTGTTTTCAGATTTCATCGGAGAATTTTGCAGCGGTTATTAACACAAGTTTAAAATCAGCATGTGATTGCGAGAGGTTGAAAGCTTGTCATTGCCTAACTTTTCAACCGAGCTAAGCCTATGCATATGCAATCAGAAGCTTAAAGCATCGGTTTCGGTCTTACACTACACGACTCAAGTTTAACTCAATGTGCAATGAGGAACAGTCTCGATACCGTGATGTGCTGACAAAGCAATCCCATCTCGATCTTTTCAATTCACTACAACTTGGTTCATTTTAAGTAGAATATGAACAATCCAAGCAAGTGAATGACTCAGAACTAGAGACATAGCAACCTAGCATATATGAAATAGCTCAAGTGACCTCAACACATCCTACACATGCTAGTTGCCAATCTCAATGGTGAACATGTATTCAAGTTTTAAGTTTATTAAGCATGTTCATCATTCTGATAAATAGCTTAGCTCACAACATGTATTAGCGATCAAAAAGAGCCTAAGCTACAAGCATCATCATATATCATCGAAGCATACACTAATCAGAGCATAGATTCATTCTAAAAATATAGACATGAAGCTGGAAAATGCAAGATGAACACATGATGAAGTCAGAATCGGAGCCAAAACAAAACTAAAAAAAAACTCAAGACCCAAAAATAAAAAGGATCAGAAGGTTAGTCTATGGTACATAAACAAAATGCTTCCCCCATCTAGAAGGGGAAACACACACCAAGCTCACCTCTCAACCTAGCAAAAGTTGAGAGATCCAAAGGCTTGGTGAAAATATCCGCAACCTGGTTATGGGTGTCTACATGCCTAAGATCAATGTCGCCTTTCTCATAGTGATCACGAAGAAAGTGAAAGCGAACATCGATGTGTTTGGTCTTGGAGTGGAGAACAGGGTTCTTTGCTACACTAATGGCAGAAGTGCCATCGCAAAGCAAAGAGACCCGACTGAAATCTAGACCAAAATCATGCAAAGTAGCAACCATCCATAAAAGCTGCGAAGCACAAGAAGCAGCGGCAACGTATTCGGCTTCTGTAGTAGACTGGGCTACGTTAGACTGCTTGCGAGAAGACCACGAAACCAAGGAAGAGCCAAGAAACTGACAAGTCCCAGAAGTAGACTTGCGCTCAAGCCGACAGCCGGCAAAATCCGCATCGGAATACCCACAAAGCGAGAGGTTCGAAGAGGAAATACCAAAGTCCGAACTCAGGAGTGTATCGAAGATACCTCATGATGCGCTTAACCGCCTGCTTGTGGGAAGTCCGAGGGGACGCCTGAAAACGAGCGCACAGACACACAGCGAACTGTATATCTGGCCTCGTCGCCGTCAGGTACAGGAGCGAGCCAATCATGCTCCTGTACTCCTTCTGGTCAACCGGCTCTCCGTCTTGGTCCGCGTCCATCGCCGCAGTCGTCGGCATGGGCGTTGTGAGAGGCTTAGCCTCGCCCATGTCGAATTTCTTCAGGATGTCTTTTGTGTATTTGCCTTGATGTACAAACATCCCGTCCCGGGTTTGCTTAATTTGCAACCCGAGGAAGAAAGTCAACTCGCCCATCATACTCATCTCGAACTCCCTGCTCATAGTATCTGAAAACTTTGCAACAAGAGCATGAGAAGAGCCACCAAAGATAATGTCATCCACGTAAACCTGGACTAACAGGGTATCGTTGCCTTGCTTGAGGAGAAACAAAGTTCTATCGACCCGTCCCATTTTAAAACCCTTGGAGAGTAAAAAGGTTTTCAAACGATCGTACCATGCTCTCGGGGCTTGTTTCAAACCACACAAAGCTTTTGAAAGTTTATAAACATGGTTTGGAAACTTGGGATCCTCGAAGCCTGGGGGTTGCCTAACATAAACCTCTTCCTCTATATACCCATTCAGAAAGGCACTCTTAACATCCATCTGATACAGCTTAAAACCCTTCGAAGCAGCAAAGGCTAGAAGGATTCTAATGGCTTCTAAACGGGCTACAGGGGCAAAGGTTTCCTCATAATCTATCCCCTCTTTTTGGCAAAAACCCTGAGCTACCAGCCTAGCCTTGTTTCTCACTACCATCCCATCCTCACCCTCTTTGTTCTTGAAAACCCATTTGGTACCTATAGGGTGGCATTCTGGTGGTGGTGGAACTAGGGTCCAAACTCGGTTTCGCTCAAAGTTTTCTAACTCCTCATGCATGGCATTGACCCAATTAGCATCAGAAAGTGCGTGTCCAACATCTTTGGGCTCGAAAGAAGCAACGAATGCAGAATGAGCAAAGTCAGAGATTTCATACGCTCGTGACCGCGTGACTCGCTGGTCGATGCCGCCGATCATCTGTCGCGGGGGGTGAACTTGCTGAACGCTTCGGGGCGCTTGCCTCGCCGAAGTCGCCTCCCCCTCGCCAGATGCTGTCGCTCCCTCAGGTGCAGCCGGTGCTTGCTGGAGAGGTGGCTCCAGAGGACCCCAGGAAGAAGAAGTCGTGGGATCGGGTCCTCGAGCTGAAGTAGTCGTCGCAGGGTCGACGGGGGCAGCCAGTGGAGTTGGCTCGGGATCACCCCAATCGGCATTCTCCTGCTCCTCCTCCACAAAGATAGTCTCTCCCAGCTCCTGTTCTCCTGCAACCTCAAAAGCAGAAGAAACACAAGGCATAGTTTCGTCGAATGTGACCTCGCAGGTCTCCACTATCCGGTTAGTTTCAAGGTTAAGAACTTGATAAGCACATGAATAAGAAGCATAACCAAGAAACACCCCATCAGCAGAGCGAGATTCAAATTTATCCAAATTGCCTTGCTTCAGGATAAAGCACTTACACCCAAACACCCGAAAATGAGACACCTTGGGTACTCGACCAAAACGCAACTCATAAGAAGTCTTTTTCATTAAGGCGCGAAGAAAGATGCGATTTGAAACATGGCAAGCGGTGTTGATCGCCTCAGCCCAAAAACGCCTAGGAGTCCTATGCTCATCGAGCATCGTCCTGGCCATCTCAACAAGGGTCCGGTTCTTGCGTTCAACAACACCGTTCTGCTGAGGGACATAAGGAGAAGAGAACTGATGCTCGAATCCATTAGAAGAACAGAAAGAGGCAAACTGAGAGTTATCAAACTCAGTACCATTATCGCTATGAATAGCTCTAATGGTATCAGGGAGAAACTCAGTTTTCAACTTTAAGATTAAGTCACGAGCAAAAGAAAAAGCTTCATCCTTACCCTCCATGAAAAATACCCAAGAGTACCTCAAAAAATCGTCAACGATCACTAGAACGTACCACTTCCCACCCGCTGAGCAAACCCGAGCAGGACCAACTGTGTCCATATGTAAAAGCTCGCCGGGTCGCTTTGTCATCACCTGATTAACAGGTGGGTGAGAAGCAGCAACCATCTTCCCGTGACGACAGGGATGGCAAACAAGGTCCTTCTGAAACTTAAGCTTGGGCAATCCTTGGATTAGGCCAAGTGAGCTAAGTCTTGCAAGCAAGTCAAAACTCAAGTGACCGAGCTTCCTATGCCACTTCCACAAATCAGAAGAAGGACCAGCCATCAAACATCTAGCAGAGCCGAAAGAACGAGAAAAATCGGCTCTGAAAACACGACCAAAGGGAACAATCCAACAAACAAGATCTCCCCGAGGGTCTAAGACACGACTCAAACCCTTCTTAAAGCGCACTTCACAATCATCCTCAAGAAGTTGCGAGACAGAAAGCAAATTGAAATGCAAATTAGAAACCAAGGCAACATTCTTCAGGACAAAGTTCTCATTTAGCCGAATGGCTCCCTGAGAAACAACCTTACCTCTACTATTATCCCCGAAAGTGATGTACTCCTTGTGCATCACGGGGCTAAGGCTGGAGAACCATTCCTTCTTTCCGGTCATGTGACGCGAACACCCGGAATCCATGAGCCACATGTTCTCCAACCGAAGTTCCTGCATCAATAGAAAGGCAGGAAGTGAGCATATGGCACAACACTGGGGTTAGTATACTGAGAAGGATACCAGTGCTGTGTCATAGGCCCAGAAAAAGTGTTAGTAGGAACACCAAACTGTCCTCGTCCCATGGGTGGATAGCGATCACCACCAACCTGAAAGGGTGGTCCGCTATGGAACGGAAAACCTCCAAACTAACCTACCTGTCCCATCTGAGCAAAGCGATCACCACCATACTGAAAGGGTGGTCCGCTATGGGACTGAGCAGCAAAACCTCTTACACTCGGCTCACGATCGTATAGAGGATGACCGGAACCGCGACGGGCACGACCACCACCCTGTGGTCTAGCTGCCTGGGGCCTAGCAACCTGAGGGGGTGCTCCTCCAGGTCTAGCGCCCTGCCTCTGAACTCCCCGACCTTGCACACCATGGAAAGGGTGGTGCCTGGCCTGGTTGTTCAGCTCCAACTCCTTCCTAGCGTCTCTCTTCCTCCGAAAGCAAAACTCAGCTAGGTGACCCTCACGGTGACAGTACTCGCACTCAAACCTCACCACTCTCTTGGGTTGTTGGTTTCTATGGTTGCGAGGGTTGTTCACTCTAGCCGGCTGCTTGCCCTTCGGAAGGGGATCACTAGAGACGTCAGGAAGGGTGTCAAGTGTGTTCCTAAGATGGTTAGGTTTGGGAACCCACACTTGCTTGCGAGGTGGAGCCTTGGGAGGTTCATCAAGGATCCCATCCTTGGTGATAGGCTTGGGAGGTTCAGGTGGGGTGATCTTGATGAGCTTAGGGATAGTGGATGGCTTCTCACTAGAGTTCACTCCACTAAACTCACCAATCTTGCCAAAGGTGCTAACTCTCTTCCCACCTGACTCAAAACCTACTCCCGAGCAATCAGTTCCCCTCTTGAACTAACTGATCATCATGCCCAACTGCGGCTCATTGCATGACACCCAACTCAGAATGGACCGAAGGTATGTGTTTTCTTCCTCGGTTTGCATCCTGGTATGCCGGCAGTTGGCAATCTCAAGCTCCATCCCCACGCATCGCTCACATGGAGCGGCCGGGGTGCTAACTGAGCTGGCCTTCATGGCTTCAGCAAGTTTGGCACTAACTTCTGCCAACTCAGTTTGCAAGCCAGGACAAAGCCTGCAAGCACCCAACAAAGAAGGCCTCGCCTTCACCTCCTCCAGCTCCTTCTTCAGGGAGGGACACTCCTTGCAATCACCCACCAAGTCTAGCCTACTCTTCAGCTCATCATACACCTCAATCAAAGAGGCATACTTGGTTTGCAGGGTGGCAAAGTTTGTCATATGCATCGTGCACTCCTCACACTCCTCCTCATCGGTCACCTTCACCTCAGACTTAGCTAACTCAAGCTCCTTAAGCGCTTCACTCATCTTAGCCTTAAACTCACAACGCTCTTGGTAAACCTGAGTGAGCCTCTTCTCCAAAAGATCGGCTAAGCCCGCAAATTTATCGCGTTGATCAGTGAGATGATCGATAACTGAAGAGGTTGATACCTGAGAAGCGTTGTCGTCGTCGTCGTCGTCGCTGTGGGCGTCATCGGCGTCTTCTGCCTGGTGCTTGCAGTCCTCTTCATCCAAGGCCATGGTGCAAAAGCCCTTGGAGGAGTTCCCGAAGAAGCAGAGTCCGTTGAAGCAATCTTCAGTCTTGTGCTCGGACCCATCGTCGCTGGAGTCGCCGTCAGAGGACTTCTCGCCATCGCTGAAGGTGGCGAGGAATGCACGCTTGCTGGCGTCGAAAGCACGCTTGCTGGCGTCGAAAGCCTTCTCCAAGTCCTCTCGGCGGTAGAACCCATCCTTCTTCTTCCCGGTCTTGTTCTCAGGCTTGCCCTTGCGCCTGGAGTTGCGGTTCTTGCCGGGGAAGGACTTGTCGCGCTTGGGGCAGTTCGCGATGAAGTGATCCGGATCTCCACATCCATAGCAGCCCTCACGTGCGCCACCACGCCGGTGATTCAGGCGGTTGTTGTGAAACCGCGAGAACCGGGTGATGATGAGGGCGAGCTCGTCATCGTCCAACGCCTCCACCTGCTCCTCAGTCACTGAAAGCAAAGAAGACAAAGCAAAGAGAGGTGGTGAAGCGTCAGCGGAAAGAGTCGATCCACCCTTGCCTGAGACCAAAGCCATGGAATGTGAAGATGGGTTCTTCAGCTTGGCCTGAGTCAGGTGATCGATCTCAGTGGACTTGAGCTTGCTGAACAACTCGTCCACGGTGAGGGTGTCGTAAGTAGGAGACTCAATGATGGTCGACACCTTCACCTTCCATACCCTCCGATCCAGGGCGTATAGCAACTTGAGAGCCCTCTCATGATTGTCATAGGGTAGGTTGGCCCGATTGACACGCATCTTGTTCACAATTGTTTGGAAACGTGCGAACATGGCGTCAATCGTCTCTCCCTCCAACTGAACAAAGTTCTCGTACTCTCGCTTGTAGGTCTCGAAGAGTCTGGTCTTAACATGAGCGGTTCCCTCATGATAGCTTTGAAGCTTCTCCCAGATCTCTCGTGCCGTCTCAAGCTCTGAGATACGTTCAAACTCAGGAAGGGAGAGGCTGGCCAGAAGAGCATTACGAGCCTTGGAGTTGGCCTCGTGTTGGTCAATCTGGATCTGACCCACACGAGCCGCAAGGACTACGTACTCAGCGTTCTCACATATCTCCCAGACAGAAGATCCGATGCTATTGAGATAAGCACGCATCCGAATCTTCCAATAGGGGTAGTTCGTTCCATCGAACCAAGGAGCCTTGCTATTCCCTCGTTCCATGTCGCCCTTAGGATCTGAAACCGATTAAGGTAGGAGAGATCCTTAACTGGCTCCGATACCAATTGAAGGACCGGATTAGCGACCAGAGGGGGGGGTGAATGGGAGCTTCAATTTCAACTTGTGAATTGTATAGCCCTTGTCCCAGAAAGTCACCCCAAAAGCGAAGACTCGAAACCACCGGAGTGTTCACGACCTACAAGTAGGTGGATACCCTAGGAGATGTCCTAGTGGTACAGCGGAACCTCCGGAGAAACACCAAAACCAACTGCCAAAGCCTCGGAACAAAACTGAACTATCAGCAGGTCCGCGGACTGTCCGGGGTCAGGGTCCCGGACTGTCCACCCAACGCCGGACTGGCCGCCACTGGGAGTGCGGACTGTCCGCCGGCAAAAAGACCAGAAACAGAACTGTTCTGCACTGGCCCTGTTCGAGTCCCGGACTGTCCGCGGTTTGTACGCCGGACTTTCCGCGGGTCTCGTGAACAGTACCTCCTAAGCGTCCGATGCTAACCCTGTGTCGCGTCCGATGTGACCCCGGACTGTCCGCCGGTCACAAGACCGAAAACAGTTCGCGCTGCACAGAACTGACCAGAACGAGTCCCGAGTCCCGGACTGTCCGCCACTGAGACGGCGGACTGTCCGCGGATGAACAGAGCGCGAGAAAACCGCTCGGGACAAACTCCAAATCGATCGAAACTTTACCAAATCAAAAAGGACTTCGATCAAACTCCTCCCAGGTGTTCCCCAATGTATTGAGGTGCTAATCCTAAGAAATCATCGCACCAATCCAAGTCAATCGTGAGTAATCCGAGAAACACCGGAAAGGAGAAAGGAGGAAGAACGAACACGAAATCGACCCGATCTATGGATTCGTGAGGTTAGGAGAGAAATCCTTCAGTAGAAAGAAGGAGCTCACGACCAAGAACGAATTGATTCAAGTGGAATCAAAAATCATCTCGCGGAGAGGAAGAACGAAGCACTTCCTCGGAAGATGAAAAACCGAAACGCGAAGAACACCAACACAAAACGCGAATCGATCAATTCCAGCCGTGTGGCAACCACACGAGACAATCGTGAGATTACGGTCTCACTTCCTAAACTTCCCAAAAACACAGAGACATGATTCAGTTCACTCTGCGGATCGCTAGCAGCGAGGTATGATTAGAACCCTAAGTGGGGGCTAGAGAGAGAGTACTCAGGAGCTAATGACTGCTAGGATAAGAGGAGAGGAGGGGTGCCTCTCTTATTTAGCCTAAACAATAATCCCCTTCTAACCCTAGGTAGGTGAGCGAAACGGCCAACCCTAGGGGTATCCCGATCCAACTCTGCTTGATGTCGATCCGACGGCCACGCGCCTTCCTCACCTTTAGCTTCGCCTCGACGCAAGCCTCAGGATGCCGCCACGTGCCGCCCTGCCGACCACCGCGCCTTCCTTGCGGATAGCTGCGCCGCCGCGCCAGCCTCTCCACACCGCCACGTGTCGACCGTCCTTTTTGCGGACCTCCCCCCGGTTTTGAGGCCGAAACCGGGAAACCTGGGCCTTCCCCCGGTTTTGAGGCTGAAACCGGGAAACCTGTCCTCCGGCTGAGTTTTGTGGCCCAAACTCAGAAACCCGCGCGCCCAGGTTTTGAGGCCCAAACCTGGAAACTGTCCTTGCCGAGTTTTGAGGCCCAAACTCGGAAACCGGCCACCCCGAGTTTTGTGGCCCAAACTCGGAAACCGTCGATGGTAGCTTTTTGAGGCTCAGCTACCGAACCCGCGCCGTAGACGGGATGTGGTTCGCACACCCCGAGTTCCAGCACCGATGACGGAGCATGTCCAGCCTCCACGCCGGGCACAGTGCATTCGCCATCCTTCTCGGCCTCCCGCCAAGTGTCACGACGCCATCACCTTCCTCCCGACTCGGCCGATGCACCGCACATCCCCATGTCTTCTTGCTTGTCGACGCCACGTGTCAGCTACCACAGCTGGTCCTCAGGTCTCCCGGTCCGTCAGTCCAAGCTCCACGTTCGCCCTTCACCGCTCCCGGTCCGTCGGCACGACACGTCCCGCTTGACCTTCACCTCACCTTCGACCACTGTCTCCGAGCTCCGCACCTGCACATCAACACAGCCAAGAGACATGTTGCCCGTTGATCGATCACTCATCACTCAGGAAGGGAACCACAAGGGCACATATCAACCTTGTGTTCTCAAACCTGATCCGACCGATTCTCAAACCGACTAAACCAGTTCAAAGGATTCTTTATATAAAACTCAAACCGATTATACCAATTAATAGATCTTTATAACTCCGTTGTAGAGAAGAGATCTTTAGATTGGTATCTGAATTGGCATTTATTGTTATCCTAATATTTCCGACTAGCACTACCTGGTCGGAAGTCACATAATTGGTCGGAGGACAATCATAATGGTCAAGCAACCAGACCAAACTGTTGGGGGAAAGGACCCTCGGCAGAAGCGCCGCTCGAACTGGTGCTCGAAATTAGCCCTCGCGCTACGCCTAATGTCCGTGCGAGGTCCCTCTCCCATCGGAGACCGTTACCCTGACCCTCGGACGCAGGGTCAACCCTCGTCCGTTGTTGTACTTCCGTGCAGGTCTAAGGCGACGGTCGCACTGCAGGAGACCTTCGCCGACTCACGACGCCACCTTCGCTTGGAGCGAAGGTCGAGGCAAGCGGCAAGTATGCGCTGCCCCAGAAGCAAGCGAAGCCGAAGATCCGGCGAGCGCGGCCGAAGGTCAGGATCGCCGAAGGTCGAGACCGCCACACCTCTCCCCGAAGGTGAACAAGGGCCAGGTGGCGGCGCGCTGGAGTGTGGCTGATTAGGGTTTCCGCGTCAGCCGTGTATGTACGCTTTTGCCCCTCCTCCCTGCGCGGAGGCGGGGAATCTTTCCTGTACCCTTTTGTAATTTGGCCCGTGCCCCTTGGCATTCCCTATAAATACCAAGGGGATGAACAGTGTAAGGGGGGACTTCTTCGGGAAATTGAGCATCTTCCGCTTCCGCCTTACCTTCGCTACCGCTTCCGACGCCTGGCCGCCTTCGCTCTTCCCCCTGCACAAGTGCGGAGGTGCGGCAAGTGTGTTCCCAACACAAACCTACTTAGAATATTCAACCTGATAGACGCGAATTACTTGAAGATGAATTTAGCTCCGATATGAAACCCGAATGTACCCTTCAGCTTTTATTATTTGCTCATGACACTTTTGAGAGTCAACATATGCGCCCCCTATTTTTAGGTGATTTTCAGCCGAACCTAAAAACAAACCGAACAACAACAATGTCCAACTCATTGGTTATTCAACAATACACGCATTATTCATTTTTGTTCTAAGGGCAATACATGTATCGACCATTGTTTGGAAGACACTCAGGCTTCTTACCAAACACTTGGAAAATATTTTTTTCAAATACCTTCCGTTTATTGCTCTTGGAAGACTTTCGCCTTGTAACGTCTCCAGCATGTATGCATTCCCGAATATCACATTGGTCACTCTATAAGGACCTTCCCAACTTGGTGACCATTTGCCAAACTTACTGCTCTTTGATCCAAGTGGTAGTATAGCTTTCCATACTAATTCCCCCACCTAAAACGATTTACTCTTTACTTTCTTGTTGTAAGCTTTGGCAACTCGGGCTTTGTCTTTCTCCATCTCCTTGAGAGCCTTTAATCTTCTGTTGGTCATTTCATCAATGTTGTCCATCATGGCGTCATGATACATAACAGCGGATAAATCATTTTGTCTAGCAAGTCTATAAGCATCTAGATTCACGTTAATAGGCATCACTGCTTCTTGACCATACACCAGCTCGAAAGTGTTAACTTTTGTGGCGCCATGTCTTGATATACGATGTGCCCACGGAGCCTCAGACAAAACCTCATGGCACCTCCTTGGATTATCCTCAATTTCTTCTTGATAAGCTTGATCAAAGTCTTGTTACTAGACTTAGCTTGGCCATTAGCTTGAGCATAATACGGAGATGAATTGAGCATCTTTATTTTATATAATTCGACAAAATCCCGTATCTCTTTAGAGACAAAAGATGTCCCTTGATCTGTAGTTAATGTTTAAGGGATGCCGAATCTATGTATAATATGCTCAATAATGAACTCAATTAGCTCCTTATGTGTCATGTTCTTCAAAGGTACGCTTTAGTCCACTTGGTGAAATAGTCAGTAGCGACCAGAACAAAACGGTGCCCCTTTGAAGATGGGGGATGAATTTGGCCAATGAAGTCTAGCCCCCAACCACGGAAAGGCCACGACTTGATAATAGGATGAAGCATAGCACCAGGTACAAGCTGTATATTTCTAAACCGTCGACACTCTTCACATCTTTTGTAATAACGAAAACAATTGGCCATCATAGTAGGTGTTGGTAGTTCTTAGCTTCACTAAAGATAGTGCTAGGCAACTATCCCCGGTAACGGCCCAGGAATGCTTGTTGGCACTTACTAACGTTGTCACTAGGAGTAGACTATGGAGTCTATTCCCGACAACGGCGTCAGAAGTGCTTGAAGCAAGACCGGTCACTATACCTAAAGGAGTGGAGCTAAAGCTGCTATCTACTAATGCCAAACGGGGCTGTCAATCCTGACACTAGTAGGAGCTAGCTAGAGTGAGTGCAATCTACCAGGAGGAGATTCTGCAAGCGCACAGAACTATCGTAGTAGCACTTCGCCTGGGAGTACCAGGTGTCGATTTATTTGATCCCAAGGGAAGGCTAGGGTGGTGTAAGAGTTGAGTCAAGGAGGGGATGAGAGTCAAAGAAATAAGAAAAGAGAAAAGGGGAGAAGGGAAGATGGAAGGCTAGAAAGAATATATGGATGGCTGGGTAAGGATGAAATGGATGGCTAAGGTAAGGTGGATGGATAGGTGGATAAAGGGATTATGATAACTAAGGATAACTAACTAGTCCTAATAACTAGTTCTAGGTAACCACTGAGCAAGATAACTACGAAGCAAGATAGTTACGAAGCAGGGCAGACAAAAGACAATAAGCAACTAAGTTAAGGATAGATTTATTCCTATCTTGTCAAGTATCGAGGCGTACTAGCCTTTACCACTTACTTAGGTTGAACGCTAGCACAACGAGCCTTACTGTTAAACTGGGCCAACTACGTGGTAGAATTCAAGGCGCACAGGGCTGTCACCACCTGCTTGCTACCACAGCTATCCGGGGGTCCAGCCGTATCTGAAGGTAAGTCTATAACTAAGCACCACGCTTAACTATATTCTAACTATCTCTATCCTAGCTCTGAATAGAGACATCCTTGCGGACGTCAGAGCAAACACTTGACTTAATAAGATAAACACTAAACTAACTAAGCAACCTATTGGCAAAGATCAAACACTAAGCTCACTTGAGATTAACTACTATGGCTAAGTGAATTGAACTGTAGGATAGCTAGGCACTCAAGCAATCAATCAAGTATAGCACTCAATACTGATAAGTAGAGTAAATTAATACTTGAAATGATAAAATAGAATAAAGTAAAGTGCTTGAGTAACAAGAGCAAAACCTGAACTGGAGATGAAGGAAGACTCTTCCCAGCTCCAGAGCCGATCACTCGCACGCCTCTACTCTTGAGCTAAGCCTTGAGCAGCGCTACCGCGAGGACGAAGATGCCTTGCTCAACTAGCTACCTACTTGCCTAAGCTCTCTAAGCTTCTAACCTACTCTCACTTCTCTTGCTTGGAGTTGCTTTGCTTGGAATGGTACCAATGGAGAGGTGCCTCCAGGGGGGTATTTATAGCTTGAGGAGTGAGGGGGGGGGGTTCTTATAGGGGGTAGCCCACCCGACCTAGGGTTAGGTCAGGTGGCGGGCGCCACTCCCCACTGGCGGCCGCCAGGGCACTGGCCGTTGGATGAACCGCCTCTGCATCAACGACATCCAGGAGGTTGTCCGAGGCGGTTTGGAGGTCGGTTGCATGTCCTAGCAATCGCCCATCAGCCTTGATCCGCGTCACTTCATCCTGAGCTGTCCGATGCCACTGACCTAGTGACCAAGGGCCAAGATTTGGCCCTGGGGAGGTCACACGGATCGGTGACGTGGCAGGGGGGTGAAGTTGGGCCAACCGAAGTGGCGGGCGCCACTTGTAGCTGGCGGGCGCCACCTAGGGGTGGCGGGCGCCACCCCTCTTAGGCCCATTTGGGCCCTGCTGAGTGGGCTCGGCTCCTAGTGGGTCAAAATGTCCAAATTTGGCTCAAATCCTGCATTTAAATAAAATTCTATGGACATGTGGAATTTGGTTAGTTTGAAACCTATTTGACTACATTTCATGCCTTTTCGGTGGATTTTAGGGTCAAATGTTGACGGTAAAACAGGTGTTTAAGGACAGTCAACAAATTCCCTCCAAGCTAACCTGTTGCTCGTCCTCGAGCAACAATGCGGTTTAAGCATTGAGCATGAAATAGATAGCAAAATTAAGATGTATGCAAGTGCATATTGTATAGTAAGAAGTAACTTAACATATATCATTAATCATAGCAATGTGGGGCTTATAGCTTTTCACTTCAAACATGCAAGAGTGAAATAAAGTAGTAGATAGGAAACTTTTATCTTGCTTAGGTTTGACTAGGATTCTATCTGGAGGTTTTTCAAATTTTCAAAAGATAACAACTTGCTTAAGTCCTCCAAGATTCACTCAGTCACTCAATGGTGTTTAAATCATCACTTAGGCCAAAAAGTAGCCTCTCCTATTTCTAAAGAATGATATGTGGAGTTATAGGTAGGCTAAGAACCATGAGCAAATTGCCTGATGTTTATTGCTAAGCTAGACACTCAGATCATAAGGAGCAGCAAATCATAAAAATTGATCAAGATGTGCATGTGTGGTTATGTGGAAGTTTATGGAGAGACATTTCATAATCCTTCCTAGTTGATTTTCTGGGGTCTAGAGCTAATGATAATTCTCTCTCTCTCTTTTGGATACATAGTGAGTAGACAAAAGATGTGTCCTCACATTTTCTTAGGACATAGTCCTCTTTTGAGCTACTTTGCTCATTTTTTTTGAATACAGAGTGAGTGGACAAAAATGTGTCCTCACATTCTCTAGGACATAGTCCTCCTTCTCTCTCTCTCTCTCTTTTTTTTAGCTCTAGAATTCCCCAGATTATCTATAGGAAAGGATTTTTGAAATGAATAGGGAAAGGGAGAGAAATGCTTATTCCCAGTGTAGGAATAAGCATAAGGCTAGCAATGGGATGTTTGGCAGGGTATTGCATATCTCCAGTGTAGAGAATAAGCAATTATTTGGTGGTTGCAAACTTCCAAAGTGGATAGTAAGCAATTTATGGTGGGTGTACGTGAATCTTGATTCAAAAGATATGATAAGCTTCTCTACAAAGATCTATGAGGTCTAACAAAGCTCTATGTGGTTTTGACTAATGACTAGCAAATATTTGGCTGGTGGTGGGATGGGATAAAATCTAGGAGGAACTTTTAGCAAGGTTTTCATAATTTTTAAAAGAAATCCTCCAGATTAGGTCCTAATTTCACTTTAGCAAGTTTAAAGAATTACTCCATTTCTTACTAACTTTATTCACTAAGCATGAATTCAGTTTAAGCATGTGCAACCCACAAAAACTACAACTTAGATAATACCAGTTATTCAAACCATAGTAATAGCATTTGCATGACATATTTCAAATCTTATTCAGGTTTCAACTTGTTTAAGTAGATTTTATCAATTTTATTCATGGAATGGATACTTAGGCAAGCATATGACATTCAAAAGATATAGAATTTAAGAACTGAATGTAAAGGGTAGGCTTGAGACATACCTTATTGGAGCGGGAGTCTCCCACAAGCTGGCTTCTTGCTTGGTGAAGGGTCTTCTTCTTCTCAATCAGAGCTCTTGTTCTCATTTTATTAAAAGGGAAACTATCTAATATTGTGAAAAGGGAAACTATCCTATGATATGATTCTAACTAAGTTAACATATACCTATGCATATAACTAATGATAACTGTTTTTTTTAATTGCATGCATGGCATATGTTATTTATTTGAAAAGGGAAATATGAAGGAAAAAAATAAAAATAAAACCATACCTTAGGTCCATGGAGTTTCATCCTTATCGGGTGGATCTTCTTCCTTGGGCACTTCTTCTCTTAGTACTCCATCAGGTTCTTCTTCTTTTGGCACCTCTCCTTTGTTATGTGAATCACACAACTTAGGAGGAGGTGGTTGTTTCTTTCTGTTCCACCTTGTTCCTGGGCGCCTCTTCTTGGTATGAACGGGCTTTGCTACCTGCATGTTAGCGGCATATGCGGGACCTCGGGAGAAAGAGAATATTTCCTTCCTCCCTCCTAATGTCATATGAATTTTACCACTTCCCACATATATGCAAGCATTAACAGTATTCAAGAAAGGTCTACCCAAAATTAAAGGCACATCTTTCCTATTTCCCATATCTAGTATTATGAAATCAGCAGGAACATAGGAGCCTCTAATATGAACAGGTAAATCATTAACTATTCCTTCTACATAGCAAGTGGATTGATCAGCTAGCACAACATAGGCAGATGTGGATGACATGGGTGGAAAGGATGAGTTTTCATAAAAATCTCTAGATAGAATGTTCACACTCGATCCTAAATCACACATGGCATTTTTAAAGACTTCACCAAAGATTGAGCATCTAATTATGGGACTACCAGGATCACCCTTTTTAATAGTCATGGTTTGATCTTCATAATATTTAATTTCAACCATGTTTGCAGTTTCCATGTCAGGTTTAGCAGGAATTTTACCAGATTCAAAAGATGGTATGATAGCAGCAAGTTGAGCTAATTGGGTTTCTAACATCTTATTAAAGCTAAGTTGATTTTTCAGAGCAGATGATAAATCTTCCAATTTAGCATTTATACTCTCAAGGATTTTATCATTCATTATTAATTTCTTATTCAAAAATTCAGTAGTTTTACCTTGTGAGTAAACTAAATTCTTTAAGAACGAGAAATCATCAGAATTATGAAAATTAGAGCGGGGGAATGAATTGTTACCTTGAGAATTGGAGTGCTGATTCCATCCTTGATTTGGTTGACGGAAACCATTGTTGTTGTTGATGAAGTTCAAATCTTCATGTAGCTCGGGGCAGTAGTTCCCAGAATGTCCGGTTTCTCCACAGACTTCACAAGTCATGTAGGATTCTAGAGATTGGACATTCTCTTGTTGGTTCATCTTCTCACAGCTGTCCAGCTTCTTTGCCAGTAGGTCCATCTTGGCCACGATCATGTTGGCCTCCTTAAGGGAATGCATACCTCGCTTACGGGGCTGCAGCCTCTCGTCATTTCATCCTTGGTTTGACACCATCTTCTCTATGAGAGCCTTAGAATCTGCAACATTCAAAGAAAAGAATGCACCGCCGGCGGCGGCATCCAAATGGCTTCTAGAGAGAGGGGTTAGGCCATGGTAGAAGTTCTGGATCAAGAGCCAGTCCTCCATACCATGGTGCGGACAAGTTGCGACTTACTCTTGCAACCTCTCCTAAGCCCCAGGAATAGATTGCTCGGCTTGTTGCGTAAAGCTGGAGATTTTGTTGCGAAGAGCATTCGTCTTGCCCATCGGAAAGAATTTAGCGAGAAAAGCATTGGAACACTTGTCCCATGTGTCTATAGCGTTGCGATCGGTATAGAACCATTGCTTCGCTTTTCCTAGCAAAGAGAAAGGAAAGAGACGAAGACGGATGGCTTCTTGGGTTATCCCCTTAATGGTGAAGGTGCCGCAAATCTCCAAAAATTGTTGGAGGTGAGCATTGGCATCCTCATGAGTTTTGCCACAGAACGGGCTAGCTTGGACCATCGTGATCAGAGCCGGTTTCAACTCAAAATTGAGCTTGGCATCGATCACGTCTGGTCCCGTCGCTATATTAGCGGCAGAAGGAGCAGAAAATTCGCGAATGGCCTTATTGGCCATCGCGAAGATAGAACAAGATAAGAAAGAAAGAAGTTGAAGAAGACGAAGGAAAAAGATAAGAAGAGTTAAGGAAAGAAAGAATGGGGTAAGATGGGATTCGCTAAGCGGGAGCTTAAGCGAAGATAAATTCGACACGGACTCAACCGATACACCGATTGCCTTCCCCGGCAACGGCGCCAGAAATGCTTGTTGGTAGTTCTTAGCTTCACTAAAGATAGTGCTAGGCAACTATCCCCGGTAACGGCCCAGGAATGCTTGTTGGCACTTACTAACGTTGTCACTAGGAGTAGACTATGGAGTCTATTCCCGACAACGGCGTCAGAAGTGCTTGAAGCAAGACCGGTCACTATACCTAAAGGAGTGGAGCTAAAGCTGCTATCTACTAATGCCAAACAGGGTTGTCAATCCTGACACTAGTAGGAGCTAGCTAGAGTGAATGCAATCTACCAGGAGGAGATTCTGCAAGCGCACAAAACTATCGTAGTAGCACTTCGCCTGGGAGTACCAGGTGTCGATTTATTTGATCCCAAGGGAAGGCTAGGGTGGTGTAAGAGTTGAGTCAAGGAGGGGATGAGAGTCAAATAAATAAGAAAAGAGAAAAGGGGAGAAGGGAAGATGGAAGGCTAGAAAGAATATATGGATGGCTGGGTAAGGATGAAATGGATGGCTAAGGTAAGGTGGATGGATAGGTGGATAAAGGGATTATGATAACTAAGGATAACTAACTAGTCCTAATAACTAGTTCTAGGTAACCACTAAGCAAGATAACTATGAAGCAAGATAGTTACGAAGCAGGGCAGGCAAAAGACAATAAGCAACTAAGTTAAGGATAGATTTATTCCTATCTTGTCAAGTATCGAGGCGTACTAGCCTTTACCACTTACTTAGGTTGAACGCTAGCACAACGAGCCTTACTGTTAAACTGGGCCAACTACGTGGTGGAATTCAAGGCGCACAGGGCTGTCACCACCTGCTTGCTACCACAACTATCCGGGGGTCCAGCCGTATCTGAAGGTAAGTCTATAACTAAGCACCACGCTTAACTATATTCTAACTATCTCTATCCTAGCTCTGAATAGAGACACCCTTGCGGACGTCAGAGCAAACACTTGACTTAATAAGATAAACACTAAACTAACTAAGCAACCTATTGGCAAAGATCAAACACTAAGCTCACTAGAGATTAACTACTATGGCTAAGTGAATTGAACTGTAGGATAGCTAGGCACTCAAGCAATCAATCAAGTATAGCACTCAATACTGATAAGTAGAGTAAAGTAATACTTGAAATGATAAAATAGAATAAAGTAAAGTGCTTGAGTAACAAGAGCAAAACCTAAACTGGAGATGAAGAAAGACTCTTCCCAGCTCCAGAGCCGATCACTCGCACGCCTCTACTCTTGAGCTAAGCCTTGAGCAGCGCTACCGCGAGGGCGAAGATGCCTTGCTCAACTAGCTACCTACTTGCCTAAGCTTCTAACCTACTCTCACTTCTCTTGCTTGGAGTTGCTTTGCTTGGAATGGTACCAATGGAGAGGTGCCTCCAGGGGGGTATTTATAGGTTGAGGAGTGAGGGGGGTTCTTATAGGGGGCAGCCCACCCGACCTAGGGTTAGGTCAGGTGGCGGGCGCCACTCCCCACTGGCGGCCGCCAGGGCACTGGCCGTTGGATGAACCGCCTCTGCATCAACGGCATCCAGGAGGTTGACCGAGGCGGTTTGGAGGTCGGTTGCATGTCCTAGCAACCGCCCATCAGCCTTGATCCGCGTCACTTCATCCTGAGCCATCCGATGCCACTGACCTAGTGACCAAGGGCCAAGATTTGGCCCTGGGGAGGTCACACGGATCGGTGACGTGGCAGGGGGTGAAGTTGGGCCAACCCAAGTGGCGGGCGCCACTTGTAGCTGGCGGGCGCCACCCCTCTTAGGCCCATTTGGGCCCTGCTGAGTGGGCTCGGCTCCTGGTGGGTCAAAATGTCCAAATTTGGCTCAAATCCTGCATTCAAATAAAATTCTATGGACATGTGGAATTTGGTTAGTTTGAAACCTATTTGACTACATTTCATGCCTTTTCGGTGGATTTTAGGGTCAAATGTTGACGGTAAAACAGGTGTTTATGGACCGTCAACAGTAGGCCAATAAAAACCGACCCTACGCAGCAACCACTTTATTTTCGGGGCCAATTGATGCGTACTGTTGACACTCACTAATGCTCATAATTAACCATCAACTATTGCAAGAATTGACATGAAATTAATTATAAAGCATGGTTGTAGGGTTTGAAACTAACAAGTTCCACGAGTTTTGGTGCTCTCACTTGTTTTGTAGGACATCAATATTTCACCATATAAAAGTATCTCAAATGATGAATTGGAGTGCACCATTGCGAAGGGCTCGTCGAGACGATCGAAACAGACATATCATTTGCTATATTCGAAGTCCCGGATGAAAAGATATTAATTTTGAGACGAAATCTGCAAAAGAAGGATCTAGAAGACACCAGAAGACACCACGAGGCGGGCCACCACGTGGGCCCACTGGGCCAGACCGACCGGTCCCACAAGGAGACCGACCGGTCGGCCACGGAGGCCACACGCTTTCGTCTTCTGCAAGCTACTTCCACCGACCTCCTAGGATGCATCTCCACCGTCCCCGAAGTCGGTTTGATCCAAGGGCTCACGTTCCACGCTCCGGGCTATAAAACCAGACCCAGACCCCCCTCTCCAGGCATCTCCATCTTCATTATTCATCTCCACATCAGAAACTAGGGTTTCAAAGTAGAAGTAGAGATCCCTCTAGTTGATCGTCTAGTTCTAGTTCATATTCTAGTTGTAGATATTTTATTTCAACCATATTTGCAGTTTCCATGTCAGGTTTAGCAGGAATTTTGCCAGTTTCAAAAGATGGTATGATAGCAGCAAGTTGAGCTAATTGGGTTTCTAACATCTTATTAAAACTTAATTGATTTTTCAGAGCAGATGAGAAATCTTCCAATTTAGCATTTATATTCTCAAGGGTTTTATCATTCGACATTAATTTCTTATTCAAAAATTCAGTAGTTCTACCTTGAGAGTAGACTAGATTCTTTAAGAACGAGAAATTATCAGAATTCTAAAAATTAGAGCGAGGGAATGAATTGTTACCTTGGGAGTTGGAGTGCTGATTCCATCCTTGATTTTGTTGGCGGAAACCGTTGTTGTTGATGAAGTTCAAATCTTCATGTAACTCGGGGCAGTGGTTCCCAGAATGTTCGGTTTCTCCACAGACTTCACAAGTCATGTAGGATTCCAGAGATTGGACACTCTCTTGTTGGTTCATCTTCTCACAGCTGTCCAGCTTCTTTGCCAGCAGGTCCATCTTGGCCACAATCATGTCAGCCTCCTTAAGGGAATGCATACCTCGCTTGAGGGGCTGCAGTCTCTCGTCATTCCATCCTTGGTTCGACACTATCTTCTCTATGAGGGCCTTGGCATCTACAATATTCAGAGAAAAGAATGCACCGCCAGCGGCGGCATCCAAATGGCTTCTAGAGAGTGGGGTTAGGCCATGGTAGAAGTTCTGGATCAAGAGCCAGTCCTCCATACCATGGTGTGGACAAGTAGCGATATACTCTTGCAACCTCTCCCAAGCATCGGGAATAGATTCCTCGACTTGTTGCGTAAAGCTGGAGATTTTGTTGCGCAGAGCATTCGTCTTGCCCATCGGAAAGAATTTAGCGAGAAAAGCATTGGAACACTTGTCCCATGTGTCCACAGCATTGCGACTGGTATAGAACCATTGCTTTGCTTTTCCTAGCTGAAGGACCGAGAATGCAACCAGAAAGCGACCAGAGGGGGGGGGGTGAATGGGAGTTTCAAAATTCCTTTCGGAAACTCGTCGCCACTGCCCATAGATCAACCCCAAGAGCAAACCCTAGAGCTCGTAAGTGTCCACGACCCTAGTGATAGGGTGGATGCTTCCGAGAAGCAAAGCGAGACACTACACGACTCTAGAAACCCAACGCAAAAGCCGAAGAGCAAAACCGACAAAGGGCAAGCAAACTACGGACGAAACAGCGAGCAACAGCACTGACCGGACTCTGGCCTACATCCAGTCTGTGAGCACCGGACGCGTCCGGTCGATCAGGTGCAGGTTTTGGACCTTACTGAGTTGGACCAGACTCACGAGTGGGAGCGTCCGGTCGCAACACTTGAGCGTCCGGTCAAACACAGCCAAAACAGTGAACAGAGTCACGAGCGAGTCCGGTCACTAAACAAGTGTAGCGTCCGGTCATCATCAGTGAAACCGCAGAGGACATTCGACGACTGGACGCGTCCGGTCACCCCTACGCGTGCGTCCGATCACCCCGAAAACAGTCTATTCATCCACCAATTCGACTCGATCTCACCCAAAACAAATCCTCTAGGGATCAAACTTGGTGAGAGGAGTCACAAGGAGGATAGTGAGCTATCCCTAAGGGATCATGGCTCGAACCTATCTCCAAAACGATGAATCAAAGAATTTCGGGGGAAGGGAGAAAAACTTGAGCCGAAACGAAAATCAACCTATCTACTAGCTCGTGAGGTTAAAGAGGAATTCCTTCGGTGGAAAGTAGTGCCTCACGATCTAGAAGATCTCCGTTCAAACGGATTTCCAAAAGACGCACCGAGCAAAGAGATCGATCGACGGAAAAAACAAGGGATAGAGGATTCCGCGAAGAACACGAATGAAACACGAATCACAACCACGAATTCCAACTACAAATCGTCCCCACGTGGAGACAACGGGATTACGGTCCCATTTCCTCAAAATCTCCAGTACACAGAGGAATGATTAGCCGTCTCTATGGATCTCAGTAGCTAGAGCAGGGGAGAGGGAGAGCAGGAAAACCTAGAAGGCAAACTAGCAAATGACCGAGATAATGAGGGAGGTGGGTGTCTCCCTCTACTTATACTAACATTATTCCCACTCTACCCCTACAGATACAGTGAGCGAACCAGCTAAACCCTAAGGCTATTCTGGACCAGCTCGATGTCGTAGTCGATCCGACGGCCACGCCCGCACATCAGGTAGCTTCGCCTCGACGTGACCTCCCGGATGCCGCCACGTGCCGCCATCGCCCCGGACGTCCACCTCGTGAACTCGGCCACTGGTTTTGTGGCCCAAACCAGCAAACCGTCCGCCCCGAGTTTTGTGGCTCAAACTCAGAAACCCATCAGCGCCCAGGTTTTGAGGCCCAAACCTGGAAACCGTCCTCAGCCAGAGTTTTGTGGCCCAAACTCGGAAACCGGCTGCACCCAGGTTTTGAGGCCCAAACCTGGAAACTGTCCACCCGATGGTTTTTCTCTGGCTCTACCACCAAACCGAAGCTGTAGACGGGATGCACCGGCCGTGTACCCCATCCACCGACACGTGTTCCCAAGTCCTCGACCATGACCGCAAGTCTTTGCTCGTCGCTGTCCCAGGCTGCCAGCCACCACAGCTGATCCTTGGGCCACCGGTCCCTCAGTCCAAGCCTCACGTCCGCCCTTCGCCACTCTCGGTACATCGGCACGACACGTCTCTACTTGACCTTCACCTTGCCTCTGATCACTGTATCCGTGCTCGACACCTGCACAACACAAGCCAAAGAACATGCACATCATCCCAGTTGACAATCACTCATCACTCAGAGACTCGGCATACACCCATGTATCCGCAATCTCCCCCTTGATGAGTGCATTGTCAACTACCAACACAAATCATAGTGAAAGTAGAAGAAGAAAGAAGGAGAAGAGAGAACTCGACCAAATGACCCAAAAGCATAGCAAAGCCGAAGAAGGTCAAGTGGAAAGAGCAAGAGAACTTGGTCCCCAAAGACATGGGCAACGGCTCGACGCGACCAAGCAAAGCAAAGCTAGCCCTCAAGAAGAGGTAGAACAGGCTCAACACCGCTAGGAAAAACCAACTGAAAAATCGAAGCAAAATGCTAGTCCCTCAAGATAGAGGCATAGAGGCTCAACACAACTAGCAAAGAAAGCTCGACACCAAAACCTCACGGTCAACAAGAAGCAGCAAGCTCCCCCTCGAATAGTGCACACAACCAGGAAGACTCCCCCTTAGTCCAACTCGGAAAGCACAAGATTTGAAAAACCCCTTAGTTGAACCTAGGAGGACACTTGATTTGTCAAAATTCTCCCCCTTAGTTGAAAATGCACCATCAAGCAAAACCGAAGGCAATTTTCTTCCCCTTAGAAAATGCACCATCAAAAGTGCCAACAGGAGTTCTCCCCCTTAACCAAGGGCCAACCAGAGAAGTTCTCCCCCTTCCAGCATGCATATGAGTCAAAATGCAAGTTAGTAGCTTCAGGAATATAGCCAAGAGAATGCAAAGATGCTCTAAACAGTATAGCTCTAACGACTCACTGGAAAGCATACAAGCTAGCGAAGGCTCAAACTGATCACCAAATATGAAATATGAACACTTGAGCAAAGTGAGCAGTTTTAAGCCAAAAAGGTATTCACCATCAAAATAGCACAAGACATGTATAGACAGGAATCAGACAAGTGCTAAACATGTATACAAGGTGAACTACCCCTAGCAAAATTCAATCATCATGCTGATATCAACTAAAGCATATACTTGTGATTTCAAATTGTAATCGGAGTTGCAGTAGTGAAATTTCACATGTTTAGATTTTAGCATGTGATTGCGAGAGGTTGAAAGCTTGTCATTGCCTAACTTTTCAACTGTGCGAAGCCTATGCAGAAGCAATCAGAAGCTTAAAGCAACAGTTTCAGTCTTACACTACACAGCTCAAGTTTAACTCAAAGTGCAATGAGAAACAGTCTCGAAAACTGTGATGTGCTAACAAGCAATCCCATCTCGATCTTTCCAAATCACATAACTTGGTTCAGATTTTAAACAGAATATGAACATATCAAGCAAGTGAATGACTCAGAACTAGAGACATAGCAACCTAGCATATATGCAAAGCACGAGTGAACTCAACACATCCTACACATGCTAGTTGCACATCTCAATGGTGAACATTTTCAAATTTTAGGTTCATTAAGCAGGTTCACCATTCAAAAATAGCTCAGCTCATAACATGTATTAGTGATCAGGAAGAGCATAAGCTACAAGCGTCAACATAGCATCGGAGCATACTAAACAGAGCATAATCACATTCCAAAGAGTATATACATGAAGCTCAGAATGTAATAGCGTATGCTGAAAATGCAAAAGAAAAACAAAGACAAACGAAAAAGAGTCAGTCTGTTATACAAGAACCAAAATGTTTCCCCCACCTAAAAGGGGAAACACACACCAAGCTCACCCCTCAACTGATTAAAGGTTGATTGGTCCAAAGGCTTGGTGAAAATATTAGCCAACTGATGATGAGTATCGACATGGCGAAGGTCGATATCACCCTTCTCATAGTGGTCTCGCAAAAAATGAAAGCGCACATCAATGTGTTTGGTCTTCGAGTGAAGCACGGGGTTCTTAGAAACGCTAATAGCACTCGTGCTGTCAGAAAGCAAAGGAACTCAAGAAAAGCTCAGACCAAAATCCCGCAAAGTGGCCATCATCCAGAGTAACTGGGAACAACAGCTAGCCGCAGCAACATACTCAGCCTCCGTGGTAGACTGGGCGACACTAGACTGCTTGCGAGAAGACCACGATACAAGAGAAGAACCAATAAACTGGCAGGTCCCAGAAGTGGACTTGCGATCAATGCGGCAACCAGCAAAATCGGCATCAGAATAACCGCAAAGGGAAAGGGCGGAGGAAGCAGAATACCAAATCCCAAATTCTGGAGTGAAGGATAAGTACCTCATAATGCGCTTGACCGCCTGATGGTGCGAAGTGCGCGGTGACGACTGAAAGCGCGCGCACAGGCACACCGCAAACTGGATGTCCGGGCGTGTCGCCGTCAGGTAGAGGAGCGATCCGATCATGCTTCGATACTCCTTCTGATCCACTGCTTCTCCCTCCTTGTCCGCATCCAGGGCCGTCGTGGTCAACATGGGTGTTGGAAGAGGCTTGGCCTCACCCATATCGAACTTCTTCATAATGTCCCGGGTATACTTGCCCTGGTGCACGAACGTTCCCTCCCGAGACTGCTTGATTTGCAGTCCGAGGAAAAATGTCAACTCGCCCATCATGCTCATCTCAAATTCCCTGCTCATCGTATCTGCAAACTTGGCAACCAAAGCGTAAGAAGAACCACCGAAAATGATATCATCCACGTAAATTTGGACCAAGAGAGTATCAGTGCCTTGCTTGAGGAGAAAGAGCGTTTTATCTACACATCCCATTTTAAAACCCTTAGCAAGCAAAAAGGTTTTCAACCTATCATACCAGGCTCTAGGGGCTTGTTTCAAACCATACAAACCTTTGTCAAGTTTAAAGACATGGTTTGGAAACTTGGGATTTTCGAAACTGGGGGGTTGTCTAACATACACCTCCTCTTCTATGTAGCCGTTTAAGAAGGCACTCTTGACATCCATTTGAAAAAGTTTGAAACCTTTGGATGCAGCAAAAGCCAAGAGTATCCTAATAGCCTCCAAACGAGCTACAGGAGGAAATGTCTCCTCATAGTCTATCCCCTCCTTCTGACTATATCCCTGGGCTACGAGTCTGGCCTTGTTTCTCACAACATGGCCATCTTCTCCCTGTTTGTTTTTGAAAACCCATTTTGTCCCAATTGGATGACACTCAGAAGGTGGAGACACTAGAACCCAAACCCGATTTCTCTCAAAGTTTTCTAACTCCTCATGCATGACATTGACCCAATCCGGATCCGTCAAAGCGTGTCCAACATCTCGGGCTCAAAATCAGCAACAAAAGCAGAATGAGCAAAGTGAGAGATTTGCCTTGACCGGGTGACGCGTTCGTCGATGCTGCCGATCATCTACTGAGGCGGGTGCTGGCGCTGAATGTGTCATGGCGCCTCCCTTGCCGAAGTGGCCTCCCCCTCAACATCAGCTGGTGCCTCCTCGGGTACAAAGGGTATCGCTCGAGGTGGCGGATCCCATGGCCCCCAGGAAGAAGATGTGTCGGGGTCGTGAGTCGTCATAGAAGCCGCACTTTGCGGCACAGCAGGTGGAAGAGGTGCTGGGTCATCTATCCCTTTAGCACCTTCTTCTTCATCATCGAAAAGAGGCTCACCAACCTCATGATCACCTGCACGCCCAAAACGAGAAGAGGGACAAACCATGGTCTTGTCGAAGGTGACATCTGATGTCTCCATGACTCAGTTAGTGTCAAGCTTAAGTACACGATAAGCACGAGTATGAGTGCCATAACCCAAAAACACACCGTCAGAAGAATGAGACTCAAACTTGTCCAAGTTGCCATTTTTTAGTATAAAACAATGGCAACCAAAAACTTGAAAGTAACTCACCTTGGGCAGTTTTCCGAAACGCAACTCATAAGAGGTCTTTTTCAAGAAAGCTCGAAGAAAAATGCGATTGGAAATGTAGCATGCAGTGCTCATCGCTTCGGCCCAATATCGCCTAGGAGTCCTATGCTCATCGAGCATCGTCCTGGCCATCTCTACAAGGGTCCGATTCTTCCTCTCTACAACACCATTTTGGGGCGGTGTGTAGGGAGAAGAAAACTGATGCTCTAAACCCAAAGAGTTACAAAACTTCTCAAAATCCGAATTCTTGAATTCGGAACCATTATCACTCCGAATTACTCGCATTGAGTTCAAAGGGAACTCATTCTGAAGACGTAAAATCAGATTGTGAGCAAAGGAGAAAGTCTCGGTCTTCTTAGCTAAAAAGAAGACCCACGAATATCTCGAAAAATCGTCGACAACAACAAGCACATACCACTTCCCCCCAACCGAGCTCACCCGAGCCGGACCAACAAGGTCCATGTGCAAAAGCTCTCCATGGAGCTTAGTCATGACCTGAGTCACTGGATGGTGGGGAGCGACAACCATCTTCCCATGTCTACAAGAATGGCAGACAAGATCCTTCTCCATGGACAACTTGGGCAATCCTCGGATTAAGCCAAGTGAACTAAGCCTTGCAAGCAAGTCGAAGCTCAAATGACCAAGTCTCCTATGCCACTTCCAAAGATCAGAGGAGGAAGGTCCAGCCAAAAGACATCGAGAAATTCCAAACGACTCCGAGAAATCCGCACAAAAGACTTTTCCAAAGGGCGAAATCACACAAACAAGATTGCCCTAAAGATCTAAAATGCGACTGAGATTCGGTTTAAAACGAATCTCATAGTCATCATCAAAGAGTTGCGAAACAGAAAGAAGGTTAAAATGCAAGTTAGAAACAAGAGCAACATCGCGCAACACAAAGTGCTCATTAACTCGCACCGACCCATGAGACAACACTTTACCTTTGCTATTGTCGCCGAAGGTGATAAACTCCTTTCCGGCGACAGGGCTAAGACTGGAGAACCACTTGGCATTTCTGATCATGTGCCTCGAGCAACCGGAATCCACCAACCAAACGTTCTCCAATCGTTTTACCTACATCAATAAAAAGACATAGGGTGAGCATACGGTCCAACACTGGGGTTAGTGAAGTAAGGGGAATACCAGTGTTGGGCCAGCTGCTCAAAAGAACGGTTAGTAGAAAAAACCATTCCTAGCACGCCTACGGGGGAAGCGATCACCACGATGAGGAAAACGTGGTCCGCTAAGGGAAGAGCGTCCATTGCGATACTCAAAACGCGTTGGGGGAAAACGCTCTACAACAAAGCCACCGCCACGGGGTCCATAGCCTACAACTGCAGGCTCCCGTCGGGCACGTCCTCTCCACTGCCTAGGCCTAGGAACTTGAGATTCTGGACCTCTAGGCCTAGCAGCACGCCTCGGAGCTCTCCTCTGAACGTTCGGCACATGTACATCATGGAATGGATGGTACATGTCTGGATTGTTCATCTCCCTGGAACGGCGCGCCTCTCTCTTGCGCCGAAAGCAGAACTCACTCAAGTGTCCATCTCTCCCACAATGTTCACAATGGTACCTCACCGCTCTCAAAGGGGGTTGTTGGTACTCACGGTAGTGGGTGTGGATCACTTTGCCCTTCTGTGGCATAAGCTCCTCCTGGATAGGTGGCATTGTATCTGTTGACGGTCCTTAAACTCCTGTTTTACCGTCAACATTTGACCCTAAAGTCCACCAAAAAGGCATGAAATGTAGTCAAATAGGTTTCAAACTAACCGAATTCCACATGTCCATAGAATTTTATTTGAATGCAGGATTTGAGCCAAATTTGGACATTTTGACCCACCAGGAGACGAGCCCACTCAACAGGGCCCAAATGGGCCTAAGAGGGGTGGCACCCGCCACCCATAGGTGGCGCCCGCCAGCTCCAAGTGGCGCCCGCCACTTGGGTTGGCCCATCATCACCCCCTGCCACGTCATCGATCCGTGTGACCTCCCCAGGGCCTAATCTTGGCCCTTGGTCACTAGGTCAAGTGGCATCGGACGGCTCAGGATGGAATGACGCGGATCAAGGCCGGTGGGCGGTTACTCAGACATGCACCCGGCCTCCAAACCGCCTCGGACAACCTCCTGGATGCCGTTGATGCAGAGGCGGTTCATCCAACGGCATGTGGACTGGCGGCCGCCAGTTACTTGTCACCATGTCATCCACATCTGCCTATATTGTGCTAGCTGATCAATCCACTTGCTATGTAGAAGGAATAGTTAATGATTTACCTGTTCATATTAGAGGCTCCTATGTTCCTACTGATTTCATAATATTAGATATGGGAAATAGGAAAGATGTGCCTTTAATTTTGGGTAGACCCTTCTTGAATACTGTTAATGCTTGCATATATGTCGGGACTGGTAAAATTCATATGACATTAGGAGGGAGGAAGGAAATATTCTCCTTCTCCCGTGGTCCCGCATATGCCACTAACATGCAGGTAGCAAAACCCGTTCATACCAAGAAGAGGCGCCCAGGAACAAGGTGGAACAGAAAGAAAGAACCACCTCCTCCTAAGTTGTGTGATTCACATAACAAAGGAGAGGTGCCAAAAGAAGAAGAACCAGATGGAGTACTAAGAGAAGAAGTGCCCAAGGAAGAAGATCCACCCGATAAGGATGAAACTCCATGGACCTAAGAACAGGAGCTCCGACTGAGAAGAAGAAGGCCTTTCACCAAGCAAGAAGCCAGCTTGGGGAGACTCCCGCTCCAATAAGGTATGTCTCCAGCCTACCCTTTACATTCAGTTCTTAAATTCTATATCTCTTTGAATGTCATATGCTTGCCTAAGTATCCATTCCATGAATAATATTGATAAAATCTGCTTAAACAAGTTGAAACCTGAATAAGATTTGAAATATGTCATGCAAATGCTATTGTTATGGTTTGAATAACTAGCCTTATCTAAGTTGTAGCTTTTGTGGGTTGCCCATGCTTAAACTGAAATCATGCTTAGTGAGTAAAGTTAGTAAGAAATGGAGTAATTCTTTAAACCTGCTAAAGTGACATTAGGACAAAATTTTTAGGATTTCTTTTAAAAATTATGAAAACCTTGCTAAAAGTTCCTCCTAGATTTTATCCCATCCCACCACCAGCCAAATATTTGCTAGTCATTAGTCAAAACCACATAGAGCTTTGTTTGTGTTGAGCTTTGTTAGGCCTCATAGATCTTAGTAGAGAAGCTTATCATAACTTTTGAATCAAGATACACGTACACCCACCATAAATTGCCTACTATCCACTCCGGAAGTTTGCAACCAGCAAATAAATTGCTTATTCTCTACACTGGAGATATGCAATACCCTACCAAACATCCCATTGCTAGCCTTATGTTTACTCCTACACTGGGAATAAGCATTTCTCTCCCTTTCCCTATTCATTTCAAAAATCCTTTCCTATAGATAATCTGGGGAATTCTAGAGCTAAAAAAAGAGAGAGAAAAAGCTTTTGAGCAAATTAGCTCAAAAGAGGACTATGTCCTAGAAAATGTGAGGACACATTTTTGTCTACTCACACTGTATCCAAAAAAAAGAAGAGCAAAGTAGCTCAAGAGAGGACTATGTCCTAAGAAAGTGTGAGGACACATCTCTTGTCCACTCACTTTGTATCCAAAAAAAAGAGAATTATCATTAGCTCTAGACCCTAGAAAATCATCTAGGAAGGATTATGAAATGTCTCTCCATACACTTCCACATAACCACACATGCACATCTTGATCAATTTTTATGATTTGATGTTCCTTGTGATCTGAGTGTCTAATTTAGCAATAAACATCAGGCAATTTGCTCATGGTTCTTAGCCTACCTATAGCTCCACATATCATTCTTTAGAAATAGGAAAGGCTACATTTTGGCCTAAGTGAGGATTTAAACACCATTGAGTGATTGAGTGATCTAGGAGGACTTAAGCAAGTTGTTATCTTTTAAAAACCTTGAAAAACCTCCAGACAAAATCCTAGTAACACCTAAGCAAGATAAAAGTTTCCTATCTACTGCTTTATTTCACTCTTGCATGTTTGAAGTGAAAAGCTATAAGCCCCACATTGCTATGATTCATGATATATGCTAAGTTACTTCTTACTATACAATATGCACTTGCATACATCTTAATTTTGCTATCTATCTCATGCTTAATGCTTAAACCGCATTGTTGCTCGAGGACGAGCAACAGGTTAGCTTGAGGGAGCTTGTTGACGGTCCTTAAACCCCTGTTTTACCGTCAACATTTGACCCTAAAGTCCACCAAAAAGGCATGAAATGTAGTCAAATAGGTTTCAAACTAACCGAATTCCACATGTCCATAGAATTTTATTTGAATGCAGGATTTGAGCCAAATTTGGACATTTTGACCCACCAGGAGACGAGCCCACTCAACAGGGCCCAAATGGGCCTAAGAGGGGTGGCGCCCGCCACCCATAGGTGGCGCCCGCCAGCTCCAAGTGGCGCCCGCCACTTGGGTTGGCCCATCATCACCCCCTGCCACGTCACCGATCCGTGTGACCTCCCTAGGGCCTAATCTTGGCCCTTGGTCACTAGGTCAAGTGGCATCGGATGGCTCAGGATGGAATGACGCGGATCAAGGCCAGTGGGCGGTTACTCAGACATGCACCCGGCCTCCAAACCGCCTCCGACAACCTCCTGGATGCCGTTGATGCAGAGGCGGTTCATCCAACGGCATGTGGACTGGCGGCCGCCAGTTACTTGTGGCGCCCGCCACCGGACCTAACCCTAGGTCGGGTGGCTGCCACTATAAGTACCCCCCCTCACTTCTCAAGCTATAAATACCCCCCTGGAGGCACCTCTCCATTCGTACCATTCCAAGCAAAGCAACTCCAAGCTAGAGAAGTGAGAGTTAGGTTAGAAGCTTAGAGAGCTTAGGCAAGTAGGTAGCTAGTGTTGACACTGGTTAACTATCAAAATTAAAGGATAAATAAATATGAAAAGGGCATGAATTCAATCACCAACAAAGGTTTAGGGTTTTAATTGACAATATTCCACGAGTTTTGGTGAATTGTGATTCTGCAGGGACTAAACCAGGAAACCAGCGCTGATTGCTTCCCCTAGAAGGAAACCGACGCGAGATAACGCAACCGGCATGTCAGGAATATTCCAGAAGGTTCTAGAGGACACCAAAGGACACCACGAGGCGGGGCACCGCGAGAGGCCGCCAGGTGGGACCGGTCGGTCCCACCATGAGACCGACCGGTCTCCCCCCGGGCCCGCTGCCTTCCGTCTTCTGCAAGCTACCTCCACCGCCTTTGAGGATCCATCTCAGCCCTACGTGAAGTCGGTTTGATCCAACGGCCGTGGTTGATCCCTTAGGGCTATATAAGCAGCCCCAGACCCCCCTCTCCAGGCATCTCCATCTTCATTATTCATCTCCACATCAGAAACTAGGGTTTCAAAGTAGAAGTAGAGATCCCTCTAGTTGATCTTCTAGTTCTAGATCTAGTTCTAGTTCATCATCTAGTTGTAATCTAGAGAGAGAGAAAGGAGAAAGCTGAGGAGCCGGATCTGTCGGATCTTCTTCAACATTGTACTACTGCAGGATCTGGTTTGTCTTTAGCAACCTCTGCGTTCTTCATTTATTATTTCTAAGTTCTTCATTTAATCAAGTTTAGTTCTTACTTTATTTCATCTACTGGATCTCCGTTCGTATTGAATGCTCTAGTCTTTAGATCTGGATTAGAGTAGTAATCATTAGTGTAGACGCGGTGTCTAGACTAGTGTTTATCTGAGTTTGCGCCCAATCCTCCGGTTAGTTGTGGTAGCTACAGGGGTGACAGCTTTGTAGATTGTTATAATCCACCACGTTAGGGTTGGTGTTTCATAGAGCTTTTTGGCAGCCTTCTCCCGATTACCCTTTTCCCAGTCTTTTTCGAGAATCGGAAAGGTACTGTTGCTCCGAAGTAGGTGAAGTATAGTGAGCCTGATCTTAATTAATAAAATCAACTTAGAGAACCTTAGATAATTTCTCTCTACCATTTAGTTACCTCTTCCTAGGACGTTCTTAATTCTTCTAGTACACTTCACGTTCCCCGTGGAAATCGATACCCTGGAATACTCTCGGGTGAAAGCTACATCGGTATCCGTGCGCTTGCGGATTATTCTATGTGCGTTTAAAATACCCAACACGTACCACAAATACCTTCATGGACTTCTCCCATAGCTACTCTTGCTTGATCAGATCCCAAACACTTAAGTAGCAAGTCGCCGACAGTTCTCCGGTAAAGCTCGTCATTATGTAATACATATTTGAACACACTCTGCCGAACACTTTGATCAACTCTAATATTCGGATCATGGAGATACTTCAATAGGGGAGTCCTCCAATCTTCTAAATCGATCTCGTTCTTACTAATAATTGACTCAGACCGATTCAGAAATCCTACAGACGAATCAATCGAACAAAATGTTCCAAGATCGACCCGGTCAATCGTATGTATTGGTTGATTTAATGCATAACTAACCTGGTCGGCCAAGTTACTCAACTGATCAAATTTAAAACCGACCTAGTCGCTCAAACAAACTGATTGAATCGATTTTAAATCAGCCTGGTCGGCTAGACGAGCCCATTGAATCGATTCTTCATGACCTGTATATAACACGTCTGCACATTGATACATCGTTTTTTGTTTTATGTGAAAGTTGCACCTACTGATACTATAACCAGATGCTTGTTGGGCTAACATGTTAGCCTTATAATTTTTATGCCTCGGTATATGCCGAATTCAGAATTCGGCAAAGTGAGCAATGACATCAAGGCACATCTCAAGATAAACATTTAGCGACCCTTCTAGACATCAAAATTCACCAGCAACTTGTTGCACTATTAGTAAAGAATCGCCATATGCCTCAACATGTTCAACTCCCATGGAATACAATATTTCTAAACCGAATAACAGAGCTTCATATTCGGCTTGATTATTAGTACAAAAGTAATCTAATCGGCTTAACATTTCAAATTCAGTGCCATTAGGAGAAGCAATGACCACACCAACACCTTGGCCCTCCTTACAAACCGATCCATCGAAATAAAGTTTCCATGGTGCAAAAGTAAAATAACTGATCTCATCTTCTAAATCGATATCATGCTCAACAATGAAATCAACAAGAACCTGACCTCTTAATGCTTTCAACGGTTCATAAGTCAAGTCATATTCAATCAATGCATACGCCCATTTTTCTATCCTCCCACTAAGGATTGGCTGATACAACATGTGCTTGATCACATCGGCTTGGCACGCAACCACACAGGTAATAGATAGTAAATAATGTCTCATTTTAGCACAAGCATAGTATAATGACAAACATAATTTCTCAATATGGGCGTACCTTGTCTCAGGATCAAGAAGACGGCGACCAATACAAGCAATCACATATTCTTTACCTTCGTCTTGCGTCAAAATAGCCCCAATAACCTTTTCTTCGGCAGCAATATATAATCTAAAAGGAACTCCTCTCCTCGGTGTTCGAAGAACTGGTGGAGATGACAAATATTCCTTTATCTTTTCAAATGCCTTTTGTTGTTTTGTCCCCAAGTAAATTCAGATTCATCCCTTAACCTCAATATGGGGGTAAGGAATAATTTTCCCGGACAAGTTTGCAATAAACCTTCTTAAATAGTTCACTTTTCCTAAGAACTTCTGTAAATCCTTTTTGCATGTAGGCGCCTAAACTTTCTTAATCTTTTCTATCCTCTTAGGATCAATCTCTATTCCTTTATCATGAATAATAAATCCTAAGAATTTCCCAGCCGATACACCAAAAGCACATTTCAGTGGATTCATCTTCAATCCATAGCGACGCATCCTTTCAAACGCCAGACATGTGCAATTGATTTGATCATAATATCATCAATATAAACTTCCATGATCACACCAATTAGGTCATGAAAGATAAAATTCATAGCACGTTGATAAGTAGCACCTGCATTCTTCAAACCGAATGTCATTACCACCCACTCAAAGAGACCAACAAACCCAGGACAAATGAAGGCCGTTTTGGACATATCCTCTTCGGCCATGAATATTTGATTGTAACCAGCGTTACCATCAAGAAAGCTAACAATCTGGTGTCCTGATGCATCGTTGATCAGCATATCAGCTATAGGCATATGATACTCATCCTTAGGAGTAGCCCTATTTAAGTCTCTAAAATCAATACAGACTATGATCTTGCCAGTGTCCTTTTTCTCAATAGGTACAATATTAGAGACCCACTCTGCATACCTACATGGTTGAATAAACCCCGCTTCTAGTAACCGATTAATCTCTTCTTTAATCCGGTCATATATTGTAGAGCTAAAGTGGCGAGGATGTTGTTTTAAAGGCCTGAACCCAGGTTTAATGGGAAGTCGATATTCAACAAGCTCTCGGCTTAAACCAGGCATTTCCGTATAATTCCATGCAAAGCAATCAACATATTCTCTCAATAGCACGATCAAATCCAATTTATAATCATCTTCCAGGTTTTGATTTACAAATGTCGGCCTGGGTATAGAACTGTCCCCTATATCAACTTGTTCTAAAGGATCAGCCGATGTGAAACCTTGGCCCAACTTATTGAGCTCATCAAAATCTTCAATAGCTTCACAGGCAACGGTCCTCGAAACCCAATACTGTTCGACACGATGTTTTAACCAATCAACATTACCATCCATGAAGTTACATGATAATGTTGAACCGATTGTTAATCGGCTTTAAAGACACCGATACAAAACCTTCCTTAGTAACGCTAATAAACTGAAAATCAGAAAGGTCCCGACCAGTCAAGCAGGCAATAGCATCATGCCCCCGAGCAAAGGAGCATCGGCCGTAGCTACATAGGCCGATGAATCCGAGTGCACAACTTCCACATCATCACCCACCCATTGAATGAGAAACTGATGTAGACTGGAAGGAATGCACCGATTAGCATGAATCTAGTCGCGCTCAAGTATGAGGTTATAACTACCTTGTATATCGATGACGAAGAAAGCAGTAGCCAAAGTCTTGCTCCCAATAGTAAGCTCCATGGACGCAACTCCTTTGGCTGGGATTGGTTCTCCTCCTCCGACTCCAGTAATGGTCATGTTGGTCTTAACCAGCTCTTCGTTAGTGCCACCAAGCTTCTGGTAAAGCGAGTAAGGCATCAGGTTCACGATTGCCCTGCTGTCGACCAACATCCTTGTTGGCGCAAAAAGTGACACCTCGCGCCAAGCACACAGCAAGCCGAAAAGCTAGCTTCAATCGGGTGCCCGGAGTGTGTTGAACCCGGAGACGTGCCAGTCGGTTTGACCTGAAAAACCAACAAGGGATAAAAATGTGAGAATACCTCTGGAACATGCCGGGTGAGACCAGACAGTTCCATATGTACGGCTTTGAAAGCCAATCACGACGGCACACAGCTATAAAAGCTGTCTGTCAAAATAGGTTTATAAAATCATTCGACAAGTATAAAAGAAAGCATGTAAACATGTTGATTGCCAAACATATATGTAATAAAATAAACAGGTAACTTGTAGATATAAATCTATTCAAACAAAACATGCATAGGCTAATCCAACTAGTCTGCCGCACGTCTAGTCTTCATAAACCCGTCAAGCGTAAACTTAAGCAAAGCTAATCCACCGCATGATAACACTTTCTACAAGTCTACACCACTCCTTATAATTAGATTAATCCACCGCATGATACGATCTAATTATAACAAGCTAAAAGCATGCATATATCTAAACAGATCTATATATACTATACTCAGGTAAGCTTAACCAAGATCGGCAAACTAGCCGAGTTGGGGTCCATGAAGAAGGAGCATACAAACAAACATGATCAAACCAATCTAAAACCTGCATCTGCCGCACGACACCCAGTTCTATCAAAGCCTAACCATGACTGACATGCATGAACCCGCAACATGTGACAATCTAGATTGAAAGTTAATTCGGCCATCATAATCTTATGATTAGCAAAGCACAAGCAAACTTGTGGAACAAGGCCGAACAAAGATCAATCTAGATTGGGAAAAATAGTCTTACAAGAATTAAATAATAAAACATATAACACATGATAACTTAACGAATCTATCAGATCTGCCAAATCTAATAGAGCCGATAACTATTTTTACTCATGACTTAATCCGCCGCACGATACAAGGCACAAGCAAAAACCTCCTATCATAAGCTTAAATCCGCCGCATGATACTAAGATTAACATACGAGACTACTTGCATCATATCTAAATCCACCGCATGATACTAGACATGATAACAAGGTTGCCGGTACTTACGGAGGTCGACAGATCGATGATTCCTCTCGAAGAACTTGATGACACGACTAAGGACTCGAAGGTGGCATGGGGCCGGTTTGTATTGATATGGTTGTGAACAGTTTTACAATGGTCGAGGGTTTATATTTATACCCTGGACGAAACACGAGTCCTAGACGACTACGACTTACATAATAAAATATGGAAAGATGCAAATTCTATTCCTAATCTCTTCGGAGTCCTCCATTGTCATGTGTCCTCTTGCGCTAACCGGCTTTATTCGCAACATCCATCTCCCGAATGGAGCCACAATTCCGTAAAATAGCCGACCGCACAGGCATTTATCAAGACCCCGAGGACCAAATAGCCGCCTGATTACTTGCCGAATCCTTTCCTCTCTGCTGGCTAGACCCACTCGTCATATCCTCGTGCGTGCGAAAATCTGGTGTTAACACATGCCCCCTAATTTTGGGATAAATATTTATTCCAAAATTCCTTTTTCCTCGTGCACGGACGTGGAACCACCGGAAGCATCCGCCTTCACACGCCATAATTGTCGTACTTGCCGATTCATCTCCCGATGTGCCCTTGGGATTCTTTAAAGTCCCCCTTTCACTCTATTTCGGCTTGTTCTCCTGCTTCGCTCTCAAACCAGAAAACCCTCTTTTCTTCCGAGGCGAGCCGCCATAGCTCCGAGCTTGGAGCTTCTAGCACTTCTAAGAGGAGGTTGCTCTTTTCTTCTTTTCTTTTGTTCCAAAATGAAGCAGCCATTCTTACTTCATCACTTCCATTAGGATGACCGGTGATGATCTTCCCGAAGTTCTGACTCAGAAGATCACAGATCTTCAATTTGATCTGGAAACGAAGGATCGGGAGATTACCCGAATCTCTCGAGAGCGTGATATCGCTTGGGAACAGGCCACCGGTATGTATCTTTTCACTGTTTCTTTCCTTATTCTCCCTTCTTTTACTGATTCTTCCTCCTTTTAGCCTTGGAGGCCAAGCTTCATTCTCTCGAGGCCGCCGTCGCTAATCTTGCTGTCACGGCCAATGTACCGGGTACGACAGCCCTAAGGCACGTGAACGAGGTGAACCGAGTCCTTCCCAACATCTCTGTTGACGCCCACTAATGCTCATAATTAACCATCAACTATTGCATGAAATGACACTAAATGAATCGCAAAGCATAGTTGTAGGGTTTGAAACTAATAAGTTCCACGAGTTTTGGTGCTCTCACTTGTTTTGTAGGACATCAATATTTCACCGTATAAAAGTATCTCAAGTGATGAATTGGAGTGCACCATTGCGAAGAGCTCGTCGATACGATCGAAACAGACATATCATTTGCTATATTTAGAGTCCCGGATGAAAAGATATTAATTTCGCATCGAAATCTGCAAAAGAAGGATCTAGAAGACACCAGAAGACACCACGAGGCAGCCCACCACGTGGGCCCACTGGGCCAGACCGACCGGTCCCACCCAGGGACCGACCGGTCGGTCACGGAGGCCCCTCGCTTCCGTCCTCTGCAAGCTACTTCCACCGACCTCCAGGATGCATCTCGACCGTACCCCAAGTCGGTTTGATCCAACGATCACGATTCCACGCCCAGGGCTATAAAACCAGACCTAGACCCCCCTCTCCATCTTCATTATTCATCTCCACATTAGAAAGTAGGGTTTCAAGTAGAAGTAGAGGTCCCTCTAGTTGATCTTCTAGTTCTAGATCTAGTTCTAGTTCATCATCTAGTTGTAATCTAGAGAGGAGAAGGAGAGAGCTGAGGAGGAGCCGGATCTGTTGGATCTTCCTCGACATTGTATTGGTGCAGTATCTGGTTCGTCTTCAAGTAATCTCCAGGTTCTTCATTTACTATTTCTAAGTATTATATTTAATTTCAGATCTTACTTTATTTTATTTACTAGATCTTTGCTCGTATTGAGTGCTCTAGTTATCCGCGGTAATTAGAGTAGTAAGCGTTAGTGTAGACACGGTGTCTAGACTAGGGTTTACCTGAGTTTTCCCCCAATCCTCTGGATAGTTGTGGTAGCCCCAGAGGTGACAGCTCTATCAGGTCTTTGTAATCCACCACGTTAGGGTTGGTGTTCTCGTAGAGCTTTCGGCAGCCTTCTCCCAACTACCTTCTTCCCAGTCTTTCTTGAGAGTTGGAAAGGACCTGCTGCTCCGAAGTAAGTAAAGTATAGTAAGTCTTTGTTTAGATAGACCCACTTAGGAAACCCTTATATCCCTCTCTATCCTTATTACCATTCTTTTCTTGGACGTTCTTAATTCTTCTAGTACACTTCACGTTCCCCGTGGAAATCGATACCCTGGAATACTCTCGGGTGAAAGCTACATCGGTATCCGTGCGCTTGCGGATTATTCTGTGTGCGTTTAAAATACCCAACAAGCTTTCTGGCGCCGTTGCCGGGGAACGGTAGCTGTTCTAGAATCGAATCAGGATCGTCCGTGTTTCTTTTCTTTTTACCACCTTTACATTTTTACCACCACAGCACCACATGGATTTCACTCCTATATATAAATTCTTTGCTCCAAAGGGCTACTTGTTGGAGCCTCCACCATCATCACACCCCATTCTTACAGATGGCTATGAGCTTTGCCCTGCTCTTATAGCCATGGTTCGGGAGAAATCCTTCTCTGGGTCAGAAGACGAAGATCCATACACTCACCTTAGGGAATTTGAGCAGTTGTGTTCTTGTCGGACTATTGCTGGCATGACACAAGAGACCATTAAATGGAAACTATTCCCGTTCTCCCTTTTGGGAAGAGCGAGAAAATGGTATGACCATTCCGTAAGGGGCGTAAATGGGAATTGGGATGAACTTCGAGACAACTTTTGTCTTGCTTTCTTCCCTCTTTTTCGAATCACTGATCTTAGAATCAAAGTTCTTACATTCAAACAAAAAGAGAAGGAGACACTAGGAGCAGCTTGGGCTAGGTTCAAATGCCTTACCAATTCTGGCCCAAACCTTTCCTTGCCAGACCATGTCCTACACTTTCACTTCTATCGTGGTATTAACAAGAAAGCTGCTCTACATCTCGATTTAGCTTCTGGAGGATCATTCTCACATAAACTTGTTAGTGAAGGAAGAGACATTCTAGAGAAAATCCTCGAAAACACTCCTTACACTGGCATTTTTGATGAATTCCCAGAAGAAGAAGTCGAGCCCATCCCCGACCAACACGAGGAGGAACACACAACCGAATTTGAAATTCCTTCAAATCTTTCTAATAATTTGGTTGTCACAGAACCTTCTATAGAGAAAACACCCCACACTCTAGAAGATGATGAACCCTATCCTTTGGTGTTCTTCTCTGAAATCGAGGTAGATCTTTTTGAAGATTTTGGGAATGCCTCGAGTCTACCAGTTCAAGTAAAGCCTCGAGTCCACTCGACACCACTTATGGATGATGATGGTCCACACAATGATGCTTTCTTTTTAGAGCACATTAAAGGACTTTCAGCCATCATGAGCCATGAGTGGTTGGCAGAAACGGAGTTATCCACTGAGGTAGCCCGAATCACTGCCCCCTCAGAGGCTATATCTTGCAACCTTAAGGGAACCACCATAGAGGCTTACTATAGTCCTACCATTGGGTTGAACATAATTTCCAAGGCTTTGGCCGAGGAACTTTGCCCCAACAAGACCGTGATCCCATCTCATAAGCTTCTAAGAATTCCATCTGGAGTTACACTAGAAAGTTATGGGGTCATAAGGACTATTATGCTACGCATAAGAGGCTCTGAGTATTTTCTAGATTTTCATATCTTTGACATCTCGGACACGTTCTTCCTGATTGGTGTACCTTTTGGAACACTCTCGAGAGCGACCAAAACAAAGCCTCTTGAATTTAAAGCTAGGGAACTCTACCATCGATGTCTCACTTTCACGCTCACATAATGCGATGGTAGAACACAAGCCTGAACAAGATCCTATTGAGGAAGTCTTGGTAGCATCCCTAGAAGACTTGGCCCAACCAACTCTTGATGATGAACACTTCACTCAAGAAGAGGAAGAGTTGGCCGAACCTATTGAGCTAGACCCTTGGGAGGTGCCATCACAACCCGTAGTTGAGCTAAAACCCCTTCCTCCTGGTTTGAAATATGTCTTTCTCGATAATAATCGAGAAACTCCTGTCATCATAAGTGACAAGCTTTCCCAAGATGAAACACATAGGCTTGTCACCATCCTAGAAAGACATAAATCAGCCATAGGCTACTCGCTTCATGACCTCAAAGGAATTAGTCCTGCTCTCTGCTATCATCGTATCCCTACCGATCCTGATTCATCACCTTCAAGGGAACCACAACGGAGACTTAACAATGCCATGCGAGAGGTTGTTAAGAAAGAGGTCTTGAAGCTTTTGCACAACGGCCCAAAAACTTAGTAAGATCAGTGGGAGGCATCATATCAGCCATCCTGTGCATGATGAGGTCAACACTTGATTCAGGAGCCGCTTGTGCTTGCCCCCCAGGATGTAGTCCCGCTGAACTCTTGTAGCTTGGATTTGGAAGAGCATTAATTGCATTATAATCAACGAACTCCTGTTATCCATCTTCAAACATGTTCCTTTGTATCCTATTTGTTGTGAGAGACACCCTGAAAGCAGATTGCGGGACGTTCCCTGTTGTGCCGAATGCGAGCTGGCCATAGGTTGCGGGAGGTTGTTGTGTCTTATGAGTAACCATCCCACCTGTGCTTGTACCAGCTCCACTGTCTTCGGCAATCCTCCGGCGTTGGGGAACTTGAAATAACAACGGCCCCTGCATCGGACCAGCGGTTTCTTCAAAGAATTTATCCATTGCTGGACCGAAAGTACTAACCATGACGACACGAAAAGTATTCAAGAAGGCTGACTGGTGATTGGTCATGGCTTCTGATACAACTTTGTACATTATTCTGATCATCTTCCGAATAGCTTCCTCTTCTGTGTTGTCGGATAGTTCGGATTGGTGGTGAGGAAGAATCTTTGGGAACGATTGCTTCTGGATGACCTTGCCGCTCTTGTTCTTGGAAAAAGTCATCAGGCACTTCCGCTGAAGTTCATCACAAGTCTCTTGTACTAAACTCTTTAATTCTGGTGACAATTCATCCATGGTCACATCCAGAACCTGATCGTCGCTGATCTCAGGCATCTTGAAACAGAGTGGTCCCACCGGGCGTGCCAAAAAGTGTGTTGGCGCAAAAAGTGACACCTCGCGCCAAGCACACAACAAGCCGAAAAGCTAGCTTCAATCGGGTGCCCGGAGTGTGTTGAACCCGGAGACGTGCCAGTCGGTTTGACCTGAAAAACCAACAAGGGATAAAAATGTGAGAATACCTCTGGAACATGCCGGGTGAGACCAGACAGTTCCATACGTACGGCTTTGAAAGCCAATCACGACGGCACACAACTATAAAAGCTGTCTGTCGAAACAGGTTTATAAAATCATTCGGCAAGTATAAAACAAAGCATGTAAACATGTTGATTGCCGAACACATATGTAATAAAATAAATAGGTAACTTGTAGATATAATTCTATTCAAACAAAACATGCATAGGCTAATGCAACTAGTCTGCCACACGTCTAGTCTTCATAAACCCGTCAAGCGTAAACTTAAGCAAAGCTAATCCACCGCATGATACCACTTTCTACAAGTCTACACCACTCCTTATAATTAGATTAATCCACCGCATGATACGATCTAATTATAAGAAGCTAAAAGCATACATATATCTAAACAGATCTATATATACTCATTACTCAGGTAAGCTTAACCAAGATCGGCAAACTAGCCGAGTTGGGGTCCATGAAGAAGGAGCATACAAACAAACATGATCAAACCAATCTAAAACCTGCATCTGCCGCGCGACACCCAGTTCTATCAAAGCCTAACCATGACTGACATGCATGAACCCGCAACATGTGACAATCTAGATTGAAAGTTAATTCGGTCATCATAATCTTATGATTAGCAAAGCACAAGCAAACTTGTGGAACAAGGCCGAACAAAGATCAATCTAGATTGGGCAAAATAGTGTTACAAGAATTAAATAATAAAACATATAACACATGATAACTTAATGAATCTATCAGATCTGCCAAATCTAATAGAGCCGATAACTATTTTTACTCATGACTTAATCCACCGCACGATACAAGGCACAAGCAAAAACCTCCCATCATAAGCTTAAATCCGCCGCACGATACTAAGCTTAACATACGAGACTACTTGCATCATATCTAAATCCACCGCATGATACTAGACATGATAACAAGGTTGCCGGTACTTACGGAGGTCGACGGATCGATGATTCCTCTCGAAGAACTCGACGACACGACTAAGGACTCGAAGGTGGCACGGGGCCGGTTTGTATTGATATGGTTGTGAACAGTTTTACAATGGTCGAGGGTTTATATTTATACCCTGGACGAAACACGAGTCCTAGACGACTACGACTTACATAATAAAATATGGAAAGATGCAAAATTCTATTCCTAATCTCTTCGGTGTCCTCCATTATCATGTGTCCTCTTGCGCAAACCAGCTTTATTCGCAACATCCATCTCCCGAATGGAGCCACCATTTCGTAAAATAGCCGACCGCACAGGCATTTATCAAGACCCCGAGGACCAAATAGCCGCCTGATTGCTTGTCGAATCCTTTCCTCTCTGCTGGCTAGACCCACTCGTCATATCCTCGTGCATGCGAAAATCTGGTGTTACCAATCCTCTGGACTGGTGTACTATTGATATGGCCCTTCACATGTAGTGGTTTGAGATGGTTGACAGTGTCCTCTAGCTTCTGGAATACAGCAGTCTGCATAGCAAAGTTGAATTCTGTGGCCTTTGAGTCATCTCCGACCACATAGTAATCAGCAGATAGATAAACCACATTGACCTCCGCCTTCTCCGGAGAAGGTTCGTAGTCCACCATTTCCTCATCTTGTTCTTCAGGTAATTCTCCACTAGCCATGACGACACTAGCAGAGGAGACAAGATCACCAGAACACACGCCGGATCCCATTGGAGCATCAGGAACCGATTCAGCCAACTCGAAACCTGGTCGAGTCGGCTCATCTCCCAACTCAGTGGTAGCTGACTTGACCTACTCAAGTTCTGAACTGGTCGGTGCGTGATCTGACCTGGTCGGACCGAGATCCGACCTAATCGGGTTTGAAACCAATTTAGCAGATTCGGCATTCAGACTGGTCGGCTTAGGATCCGACTTGTTTGCTTCTATGATCGTCGAGGTCGGCTTTCGACTAGAAGCTGACTCTTCACCTCCTCGCTTGCCATGAGAGAACATGGGATGTATTGAGTTAAATATGTCTTCCCTCATTTTGTCAAGTTGCTCCGACCTCTGCTTGTTGCAGCGAGCTCTCTGCAACTTCCTCCGTTGTGTTTTACTTAAACCAAGGGAACACCACCTAGGCTGAGTATACCTAGGATCACGTTCGATGGGCTTTTCTTTCTCTACTCCAATTGGAGCGTCTTGAACACCTTGCACCTCTGCCGGAACCGGTTCTTCGATCACCATCGGCTCGGCCTCATCAACGACTGGAGCCTCCATGGAACCGATGGTAATCGTGGGGACTGGCTCAGGCTTAGTTGGGGAAGAAGTAGGGGTATGTTGTACCCTCTTGGGCACATAAACTTGCCGTACTTGTGCCTTCCCTATCTCTTGGGCAGTCAAAGTTCTTGACGTGATCTGCCGATTATGATCTACACCACTGGAGCTTGGCTGACCGCTTAACCAATCGAACACTGACATCTCTAGAGGCCGACTGGCAGGTATTCCCCATCCTTGTTGATAATACATAGGTGCTGGCATGGGATATGGCACCCAGACTACTTGAGGGTCCCACTGTGGAGGTGGCGAAATAGGAGGGGCCCACTGAGGTCTATAAGGGATAGCCCTTGGTGCTGGGGACGCTGCTCGGGCCACTACCAACTGCTTAGACCTTCCATCTTCTCGCTCAGGAGGAGTAGACTCTCTCTTTTTTATTGGCCAATTTTGAGAATCGTCCTTTTGTTGTTTGTATTTAGCCATGAGCTTATCAAAAGTGCACGACTCCCTAACAACCTTCCCCTTATTCTTCTCCATATTAGTCTTCTAGACACCAACTTCAGGTTTCTGTGGGACAAATGTGCGCAAGACATGCACTCCAGAAGGGGTAGAGCTGCTAGAACCAGTTAAACCGACTGTAGAAGCTGGCTTGTTTTTCTTAGTTGAATCGGAAGGGACTAGATTGGCCTGGTTGACCCTTCGGTTCGTCTGAGCTGGCTATTCCGAGGAAGGGCCAGACTGGTAGGCTTGAGGGCCTGACCTGGTCGGTCTCTGCTGTGCTGCCCTGGTCTCAAACCATCTTTGTTTATTCAGGTGCCTTGCCGATCCGGTAGTAATAGTTAGTTTACTGTAACACCCTGTTTTAATTTTCCCCAATTTAATAAAAGGAATTAGAAATTAAATAGGTTGGCTAGTTTATTAGAGGAGGAAAATAAAATTTATTTAACATTCTCATGTTGCATTCATGCCATTGCATATTTTATTGGGTGAAAAAGAATTTTATTAAAACCCGAATAGGGCGAATCGATTTATTCTATTTGAAAAGACAAACAAAAGATTTATGAAAATTTTACAAAGTCAAACTCAAATATTATTTTCAAGACCTAGGGAAAATATTTCTAAAATATTTCAAAGTGATTTTGATTTCAAACTGAATTTGATTTTGAATTCAAAAGGCTTTTGAAAGTTTGGAAAAAAAATCAAATGGCAAAAAGGGAAAACACTCTCTCATTCTCCTTTGGCCCAGCCGGCTGCCCACCTCCAGCCCAACCCCAGCTCCCCCTCAGGCCCAGTCCTTCCCCTCCACCGCAGCGGCCCACCTCCGCTCTCTTGCGCGCGGCCCGCGGCGCTGCATTCACCCGCGCGCGACGGCCTAGTGACCGCACCGGCCTGCTAGCGCTCCCCGCGGCGGCCGCCTCGCCCTTGCCACTGCCACGCGGGCCCGCGACGCAGCCAGCGTTCCCGCCACTGACGGCTGGACCCCACCTGTCGGAGCCATCCCCCACCTCCAACGGCCTCTCCGTAGATCCCTCTCCCCTCTCCCGGTTCGTACCGAACCCCCGCGCCATCTACGTGTCTCCCCTTCCGAACCCCGTGCGCTACTCGTCGCTCCCCCACGCCCTATAAACATCGCGCCGCTCCCTGGCTTCCATTTTCCCATTGCTCCAGCGCGTCCACCACTGCCTCCGCCGTGATACTCGCTTCTCCGGCCCGCACCGACGCCAGCAACACCTTCACTGAAACCGCGGTGAGTTTCTCGTCCGATCCCACCCCGGTCCGCTATCTCTACTGGCCTCTAGTGCCTTCTCCGAGCGCTCGGCACCTCCCTGTTCATGGCGCCGCCGTGACCGCATCCCCGCCGCCACGCTCGCGCCGCCCGATTCCTCCCCTTCTCCCTTGAGCCGTCCAGATCTCAGCGGATGGCTAAGATTAGAACCGGGGGCGAACCGGTATGGACCAGGCTCACCGTCCCATGGACGCGATCTCCCTTCGCCACGCCAGCTAGTCCACAGCCCACGTGGTGAACCGAACCAGTGACGCGCCGCCACGTGTCACCAGGGCCGGCGCCGCTGACCGTCCCTGCACTATTTGTAGAAAGGACTCCAAATTTTGTGTTAATCAACCCGCAGTCCGATCGCACTGTTGAATGAGTCTTCGGAAACTTTCAGTTAAGCCCCTCTGTTTCCATGAAAGTGAGGCGCGGTCCACCCCACGGCCGCCCTCTCAGATCTAATCTGAGCCGCTCATCGCCAGATCAGCGGCTGAGAATAGACGATACCCCTTCGCCGATACACTTTTGCTAAAGAGTCCTCCCACTTCTCGGAAATCAATCCGCGGTCCAGTACCACTGTTCACTGAGTCTGCGAATATTTCCGATCTAGCCCCTGCAGTCTTGGATAAAGGAGGCCCGGTCCTGATGCAGATTAAATCCAGTTTTTATTTATTTAAAATACGAAAACGAGTTCAAACTATTTACAGAATTGCCATCCAACTTCAAATGCTCATAACTTTTGCGTTTTAACTCCGTTTTGACCCGTTCAACTTGCGTTAGATTCATAATTTCGTTCTCTACGCAGTAGATCTATTAGTTTGCTGTTTTCATACTATTTGTTGTACTGTTATTTATTTCTATGTATTGTGCCATGTATGTTGCTTGGGCCAGAGAGTGCGGAGTACGAGGACGCTCCAGACCATCCTTGCGACCCAGTTGATTCGACCCAGTCCGAAGGCAAGTGTCCTTGAACATCTTGCACCTACTTTATCTTACTTTTGGTACTAGAGTAGTTAGATCTTTGTAGATGCATGCTTGTCATAAATTTGAATCCCATGTTAGGGTTTACTAGAATTTATTTATATTATCCTTGTCGCCTGTTTTGGGATGTTCGGGTAGGTGTCTTGCTTAGCCCTGCAGTCATGGTTGGGATGGGAGTTAAAATGTTTATAATCTTGATTAATGATTTATGAAACGAATGTGGACATGGTAATTTTTGTAGTAACATGGTTATTAGGTAAATCCGGCAGGATGGACCCGTGTTGGTGGTTTTGTGCCGTGGGACTCGGCAGCTGCTTTTGGTTTTTGGTTCGGGGCTCGTGCTAGACATATCCTGCCTGGATCCCTAGGACCCGGTTCTCGAAGCCTGTAACCCGGCTTAACAGCGCAGCCATGAGATCTGGATGGGCCGGACCTGGCTAATTAATTAGTTTCCTCTAAGTTATGCTACACGGGGTTTGTTTAGTGGCTCAAGAGGGGTCCCTTGGGGTCGTTGACTTATGGACAGGGGAGAAACCTTAGAGTACGTGTAACACAGGCTTGGAGGGACTTTGTAAAGGCCTTGCAGTGCAACCCGCTATGCACCTCGGCAGTGTTTAGCGAGACGGAATCTGCACGACTCATGGGTAAAGATGTGCGAACTCTGCAGAGTGAAAAACTGATATATCAGCCGTGCTCACGGTCACGAGCGGGCTTGGACTTCTTCGAGATTAGTTGGTTACTGGTTGGTTTTGGGTTCGGGTCATCTGATGAACTTCAGGTGCGGTTGCCTGATGGACTTCAGGTGTGGGTACTTGGTGTGACTCCAAGTGTTGGTTACTCGGTGCGACTCCGAGTGTTGTTACTTTTCTACAGAATCTGTGGTTATAACCTAGTAAATAGGTGCATAGGACTAATAGGAATAATAGGATGTGTTGCTTTAGGCGCTTGAGTCAAACAGAGTCAGCCTACCTTTGTTATTAGCCTCATAAGCATATATTTCCTACACTTGCGGAGTACATTTCGATGTACTCACCCTTCCTCTTTGTCCCCCTTGCTACCCCACCCAGACGCTGGAAACTACGCGTACGAGGAGCAGGAGTATCCAGAAGACGGAGGCTACGACCCTGACGACCTGTACTAGGATGGCGCTGCCCCCGGTCGACCTTCCTGTGGAGATGGAGTCCAGATTTCCGCATCTACATCAGAGTCTTCATTAGAGTTCGTTATCATGAGAGTCTGTACTTTTTATTTCAGACCCGAGGGTCATTTATGTAACAAAGTTCGATATTATTAATAAAGCATTGTTTTGATATTTACTATGATGTGGATATATGTATGAAAATTGATCCTGGCATACATATATTGTGCTCCAATTTTGTTCTTAAAATTGGGGTGTCACATTTACTCTTGCCATCATCGCCTTTCTCAAGCACCACTTTACGCCCCGAATTATTCTCAGCATTCGGTGGCACCCGTGAGTCGCCGATGACGACGTTCTTGCCCCCGGTTGTTTCAGCCTATTCTGGATGAATTAAAATTGCAGGGCTTCCTGCTTCCACCATATGAACTGGAAAAGGGGTAGTGTCGACTTGCATCTCAGTGAGACTCAATCATCCTTCATTATGGGCCGATTGTACCTGTCGACGGAAAACATTGCAGTCATTAGTGGCATGAGAAAAAGAATTATGATATTTGCAATAAGCCCTTCTCTTTAGTTCGTCAGACGATGACAGAGTATAATTAATTTTAAGATAACCAAATTTAAGTAACTCATCGAATATTCGGTCGCATTTCGAAAAATCAAAAGTAAATTTAACTTCCTTACCCCGATTCTTCTGAATAGGTTTGAGAGAAGGAAAGGTGACTAATTTATTCTGTGCTGGCCATAGGATCTCAGCGGCGTAGCAATCCCTAGTGTCATCATCCGAACTATCAGAGTATACCTCGATTGTCTGCACGCTCGAACGATGGGTTCTTTGAGGATCATGAGGTTCTTTAAGGCGCGATTCAATTGATATGGCCTTTTGCAAGAGTTGATTCACATTAAAAACTCATAATGCTCTAATTTATCTTTAATTTCACGACGTAAACCAGCAAAGCATAGTTCTGTTAAGTCTCTGTCAGAGATCATCAAATGGAAACATCGGCTCTTGATTTCCTTGAACGCTTAAAGAATTCAACTACAGGTTCACTATGCCCTTGTCGAACCGACGCGAGATGTGACAGCCTAGTTTCTTGGACCCCATCATAAAAATGATTATGAAAATTCTCTTCTAATTCAGCCCAAGAACTAATAGAGCATGAAGGTAATGATGTAAACCAGGCAAAAGCTGTACTAGTAAGAGATAAAGGAAAATATCACACATTCATAAAATCTAAAGTACTAGCTTCGCTCATTTGTGCAAGGAATATACTAACATGTTCCATGGTTGATTTACTACCATCACCACTAAATTTATAAAATTCTGGCACCCTCCAACCATCAGGAGCTTTCATGAAATCAAAATGCGGAGGATACGACTTAAAGTAGGTGGTCCTACTAGGTTTGATTTGAACTCCCAAGCTAGTCCTCTTTGAACCGATTTAAGGCCTGACCAAAATCGGTTGCGACAGGGTTAGGAGTGCCGCTAGGCATGGGAATGTGACTTGGAGACTTCGATGGATTGGGTAGCACAACTCCCTGCCCCCCGAAGTTCTGTTCATTGTTGCCCCCTGGTCGGTCTGCATAGTCCGACTAGAATTCTGGTGGGTGTTATTGGTATATGTTGATGTGGTAACTCCACCATGACCGGTTTTATCAACTTCAGTTGCTGATAAACCTAATTGTAATTGGCCATAATTTGTGTGCGAGGTTTGGCCTTCAAAGAAATTAAAAGGCATACCAAATTGTGGTTGTTTGATGTGATGATCGGGTTCGACAGTTTTACCTTCTAATTTATCCATGTGAGTGCTAAGTAATTTAAATGAATGCTGAATGGTATTAGTAAGAGTTTTCGTAGCGCCATCTAGTATTGCTGAATAATTAACATGGGTAGGGTAGGGGTCATCATTTACCTCAGTGTTTACCTTTTCGGTAGCGCCTTCAGCGGTTGAAGAGGTAGGATTTATGTCGCTGAAGTCCGGTTCCTTATCTTGGCCGACCTTGCCGCGCCGATCCTTGGAACAACTTTCAAGGAAAGCCTTCAGGACGGTGTGGAGTTTGGCCTGCGCTTGCTGTTTCAATTCATCGGGAAGTTCGTCAATACCTGTGGGACGGATGATGTTATCCTTATCTGCGGCATTATCCTTCCCACCCATCTTGGTAGTAGATGTGATCTGTTTCTGTTTAATCTGAAGGACCAAGAGTGCTACCAGAAAGCGACCAGAGGGGGGGTGAATGGGAGCTTCAAAATTTCCTACCGAAAACTTGTCGCCACTGTCCCAAGAATCAACCCCAAGAGCAAACCTAGAGCTTGCAAGTGTCCATGACCCTAGATGTAGGGTGGATGCTTCCAAGAAGCACAACGAGACACTATACAACTCCAGAAACTCAACACAAAAGCCGGAAATCAAAACCGACAATGGACGAACGAACCGTGAACGAAACAGTGCAAAAACAGCACTGACCGGAGTCACCCTGCATCTAGTCAGCACCCACCGGACGCGTCCGGTCGATCAAAAACTGTTTTGGGACCTTACTGTTTGTGATCGGACTCACTAGTTAGGTGCGTCCGGTCAATATGCCAAGCGTCCGGTCAACAGAAGGATGCGCGATGAACAGTGTCAGAGGCGAGTCCGGTCAACCAAAAGAACAAGCGTCTGGTCAAGTTGCAGAGAAGTCAGAGAAGAACATTTAACGACCGGACTCTTGGTCTAGCGTCCAGTCATCACGACCTCAGCGTCCGGTCGTCCCGACAGCCCCCTGTTCGTCCACTGATTCGATTCAAACTCTCCCAAAATGAAACCTCTAGGGTTCAAACTTGGAGAGATGAGTCACAAAGAGGATAGTGAGCTATCTCTAAGAGATCATGGCTCGAACCTATCCCCAAATCGATGAATCGAAGAATTTCGGGATGGGGAGACAAAAGGCAACTCGAAACAAAAATCGATCGATCTACTAGCTCATGAGGTTAGAGGTGATTTCCTTCGGTGGAAAGAAGTGCCTCACGATCTAGAACAACTTGGTTCAAACAGATTTGCAAAAGACGCACCGAGTAGAGAGATCGATCGACGGGAAAACGTGGAAAAAAGCAATCCGCGAAGAACAAGAACAAAACATGAATCACAACCACAAATTTGCAACCGTATGGCTACCACATGCTACAATAGTGAGATTATGGTCTCACTTCCTCAAAATCTCATAGGCACAAAGGTATGATTGTCTTCTCTGTGGATCTCAGTTCGCTACAGCAGGGAATAGGGAGAGCAGGAAACCCTAGAAGCAAAAGAGCAAATGACTGAGATAGTTTGGGAGGTAGGTGTCTCCCCCTACTTATCCTAATTCTAATTCCCACTCTACCCCTAAGTATTTACAGAGCGACCCAGCCAAACCCTAAGGCTATCCTGGACCAACCCGAAGATGATGCTGATCCGACGGCCACGCCCGCACAACTGGTAGCGTTGCCTCGACGCAACCTCACCGATTGCCGCCACGTGCCGCCTCCGCTCTGCCTGTCCTTTTCACAGACTCCGCCCCCGGTTTTGTGGCCGAAACCGGGAAACCAAGCCTTCAAGTCCATCCCCCGGTTTTGAGGCCCAAACCGGGAAACCAGCCGCCCATCGCTTGTGTTTTGTGGCCCAAACTCAGAAACCCGCCAGCGCCCAAGTTTTGAGGCCCAAACCTGGAAACCGACCTCAGCCCGAGTTTTGTGGCCCAAACTCGGCAAACCCACAGCACCCAGGTTTTGTGGCCCAAACCTAGAAACCGTCCACCCGAGTTTTGTGGCCCAAACTCGGAAACCGTCCACCCGGTGGTTTTTCTGTGGCTCAACCACCAAACCGGAGCTGTAGAGGGGATACACCGCCCGTGCACCCCGTCCACTGACACGTGTCCCTAGGTCCTCGACTCGAGCAACACCATGTCCCGCAAGACTCCGCTCGTCGCTGTCCCAGGCTGTCAGCCACCACAGTTGATCCTCAGGCCACCGGTCCCTCAGTCCAAGCCTCACGTCCGCCCTTCACTGCTCCCGGTCCGTCGGCACGACACGTCTCTACTTGACCTTCACCTTGCCCTTGATCACTGTCTCCGGGCTTGACACGTGCACAACACAAGCCAAAGAACATGCGATTCAAACCCGTTGACAATCACTCATCACTTGAGACTCGGCATACACCCATGTATCCGCAATCTCCTCCTTGATGAGTGCATTCTCAACTACACACACAAATCATAATGAAATAGAAGAAGGAGGAAGGAGTAGAGAGAACTCGACCAAATGACCCAACAACATAGCAAAGCCAAAGAAGGTCAAGTGGAAAGAGCAAGACAACTTGGTCCCCAAAGACTTGGGCAACGGCTCGACGCAACCAAGCAAAGCAAAGCAGCCATCAAGAAGAGGTAGAACAGGCTCAACACCGCTAGCACATACCAACTGAAACTCAAGAACAAAAGAGCTTGATACCAAACGAAAAACTGAAAGGTGTAGGCTAGTCCCTCAAGAAAGAGGCAAAGGCTCAACACAACTAGCAAAAACGCTTCGTACCAACTAGCTCAAAGCTCAGCAACGAGCAAACTCCCCCTCAAATAGTGCACACAACCAGGAAGACTCCCCCTTATTTCAACTCAGAAAGCACATGATTTGCAATAATTTATTCCCCTTAGTTAAACTTTTGGAGAACACATGCATGATTTGTCAATTTTCTCCCCCTTAGTTGAAAATGCACCATCAAGCAACCATTAAGCAAATTTCTCCCCCTTCCAAAATGCATATGAGTCAGAAATGCAAGTAAGCAGCTTCAGGAATATAGTCAATAGAATGAAAAGATGCTCCACAAAGTATAACTCCAATGACTCAACAACATCACAATATGCTAGCAAAGGCTCAAACTGATCACCAAATACGAAATATGAACGTATGAGCAAAGTGAGCAGTTTTTAGCCAAAAAGGTATTCACCATCAAAATAGCACTTTACATGGATAGGCAGGAATTCAAACCAGTGCTAAACATGTATACAAGGTGAACTACCACTAGCAAAGTTCAATCATCATGCTATAGAATGAAACATACACTTGTGATTTCAGATTTTAATCGGAGTTGCAGCGGTGAAATTACACAAGTTCAGAATTCAGCATGTGACTGCGAGAGGTTGAAAGCTTGTCATTGCCTAACTTTTCAACCGAGCTAAGCCTATGCATATGCAATCAGATGCTTAAAGCATCGGTTTCGGTCATACACTACACGGCTCAAGTTTAACTCAAATGTCCAATGAGAAACAGTCTTGATACCGTGATGTGTTGACAAGCAATCCCATCTCGATCTTTTCAATTCACTTAAAACTTGGTTCAGATTTTAAACAGAATATGAACATACCAAGCAAGTGAATGACTCAGAACTAGAGACATAGCAACCTAGCATATATGAAAAGCACGAGTGAATTCAACACATCCTACACATGCTAGTTCCATATCTCAATGGTGAACAATTTCAAGTTTTATGTTCATTAAACAAATTCACCATTCAAAAATAGCTCAACTCACAACATGTATTAGTGACCAGAAAGAGCATAAGCTACAAGCATCATCATAAAGCATCGGAGCATACTAACTAGAGCATAATCCCATTCTAAAGATTATATACATGAAGCTCAGAAAGTAAAGATGCATGATGAAATGCAAAGACTAATCTACCAAAGATGAAAACAAAGCTAAAGAAAAAGGTCAGTCTATAATACAAGAACCAAAATGTTTCCCCATCTAAAAGGGGAAACACACACCAAGCTCACCTCTCAACCGATTAAAGGTTGATTGGTCCAAAGGCTTGGTGAAGATATCAGCCAAATGATGATGAGTATCGACATGGCGAAGGTCGATATCACCCTTCTCAACATGGTCTCGCAGAAAATGAAAGTGCACATCAATGTGTTTGGTCTTAGAATGCAGCACGGGGTTCTTAGCAACGCTAATAGCACTCGTGTTGTCACAAAGCAAAGGCACACGAGAAAAGCTCAGACCAAAATCACGCAAAGTGGCCATCATCCAAAGCAACTGAGAACAGCAGCTAGCCACAGCAACATATTCAGCCTCTGTGGTAGACTGAGCGACACGAGACTGCTTGCGAGAAGACCAAGATACAAGAGAAGAACCAATAAACTGGCAAGTCCCAGAAGTGGACTTGCGCTCAACTCGGCAACCAGCAAAATCGACATCAGAAAAACCGCAAAGGAAGAGAGTGGAGGAAGCTGAATACCAAATCCCAAACTCAGGTGTGAAACGAAGGTACCTGAAAATGCGCTTGACTGCCTAACGGTGAGAAGTGCGCGGCGACGCCTAAAAGCGCGCACACAGACACACCGCGAACTGGATGTCCGGGCGTGTCGCCGTCAGGTAGAGCAGTGACCCGATCATACTCTGGTACTCCTTCTGGTCCACAGCTTCTCCATCCACATCGGCATCCAGAGCCGTCGTGGTCGACATGGGTGTTGGAAGAGGCTTGGCCTCACCCATGTCGAACTTCTTCAGCAAGTCTTTGGTGTACTTGCCCTGGTGCACAAACATCCCTTCTCGGGATTGCTTAATTTGCAATCCGAGAAAGAAAGTCAGCTTGCCCATCATACTCATCTCGAACTCCCTGCTCATAAGATCTGCAAACTTGGCAACCAAAGCGTGAGAAGAACCACTGAAAATGATATCATCCACGTAAATCTGGACCAAGAGAGTGTCTTTGTCTTGCTTGAGGAGAAAGAGTGTTTTATCCACACATCCCATTTAAAACCCTTAGCTAGCAAAAAGGTTTTTAATCTATCATACAAGGCTCTAGGGGCTTGTTTCAAACCATATAAAGCTTTGTGAAGTTTGAAAACATGGTTTGGAAACTTGGGATTTTCAAAACTGGGGGGTTGTTCAACATACACTTCTTCTATGTAGCCGTTTAAGAAGGCACTCTTGACATCCATTTGAAAAAGTTTAAACCCTTTGGATGCAGCAAAAGCCAAGAGTATCCTAATAGCCTCCAAACGAGCTACAGGAGCAAAAGTCTCCTCATAGTCTATCCCCTCCTTCTGACTATAACCCTTAGCTACAAGTCCGGCCTTGTTCCTCACAATGTCGCCATCCTCTCCTTGTTTGTTTTTGAAAACCCATTTTGTCCCAATAGGATTACAGTCTGGTGGAGGTGGAACTAAAACCCAAACCCGATTTCGCTCAAAATTTTCTAACTCATGCATGGCATTGACTCAATCCGGATCCGTCAAAGCGTGTCCAACATCTCGGGGTTCAAAATCAGCAACGAATGCAGAATGAGCAAAGTGAGAGATTCGTTGTGACCTGGACCGAGTGACACGTTCGTTAATGCTGTCGATCATCTATTGAGGCGGGTGTTGGCGCTGAATGTGTCGTGGCGCCTCCCGGGCAGAGGTGGTCTCCCCCTCAACAGCTGCTGGTGCCTCCCCGGGTACAAAAGGTACCGCTCGGGGTGGCAGATCCCACGGCCCCCAAGTGGTAAAGGAAGAAGGGTCGGGGCTGTGAGTCATAGTAGAAGCCGCTCCTTGCGGCATAGCAGGTGGAGGGGGTGCTGGATCATCTATACCTTCAGCACCCTCGTCCTCATCATCAAAAAGAGGCTCACCAACCTCATGACCACCTGCACGCTCAAAACGGGAAGAAGGACAAACCATGGTCTCGTCGAAGGTGACATCAGATGTCTCCATGACTCGGTTAGTATCAAGGTTAAGTACACGATAAGCTCGAGTGTGAGTGCCATAACCCAAAAATACACCATCAGAAGAACGAGACTCAAATTTGTCCAGGTTGCCTTTCTTCAATATAAAATAGTGGCAACCAAAAACTCTAAAGTAACTCACTTTGGGCTGTCTTCCAAAACACAACTCATAAGAAGTCTTTTTCAAGAAAGCTCGGAGAAAAATGCGATTGGAAATATAGCATGCAGTGTTCATAGCTTCGGCCCAATATCGCCTAGGAGTCCTATGCTCATCGAGCATCGTCCTGGCCATCTCAACAAGGGTCCGATTCTTCCTCTCTACAACACCATTCTGTGGCGGTGTGTAGGGGGAAGAAAACTGATGCTCCAAACCCAAAGAGTCACAAAACTTCTCAAAATCCGAATTCTTGAATTCGGAACCATTATCACTATGAATAGCTCGCATCGAGTTCATAGGGAACTCGTTCTGAAGACGCAAAATCAGATTGCGAGCATAAGAGAAAGTCTCAGTTTTCTCAGTCAAAAAGAAGACCCACGAATATCTCGAAAAATCATCCACAATAACAAGCACGTACCACTTCCCCCCACTGAGCTCACCCGAGCCGGACCAACAAGGTCCATGTGTAAAAGCTCTTCAGGGTGCTGTGTCATGACCTGAGTCACTGGATGGTGGGGAGCAGCAACCATCTTCCCATGTCTACAAGAATTGCAAACAAGGTCCTTCTCCACGGACAACTTGGGCAATCCTCGGATTAGGCCAAGTGAGCTAAGCCTTGCAAGCAAGTTGAAGCTCAGGTGACCGAGTCTCCTATGCCACTTCCAAAGATCAGAGGAGGAAGGACCAGCCACAAGATAGCGTGAAAATCCAAACGACTCTGAGAAATTCGCACGAAAGACTTTCCCAAAGGGCGAAATCAAACATACAAGATTGCCCTGAGGATCTAAAATACGACTGAGATTCGGTTTAAAATGAATCTCATAGTCATCATCAAAAAGTTGTGAAACAGAGAGAAGGTTAAAATGCAAGTTAGCAACAAGAGCAACATCACGCAACACAAAGTGCTCATTAACTCGCACCGACCCACGAGACAACACTTTACCTTTACTATTATCGCCGAAGGTGATAAACTCCTTCCCGGCAACAGGACTAGACTGGAGAACCACTTGGCATTTCCGGTCATGTGCCTCGAGCAACCGGAATCCACCAACCAAATGTCCTCCAATCGTTTTACCTACATCAATAAAAAGACATAGGGTGAGTGAAATAGGAAGAATATCAGTGTTGGGCTGGCTGCTCAAAAGAACGGTCAGTATAAAAACCATTCCTAGCACGTCTACGGGGAAAGCGATCACCATGCACAGGAAAACATGGTCCGCTAAGGGAAGAACGTCCATCGCGATACTCAAAACGCGGTGGAGGGAAACGCTCAACAAAGCCTCCGCCACGGGGTCCGTATCCTGCAAAGTCAGGACCCCGTCGGGCAACACCTCCCTGATGCCTAGGACCTTGAGGCATTGGACCTCTAGGCCTAGCAGCTCTCCTCTGAACATTCGGCACATGCACATCATGGAAAGGATGGTACATGTCTGCATTGTTCATCTCCCTGACATGACGCTCCTCTCTCTTGCGCCTAAAGCAAAACTCACTCAAGTGTCCATCTCTCCCACAGTGCTCACAATGGTACCTCACCGCTCTGATAGGGGGTTGTTGGTACTCACGGTAGTGGGTGTGGATCACTTTGCCCTTTTGTGGCATAAGCTTCTCCTGGATAGGTGGCATGGTGTCTAGCTTGTTCTTTAGGTGGTTTGGTTTGGGAGCCCATTGCTGTTTCTTGGGTGGAGCTCTTGGAGGTTCATCAAACACCCCATCCTTGGTGTTAGGCTTGAGAGGCTCTTTGGGTGGAAGCTTGGTAAGCTTGGGAGTAGTGGTGGAGTTGGGCTTCTCACTTGGGTTAAGACCACTCGACTCTCCAATCTTCCCAAAAGAAGAAACATCGACACCCGGAGCAAAACCTACACCTGGACCTCCAGCAGCATGCTTAAACTGAGTGATCATCATCCCAAGCTGCGGCTCATTACATGACACTCATGACAAGAAGGTCCGAAAGTATGTGTTTTCCTCCTCGGTTTGCATCTTGCCATGCTTCACATTTGCGATCTCCATCTCTAAACCCTCGCATAAAGCGCACCTAGACACACAAGTGCTACCCGAGCTGGCCTTCTCAAGAGACTCGATCTTGGCATTCATCTCTGCCTACTCGGTTTGCAATCCAGCACAAGACTTGCACGCACCCAACAACACGGGTCTAGCCCGGAGCTCATCCACCTCTCCAACCAAAGCAGCATACTTACTTCTCAGAGTGAGAAGATCAGTCATGTGCTTGGTGCACATCTCGCACTCAGTCTCCTCAGAAACGACTACGGTGGACTTAGCAAACTCAAGCTCCCTCACCGTGTCCTCCCACTTCTGCCTAAACTCCTTTCGCTCTCTAGCTGCACGCCTAACCAACTTATCTTGACTAAGCAAAGCGGTAGTAAGCTTTTCAACTTCAGCGGAGAGTTCCTCAGGAGTTTGCGATACCTGCGAGGAGTCATCGTCGTCATCGTTCTGAGGGATCTCCTCCAGCTTGCCGTCGACCTCATCACCAAGGGCCATGGTGCAGAAACCCTCGTTGTCAGCGAAGAAGCAGAGGTCGTTCAGTTTGTCCTCGATCCTCTTCCTCTTCTCGGACTCGTCATCGCTTGAGTGTGCGGAGTCGTCATCCGAGTCGTCGACGTTGCTGAGCATGGCAAAGAACGCACGCTGCTCAGCCTAGGCCTTCTCCAAGTACTTCTTCTTGATGTACTCCTTGTTGAAGCCGCCCTTCCACTTTGGCTTCGCGGGGACGTACTTCTCCTTGCGCTTGCCAGAGTCGTACTTGTTGTGAGGGCCCCCCTTCTAGAGGGTCCACTGTGCATTGTATCATTCCCTGGATCAGTTGCTGATACGCACAGAGTAACAAGATTGATATCAAAAATCCATACTTTCATTGCTAACGGAGAAAACATGTTACAAAGTTCATATTACAAGACTTGGGCCACGGGCCTCCTAGTAAACATCAGAGTCTAACACAGCGATCCTACGATGTCGTGGCTCCATTCCGACAGGCAGCTTGGAGTGTGGACGTAAACCTTATCCTATGTGTGTTCCTATGTCGTCGTCCTTGCGTAGCTTCTTCTTGTGGTCGTTCAGCTTCGTCTTCGGGTATCCTCCTATGGTTCCATCCTTGCGAGTGCATCGACAACATCATCCTTGCGAGTGCTCCTGTGGCTTCACTCCTAAAAACATAGTAGCAGAGGGGGTTGAGTACATATGTACTCAGCAAGTCCTAATTGGGTGCAGGCTAAGGGAAAGATAAGGTTATATCTAGAGGTGATTATGGTGGAGGGTGAAAGAAGTATAGATTATAAATAAATTAAGGGTTGGGCCCTAGGAGAGAGTCTACCTTCTCGCTAGTTCCCGGAGATTAAGTTATTATAGAAACATACCAGTTTATTCCAAGTTCCATTTTGAAAACATCTACTCATTGGTGTCCGCATTCCAGGAGGTTGCCCATAACCAAGGACGTGGCTATTCGAATAGGATTGAAGTTATACTACTGCAGCAGTTGTCCAATTTTCCCCACACGATGGGAACAACCTTGGTACCTAAGTTGTCCCAATCCGCACTCGTACCCGAGAGGACGCATCCATAGGTTCCATATAACTCTTACCATGGCTTACACAGGGGCTGGAAATAGACCACGCATGGTCCAACTGGCCAAAATAATATCATAAGAGAGGGGTGTCACACCCCAATTTTAAGAACAAAATTGGAGCACAATATATGTATGCCAGGACCAATTTTCATACATATATCAACATCATAGTAAATATCAAAACAATGCTTTTATTAATATAATCGAACTTTATTACAAAAATGACCCTTGGGTCCAAAAGAAAAGTACAGACTCTCAGTCTAACTCTAATGTAGACTCGCAGAAACTGGACGCCATCTCCACAGGAAGGTCGACCCGGGGCTGCGCCATCCTAGTGCAAGTCGTCTGGGTCGTATCCACCGTCTTCTGGGTACAAGTTGTCGGGGTTGTATCCACAGGCTTCTGGGTACTCCTGCTCTGTGTCGTAGACTCCAGCGTCTGGGTGGGGTAGCAGGGGGTTCAAAGGGGAAGGGTGAGTACATCGAAATGTACTCCGCAAGTGTAGGAAATATATGCTTATGAGGCTATTAACAAAGGTAGGCTAACTCTGTTTGACTCAAGCGCCTAAAGCGACACATCCTATTACATAATATTAATCCTATGCACCTATTTACTAGGTTATATCCACAGTCTCCAACAATAACAGTAACCACACTCGGAGTCGCACCGAGCAAACCACACTCGGAGTCACACCGAGCAACCAACACTTGGAGTCCACCAAGCAACCACACTTGGAGTCACACCAAGCAACCACACCTGAAGTCCATCAGGCAAACCACACCTGAAGTCCATCAGGCCACCCACAAGGCCGACTCGAAGAGTCCCCCTATGTGTATTAGTTCCATACGTCATGACATAGAAAACTACCTTCCGTAATAACACCAGGTCTGCGCCCGAGCCTAGGAATCACTCCCGTACCAAGCAGTAACCCGCGTAGAAGAAGCCTTTGTACCCATGTTATATGGGACTAATGACCACATAAGGCTTCCCTAACGAACCAGACCCAACCCACCAACTAATCTCGAAGAAGTCCAAGCCCGCTCGTGACCATGAGCACGGCTGATATATCAGTTTTATTTACTCTGCAGAGTTTGCACACCTTTACCCATGAGTCGTGTTGCCCTTGTGCCCGAGGTAGCTAGTCTCTTAACCCACTTCCAAGGTGAGTCGACAGGGTTCACTACAAGGCCGTTACAAAGAGTCCTCCTATGCGTATTACTTCCATATGTCACGACATAGAGCTACCTTCCGTAATAACACCAGATCTGGCGCCCGAGCCTGGGAATCACTCCCGTACCAAGCAGTATCCTACGTAGAAGAAGCCCTGTCCCATGTCCATATGTAACTAATAACGACATAAGGCTTCTCTAATTAGTTAGCCAGTCCCAGAGCCATATAGGCCTCATGGTTTGCGCTGTTTTGCCGCGTTACTTGTCCAAGAACCGGGTCCTAGGGATCCAGGCAGGATAATGTTGATGGAAGTTATAGCATGTTTTACCTTATCAAAATACCGTCAACAGGCCTCGGTTTCAAGGAAGTATAGCATATCATGAGCATATTTATCACTAATAAGTTCCACTTGTACTCTTAGCTTGTGAACTTGTAGGAGATGCCAAAATGAACAAAATGAGGCCAAGTGAGCCCACCAAGGGGGTCGGCCGACCCCACCTTGGTGGCCACCTCGGCCAAGGTGACATGGCACGATCCAAGAGAAGCATGCTAAGGCCCATATCATCCCTTGGATCAAACATGTGCTTTTACTCAATGGTGCAAGATGAGAAGCACATGGATTCATGGGTCCACACCGAAACCAAATGCAACCAACTTCACAAGACTTGCTCCATGACATGTGGGGTCACCAAGGGAGAAAAGATGGTGGGCCAGCCCTGTCATAGGGGGGGTCGGCCGATCCCCCCTTGGCGGGCCTTGGCTACACTGTTCAACCTGGTGACATCAGCACCTTCTAGAAGGAAAGTGGTGCGCCCACCTGTCATTGGCTGGGGTCGGCCGACCCCGGGGTAAATCCCATCCAAAGTTGGTTGCTTGCACATGTCTCACACGTGAACAATATCCTGGCCATCCATCCATGACGGTTACTATGGCGGTTTGATCCAATGGCCAAGGAAGGAGAGCACGCGGATCGCTGACGTGGCACCGGAGTAGCCGCTACTCCACCTCCAAGCTATAAATACCCCCCTGGAGCTCTTCATTTGGATGCATCCAAGGAGAGAAAGCCTACTTAGTAGCTTTAGTGTTAGAAGAGAGGGAAGGGAGTGAGGAGTTCCACGGAGGAGTCCCGGCCTGTCGGGAATCTTCTCCAAGGTGCGCCTCAGCGGATGCGATTCTTCTTGTAAGTGTTACATCTGAGTCCTTCTAGTATTTAATATTCTGGTCTGGTAATTTAAGTTTACAGTTCTTTTACTTGGCACATTGCTTTACTTTGTTGAAGTGCTCTAGGCCTAATAAGCTTAGCTTTAGAGTAGTAAGATTAGTGTAGACGTGGTGTCTAAGCTATATCTTGCCAGTGTGGACTTCTTGTCGCACTTGTGTAGACGCCTGGTGGTAGAGTGACAGACATAGCCAGTGCTTGGAGTTCCTCTCAAGTGTTGTAGGCAAGTTGCAAATTATAGTTGGGTAGCAGCATTGCCACCTCAGTAGTTGTTAGGTGGAGAACCTTTTAATCAACTACTGTTTCGTCCTTCGCCCCCAGTAAGGAATGAGGTGGTAAACCTCAGTACTCTTAGAAAACCCAGTACCAGATATTGATATTAGAAAGACCTCTCTATCCCAGTTATCATATACCCTTTGATCATCCTTTGACGACCCTTCTTCTAGTTAACCCACTTCACGTTCCCTATGGAAATACGATACCTGGAATACTCCCGGTGAAAGGCTACAATTGACTACCGTGCACTTGCGGTATATCCGTTTGCCACTTCTGGTGTCAACAAGCATCTCTGGTGCCGCTGCCGGGGATTAGGCTCCATAGTCTAGTTCTAGTGGTTGCATTAAGAAGTGTCAACAAGCTTTTCTGGCGCCGTTGCCGGGGAACGGTAGCTGTCTTAGCTAGAACAAAGTCGTTAAAGTTATCTTAGTTTGATTAGAAATTTTATTTCATAAATCAATATGAATCAAACAACCCTTTTTGACTACGCTGCTCCATCGGGCGCTGAGTTGGAGCCGCCTAGTTCATCTCATGCCGTTTTGGCAGTTCGCTATGAGCTTTGCCCCAGCCTCATAGCGATGGTTCAGGAGAATCCCTTTTCGGGAGAAGTAGATGAGAATCCTTATACCCACCTACGTGATTTTGAACAACTCTGTTCGTGTATTCACATCCAAGGGATGAGGCGAGTCACTCTTAAGTGGAAGCTATTTCCGTTCTCGTTAACAGGAAAAGCTAGACGCTGGTATACTCGCTACGTTGGTAGTGTGAATGGAGAATGGGAGAAACTGTAAGCCATGTTCTACTTAACGTACTTTCCCATATCCCGCGTAGCTCGTCTTCGTAGAGATGTGCTAAACTTCAAACAAGACGAGAAGGAATCTCTAGGTGCGGCCTGGGCACGGCTTACAGACTTAGCATCCTCTGGCCCAGATTTAGCTATAACCGAGCCAACCCTTATGCAACATTTCTATCTCGGTCTTAGCCAAAACTCCCACAATTCCTTGATTTAGCCTCTAAAGGAGCTTTTCTCCATTTACCCATTAGTGAAGGTAAGGAAGTCCTTACGACCATTCTCAAGAACACCCCCTACACCGATGACCATGGTGAAACTCTAGAGGAAGATCAAACTCCTAGGGACGAACCTGTGCAGAAGAGATCCACAGCCCGTAGAGCTCCTAATAACCACATCCCAACCCAGTTTGAGGCAAGTTACCTTAAGGCGACTGCCCAGGAGCTCATGTCTATTATGAGCAACGAATGGTTCAGGGAGGCTGAAGCATCATTAGATGTCGTTAAGCTTCTGTCCTGTTTCACATCCATACCGTGTGCCATAAACAAGACGGCTGTAGATTCCCTCTATGATCCCGCTGTAGGAGTAAATTTAATGTCTAAATCGTTGATGTTAACGCTCCTAGGTGAGGAACCGCTAAACCCGACCAATAAATTCCTCTAAATATCGAGACAGATCTTTTCGCCGATTATGGCAATGTCTCGCAACAACCTGTGCAGAAGAGATCCACAGCCCGTAGAGCTCCTAATAACCACATCCCAACCTAGTTTGAGGCAAGTTACCTTAAGGCGACTGCCCAGGAGCTCATGTCTATTATGAGCAACGAATGGTTCAGGGAGGCTGAAGCATCATTAGATGTCGTTAAGCTTCTGTCCTGTTTCACATCCATACCGTGTGCCATAAACAAGACAGCTGTAGATTCCCTCTATGATCCCGCTGTATGAGTAAATTTAATGTCTAAATCGTTGATGTTAACGCTCCTAGGTGAGGAACCGCTAAACCCGACCAATAAATTCCTTAAGCTTCCTTCTGGGAAATTGGTCGAGAGTTGCGGGATTGCACAGAATATTTCTATCACAATTAACAAGGTTAGCTTCCTCGCAAACTTCTATGTCTTTGTCGTAGATGAGGTCGACTTGTTAATTGGGCACCCACTCATGAGATTCATTGAGGGATTTCGTGAAGGGAGCCTTAAGGGTCACCTTGGGAAGGATCTAGATCTTTCAGTTCCTTTTGCCGGCTCCGTTAATTCGATAGCCGAACCAAAACCCGAGCCTAATCCAATAGAGGAGGTGATGTCGATATCTTCACTAGAAACTTCTCAACCCGATCTAGAAGAAGGGCCCATTACTTTATCCAAGAAGAAGACACTAATTTAGATGAACCGTTAGACTTGGATGAGTCTGAACCTCCACCAAAACCCTCTATAGAGCTTAAGCCACTTGCTTCTGGGCTTAGGTATGCCTTCCTTAATGGTGATAGAGAGACTCCCGTGATCATTAGTGATCGACTTACAACGGAAGAAGTTTCTAAACTCATCACCGTCCTAGAAAAACACCGATCCGTCTTAGGATATTCGTTGCAAGATCTCAAGGGAATTAGTCCCGCCCTTTGCACACATCGCATTCCGATAGAACCCGATGCTACACCTTCTAGAGAGCCACAAAGGAGGCTCAACAATGCGATGAGAGAAGTAGTAAAGAAGGAGGTCTTGAAGCTCTTGCACGCGGGCATAATCTACCCTGTTCCAAATAGCGAGTGGGTCAGCCCCGTCCAAGTAGTTCCTAAGAAAGGAGGGATGACGGTCGTTAAAAATCAAAACAACGAATTGATTCCACAACTAACCGTCACGGGATGGAGAATGTGCATAGACTACCGAAAACTTAACAAGGCCACAAAGAAAGACCACTTTCCGTTGCCATTCATCGATGAGATGTTGGAACGGTTAGCCAAACATTCCTTCTTTTGTTTCCTTGATGGGTATTCGGGGTACCATCAAATTCCAATCCATCCCGACAACCAAAGTAAGACCACGTTCACATGCCCCTATGGGACATATGCATACAGACGCATGTCATTTGGCCTGTGCAATGCCCCTGCTTCATTTCGGAGGTGCATGATGTCCATCTTCTCGGATATGATAAAAGAGATCATGGAAGTTTTCATGGACGACTTTTCAGTCTATGGAACAACCTTTGATCACTGCTTAGAGAATCTGGACCATATCTTACAACGCTGTCAAGAAAAGCACTTGATCTTGAACTGGGAGAAATGCCACTTCATGGTTCGAGAAGGGATAGTGCTAGGACATAGAGTATCTGAACGTGGAATAGAGGTAGATAGAGCTAAAATAGAAGTTATAGAACAGCTCCCACCTCCCACGAATGTTAAAGGCATTCGCAGTTTCATTGGCCACGCCGGTTTTTATAGAAGGTTTATAAAAGATTTTTCTCAAATTGCTAGACCTTTAACAAACCTGCTAGCTAAAGATGCACCCTTTGACTTTGACGACAGATGCTTAGACTCTTTTTACCATCTAAAGAAAGCACTTATCTCTGCACCAGTCATTCAACCCCCTGACTGGTCGCTACCTTTTGAGATAATGTGCGATGCTAGTGACTATGCTGTAGGAGCTGTCCTAGGACAGACCCAGGATAAGAAACACTATGCCATTTCCTATGCTAGTAAAACACTAACCGGACCACGGCTAAACTATGCAACAACAGAAAAAGAACTTTTAGCTGTGGTGTTTGCTATAGACAAGTTTAGATCTTACTTGGTAGGAGCCAAGGTGATCGTCTAAACCGATCACGCAGCTCTGAAATACCTACTTTCTAAGAAAGATGATAAACCTCGGCTAATAAGATGGATCCTACTCCTCCAAGAATTTGATCTAGAAATTAAAGATAAAAAGGGAGTAGAGAACTCTGTAGCCGACCACCTGTCTAGAATGCAAACTGAGGATAAACAAGACCTGCCCATCAACGACTATCTTCGGGACGACACACTCCTCAAAGTTTCAGACACCTACCCGTGGTATGCAAACATCGTCAACTACATAGTCTCAGGCTACGTACCACCTGGAGTAGACAAAAAGAAGCTTATCAAGGAGAGCTCGGTGCATCTATGGGATGACCCGTATCTCTATAGAGTATGCCAAGACAGCATACTAAGAAGGTGTGTGCCCATGAACGAAGCAGTCAAGATCATGGAGAAGTGTCATGGAGCAGAGTATGGAGGCCATTATGGAACATTCCGAACCCATGCCAAGATTTGGCAAAGTGGATTCTATTGGCCTACCATGTATGAAGACACCAAGGACTTCGTGAAGAAGTGTGCAAGGTGTCAGAAACATGGGAACATCAATGCCCGTGATGCAATGCCACTCACAAACAACCTACAAGTAGAGTTGTTCGACGCCTGGGGAATTGACTACATGTGTCCTTTCCCCCGTCTCAAGGTTGTGAGTATATTCTGGTGGCAGTAGACTACGTATCCAAATGGGTTGAAGCCATGCCGTGCAAGTCAGCAGATTCGTTGCACGCAACGAAGATGTTCAAGGAAATAATATTTCCATGGTTTGGCACCCCAAGGTTAGTAATCAGCGATGGAGGAAGCCACTTCATTGACAGAAAGTTTCGACGCTACTTAACAGAAAGAGGGATAAGGCACAATATTGGAACACCTTATCACCCTCAAACAAGCGGACAAGCAGAAACATCGAACAAGCAAATCAAGAATATTCTGCAAAAGACTGTCAATGAAATGGGGACAGCATGGAGAAGCATGCTATCAGATGCACTATGGGCATACAGGACCGCATACAAGACTCCAATTGGTATGACCCCATACCAACTTGTATACGGCAAGACATGTCATCTGCCCGTGGAATTGGAGCATAGAGCACACTGGGCAATAAAGAGATGGAATATGGATTTGCCCGCAGCTGGAAGAAATAGGAGAATGCAGATCTCTGAACTAGAAGAATGGAGAGAGAAGGCCTATCACAACGCTAGAATCTATAAAGACAGAACCAAGAAATGGCATGACAAGAGGATCAAGCGAAAGGAGTTCCATCCGGGAGACAAGGTTCTTATGTTCAACTCGAGGGTCAAGCTCTTTGGCCATGGAAAACTAAAAAGCAAATGGGAAGGACCATTCCTCGTGATCGATGCCGCAACGCATGGAGCTGTCACGCTTCAGGACACCGATGGCAACATCTTTAAGGTAAATGGTCACTGTCTTAAAGTTTTTCATGAACATGATCCCGTAGAAAATGAAGTAGACATGGTAGAATTCAAACTATACACAACCTAAAACCTACAAGTCTCTTCTCTTCATTGCTTGAACCAAATCCTAAAAGCTACTTGTCCTCGATTTCATGTCATGGTTCAAGAACAATATGTCTCGTCTCTACTAGTGTGTTTGCCACCAGTAGAGCACTTTCCATTTTACCTTTGCGTCATGTTCAGAGTTCATCTATGGAGAAATTCAAGTGTGGGGGGGGGTCTGACGACCCCCAGATTTCATCATTGGACCACACTGAACTGCTGAGCACAGGCTGACACGCTGCAGTGCACAAAACAGAGGTAAGCAAGGGGTCGGGCGACCCCCGTCTTCTTGAATTTTTTAAAAGTGCTTTTGCAGATGTAAAACTGAATGGAGGAAAAAGCGAATGGCAACGAGAACCACCATTTGGTGGGGTCGGCCGACCCCACCATGGTGACCTGGGCCCACCAGCTCACCTCTGCACAGTAAGCTCAACACTGCTGTCTGGTTCATTTTCCCTTTCTCCTCTCGGTTCAAGCATTTTCACAATTATTCCATATTCTGAATAAAATAAAATAAAAATCTACAAAGTGACTTGAGTTATGATATGCTAAGAATGTTAATGACATAAAACCATGTTCTTACATATGTTTATGCTCATGGGTAAACTGAATTAGGAAACCATATTGACTAAGTTGTTGTTAAAAGAGAGATAAATCTTGGCTTAAGACTCAAACCTGTTCTTGTTTAAGGTGCTTAAAGATTTATTTTTGAAAATATCTCAAAACTACAGTATCATTTACTCCTCTATAGTAAGAAATACCCACCAAAACCATACATATGCATACATGAGCAAAACCTTTTACACACATGCTACTTGTTTTTGTCTTGAGTTTCATCAAACCTTGTTGACCCTAGTCGAGAATTTTGTCATAATCCCAAGATCAAGATCACATACACACCATCTATATATGCAACTTCTACACTGGAAGTATGCCTGCACATGCCATTCATTTCCACTCTATAGATGCTCCGTACATTAAAGTTCTACAATATCTCTCTCTCTAACTCTGGTTAGTAAAAAGAGACATTAAGGCTAAGCAAAAGAAAGAGAAAAAAAATGTGGACACATGAAGGTCCAGTAAAAAAAATTATGGACACATGAAGGTCCACTAAAAAAAATATGGACACATGAAGGTCCATTGTTGAAAAATGCTAGCCATGTCTCAAGGTAAAATAAAGTAGAGAGAGAGATTATACTAAAGGAGCATTCTAGTCCACATACTTTCCACATACATGCACATCTTGATCTAGGATTATGACATTCTTCTCCTTGGATCCTTGTTTTGACTTTACAATATATGCGAAACAAGTATGCTACTTTGTTTATCCCTACCAAGCTCCACATAAGCCTGATAGATTAGGATAAAATAAAAATAAGGCAATCACATGCTATGCCTTGGTGAGGAACTAAACACCTATAAAAGTGTCTTGAGAGTACTATATGAGGAGTAAGCATGAACTATGTGTTTTCCTTTCAAACTGTCCTAAAAACTCTAAGTACCAAGAACAAGAATTCAGGGAGATGACTTTGCTTTGAGGTTTGTTCCTTTTCTCAACATCTAAAGGATATATGATAGACAGTACCACATAACCCATTTGTATAAACTATGTCAGGAATGATGCTTTATGATCATTATCATTCTAAGTATGTAATAATCACTTGTTCACTTTCTCTAACCTTTACTCGAGGACGAGCAAAGATTCAAGTGTGGGGGATCTTATTGACGGAAGTTATAGCATGTTTTACCTTATCAAAATACCGTCAACAGGCCTCAGTTTCAAGGAAGTATAGCATATCATGAGCATATTTATCACTAATAAGTTCCACTTGTACTCTTAGCTTGTGAACTTGTAGGAGATGCCAAAATGAACAAAATGAGGCCAAGTGGGCCCACCAAGGGGGTCGGCCGACCCCACCTTGGTTGCCACCTCGGCCAAGGTGACATGGCACGATCCAAGAGAAGCATGCTAAGGCCAATATCATCCCTTGGATCAAACATGTGCTTTTACTCAATGGTGCAAGATGAGAAGCACATGGATTCATGGGTCCACACCGAAACCAAATGCAACCAACTTCACAAGACTTGCTCCATGACATGTGGGGTCACCAAGGGAGAAAAGATGGTGGGCCAGCCCTGTCATAGGGGGGTCGGCCGATCCCCCTTGGTGGGCCTTGGCTACACTGTTCAACCTGGTGACATCAGCACCTTCTAGAAGGAAAGTGGTGGGCCCACCTGTCATTGGCTGGGGTCGGCCGACCCCGGGGTAAATCCCATCCAAAATCGGTTGCTTGCACATGTCTCACACGTGAACAATATCCTGGCCATCCATCCATGACGGTTACTATGGCGGTTTGATCCAATGGCCAAGGAAGGAGAGCACGCGGATCGCTGACGTGGCACCGGAGTAGCCGCTACTCCACCTCCAAGCTATAAATACCCCCCTAGAGCTCTTCATTTGGATGCATCCAAGGAGAGAAAGCCTACTTAGTAGCTTTAGTGTTAGAAGAGAGGGAAGGGAGTGAGGAGTTCCACGGAGGAGTCCCGGCCTGTCAGGAATCTTCTCCAAGGTGCGCCTCAGCGGATGCGATTCTTCTTGTAAGTGTTACATCTGAGTCCTTCTAGTATTTAATATTCTAGTCTGGTAATTTAAGTTTATAGTTCTTTTACTTGGCACATTGCTTTACTTTGTTGAAGTGCTCTTGGCCTAATAAGCTTAGCTTTAGAGTAGTAAGATTAGTGTAGACGTGGTGTTTAGGCTATATCTTGCCAGTGTGGACTTCTTGTCGCACTTGTGTAGACGCCTGGTGGTAGAGTGACAGACACAACCAGTGCTAGGAGTTCCTCTCAAGTGTTGTAGGCAAGTTGCAAATAATAGTTGGGTAGCAGCATTGCCGCCTCAGTAGTTGTTAGGTGGAGAACCTTTTAATCAACTACTGTTTCGTCCTTCGCCCCCAGTAAGGAATGAGGTGGTAAACCTCAGTACTCTTAGAAAACCCAGTACCAGATATTGATATTAGAAAGACCTCTCTATCCCAGTTATCATATACCCTTTGATCATCCTTTGATGACCCTTCTTCTAGTTAACCCACTTCACATTCCCTGTGGAAATATGATACTTGGAATACTCCCGATGAAAGGCCACAATTGACTACCGTGCGCTTGCGGTATATCCGTTTGCCACTTCTGGTGTCAACAAGCATCTCTGGTGCCGCTGCCAGGGATTAGGCTCCATAGTCTAGTTCTAGTGGTTGCATTAAGAAGTGTCAACAGATAACAAACCACAAACCCATACCAACGCCAAGTCCCATGGCAAACCGTAACGCCGAGTCACACGGCAACCATATGGCAAGTCACATGGCACCACACCACCAACGGTCCATCCTGCCGGATTTACCTACTCACCATACTACAACATTACCAGCCCAAAATATTTCATAGATCATTAATCAAGATTATTAATTGTAACCAACCCATCCCAACCATGACTGCAGGGCTAAGCATGACTTCTACCCATATCATCCCAAACCAGGTGTCAAGGAAAAATAATACAAGATCTAGTAAACCAAATCATGGGATTCAAATTTAGACACTGCATGCATCTACAAGATCTACTCTACTCTAATATCAAAATTAAAATAAATACGGGCGCAAGATGTTCAAGGACACTTGCCTTTGGGCTGGGTTGAAACTGCAGGATCACAAGAAGGGTCTGGAGCGACGAAGGCACAAGGTTGATCCAGGGGTTCCACGAAGCTCGCACTCGCTGGATCAAACACCATCACATGCCCCAAACAAACAATATAAATAACAGTACATCAACAATATAAACACAGAACGTAAATAGATCTAATGCGTCGAGCTCGACGAGACGAATCTAACGCAACTTGAACAGGTCAAATCGGAGTTAAAACACAAAAGTTACGGGCATTTGAAGTTGGATGGCAAAACTGTAAATAGTCTGAATCTGATTTTGCATTTTAAATAAATTAAAATCGAAAAAGAAAAGGCTGTTGGACTCGGACTCGTTTTGATGAAAATTGAAGGGCCAGAGCGCAAAATTTTGGCTGACTTAGAACACTATGCATCTGGAGCGCGGGTTGATTTCAACAGAACCGAGGGGCCTCTGTGTAAAACGGCCAAAACCGTGCGGTGTGTTTTGCGTGGCGCTGATGTGGCGCCAGATGGTGTGATCTGGTTGGTTCGGCGTTGACGCGCAGCGGCTGACTCAGCGCCACGTGTCGTTGTGCGACTCGTCGGGTGCACCAGCTGGCTCTGTGGACCGCTGACGCGGCGGGGTGGGGGTGAGTTGGCACCACACGGCTTCGCGTCACTAGGGCGGTGTGCCACCTGTGCGGTGGACGCGGGAGCGGCGGAGCGGCGGACCGAGTCCACGCGGTCATAGGCCCGGTCTATACCGCTTCATGGAGAGGGTTCTAATCTCAGCCGTTCGGATGAGATCCAACGGCGCAGGGAAGGTAGGAGAGAGTAAGGGCGGCGCAGCGGCCGTCTAGGAGTCCGATGGCGGTGGAGCGCCATAGGAGGGCCCCCGGAGCTCGCCAGAGCGCTCGGGTGCCGGCCAGAGAGCACGGGGGACGGTGCGAAGAGGTGTTGGGGAAGGAGGGGTTCACCTAGGACTCTATGGAGGGCTCGTTAGCGCCAGGGATGGCTCAGTAGAGAAGTGAGGACGACGGCGCCATGGCCAGGGTGGCCAGAGCTCGTCGGAAGTCGCTTGGGTTGGCACCAGAGGCTGGTAGAGAGCGTGGGAAGGGGTGGAATCAAGAGAGGACCTTACTGCGGTTTGGATGGTGAGGTTCTCGTCGCCGGGAGCAGGCCAGTGGGGGAAATTCAGAGCTCGAGCCGGTGTCGTCAATGGCGGCTCCTACGATGGTCACTGGAGATAGAGGGAGAAGGCAGGGAGAGGGAGGGTATGGCGGCGGCGCGTGATGCGGTGCGAGTAACCCTAACGGGATTTCTTATAGGGTCGAGAGGGAGGTGGTGACGAGCTCGGGGTGCCCGCTTATGGCGGCTACCGAGCGGATTGAAACGGAGAGGAGGGGTATGGCTTTTCGGGCTGGCAAGGACTTGGCGAGGGCGGATTGGGATCTCTGCGGGCTTCGCGGTGGTCTGTTTAGCGCGCTGAGCGAGAGATGCGGGGAGGGAGCGGCTCGGTTGGGCGGAGGCGGTGCGGCGGCTGCGTCCGTAGGGTGCGGGAAGGGGATAGATCCGACGGGCCAGACCCACCCATCAGTGAGCGAGGACGCAGGGTCCGCTCAGCAGTGAGAGCGAGAGGAGAGAGCGCAGGGAGGACCGGGCCGCGCGGTGAGGGGAGATGCGGTGCTCGCTGGGCCGGGGAGGGGGCTTGGGAGCGGGGAGTCTGCGCCGGGCTCCGGCCCAAGGCGGGAGGGAGAGGAGGGGGAAGGAGGGAGGAGTGGGCCACTGGGCTGAAATGGAGAAAGGGGAAGGAGGCGGGCTGGCTGCTAGTGGTGAGCGGGCCGGCCAGGGGTGGGCTGAAAGAAGAGGGGGTCGGGCCGCGAGAGAGGAAGGGTTGGGCTGAAGGGGAAATGGGAGAGGGAATGAGGCCCTTTGCCTTTTTTCAGATTCTTTTTCTTTTCAAATCTTTTGTAAATCCATTTGAAAATCAATTTCAAAACAGTTTGAAATCAAAATAGTGTGCAAAATTTTAAAAACATTTTCTCTAAGTTTTTCAAATAAAATTTTGAGTTTGAAATTTTATAAAGCTTTCATAAAACTTTTATTTGTTTTCAAAATAGAATAAATTCGGTTCGCCCTATACGGGTTTAACAAATTTTTTTTCACCCAATAAAAATTATGCAACGGCATGAATGCAACAAACATCTGGCTAGGATTTTCCTCCGTCTAGGATTTTTGCCATTTTTCTAATTAAAATCTAATTTATTTTATTTATTTAAAAACCCGGGGTGTTACAAACTTACCCCCTTAACTGGAATCTCGTCCTGAGATTCGGGCTAGAAAGAAAGGTGGGTGGGGAGCTCGTGGGACATACCATGGAACTTGTGGCGCTTTGCATTTTTCTTGTTCATCACCCGATTGGCATCTTTGGCTTTGAGGTGTTGTCCTAGAGCTTTCCTCTTGGCTCGACCTTTGCGATCCTCACGCTTCTTCGGGCATTTGCTGATGAAGTGTCCAACTTGCTTGCAGTAGAAACATAGTCCTTTTGCCTTGACGTCTCTTCGGGTGGATATCACTTGATTGTCTTCTTGTGGAACTTGAGGAGGTGCTTCAGTTTGGTGGAGTTGAGGAGGAGCTTCACTTGAGCTTGCAGGTGGGACCTCAGGGGGCTTCTGGACTTGTGCTTGAGGTGTAGCTCTAAAACGAGAAGAGTTTGTAACATACTTTCGATACTTGTCTTTCTTGCCTCGGTGAGGTGTTATCTGAAAGAGTCGATAAGCCTCGTCGCTCAAGTTGCAGTCTTCCCATTGTCGTAGATCCATCAGCTGGTATGCGTGAATAGAGGGTTGAGATGGGAGAGAGAAAGACCCCAAGTTAGTTAATTTTATTAATAAAAACTTTTGACAAATGATGTCGTTGTAACCTGACAGTCACAACACACCAACAATCATTACGAAGAACCAAATCAAAACATGTGCACAAGTACATGTCATACAACGTGCTACGAGATCAAACAATTATGGTGGGCTTCTTACGATTGGAGGACCTACTTTAAAACTGAGTTTGAATTTTCAGCACAGAAAGACTACAGAAGTGGAAAAAAGGGTGAGACTTTGTAAAAATAGTTTTATAAACAACACGACCTGACTAGGGTAGCGTCCTACGGTCAACACAGCTTTGATACCACTCTGTCACACCCCAATTTTAAGAACAAAATTGGAGCACAATATATGTATGCCAGGATCAATTTTCATACATATATCGACATCATAGTAAATATCAAAACAATGCTTTTATTAATATAATCGAACTTTATTACAAAAATGACCCTTGGGGTCCAAAAGAAAAGTACAGACTCTCAGTCTAACTCTAATGTAAACTCACCGAAACTAAACGCCATCTCCACAGGAAGGTCGACCGGGGGCTGCGCCATCCTAGTGCAAGTCGTCTGGGTCGTATCCACCGTCTTCTGGGTACAAGTTGTCGGGGTTGTATCCACCGGCTTCTGGGTACTCCTGCTCTGTGTCGTAGACTCCAGCGTCTGGGTGGGGTAGCAGGGGGTTCAAAGAGGAAGGGTGAGTATATCAAAATGTACTCCGCAAGTGTAGGAAATATATGCTTATGAGGCTATTAACAAAGGTAGGCTAACTCTGTTTGACTCAAGCGCCTAAAGCGACACATCCTATTACATCCTATTAATCCTATGCACCTATTTACTAGGTTATATCCACAGTCTCCAACAGTAATAGTAACCACACTCGGAGTCACACCGAGCAACCAACACTTGGAGTCCACCAAGCAACCACACTTGGAGTCACACCAAGCAACCACACCTTAAGTCCATCAGGAAAACCACACCTGAAGTCCATCAGGCCACCCACAAGGCCGACTCGAAGAGTCCCCCTATGTGTATTAGTTCCATACGTCACGACATAGAAAACTACCTTCCGTAATAACACCAGGTCTGCGCCCGAGCCTGGGAATCACTCCCGTACCAAGCAGTAACCCGCGTAGAAGAAGCCTTTGTACCCATGTCATATGGGACTAATGACCACATAAGGCTTCCCTAACGAACCAGACCCAACCCACCAACTAATCTCGAAAAAGTCCAAGCCCGCTCGTGACCGTGAGCACGGCTGATATATCAGTTTTATTTACTCTGCAGAGTTTGCACACCTTTACCCATGCGTCGTGTTGCCCTTGTGCTCGAGGTAGCTAGTCTCTTAACCCACTTCCAAGGTGAGTCGGCAGGGTTCACTACAAGGCCGTTACAAAGAGTCCTCCTATGCGTATTACTTCCATATGTCATGACATAGAGCTACCTTCCGTAATAACACCAGGTCTGGCGCCCGAGCCTGGGAATCACTCCCGTACCAAGCAGTATCCTGCGTAGAAGAAGCCCTGTCCCATGTCCATATGTAACTAATAACGACATAAGGCTTCTCTAATTAATTAGCCAGTCCCAGAGTCATATAGGCCTCTTGGTTTGCACTGTTTTGCCGGGTTACTTGTCCAAGAACCGGGTCCTAGGGATCCAGGCAGGATAACAAACCACAAACCCATACCAACGCCAAGTCCCATGGCAAACCGTAACGCCGAGTCACACGGCAACCGTACGCCAAGTCACATTGCACCACACCACCAATGGTCCATCCTGCCGGATTTACCTACTCACCATACTACAACATTACCAGCCCAAAATATTCCATAGATCATTAATCAAGATTATTAATTGTAACCAACCCATCCCAACCATGACTGCAGGGCTAAGCATGACTTCTACCCATATCATCCCAAACCAGGTGTCAAGGAAAAATAATACAAGATCTAGTAAACTATATCATGGGATTCAAATTTAGACACTGCATGCATCTACAGGATCTACTTTACTCTAATACCAAAATTAAAATAAATACGGGTGCAAGATGTTCAAGGACACTTGCCTTTGGGCTGGGTTGAAACTGCAGGATCACAAGAAGGGTCTGGAGCGACGAAAGCACAAGGTTGATCCAGGGGTTCCACGAAGCTCGCACTCGCTGGATCAAACACCATCACATGGCCCAAACAAACAATATAAATAACAGTACATCAACAATATAAAAACAGAATGTAAATAGATCTAATGCGTAGAGCTCGACGAGACGAATCTAACGCAACTTGAACGGGTCAAATCGGAGTTAAAACGCAAAAGTTACGGGCATTTGAAGTTGGATGGCAAAACTGTAAATAGTCTGAATCTGATTTTGCATTTTAAATAAATTAAAATCGAAAAAGAAAAGGCTGCTGGACTCGGACTCGTTTTGATGAAAGTTGAAGGGCCAAAGCGCAAAATTTTGGCTGACTCAGAACACTATGCATCTGGAGCGCGGGTTGATTTCAACAGACCCGAGGGGCCTCTGTGCAAAACGGCCGAAACCGTGCGGTGTGTTTTGTGTGGCGCTGATGTGGCGCTAGATGGTGTGATCTGGTTGGCTCGGCGTTGACGCGCAGCGGCTGACTCAGCGCCATGTGTCGTTGTGCGACTCATCGGGTGCACCAGCTGGCTCTGTGGACCGCTGACGCGGCGGGGTGGGGGTGAGTTGGCGCCACGCGACTTCGCGTCACTGGGGCGGTGGACGCGAGAGCGGCGGACCGAGTCCACGCGGTCATAGGCCCGGTCTATACCGCTTCATGGAGAGGGTTCTAATCTCAGCCGTTCGGATGAGATCCAACGGCGCAGGGAAGGTGGGAGGGAGTAAGGGCGGCGCAGCGGCCGTCCAGGAGGCCGATGGTGGCGGAGCGCCATGGGAGGGCCCCCGGAGCTCGCTAGAGCCCTCGGGTGCCGACCAGAGAGCACGGGGGACGGTGCGATGAGGTGTTGGGGAAGGAGGGGTTCACCTAGGACTCTATGGAGGGCTCGTTAGCGCCAGGGATGGCTCAGTAGAGAAGTGAGGACGGCGGCGCCATGGCCAGGGTGGCCAGAGCTCGTCGAAAATCGCTTGGGTTGGCACCAGAGGCCGGTAGAGAGCGTGGGAAGGGGTGGAATCAAGAGAGGACCTTACTGCGGTTCGGATGGTGCGGTTCTCGTCGCCGGGAGCAGGCCAGTGGGGGAAATTCAGAGCTCGAGCCGACGTCGTCAATGGCGGCTCCTGCGATGGTCATTGGAGATAGAGGGAGAAGGCAGGGAGAGGGAGGGTATGGTGGCGGCGCGTGATGCAGTGTGAGTAACCCTAACGGGATTTCGTATAGGGTCGAGAGGGAGGTGGTGACGAGCTCAGGGTGCCCGCTTATGGCGGCTACCGAGCGGATCGAAACGGAGAGGAGGGGTTCGGCTTTTGGGGTGGCAAGGACTTGTCTAGTGCGGATTGGGATCTCAGCGGGCTTCGCAGTGGTTTGTTTGGCGCGCTGAGCGAGAGATGCGGGGAGGGAGCGGCTCGGTTGGGGCGGAGGCGGTGCGGCGGCTGCGTCCGTAGGGTGCGGGAAGGGGATAGATCCGACAGGTCGGACCCACCCGTCAGTGAGCGAGGACGCGGGGTCCGCTCAGCAGTGAGAGCGAGAGGAGAGAGCGCAGGGAGGACCGGGCCGCGCGGTGAGGGCAGATGCGACGCTGGCTAGGCCGGGGAGGGGGCTTGGGAGCGGGGAGTCTGCGCCGGGCTCCGGCCCAAGGCAGGAGGGAGAGGAGGGGGAAGGAGGGAGGAGTGGGCCACTGGGCTGAAATGGAGAAAGGGGAAGGAGGCGGGCTGGCTGCTGGTGGTGAGCGGGCCGGCCAGGGGTGGGCTGAAAGAAGAGGGGGTGGGGCCGCGAGAGAAGGGTTGGGCTGAAGGGGAAATGGGAGAGGGAATGAGGCCCTTTGCCTTTTTTTCAGATTCTTTTTCTTTTCAAATCTTTTGTAAATCCATTTGAAAATCAATTTCAAAACAGTTTGAAATCAAAATAGTGTGCAAAATTTTGAAAACATTTTCTCTAAGTTTTTCAAATAAAATTTTGAGTTTGAAATTTTATAAAGCTTTCATAAAACTTTTATTTGTTTTCAAAATAGAATAAATTCGGTTCGCCCTATACGGGTTTAACAATTTTTTTCACCCAATAAAAATTATGCAACAGCATGAATGCAACAAGCATCTGGCTAGGATTTTCCTCCATCTAGGATTTTTGCCATTTTTCTAATTAAAATCTAATTTATTTTATTTATTTAAAAACCTGGGGTGTTACAAGGGGCTCGCACACGGCCCAAACAGGAATTTAACGTGGAAGACCACTTAGCAACCACGCCGACCGGGCCACGAGAGATCACTTAGCAATCGTGCCTTCTCCTGTTAAACCATTGTCACCCGACCTCCAGGCAGGTATTATACTTCTCCTATCGGGGTGTGAGCTTGGACCTACCCATATAGGCGTGTGGCTGGACGCGTTTCTGTCCAGACGCGCGAGGCCAATGAATCAGCCCTAGATGACCAAGACAAGCGTCTCCAAACAGGAACCCTCACTAGGCGAACCTGTCCAAGAGGTAGTTCCACACCACGTGAAGTACCTCCCACTTGCTCAGTCGGAAAAACAGTTTTGTTATCCAGTTCAATTAGCATCATGATTCATATAGTCACATTATCATGTTCACACTAAATCACATTTACCACAATATCATTAATAATGTAAATTGAGCTTATTAAATATGTTAAATGGATAGAAGGTGGGAGTGGTTTATATGGTGGAGGTGGTGGATAAGGGGTGGTTTAGGAGTGACAAGTTGGGTGGATGGGATAGGATAGACTTTATGGTGGTGGTGGCTAAATATGGCATTTGTCGGAAATGAGGTGGTTTGGAGTGGTGGCATTTGGAGGTAAAAGATAGGTTATGTGGCAAGGTATGGTAGGGGTAGTATGAGTGTGGTGTATAGTTTGGCTAGAGTGGTAGGTGGAGAGTAGAGATAAGAATATTTGGTGGAAGGCGGGAAAGGGAATTCTGCACTCGCAGTCGATACATCCTTGTCTTGCGATCTTGAAACTTGTTCCGTCAATCTTCTGTTGTTCTTCATCCTTCGGGTTCCATCAGGGTCTTCTCATGTCTTTTATCTTACGCGATCTAGCGTCGATAAACAAGAAAAACACAACAAGCAAAACGAGCATGATCAAGCAAGAGAGGGTTTGACGTATGGGGACATATCGCTTACTAATATATATAGGGATACATACGAATAAGCATATGTCCACATACGTGTGCAAGGTTATAACTATGTATGTGTATATTTGAGTACCCATATACGTGTCATGTGTTTATGGACACGCAAATATACGGGGTTAAGAGCGTGATCAGGTTTGTTATTTACATTAGACTATGGCTATTACCCTATTATTATTATTATTATTATTATTATTATTATTATTATTATGTGAGAGAGTGCATGTATATTCGAGTATTCGTGTACGTGTCATAGTGTACACGCTATTCGAATATACGGTGCTTAGGTGGACGGGTGTAACTACGGTTAAAGAGCAACAAACATAACTAGAATTTAATTAGGCACCAAAAATTAGTAAAAAGATATGAATGTGTTGGGTTGAATTCAGTAAGGTTTTTTTGGTGGAGAGATTATGGGGTTTGGGGTTGGAATGGTGGAGATATGAATTTTCTAAATTTATAGGCAACACGCGAATGAGAGAGGACTTGGAAAATGTTCCTAGAATTTGGTTGATGGCAAGGGAGTTGAAACAGTTTGGGTAGGCTCTAGGATGGCTCTAGTTATTTTAGGAATTTTCTGGGAATTTGTCTAGAAAGGAAAAGGGCTTACTTTAATCTCCCGTGTAGTTTCCCGTGTACGCGTAGTATTTGCACTGTGCCTGAAGTGCGATGGTGAACGCTGCCTGTGAGCCGATCTGTGGACGCGCCCTCCCCATTCCTTTGGTCCATGAGCACAGGTCTTTGGAAAGGAGGGGGAAGGAGCAAGGTCACTGACTTGCGGGGCCACCAGTGCCTGCGTGGCTGCGTGCTGCTCCATGATTGGCCGTATCGACGTGGCCTGGGCATTGGCATTGATGCCATCGTGGGAGGCCCCAGGCTGGTTCGCTGCTTCTCTCCCTCCTGTGCAGTCTCGAGCGCGAGAGAAGAGAGGGAGAGGGAGAGAGAGAGAAAGCGAAGGAGCGGGGGAGGCAGCAGCTAGCGCTTTGCGTAGGTTGGCCGGAGGAGGCTCTCGAGCGGTGGCGACGTTCTGTTGTTCGGCAGTGAGCGCGGCAGGTGAGGTGGAGAGAACAGAGGCCTAAGATGGGGAGGCATCCAGTTTCGGACTCAGCTCCGGCGTGCGCGACAGGCATGGCTTCGGCGGTGGTGGCTGCCGAGTCGGAGCTTTGGCGTCGCTCGGGGGTTTGCGGACGGGGCGCACGACTGCGGTCTACAAGCTCGACGGCGTCCCCGGACGCGGTGGTTCGCGGAGCGCGCGCATCCGACGGCGATGGGGCGGCTCGGCTCGTCGGCGCTGTGCGACTTCAGCACGGGAGCTTCGAACTGTGGCGGCCATGTCGCGGCAGCGTTCCGCCGGGTGCGCAGCGCAGCCTCATCCTCGAGCTGTCCGCAGCAGCGGCGTCTGTTTGGTGCCATGTCTGCGATTCGGTCGGCTTCGGCCTCCACAGCGGGCGCACGGTGTCAGTGCGGCTCCCTCGACGTGGAGGGGCTCTGGCTGTAGCCCGGTGGCGCCGTTGGCGCGCCGACGCTTTCGTGGCGGCGAACTCGAGTGGTGCCTCGTCGACTACGGTGCTGCGTTGTGCTCCCACGTCGGCTCCGGTGGTGACGAGTCGCAGAGCAGAGCAGGGTGGACAACGGTGTTGTGCCCCGCTGACGGTCTTTCGCACCAGTCGGAGCTGCGGCGGCCTAGCGACGTGGCTCGCGATTCTGGTTCCGGCGGTTCGACAGCGACTCCGGCGAATTTTTTTTTATTAATAACCCAATTAAATAAAAAATTTCATAAATAACACTGTCTATTATTTTTTTTGCAAAACTAACCCTTTTGCCGCGCCGTCCCCAATGGCGTGGCAAAAGCGTTAGCCGCGCCATGCATGGCGGCGCGGCAAAAGCGCCACCATGGCACCGCCCGGCCACGCAGGCCCTGGTGGGCCCCACTCGTCAGTTTGCCGCGCCAGGCGGGCTGGCGCGGCTAGTGCGTTTGCCGCGCCAGGCGGCCTGGCGCGGTCATTGGCTTTGCCGCGCCAGGCGGGGTGGCGCGGTAAAGCCGATCTAGATCTGGCCGCCGCGCCGAGCAGCAGGCTCCTCCTCATTCCTCTCTTCTCCCAAACCAATTCAATCCAATCCATTCCATTTCATTTCATTCCTCCTCTCTTCATCTCCCTCCCTCAATCAAACTTGTCTACAAGAGGTATTTTGATCCATATTATAGTTCTTTATCCATATTTGCAATGTAGGATTGAACCATATTTTTGTAAGTTAGGGTTTGTAGACAATATTTATTTTGATACTGTCGTGACGTTAGTTGTTAATTAATGATGGATAGACGCAAAGAAGAGGCAGCACAAAAGCAGCATGAGGAAGAGGCAAGAATGAGGGATGCAGCTAAGCGTAGGGGGGAGAGGGAGAAGAGGCTTGAGCGTGTGCGCCGTGCCAAGGCTGCCATGGAGCAGGATCCGGATGCTGTGAGGAAGGGAAAATGGCCTCGTTGCACTCAGTAGTGTGGTAGGTTCAGTAGTCATTATTGAGTAATGAACATTGTTGTCATTTGGTGGACTTGTTAGTGTATTGTACTCTTGGTTTGTACTTCCGTGTACCGTTTATTTCGGATCCTCGATTATGTAGTCTTGAACTGCACTTTGTTCGGCTTTATTATATGTTGTTGTATTGTTTGCGGTAGTTCATGTGTCATTGATTTTTTGTGGGATAAAGTACGAGAAATAGAATAGAGCAAACCATTACACAAACAACAAACTAGTACATGGCATGTGAGGACCTTTTACCGTAACTTGGTTAAAAGGTCCTAGACTAATCCTAACATGCCTTAGGTAATTGATTGGCACAACACAACACGCACATAGTGATCTAAGTAGTCTAGAAGCCGTCCCACATAGCAAACTGAGTAGACCCTTCTCCGTAATAGCCTCCCATTGCGGCTGGTGGTGGTGGTGGCGGTGGTGGGGGCGGCGGTGGAGGCCCCTTGTTCTTGTGATGCGGGCAGTTGCAATATGGATCAAGGCATATTGCTTCATCTGAACCGCCTGCATCGCTGTCGTCATCATCATAGTCCTTGAGCATGCTTTTAACTTCTCTTTCAAGATCGTCGATACGACGCTGCAGATAATAGATGTATTCCTGATGCGGCCATATTGGAGGAGGATCCACCCATCTGGTGAAGCCGCAGTTTTCTTCGGAAATAGAAGACTGTCATTCACAAAATGACTAAGTATTAGCAAACATGAGAGGCATAGCAACAACAATTAAATAAAGTTACCCATGCTCGCGGGCATTTGAAGAAACGTCGGCCTGCCTCCAGGTCGTCGTGGAGCATCTGCACCAAACAGTCCTCACCATGGCGGCATTTTGGCCAGTCCTCTAAACGGTTATCATATCCCCTAAGAGGACGGTCCCGGTTGAAATCCTTTTTGCTCTCAACGGGAAAGTCATATAGTGCCTCTAAGAAGAAATCAGGACCAAGAGATCCCTCCCACACAATGGGAGGTCCCTTCCTCCCACCCTTTCCTCTCCCGCCTTTGGACGAACCTCCAGACATCTCTACTACGAACCTCGCAAGCTCTGCTGAAGTTGTTGAATATGCAAGGCGCTGATGGGTTTATATAGGCGGAGCCCTGGTTTTGAACTTGTGAATTATCTCAGCTGCATTGTGAGTGTGTAGTTAATGCAACTGAAAAGGCTATTCGCTGAAAAATCTAATCACTGAAAAGCCTATATACTAAAAAGCCAACATGACGGTCCGAAATCAAACATATTGTCCGAGAAGGCCCTAACACTTGTATCCGTAGCAGGGCCATGAACCAAGACCAAGACTCAACGTTCTCCCCCTCAGCCAAGGCGAAAGCAATTGGAACTATCTGGTCCTCGGGATCAACAGCCGCCGCCATCATCAACACACCCTTGTACGCTCCGGTCAAGAAAGTACCGTCCACAAGTATGACTGGACGATAGTACTGATACGCATGCTCTGTTTGTGCAAAAGACCAAAACACACGCTGAAGCACATGTGTAACCTTGCCGGTGTTGCGGTCTATATACTGCCCATTGGTGTGTGGAAACCATTTAAGGCCAGGGTTATAGTATGCCATTGCACACAAAATCCGAGGAATCCTGTTGTAAGCTTCATCCCAACCACCCCAACGAATTGCAAGGGCGATCTGCTTCGCACGCCACGCCTTTGCATAAGTCACCTTATAGCCTGTGAATCCAAATATGGAGATAAGCAATTGTGAAACAGATACGTCGGCGTCATCATCAACAAATGCCAAAATACGCCGTGCAAGGTATCTTGCCGTTAATTGAGGATGTTTTTCTTGTCCCTTATTTGTAAAACAGGTATGCGGTTGTACTACTTTACTGATCCTCCACTTGTCATCAGTTCTCTTGCGAGCATTCAGCCTCCACGGACAACCAAGACTCAAACACTTGACGTGGTACCTCAAACTAATATCTGAATGGCTGACCGTGTACGGTCGATGATGATGCACAGCATAGTTCTCAAGGAAAAGCTTCAGCTCAGTCATAGTGTTAAAAATCATACCCTTCTGAAGAATCCAATCTGTATGGTTATGCAGTGTTTGCTTGCACAGATTCAATCCAGTATCACAAACTGCCTGGTCCACCATACTGACATCCCTATAACTTGGAACGCCTCTAAACTGCATGTTAACCGAGCTCAATTGCTGCAGCTCTGTCTCAGTCAAAGGATCGGGCGCAACATAATACCTCGCTTCGCTCAAACGCCGCCACGCATCAAAATGTATATGATCCTCTGGTATATCAGTGACTAGTCTCCCTGGAGGATGCATATTCTGAGGAACCGGTTGTGGCATAGCACGAACCGGTTGTGGAATACCACGAACCGGGTCAGGCATAGCACAAATATAACTGTCCTCTTCTTCGTCATAATCTGAATCATCATCAGAATCATAGTTTTCATCAAACAATTGTGCCTCCTGGTCCTCCTGCTCCTGCCGCTCTAGGTCAGCCACATCAAAATCATTGTTTATTTGACCGACGTCAGCGTGGACATTTTCAGATGGATACACCGTCTCCTGCGTGGGGTGACCATCAACGTCCATAGTCATCGGAGCTGCATCGTCATCATCCCCTACCTCCTGTGCTTCACCTTCGTTGCCATCATTGGACGCCTCTGCCTGCTTCCTCCTACCATCCTCTACCACGATCTCAGCCATGGTCGAATTGGATGCCATAACGATCGTCTGGTATTTTGCCCAGTCAGCCTGGTTGCGCAAGGGCATCAACGCATAGTTCGCCCTAATCTTGCCACTGTCAAATCTCCCCTTCAACGAGAAATCACCATCGAACTTCTCCTTCAGACGCAACATAAGCTCCGTAAAAGAAGGACGCTCATCAAATACTTCGAGTTCTTGTTCCATGTTATCATCAAACAACCCATCTCGTTTACTAACTGTGCCTCCATAAAACAATCTGAATACAGTGTCCATCTACAAAGTCAATAGTGGAACTAAGGTCAAGTGATTGTCTTCTCAAAAGTAAAGAATGGCGTAACTACTTACTAAGTTGGCTTCACTAACCTAACTAACATATTAACCTAACCTAACCCAACCTAACTAAGTAACTAACGAAATATCCTAACTAACTAACTAACAAACTAACTAACCTAACCTAAGCTAACCCAACCTAACCCAACGAAATAACTAACTAACTTACTTACTTAGTAACTAACTAAACTAATCTAAAGTAAACTTACCTAATTCACTAACTAACTAACCAACCTATTAGCACTAACTAACTTACCTAATTCACTAACTAACCAACCTATTAACACTAACTAACTAACATAACCTAAAGCACTAAACTAACTAACCTAGGCCAGTAACTAACCCTAAGTCACTAACTAACCCTAAGTAACTAAACTACCAAATCTAAGTCATTAACTAATATTTTGATAATTAAATAACTAACTAACATTTGCAAAAAAAAAATATAACAAAAACTAAAATAAACTAACAAAGAAAACTAACCTTAGCTTCCGGTGCTTAAGCGGGGGAGAGGGAGAGGGGGGTGGCCCCCGGCCACTGCCTGGCCGCCGGCGAGCTCCCCTGCCGTCCGGTTGCACGGAGGCTAGGGAGGAGGGCAGCCGGTGCAAGGAGCAGGAGGTCGGCCAGGCGGAGGAGGGAGCTCCGGCGACCACGGCGGGCTGGAGTGGCGGCGGCGGCGGGCTGGAGCGGCGGCGGTGGCGGCCGTTGCGGGCAACAGAGGGAAGGAGGAGGAAGAAGGGCGCGGCGGCCAGATCTAGATCGGCTTTGCCGCGCCACCCCGCCTGGCGCGGCAAAGCCGATGACCGCGCCAGGCCGCCTGGCGCGGCAAACGCACTAGCCGCGCCAGCCCGCCTGGCGCGGCAAACTGACAGGCGGGGCCCGCCCGAGACTGCGTGGCCGGGCGGTGCCACGGTGGCGCTTTTGCCGCGCCGCCATGCATGGCGCGGCTAACGCTTTTGCCGCGCCATTGGGGACGGCGCGGCAAAAGGGTTAGTTTTGCAAAAAAAAAATAGACAGTGTTATTTATGAAATTTTTTATTTAATTGGGTTATTAATAAAAAAAAATTCACTCCGGCACAGTCGTGCTGGGTCGGTCTCCGACCAAAAAGAGCAGAGCAAGGCGGAGGAGAAGTGATGAGCTGCGACCGTGCGCGGCCTCGTCCCTGGTCTTCCTCTCCCTGTCCTGCCTTGGTTCCTCCTCTAGTCCTCTTTCCTCTGCTGATCCTCGACAGCAGCCATGGCCAGCTATTTATAGCCAAGGTATGGCGGTGTGCACAGTACAACGGTGGCGAGGAAATATCTCGTGTCGTACGGCTGCAGTGCATGTTAACGCGTTTCTGGGAGGAAATAAGGAGACGCTGGTAGACGACACGAGAAAAGGTTGGTGACGCTAGAAATATCCCGATAGTCATGCTTCGAGCTCGGAAGTGCGGCCGCTGCGTCCGCGTGTACCAGTGGCCTGAGCGGGAGTGCCGCATTGTCACAGGAACCGCAAGGATACGCCAGAAAACGACACCAGAGAAGGCCCGTTGCCTTAGGCCTCGTTCAGTTGGCGAAATATTTGGCGAAAAGTTACTGTAGCACTTTCGTTGTTATTTGACAAACTTTGTCTAAACATGACCTAACTAGACTCAAAAGATTCGTCTCGACATGAGCAGACTAAAAGTACAATTAGTTATTTTTTTTACCACATTTAAAGCTTCATGCGTGTAAAAAATATACTGCGCAAAATATTTTGGCCAATGTTGTGAACTGAACAAGGCCTTACTCACGCGGAGAAGACACGGTGTTGGGGAGAAGGAGACTGACATCCATGGTCAAGAGAATTAATATATGGATTTTGTAAATGTATTTTCTCTTTTTCCAGAGAATATAATAAAGAGATGTTTTATACTTCCGGAAGATTTTAGAAATTCAAGGAAATTTGCAAGGAGAAGGGTTTGGTGATTTGAGGGAGAGATCAAGGATGGTTTTCAAGGAAAGTTTAAGGAGTGGTTTTGGAAACTTAAGAAATATTTTCGGTGCCACAAATAAATTCCAGTACACACATACAAGAAAACAACAAACAAGTAAACAACATTCCAAAAACAATCAATTTAAAAGCAAAGCGATTTCCTAATTCTAGAAAAAATGCATATGGTGAATTTTGATGCAAGAGTTTTGGAAATTGTTTTAAAACAGTTTTGCGGAAAATAAATAGTCAAGTTTATTTTGTTGTAAATTTAAAAAGTTCAAATTTTTAGTGAATTTTAAATGATGCAAAATATAGGGTGTTACACTTGTGCCCATGATCGCCCTTCCCAAATTGCTTGTTCTTCTTAGGACAGTTGGCGATGAAGTGGTTGGGGTCGCCGCACTCAAAGCATCTTGAGCGTCCTCCTCCGCGACGACGGCTCATGCGGTTGTTGTGGAACCGCCAGAACCGATTGGCAAGCAAAGCCAACTTATCATCCCCCAAAGACTCCAACTGCTACTCTGTGACAGAAAAAAGTGAAGAGAGTGCAAATCCACCAGAGGGGTTAGCAGAAGAGCCAGAAACCAAAGCCATAGTCGGGCCAGAAGAATTTTGATAAGAAGTCATCGACATGGCGTCAATCTCACTAGACTTGAGCTTACTAAAGAGCTCGTTGCATGTGAGGGTCTCATAGTTAGACGATTCGATGATCGCTGAGACCTTATCGAGAGTATGCAAAAGCTTCAAAACTCTCTCATGATCGTCGAAAGGCAACAGCTCTCTATGCTCTCGCCAGACATATGTCTAAAGTTCTCATACTCCCACTTGTGCGACTCGTAGAGACGGGATTTGACTTAAATGGTTGACCATGGAAGCGCATGAGGGTCGCCCAAATCTCACGAGCCGTGGGGAGGTGAGAAACGCGATCAAACTCGGACATGCTCAAACAGGAGAAAAGAGCGTTACGCGCTCGGCTATTGGCATCGTGCTCCTCGATCTGAAGCTGAGTAGCACGAGCAGCCAAGACAACGTAATCAGCCTTGTTACAAATCTCCCAAACAGAAGAGCCCATGCTCTAGAGATAGGCTGACATGCGTATCTTCCAATACGCATAGTTCGTCCCATCGAAAAACAGCGGTTTGCCAACGCCGCGATCCATGTCACCTTCTGTGGATCTGGAACCGGCTAAGGTGGAAGATCCTTAACCTGCTCTGATACCAATTGAAGGACCAAGAGTGCTACCATAAAGTGACCAGAGGGGGGGGGGGGGGGTGAATGGGAGCTTCAAAATTTTCTACCGGAAACTTGTCGCCACTGTCCCAAGAATCAACCCCAAGAGCAAACCTAGAGCTTGCAAGTGTCCACGACTCTAGATGTAGTGTGGATGCTTCCAAGAAGCATAGCGAGACACTATACAACTCTAGAAACTCAACACAAAAGCCAAAAATCAAAACCGACAACGGACGAACGAACCGTGAACGAAATAGCGCAAAAACAGCACTGACCGGACTCACCCTGCGTCCGGTCAACACCCACCGGACGCGTCCGGTCGAGCAAAAACCGTTTTGGGACCTTACTGTTTGTGATCGGACTCACTAGTCAGGTGCGTCCGGTCAATATGCCAAGCGTCCGGTCAACTGAAGGATGCGCGATGAACAGTGTCAGAGGCAAGTCCGGTCAACCAAAAGAACAAGCGTCCGATCAAGTTGCAGAGAAGTTAGAGAAGAACATTCAACGACGAGACTCTTGGTCTAGCGTCCGGTCATCACGACCTCAGCGTCCGGTCGTCCCGACAGCCCCCTGTTCGTCCACTGATTCGATTCAAACTCTCCCAAAATGAAACCTCTAGGGTTCAAACTTGGAGAGATGAGTCACAAAGAGGATAGTGAGCTATCTCTAAGAGATCATGGCTCGAACCTATCCCCAAATCGATGAATCGAAGAATTTTGGGATGGGGAGACAAAAGGCAACTCGAAACGAAAATCGATCGATCTACTAGCTCGTGAGGTTAGAGGTGATTTCCTTCGGTGGAAAGAAGTGCCTCACGATCTAGAACAACTTGGTTCAAATGGATTTGCAAAAGACGCACCGAGTAGAGAGATCGATCGACGGGAAAACGTGGAAAAAAGCAATCCGCGAAGAACAAGAACAAAACACGAATCACAACCACAAATTTGCAACCGTGTGGCTACCACACGCTACAATAGTGAGATTACGCTCTCACTTCCTCAAAATCTCACAGTCATAGAGGTATGATTGTCTTCTCTGTGGATTTCAGTTCGCTACAGCAGGGAATAGGGGGAGCAGGAAACCCTAGAAGCAAAAGAGCAAATGACTGAGATAGTTTGGGAGGTGGGTGTCTCCCCCTACTTATCCTAATTCTAATTCCCACTCTACCCCTAAGTATTTACAGAGCAACCCAGCCAATCCCTAAGGCTATCCTGGACCAACCTGAAGATGATGCTGATCCGACGGCCACGCCCGCACAACTGGTAGCGTTGCCTCGACGCAACTTCACCGATTGCCGCCACGTGCCGCCTCCGCTCTGCCTGTCCTTTTCATGGACTCCGCCCCCGGTTTTGTGGCCGAAACCGAGAAACTAGGCCTTCAAGTCCATCCCCCGGTTTTGAGGCCCAAACCGGGAAACCAGCCGCCCATCGCCTGTGTTTTGTGGCCCAAACTCAGAAACCCGCCAGCGCCCAGGTTTTGAGGCCCAAACCGGGAAACCGACCTCAGCCCGAGTTTTGTGGCCCAAACTCGGCAAACCCATAGCACCCAGGTTTTGTGGCCCAAACTTGGAAACCGTCCACCCGAGTTTTGTGGCCCAAACTCAGAAACCGTCCACCCGGTGGTTTTTCTGTGGCTCAACCACCAAACCGGAGCTGTAGAGGGGATGCACCGCCCGTGCACCCCGTCCACCGACACGTGTCCCCAGGTCCTCGACCCGAGCAACACCATGTCATGCAAGTCTCCGCTCGTCGCTGTCCCAGGCTGTCAGCCACCACAGCTGATCCTCAGGCCACCGGTCCCTCAGTCCAAGCCTCACGTCCGCCCTTCACCGCTCCCGGTCCGTCGGCACGGCACGTCTCTACTTGACCTTCACCTTGCCCTCGATCACTGTCTCCGGGCTCGACACCTGCACAACACAAGCCAAAGAACATGCGATTCAAACCCGTTGACAATCACTCATCACTCGAGACTCGGCATACACCCATGTATCCGCATAATCTTCCCCAGCGGAGTCGCCAAAAAGTGTGTTGATGTCGGAAGTGATCTGAATCATACACCAGCAGGACTAGAACGCCCGAAGAGGTTGCAAATCAACCTAGGACAACAAGGATCTTGATTAGACTGATGAAAACCGATCTAGGGACCGGTTTGAGTCAGTCTAGGGTTCTGGTTCCTTGTGTTAGTAACTCTAGAACTCCTCCCGGGAAGAACCGTCGGGGAGAAGCACGTAGAGGTTGTTCTAGGACCAGCAAGGCCGCCTAGAACGCCGCCAAATCTCAATGGGAGATGCGTCGAACAACAAAGTAGAAGGGAAAAAAGGGGTAAAAGGGATAGTAGATTGATTTTGTCGATTAGGGTTGGATGCCTCAATCGGCCATAATCCTCTCATATATATAGAGGGGGTTGGTCTTATCCCAATAGGAAACATCTCCAGATACGATCTCTAAGTTTCCTATCCAAAATCCATCAAAATATGGAATCCAAGAGTCCAATCCGGACTAGAAAAGGTAAACCTGATCCGACCGATTCTCAAACCGACTAAACAGGTTCAAAGGATTCTGTATGTAAAACTCAAATGATTATAGTGATTAATAGATCTTTATAACTCCGTTGTAGAGAAGAGATCTTTAGATCGGTATCTGTATTGGCATTTATTGTTATCCTAATATTTGCAGCAAGCACTACCTGGTCGGCAGTCACATAACTAGTCGGAGGACACTCATAATGGTCAAGCGACCAGACTAATCCTACTTAGAATATTCAACCTGATAGACACGAATTACTTGAAGATGAATTCGGCTCTCATATGTAACCCGAATGTACCCTTCAGCCCTTATTATTTCCTCACGACACTTTTGAGTGTCAACACTTACATTAGCTTTTGCCTGCATTAGATATTTTCCAGCATAACTGAAGCCATCATGAATATATGCAGTGTCTAGGTGTTTGGTTGATATTTGATAAAATTATGTTTTATTGTTAACATTTTGTTGCATGTAGTCACCTCTATGTTCTAGTTGAGGTCACATGGTTCTAGAATAGCTATGAGGGTATCATTTTTGTGTGCGCATCGACCTATGCAAACCTGCATCGTCTACTCACTACTGGACGATGGGCCTTCGGTCCCAGGCAAAATTGGCCTTTAGTCTCGGATCCCGAGCCGGGACCAGCTAATTGGGACTAGAGATCCGACCTTTAGTCCCGGTTCCCTGGCCTGGGACTAAAGGGAGTCTCGGTTGGTAATATCAACCGGGACTAAAAAGGCCTCCAGCAGAGATGCGAAAGGTAACCTTTTTAGTCCCGGTTGCCAACCGGGACTAAATTTCTTTTTTTCTTTTCATTTCAATTGATTATTGTTTTGGGTTTTACAATTATGTTAGGGTTTCAAATATGTATTCTTCTCTACTATATATATATGGTAATTATTTCATACTCCTAGGGAATAGTTACTTCCATGTGTATATTTCTTGATTTATGGAGTTTATGACCCAATGAAGTGTATGTAGAGAAATTATATGATCATACTAGACATTCTAGAGTATGATATATGTCAAGTATGCAAGCATACATAGAGTATATGGTCATACTTATTTTATATACTACTGTAGTGATATTTCAATAATATAATAAAAAGTATATGCTCTTTTAAAAAAATTCACATGAGTAATATTTGAAATATCTTACAATAAGTATATAAACATACTCAAACTGATAAATAAGTATATACACATACGTAATATGATTTATTGAAGATGAGAGTAACTACTCCCGGGAGTATAAAAAACTCATCCTATCACTACTACAGAGCAGGGTCTTTGGCTGATTCTCAAAATCGCCATTTGTCTCGGCATTTTTGCCGCCCAGGACTAATAGACCCTTTAGTCCCAGTCGGTAACACGGACCGAGACTAAAGGGTCTGCCCCAATGGCTACTACGCAGAGCTATCGGGACAGGGACCCTTTAGTCCCGGTCCGTGTTACCGACCGGGACTAAAGGGCACTCTTTAGTCCCGGTTGGTGCCACAGACCAGGACTAAAGATTTAGCCACGGTTTGTGGCTTGCCCCGGGATAAATGATCACCTTTTAGCCCTAGTTTTTAATACAAACTGGGACTAAAGCTCCTCGGTTCATAACCTGCTGTTGATGGTCCTTAAACACCTGTTTTACCGTCAACATTTGACCCTAAAGTCCACCAAAAAGGCATGAAATGTAGTCAAATAGGTTTCAAACTAACCGAATTCCACATGTCCATAGAATTTTATTTGAATGCAGGATTTGAGCCAAATTTGGACATTTTGACCCACCAGGAGACGAGCCCACTCGGCAGAGCCCAAATGGGCCTAAGTGGGGTGGCGCCCGCCACCCCAGGGTGGCGCCCGCCACTTGGGTTGGCCCATCTTCACTCCCTGCCACGTCACCGATCCGTGTGACCTCCCCAGGGCCTAATCTTGGCCCTTGGTCACTAGGTCAAGTGGCATCGGACGGCTCAGGATGGAATGACGCGGATCAAGGCCGATGGACGGTTACTCAGACATGCACCCGGCCTCCAAACCGCCTCGGACAACCTCCTGGATGCCGTTGATGCAGAGGCGGTGCATCCAACGGTGTGTGGACTGGCGGCCGCCAGTTACTTGTGGCGCCCGCCACCTGACCTAACCCTAGGTCGGGTGGCTGCCCACTATAAATACCCCCCCTCACTTCTCAAGCTATAAATACCCCCCTGAAGGCACCTCTCCATTCACCCCGGTACCATCTCAAGCAAAGCAACTCCAAGCTAGAGAAGTGAGAGTTAGGTTAGAAGCTTAGAGAGCTTAGGCAAGTAGGTAGCTAGTTGAGCAAGGCATCTTCGCCCTCGCGGTAGCGCTGCTCAAGGCTTAGCTCAAGAGCAGAGGCGTGCGAGTGATCGGTTCTGGAGCTGGGAAGAGTCTTCCTTCATCTCCAGTTCAGGTATTGCTCTTGTTACTCAAGCTTTTACTATATTCTAGTATTATCATTTCAAGTATTACTTTACTCTACTTATCAGTATTGAGTGCTATATGCTATACTTGATTGATTGCTTGAGTGCCTAGCTATCCTACAGTTCAATTCACTTAGCCATAGTAGTTAATCTCTAGTGAGCTTAGTGTTTGATCTTTGCCAATAGGTTGCTTAGTTAGTTTAGTGTTTATCTTATTAAGTCAAGTATTTGCTCTGACGTCCGCAAGGGTGTCTCTATTCTAGGCCAGGGTAGAGATAGTTAGAATATAATTAGGCGTGGTGCTTAGTTATAGACTTACCTTCAGATACGGCTGGACCCCCGGATAGCTGTGGTAGCAAGCAGGTGGTGACAGCCCTGTGCGCCTTGAATTCCACCACGTAGTTGGCCCAGTTTAACAGTAAGGCTCGTTGTGCTAGCGTTCAACCTAAGTAAGTGGTAAAGGCTAGTACGCCTCGATACTTGATAAGATAGGACTAAAACTATACTCAACTTAGTAGCTTTATTGTCTTTTGCCTGCCCTGCTTCGTCATTATCTTGCTTAGTAGTTATCTTGCTTAGTGGTTACCCAGGTTAGTTATCCTAGTTATCCTTAGTTACCTTAAGTTATCCTTAGTTATCCTATATTCCCCTACCTATCGATCCACCCTACCTTAGCCATCCTTTTCATCCTTACCTAGCCATCCACATATTCTTTCTAGCCTTCCATCTTCCCTTCTCCCCTTTTCTCTTTTTCCTTTTCTTCGACTCTCATCCCCTCCTTGACTCAACTCATCCACCACCCTAGCCTTCCCTTGGGATCAAATAAATCGACACCTGGTACTCCCAGGCGAAGTGCTACTACGATAGTTTTGTGCGCTTGCAGAATCACCTCCTGGTAGATTGCATTCTCTCTAGCTAGCTCCTACTAGTGTCGGGATTGACAACCCCGTTTGGCATTAGTAGATAGCTGCTTTAGCTTCACTCCTTTAGGTATAGTGACTGGACTTGCTTCAAGCACTTCTGACATCATTGCCGGGAATAGACTCCATAGTCTACTCCTAGTGACAACGTTAGCAAGTGCCAACAAGCATTTCTGGGCCGTTACCGGGGATAGTGCCTAGCTCTATCTTTAGTGAAGTTAAGAACTACCAACAAGCATTTCTGGCGCCGTTGCTGGGGAAGGCAATCGGTGTATTGGTTGAGTCCGTGTCGAATTTATCCTCGCTTAAGCTCCCGCTTAGCGAATCCCATCCTAACCCATTCTTTCTTTCTTTGACTCTTCTTATCTTTTTCCTTCATCTTTTTCAACTTCTTTCTTTCTTATCTCGTTCTATCTTCGCGATGGCCAACAAAGCCATTCGTGAATTCTCTGCTCCTTCTACCGCTAATATAGCGACGGGACCAGACGTGATCGATGCCAACCTCAATTTTGAGTTAAAACCGGCTCTAATCACGATGGTCCAAGCTAGCCCGTTCTGTGGCAAGGCTCATGAGGATGCCAATGCTCACCTCCAACAGTTCTTGGAGATCTGCGACACCTTCACCATTAAGGGGATAACCCAAGAAGCCATCCGTCTTCGTCTCTTTCCTTTTTCTTTGCTAGGAAAAGCGAAGCAATGGTTCTATACCGATCGCAACGCTGTAGACACATGGGACAAGTGTTCCAATGCCTTTCTCGCCAAATTCTTTCCTATGGGCAAGACGAATGCTCTTCGCAACAAAATCTCTAGCTTTACGCAATAAGCCGAGGAATCTATTCCCGAGGCTTGGGAGAGGTTGCAAGAGTATATCGCTGCTTGTCCGCACCATGGTATGGAGGACTGGCTCTTGATCCAGAACTTCTACCATGGCCTAACCCCTCTCTCTAGAAGCCATTTGGATGCCGCCACCGGCGGTGCATTCTTTTCTTTGAATGTCCCAGATGCTAAGGCTCTCATAGAAAAGATGGTGTCAAACCAAGGATGGAATGACGAGAGGTTACAGCCCCGTAAGCGAGGTATTCATTCCCTTAAGGAAGCCGACATGATCGTGGCCAAGATGGACCTGCTGGCAAAGAAGCTGGACAGCTATGAGAAGATGAACCAACAAGAGAGTGTCCAATCTCTGGAGTCCTATATGACTTGCGAAGTCTGTGGAGAAACCGGACATTCTGGGAACTACTGCCCCGAGCTACATGAAGATTTGAACTTCATCAACAACAACAACGGTTTCCGTCAACCAAATCAAGGATGGAATCAGCACTCCAATTCTCAAGGTAACAATTCATTCCCTCGCTCTAATTTTCATAATTCTGATAATTTCTCGTTCTTGAAAAATTTAGTTTATTCACAAGGTAAAACTACTGATTTCTTGAAAGAAAAATTAATGATGAATGATAAAATCCTTGAGAAGATAAATGCTAAATTGGAAGATTTCTCATCTGCTCTAAAAAATCAACTTAGCTTTAATAAGATGTTAGAAACCCAATTAGCTCAACTTGCTGCTATCATACCATCTTTTGAATCTGGTAAAATTCCTGCTAAACCTGACATGGAAACTGCTAATATGGTTGAAATAAAATATTTTAACTATTATGAAGATCAAACCATGACTATTAAAAAGGGTGATCCTGGTAGTCCCATAATTAGATGCTCAATCTTTGGTGAAGTCTTTAAAAATGCCATGTGTGATTTAGGATCGAGTGTGAACATTCTGTCTAAAGATTTTTATGAAAACTCTTTCTTTCCACCCATGTCATCCACATCTGCCTATATTGTGCTAGCTGACCAATCCACTTGCTATGTAGAAGGAATAGTTAATGATTTACCTGTTCATATTAGAGGCTCCTATGTTCCTACTGATTTCATAATACTAGATATGGGAAATAGGAAAGATGTGCCTTTAATTTTGGGTAGACCCTTCTTGAATACTGTTAATGCTGACATATATGTCGGGACTGGTAAAATTCATATGACATTAGGAGGGAGGAAGGAAATATTCTCCTTCTCCCGTGGTCCCGCATATGCCGCTAACATGCAGGTAGCAAAACCCGTTCATACCAAGAAGAGGCGCCCAGGAACAAGGTGGAACAAAAAGAAAGAACTACATCCTCCTAAGTTGTGTGATTCACATAACAAAGGAGAGGTGCCAAAAGAAGAAGAACCAGATGGAGTACTAAGAGAAGAAGTGCCCAAGGAAGAAGATCCACCCGATAAGGATGAAACTCCATGGACCTAAGGTATGGTTTACTTTTAATTTTTTATTTCCCTTCAATTTTCCCTTTTCGAATAAATAACATATGCCATGCATGCAACTAAAAAAAAATCAGTTATCATTAGTTATATGCATAGGTATATATCATAGGATAGTTTCCCTTTTCACAACATTAGATAGTTTCCCTTTTAATAAAAATGAGAACAAGAGCTCCGACTGAGAAGAAGAAGGCCTTTCACCAAGCAAGAAGCCAGCTTGGGGGAGACTCCCGCTCCAATAAGGTATGTCTCCAGCCTACCCTTTACATTCAGTTCTTAAATTCTAAATCTTTTTGAATGTCATATGCTTGCCTAAGTATCCATCCATGAATAATATTGATAAAATCTGCTTAAACATGTTGAAACCTGAATAAGATTTGAAATATGTCATGCAAATGCTATTGCTATGGTTTGAATAACTGGTATTATCTAAGTTGTAGCTTTTGTGGGTTGCACATGCTTTAACTGAAATCATGCTTAGTGAGTAAAGTTAGTAAGAAATGGAGTAATTCTTTAAACTTGCTAAGGTGAAATTAGGACCTAATCTGGAGGATTTCTTTTAAAAATTATGAAAACCTTGCTAAAAGTTCCTCCTAGATTTTATCCCATCCCACCACCAGCCAAATATTTGCTAGTCATTAGTCAAAACCACATAGAGCTTTGTTTGTGTTGAGCTTTGTTAGGCCTCATAGATCTTAGTAGAGAAGCTTATCATAACTTTTGAATCAAGATACACGTACACCCACCATAAATTGCCTACTATCCACTTCGGAAGTTTGCAACCACCAAATAAATTGCTTAGTCTCTACACTGGAGATATGCAATACCCTGCCAAACATCCCATTGCTAGCCTTATGCTTATTCCTACACTGGGAATAAGCATTCCTCTCCCTTTCCCTATTCATTTCAAAAATCCTTTCCTATAGATAATTTGGGGAATTCTAGAGCTAAAAAAGAGAGAGAGAAAAAGCTTTTGAGCAAATTAGCTCAAAAGAGGACTATGTCCTAGAAAATGTGAGGACACATTTTTGTCTACTCAAACTATATTAAAAAAAAAAGAGAGAGCAAAGTAGCTCAAGAGAGGACTATGTCCTAAGAAAGTGTAGGACACATCTTTTGTCCACTCACTTTGTAAGCAAAAAAAAGAGAGAGAGAGAATTAACATTAGCTCTAGACCCCAAAAAATCAACTAGGAAGGATTATGAAATGTCCCTCCATACACTTCCACATAACCACACATGCACATCTTGATCAATTTTTATGATTTGCTGCTCCTTGTGATCTGAGTGTCTAACTTAGCAATAAACATCAGACAATATGCTCATGGTTCTTAGCCTACCTATAGCTCCACATATCATTCTTTAGAAATAGGAAAGGCTACATTTTGGCCTAAGTGAGGATTTAAACACCATTGAGTGATTGAGTGAACTAGGAGGACTTAAGCAAGTTGTTATTTTTCGAAAACCTTGAAAAACCTCCAGATAGAATCCTAGTCAAACCTAAGCAAGATAAAAGTTTCCTATCTACTGCTTTATTTCACTCTTGCATGTTTGAAGTGAAAAGCTATAAGCCCCACATTGCTATGATTCATGATATATGCTAAGTTACTTCTTACTATATAATATGCACTTGCATACATCTTAAATTTGCTATCTATTTCATGCTCAATGCTTAAACCGCATTGTTGCTCGAGGACGAGCAACAGGTTAGCTTGGGGGAGTTTGTTGACGGTCCTTAAACACCTGTTTTACCGTCAACATTTGACCCTAAAGTCCACCAAAAAGGCATGAAATGTAGTCAAATAGGTTTCAAACTAACCGAATTCCACATGTCCATAGAATTTTATTTGAATGCAGGATTTGAGCCAAATTTGGACATTTTGACCCACCAGGAGACGAGCCCACTCGGCAGAGCCCAAATGGGCCTAAGTGGGGTGGCGCCCGCCACCCCAGGGTGGCGCCCGCCAGCTCCAAGTGGCGCCCGCCACTTGGGTTGGCCCATCTTCACTCCCTGCCACGTCACCGATCCGTGTGACCTCCCCAGGGCCTAATCTTGGCCCTTGGTCACTAGGTCAAGTGGCATCGAACGGCTCAGGATGGAATGACACGGATCAAGGCCGATGGACGGTTACTCAGACATGCACCCGACCTCCAAACCGCCTCGGACAACCTCCTGGATGCCGTTGATGCAGAGGCGGTGCATCCAACGGTGTGTGGACTGGCGGCCGCCAGTTACTTGTGGCGCCCGCCACCTGACCTAACCCTAGGTCGGGTGGCTGCCCACTATAAATACCCCCCCCTCACTTCTCAAGCTATAAATACCCCCCTGAAGGCACCTCTCCATTCACCCCGGTACCATCTCAAGCAAAGCAACTCCAAGCTAGAGAAGTGAGAGTTAGGTTAGAAGCTTAGAGAGCTTAGGCAAGTAGGTAGCTAGTTGAGCAAGGCATCTTCGCCCTCGCGGTAGCGCTGCTCAAGGCTTAGCTCAAGAGCAGAGGCGTGCGAGTGATCGGTTCTGGAGCTGGGAAGAGTCTTCCTTCATCTCCAGTTCAGGTATTGCTCTTGTTACTCAAGCTTTTACTATATTCTAGTATTATCATTTCAAGTATTACTTTACTCTACTTATCAGTATTGAGTGCTATATGCTATACTTGATTGATTGCTTGAGTGCCTAGCTATCCTACAGTTCAATTCACTTAGCCATAGTAGTTAATCTCTAGTGAGCTTAGTGTTTGATCTTTGCCAATAGGTTGCTTAGTTAGTTTAGTGTTTATCTTATTAAGTCAAGTATTTGCTCTGACGTCCGCAAGGGTGTCTCTATTCTAGGCCAGGGTAGAGATAGTTAGAATATAATTAGGCGTGGTGCTTAGTTATAGACTTACCTTCAGATACGGCTGGACCCCCGGATAGCTGTGGTAGCAAGCAGGTGGTGACAGCCCTGTGCGCCTTGAATTCCACCACGTAGTTGGCCCAGTTTAACAGTAAGGCTCGTTGTGCTAGCGTTCAACCTAAGTAAGTGGTAAAGGCTAGTACGCCTCGATACTTGACAAGATAGGACTAAAACTATACTCAACTTAGTAGCGTTATTGTCTTTTGCCTGCCCTGCTTCGTCATTATCTTGCTTAGTAGTTATCTTGCTTAGTGGTTACCCAGGTTAGTTATCCTAGTTATCCTTAGTTACCTTAAGTTATCCTTAGTTATCCTATATCCCCCTACCTATCGATCCACCCTACCTTAGCCATCCTTTTCATCCTTACCTAGCCATCCACATATTCTTTCTAGCCTTCCATCTTCCATTCTCCCCTTTTCTCTTTTTCCTTTTCTTCGACTCTCATCCCCTCCTTGACTCAACTCATCCACCACCCTAGCCTTCCCTTGGGATCAAATAAATCGACACCTGGTACTCCCAGGCGAAGTGCTACTACGATAGTTCTGTGCGCTTGCAGAATCACCTCCTGGTAGATTGCATTCTCTCTAGCTAGCTCCTACTAGTGTCGGGATTGACAACCCCGTTTGGCATTAGTAGATAGCTGCTTTAGCTTCACTCCTTTAGGTATAGTGACTGGACTTGCTTCAAGCACTTCTGACATCGTTGCCGGGAATAGAGTCCATAGTCTACTCCTAGTGACAACGTTAGCAAGTGCCAACAAGCATTTCTGGGCCGTTACCGGGGATAGTGCCTAGCTCTATCTTTAGTGAAGTTAAGAACTACCAACACCTGCCAACTTCTTTCACCCCAAGCCTGAGACATTCAAATTTCAGTGAGCTTCCTTGCTTGTTCTTGCTGTTGCTATTGCTTGTTCTTCATTGTTCTTCGTCTCCGGCGTCAATTGGTGATCTTCTTCAACTCCGTCATCGTCTCTTTGCGTTGAGAGGTAACTATTTTCATCTCCTATACCATGTCTTTTGAATATGAGAGGAATTTAATTAAAATATATAGTTTGCAAGAACAAGCATAGAGAGTTGAGTAGTTTAAATTGGTCCATCACAATCACTTGATAGTTTTCTACTGCTAGGTAGTATCCATTCTATATTTCATACTTATGCAAGACGAGTAATATTCAATTTTAGTGTCTTTTTAGTTTATTTTCTTTAGAAAAATATGGAATTTATAATAGTTTGCAACAATGGATATAGAGAGTAGACAATGTGGAAATTGGTATTGTTATATCATATTTTTTGATTATCTAAACAAATAGATAAATTTAGAGTCTTTTTTATTTATAATTGTTTAGAAAATTAGGAATTTGCATGTAATAGTTTAAAAAATAAGCATGGATATAGTAGATGGCAACCGTGACCGGGTCCTCAGCCTCTCATCATTGGGATCCAAAGCGTTTGCGGCCGGATCTTCCTCTCATTGCTTGCGGCGAGTGTAAGCAGAAAATTGTGAAGGAGTACCGAGTGAAAAAAGAGGAAATCAACAAGGGTCGTATATTCTACAAGTGTCCGGACCATGAGGTGGGTTATTATTTACCCGCATTTGATTAATATGGTTTGCAGTGGGAGGGCACCAGCAGATGTAAAGGTTGGTACTGGGAGGAAGAGTACGTTCAGCATGTACGAAATTCTGTTGCACAGGAGGTTGCCGCTGAAGGTGATGAGGCAGTGAGTCAGCGGCAGCAGCCCATCCATGCTGATGAAGCGAATGATCTGTCTATTTTAGTTGGGATCGGACGCGAACTAATTATATTGCTTAAGTGCATTTTAGTTTTAGTTTTTTTAGTGCTAGCTGCGATTGTCTTCGTTGTAGTCAAGCTTGCTTGAATTAATCAATCATGTGATGTCATGAGTGTTGTGCAATAACATGAGAAACTACTAAGTGCATGGTTGTAATATTTAATCCAGATGTTGTCACGTAATTGGATGTATAATGTCAATCGCCGCTCCAAAGAGTTCATTGCTGGCGTGCACTATTTCTTAGGTGTGGCTGAGACAAGCAAGCAAGATGGTTTCATGTGCTTCCCATGCTCCGTCTGTAAGAATTTGAAGGAATATTCATGCTCAAGGACTCTTCATACGTATTTGTTGAAGTCGGGTTTCGTAACAAACTATATTTGTTGGACGAAGCATGGAGAAAGGGGGTTGTAATGGATGATGGTGAAGAAGGTGAAGAAGAATTGGCCCATACCGATATTATTGCTCAGTACGGTGCCTTCTATGATGATGCAGTGGGGGAAGATGGTGAAGAAGATGTAGCAGCGGCAGAAGATGTGGCAACTGATGTTGATGCTCTTGGTGATACTATTCGTGATGCACAAAGAGAATGTGAAAGTGACAAGGAGAAGGTCAAGTTCGAGCGCATGCTAGAGGATCATAGGAAATTGCTATATCCCACTGCTGAAGATGACCAAAATAAGTACTACACTGGAACTGCTGCAATGGAAGGTAAAGAATGGTACATCTGACAAGGCATTTGGGCAGTTATTGAAGATAATGAAAAAGATGCTTCCGAAAGCAAATGAATTGCCCACCACTACGTACGAAGCAAAACAGGTCATCTGCCCTTTGGGATTAGAGATCCAGTAGATACACGCATGTCCTAATGACTGCATCCTGTACCGTGGGGAGGAATACGAGAATTTGGATGCATGTCCGGTATGTGAAGCATCGTGGTATAAGATAAGGCGAGATGATCCTGGCAACGTAGAGGGTGAAGAACGTCCAAGCAGGAAGAAAATCCCTGCTAAGGTTATGTGGTATGCTCCTATAATACCATGCTTGAAACGTTTGTTCAGAAATGAGGACAATGCAAAGTTGTTGAGGTGGCATAAAGAAGACCGTAAGGTACACAATATACTAAGGCACCCAGCTGATGGATCCTAGTGGAGAGCGATAGACAGAGAATTCCTAGAGTTTGCAGATGAGTCTAGAAACTTGAGGTTCGCTTTAAGTACGGATGGTTTTAATCATTTTGGGGAGCAAAGCAGTAGTCATAGCACTTGGCCAGTTACTCTATGTATCTACAACCTTCCTCCGTGGTTATGCATGAAGCGGAAGTTCATTATGCGGAAGTTCATTATGATGCCGTTGCTCATCCGAGGGCCGAAGCAACCTGGCAACGACATCGATGTCTACCTGAGGCCATTAGTTGAGGAACTTCTACTTCTATGGAGCAAACCAGGCGTATGCGTGTGGGATGAGTACAAACAGGAACACTTTGAACTGCGAGCATTATTGTTCATAACAATCAATGATTGGCCAGCTCTAAGTAATCTTTTAGGCCAGACAAACAAGGGATATAATGCATGCACACACTGTTTTGAAGACCTTGATAGTTTATTTTTGAAAATGTGTCAGAAGGTCGTGTATGTTGGGCACCGTCAGTTTCTTCTCATAGGCCACCCAGTAAGAAAGAAAGGCAAACATTTTAAAGGTAAGGCAGACCACCAAACCAAGCCTCGTAACCAAACCGAAGATGATATACTCGAAATGGTGAAGGATACGAAAGTAGTATTTGGAAAGGGACGGGGCAGTGAACCTATTCCCAAAGACGCTTTGGGACACGCACCCATGTGGAAGAAGACCCATATTCTAGGAGCTACCCTACTGGCATGTCCTAGAGGTTCGCCATGCCATCGACGTGATGCACCTGACAAAGAACCTTTGTGTGAACCTGCTTGGATTCATGGGTGTCTACGGAAAGCCTAAGGATTCACTTGAAGCACGACAGGAATTGCAGCGCATGAAAGAACGAGACAACCTGCATCCGGAGAAGACAAATGACGGGCGCCAGTACTTAAGCCCTGCTAGCTACACTCTTAGCAGAGAAGAAAAGGAAAGCATGTTTGAATGCCTTAACAGCATCAAGGTGCCATCTGGATTCTCCTCCAATATAAAGAGAATAATTAATGTGCCAGAGAAGAAGTTCCAAAACTTGAAGTCCCATGACTGCCATGTGCTTATGACCCAATTGCTTCCTGTTGCTCTAAGAGGAATTCTACCTCCACATGTACGTCTAGCCACCGTGAAGCTATGTGCATTCCTCAATTCAATTTCACAGAAGGCAATCAATCCAGAGGAACTTTCTACTTTGCAGAATGATGTCGTTCAATGTCTTGTCAGCTTTGAGTTGGTGTTCCCTCCATTCTTCTTTGATATCATGACACACCACCTAGTTCACCTGGTCAAAGAGATCATTATTCTCAGTCCTGTGTTCCTACACACCATGTTCCCATTTGAGAGGTTCATGAGTGTCCTGAAAAAATATGTTCATAACCGTTCTCGGCCTGAAGGAAGCATCACCCAGGGCTATGGAACAGAGGAGGTCATAGAGTTTTGTGTGGACTTTATTCCAGACCTTGACCCGATTGGCGTTCCTGAATCGCGACACGAGGGCAGACTCAGTGGCAAGGGAACACTAGGGAAGAAAACATATATCGGTACAGGAGACGATTACTTCGATAAAGCACACTACACAGTTCTACAGAACTCCTCATTGGTCGATCCATATATCGAGGTACATAAGGATTTCCTTCGATCCGAGTGGCCCGGGAAGAGTGAAGCTTGGATTACACGCCAGCACATGCAAACCTTCGGCGATTGGTTGTGAAAACAATGTCAGGGTGATGACAACATAGATGAGCAGCTTTATTTGTTGGCCAGACAACCATCATGGCATATCAGCACGTACAAAGTGTTCAAGATCAATAGGAATACATTTTACACAGTAGCCCAAGACAAAAGGAGCACCAACCAAAATAGTGGTGTACGCGTGGATGCAACGGATCCAAATGTGAACAAACAAACATATTATGGCCGCATACATGACATATGGGAACTAGACTACGCACCTAATTTTAAAGTCCCTTTGTTCCGGTGTAAATGGGTCAAGATGACTAGTACCGGAGGTGGGGTAATAGTTGACAAGGAGTATAAGATGACATCAGTGGACCTCAATAATATTGGGTACAAAGATGAACCATTTATCCTTGTCGCGGATGTGAGTCAGGTATTCTATGTGAAAGACCTATCTATAAAACCAAAGAGAGGGAAAAATGATAATAAGTCGATCGTCAACGAGCCAAAACGCCACATAGTTCTTTCAGAGAAAAGAAACATTGTCGGAATTGAGGACAAGTCAGACATTTCAGGTGATTATGAAAGGGATGACCGAATTCCGTCATTCAAAGTAAACAAAGGCCCAAGCATTTTGTTAAACAATGAGGAAACTCCATGGTTAAGGAATAATCATAACCAAGGGACATATGTCAAGAAGTTCACAGTTGTACCCGCTAAATAGTGGGTTGTTGTAAAGATATTATGTAATAATTAATTAATTAAGACTTTATTTGATGATGGATTTATATATATATTTAGTAGTGATCATTTATTTATGTGCTCCTTTAGATATGAATTATCAAAATACATATAAGAAAAAATAGTATATACAAAATTCTAAATATTAGTAACATTTATATTTAATATTTACAGAAAAACAAAAAGATACTAAAATTTAATATTTTCTTTTGTAAAGTAAAGCAAAAGAATCCCATACTAATTTTTAAAAGAAAGTATATCAAATATTTAATTTTCTGTTCAATTAGAAATATTTAAGATATATTTAAAAAGAAAACTAAATTTAAAAATCTAAACTATTGCATCTGTCGGGTAGAACGAAATTGGGCAATGATTTTTAGGTTATAAACAATAGATTAACGTCCAAATGATGTGAAAATAAATTTTCTATTGAAAGCCAACAATTTTTTAATTTAAATTTAACATTATATTTTTGTATTAACAAAATATGAATGGTTATTTACATTTATATTTGTTATTATAAAAAAGAAAAGAATTTATGCTACAAAATTTTTTACTATACAATAAGGTCAAAGAAAATATAACTGTTATTTTTAAGTAATTTTATGCCTAATGTTCAATTTACTATGCAATTAACAAGAATTCCAACATATTTAGTGAAAACTTAATACAAAACCAAAATACTGGAAACCCAAAACCGTGGCGGGAAAGGACCCTTTAGTCCCGGGCGGTGGCACCAACCGGGACTAAAGATCCCTTTAGTCCCGGTGCGTATGCCCGCCCGGGACTAAAGGTCCAAACCTTTAGTCCCGGTCCGTCTTACGCACCGGGACTAAAAACCCTTTAGTCCCGGTGCGTAAGACGACTCGGGACTAAAGGCCCCCAGGGTATATAGGGCACAGCGCCCTCCAATCTTCCCAGATCGACGTCAGTTGCGCTGCCGTCTCCGTCCGCACCGCCCTTGGCCTCCATCGCCGTCGTCCTTGCCACTCCCTTGCGCCCGCTGTGTCCTCGCCGTCGAGCTCTGCGCCGCCCTCGGCCTCCCTCGTCGTCGTCCTCGCTATGCCCTCGGCCTCCCTCTGCCCTCTGCGACGTACGACGTCGTCCTCGCCACCGTCGAGCACCTCTGCGCCGTCGTCAAGCTCGTCGAGAGCCGGCCTCCGTCCTCGTCGCCGTCAAGCCTCTTGCGGATACATGGGTGTATGCCGAGTCTCGAGTGATGAGTGATTGTGAATGAGTTTGATGCGCATGTTCTTTGGCTTGTGTTGTGCAGGTGTCGAGCATGGAGACAGTGATCAAAGGCAAGGTGAAGGTCAAGTAGAGACGTGCCGTGCCGACGGACCGGGAGCGGTGAAGGGCGGACGTGAGGCTTGGACTGAGGGACCGGTGGCCTGAGGATCAGCTGTGGTGGCTGACAGCCTGGGACAGCGACGAGCAGAGACTTGCGGGGCACGGTGTTGCTCAGGTCGAGGACCTAGGGACACATGTCGGTGGACGGGGTGCACGGGCGGTGCATCCCCTCTACGGCGCCGGTTTCACTACAACGTTTTTCCCCTTTAGCATCAACGAAAATACGTTGTAATAAGCCTATTTTGGTTGCAATATGAGCAATTGCAACCAAACCATTTCGTTAAATGGTGTTGAGTAAAGCCCGGTGGTATTAACCATTTCGCCACGACTGTCTTTTGGTGGTTGCAGGAGGTTACGTATTGCAACACATTGAGGCGTTGGAATGAGCATCTAGCGCCACGCTCGAGTTGGTTGCCATGCATCCTATCGCAACCACATCAGGTGATGCCAGATGTTTCAATTGCACCATCTATAAGCGTTGCAATATGTAAAATGAAGCGTTGCAAACATGTTGTATTGCGACACCCCAATTATGGTTTCTACAGGGACAACCCCTCTATTGCCACAAACTGGAAGTGGTTGTTATATGTGGGTTCCTATGTTGCCACAAAATGGATCTAGGTGCAATAGGGGTGCCCTCTCTATTGCTACCAAGTGTGTTTGGAGGCAAGAGGTGGGACACTCTATTGCCACATAACACGATTGGTTGTTACATGTGATCTCCTCTATTGCTTCCAAAAACATTTTGGTTGAGTAAAGTTCGTGCCTCTATTACCGCCATGATAAACTGGTTGCAGCATGTGTATCTCCCTTTGTTGCCACGACTCGCTGTGACATCGAAAAAAGTAGGTTGCAACTTGTGTACCTCCCTTTGTTGCCACGATCTGTTGTGACATCGAAACAAGTAGGTTGTGATAGAATAAATTATCTTTTGCAACGAATGGTGTCGCTTTTATTATTTTTGTACATACTGCCACGTGTCACCAACAATTAAAAATAATTTTATATTATAAATCATAACAATTAAACAATCAAACATGCATCAAAACCCAATTTAACCATAAAAGTAGTAATCAAATTATAGCACACCACATACTTAAATGTTTCGCACTCCATCCACACCACACATGTAGCACTTTCCTACAAAAGTTTGCGACCACCACACACACACTCCTCCACTGGTCCAAAGAAATCTAAATGGCGACTTGATACGATCGAAATAAATATCATCCTAGGCTAATTGATATGAAATGAAGCACTTCATCAGCACTCCCATCACGTGATCAGCAAGATGATGACTCCAAGACGATCCCATCACTTGTCGCTCCATCGCAAAGCCTTTACCTTCCTGGATAGAATGAATGACATATGTTTTAGCATCAAGTAAACTAAAATTAACATTAAGGGTACATAGCAGCAGACAGTAAACCAAAGTTTTCATTATTGATCATAAACTTTTATGATTTGCTCATCAAAAAATTATATGAATTGACCATCAAAAAATTATCAGAATGACAGCATGTAATGAACTCAACTATAAACACTTTAACAGCTGAAACAGAAACAATCACCTGCTGGCTTCTTGCTGGTGTTGTCATTTCGTTTCTTACTAGGTTGCTGCTTCAACTACTGTAGAGTAACGAATCTGCTCGCGGCTGCCTTAGATGGTTCATTTTTTCCAGCTCTAGCACTTCTTGTTTGCCGAGCGATAATTGTCCTTTCTTGAGAATCCTCTAGGTTGCCTTCAGGCTCCTTGTCCTGGGAACAAATTAGATGCAAGGATAAAATTAATTAGGCACCATTTTGTGCAGTATTATATGATAGCATTAAAAAGTTGTCAATTCAAAGTCAACCTGATTTGAGTCCACTAACATCTCTGAGGTAGGGTCATCAACATGAGTACTTGTGTTGTCTCCAACAGTCATCTCCTCTGCAATTGCAGTGATATTGTTGTTTGGCTGGACAAATAGAGATGGTTAGTTATAGACCCAAAGGAAATAAAGTCATTCAATGACTAGGTTTTACAAATTAACATTTTGCATTACTAGTACCTGCTGCAACACTGGCTGAGCTTGTCCTGCTAGCAATGCTTGGATCTCTTGCCTAAAGGCTTCTTTATCAGCCTCCCTTGCACTCATAATTTCTTGAATTTGTCCTGCATAAAATGCCCTTTGAGCTTCCCTTTCAGCTGCCAATTCAGCTGCCCTGTCAGCTTCTCATGCTTGCATTTGTTGTTGTAGCCTGTCAAATTCTTCCATGAGCTGGAGGTGTTCTTCATGCTGTTGCTGTTCCCTACGATTTTGTTCCTCGCGTTCCGCATTCAGCAGCTGCCTTCTAGTTGGGTTTTTTGCAAGGTACCCATTGCCATGCAACTTTTTGGATTTGCACTTTGTCACTTCCTTGTATGCCTCCTGGAAAAGCTCGTTCCTCTCATTTAGTGAAAGGAAGTTTCCCTCTGCCTTTGATTCCTTATCATAAATAATCCTCCTTGCTGTATCCTAAAATTTACAAGGCACAGATGAAGGAGTTAGTTGATGACGACATTGCAGGAACTCTCTACTTGCATGCACTACAAACTTATGCACAAGTTCATTGGGAACTTACATAGACTTCTTCAGATGATTGGTCTTTCCATGCCCCATTCTTAGTGTGAGTAATGTACCAAAGGTCCAAGTCATTGGGCTCCTCACCAGTTAATGGGTCTCTCTGATATGACAAGAATAGAACAAATTAGTAAATCATGCAGTAAGAAAGCTTGTAGATGTGCTTCTCTAGTTATTACCTTCTCATAGCTACACTGAGAAAAAGGCTTAGAGCCTGACAAATGTGTGGTCTTTTTCTTGGATCGATTCCCAGCGTTCTTCATGTTCTTTTCCTACAGAATGCAATTTGAACAAACATCTTATTAATGAGTTAGACATCACCATTCTTCCTAATTTGCTAATGTTAAGAATAGTCAGAATGTGAAACAAACCTGGAACTTTGCACTTTTAAAATACTTCAACAAATAGTGCCATTCTACAATGTCCAATTCTTCAGGCATATGGCTCATTCTCTCCTCGTAGCTGCTGTATGCCTTAGCTGTAGCACTTAACGTTGCACGCTACCCTTTGTAACGCTCTTTAGCAATTGCCCATATCTTCATCTTTGAATCATGTGCATCCTCAAGGTCCCACCTAGCCTATTATATAATTACAAGGACATGCAAATACTTGGTCAGTTGTTACGCTATTGTATAATTAAAATGTATACACAAGCAAATAATGTTACCAATATGTCAGATGCTATTGATTGTTTTACATCATCATGGATATCTTTCCATGTTCTCACTCTAATGAGTGGCGCCCTCTTCCTTGTAAACATCACTATTTCATCAGTGAACGTGCGCGCGTTCTCACCTACCGCTCCTCCGAGTCTGGAGAACTCAACATGGAGCTTCTGATTGCCAGCCTTGTGTCTCTTGGAGAGTGCCTTTAAGCATTTTAGGGTACCACGTCCTCTTTTCTTCCAATTTTCTGAGCCTATTCCATGGAAACAAGAGGTTACAATTGATATTAAACGACAGCAGTTGAGGGTACCACTCCTTCTTTTCTTCCCATTTTCTGATCCTATTCCATGTAAACAAAATGTTACAAATTGATATTAAACGACATATTGCCTAAGCTCAGAGCTAAGAGATCAAAGAAAATTGGTTTCTCTTTATGCCTCAGAGCTTAGAGATCAAAGAAAAATACCTTGAACTGATCTAAAACGCCGAGCATGAGATGGTCCCTTCTCTGTTGTTGATCGGTTGCTGTCTTGACTGGAATGTATCTGATTGCTAGGATCCTTAAAAGCATCTGCATACAATATTGTCACATGATCAGCTAGCATAATTAGAACTTTGCAAAAGAATTGTAATTTGTTTGGCAATTAGGATAGGGATATTACTGATGTCATCAAGATCTCCTTGAACCTTCAACCATTCTATGAATGTATTGATTGTGTCCTCCCTGTATATATCTTGTAACTCTGAAAAAGAACAATAATATGAGTGCACATTTCAAAATCCATATATATACACACAAGGGATTTTTTTTTATCTCACCCAAGGCTTCGTCCTTGGAATGCAGATAAGCTAGCCAATCTTTGTAAGCATCTAAATCAAAAGCTTTGTCTTCTTCATCATCAGAGGTACCTTTCTTCTTTTTGATGGGTGTTATGGCAACACATAGTTCTGCTGCTGGATTCTTTGAAAAAACTAATCTAATCTCTCTCTCATCCTGGCAACTATCTACCATGTATGATGCATCAACATCGTATTCAAGTTCATTTAGTGTTGCTGAGTCAGGATCATCAACAGTTCTCTTCTTGAAATACATGTAGTCCCTGGACCCATACCCTAGTTTTGATTTCAATGTTGTTAAGTTACCTAGATTGATTTCTCTCTTGTCAATAGAAAATACCCTATAAAACTGTTCTCCCTCTTCAGTCCCCTTGCAGACAACATGTATTGTCCATCTATCTTCCATGCTGCATATTAAGCGATGACACTTACATTAAATCGGTAGCATAGAATGGTAGAACACACTACTGAAAATATTAATAGGAACATTGCATAGGGATCACATTTACTTATTACTCAAATATAAGTGTCATAGACCTAGCTCATGCTAATTAATAACAACAAGATCCATAAGATTCTCTACTTGCATTCACAAGATCATGTCACAATACTTACTGCAGATGCTTTTAGTTTAATCCTAGCAAACAAATCTAATACATTCCAAAGAAAACTAATACAACAACGACCCTGTTAATTACGTACCTGTTCTCGATCTTGTCCTGAGACGAAGGTACTTGTGGATCTTGGCTGTCATGGATTGTGTCGTCGTTGGACAAACTCTTTTCCCGAAAGAGCGAAGTCGTCGCCTTACATCTGGTGGGCGCGACCATGGAAGGTGCAGTCGTTGGTGTCACCATGGTTGTAGGCAGCATCGCCGACGCAGGTGTGCGCAGCATTGTCGACGACGAGGGGGTCCCCCTTGTCGCGTCGCTCGACGTCGGCATCTAGGCCGGGAGATGGGAAGACGATCGAAAACACAGTGTGGTGGCGGCGGCGTTGTCTGTGGAACCCTAAACGAGTGAAAAGTGATTAATTAAGATGGGATTTGAGGAGTGGGCCTATATATCAACGCGGCTGTTCAGCTTAAACGTGGTCATTGGCGCGTTAGTTTGGCACTCTTGCTAAATAATTTCGGAGGGAAAAAATGGCGCCACTTTTGGTTCCCACTCATCAGCGCGCCGGCTACAAAATTTGGAAAGAAAAAAATCAGGTGTGCTTTCGTATCTTCTTGCTTTTGAACATAGGCAAGCGTTTGTAGTTAGTTGCTGGCGGTCATGACGTGATCTTCTGGCCAAGTTTAGTTTCGGAAATTTCCAAAAACAACTGACTAAGAAAATGCGCTAAAATTTATATTTTAGGATGTGCCCCGAAAACACTTAATAAAATCAATGTTCGAGGGGAAAAAAGGGTTGCATTATCCAGCCTTTTTTAGATGGGCAAGGAAAAGCATTTGCAGCTAGGCCCCAGAAAGGCAGATATGCACACCATAGACAATAACTGCATAAAGTCCAACTACCTAAAGTTCAGCATGGCACTGTCCGAATCCCATCATACAAGAAAACCAAAAACTAACATCTTGGAAGGGCCATGACATCAGTACACCTAAAGTTCAACTACCTGCATACAGACCGCAGGTATATAACAACCTAAGCTTGCATTAGTTCTAACTAACTACCAGATCAGATAACATAGTTCTTTCATTATTTAATACACTACCAGCAGCACATAAACTGCACAACAGAAGCTTCGTAGACCAGAGTTACTTCTTCTTCTTCATCTTCTCTTCCAGACCTTTCAGCACACTATGCTCCATGTCGTCGTACAGTGTCTCGAAGCACGTTTCAAGGTCACTTCACATCTTGTAGGCCTGGCTAATGACCTGCTGCTTTGCTTCGGCCTTTGCTGCATGAACCATCTCTCGCAGCAACTTTACAGAAGAAGACTTCTTGGTCTGCTCAAATGGTTCCAGCACGCTGTACTTGAAGTCAACCAAGAGGTTCTCTAAGGAGTCATCAACTGCATAGGACATCTTCTTTGTGCGTCGCTTTAGCTTTTTATTGACATCGTTTTCAGCTGTCTCAAACAGCCAATGCGCCATGGAAGCAGCATGTTCGAGTTCATCCACTTTCTCCTGCTCGTAGAAGACAAACGATGAATCTTGCACATCACTGTCATAGGGTACCTGCAGGTCACCATTAACCAAAATAAGCATTTGAGCCCCAATGTCAGTCCACCAGCGACCATTGACCCTAAATAGTTAACGGAGAAGCTATATAATTAACCATTGACCACTGTCTCAAATAGTTACCTAACAATAGTATCTGTGTATTTTCAAATATCTGTGTTATATTGTGCTTTGAAGGCAAGTTATTGAATCCCTATCCATAAACATAATTAAAATGGCATGCAACAAAATCATAACATAGAGCATTTTATGAGACACTTAACAACACAGCTTGCAACATTTTTGGAGCATATATACATGAGCTACAAATAACAAGAATATGCATACATTTGCATAACAGAAAACACCCTTTTTCATTGCCGAGGAGGGGAACGGCAGAACTGACCTTCTTCTTCCCATTGTTGCTATGGTTAGGGTTCTTCGACGACTCCCCTTTGGTCTTTTTCTTCACCGGGGTTTGGGTTGAACTCACCCCTTTGATGCGCTTAACCTGGGGCACACGCACCTCCTCATAATCTTCGTCGTCGGAGGAGAGTACGATGAGCTCGCCGTACTTGGCCTTCGCTGGCGAACCCATGCTCGCCTAGAGTTAAATTGGCATTGACAAATTAAATCAGGCAGAGGATTGGGGAAGGGGGGGAGGTTGACCTAAACATACTCAGATTAGCCCCAATGTCAGTCCGTCAGCGACCATTGACCCTAAATCCCGGCACTACGGCTTCCCCCCAAATAAAACCGAAAACCCTAAATCAGAAAGGGGGAATTTTGCGCGTACCTTTTTCAATGAGGACGGCGCCCCTTTGCCACGCGTGGACCCTCTGACAGCACCATTCTTCGTTGCCGTGGACGCAACCTTCATCGCTGTTGGGGCTGCCATATCGCCATCGTCGGAGTCGGAGTGGACAACCAACATCTGGCGCATGGGGGCAAACTGGCCCTTCTCGTTGCGCTCCTGATTGCGGGCTTGCTTGGCGCGCTTTCCGCCGGCCATCGTCACCGGCGTCGGGGTGGCCTCGCATCGCGTCGCTTGTTCGGGTCACGGGAGACCGTCACGGGATGGGGAAGGAGAAGGGAGTGGCGAGACTGCGGCAACTTAGTCCACTCACTTGGACGTCTTCAAGTGTTCATGCAAATGGGCCGGCCCATTCAACGTAGCAATGTTCAGGCGTGCATGTGGTTTCGAGTACAACAGACCAAACGCATTAGTACCACCTCGCAAGTTCACACAGAGCAAACGCTGCTTAAAAGCACAAGCCAGCGCGCTGCCTCGAACTCACTATAACAGAAACCTATTGACAGCTTTGTTGGGATCCTGTTTGCGGTTGATCCTGTGATCCTTCTTTCGGTTGAGCCTAGCAGAGCCCGTGGCCCACATGCTGCAAATTTTTTTCTTGTGTACAATTTTATTTTGATTATCATGTGCCTAAAATAAGTTAATCTTTTCAAATATTTTGTTTTGTGCAAAATTTATTTTTGAATATCATTTGCCTAAAATAAGTTAATCTTTTCAAATATTTTGTTTTGTGCAAAATTTATTTTTGAATATCATTTGCCTAAAATAAGTTAATCTTACACAGTACAACTACTACTTCAGTACTACTACTACTATATACTACTACAACAACTACTACTACTACTTACTACTACTACTACTAGCACTACTACTACTACTACTAGCACTACTACTACAACTACTAGCACTACTACTACTACTAGCACTACTACTACTACTACTAGCACTACTACTAGCACTACTACTACTACTACTAATACTACTACTACTACTAGCTACTACTAGCACTACTACTACTACTAGCACTACTACTACTACTACTACTAGCACTACTACTGCTACTACTGCTGCTGCTGCTACTACTGCTGCTGCTGCTACTACTATTGCTGCTACTACTACACTTCTAGTTACTATAATTATTTGTTGATTTTGTAAAGGAAAAATGAAATAAATACCTAAAGTCCATAGAAAATTCTAAAAGTTTGCATGGGCATATAGTTTAGGTGTGTTATGATGAGGAAAAAGTATGAACCAATTTTGAGAAAGTGGTCATGGACATGCTTACAAAGGCACCCATCTCTCTCACATGTCCTAGTCACTATGCAAAGAGGTATAGAGGGATATGGGGATGTGTAGCACAACTCTCCCCAAAACCACTTTTAGCTTTTTTGGGATGTTTATGTAGCTGACTTCTTTTGGGCTGTCGAGATCGTCCCGGGAGCCTCCGCCGCTCGTGCCCGCCACGCCGAACCACGTCCGACGTTCAAACGTTGACGTCATCCCGGGAGTCTCCGCTGCTCGGAAACGCGACGTCGGTTCACGTCAGAAGAACAACCATCAAAGTCGTTCAAGGAGCCGATCCACACCCGGCGTCGAGTACGTACATGATTAAGTCTCCTTCTCTTTGTAGCTACATACATAATATAGATGTTTGTTACTAATTTAGTCCAGCCGCCAGACATGCGATGCCCGGCCACGCCCGGCCAGACGCCGCCGGCCACGCGTCGCACGAATCAACGTCGACTGGGCACGTCCGGCCAGTCGCACAAACACTCTTGTCTAAAACATACACTATGTTACAAATACATATTGTTTATTTTTATCTATATCCCAAAATAAAGCCGTAGCGTTAGCACGGGCATTATACTAGTGATGTTGTGTGCACCGGGGCATTTTTTGGACAAAGTTTACCTATTACTATAATTTTTTGTTGATTTTTTAAAGGAAAAATGAAATAAATACCTAAAGTCAATGCATGGTCAATATTTGTCAAATGACGGCAGGAATCTTTGAGGGTGGGGCCCACACATAATTTGAGCCATGAAAACAGGGGCACGCCACTTCACTTCCCCAACCGCGGGAGATTAGCACCAATCTGTCGCATCATCTTCCCTCTCTTCTCCCTCGACGAACTCGCCGCGCAACAGCCATTGGCGACATGGCCGGCGTTCGCAAGACCCGCTCCCGCAACTGCTCTCCCCGAACCCCTGCTGCGCCCACCAGAGCTTCGCCGGCATCAATGCACCACTCCATCAACCAGAACCGCGACAGCAGGGGAAGGTTCGTGAGCAAGACGAGCGGGACGCCGCCGGCGATTGGGAGGTGCAATCTCATGGTGGGGTTTGCGGTGGTGGCTCCAAGTTTTCCCGATGTTCCTCCTGGCCTCACGTTGCGCGACCGCGACGCGAATCGGATCCAGGCGGCGACACAGCCTCCCTCCCTCCAGAAACCCCAGGTTGGTAGGGTTTTCTTGGTCTACTGTTGATCCTATGCAAGTGCAGATTTGGTGCTTTATTTTCCAGTTTCGAATCTATTTGATGTCTATCATTTATGTGGATATGATTTAGTGCCTATAGGATTGTGATCTAGATTGGATTAGGGAGATTGAATCTGTTATGAAGAAAACCCCAATCTATTTGAATTCTTACTATATATGGTATAAGTAAGGATTAATTTATAAGTGCTGCAGAATTGCTTTGAATTCTTACTATATATTGGAAAGGAAGGATTAATTTATAAGTGCTGCAGAATTGCTTTGAATTCTTACTATATATGGTATAGTAAGGATTAATTTATAAGTGCTGCAGAACTACTTTGAATTTTTTCTATATATGGTATAGTCAGAATTCTCACTATCATAATTTAGCACTTGTAATCATTCATGTTAAATTGACAGTCCTATATATAGTCTACTTGGAATTGTTTGTTGATTAAATGAGCATTTGCATTACTCCCTGTTTCAGATTCTAATTGAGAGTCTAATTTTGTTTATAAAGGTTCCTGTTCCTGAACACCCTAATGTGTTCATTGTCAATTCAAAGATTGCAATCCATTGCACATTTTGTCACGAGAGCGACGAAGAGACCGAACCCTATCCCATCCCGAGGAACAGGGAGGTAATATGGCTCCTCTATAGCTTAAGTATTGGTTAGTTGCTGCATGGCAATGTTAATGGATGAAGTATATGCTAACTTGCCCCAATTTGAACTGACAGCTCAAGAAATTGGGTGAGAAGATGCGAGTCTGGCTGAAGCGCAAGTACCAACATAGGGAAGAGGTATTCACCATCCCCGAAGACGATGGCGGCGGCTCCTTGTCCTCCTCCGGATCCTCCTCCATGTGATGCAAGTGAAGAAGATGGTGGCCTGTGTCTCTAGCTTTTGTTGAAATGAAGTTCATGTAGTGGTCTGTAGCTAGGATTAGACTAAGTAGTTGACAATTAAGTTATATTCAGTTAAATATTTTGTGAACATGCATGATCTGGGCGAAGCTGATAAGTATATTCAGTTAAGTATTTTGTCAAAATTTGGGCTACTGCACTGGAGCATGCATGCACTTGCATGGAGGGATATTGCATGCTGCAAGTTTCATGGTTTCCTACAAATGTTGCAGAGTCAGATTTGGGGATATTGCATGTCAGTATGTTTCATGCTCCAAGTTTATAATCTCGCCGATTCCAACAAACAGTAGTACTTTTTATTTGCTGTATATTTGGACATGGAGTTTTCTATTCAAATAATTTGGGTACAAAAAACACTTAAAATTCATTTTAACAATATCCTAATAAATGCAGCTGTTGGAAATAACTTTTGGACAACAAGTCTACTAAGAGACCTGATAAACTATCATGAAGTAATTTATGCTTAAGTATATATGAATTTTGGATGTACGTTATACTATTTAAATTTATATTAGCGTTGTATAATGAACTATGTAATTTTATGTTTTTACGTTTAGTTTAGGAAATTTCCAAAAACTTTCAGCTAGCTGCAAAAAAAAAAATAAAAAAATGACCTAAACCAAGGATCGAACCCAGCAGCTCAAGTACGTTTAGTTTAGGAAATTTCTGTCTATGTTTAGGAGGTGAAACAATATCTAAACCTGGCCGCCACTAGTATGTACGCACGTCTTGGCGCCGCCAATCGAAGCAACTTCAATTCATCGTCGATCTGGATTGCGAAAGGAAAATTTTGAAGGTAACTCGATCAACAATAATCTACATCTATGCGCGGCCAACTTAGTGTCTCATATGCCCTAGTTCATGCATGCTATAGATCATGATCGATCTCGTCTATATGCAGATTTGAATGTCATCAAACGAAGATAGGAGTTGGATGCGCTTGCCTCGACATTAAGAGGAGTGGAAGGCCAAATTCCGAACTTTTGTTGAATCCTTTGGCACATCAGCAAATCTGACTGGTGGATCTATTATGTGCCCATGTTCTCAATGTCAATGCATGACAAGATTTAGTGATGTGTTTCAAATCCATCTTCATTTAGTTTCTAAAGGGTTTGTTGATTGTTACATCAATGAATTTGAATGACAACAAACTTCTTCATCAAATGAGGGACGTGTCAATCCTGATCTGAATCCAGATATAACAGAACTTGAAGATGTTGTAGGCAATGATGAAGCAATACCCCCTTATTTTGGAGAGGACGATGAAGAAGACATAAGCGATGACCCTGCTGCCACTAATACTATGATTAGAAACATTATCAGTGCCTCTATACATGGAGAAAGCCATGATGATGACAAACCAAATAAGGATGCAGAGATATTTTTGAAATTATTAGAGGAGGCTAAGAAGGAATTGTATCCAGGATGCAAAGAGGCAACTAAGGTTTCTTTTATCGTGCAACTTTTTCAGATAAAGTGCATGTATGGTATTAGTAACGCATGTTTGGAGGCCATACTCAAACTGTTCTCAAGGATTCTCCCAGAAGGCCATTGTATCCCTGACTCCTTGGATAAAGTGCAAAAGGTGGTTCGAGATCTAGGCTTGGACTATGTCAAGATACACGCCTGCAAGAATGATTGTGTGTTATTTTTTAAGGAAAATGAAAATCTGCAGGAATGCCCCACATGTGGGGAGTCTAGGTGGAAAGTTGTCGAGAACTCCTCCAATGGTGCTACTATCAAGAAGCGGCTTCCAGTGAAGATCCTACGCTACTTTCCTCTTATTCCTCGGCTACAAAGAATGTATATGTCGAAGAGCACATCGGAGGACATGCAATGGCATAAGAAAGAGAGGGTCAATGATCGAAAAATGCGTCACCCTGCTGACTCGAAGGCATGGCAGCACGTGGATAACAAATATAGGTGGTTTGAAAAAGAAGCTCGTAATGTTAGGCTGGGTCCTGCTTCAGATGGCTTCAATCCCTTTGGGATGCAAAGTACAACCTACTCCGTATGGCCTGTTGTCTTAATACCTTACAATTTGCCTCCTTGGTTGTGTCAGAAACAATCAAACTGGATGATGTCAATGTTGATCACTGGTCCGAAATCTCCTGGAATGGATATTGACGTATATTTGAGGCCTCTTATATTAGAGCTCAAGGTGCTTTGGGAAGAAGGTGTTAGAACATGGGATGCACAAACTAGGAAAAACTTTAGATTACGTGCTATTTTACTTTGGACAATTAATGACTTCCCAGCATATGCTGTGCTGTCTGGTTGGAGCACGAAAGGAAAGTTTGCATGCCCATATTGCCACAAAGATACTGATTATTTATGGTTGAAGCATGGGAGAAAGCACTGCTACATGGCCAGTCGACGTTTCTTACCCTTGGACCATATTTGGTGCCAGAACATGGTCAGCTTCAACAACATGGTCGAAACCAGGGAGGCACCAGTACCACTGACTGGTGCACAGGTACTTGAGCAGTATGAAAATTTTGAACAAGTGAGTTTTGGAAAGACATTGACCAAAAAAAGGAAGCGCGATGATGATGAAAGATGGCACAACTGGAGGAAGAAGAGTATTTTTTTTGAGCTCCCATACTGGTCTTCTTTGCTCATTAGGCATAATTTGGACGTCATGCACATTGAGAAAAATATATGTGAATCCATATTAGGCACTCTGCTAGAATTGGATGGTAAGTGTAAGGATGGGGAGAAGGCCCGGCTTGACATGCAACAACTAGGGATAAGACCAGATCAGCATCCTGTGATCAAGAAAGATAAGTATACCTTGCCAGCAGCCTTGTACAAGTTAGATATGGATGAGAAGGAAAATTTATGCAAATTTCTATATGGAGTGAAAATGCCTGATGGGGTCTCCTCCAATATAAGAAGATGTGTAGACCTAAAAGCATGTAAGGTGTCTGGCTTGAAATCTCATGATTACCATCTAATTCTACAGAAACTGTTACCCTTAGTGGTGCGGAGGATTTTGCCACAACAAGTTGTCGTTGCATTGATCCAGCTTAGTAATTTCTTCGATGCACTATGTTCCAAGGAGCTGGTGGAAGCAGACTTGGACAAACTTAGTACTACAATTGTTGATACTCTGTGCCGACTTGAGATGTTATTCCCACCTTCATTTTTTGATATCATGCTGCATTTGCCTATTCATCTAGCTGAAGAGGCTAAACTTGGAGGGCCCATTTGTTATAGATGGATGTACCCAGTGGAGCGGTACCTACGTACTGCGAAAGGATATGTGAGGAACAAGGCGCACCCGGAAGGATCAATAGCCGAGGGATACATACTCGAGGAGTGCCTTACATTTTGCTCTAGATTCTTGGACATGGACACCAAACTGAATCGTGCTGATCGTCATGAAAGTGTTGCCGTGAATGAGCCAGGTCAGAGCGTATTTGCTGCAATGGATTATAAGAGGAGAGGACAGACTGCCCAACTCCTTGAAAGAGATGAGATGCGGAAGATGAAGCACTACATAATTTCTAATTATGATGACGCTAAACCATTCATCGAGTAAGTTTTACATTTATTTATTAAACACAACAATATTTTTAAATATTATAATTTATACTTACATTATTAATATAACTTTTCTATATGCAGTGAGCATAAGCCAGAACTGGAGCTACGTGGTGGTACAAGAAATCTTAAAAAGCGACACGAGGAACAATTTGTAAGGTGGTTCGAGGGCAAGGTCAGAGAGAAATATGCCAAAGGGGAAGTAAGTGCCGAGATGTTTGCACTTGCTGACTGGACTGACAACCGAGCTCGTATATTGCATAGATGCCATATCAATAATTGGCTATTTCGAACTGTTGACATTGAGAAAAGCCTCGTAACACAAAACAGTGGTGTGCTTGTCAAGGGCGACCCTAGTACTGGTAACATGTGCTGGTATGGGGTGATTAAAAGAATGATATCACTAGAATTCCCTGGACAAAAGGAAGTTATTTTGTTCGAGTGTGACTGGTATGATGTGCCTGCTGCCAGTACAAGCAGAGGAAGAGGATACAATAAGGATCAGTTTGGGGTTATTGATATCGATACTACTCGGAACAGGTATGAGAATGAACCCTATATTCTAGCGACACAAGCAGAACAGGTGTTTTATGTGGACCTGGTAAACAAACCTGGTTGGAGAAGTGTTATTGCAATGAAACCTAGGGACTTGTATGCCATGCCTGAATTAGAACTGGAGGACTCAATTGATGTGGGTATTCAAGGCACAAATGATTTACTCGGTGGACAAGAGGATTTGACAACAAATTGGACAAGATCGGACAAGGAAGGCACAACCGGAGATGTATCTGTTATTGCTCAGGTGCAGGCTGAAGCAGTTGATGAACCAGACCATGTGGCCTTATTAGATGACGATGAAGATGAGGAAGATGACACGTACATAGAGGATGGAGTTGTTGCACCAATTGTTTCTGAGGAAGAATTTAGAGATGATGACTTTTTTATTTGATTACTTATACGAATTTGTTTGGGTGTGAACAAAAAATTGTTAGTAATAATTTTTGTTTTGGATATCCATGAAAGGAAAAATAGAAACAATTGTATGATATAGCGTAAATAGTCTTTTTATTTAAAATCATAATACATCTTAACAAATTGTTCAGGGTAAAATTGTTCAGGTTTGGGAAGGAAAACGTGGCATGCGGATTGGGAACTGTCAACCTACCTATATATAAAGGAGAATAGAAATTAAAGTGCAACCAATTAAGACTTCGTTGCAATAAGCATATAACAGTTGCCACGACTGTGGACTATTATTACTACCACGCACAAATAGTGGCAATACGTATATATATTGCATCTCGCAGCAAGAAAGGATCCAATAGTCATCTAGCTTTTGCCACAAGCAACCAAAGCATGTTGCAACCTAAATCAATCATCGTGATTGTGCCCTTCATAAGCAACCAAAGATAATATGGTTGCCATATCACCACTCCTTTGCAACACACGTAATGCTAATGCAACCCAACATTGGTGTAGCTATTCATCGCACAAATTGCAACAGAAATCCTTAAAATGGGTGCATTATCATGCACTAGTTGCAACTACAAAAAACAATATCGCAACACAATAAAAGTGTAGCAATATGTACCCATATTACTACCAATTTAGTGTTTGGTTGTCAAAGGACCCCCCAATTGCACCCAAATTAGTGGTGTTGCCAAAAAGTTTTGTGGCTAGAGGGGAAAAACCTTGTAGTGTTTGGTGGTTGAGCCACAGAAAAACCACCGGGTGGACGGTTTCCAGGTATGGGCCACAAAACCTGGGGGTGCTGCGGGTTTGCCGAGTTTGGGCCACAAAACTCGGGCTGAGGACGGTTTCCAGGTTTGGGCCTCAAAACCTGGGCGCTGGCGGGTTTCTAAGTTTGGGCCTCAAAACCGGGGGTTGGACTTGAAGGCCTGATTTCCTGGTTTCGGCGACAAAACCGGGGGGCGGAGTCCGGGAAAAGGACAAGCAGAGCAGTGGCGGCACGTGGTGGCAATTGGTGAGGTTGCATCGAGGCAACGCTACCAGTTGTGCGGGCGTAGCCGTCGGATCAGCATCATCTTCGGGTTGGTCCAGGATAGCCTTAGGGTTTGGCTAGGTCGCTCTGTAAATACTTAGGGGTAGAGTGGGAATTAGAATTATGATAAGTAGGGGGAGACACCCACCTCCCAAATTATCTCAGTTATTTGCTCTTTTGCTTCTAGGGTTTCCTGTTCTCCCTATTCCCTGCTGTAGTGAACTGAGATCCACAGAGAAGACAATCATACCTCTGTGCCCGTGAGATTTTCAGGAAGTGAGACCGTAATCTCACTATTGTAGCGTGTGGTAGCCACACGGTTGCAAATTCATGGTTGTGATTCGCGTTTTGTTCGTGTTCTTCGCGGGTTGCTTTTCTCCACGTTTTTCCCGGTGATCGATCTCTCTACTCGGTGCGTCTTTTGCGAATCCGTTTGAACTGAGTTGTTCTAGATCGTGAGGCACTTCTTTCCACTGAAGGAAATCACTTCTAACCTCACGAGCTAGTAGATCGGTCAATTTTTGTTTCGGATCAGTTTTTGCTCCCTTAGCCCCGAATTCTTCCAATACACCGATTTGGAGTTAGGTTCGAGCCATGACCCTTTTGGGATAGCTCACTAACTTCCTTAGAACTCCTCATACCAAGTCTAAGCCTCAGTGCCTTTGATACGGAGGAGATCGGGTTGAATTCATGGAAGAACTGTGTTGTTTTGGGACCATCGAACGCTCTGTTCGTGAGCATCAGACGCTGAGTTCATACCATCGGAGCGTCCGTTGCCACGTGTTGTCTGACAGTGCGTTTAAAGGAGCATCGGACGCTGTCCATCGGAGCGTCTGTTGCCATCGGACGCGCCGGAGGTCTAGCATCGGACGCTAGGGTTTCACTGTAGCAGCATCCGATGCTAGTCCAATAAGGTTCCAGTAAGGGTCATTTTGCATCGGACGCTTCCGGTGCCTGACCATCGGACGCTGCCAGCATCCGATGATGTGTTTTCTGCGCTGTTTCGTTCGCGGTTCGTTCGTCCATTGTCGGTTTTGATTTCCGGCTTTTGCGTTGGGTTTCCAGAGTCGTGTAGTGTCTCGCTGTGCTTCTTGGAAGCATCGACCCTACCTCTAGGGTCGTGGACACTTGCGAGCTCTAGGGTTTTCTCTTGGGGTTGATTCTCGGGACAGTGGCAACAAGTTTCTGAAAAGAAATTTGAAGGTCCCATTCACCCCCCCTCTGGTCGCTTTCTGGTAGCACTTCCAATCCTTCAATTGGTATCAGAGCGGGTTAAGGATCTTCCACCTTAGCCGGTTCTAGATCCACAGAAGGCGACATGGATCGTGGTGTGGGCAAACCGCCGTTTTTTGATGGGACGAACTATGCATATTGGAAGATACGTATGTCGGCCTATCTTCAGAGCATGGGTGCTTCTGTTTGGGAGATTTGCAACAAGGAGGATTACGTTGTCTTGGCTGCTCGTGCTACTCAGCTGTAGATCAAGGAGCACGATGCCAATATCCGAGCTCGTAACGCTCTTTTCTCCTGTTTGAGCATGTCCGAGTTTGATTGAGTTTCTCACCTCCTCACGGCTCGTGAGATTTGGGCGACCCTCATGCGCTTTCATGAGGGAACCATTCAAGTCAAATCCCATCTCTACGAGTCGCACAAACGGGAGTATGAGAACTTTCGACACATGCCTGGTGAGAGCATAGAAAGTTTATTCGCTCGCTTTTAGGTAATTGTCAACAAGATGAGAGCGAACTATGAGCTGTTGCCCTTCGACGATCATGAGAGAGCTTTGAAGCTTTTGCATACTCTCGATCGGTCCGTGTGGGATTCAAAGGTCCAGGCGATCATCGAATCGTCTAACTATGAGACCCTCACATGCGACGAGCTCTTTAGTAAGCTCAAGTCTAGTGAGATTGACGCCATGTCAAGGGCTTCTTATGAAAATCTTTCCGGCCCAACTATGGCTTTGGTTTCTGGCTCTTCTGCTAACCCCTCTGGAGGCTTTGCACTCTCTTCACTTCTTTCTATCACAGAGGAGCAGTTGGAGTTCTTGGGGGATGACGAGTTGGCTTTACTCGCCAACCGGTTCTCGCAGTTCCACAACAACCGCATGAACCGTCACCGCGGAGGAGGACGCTCTGGATGCTTTGAGTGCGGCGACCCCGACCACTTCATCGCCAACTGTCCCAAGAAGAACAAGCACACATCTGGGAAGGGCGATCATGGGCACAAGTACGACTCTGGCAAGCGCAAGGAGAAGTACGTCCCCGCAAAGCACAAGCGGAAGGGCGGCTTCGACAAGGAGTACATCAAGAAGAAGTACTTGGAGAAGGCCTAGGCTGAGCAGCGTGCTTTCTTTGCCATGCTCAGCGACGTCGACGGCTCGGATGACGACTCCACTGTCTCAAGCGACGACGAGTCCGAGAAGAAGAAGAGGATCGAGGACAAGCTGAACGGCCTCTGCTTCTTTGCCGACGACGAGGGCTTCTGCACCATGGCCCTTGGTGACGAGGTCGACGGCAAGCTGGAGATCCCTCAGAACGATGACGACGACAACTCCTCTCAGGTATCTCAAACTCCTGAAGAACTCTCTGCTGAGGTTGATAAGCTTACTACCGCTTTGTTGAGTCAAGATAAGTTGCTTAGGCGTGCAGCTAGAGAGAGAAAGGAGTTTAGGCAGAAGTGGGAGGATACCGTGAAGGAGCTTGAGTTTGCTAGATCCATGGTTGTAGTCTCCGATGAGAGTGAGTGCGAGATGTGCACCAAGCACATGACTGACCTTCTCACTTTGAGAGGTAAGTATGCTGCTTTGGTTGGAGAGGTGGATGAGCTCCGGGCAAGACCCGTGTTGTTGGGTGCGTGCAAGTCCTGTGCGGGCTTGCAATCCGAGTTGGCAGAGAAGAATGCCAAGATTGAGTCTCTTGAGAAGGCCTGCTCGGGTAGCACTTGTGTGTCTAGATGTGCTTTATGTGAGGGTTTGGAGATGGAGATTGCTAATGTGAAGCATGGCAAGATGCAAACCGAGGAGGAAAGCACATACCTTCGGACCATTTTGTCATGGGTATCGTGTAATGAGCCGCAGCTTGGGATGATGATTGCCCAATTTAAGCGTGCTGCTGGAGGTCCTGGTGTAGGTTTTGCTCCGGGTGTTGATGTCTCTTCTTTTGGGAAGATTGGAGAGTCAAGTGGTCTTAACCCGAGTGAGAAGCCCAACTCCACCACTACTCCCAAGCTTACCAAGCTTCCACTCAAAGAGTCTCTCAAGCCTAACACCAGGATGGGGTGATTGTTGAACCTTCATGAGCTCCACCCAAGAAACAAACATGGGCTCCAAAACCAAACCACCTCAAAAACAAGCTAGACACAATGCCACCTATTCAAGAGGAGCTCATGCCACAGAAAGGCCAAGTGATCCACACCCACAACCGTGAGTACCAACAACCCCTATGAGAGTGGTGAGGTACCATTGTGAGCATTGTGGGAGAGATGGGCACATGAGGGAGTTTTGCTTAAGACGCAAGAGAGAGGAGCGCCGTGCCAGGGAGATGAACAATCCGGACATGTATCATCCTTTCCATGATGTACATGTGCCGAATGTTCAGAGGACAGCTGCTAGGCCTAGAGGTACAATGCCTCGAGGTCCTAGGCGTCAGGGAGGTGTTGCCCGGCGGGACCTCGTGGCGGTGGCTTTGTTGAGTGTTTTGAAGGACCGAGAAAGCACAAACAGGCGACTAGAGGGGGGGGGGGTGAATGGGAGCCAATCAAAATTCTTTCAAACTTTTGGCCAAGTGTCCCAAAATCAACCCCAACAAGCTCGAACCCAAAGCATGATGCTCACGACCCTTGGAAGAGGGTGGATGATCCCTAGGATCACAGCGGAGCACCACCGAACACAAGCGAAGCTAAGATCAAAAGGCTCTGGCACAAGTTTGCCCCCCAAAAACCAAGTCCCGAACGTAGATAGACGGCTACGTTGAGAAATCCCCAAATACCGATGCTAACAAGTAGCAAAGATACCTAGAGAGGTTCCTTGGTGAACTCTAGGGTCAAACGGGAAGTCCGGAAACCAAGCGAGCAAGCCGGGAGAGCAAACGCACTAAAGCTCAACCTACAGCAGGATCCCGGACTGTCCGCCCCTGGGGTCCCGGACTGTCCGGGTCTACTGCGGACTGTCCGGCGCCAAGTCGCGGACTGTCCGCCGGCCAAACCCGCAGAAACACACAGCTGCTGAAGCCTCCCTGGATGGTTCCCGGACTGTCCGCGAGGTTGAACTGCGGACTGTCCGCCGTTCAAAATCAGCCTGTCCGAACCAACACGACAGGGTCTGCACTGCCCGTGCCCGATGCCCGGACTGTCCGGGGTTGGCTACCGTGGACTGTCCGCCGGTCAGCCAAAAGCACACAGGCTCGAGTCAAGCGACCACTGCTCGGTCGAAACCCGAGCCGCGGACTGTCCGCCGCTATAGGCGCGGACTGTCCGCCACCCTGCAGGGGGGGCGATTTCAATCGCCTTCCTCCCAAATCCCTCCAAATCCAATCCAACTCGAAATCCCAAGTTCCCAAACTTGGAGAAGATGATCACGGGGTAGTTAGGAGACTATCCCCAAGAAATCATCCGCTCAAATCGACTAAAACAACGGGAAATCAAAAGGGAAGGTGGATGAATGAAAAAGTGATCCGAAAACGAAATCGTCCCGATCTATTCGATCCTGAGGTGTTAGATGAATTCCTTTGGTCGAAATGACCTCCTCAATGATACGAACAAATTGGTTCAAACGGATTTCGCAAAGATGCATCGGAGAGGGAGATCGAGTGAGCGGAAAATCGTGGAGAAACGAAGAACACGAAGAACAACGACGAACTCGAATCAAAACACGAATCGACACACGATCTGCAAGCCGAAGCGCAAACACACGCTACGACAAGGAGGATACAGCCTCCTTTCCTCAAAATCACCGTACACAGAGTCAAGTCTTCTCTGCGGATCTCAGCTGGCTACAGCAGGGAATAGAGAGAGCAGGAAGCCTAAGGATGAAAGAGCAAATGACTGAGATAGGGGAGGAGGGTGTCTCCCCTGGACTACTTATCCTATTCTAGACTAAGTCTAATTCCTACTCTACCCCTCCCTAATCTAATTACAGAGCGAACCAGCTAAACCCTAGGGTTATTCTGGACCAACTCAAGTGGTAGGTAGATCCGACGGCCACGCCCGCACAAGTCGTCCGCGTTGCCTCCACGCAACCTTCCGATTGCCGCCACGTGCCGCCCTCGCTCTGCACCCCCGGTTTTGTGGCCCAAACCGGGAAACCAGCCTTTTCCAGCAACCCCCGGTTTTGAGGCCCAAACCGGGAAACCAGCCCACCAGCGTCTGAGTTTTGAGGCCAAACTCAGCAAACCATCCGCGCCCAGGTTTTGAGGCCCAAACCTGGAAACCGTCCTCAGCCCGAGTTTTGTGGCCAAACTCGGAAACCCTCAGCCCGAGTTTTGAGGCCAAACTCGGAAACCGTCCACACCCAGGTTTTGAGGCCCAAACCTGGAAACCGTCAACCGGTGGTTTTTCGCTGGCTCAGCCACCAAACCGAAGCTGTAGAAGGGATGCACCGCCCGTGCACCCCGTCCACCGACATGTGTCCCCAGGTCCTCGACCCGAGCAACACCGTGCCCCGCAAGTCTCCGCTCGTCGCTGTCCGAGGCTGCCAGCCACCACAGCTGATCCTCAGGCACTCCGGTCCCTCAGTCCAAGCCTCACGTCCGCCCTTCACTGCTCGATACATCGGCATGGCACGTCCGCCGCACGGCACGCCCATCCTTCATCGCACCCAGTCCGTCGGCACGTCTCAACTTGACCTTCACCTGCCCTCGATCACTGTCTCCGTGCTCGACACCTGCACAACACAAGCCAAAGAACATGCGATCAAACCCGTTGACAATCACTCATCACTCAGAGACTCGGCATACACCCATGTATCCGCAATCTCCCCCTTGATGAGTGCATTGTCAACTACACACACAAATCATAATGAAGGAAGAAGAAAGAGGTAGATGGAGAAGAGAGAACCCAACCAAATGACCCAAAAGCATAGCAAAGCCAAAGAAGGTCAAGTGGAAGAAGCGAAAACTTGGTTCCCAAAGACATGGGCAACGGCTCGACGCAACCAAGCAAAGCAAAACTAGCCCTCAAGAAGAGGTAGAACAGGCTCAACACTGCTAGCAGAAGTCAATTGAAAATCGGAGCTAAAAATGGCAAAATGCTAGTCCCTCAAGAAAGAGGCACAGAGGCTCAACACAACTAGCAAGAAAACCACTCCGAACCAACTGAAAAACAATCAAAAGGTCTCTGAACCAATCGAAATCAAACTCGACGCCAAATGAGAAAAATGTTTGCTAGTCCCTCAAGACAGAGGCAATGGCTCAACACAACTAGCAAACTCCCCCTCGACAAGTGCAAGCAACCAGGGCATATGATTTGCAAACTCTCCCCCTTAGTTGAAAATGCACTTATCAAGAAACAGGAACCGAGCAAAGGTCTCCCCCTCAACGAAATCTCCCTCGTTCAAAATGCATATGAAGTCAGAAATGCAAGTTAGAGGCTTCAGGCAGATAATCAAAAGAGTGCAAAAATGCTCTAATCGGTATAGCTCCAATGGCACAACTAAGCACTCAAATAGCAAAGGCTCAAACTGATCACACATACGAAATATGAAGCATATGAGCAAGTGAGCAGTTTTTAGCCAAAAAGATAGTCACCATCAAAATAGCACTACACATGTATAGATAGGAATCCAAACAAGTGCTAAACATGTATACAAGGTGAACTACCCCTCGCAAAGTTCAATCAACATGCATAAGAATGAAGCATATACTTGTGATTTCAGTTTATATCGGAGTTTGCAGCGGTGAAATTACACAAGTTCAAATTCAGCATGTGATTGCGAGAGGTTGAAAGCTTGTCATTGCCTAACTTTTCAACCGAGCGAAGCCTATGCCGAAGCAATCAGAAGCTTAAAGCTACGGTTTCGGTCATACACTACACGGCTCAAGTTTAACTCAAAGTGCAATGAGAAACAGTCTCGATACCATGAGGTGTTGACAAGCAATCCCATCTTGATCTTTTCAATTCACTAAAACTTGGTTCAAATTTTAAACATGATATGAACAAACCAAGCAAGTGAATGACTCAGAACTAGAGACATAGCAACCTAGCATATATGAAAAGCAGGAATGGACTCAACACACCCTACACATGCTAGTTGCATATCTCAATGGTGAACATTTTCAGATTTACATACATTAAGCAAAATTCACCATTCCAAAATAGCTCAGCTCATAACATGTACTAGTGATCAGAAGAAGCATAAGCTACAAGCAGCAACATAAGCATTGGAGTATACTAAACAGAGCATAGTTACATTCTAGTGATTATAAACATGAAGCTCAGAGTGTAAATGCGTATGCTAAAATGCAAAGAAAAGAAACTCAAAATAAAGGAGTCAGTCTGTACAAGATCCAAAATGTTTCCCCCATCTAAAAGGGGAAACACACACCAAGCTCACCCCTCAACCTATTAAAGGTTGATTCGTCTAAAGGCTTGGTGAAAATATCAGCCAGTTGGTGATGAGTATCGACATGGCGAAGGTCGATATCACCCTTCTCCTGGTGGTCTCGCAAGAAATGAAAGCACACATCAATGTGTTTGGTTTTTGAGTGAAGCACGGGGTTCTTAGCAACGCTAATAGCACTCGTGCTGTCACAAAGCAAAGGTACTCGAGAAAAGCTCAAACCAAAATCACGCAAAGTGGCCATCATCCAGAGTAACTGGGAACAGCAGCTAGCCGCAGCAACATACTCAGCCTCCGTGGTAGACTGGGCGACACTAGACTGCTTGCGAGAAGACCACGACACAAGAGAAGATCCAATAAACTGGCTGAAGGACCGAGAAAGCACAACCAGGCGACCAGAGGGGGGGTGAATGGGAGCCAATCAAAATTCTTTCGAACTTTTGGCCAAGTGTCCCAAATTCAACCCCAACAAGCTCGAACCCAAAGCGTGATGCTCACGACCCTTGGAAGAGGGTGGATGATCCCTAGGATCACAGCGGAGCACCACCGAACACAAGTGAAGCAAAGACCAAAAAGCTCCGGCACAAGTTTGCCCCCCAAAACCAAGTCCCGAACGTAGATAGACGGCTACGTCGAGAAATCCCCAAATACCGATGCTAACGAGTAGCAAAGATACCTAGAGAGGTTCCTTGGTGAACTCTAGGGCCAAACGAGAAGTCCGGAAACCAAGCGAGCAAGTCGGGAGAGCAAACGCACTAAACCGGAACAAACAGCAGGGTCCCGGACTGTCCGGTGTCCTGATCCCGGACTGTCCGGCCAGGGGCGGACTGTCCGGCCAGGGGCGGACTATCCGCCAACTTTTCCTGGACTGTCCGCTGGCAGAAAACACAAAACCAAACTGCTACTGAAAGTCCCTTGTGGATTCCCGGACTGTCCGCGAAAAACACCTGCGGACTATCCGCCGGTCAGTTCGGACCTGTCCGAACGTGCACAGCTGCTGCTGTCCGAATCCACCCCGACGCCCGGACTGTCCGGGGTTGGCTACCGCGGACTGTCCGCCGGTCAGCCAAAAGCACACAGGCCCGAGTTAAGCGACCACTGTTCGGTCGAAACCCGAGCCGCGGACTGTCCGCCGGTCAGGCCGCGGACTGTCCGCGAACACGCAGAGAGGGCGATTTTGAACGCCTCTCACTCAAATCTCTCCAAATCCGATTCAACTCGAAATCCCAAGTTCCCAAACTTAGAGAAGATGATCTCGGGGTAGTTAGGAGACTATCCCCAAGAAATCATCCGCTCAAAACAACTCAAACAACGGTTAATCAAAAAGGGATGGAGGATGAACCAAAAAGCGCCACGAAAACAAAATCAACCCGATCTACTTGTTCGTAGGGAGATAGATAAATTCCTTCGGTGGAAATGTTCTCCTTTCAAATACGAACAAGTTGATTCAAACGGATTTCACAAAGACGCACGGGAGAGGGAGATCGACTGACGGGAAAAACATGGAGAAATGAAGAACGCGAAGAACAACGACGAACTCGAATCAAGACACGAATCGACACACGATCTGCAAGCCGAAGCGCAAAGACACGCTACGACAAGGAGGTTACGGCCTCCTTTCCTCAAAATCAACAGTACACAGAGGTGAGTCTCTCTGCGGATCTCAGCTGGCTACAGCAGGGAATGGGGAGAGCAGGAAACCCTAAGACAAGAGAGCAAATGACTGAGATGAGGGAGGAGGGTGTCTCCCCTGGACTACTTATCCTATTCTAGACTAAGTCTAATTCCTACTCTACCCCTCTCTAATCTAATTACAGAGCGAACCAGCTAAACCCTATGGTTATTCTGGACCAACTCGCAGTGGTAGGTGTATCCGACGGCCACGCCCGCACAACTCGTCCGCGTTGCCTCCACGCAACCTTCCGATTGCCGCCACCTGCCGCCCTCGCTCTGCACCCCCGGCTTTGTGGCCCAAACCGGGAAACCAGCCTTTTCCAGCAACCCCCGGTTTTGAGGCCCAAACCGGGAAACCAGCCCACCAGCCTGAGTTTTGAGGCCCAAACTCAGAAAACCCGCAGCGCCCAGGTTTTGAGGCCCAAACCTGGAAACCGTCCTCAGCCCGAGTTTTGTGGCCAAACTCGAAAACCCTCAGCCCGAGTTTTGTGGCCAAACTCGGAAACCGTCCACGCCCAGGTTTTGAGGCCCAAACCTGGAAACCGTCCACCGGTGGTTTTTCGCTGGCTCAGCCACCAAACCGAAGCTGTAGAGGGGATGCACTGCCCGTGCACCCCGTCCACCGACACGTGTCCCCAGGTCCTCGACCCGAGCAACATCGTGCCCCGCAAGTCTCCGCTCGTCGCTGTCCCAGGCTGCCAGCCACCACAGCTGATCCTCAGGCACTCCGGTCCCTCAGTCCAAGCCTCACGTCCGCCCTTCACTGCTCGATACATCGGCGTGGCACGTCCGCCGCACGGCACGCTCATCCTTCATCGCACCCAGTCCGTCGGCACGGCACGTCTCAACTTGACCTTCACCTGCCCTCGATCACTGTCTCCGTGCTCGACACCTGCACAACACAAGCCAAAGAGCATGCGATCAAACCCGTTGACAATCACTCATCACTCAGAGACTCGGCATACACCCATGTATCCGCACTGGCAAGTCCCAGATGTGGACTTACGCTCAATGCGACAACCAGCAAAATCGGCATCGGAATAACCGCAAAGCGAGAGGGTGGAGGAAGCAGAATACCAAATCCCGAACTCAGGTGTGAAACGAAGGTACCTGAAGATGCGCTTCACCGCCTGACGGTGAGAAGTGCGCGGCGACGCCTGAAAGCGCGCGCACAGACACACCGCGAACTGGATGTCCGGGCGTGTCGCCGTCAGGTAGAGGAGCGATCCAATCATGCTGCGGTACTCCTTCTGGTCCACTGCTTCTCCCTCCACATCCGCATCCAGGGCAGTCGTCGTCGACATGGGTGTTGGAAGAGGCTTGGCCTCACCCATATCGAACCGCTTCAGCAAGTCCTTGGTGTACTTGCCCTGGTGCACAAACGTTCCCTCACGGGATTGCTTAATTTGCAACCCGAGAAAGAATGTCAGCTCGCCCATCATGCTCATCTTGAACTCCCTGCTCATAGTCTCTGCAAACTTGGCAACCAAAGCGTGAGAAGAACCACCGAAAATGATATCATCCACGTAAATTTGGACCAAGAGTGTGTCTTTGCCTTGCCTGAGGAGAAAGAGCGTCTTATCTACACATCCCATTTTAAAACCCTTAGCTAGCAGAAAAGTTTTCAATCTATCATACCAGGCTCTAGGGGCTTGTTTCAAACCATACAAAGCTTTGTGAAGTTTAAAGACATGGTTTGGAAACTTGGGATTTTCAAAACCGGGGGGTTGTTCAACATAAACCTCCTCCTCTATGTAGCCGTTTAAGAAGGCACTCTTGACATCCATTTGAAAAAGTTTAAAACCTTTGGATGCAGCAAAAGCCAAGAGTATCCTAATAGCCTCCAAACGAGCTACAAGAGCGAAAGTCTCCTCAAAGTCTATCCCCTCCTTCTGACTATAACCCTTCGCTACAAGCCGGGCCTTGTTTCTCACAACGTGGCCATCCTCTCCTTGCTTGTTTTTGAAAACCCATTTTGTCCCAATAGGCTTACAGTCAGGTGGAAGTGGAACTAGAACCCAAACCCGATTTCGCTCAAAGTTTTCTAACTCCTCATGCATGGCATTAACCCAATCCGGATTCGTCAATGCGTGTCCAACATCTCGGGGCTCAAAATTAGCAACAAAAGCAGAGTGAGCGAAGTGGGAGATGTGCTGTGACCTGGAGCGAGTGACTCGCTCACCGATGTCGCCGATCATCTGCTGAGGGGGGTGCTGGCGCTGGATGTGTCGTGGCGCCTCCCGGGAAGAAGTAATCTCCCCCTCAACAGCAGCTGGTTCCACCCCGGGTACAAAAGGTACCGCGCGATGTGGAGGATCCCACGGCCCCCAGGAAGAAGAGGTGTCGGGGCCGTGAGTCATCGTCGAGGCCGCTCCTTGCGGCACGGCAGGTGGAGGGGGTGTTGGATCATCCATACCTTCAGCACCCTCATCCTCGTCATCGAAAAGAGGCTCTCCAACCTCATGATCACCTGCACGCTCAAAACGAGAAGAAGGAGAAACAAGAGTCTCGTCGAAGGTGACATCTGATGTCTCCATGACTCGGTTAGTATCAAGGTTAAGTACACGATAAGCTCTGGTGTGAGTGCCATAACCCAAAAATACCCCGTCAGAAGATCGAGACTCAAACTTGTCCAGGTTGCCCTTTTTCAAAATGAAGCAGTGGCAACCGAAGACTCTAAAATAACTCACCTTGGGTTGGCGACCAAAACGCAACTCATAAGAGGTCTTCTTCAAAAACGCTCTCAGAAAAATGCGATTCGAAATATAGCATGCAGTGTTCATAGCTTCGGCCCAATAGCGCCTAGGAGTCCTATGCTCATCGAGCATCGTCCTGGCCATCTCAACAAGGGTCCGATTCTTCCTCTCTACAACACCATTTTGGGGCGGTGTGTAGGGGGAAGAAAACTGATGCTCCAAACCAAGGCGGTTACAAAACTTCTCAAAATCCAAATTTTTAAATTCGGAACCATTATCACTTCTAATAGCTCGCATCGAGTTCAAAGGGAACTCGTTCTGAAGACGCAAAATCAGATTGGGAGCGAAGGAGAAAGTCTCGGTCTTCTCAGTCAAAAAGAAGACCCAAGAATACCTCGAAAAGTCGTCAACAACAACCAAAACATACCACTTGCCACCAACCGAGCTCACCCGAGCCGGACCAACAAGGTCCATATGTAAAAGCTCTCCGGGGTGCGAGGTCATGACCTTAGTCACTGGATGGTGGGGAGCAGCAACCATCTTCCCATGTCTGCAAGAATGGCAAACTAGATCCTTCTCCATCGAAAGCTTGGGCAATCCTCGGATTAGGCCAAGTGAGCTAAGTCTTGCAAGCAAGTCGAAGCTTAAATGACCGAGCCTCCTATGCTACTTCCAAAGATCGGAGGAAGAAGGACTAGCCAAAAGACAGCGAGAAGAACCAAACGACTCCGAGAAATTTGCACGAAAGACTTTCCCAAAGGGCGAAATCAGACATACAAGATCACCCTGTGGATCTAAGATTCGACTAAGGTTCGGTTTAAAACGAATCTCATAGTCATCATCAAAAAGTTGCGAAACGGAAAGCAAGTTAAAATGCAGGTTAGAAACAAGAGAAACATCGCGCAACACAAAGTGCTCATTAACCCGCACAGTCCCACGAGACAACACCTTACCTTTACTATTGTCGCCGAAGGTTATGTACTCCTTTCCGGCGAACGAGCTAAGGCTGGAGAACCACTTGGCGTTTCCGGTCATGTGCCTCGAACAACCGGAATCCACCAACCAAATGTCCTCCAACCGTCTTACCTACATCAATAAAAAGACATAGGGTGAGCAAACGGTCCAACACTGGGGTTAGTGAAGTAAGGGGAATACCAGTGTTGGGCCAGCTGCTCAAAAGAACGGTTAGGCAAAAAACCATTCCTAGCCAACCTACGGATCAAGCGTTTACCACGTTTAGAAAGACGTGGTTCGCTGGGGAAGGAGTGCTCACCGCGAAGCTCAAAACGCGGTGGGGGAAAGCGCTCAACTACAAAGCCTCCGCCACGGGGTCCAAAACCTGCAACTGCAGGCTCCCGCCGGGCACGCTCTCTACGAGGCCTACGCCTAGGAGCTTGAGGTTCAGGACCTCTAGGCCTAGCGTCTCTCCTCGGAGCTCTCCTCTCCTGCCTAGGCCTGGGAACCTCACCTCCGGGCCTAGCTGCTCTCCTCTGGACATTCGGCCCATGCCCACCATGAGAAGGATGATACATGTCCGGGTTGTCCATCTCCCTAGCACGGCGCGCCTCTCACTTGCGCCGAAAGCAGAACTCACTCAAGTGACCATCCCTCCCACAGAAATCACACTGGTACCTCACCGCGCGCAAAGGGGGTTGTTGGTACGTAGGACTGTGGGTATGGCTCACTTTGCCCTTCTGTGGCAAGCACTCCTGCTGGATGGGTGGCATTGTGTCCAGCTTGTTCTTGAGGTGGTTTGGCTTGGGTGCCCAGACTTGGTTCTTGGGTAAAGCTCTTGGGGGTTCCTCAAACACCTCGTCCTTGGTGGTAGGCTTGGCAGGCTCTTTGGGTGGAAGCTTGGTTAGTTTGGGAGTAGTGGTGGAGTTGGGCTTCTCACTAGGGTTCAGACCACTCGACTCTCCAATCTTCCCAAAAGCGGAAAGATCAACACCCGGAGCAAAACCTACACCTGGACCTCCAGCAGCTTGCTTGAATTGGGAGATCATCATCCCGAGCTGTGGCTCCCCACAAGACACCCATGACAAGATGGTCCGAAGGTATGTGTTTTCCTCGTCGGTTTGCATCTTGCCATGCTTCACATTGGCAATCTCCATCTCTAGGCCCTCACACAAAGCACACCTCATGACACAAGTGCTATCTGAGCTGGCCTTCTCAAGAGACTCAATCTTGGCATTCTTCTCTGCAAACTCAGATTGCAAGACAGGACAAGTCTTGCACGCACCCAACAGCTGCGGCCTAGCACGGAGCTCATCCACCTCTCCTACCAACGCAGCATACTTACCTCTCAAGGTGAGAAGGTCAGTCATGTGCGAGGTGCACGACTCACACTCAACCTCCTCCGACACAACCACGGTGGACCGAGCGAACTCAAGCTCCTTCACCGTGTCCTCCCACTTCTGCCTAAACTCCTTGCGCTCTCTAGCAGCACGCCTAAGCAATTTATCTTGGATAAGGAGGGTAGCAGTAAGCTTCTCAACCTCGGTAGAGAGCTCGTCGTAGGTGAGTGATACCTGGGAGGTGTCGTCGTCGTCGTCGTTCCGAGGTGAGTGCTCCAGCTCGCCACCGACCTCATCTCCGAGCGCCATGGTGCAGAGGCCTCCGTCGTCGGCGAAGAAGCAAAGACCGTTGAACTTGTCCTCGATCTTTTTCATCTTCTCGGACTCGTCATCGCTTGAGCAAGCAGAGTCGTCATCCGAGCCGTCGACGTCGCTGAGCGTGGCAAAAAACGCACGCTGCTCAGCTTGGGCCTTCTCCAAGTACTTCTTCTTGATGTACTCTTTGTCGAAGCCGCCCCGCTTCTTGTGCCTTGGGGGGACGTGCTTCTCCTTGTGCTTGGAGTCGTACTTGCGCCCATGATCACCCTTCCCCGAGTGCTTGTTCTTCTTGGGGCAGTTGGCGATGAAGTGGTCAGGGTCGCCGCACTCGTAGCAGCCCGAGCGTCCTCCTCCACGACGACGGTTCATGCGGTTGTTGTGGAACCGCGAGAACCGGTTGGCAAGCAAAGCCAACTCATCGTCTCCCAAAGACTCCAGCTAGTCCTCTGTGATAGAGAAAAGACAAGAAAGCGCAAAGCCAGCTGAGGGGTTAGAGGAAGAGCCAGAAACCAAAGCCATGGACGGGCGAGAAGGATTTTCATAAGAAGCCCTCGCCATGGCATCAATCTCACTGGACTTGAGCTTACTAAAGAGCTCGTCGCACGTGAGGGTCTCATAGTTAGGCGATTCGATGATCGCCTGAACCTTGGAATCCCACACCGACCGATCGAGAGTATGCAAAAGCTTCAAAGCTCTCTCATGATCGTCGAAAGGCAACTGCTCCTTGTTAGCCCTCATCCTGTTGACAATCACCTGAAAGCGAGCGAATAAACTCTCTATGCTCTCGCCAGGCTGATGTCGAAAGTTCTCATACTCTCTCTTGTACGACTCGTAGAGTCGGGTTTTGACTTGAGAGGTGCCCTCATGAAAGCGCATGAGGGTGGCCCAAATCTCCCGAGCCGTAGAGAGGTGAGAAACGCGATCAAACTCTCCAGCGCTCAAACACGAAAAGAGAGCATTACGGGCTCGGCTATTGGCATCATGCTCATCGATCTGATGCTGAGTCACACGAGCAGCCAAGACCACGTAATCAGCAGAGTTGCAAATATCCCAAATGGAAGCACCCAAACTCTGCAGATAGGCCGACATGCGTATCTTCCAATACGCATAGTTCGTCCCATCGAAAAACGGCGGTTTGCCCACGCCGCGATCCATGTCGCCTTCGGTGGATCTGGAACCGGCTAAGGTGGAAGATCCTTGACCCGCTCTGATACCAATTGAAGGACCGAGAAAGCACAAACAGGCGACCAGAGGGGGGTGAATGGGAGCCAATCAAAATTCTTTCGAACTTTTGGCCAAGTGTCCCAAAATCAACCCCAACAAGCTCGAACCCAAAGCGTGATGCTCACGACCCTTGGAAGAGGGTGGATGATCCCTAGGATCACAGCGGAGCACCACCGAACACAAGCGAAGCTAAGATCAAAAGGCTCCGGCACAAGTTTGCCCCCCAAAAACCAAGTCCCGAACGTAGATAGACGGCTACGTTGAGAAATCCCCAAATACTGATGCTAACAAGTAGCAAAGATACCTAGAGAGGTTCCTTGGTGAACTCTAGGGTCAAACGGGAAGTCCGGAAACCAAGCGAGCAAGCCGGGAGAGCAAACGCACTAAAGCTCAACCTACAGCAGGATCCCGGACTGTCCGCCCCTGGGCTCTCGGACTGTCCGGGTCTACTGCGGACTGTTCGGCGCCAAGTCGCGGACTGTCCGCCGGCCAAACCCGCAGAAACACACAGCTGCTGAAGCCTCCCTGGACGGTTCCCGGACTGTCCGCGAGGTTGAACTGCGGACTGTCCGCCGTTCAAAATCAGCCTGTCCGAACCAACACGGCAGGGTCTGCACTGCCCGTGCCCGATGCCCGGACTGTCCGGGGTTGGCTACCACGGACTGTCCGCCGGTCAGCCAAAAGCACACAGGCTCGAGTCAAGCGACCACTGCTCGGTAGAAACCCGAGCCGCAGACTGTCCGCCGCTATAGGCACGGACTGTCCGCCACCCTGCAGGGGGGCGATTTCAATCGCCTTCCTCCCAAATCCCTCCAAATCCAATCCAACTCGAAATCCCAAGTTCCCAAACTTGGAGAAGATGATCACAGGGTAGTTAGGAGACTATCCCCAAGAAATCATCCGCTCAAATCGACTAAAACAACGGGAAATCAAAAGGGAAGGTGGATGAACGAAAAAGTGATCCGAAAACGAAATCGTCCTGATCTATTCGATGATGAGGTGTTAGATGAATTCCTTTGGTCGAAATGACCTCCTCAATGATACGAACAAATTGGTTCAAACGGATTTCGCAAAGATGCACCGGAGAGGGAGATCGAGTGACGGGAAAATCGTGGAGAAACGAAGAACGCGAAGAACAACGACGAACTCAAATCAAAACACGAATCGACACACGATCTGCAAGCCGAAGCGCAAACACACGCTACGACAAGGAGGATACGGCCTCCTTTCCTCAAAATCACCGTACACAGAGTCAAGTCTTCTCTGCGGATCTCAGCTGGCTACAGCAGGGAATAGGGAGAGCAGGAAGCCTAAGGATGAAAGTGCAAATGACTAAGATAGGGGAGGAGGGTGTCTCCTCTGGACTACTTATCCTATTCTAGACTAAGTCTAATTTCTACTCTACCCCTCTCTAATCTAATTACAGAGCGAACCAGCTAAACCCTAGGGTTATTCTGGACCAACTCAAGTGGTAGGTAGATCCGACGGCCACGCCCGCACAAGTCGTCCGCGTTGCCTCCACGCAACCTTCCGATTGCCGCCACGTGCCGCCCTCGCTCTGCACCCCCGGTTTTGTGGCCCAAACCGGGAAACCAGCCTTTTCGAGCAACCCCTGGTTTTGAGGCCCAAACCGGGAAACCAGCCCACCAGCGGCTGAGTTTTGAGGCCAAACTCAGCAAACCATCCGCGCCCAGGTTTTGAGGCCCAAACCTAGAAACCGTCCTCAGCCCGAGTTTTGTGGCCAAACTCGGAAACCCTCAGCCCGAGTTTTGAGGCCAAACTCGGAAACCGTCCACACCCAGGTTTTGAGGCCCAAACCTGGAAACCGTCCACCGGTGGTTTTTCGCTGGCTCAGCCACCAAACCGAAGCTGTAGAAGGGATGCACCGCCCATGCACCCCGTCCACCGACACGTGTCCCTAGGTCCTCGACCCGAGCAACACCGTGCCCCGCAAGTCTCCGCTCGTCGCTGTCCCAGGCTGCCAGCCACCACAGCTGATCCTTAGGCACTCCGGTCCCTCAGTCCAAGCCTCACGTCCGCCCTTCACTGCTCGATACATCGGCATGGCACGTCCGCCGCACGGCACGCCCATCCTTCATCGCACCCAGTCCGTCGGCACAGCACGTCTCAACTTGACCTTCACCTGCCCTCGATCACTGTCTCCGTGCTCGACACCTACACAACACAAGCCAAAGAACATGCGATCAAACCCGTTGACAATCACTCATCACTCAGAGACTCGGCATACACCCATGTATCCGCACGTTTCCCTCCACCATGGTTTGAGTATCGTGATGGACGCTCTTTCCTTAGCGGACCATGTTTTCCTGTGCGTGGTGATCGCTTTCCCCGTAGGCGTGCTAGGAATGGTTTTTCTACTAACCATTCTTTTGAGCAGCCGGCCCAACACTGGTACTCTTCTTACTTCACGAACCCCAGTGTTGGACCGTATGCTCACCCTATGTATTTCTATTGATGTAGGTGAAACGATTGGAGGACATTTGGTTGGTGGATTCCGGTTGCTCGAGGCACATGACCAAAAACGCCAAGTGGTTCTCTAGTCTTAGTCCTGTTGCCGGGAAGGAGTTTATCACCTTCGGTGACAATAGCAAAGGTAGAGTATTGTCTCGTGGGTCGGTGCGAGTTAATGAGCATTTTATGTTGCGTGATGTTGCTCTTGTTTCTAACTTGCATTTTAACCTTCTTTCTATTTTGCAACTTTTTGATGATGACTACGAGATTCATTTTAAGCCGAATCTCAGTCGTATTTTAGATCCTCAGGGCAATCTTGTATGTTTGATTTTGCCCTTTGGGAAAGTCTTCCGTGCGAATTTCTCGGAGTCGTTTGGATTTTCTTGCTGTCTTGTGGCTGGTCCTTCCTCCTCTGATCTTTGGAAGTGGCATAGGAGACTCAGTCACCTGAGCTTCGACTTGCTTGCAAAGCTTAGCTCACTTAGCCTAATCCGAGGATTGCCCAAGTTGTTCATGGAGAAGGACCTTGTTTGCCATTCTTGTAGACATGGGAAGATGGTTGCCGCTCCCCACCATCCAGTGACTCAGGTCATGACTAAGCGCCCTGAAGAGCTTTTACACATGGATCTTGTTGGTCCGGCTCGGGTGAGCTCGGTTGGAGGGAAGTGGCATGTACTCGTTGTTGTTGGTGATTTTTCGAGATATTCGTGGGTCTTCTTTTTGACTGAGAAGACTGAGACTTTCTCTTTTGCTCATAATCTGATTTTGTGTCTTCAGAACGAGTTTCCTTTGAACTCGACGTGAGCTATTAGAAGTGATAATGGTTCCGAGTTTAAGAATTCAGATTTTGAGAGGTTTTGTAACTCTTTGGGTTTGGAGCATTAGTTTTCTTCCCCCTACACACCGCCACAAAATGGTGTTGTAGAGAGGAAGAATCGGACCCTTGTAGAGATGGCCAGGACGATGCTCAATGAGCATAGGACTCCTAGGCGATATTGGGCCGAAGCTATGAATACTGCATGCTATATTTCCAATCGCATTTTTCTCCGAGCTTTTTTGAAAAAGACTTCTTATGAGTTGCGTTTTGGAAGACAACCCAAGGTGAGTTATTTTAGAGTCTTCGGTTGCCATTGTTTTATACTTAAGAAAGGCAACCTGGACAAATTTGAGTCTCGTTCTTCTGACGGTGTATTTTTGGGTTATGGCGCTCATACTCGTGCATATCGTGTACTTAACCTTGATACTAACTGAGTCATGGAGACATTTGATGTCACCTTCGACGAGACCATGGTTTGTCCTTCTTCTCGTTTTGAGCGTGTGTTGGGTATTTTAAACGCACACAGAAGAATCCGCAAGCGCATGGATACCAATGTAGCTTTCACCCGAGAGTATTCCAGGGTATTGATTTCCACGGGGAACGTGAAGTGTACTAATCAAGGGGCAAGTCATCCAAGAAAAGAATGATAAATGGGTAGAGAGAGATTTTAGGGTTTTCTGAGCAGGTCTATCTAATTAAAGGCTCACTATACTTTACTTACTTTGGGACATCAGAACACTAGCCACAGAAAGGGATGAGAAAGGGGCTAGGAAGCTCTGACTACGGTCCTACAAACACCAACCCGAACGTGGTGGATTACGTCGGCCGTCAGGGCTGTCACCACCTGGGGCTACCACAACTATCCGTGGGGCTGGGTGCAAACTCAGGTAAACCCTAGTCTAGACTCCACGTCTAGACTAACGTCTACTACTCTAATTATCTAGAATAATTAGAGCACTCGATATGAGCGGAGATCCAGTAAATGAAATAAAGCAAGAACTGTAATTAAATATAATACTAAAAAATAGTAAATGAAGAACCTGGAGATTACTTGAAGATGAACCAGATGCTGGACCAATACAATGTCGAGGAAGATTCGACAGATCCGGAACAAGATCTTGTTCTAGAGAGGAGGAGGAACAAGATCTAGAACTAGAAGTGTCAGGGGAATGCCAAAGGGGTACCCCCAATCGACGCAAATCAAATAGGTCAGAACCTAGAACACCAATTAATAAAAAACCTAACTAGTCTAACCCCCTGGAAGGCCGCGTCAGCTCCCGAACCAGACCTCGGGCGAACGCTCAATCTCCGTCTCGCCCGAGCCCTCCGAGTCGAGCCTCGGGCGAACGCTCAATCTCTGTCTCGTCCGAGCCCTCCGAGTCAAGCCTCGGGTTGGCGCACATTCTCCGTCTCATCCGAGCCCTCCAAGCCAGGCCTCGGGCTGACCCTCGTTCTTCATCTCGCCCGAGCCCTCCGCGTCAGGCCTCGAGCGAGCTCTCCACTGCCCTTCAAGCCTCCCGCAAGAAGGAAGCTTCTTGCTTCTCAACTCTGACAGCCGTACACCCGCCTGCTGCGCCCACGTCCAGGCAAACAGAACCACGTCACCTTCCCGAAGCGCGCTAACATCAGCTGTCAGGACAGGGCAGGGACGTGCAGGAGGCGTGGGAAGACAGGACGGGAGTCAAATCAACTTTTTCCCACCACCGGCGAATCCGGACGTGGATGGCCACGCCCAGTGACACTGTTTGACACTATACCCACTCCGACACCATTCTGACGTACAACCGACTGACACGCTACAGTGCGACGGAGGACGTGGCTTCCCTCCGAAGTCAAAATCCCTGTGCCACAAGTACGACCGACGTTGTGGGCCGCCAGTCCTACGACACCGCCCCCTGGGCTCTCCACGGGAGGCCTCGGAGGATGACTCAACTCTTTGCCATGCCCGAGGCCTCACAGCCGAGCCTCGGATGAGGTCCGACCCGCCGACTGAAAGATACAACACAGGCCAACAGACGCCAGGACAGGCACCTCAAGACCCGGAGAGACCCTGCCACATCACGTACGTCCCGGGATAGGTGCTGCATGACCTCCACGTCACCACGACTTTACGTCCACGCCCGGAATGGGAGCCACGCTTCAAGGACGCTTCAACAGCAACCCCCACGTCGACTACAGCAATCCCGACAAGACAAAATTCCTACTCCTCGTAGGACTGGGCGCCACGCATATCTACTCTTGTACTCCCACATGTAACCCTGGCCTCCTCTTGCTCTATAAAAGGGGACGCCAGGGGACTTCGAACGGGCGGCCCTCACTGTTCCCACGAGTCCACATACACGCATACACCACTCAGGATCCCGGTCCACGCTCGCTGAGCTTGTATTGCCCCTGTACAATCACTTAGGTGCAAGTAATACAAGATCCTCTCCCCCCCCGCTGGACGTAGGGCCTTCTTTCCCCGAACCAGGATAAATCTTGTGTCATCTTGCATCACCATCCAGGAAGAGAGCACACGATCATATAACTAGTTGGTGCTATACCCCCGGGGTAGAAACACCGACAGTTGGCGTGCTAGGTAGGGGCCTTCGCGTGTCGAGTCGGTTTCTCGCTGTTTCCTGGATGGCTGCTTCCACTCCTTCATTCTCTGCTGGTGCCGTCTAGTTCGAGAGCCTCGAGTTCCAGGCCATTCGGCAACGACAACGAGCTGACCCTGCTCTCCATGGAGGGCCTGAGCGGAGGGCGTGTCACGCCACCCCGTGCGAGGAGCGTGGCACGTCGCCCTCACCACCACGCGTCGCCACCTCATGAGCGGCACCGTCGCCACCACCATCGCCAAGCACAGGCGGTTCCGGCGGTGTACACCCACTTCCCCGCGGCCGGCGCAGGGTCCCCGAGGGGAAACCTGCCCGGCGCGTGGCCGGAGACTTCCAGGGCGCGCGTGCGCCCTCCCAACGACTTCGCGTTCATCATGCACACGGACCGGGAGCCAGGCCAGAAGCCCCCGAGCCGTGCTCCGTCAGCACCACCTGGCCTCCTCCCGCATGGGACGTACCGCGCTCAACGCCGGCGGTTCCCATTCGGCCTCGACAACTCCGCGGCTGTCTACGCCCGCCACCTCAACGAGCGCCGTCGGGACCGGACGCCGGTGGAGCGGGAGGAGCGCCCGGGCATGCTCCTACAGGCCATGGCCAACCTGGAGATCGTCCACCCCGCGCACGTCGACTGTGGCTTCTCACGAGCAGTCGAGCCACCTCGGCGAGCCACCATCGGGGAGTGGTACCGCGAGCTTCGGTCCCAACACGAGCCAGGCCGGCGCAATGCCAACAGCTCCGACTCCGAGGAGTACGACTACCACGACCCCGACCTCTGGGATCCCACCAGGGAGTGCTTTCACCTCGAGGTACACGTGAGCGATACCGAGGACGAGGGCGACGACGGCAGGCCGGCTATCAACCTCGAAGACCCCAGCGACATGGCCGCGGTGGGCTGATCGCGTATTCAGGGGAGGAACGAACCCCCGGCGCCGGCAGCACGACCTCGACACAACGACAGCCGGGCGGCACAACTCGCGCAGCTACGGGAGGCGATCGCCACGGCCAAAGAAGATCGACGACGCCTACTACAGCTCGAGAAGACCCTTGCGCAGGAGCCAGCCTAGCCTCGAGGCGCCGGCGCTCGCGGCCGCGCTCGAGAGGTCCACCGGCAGATCGTCGAGGATGAGGCACCAGCGCGCCCCGGGGTGTGCTTCCCTCGAGCTGGGCAGAACGTGGTGGTAGCCGCAATGCTGCTCCGTGATCTACCCGCCGTCTCCAACCCCAAGGCCAGGCGCATGCTCGGAGAAATGAAGAACCTCCTCGAGACGGCCGCCGTGCAGCAGGCCAAGAGCTCAGCCTCGCATCGACGCGGAGCAGCCTCGGGGAGACCAGCAGACCCGCCCCGCAACGAGCGGGAGATGTCTGTCCACCAGCCAGACGCCTCTCGAGCCAAGCCAGTCCGAGAATGGATTGTCGACAACCGGCCACCTCGAGACCCCAACAACGCCCGCAACAAGCTCACACGGTTGCGGGAGGCGAACGCCAAGGCAGAGGCAGACGCCAAGGCAGAAGAGGACGCACTGCAATACCAGTGCAACCCCCGACGCAAGCACAAAGGGGGCGAGGAGTGAGGCTATAGTGTCCACCGAGGAGGGCGCTACGACAGCGACGAAGACCGGCAGACCCTCGAGCCCCCGGGCCCCAGGGTTTTCAGCCGAGCCAACCGTACCTCAACCCTCCCTGACCGTTTTCAACCTCCTACCAACATCGTGAAATATGATGGGGGGGTCGAGCCCAAACTGTGGCTCTCTGACTTCCGCCTAGGCTGCCAATTGGGCGGGGCCAAGAACGACGACCGCGTGATTATACGCCAACTCCCGCTCTACCTCTCAGACACCGCCCGCCGGTGGCTCAAGGGGCTCCCGCCGCATCAGATCCACGACTGGGCCGACCTAGTCAAGATCTTTGACGGGAACTTCAAGGGGACCTGCGCGCGCCCAGGCAACCCCTGGGACCTACGGCGTTGCAGGCAGACGGCAGACGAGCCCCTCCGCGACTTCGCTCGACGGTTCTCAAAACAGCGCCTCAAGCTCCCCCATGTGCCTGATGAGGATGTCATCTCAGCGTTCCTCGCGGGCACGACATGCCAAGAGCTAGTTCACGAGCTAGGGCGCTACCGTCCCAAAACAGTCGAGGAGTTGATGGATCGCGTCACCAGCTTCGCCTCAGGCGACGAGGCAGTGGGGGCCTTCTTTGGCCGCCCCATGGACAAAGGCAAGGTGGTAGCCGCACCGGAGGGCTCGAGCAAGGGAAACAACGCCAAGAATCGCAACAAAAAGAAGAAGAACAAAGGCAAAGATCAGAAGGCGAAGCACGACGCCGAAGATGACGATGATGAAGAAGTCCTCGTGGGTGCCCGCGAGAACAAGAAGCCTCGAGGCCCCCCTGACGGGGCTGTCTTCGACAAGATGCTCGAGGATCCCTGCCCTTATCACCAGGGCCCCTGGAATCACAGGTTGAAAGACTGCCGACTGCTGAAGGGTTTCTACTCCAAGACCGGCGACAAGAAGGAAGACGCGCCCCAGGGCAAGGACAACAACCGGCGCAACGACGGGGACGCGGACTTTCCCTCGGTGCGCGACTGCTTCATGATCTATGAGGGCCCAACTGTGGGACTCTCAGCTCGAGAAAGGAAGAAGGAGCGCCGAGAAGTCCTTGCACTCCGCCACGATGCCCCCCGGTACCTCGACTGGTCTGATGCGTCGATCACGTTCGACCATGACGACCATCCGGACCATGTCGTAAACCCGGGAGCGTACCCCCTCGTCGTCGACCCCGTCATCATCGATGTACGCTTCTCCAAGGTATTGATGGATGGGGGCTCGAGCCTCAACATCATATACCTCGAGACCCTCGACCTCCTGGGGGTCTCGAGGGACCAACTCTGACCCAGTGTCGGAGGGTTCCACGGAGTCATACCAGGGAAGAAGGCACACCCCCTCGGGCGCATCGACCTACCCGTCTGCTTCGGCATGCCGAACAACTTCCGCCACGAGACGCTCACCTTCGAGGTGGTCGGGTTCCAAGGGACCTACCACGCCATCATTGGCAGGCCCGGCAACGCAAAGTTCATGGTGGTCCCCAACTACACGTACTTGAAGCTCAAGATGCCGGGGCCAAAAGGGGTCATCACCGTCGACACCTCCTACGAGCACGCGTACCAGTGCGACGTGGACTGCGTTGAGCGCGAGGAGGCCAACGTCCAACTCGACTCGCTCGAGGCCCTGTCTGCCCTGGCCACCGAGGAGGCCCCAGAAGCGAAGCGCCACGCCGGCACCTTCGAGCCGGCGGAGCACACCAAGCTGATACCCGTCAACCCGACCTCGACCGACGGCAGGACGCTGGCCATCAGTGCTAGCCTCGACCCCAAATAGGAAGCAGTGCTCGTCGACTTTCTCCGTGCGAACATCGACGTGTTTGCATGGAGTCCCTTGGACATGCCGGGCATACCGAGGGAAGTCGCCAAGCACGCCTTGGAAATCCAGGCCGGGTCCAGACCGGTGAAGCAACGCCTGCGCCGCTTCGACGAGGAGAAGCGTAGGATCATCGGCGAGGAGGTACACAAGCTTTTGGCGGCTGGATTCATCAAGGAAGTGTTTCACCCTGAGTGGCTAGCTAACCCTGTACTAGTTAGGAGAAAGAATGGAAAAATGCGGATGTGTGTAGACTACACTGGTCTGAATAAAGCATGTCCAAAAGTTCCATTTCCTTTACTTAGAATTGATCAGATTGTCGATTCCACTCCTGGGTGTGAAGTACTTTCGTTCCTTGATGCATATTCCGGCTACCACCAAATTAAGATGAAAGAATCCGACGAGCTCGCTACCTCTTTTATCATGCCATTTGGTATGTATTGCTACGTTACAATGCCCTTCGGCCTTCGAAACGCCGGGGCAACGTATCAACGCTGTATGCAGCATATCTTTGGCGAGCACATAGGCAAAACCATCGAGGCCTACGTCGATGACATCGTGGTAAAGACCAAGAAAGTTGGGGACCTCATCAGCGATCTCGAGACCACGTTCGAGTGCCTCCGGGCGAAGAACGTAAGGCTCAACCCCGAGAAATGTGTCTTTGGCGTGCCTCGAGGCATGCTACTTGGCTACATCGTCTCACAACGGAGGATCGAGGCCAACCCCGAAAAGATCTTAGCAATCACTAAGATGGGCCTAATTCGAGACCTCAAGGGCGTGTAGAAGGTGACAGGCTGTCTAGCCGCACTCAGCAGGTTCATCTCAAGGCTAGGGGAAAAGGTGCTACCCCTCTACCGCCTGCTGAAGAAGACAGAACGTTTCGCGTGGACCATCGAGGCCGAAGAAGCCCTAACCAAGCTAAAGGGGCTGCTGACTTTCGCGCCGATTCTCGTGCCGCCACGACCAGCCCAAGGTAACGATCCCCCCGAGCCTCTCCTCCTCTATATAGCCGCAACCACCCAGGTGGTCAGCGCAGTCGTAGTCGTCGAGAGGCTCGAGGAGGGTTACGCGCTGCCGGTCCAACGGCCAGTGTACTTCATCAGTGAGGTACTCTCCGAGGCCAAGACCCAGTACCCGCATATCCAAAAGCTGCTCTACGGCATCATCATCACGAGGCGCAAGCTCCAGCACTACTTCCTCGCTCATCCCGTAACAGTGGTGTCATCCTTCCCCCTCGGGGAGATTGTCAACAACCGAGAGGCCACGGGACGCATCGTCAAGTGGTCTGCCGAACTGATGGGGGAAGCCATCACCTACACTCCACGGAAAGCCATCAAATCGCAAGCGCTGGCGGACTTCGTTGCTGAATGGACCGACACCCAGCTCCCGCCGGCGCAAATCCAAGCCGAGCTCTGGACCATGTACTTCGATGGGTCCCTCATGAAGACGGGGGCAGGCGCTGGCCTGCTCTTCATCTCGCCCCTCGGAGTCCACATGCGCTACCTGCTGCGCTTGCACTTCCCCGCCTCCAACAACGTCGCTGAGTACGAGGCCCTCGTCAGCGGGTTGCGTATCGCCCTCGAGCTCGGGGTCCGACGCCTCGACGTTCGAGGGGACTCACAGCTCGTCATCAACCAGGTCATGAAGGCCTCGAGCTGCCTCGACCCCAAGATGGAAGCATACTGCGGAGAAGTGCGCAGCTAGAGGACAAGTTCTACGGCCTCGAGCTCAACCACATCGCTCAAAAGTACAACGAGGCCACCGACGAGCTGGCAAAGTTGGCATCCACGCGCGGCACAGTCCCACCAGATGTCTTCTCGAGAGACGTTTTCGAGCCATCCGTCAAGATCGGCTCGGGGGCTGGCCCTTCGACGCCACCCCTCGAGCCCGACACGGGGGCTCGACCTTTGACGCCACCCCTCGAGCCAGACACGGGGGCTCGGCCTTCGACCCCACACCTCAAGGATGGTACCTCAACATCTGCCGAGGCAATGCAAATCGATGCACCTGACTCTTCTCCAACGCGACCCCTCGACTGGCGGACGCCCCTCCTCGACTACCTAACGCAAGGCGTACTACCGGAAGACAAGACGGAGGCCCAACGCATCGCTCGAAGGGCCAAGACCTACGTCATCTATGGCGACGAATGAGAGCTATACCGACGAAGCCCATCAGGAATCCTTCAGCGCTGCATCCCCCTCGAGGAGGGACGCCGGCTCCTCGACGACATGCACTCGGGGGCTTGCGGCCATCACGCAGCGCCAAGGACCCTGGTGGGGAATGTTGACGCTCACTAATGCTCATAATTAACCATCAACTATTGCATGAAATGACACTAAATGAATCACAAAGCATAGTTGTAGGGTTTGAAACTAACAAGTTCCACGAGTTTTGGTGCTCTCACTTATTTTGTAGGACATCCATGTTTTTACCATATAAAAGCATCTCAAGTGATGAATTGGAGTGCACCATTGCGAAGAGCTCATCGAGACGATCGAAACAGACATATCATTTGCTATATTCGGAGTCCCGGATGGAAAGATATTAATTTCACGATGAAATCTGCAAAAGAAGGATCTAGAAGACACCAGAAGACACCACGAGGCGGGCCACCACGTGGGCTCGCTGGGCCAGACCGACCGGTCCCACCCCGGGACCGACCGGTCAGCCACAGAGGCCGTTTCGCCTACGCCTTCTGGAACATTCTTCCACCACCTCCTAGGATGCATCTCGTCCGTCCCTGAAGTCGGTTTGATCCAACGGTGGGCGATACATGGCGATTCCTTGCCCCCTACTCCACCTCGGGCTATATAAGCAGCCCTAGACCCCCTCTCCATCATCATCAGATCTCAAGTCATTAGAAGAGGAGGAGGATCAATCAGAAACCCTAATTTCCTTAGAGCCACATCAACTTAGGCATAGCTAGATAGAATTAGAATTAGAAGAGGCAAGCTTCGCTTGGATTCCGGATCTAGTCGCGAGAAGGCTCGGTAAACCCAAGATCTTCTCTCTTGTATCAACATTATGGATCTAATTATGTTTCTAGTTCATAATTGTTCTTCTAGTTCTTCATTGTTCTTCATTGTTCATGTTCTAGTTCTAGTTCATCGTCTAGTTCATCTTCTAGTTCATCTATGTGTTCTAGTTCATAATAGTTTAGATATAATTGATATGACTAAGACATTAATTACTATATTCTTAATTATACTGCTTGTAGTATGCTTTGATTATATATTTGGCATAGATAGATTATCATCATGTTTATACTCATGTTCGTATAGTGCTCATCTTAATGATCAATGGGTGGGTGATAAATGCTGTGTAGGTGTGGTGCCTATACACTATTTATCTGCGAATGCGTCCTATGTTCCGGACAGAGCGGTAGATCGCGGGTGTGACAGGCCTGTTGAGTCCTTTGTATTCCACCTCCCGAATGTAGTGTTTAGTATGGCTCAGTTAACTCATGGTTTAGGGGTTACTTTGTTTGGCACCTTTACTATGGAGTTGCCTCTTGAATATGAATATGGGATAACCTAGCCAATGATTGCCAAATATAATTGCACTAATCAATGTATATTATGACTTATAATTAGAATAACTTAGGAATACTTCTTTAATGTCTATTCTAATCCGCATGCCTTGTCTAAGTTGAAATGCTCTTAGGACTATCATAGATTGATCTTTTATCATTTATAGTGTACCTCATTATTGTGATTGATCCCTGTTTAGGATAAAGGAGTGTGTTCTTACTTTATTCTCAATTCTCCTATCACATGTGTAGAGTAGCTCTTGTCCTTATTTATCTCACTTCATTCCTAGTGCTAAATATAAATAATGATACTTGGAACATCTCTGGGTAAAATGCTGCTACAACGGGTGTATTTATCTGTGCGCTTGCGGGTAAATATTTATCTTTAGAGTCAGTGCTATGATATAATCACATTGCTAGTTTCATGTTGGGGATGACAACTTGACGTTAAGTGATGCTAGTAGTGTCCCGTACACTTCTTAGTGCCTTCACTAGGTTATTATTTATGAAGTCTATCTTAGAGTGATTCCATTAAGGAGTGTCAACAAGCATTTTTGGCGCCGTTGCCGGGGAATGAATGTGTAATTAAGGACGGTAGCTAGAATACATTTTCAACATCTAGGAGAACTCTTACACATGTGATAGTTGAGATATTTTATTCACCCTTTATCCAAACAGGCCCACCCTGGCTTTTGTATAGTTTTAATCTTATGCAGGGTGAGGTGTATGACTGGTTTTGAACTTCCGACAAACTACGTTGCGGGTCCAGAGGCTTTGCTCAAGCCTCAAGATCCATTCAACCACTTTGTTAGGAATCAACCAGATAAGGTATAGACAATTGTTGTCACTGTGACTTTCCGACAAACTCCCACAAGGATCAAAGAAGGTCAACGTTACAAGTTTTCAAGCATGTGACGAGTGACGACACCAGACGTTGTACCATTCACAATTCCATTGTGAGTCATGGTAAGTTTAATCGAGGTGAGTCAGTCTTGCTCATGGACTTTAAATTGATGAGTAGTTATCTTATTAAATCCTTTGCATATCATCATACATTCACTCCATTTAGTTTATGTTCTCTCATACGTGTTTAATTTTTATCACTTGCATCCACTCATGTTTTATGCATCTAAAAAGAAAAAAAATTATATATTACTCACCTTGATCACACTCTTTCATCTCCATTAAAGTGAATCTCTGTAGTGCTTTCATGCCACCGTTATTTACTATAGTATGCTCAAGGTTTGGAGTATGTTCATACAACTTTTAAATTAAGCATGGTGCTTAGTCTAGGAGTGTTGATCTTACTTTCAAAGGCTTTTTAAATTAAGCATGGTGCTTAGGTTAAAATGCTTTCCTAGATTAAATTAAGACATGGCGTCTAGTTTGATCTTTGAACCAAGAGTATGCTCTAGTAGATATCGGTTATTTTGTTGGACTAACCCCTGTAGAAATCTCTCAATATCAAAATGGGGAAGTCAAGAGATGAACTCACACTGGGATGAAGCAAGGAATAGGACGTGCTCCAACAACTTCACACAAAAGACATGGCTCATTCATCACTGAACTGTAAGTATCAAAGAATATTCACTTTGGCTTTTGCTATAAGCTACCTTTGCCTTGAGCCATGAAATAATACAACCACCAAGTTGTCTATGAACTATGATGAATCATGTCTATGCTAAAACAATTCCAAATCCATCTACCCATTAGCATAGATAAGGATTATAAATTTAACAATGGACAACCTGTATTTCAACTTTATATATTCCCTCGGGTATGTGTCCATTAAAAAAAAGGTCTTGCTCAATGAACCTAAATCTGCGGACCCTTGCCGAGAGGTCAATCGGTAGTTATCTTATGACTTTTTGTCTTAATTTACAAAAAAAAGTTTAATGATAATAATGTTCTTAGGACTAGTTCCCTTCGGGTATTCTTGTCACTAACCACTGCAGGGTGAACAATGTCCGAGAACATGAGAGTTGCAAATACAACGCGAGGGATGCTTCAACATTCACACTTGCCTCTGTCTAAGTGTGGGGAGGAAGGCTAGCTCTTCCAAAAATTCTACAACCATGCTCATCCTCCCAATCAAGAAGCTGTCAACATCCCGACACACTGGTTTGCAATCTCTCTACAAACTGTTACTTTGTCTCTTTAAGTTTGAATGATTTCACAAATTCCATGCTTGAAAATCAAACTTAAGATACAAATTAAAATTAATCCTTTAGAGAAGAAGTAATGGTGAACAATGAAGGTAAATAAAGTATGGGATACAAGTTCTATGCTAATTAAAATGCCAAGATTAACTTCTCTGTAGCATAGAAAGTGACTTTAGCTCTATGACAACACTACCCTTGTTATTACTTGTATATCCCTTCGGGTATGTGTTGTCCACTAATGCTTTCAGGAATAAAATAATAAGTGGAGCAATAAGTCCAAACATAATTTATGAGGAGAGAGAAAAAGGATAGCTTAGAGGTTGAGGAAGATAAAGTGCAACATAGGAGACAAGATGTTCAGGAACAAGCTCAAGATACAAGGAGAAGCTTCAAACAAAAGGAAGGGGTCATGATAGATCATCTATCCCTCATCACATGGCGCCACTGCATTTCAATGATGAAGGTAATATTTTAAGGTAAGTGATCATTCTCTACAAGAGCTTTCTCTTGGTCTTGCACTGCACTTAAATAAAATAAAATAAAATCAAAATGTTTGAGTTACAACTTTAAATGTTTAATCTAAAAAACTCAACATGCTTTGTTCTTTGAGTATCACTCTTTTAATCACTTAGTCTTGAACAACTCAACCCTCATTGTCAAATTCATGCTCACTCTTCTGATTTCGTCACCCATGTTTTAAAAGTGAAACAATGCACAAAATACCAATCTTATCATATTAAATGTGCCTAAGGCTAGAGTAGAGTAAATGAAGTTTTGGTTCTTTTGGTGTTTTCTCACCAGCAGAACTTATGCACTTGATCTCTGCCTTAGTTTTGCGAGTAGGACACACTGTACAAAGAGTGGTCTCCCAAAGTTTCATGAATTCTAGAAGATGTTGCTAGCTTACAATATTAATGCTTCACTTTAAAATGTTAGTTTGACATTTACCTCCTATTTTCTTGATACATATGTGACAAAACAATTATTGCACCATCATTGAGTCACATACATAAATGGAAATCCAAAACTCTGTTGCTTTGTGCTTGAAAGAAATAAATCAAGACTCTAAAATAATTAAGGTGTAGTTTTTCACTAACCCTTAATCCATTCCACGAGCTTTGTTGTCTGTCTGAGTTTCAACAGAAGATAGGAATTCCACTATGATGCCGACGAAGCCTTCGTCCACTCAAGAGCCAATCATCAATGGTTATAGCTCAAGAGAAGTGATGAACATCTACGCTGTCAAGGATTCAAAGTAAATGATCATGCCAACACCCATTAAAGAATATGAAGAGCAGTGAACCAAAGGAGACAAGTCCACCAGCCACTTGAAGAAGAAAGAGAGTTCTACTGAAGTACAACTAAGGTCTTCACCACGAGGATCTGCTGACACACCCAAGGAAGAATAAAGAGCGTACAAGAAGTCTTGTTCGATAGACTATAAATATCGAATCCTCACCGGAAGGTAACTCGGTAGTTATCCATATTTCTTTAGCAATAAATTAAGTACTACATAATCATATCATTTTACTTCTAGTTGCATATTTACTTTTTAGCAAATTATACCTTCATTTGAAAAGAAAATAAAAATATGAAAAACTTTAAGCCCCATGAGAACAGTTTAGTGGTGTGTTAAAACCCATAAATGTATTCTCTGTGGAGGCATAAAAATATAATACATCTACATATTAATTTCTGCATTGCATTAGAAAAGGAAACAAAAATATTGCATTTGTTACACTACATCATAAACCATGAAGCCTCATGTGAATAATTCTATGGTGTGTAAAAACCCACAGGAATGTTCACCGTAGTAGCATAAAAAAATATAATAATAATAATATAATAATACTAAAAAATATATACATACATCATGTTGCATTTTTCTTGCATCGTAAAAAAAAGAATATTAAAATATAAAAAAAAGGGGAGATCTTACTAAAATTCTACACAACTCAGGCTTGAGTGGCCAACCGCTAATGCTTAATCTGTTCCACAAGTTTTGTTGTCTATTTGAGTTTCACAGGATTTGAAAGGCCAAGAAAAGCTGATGAACAAGTGAATGCTCCATCCACTGTTAGAGCACTGTCCCAACAAACATCAACATCAATCAAAGCTCTAATAGATGAAGGACATATCCACTGCCAGTCTGCTACACTGCAAAGTGACTACGTCAACATTCAGCTTGGGGGAAGGCACCCCCATGTATCCACATAAGTATCTCTATCCTCTTAAGTTTTTCATTCTATAAATAAATTCAAAACACCAAAAATATGTGAGCACATGAAGGCCCACCCTTAAAAAAATATGTGGGCACATGAAGGCTCACCATTAATTAAAAAAAACAAAAATATGTGAGCACATGAAGGCTCACCTTTAATTAAAAAAAAGAGAAACAAAAATATATGAGCACATGAAGGCTCACCATTAAATCTAAAAAGAGACACTATAGAGAACTGCTGAATTTCTGCTTAGTGGAAAGGAAGAACATAAATGATCTTAAGAGCTTTAGACAACTAGATAAAGGGAAAGAATATTTATCACTAACACTTAATCAAGTTCCACTAGTTGTGTTGTCTATTTTTAAGTTCAGCAGGAAATAAAGAAGAGAGGGACTTAAGCCACTGCTGATGGTCTACTCATCTTCTGGGAAAAAGATCACGTCAAGATCCAGCTTGGGGAGAGCACCCACAGTTATCACGATAAGTATCGTACCACGATTATTTATTATTAGTTCGTTTTAGCTAGATCCAGGTCATTATATATAAAAACCCATAAAAAGATGAATAACTATTATAAAACCAAACAAATATAGTCTATAATGAATAAATGCCTAAGTTGATATGAACTTAATTTTGCTCATGATAAAAATGATGAATAGTTGCTCTGCCGTAATCCCTCTTAAGTACCTATTGTTCAAACTTAAATTTTCTTGAGTTTTAGACAAAGTTGTTCTGAATAAACTGTGAACCTAAAACCTGTGGATGGCAAATGCTTGATCTAAAGTCTAGATAATTGTGAGATATGATATAAAAAGGTTTGAGCTGTTGTTTATCTAATTCCTAGAGATACTAGAATTCTGGAGATTTACATTTTGAAAAGATTAAAAACACATGATGAGATCCTGTATGACATCACATGAATTCCTACCCAGAGCCATTAATATGATCTTAAGATAAGGCTACTTGCTTTGTTCTAAGTTTTTAGTTATGGTTGAGAAATTTATCATGCTCTAGAGATCAAGAATGTTTTATTAAAAAGATTCACTCTTCCGAAGTAGTATTGTGTTAGAGGCATGGGCTATGCAAAAGTATAAAAGGAGGAAATAAAAAGGGACAAGTGTCCGACTACCTCAAAAGAAAAGAAAAAGAGTTATGATAAAAATATGAAAGAGAAAAAGAAAGATAGCCCATGGTCCCTCTAATTACAATATGCCAGCAAGAGATGACAAATTTCAAAGGTTCTAAGTTCTTGATCTATGAGTATGACATCTTTCTCCCTAGCTTTGAACTTTGACTTGGTAAGATATGCTTTTCACTTCTTAAAGCTCCAGATATATATATCCATAGAAAGAATGAAAATGCATCAGTGAGGAATCATAAAATATAAAAGTGCGATTTGAGAGTGTCATACAGAAGAATCTCTGATTTCTATTTTAAAAATATAAAAACTCCAGAATGAAGGTTGATCAAAGAGTTAGAGATACAGTGCTTAACTTGATTATTCTATCTTTCAATTGTTTAAAGATTCAGGTGAAGGCAAAAGCTCCATAGTTAAAGGTAATATGAGAAAGTCAGAATAGTTAACTCTAATCCAAGGGAAGATTTTTTTTGAACATATAGATGTGAAAGCATAGTAGCAATTCCTGATTCATCATGACTATTTGCTAAGGGACTAGCAAAAGGTAAGCTTGGGGGAACTTGTTGACGCTCACTAATGCTCATAATTAACCATCAACTATTGCATGAAATGACACTAAATGAATCATAAAGCATAGTTGTAGGGTTTGAAACTAACAAGTTCCACGAGTTTTGGTGCTCTCACTTGTTTTGTAGGACATCCATGTTTTTACCATATAAAAGCATCTCAAGTGATGAATTGGAGTGCACCATTGCGAAGAGCTCGTCGAGACGATCGAAACGGACATATCATTTGCTATATTCGGAGTCCCGGATGAAAAGATATTAATTTCATGATGAAATCTGCAAAAGAAGGATCTAGAAGACACCAGAAGACACCACGAGGCGGGCCACCACGTGGGCCCGCTGGGCCAGACCGACCGGTCCCACCCCGGGACCGACCGGTCGGCCACAGAGGCCGTTTGGCCTACGCCTTCTGGAACATTCTTCCACCGCCTCCTAGGATGCATCTCGTCCGTCCCTGAAGTCGGTTTGATCTAACGGTGGGCGATACATGGCGATTCCTTGCCCCCTACTCCACCTCGGGCTATATAAGCAGCCCCAGACCCCCTCTCCATCATCATCAGATCTCAAGTCATTAGAAGAGGAGGAGGATCAATCAGAAACCCTAATTTCCTTAGAGCCACATCAACTTAGGCATAGCTAGATAGAATTAGAATTAGAAGAGGCAAGCTTCGCTTGGATTCCGGATCTAGTCGCGAGAAGGCTCGGTAAACCCAAGATCTTCTCTCTTGTATCAACATTATGGATCTAATTATGTTTCTAGTTCATAATTGTTCTTCTAGTTCTTCATTGTTCTTCATTGTTCATGTTCTAGTTCTAGTTCATCGTCTAGTTCATCTTCTAGTTCATCTATGTGTTCTAGTTCATAATAGTTTAGATATAATTGATATGACTAAGACATTAATTACTATATTATTAATTATACTGCTTGTAGTATGCTTTGATTATATATTTGGCATAGATAGATTATCATCATGTTTATACTCATGTTCGTATAGCGCTCATCTTAATGATCAACGGGTGGGTGATAAATGCTGTGTAGGTGTGGTGCCTATACACTATTTATCTGCGAATGCGTCCTATGTTCCGGATAGAGCGGTAGATCGCGGGTGTGTCAGGCCTGTTGAGTCATTTGTATTCCACCTCCCGAATGTAGTGTTCAGTATGGCTCAGTTAACTCATGGTTTAGGGGTTACTTTGTTTGGCACCTTTACTATGGAGTTGCCTCTTGAATATGAATATGGGATAACCTAGCCAATGATTGCCAAATATAATTGCACTAATCAATGTATAGTATGACTTATAATTAGAATAACTTAGGAATACTTCTTTAATGTCTATTCTAATCCGCATGCCTTGTCTAAGTTGAAATGCTCTTAGGACTATCATAGATTGATCTTTTATCATTTATAGTGTACCTCATTATTGTGATTGATCCCTGTTCAGGATAAAGGAGTGTGTTCTTACTTTATTCTCAATTCTCCTATCACATGTGTAGAGTAGCTCTTGTCCTTATTTATCTCACTTCATTCCTAGTGCTAAATATAAATAACGATACTTGGAACATCTCTGGGTAAAATGCTGCTACAACGGGTGTATTTATCTGTGCGCTTGTGGGTAAATATTTATCTTTAGAGTCAGTGCTATGATATAATCACATTGCTAGTTTCATGTTGGGGATGACAACTTGACGTTAAGTGATGCTAGTAGTGTCCCGTACACTTCTTAGTGCCTTCACTAGGTTATTATTTATGAAGTCTAACTTAGAGTGATTCCATTAAGGAGTGTCAACAGGGAACGCCTTCCGTCAAGGCTTCTATTGGCCAACCGCCATTGGAGACGCCAAGCGCCTAGTCCGAGCCTGCCATGGGTGTCAATTCTACGCCAAGCAAACGCACCAGCCCGCGCACGCCCTGCAGATGATCCCTATCACTTGGCCGTTTGCCGTCTGGGGGCTCGACCTCGTGGGTCCCCTCAAAAGGACAAGTGGAGGGTACACACATGTGCTCGTGGCAATCGACAAATTCACCAAGTGGATCGAGGCCAAGCCTATAGGTGACCCCACCTCCGAGAAGGCTGTCGAGTTCATCGCTGACATCATGTATCGGTTTGGGGTACCTAACGTCATCATCACCGACAACGACACTCAGTTCACGGGCAAAAAGTTCATCAGCTTCTGCGACGACAATAACATCCGCGTGAACTGGGCCTCGGTCGCATACCCGCAATGCAACGGGCAGGTCGAACGTGCTAACGGCATGATACTTCACGGGCTGAAGCCGAGGCTGTTCAAGACCCTCAAGAACTTCAGAAAGGGGTGGGCCGCCGAGCTCCCCTCGGTGCTGTGGGGCCTCAGGACAACGCCGAGTCGAGCCACCGGGTTCACTCCGTTCTTCCTAACCTACGGCGCCGAGGCCGTCTTGCCTACATGTTGGAAATATGCCCTAGAGGTAATCATAGGGATGATGATATTTCTATTGTATCCATGATTTATTATATGTTCATTGAATATCCATTAAAGACAACTTGTATTGATTGGCAATTATGTGAATTGTCTGTGAAACTCTTTTACTTGTATGGTTATTCGATAGTTGTCCCTGATCGGAGTTCATGTGAGGACACACATGAATATTAGATCAACACATGTATTAGTTGATGACTATGTTTCACAAGTCATAGACATGGAGATGTCAAACTAATAATGTGGGCACATGTATGACATGGGGCTGGATTGACCCAACGTGAGATGTTTTTATTATCTCTTTACACATCATGTACGTTATGTCCTTAGACCTGAGATTGTGGTATGTACTCAAGATATGAATCGACTTACTTAGGGACTATCAAACGCTACTTCGTAACAGAGTAGTTATAAAGATAGTCTTCGGGATTGTCAGGAAGTATGCTGTGAGACATAGACGATCAAGATGGGATTTGCCCCTCTCCATGCGAGAGAGATATCACTGGACCACTCATATGATTGGATCATAAAATGCATGGCCGTGCTTAGGTTAGGTGTTAACCTATGAGTTGGACCAAATATTGTGTGGCAAGGGAATTACGTGTATGTGATTGTGGTGGTTCGTCTGATATGATCTTTGCGCGTACATAGGAGTTGACACGTCTTGCTAGAGGCCGCTGTCAACTATTGGGCGAGTAGGAGTACTCGGGCCATGTCTATGTGTGCGTGAACCCATAGGGTCACACGCTTAAGGGGCTGGAAGCCTGATTCGAGTTGGACTCGAATTAGACCGGGATTAGGGTTTGCTAATGGGCCTCCAGGTCGGCGGCCTCATTAGGGACGCCTATAAATAGAGGGGTGGAGCGACTAGGGTTGGTACCACGTCAATTGTTGACAGCCGTTGCCCACCCCACGCCCGCGCCTATTGCTCCTCGCAGACCTAGCAGTCTGGAGGCGTGACGCTTCCTCCCTGTACGTGTGGGATACCTCGGTGGTGCTGCATCTGGAGCACAAGGACGAACTACACGTGGAGACGTGAAGGACGAACTACACGTGGAGACATGAAGGACGGACGTGAACGACTACACGGCATCGCTGCGACGCGCACGTCTACACCGAGACGTCTTCCGCTGCATCTGCGCGTCTAGTGGTAATCCCGTGATCTATAAGTAGCAGTAGTTCCTGGTTCATGGGGTCGAAAAATTTTGTTTTCTAGCTAGCGTAGCATCCTCGTAACCCTTCAGTGGTATCGGAGCCGTTACTGCCTCGTTATAGATTCGGTTGTGTACATATAGAGATATGCGCGGTTGTAGATCAGTTTCTGATCTTGATTCGTGATCTTGTCGTATTGGTCATGTAACGATCTACTCCTACCGGTCGGAATTCCGCCATCGGAGTTAAGTGATACGTGTAAATCCAATCATGGCAAGATGGAGATCAATCAAATTGATCGAATCGAATCTAGGTCAAGAGCCGGGTGCATGAGATGTGCGGCGGCATGAGGAAATCTGCAAAAGGAGCGCTGTTCGGTAAAACGGCTATAACTTTTGCATACGACCTCGGATCGAGACGATCTTTAAACGAAAATCGATCTACAGAAAATTTTACATCTGATTTTCACCGACTTTAGCTAGTTTTGTCGAATTTAGATTTGCGAAAAAGGGTCAGGAAAATTATGTTTTCTGCGATTCAAGATTAGACGTCGGGAACGTTTAACCTTGTTTTGCAGGAATTGATGACTGGTATAGCCCTTATGTGTATGTGATGCATGTATGTAATTGATTCATGGCTTGCACGTCATGTAACATGACAATATGGCAGGAGCCACATAGATATTGTCATCAATTTGATGTAATGGCCTGCGTGCCAAATTGTGATGATCCTACTCGCGACTATGTAATTGTTTAATTACGCTAGTTGTAGCTAGTCTTGGTGGATTCATCACTGGAGGATGGCGTACATGCACCATGTAGATGGAGATCATCGTGGTGAATAGATTGGCGGAGATGGAGATCTCCAAATGCACAATGGGCTATACCAAGTCATATCTGTGTTGATGCTATTCTCTTATTATGTTCTACTTTCACATGCAATTCATGTTTATTGTCTACATGCAGTAGTGAAAGTGTAGAACGATCCCTCAGTAATGTTCAAGTCATATGCTTCCCCAAACCTTGCACTGTCATATGTCTTGTACAATCGGTGGTGCGCCTATGAAATTAGGGTATCACTGATTTTCCTTGACTAGGCAGGTTCATATCGGATACTTACTGCAGAAGGGTTGGTTGCTTGAACAAGGTCATCCTAACGGTTAGGGACCTTGAAGCATAAGGAGTTGAGCACACATAGAGATGTTAGCCAACAACAAGAGTCATATGTGATATGATTAGCAAAGAGTTGCTTACCGATCTACCATGTCCACTAGCGGTGATGCTAAAGCTCACTAGTAGACTTGTTAGTTTGGGTCTTGAATCACTAATATTCAATAGAGGGATATTGATCTTAGTGGGAGTAGATTTTATTAAAGTTTTAATATCATTTACTCTGTCTTGGATACATTGTCTTAGTATTTTGCATATACTTTTGTTGTAGATAAATGGCACCCGCACCTCAACCATTTACTTTACGTTCGATTCTTGAGAAAGATAAGTTGAATGGAACAAACTATGCGGATTGGATCCGCAACCTGAGAATTGTTCTCAGGGCTGAGAAAAAGGAAGATATTCTAGACACCCCATTACCAGAGGAACCTGCTGATAATGCACCTGCTGCTGAGAAAACCGCTTATAAGAAAGCATGTGATGCTGATCTTGAAGTGGGATGCCTGATGCTTGCTTGCATGGAACCAGATCTGCAGATGCAGTTTGATAATAACCATACAGCCTACGATATGATCGTGGCGCTGGATGAGATGTTCCAGACCCAGGCTAGGACTGAAAGGTTCAATGTCTCTAAGTCTCTTGCTGAGACTAAGCTAGCAGAGGGTGCAGCAGTTGGGCCACATGTAATCAAGATGGTTGGTTACACACAGAGGTTGGAGAAGCTAGGCTTCCCAATTGGTCCAGAGTTGGCCACTGATTTCATTCTCTCTTCTCTCCCACCTAGCTATGGAAACTTCATCTCGAACTACCATATGCATGGTGCAGAGAGGGGCTTGAATGAGCTGTGTGGCATGCTTAAGACAGCAGAGGCAGACATCAAGAAAGGTGCTGGTAGCAGCCATGTGATGGCAATCCAAAACAAGCCTAACTTTAAAAGGAAGGGCAACTTTTGGAAGAACAGAAAGGGCAAGGGCAAGTCCAAAGATGTGATCTCTAAGCCAAATCCTCCTGCGCCTGAAGCTACCGGAAATACTCCTGATTCTGAGTGCTTCCATTGTAAGGGGAAAGGTCACTGGAAGAGAAACTGCAAGGTGTACTTAGCATCCTTGAAGAAGGATGGCGGTGGTAAAGGTACTCCCGCAACTCATACACTTGTTGTTTATGTTACAGATATTTTCCTCGCTAACTCTTATATTAATTCTTGGGTATTTGATACCGGCTCGGTTGCTCATATTTGCAATACGATGTAGGGAATGATAAGAAGTAGAAGCGTTGGAAAAGGGGAGGTTGATTTCCGCGTGGGCAATAATGCAAGAGTTGCTGCGTTGAACGTCGGGACGATGCAACTACACCTCCCATCAGGATTTATTTTGGAGTTAAATAATTGTTATTTCGTTCCAAGTTTAAGTCGAAACATTGTGTCACCTTCATGTTTGATGAAGGATGGTTATTCATTTGAGAGTAAAGACAATGGTTGTGTGATCTCTAAGAATAATATGTTTGTGGCTTTTGCATCCATTGTGAATGGGTTGTTTATTTTAAATCTTGATGATGCACCTATGTCTATCTGTAATGTAACTGCTAAAAGGCCTCGGCTTAATGAGTTAAGTCCTACCTATATGTGGCATTGTCGTTTGGGTCATATAAGCGAGAATCGCATGAAGAAGCTCCATGCTGATGGGTTTCTAACTTTGTTTGATTTTGAATCATACGAGACATGCGAGGCTTGTTTGCTAGGCAAGATGACCAAGTCGCCTTTCACAGGTTTTCCTGAGAGGGCGTCTGACTTATTGGAACTTATACATACTGATGTATGTGGACCAATGAGTACGACAGCTAGAGGCGGATTTCAATACTTCATAACCTTCACTGATGATTTTAGTAGATATGGCTATATCTATCTGATGAAGCATAAGTCTGAAACATTTGAAAAGTTCAAAGAATTTCAGAATGAGGTAGAAAATCAACGTGGCAAGAAAATTAAGGCCTTGCGATCTGATCGTGGAGGCGAATATTTGAGCCACGAGTTTAGCAATCATCTTAAGAGTTGCAGAATTGTTCCACAACTTACGCCACCCGGAACGCCTCAGAGAAACGGCGTGTCCGAGCGACGTAACCGAACTCTGTTAGACATGGTTCGGTCTATGATGAGCCAGTCGGACCTTCCTTTATCATTTTGGGGATACGCTCTAGAAACAGCCGCTTTCACATTAAATAGGGTACCGTCTAAGTCCGTAGTTAAGACACCATATGAGATGTGGACTGGTAAGAGTCCCAGTTTGTCTTTTCTAAAGATTTGGGGTTGTGAAGTTTATGTCAAATGACTCATATCAGATAAACTAACACCCAAGTCAGACAAGTGCTTTTTCGTGGGATACCCAAAGGAAACTTTAGGGTATTACTTCTACAACCGCTCAGAGGGCAAAGTGTTTGTCGCTCGAAACGGTGTTTTCTTAGAGAAAGAGTTTCTCAAAAGAGATAAGAGAGGGCAGAAGGTGTATCTTGAAGAAGTTCAGGATGAGCCAACAAGGATTGACTCCACGAGTGATGCTAATGTAGCAGAACAAGTTGAGCTACCTGTGGCAACAGACACCCCGCCTCAACCACGAAGGTCGGCAAGAATCCGTGAGTTGCGTGGGGATGTGTTATTGTTAGACGATGACGAACCTGCGACTTATGCCGAGGCAATGATGGATCCTGATTCCGAGAAATGGCATAGTGCCATGAGATCCGAGATAGATTCCATGGGAGCCAATCAAGTTTGGAACTTGGTTGACCCGCCTGATGGGGTAAGACCCATAGAGTGCAAATGGATCTATAAAAAGAAAAAGGATATGGATGGAAACGTCCAAGTTTATAAAGCTCGACTTGTCGCAAAAGGTTTTCGGCAAGTTCAAGGAATTGACTACGACGAGACTTTCTCGCCGGTAGCGATGCTTAAATCTATCCGGATCATTCTAGCAATTGCTGCCTATTATGACTATGAGATATGGCAGATGGATGTTAAAACAGCCTTTCTAAATGGAAATTTGGAAGAGGACGTGTATATGATACAGCCCGAAGGTTTTGTTGATCCTAGCAATGCTGGAAAAATATGCAAGCTTAAGAAATCTATTTATGGATTAAAGCAAGCATCTCGGAGTTGGAATATTCGTTTTGATGAGGTGGTCAAAGGGTTTGGCTTCCGTGAAAGTGAAGAAGAACCTTGTGTTTACAAGAAGGAAAGTGGGAGCGCTGTTGTGTTTCTAATCTTATATGTAGATGACATACTGTTGATTGGGAATGACATTCCGATGTTGCAAACCGTAAAGACTTCATTGAATAACAGTTTTTCTATGAAGGATTTAGGAGAAGCAACATATATTCTGGGCATTAAGATCTATAGAGATAGGTCAAAGAGGCTAATAGGATTAAGCCAAGATTCGTACATTGATAAAGTGTTGAAGCGGTTCAACATGGAACAGTCCAAGAAAGGGTTCTTGCCTATGTCACATGGCATGCGCTTTAGCGAGAAACAGTGTCCTTCGACATCTGATGAGCGAGAGCGCATGAGTAAGGTTCCATATGCTTCGGCTATTGGTTCCATCATGTATGCCATGATATGTACACGTTCGGACGTCTCATATGCTCTAAGTGTTGCGAGCAGATATCAAGCTAATCCAGGTGAGAGTCACTGGACACTTGTTAAAAACATCCTTAAGTACTTGAGAAGGACTAAAGATGTGTTCCTAATCTATGGAGGTGAGGAGGAGCTCGTTGTAAATGGTTACACCGATGCTAGCTTCCAAACTGACACAGATGATTCACAATCTCAATCAGGTTTTGTGTTCACAATAAATGGTGGTGCAGTCAGTTGGAAAAGTTCCAAGCAGGAGACCGTGTCCGATTCTACAGTGGAAGCCGAGTACATTGCAGCTAGTGGAGCTGCAAAGGAAGGTGTTTGGATGAGGAGGTTCCTCATTGATCTTGGTATGTTTCCAAATGCGTCCAGCCCATTGTCTCTACATTGTGATAACAATGGGGCGATTGCGCAGGCTAAGGAGCCAAGGAATCACCAGAAGAACAAACATGTACTGCGGAAATTTCACCTCATTCGAGAGTTCATTGGAAGAGATGAGATTAAGATGTGCAAAATACATACGGATTTGAATATAGCAGATCCTTTGACAAAGGCTCTTCCACAACATAAGCATGAGGCGCACGTGAGGTCTATGGGTATTAGATATCTAAAAGATTAACTCTAGTGCAAGTGGGAGACTGTTGGAAATATGCCCTAGAGGTAATCATAGGGATGATGATATTTCTATTGTATCCATGATTTATTATATGTTCATTGAATATCCATTAAAGACAACTTGTATTGATTGGCAATTATGTGAATTGTTTGTGAAACTCTTTTACTTGTATGGTTATTCGATAGTTGTCCCTGATCGGAGTTCATGTGAGGACACACATGAATATTAGATCAGCACATGTATTAGTTGATGACTATGTTTCACAAGTCATAGACATGGAGATGTCAAACTAATAATGTGGGCACATGTATGACATGGGGCTGGATTGACCCAATGTGAGATGTTTTTATTATCGCTTTACACATCATGTACGTTATGTCATTAGACCTGAGATTGTGGTATGTACTCAAGATATGAATCGACTTACTTAGGGACTATCAAACGCTACTTCGTAACAGAGTAGTTATAAAGATAGTCTTCGGGATTGTCAGGAAGTATGCTGTGAGACATAGACGATCAAGATGGGATTTGCCCCTCTCCATGCGAGAGAGATATCACTGGACCACTCATATGATTGGATCATAAAATGCATGGCCGTGCTTAGGTTAAGTGTTAACCTATGAGTTGGACCAAATATTGTGTGGCAAGGGAATTACGTGCATGTGATCATGGTGGTTCGTCTGATATGATCTTTGCGCGTACATAGAAGTTGACACGTCTTGCTAGAGGCCGCTGTCAACTATTGGGCAAGTAGGAGTACTCGGGCCATGTCTATGTGTGCGTGAACCCATAGGGTCGCACGCTTAAGTGGATGGAAGCCTGATTCGAGTTGGACTCGAATTAGACCGGGATTAGGGTTTGCTAATGGGCCTCCAGGTCGGCGGCCTCATTAGGGACGCCTATAAATAGAGGGGTGGAGCGACTAGGGTTGGTACCATGTCAATTGTTGACAGCCGTCGCCCACCCCACGCCCGCGCCTATTGCTCCTCGCAGACCTAGCAGTCTGGAGGCGTGACGCTTCCTCCCTGTACGTGTGGGATACCTCGGAGGTGCTGTATCTGGAGCACAAGGACGAACTACACGTGGAGACATGAAGGACGAACTACACGTGGAGACGTGAAGGACGGACGTGAATGACTACACGGCATCGCTGCGACGTGCACGTCTACACCGAGACGTCTTCCGCTGCATCTGCGCGTCTAGTGGTAATCCCGTGATCTATAACTAGCAGTAGTTCCTGGTTCATGGGGTCGAAAAATTTTGTTTTCTAGCTAGCGTAGCATCCTCGTAACCCTTCACTACAGACCTCGAGTACGGCTCCCCTCGACTTCGAGCCTACAACGAGCAAACCAACGACGAAAAGCTCGCCAACGCCAAGGACCAGCTCGAAGAGGCTCAAGACGTGGCGCTCATCAACTCCGCACGCTATCAGTAGACTCTTCGACGCTACCACGACAAGCATGTGCGCAAGAGGGACCTAGCAGTGGGGGACCTCGTGCTTCGACGACTGCAAGATAACCGAGGACGCCACAAGCTCACCCCCCATGGGAAGGCCCATACACCGTAGCTGAGGTGCTCAAGCCAGGAACGTACAAGCTCTACGACGATCAAGGCAGAATCCTGGCAAATGCATGGAATATTTCTCAGCTACGTCGCTTCTACCCTTAAAGTCCTCGGCGCCTTGTTCATTCTGTTGCTTTGTACAAACACGTTAAATATGAATGAACAATCTCGTGCATTGTCTTTCGTTTTACTTAGCAACTTAAGGTAGCCTTGACCCTGCCTTACTCAGGGTCAAGCCTCCCTCGGGGGCTGACAGGGGAACCCCCCTCCAGACCCTGGAAAAAGCGCGTTTTTCTTTTCAAAAAATTCGACTCTCATCTCGATTCGTATCTCGAGCGAACTAGCAACGTCTAAATCTGAAAATACCTCGAGCCTCCAAGAGTCGGGGGGCGTCGACGTAGACAACAACCTATGCTCCCGGGCTACGGTACCCTACCTACGCCTCCCCTCGAGGAGCTCGTGACGTATCGTAGGAACACAGACTAAGCCAGCAGAAACTCGAGCTAGCGACAAAGAGAGATGGTCGAACGAATTTGAAAAGAAAAATACCTTCTAACAAGTTATGTACATGCGGACCTCGACAGGCCATGAGTCATGATGCAAAATTTTTACATTAGGCCTCAAAGGCCGCAAGCATGTTCTTTCTTACAAAAAGTGTCCTCCCACGGAAGACACAACACAAGGGCTCGGCAGCCCAAACTAACTTTGCCCTTCCTCTTGAGGCTCGTCCGCAGGAGCATTCGCCGGGGGGTCTGCAGGGGCAATCGCCAGGGGGCCTTCAGGAGCTGAGGGCGCCGCTGGGAGAAGCCCCACGTCCTCCTCAAAGAATCAGGCCAGGGCCTCCCCAGGAGTGAAGGACCAAAAATGCTATAGCAAGGCAACCAGAGGGGGGGGGGATGAATGGGAGCCTAAAAAATTTCTTCTCGAAATTACGGCTTCTGTCCCAATGAAATCAACCCCAAAAGCTTCGGACTCAAATGCGATCCCCACGACCCTCAGAAAGAAGGTGGATGATCCCTAGGATCACAGCGAGGCACCACACAAGGGAGCAAACCAAAACTCCCAAAACTCCAAGTCAAGTTCGTGCCTAAAAGACCACTCCCAAACGTAGATAGAGGGCTACGTCGGGATTCCTCCAAATACCGATGCTAACGCGTAGCAAAGATATGTGGAGAGGTTCCTTGGTGAACTCTAGGAGCAAACGAGAAGTCCGGAAACCAAGCAGAAAAGCCAGGAGAGTAAACGCACTAAAACGCAACCTTCAGCCGATTCCCGGACTGTCCGGACTCCTGATCCCGGACTGTCCAGTCAAGGGCGGACTGTCCGTGAAAACCTGGCGGACTGTCCGCAGGTCAAAAGGCAAAATCAGCACAGCTGCTAAACCTTCCCTGCGCAACTCCCGGACTGTCCGGGCCTTTGTACGGCGGACTGTCCGCCGGCCAAGTTGCAAAAACAGCAACACTGCTGGACACCCCTGCGCGACTCGCGGACTGTCCGCGCCTGTCAACGGTGGACTGTCCGTCGGTCACCCGAGGGGAAAAGGCCCGAGGCCAACAGCCACTGCTCGGCTGAAACCCCGATGGCCGGACTGTCCGCGGCCACTGTGGCGTACTGTCCGCGCCTACGACGGACTGTCCGGGAACCCCACGGCGGACTCTCCGTGACCTCCCAGAAAGCACAAAAACTGCACGGGACAAAACCAAAATCGATTGGATCTTCACCAAATCGAATGGGGCTGCGACCAAACTTCTCCCAAGTGTTCTTCTACGTGTTGGGAAGCTAATCCTAGGATATCATCGCTTGAACCCAACTAAATCATGAGAAATCCGAAGAACACTATAAAAGGGGAAGAACGAAGAACAAAAATGAATTCGGCTCGATCTACTTGTTCATGAGGGTAGAGTTGAATTCCTCCGATGGAAATGTTCACCTCACATCAAAGAACAAGTTGATTCAAACGGAATTGCAAAAGACGCAGCATAAAGGGAGATCGGGGGAGGAGAAAATCATGGAGAAAAGGAGAACACGAAGAACACGAAGAACAAATTCAAAATGCGAATTCCACCACGAATTTGACCCTTGGATAAAGAGGAATGGATGATTCATTAAGCACTCGGTGTCGGGCTACAAGCCACTCCAACAGATCAAAGCTTGGATGGCGAAAAGCTCAAGAACAAGAGCATGCCTCTCCCTAACCCTAGCCTCCTCTCACACAATGCAAAATGAGAGTGACCCCGTCCTCTGGTCTCAGGTGCGGCTGCCCTAGCAGCCCCCACATATATATAGGCGCACGTCCTAATGACCAAAACGCCCTTACATTAAGCACTAAACCCAAATACCCCCCAGGGGTAAAACCGTCCAGTCCTGATAGTTTCGATCCGACGGCCACGCCCGCACATCCGGTAGCTTCGCCTCGACGCGACCTGACCCGATGCCGCCACGTGCCGCCACCGTCGATCGCCGCGCCTTCTCACCGATAGCTTCGCCGCAACGCAAGCCTCTCGGTGCCGCCACGCGTCGACCATCCTTTCGGACTAACCCCCGGTTTTGAGGCCCAAACCGGGAAACCGTCCACCTCGAGTTTTGAGGCCCAAACTCGGAAACCGGCACGCCCAGGTTTTGAGGCCCAAACCTGGAAACCGTCCATCCTGAGTTTTGAGGCCCAAACTCGGAAACCGTCGATGGTAGCTTTTTGAGGCTCAGCTACCGAACCCGCACTGTAGACGGATGTGGTTCGCACACCCCGACCACCGGCACCGATGCTGATGCATGTCCAGCCTCCACGCTGGGCACAATGCCTTCGCCTTCCTTCTTGACTCGGCCGACGGCACTTGCGCCACACGCAAGCCCATGTCCGACCTCCCGCCAAGTGACATGACTCCAGCGCCTTCCTCCCGACTCGGCCGATGCACCGCACATCCCATGTGCTCTCGCTCGCCGATGCCACGTGCCCGCTACCACAGCTGGTCCTCTGGCCCCTGGTCCGTCAGTCCAAGCCTCACGTCCGCCCTTCATCGCTCGATACCTCGGCATGGCACGTCCGCCGCACGGCACGCCCATCCTTCACCGCACCCGATCCATCGGCACGGCACATCTCTACTTGACCTTCACCTCGCCATTGACCACTGTATCCGAGCTCCACACCTGCACATCAACACAGCCAAGAGACACATGTTGCACACACGCACTCCAACACATATACACAACACAACTCATGCCACCGGTTAGTCATAAACAATAAGCGCATAGCGAGATATGGACTGAACCGGGTAAAAGCCTCAAACCTTCCTCATCAAAGTCAATCATTCATCATATATATTCTCAATCTCCCCCTTGATGAATGCATTGACTAACAATAAAACCAAAAAGGAAGGGTTTGAAGGCAAGTCTCACTCAAGTGCCCAAAAGCCAGGTAAAAGCAAACACAAGGCCACTTGAGAGAGGAAGGATCATGAAAACTCCAAATAAAAGCTCTCGGTCCCGAAAGAAACGGGAAAAGCGGGCAAAGCCTCCACACAACCGAAGAGTCAAAGATAAACAAGAGTTTCATGAAATCCCAAAAGGTACTCGAAAACCAATCTCAAAAATTGTCAAACAATCATCACAAAAGAAACCAAAGTACTTATCCACTTGGGTTTACTTGGGTCAATTTCTCCCCCTTTCTCTTTCTTTCACTTTCTCCCCCTTGATGATTGAATTGACAAAAATTAGGCACAAGAGATGGTTTGAGATACCAAAACCGAAAACTTGGTCCCCAAAGACATGGGCAATGGCTCAACGCAACCAAGCAAGGGATCGGAGCAACAACTCAACAAAGAGCAAAACTCGATCACATAGAGCAAAAGACTTGGTTCCCAAAGGCATGGGCAACGGTTCGACACAACCAAGTCAAAAATGAGCTAGTCCTCAAGAAGAGGCAGAAAGGGGCTCAACACCGCTAGCTCAAGGAACGACACCAATTGAGGCTGAAACAGCGCATAAGAAGCAAAACTGCTAGTCCCTCAAGATAGAGGCACAGAGGCTCAACACAACTAGCAGAGGACTTGATACCGATAAAAAACAGCCACAAATTGGTGAAAACAGCTAGTTCCTCAAGATAGAGGCAAAACGGCTCAACACAACTAGCTGAAGGCTCCAAACCAATCGAAAATACCAAGCAAAAACTGCTAGTCCCTCAAGAAAGAGGCAAAACGACTCAACACGACTCGCAGGCTCGATACTGACTGAGAAAGCCCAAAGAAAAGGCTCAAAGTCAAATGGAGCACAAACACTCGGAGCACGCGGAGAAGCAGCAAGACAAAAGCGGCTCCCCTGAAAGCAAGCCTATACACAAAAGCTATGCACAAAGCTCATGACATCAATTGCATTCCATACCAAGAGATGGATACCAATCGAGACACATAAAAGAGCTAAACCGAGTGAAGAAGAACATAAAAGAGCTAAACTCCCCCTTGCTCAAAGCTCTCCCCAAAATGCAAGACTCTCCCCTTTGTGCCAACACTCAAGCCCCCCCTTGAAAACAGCTTCTCCCCCTTGACAAAAGGGAACATGCTGAGGGGTTTCGACATTTCTCCACAAACTTGACACAAACACAAGACAAGTCATCAACCAAAAGCATATGGGGGCCGAGATACCAATTGAAGGTAACCATGAAGTGAATCGGAGCTGGGGGTATGTACACTAAGCTAAAAATGCATGATATGGCAATGCAACAGCTTCAAGTGTATAGCAATCAGAATGAAAAGATGCTCAATAGGGTGCTGCCCTGAAACTTTAGCAACCAATACAAATGCTAGCAAAGGCTCAAACTGATCAAATGAATACGAAATATGAACAATTAAGCATATGAGCAGTTTTAAGCCATTTGAAAAGGAGTTCACCACTAAAATAGCACTTAGCATGAATAGACAGGAAATCAAACAAGTGCTAACTCAAGTATAAAAGGTGAACTACCCCTAGCAAAGTTCAATCATCATGCAATAGAATGAAGCACAGACTTGTGTTATTTTCAAATTTTTATCGGAATTTGCAGCGGTATTAACACAAGTTCAATTTAAAAGCATGTGACTGTGAGAGGTTGAAAGCATGGTCATTGCCTAACTTTTCAACCGGGCCAAGCCTATGCAAGAAAAGCAATCGGAAGCTTAAAGCACCGGTTTCGTTCTTACACTACACGGCTCAAGTTTAACTCAAATGTGCAATGAGAAACAGTCTCGATACCGTGATGTGCGGACACATGCAATCCCATCTCGATCTTTTCATTTCACAAATACTTGGATCAAATTTTAAGCACAAGGTGAATATGCAATCCAAGCAAGTGAAAGACTCAATGCAAGAGACATAGCAACCTAGCATACAAAAGATAGCACACGTGATCTCAACACATCCTGCCCATGCTAGTTGCCAATCTCAATGGTGAACAAATTATAGGTTTCATAGTTGATTAATCAAGTTCACCATTTGCAAAAATAGCTTAGCTCATAACATGTATCAAGTGATCAAAAAGAGCCTAAGCTACAAGCATCATCATGTATAAATAGGGCATACCAAAAAGAGCATAGTCTCATTTTCATTACTATAAACATGAAGCTCTAAAATGCAAGATGTACATGATGAAATGCATGCAAAAGCTAGTCTATCAAAAACTAAGCAAAAACTAGCCTAAAGAGAAAAACCCAAGACAAAAGGGTATCGGAGAAGACCAACTAAGATACAACAAGTAAAATGCTTCCCAAACTAAAAGGGAAACACACACCAGACTCGCAAGAAAAGAGCCAAGAAACGCTCAAGCGAACAGCCAACAAAAACCGCATCGGAAAGACCACACAACAGAAAGAGGTCAAAGAAGAAGAGGGGTGCCTAAATCCAAACTCAGAAGTGTGTCGAACGTACCTCCTGAAGCGCATAACCTCCTGCTGGAGTAATATCCGAGGCGACGCCTGAAACTGCTGAACTCCGGGGCGCCTGCCTCGCCGAAGTCGTCTCCTCCTCGCCTGATGCTGTCGCTCACCCAGGTGCTTGCTAGTGCTCACTAGAGAGCTGCTCGAATGGAGCCCCAAGTCGTGGAAGAAGTGGGATCGGGTCCATGAGCCGAAATGCTCTCTCCAGGCTCCTGTTCTCCTGCACACTCAAAAGCAGAAGAAAACACAAGGCGTTGTCTCGTCTAGTGTGACCTCAAGGTCTCCACGAAAACGGTTAGTCAAATAAGCATAAGGTAAACTCTCAACTAAAAGAGATCTACCTATGAATGATACCGTAAGGAGATCTGAACTCGAACTAGTCAAAACTACCATGCAACAGGATATAGCACTATGTAGCACAATGCAGCCTAAAGACATGATCAACCCAAACATAGCCTAAGCCTCAACGCATGCTACAATGCAAGGTAATGAAAGCAATGAATCCAAAAGCATGTAACATGATAAAATTAAGGAAAAGACTAGTGTTCAAACTAATCATATCAACAGGGTACATGTAGCTAACTAAAACTAGCACCTGAAAAATGATACCTAATGAACATCATACCACTACAAATCAAGCTTATGGATAAATATGGTAAAACATGGCATAATGTTCATGGGGATCACAGACTAGCATGAAAAGTGGACAATCCACAAAAGCTATACACAAAGCTAGCATGGCATGATATACAAGACATCACATGCTAGACTAAAGCAAAACATGATACAAAAGAAAATGTACGTGTAAAAGCTATACAAGTGAGCACATGAAGAACCATCTCATACCACAAGACATAGATCATGGATGTACAAGGTATGAGTGTAAAAGAAAGCTCACCGAACTGCAAAAACCTCTTTGGAGGCAAATCTAGGCGGGGTGTAGAGAACCATCAACTCTTGATCACATCTAAAAGATCAAGCTCCCTCAGGCGCATGTTCTCCACCCCGCGTCCTCATATCTACACACAAGAGGACAAAATAACCCGAGTCTTGGATCCCGAAGGGTTAAGCATGTACTTGGGAATCCAGGACTTGGTCACAAATCTCAACTTATCCTGTGGGTTAGCATGATGCAAATGTTGGTTCAAAAGCGATTTTGAAACACCCTTGGAGGCATTCCTCAAAAGGACAACTCGAGGAGAAGAGCGAGTCGTACCACGGGAAAAGAGGCAAACATCTTCCAAGGTTTTTGTAGAAGAACCAATAGAAGCATCATGAAAAGCATGACGTGGACCAAGAGAAGAAGCACTAGAAGCATGTCCATGACCATGACCTATCCCACTAGAAAAGGAGTCATAAAACCCATCAACAAAAATGGGCTTCTTACTAGGACCACAAGTGTTCATGCCATGAGACGGGCTATAAATCACCATCTTCCTAGAAGAGCGAGCTTGGCGCAAGCGTTTGGCACGCCGATAGCAAAAGCTTTCTTGATGCCCATCTTTCTCACAAAAAGAGCAATGGTACAAAGGCCTACTGGAAGGCACACCATTCTCCGACAAGTGAGAAGTCCCTTGGGACTTAGAACAAGAAGCATCAACATTCAACTTGGTGCCAACACTAGGAGCACACGTGCCATGGGAAAGGCTACGCGGCTTCTTAAAAGCCTTAGCTCGAATACGTCGTTCGTGCTTGACACGGCAAAAACAAAAATCGAGCGAATGTCCCTCCTTCTTGCAAAAGGTGCAATGAAAAACCAGATTGGGAGGACGAGTCCCAAAAATATGAGAAGCACCCTTGTCAAGAGAAGTCCCTTGGACATCACTCGAAGAAACAGCAAGGTTAGGAGTAGCTATGAAAGAGCTATCCGAAACCTTGACACTAGTGCTATCATCAAAAGACTCACGCGCAACACAAGAACTCAACTCCGGTCGCAAAGATGCAGACTTGGAAACATCGACATTGGAGTTGGAAGAAATGCGTGACTCAAAAGACTTAGCACAAAGGCTCTTGCACCTTTTGGCTAAAACCTCATTCTCAAACATGAGGCGATCACAAGTACCACAAGGAGTGTTTCTTAAGTTTTCCATCTCCTCTCTAATGCACTCGGCATATGTGGTACGCAAGAGCTCAACTTCCCTTTCAAGGTTGGCACTCATATCATTGTGCTCAACCAACTTGGCGCTCATATCATCGCGCAAAACTTTCAAAGCCAAAACTTCCTTTTCCAAATCAATGCATGATGTGCACATGAAATTGGTGGAAGAAACATCACCATCCACATCAAGCAATGAATCATGAATAGCACTAGAAGCATGGCAAGCATTTTTATTTAAAGAGCATAAGCTACAAGGCCTACAAGTTAGATCAACAATTTTAGCCCTAGCATGCTCAAGTTCATCTACACATGTGGTGTGAATCAATTTTAGTTCATTAATTTCAGCATGTAAAGACTCACATGAAACACATGGTAAAGAAGCTTTTGACCTAAGCAAGGCTATATCAGATTTAGCACGAACAAGATCCTTGCGCAAGTCAAAGCAAACAAGACATGGTATGGAAGCATTTGATTTCAACATTTCATTTTCAGATTCTAAGCTAGCAAGCGAAAAGCATAGCTCATTATTCTTCCTAACCATGTCACTACAAGAGGTGCAAGGTAAAGATGCACTAGACTTCCAATGAAAAAGGCCACATTTTAACCTATCAATGGAGCATTTCAACTTCTTGATCTTTCGATGCAAGGTATCACAAAGCTCATCATATCTCAGATTATCATCACAGCAAGCTTCAAAGCATCGGGACAAAGCCCCAAGACTAGCAACAAGTGTACCTTTTCTTGGCCTTGCCAGTTTCACGCACAGATCGTCCGTTGAATGTCCATCATCTCCTAGGACGTCCAGCAAACCTCCACCTCACGCTCCCATGCCTCATTCCTCCTTCTCGCCAAAATGTCGTCCTCGATCGCATGTCCAAGACTCAACCTAAGCAAACCCACGGGAGAAAACATGGTGCAATTTCATAAAGCAACCGGTTAGTGTTAGCAAGATGAAAGCTTAACACCTCGCCAAAAACCAAGCCAGAAACACAACCGCTCTCTCAAAAGTCGCCTTCGCGGATCCGGAAACCGGTTAAGGTGAGAGATCCCAACTGGCTCTCGATACCAATTGAAGGACCGAAACTGCTATAGCAAAGCACCGATGGGGGTGAATGGGAGCCTAAAAAAATTCTTCATTCTCGAATTACGGCTTCGGTCCCATGAAATCACCCCAAAGCTTCGGACTCAAATGCGATGCCACGGCACGACCCTCAGAAGAAGGTGGATGATCCTCTAGATCACAACGAGGCAACACACAGTGTAACACCTCTGGTATTTACTGTAATTAACTTGACATATCATCATTATCATCATTAAGCATCTTGATCATGATTTCATGTGTATCATTTTTATGTGAATTACCTCTATTGCAAAAACCCTATTAGCCCACTTCTCTCTACTAGGGCAAAATGGTAATTTCATCTCTGTGATTAACTTTGTGTAATTCTTGTTCTTTGGTGTCTTGAAGTGTTGTTGTGTTGTCAAAGTTCAAAATCAGATTTGTATTTCAATCTCTTTGCAAAAACCCTGATTTCCAATCCTGGATTTTATCCTCTTTTTTGTATTCAAAAATTATTCATTTGGGATTGGTCCAAAAAGCAAAGTTGTAGATCTGCCAGAGAAACAACTTTGGTATTTACAGATTTTCTTGTTGCAGTGCAAATGTTGTTGAGTCAAATTTCATTCAAACTCCAACTTTTGTCCCCTTTTCAGTTTTCAAATTAGTTCAAACTAATGAGTTTCTGAAAAGTGTATAATAGCAAAGTTGTAGGTTTTGATAAAAGGAACAACTTTCATATTTACAGATTTTCAAGTTTCAGTTTGAAATCCAGAGTAATTTTGATTTGAATCAAGTTTTGAAAAAAAAGTGTCCCCTTTCTGTTTTCAAATTTTGTTCAAAACTATTTGGATTTTGAAAATGTTCATATTGCAAAGTTGTAGATCTCATTTTTATGAGCAACTTTGGTATTTGGAGTTTTTGTCGCACACAGTTCAAATTTTGGAGTAATTTGCAAATACCGATATCAGCCTAAAGTCAAACCCTAAAAACCCTACCCTGTTCATCTTCCTCGCGTAGGGGGAGGCCCGGCCATGGCGCCGGCGCTGCGCCTGCAGCGCATACGGCTGCTCCCCACGCGCACCAACCTGCCGCCGCTGTCTCCTCTTGTTCCCTCCGCCCCGCACGCGAGCGCTGACCTCTCTCCCGTCCCCTACAGTCCTCTGCGCGTCGCCGCCGCGTGGCCATCGCCGGCGCTGTCTTTGCCCGAGCCCCGGCTGCACACCCATCCTCCCCTCCGCCTGCGCGCAATCGAAGAGCGCATGCGTCCGCCCGAGCTTATCCACCCACCCCCACCCCGAGCTCTCTACCACCGGCCCCTGGCCGTGCCTATATAAGCCCGCCGGAGCCCGACCTCTCTCCCTCAGTTCCGCCTCCGTCGCCAGCCACACAGTCCACAAGCTCTCCACCGCCCAACCATCTAGCCCCAGCTCCGCCTTGAGCTCGTGAAGCTTCCCACTCTTTTCAATTTCACCTCCCCCGCCCTCAATCACCCGGCGTAAGCTCGCCGTTCCCATCTCCGGCAGAAACCCGGCGAGCTCGGGTTCGTGAAATTCGCCGTCTCCGGCCATGATCATCCCTCACCGACCCCCGTGTCGTGTTCCTTGGTTCCGTGCGACTCTGACCAGGCCCTTGCGTCTCGTGTGTTGCGCAGGGTCGCCGGAGCGCGCGCGCGCCGCTCGCCGCCGAAGGAGCTCCACCGAACCACCGCCCCTCGAGCACGTGTCGAGCCTCCTCCCTCGAGCCTCACCCTCGAGCACGTGCCGAGCCAACCCTCGAGCCCTGCCTTCGATCCGTGGTAAGCACCCGAAGCCTCTGGCCTCTGCTTCCACTCCGTCTCGCCCGAGCCCAAGCCTCGAGCACGCGTTTCCGTCTCGCCCGAGCCCAAGCCTCGAGCACGCGTTTCCGTCTCGCCCGAGCCCGAGCCTCGGCCAGACAGACCCTCACCACTTCGCTCGAGCCAGGCCTCGAGCGAACTCGTGCGCCCTCCGTTTCGTCGAGCTAGGCCTCGACGGACGCTTGTTTTTCCGTCTCGCCCGAGCCTTGCAGCTCACCCGAGCCCGTTTCGCCCAAGCCCTTCATAGAAGAGCACAGTGCTCTTTTCTTTTGGAGACTTATGAATAGTGTTCTGTTTTCTCTTTTTGTGTGAATTAATCTGTTGTTCCTTAAAAGCTGAGAAAATTATGGTATGCTCCTTGCACTGTGTAGTATTTTATAAAAATATGAAACTTGAGTTTTGTGCAAAAGTTTGGAAATGAAAAATCCCCTTTTAATTGGAAAATGAAGGCTTTGGTATTTTTGGAGAGTGTTCTTTAGCTCCAAAAATCTTGAGATAAAATTTGCAAGCTAGTTTATGTCATGATGAGTCTCTGGTAAAATTTTGAAGGCTTTTGGAGCAGTGATTTTTTGAGCTTTATTTTAATTAAGGAATAGTGCCTTTTGTTAATTAAATGTCTAGATTTAATTGAGCACCTTAGTGACCTCCAAAAATTATGAAATTTGTTTTGCCATATACTTGTACCCTAATGAACTTGTGTGATTAATTTGGTAATTTTTGGAGCACCTTCATAAAATGACCTTTTTAAATAATTAAGAAAATAGAAAAAGGTGATTAGAGTTAGCGTTGAGTGCCTGTGATGTGACTTTTGGATTGCTTGATGTTCATAGACTCATACCCCTTTGGTCTATGATGTTGTGATGCTATGTTTGGTTGATGCTTAGGATAATTATAATAAGGTCTAGTTTAATCAAAATTGCTTAAGGAAGAAATGGTTACTTTTATGCCCAACCTAGATTTCGATTATGCCTTGCCTAAGAGTAATCTTGAATCGTGGTATTGTCTTGCACCTTAGTCCATATCATCATTCTCATGAGCATTCATCATTGCATCCGTATAGTTGACGAAGAAGGCCCTGAAGTCGAGGTAGTCCACCGAAGGATCTGTCCCCGAGGCAACCCCGAGCTCCGACGCTTATACCTACCCCGAGTCTACTCTTTTTGCCATCCAAGCAAGCCCCGGTGCATTAACCTCTTCCTTGCTTTTATAAAGTTTTTCTTAAATGTTTTTGAGTTAAATTATTGCATTAGGTTGATAGGAGTTGAGTGGAATCCTATCTGATGCATTATCTACCTTGACCAATGATACACCCGATACCTGCTTTTCAAAAACTGTTTGCAAAATGCTTAGCAATGCTATATGATAGATTTGCAATAAAAATGCCAATTTCAAAGTGTGATCACTTTAAGAATATTTATGGGAATTTCTGATTTACTCCCACTATTGCTAAGTATCTGATCCGTACCTAGTCAATGGGAAGGAGAGGTTGTCCTTGCGTACGGTGCCGTCATGTTGTAGTCCGGACTCAACAGTTGACACCGACCGGGACAGGGTTGAAAACTGACAGGACCTGTACTCTTGGTTTAGAGTCCCGAGGTGCTTGTCGCTGGCTGGAAAATTTAGGGACCACCTGTATGGGGGCCTGATTGACTAAGACTTGCAACTATTCACATACTACGGAAAGCTTCGGCTCCGAGGAATCCTTTATTGGACCGACAACCGCGCACTGGGAGTGGAGAGATGGCGGAAGTAGCATGTACCCACGTGGGTTAAAGTCCCGGATTGGAGTGGTGTACTGTACTTCCGGGTGGCGTAGGACCGGGCCCAATCTGGAGGAATCGTGGTAGACGAGTTGGCATATGCAAGCTTGGGTGCTACATATGCATGTGGATAGGATCCTCAGCTGAGTATTATTTATCCGGATTAACGCTGCCCTCGGTTATGAGACTTAGTCACTGACTGTCAACAGGGAGTGGTTCTCAACTAGGAATGTTTTGAAATGTAAAATGAATCATGAATGATGAAGAATTGAGGATACTGAATCTTTCAAATAAAATAAGGTTACAAAATGCTTTTCTGCAAATACTTGAACTTGCTTAAGCCTTACCTTGACTACCCTAAGCCTGCATTCCTGAGTCTTCTCCCTTTTTCTTTAGTCGGGTAAGTCTTGTTGAGTACCTTTGTACTCAGGGTTCTTTTACCCATGTTGCAGGTATGGCAGACTCCTCTTATGCCTTGGACCCTGCTGTGTGACTGTTGTTCAGGAAGAGGCCGATGAGGCCGATGATTGATTATTCACCCTCGGGCTGGGTGATGTATCTTTATCTTTTAGTTGTTGTCGTCTGCTACCCTGCCAACTCTATCTATTTGAACTATGGTCTGTAATAACTTCACTTTAAGTTTATGTTGAACCTGGTTTGTAAAACATTGTTATTTAAGTCTTCCGCTATTTACTCCGATGTCATTTGTCAAATGTTCAAGAGATTGTAACTGAATTGTGAGATGATCCTGCGGACATCGGGCACTGATGTAGCCCGTGGCGAACCCGTCTTAATCTCTTGGCTGTACGGATCGACTGTCAGTGGTTGATAGTGATCAGTGGGCCATGGGATTAGGGCCGTTACGTCACAGAGTGGTATCGGAGCATCTCACTACGACGTTGCAATCTTTTTGCGAAACTTCAAAAGGTTTTTAAGTCCAAAACTAAACTTGACTATTTTGAGTCCAAATTGCTTCTCTCATCTTCTTCTTTGGCAACTAGTAGCAAGACAACTTGTATAAGCCCTATGTACCTTACCTTAGTAGTTGCATTGCCTTGTTCCGTAGGAACGAATCATGCATCATGTCATAATCACTTAAGTTAACTTCCTCTCTAAGTCGGTTGGGTTAGTATGCCTTTACCTTTTCTTGCTAGCCTTTCTCACCTATAACCTCTTGTCCAGATATGGTCATCCTCAAGCGGACTGCTCGCAAGTCGACTGGACCGCATGGTGTGCCGCGTCACCAGCTGGCGCCACGCACCGGAGAAGAGACTGGAGAAATCCTCCAACGGACGTCGCTTACCCCGCCGCAACCGCAAGCAGCTGAAGGAGGAGATCAAGAATCTCAAGGCTGAAATGGAGAACATGGAGCATGACTTCTATCTTTCCCGCATGGAGTTTTATGAGGCACGAGCTTCTCTGGAGCAGGCCAATCGGAACACGGTTCGCGCTATCGAGCAGCGCAATGAGCTTGGACCCGCGAGGACGTACCAAGCCCAATTCCATGACTACAGCGTACAGCAGTACACCGCTCCAGATTGAGCAGTACAATGATATACTTCATGAGGAGGTACATCAGCTGTACAACCACCTTCCCCGTGGCTCCACCTGTTGCTGAGGATCCAGAAGATGGAGTCGTGGAGGAACCTGAAGTAGAGCATGAGCCAGTCCAGAATGTAGAAGTGGAACCTGCTGAAGATGTTCACGTTGAAGATGAAGATGAGGAGGAAGAGCCTGAGCTCATCATCGAAGATGAATGACGATGAAGAGATGATCATCATCGATGACGACTAGATTCGTTGTGTCTGTACCATCTGCTCACCTAAAGCCTTATCTCTAGGTTTGGGGGCGTTAGTTGGTCTTCTGTTTAGTCGAGTCTGTATCGTGTCTTGTACCTTTCCTTTGTCAGTCGGTGGTTATCTATCAAACTTCTGTATCAGTTATCTACCCTTGCATCAATGAATCTTATCAGTCAGTTTCGTTCAAAAGCAATCTGGATGCTAAGTTCCCAATTCTTAACAGATGCCTGTGAACACCCCGCACTGGAGCCGGAAGTTCCGGAGGTGCCAACCTTCCAAACCCTCCACCAGTTCCTGCTACCCTGGCAGATGCCATTGCAGCAGCCTTGGCCGCCGCTGCCAACCTGATGGCTCAGAACCAAGGACAGCAGAATGTTGGTCACCGTGGTCGTCACAACCCAAGAGACAACCTATGTGGAGTTCACTGAACCCGTCCACCGGTTTTCACCAGAGCCGATGAACCCCTCGAAGCTGATGATTGGCTCCGCACCATGGAGCAGAAGTTTGGTCTCATCCGATGCACTGAAATCCAGAAGCCCCGGTTTGCTTCTCAGCAGCTTCGTGGCCCAGCAAGTGCTTGGTATGCCAACTCTTGGCTGCCCAGCCTGAAGGTCACCAGCTGACCTGGGAAAGTTCCGCACCGCTTTCAGAGCACATCACCAATCCCTTCGGGATGATGAAGATGAAGCTTGATCAGTTCCTAGCCCTGCAGCAGAAGGAATCCACAGTGATGCAGTATGTGGGACATTCAACCACCTGAGCCAGTATGCCTCCGACTATGTCAACACGGACGAGAAGAAGAGAGATTGTTTTCTCAGGGTCTGCACCCTAAGATTCGCAGAGGTCTATCCAACAACCTCAACGGATCTTATCATGATGTCGTTGACCGTGCTGTCGCTTTCGAGGAAAGTAACCGTCAGTACCAAGAGGAGAAGAAGAAGAAGAAGGCTGGGTCTAGCAGCTTCTCCAGCAACCATAAGCGCCCAAGAATCATCTATCACCCCAGCCACCACCAAAACCGTGCCCCATACCCTCACCAGCAAGTGGTCGTTCGTACCGCGGCCACCACTCATAACGCCAACCAGCAAAGTGCCACTCAGCCGAACGCCCCAGGTGTTCGTGTCACCACCCCACAAACAGCTTACAACCATCCATGCTACAACTGTGGCCAAGTTGGTCATTGGTCTCGCGACTGCCCAAACCCAAGAAGAATACTCAGCATGCACAGAAAGGCCCTGGAGGATCACAGCAGCAGCACCGTGCACCGCAGCAGCACGTCCAGAAGGGCAAGTTTGTCAAGAAGCACGGGCAAGTCTACTTCACCACGCCAGTAACATCCCAGAAGGAGAGCCCGTCATGCTCGGTAGGTTCCCTGTTGCCAATCATCCTGCAGTCGTCTTGTTCGATTCTGGTGCATCGCATTCCTTCATCAGTCGCACTTTTGTCATCAAGCATGAGTTACCCATGGGGAGTTAAAGAAAGTTTTTTGCATACTTTCGCCTGGAGGGCGGATAAATACTAAGGAAGTGGTCCGCAGTATACCAGTAATGTTGGGGGAACATCTTTCCTACCACCATGATAGTACTGCGCAATCAAGAGATAGATGTCATCTTAGGCATGAATTGGATGTGTCAGTATAAAGCCATGATTGACATCTTGAATAGAGTTGTGAGAGTGGATATTCCTAACATACCTCCAAACTCCTTCTCCAACTTCCTATGCCTCAAAAACCAGCAACCACCCAGTTGAATGCCGCCTGTGTTCCGGAAGTTAGGGATATTCCCGTGGTCTGTGAGTTCCCTGATGTCTTCCCGGAAGATCTACCCGGTCTGCCTCCCGACCGTAATGTTGAGTTTGCCATAGAGCTAAAGCCCGGGACTGCTCCTATATCCCGTAGAGCTTATCGAATGCCTCCCAGAGAGTTGGCAGAGCTGAAGATCCAATTGCAAGAGCTATTGGATAAGGGTCTCATTCGCCCAAGTTCATCTCCTTGGGGCTGTCCTGCTATCTTTGTGAAGAAGAAGGACAAAAGTCTTCGTCTGTGCGTTGACTATCGCCCACTCAATGAGGTCACCATCAAGAATAAATATCCCTTGCCTCGCATTGACCTTCTTTTTGACCAGTTTGTCTGGAGCCAGAGTATTCTCCAAGATTGATCTCAGATCTGGCTATCACCCAAATAATCCGTCCAGAAGACATTCCTAAAACAGCTTTCACCACCAGATACGGCCTATATGAGTACTTGGTCATGTCGTTTGGCTTGACCAATGCCCCTGCTCATTTCATGTATCTCATGAACTCTGTGTTCATGCCAGAGCTCGATAAATTTGTAGTCGTGTTCATTGACGACATCCTTGTCTATTCAAGAACTCCTGAAGATCATGCCAAGCATCTCGAATCGTTCTCTCTCGTCTCAGAGATCACCAGCTGTATGCCAAGTTCAGTAAATGCGAATTCTGGCTAGATCGAATTCAATTCCTTGGTCATGTCCTGTCCGCTGAAGGTGTGTCAGTTGACCCTGAAAAAGTGGCAGATATCTTAGATTGGAAGCCACCTACCACTGTCCGCGAAGTTCGCAGCTTCATGGGAATGGCTGGATACTATCGTCGTTTCATCCCAGATTTCTCCAGAGTCGCCAAGCCTATCACAGAGTTGTTGAAAATTCCGTGGATTTTCGTTTGGTCACCAGCCTGTGAGCAAGCCTTTCAAGCCCTGAAGAAACTGCTAACTACATCACCAGTCCTAGCTCAACCAGATATCGAGAAACCCTTCGATGTATACTGTGATGCATCTGGTACTGGTTTGGGCTGTGTTTTGATGCAAGAAGGACGAGTAATCGCTTATGCCTCACGACAGCTTAAGCGACATGAGGAAAACTACCCACCCCATGATCTTGAGCTAGCAGCAGTCGTGCATGCCTTGAAGATTTGGCGCCACTATCTGTTGGGCAGTACCTGCAATATGTATACGGATCACAAGAGCCTAAAGTATATCTTCACTCAAGAAGAACTGAATATGAGGCAAAGAAGATGGCTTGAGTTGATTAAAGATTATGATCTTGAAGTGCATTACCATCCTGGTAAGGCAAATGTAGTTGCCGATGCCCTCAGTCGCAAGTCATACTGCAACTGTCTGACGACGAAGCCCTATGATCTTTCCTTGTGCCATGATCTTGAAAAAATGGGTATCGAAATATCTCGCAAGGAAGCCTGAACAATGTCAGCATAGAAATATCCATCAAGGATCAAGTCATTGCTGCTCAGAAGGATAACCCTGGAATCAAGCACATCATCGAAAAGGTCCAGACCGGAAAGGCTGATTGTTTCAGAATCGATGATGTAGGAGTTGTTTGGTTCAAGAACCGTCTAGTAGTTCCCAAGGTGCCTGAATTGAGACAGTTAATCCTTGATGAAGCACACTTGACCAGATTCTCTATTCACCCCGGCAGCAACAAGATGTACCAAGACTTAAAGCAGAGATTCTGGTGGACTAAAATGAAGATTGAGATTGCCCGGTATGTCGCTCAGTGTGATACCTGCCAAAGAGTCAAGGCAGTACACACATGAAGCCTGGAGGAGAATTGCAACCTTTGTCAGTACCTGCTTGGAAATGGGACGACATTAGTATGGATTTTGTCAATGGACTACCCAAGACCCAGAAAGGTTTTGATTCCATTTGGGTAATCGTGGACCGACTCACCAAACAAGCTCACTTTCTGCCAGTCAAGACCAGCTACACCGTCCATGTATGCCGCCTTGTACAAAACAACATAGTGAAGCTTCATGGCATACCCAAGACCATTGTCTCTGACCGTGGTACCCAGTTTGTCGCTAAGTTTTGGAAAGCGTTCCATACCTCACTTGGAACCAAGCTCTTACATAGTACAGCTTATCATCCTCAAACTGATGGACAAACTGAGCGAGTCAACCAAGTGCTGGAGGACATGTTGAGAGCCTGTGTTCTTACCTTCGCAGATACTTGGGATGACTGTTTGCCCTTGGCAGAGTTCTCATATAATAACAGTTACCAAGAGAGCATAAAATGGCACCCTTTGAAGCACTGTACGGTCGCCGTTGTCGTACACCTCTCAGTTGGTCTGAACCTGGAGAAAGAGAATTCTTTGGAGTTGACCTAGTGAAAGATATGGAAGAAAAGGTCAAGCAAATACAAGAGAATATGAAATTGCGCAATCTCGACAGAAGAGCTATGCCGACAAGACGTCGACCTCTGAAGTTTCAAATTGGAGATTATGTGTACCTGAAAATCTCACCCCACCAAAGGAGTCACTCGTTTTGGAGTTAAAGGAAAGTTAGCGCCTCGCTATATTGGTCCGTTTGAGATTTTGGAATGTTGTGGCAAGGTAGCTTACAAGCTGAAGTTGCCCGATCATCTCTCCGCTGTCCACAATGTTTTCCATGTCTCCCAACTCAAGAAGTGTCTCAGAGTACCAGAACATGTCGTGGAAGTTGAAGGTGTCGAGCTAGAGCCTGATCTGTCCTACTCAGAATATCCAGTTCGCGTGTTTGACCACAAGGATCGCGTTACCCGAAGAACCACCACAAGATGGTACAAAATCCAGTGGAACCAGCACTCTGAAGAAGAAGCTACTTGGGAATCTGAAGACTTCTTAGCAAAGAACTACCCCGACTTTCTCGAATCTCTGTCATGTAAGTTTTGCCTTTATCCCTTCTTTGTCCTTTCATAAGACGTGGAATCTCGGGGCGAGATTTCTTTAAGGGGGGGAGGCTGTAACACCTCTGGTTTACTTTAACTGTATTAACTTGACATATCATCATTATCATCATTAAGCATCTTGATCATGATTTCATGTGTATCATTTTATGTGAATTACCTCTATTGCAAAAACCCTAATTAGCCCACTTCTCTCTACTAGGGCAAAATGGTAATTTCATCTCTGTGATTAACTTTGTGTAATTCTTGTTCCTTTGGTGTCTTGAAGTGTTGTTGTGTTGGTCAAAGTTCAAAAATCAGAATTTGATTTCAAATCTCTTTGCAAAACCCTGATTTCCAAATCCTGGATTTTATCCCTCTTTTTGTAATTCAAAAATTATTCAAAATTTGGGATTGGTCCAAAAAGCAAAGTTGTAGATCTGTCCAAGAGAAACAACTTTGGTTATTTACAATTTTTCTTGTTGCAGTGCAAAATGTTGAGTTATTTCAAATTCATTCAAACTCCAACTTTTGTCCCCTTTTCAGTTTTCAAATTAGTTCAAAAACTAATGAGTTTCTGGAAAAGTGTATAATAGCAAAGTTGTAGGTTTTGATAAAAGGAACAACTTTCATATTTACAGATTTTCAAGTTTCAGTTTGAAATCCAGAGTAATTTTGATTTGAATCAAGTTTGAAAAAAAAAGTGTCCCCTTTACTGTTTTCAAATTTTGTTCAAAAACTATTTGGATTTTGAAAATGTTCATATTGGCAAAGTTGTAGATCTCATTTTTATGAGCAACTTTGGTATTTGGAGTTTTTGTCGCACAGTTCAAATTTTGGAAGTAATTTGCAAAATACGATATCAGCCTAAAGTCAAACCCTAAAACCCTAGCCCTGTTCATCTTCCTCGCGTAGGGGAGGGCCCGGCCATGGCGCCGGCGCTGCGCCTGCAGCGCATACGGGCTGCTCCCCACGCGCCACCAACCTGCCGCCGCTGTCTCCTTTTTCCCTCCGCGCCCGCACGCGAGCGCTGACCCTCGCTCCCGTCCCCTACAGTCCTCTGCGCGTCGCCGCCGCGTGGCCATCGCCGCGCTGTCTGTGCCCGAGCCCCGGCTGCACACCCATCCTCCGCCTGCGCGCAATCGAAGAGCGCACGCGTCCGCCGAGCTTATCCACCCCACCCCGAGCTCTCTACCGGCCGCCCTGGCCGTGCCTATATAAGCCCGCCGGAGCCCGACCTCTCTCTCCCTCATCCGCCTCCGTCGCCAGCACAGTCCACAGCCTCCACCGCCCAACCATCTAGCCAACAGCTCCGCCTTGAGCTCGTGAAGCTTCCCCACTCTTCAATTTCACCTCCCCCGCCCTCAATCACCTGGCGTAAGCTCGCCGTTCCCATCTCCGGCAGAAACCCGGCGAGCTCGGGTTCGTGAAATTCGCCGTCTCCGGCCATGATCGTCCCTCACCGACCCCCGTGTCGTGTTCCTTGGTTCCGTGCGACTCTAACCAGGCCCTTGCGGTCTCGTGTGTTGCGCAGGGTCGCCGGAGCGCCGCTCGCCGCTCGCCGCCGAAGGAGCTCCACCGAACCACCGCCCCTCGAGCACGTGTCGAGCCTCCTCCCTCGAGCCTCACCCTCGAGCACGTGCCGAGCCACACCCTCGAGCCCTGCCTTCGATCCGTGGTAAGCACCCGAGGCCTCCGCCTCTGCTTCCACTCCGTCTCGCCCGAGCCCAAGCCTCGAGCACGCGTTTCCGTCTCGCCCGAGCCCAAGCCTCGAGCACGCGTTTCCGTCTCGCCCGAGCCCAAGCCTCGAGCACGCGTTTCCGTCTCGCCCGAGCCAGCCTCGGCCAGACGACCCTCACCACTTCGCTCGAGCCAGGCCTCGAGCGAACTCGTGCGCCCTCCGTTTCGTCGAGCTAGGCCTCGGACGGACGCTTGTTTTTCCGTCTCGCCCGAGCCTTGCATCTCGCCCGAGCCCGTTTCGCCCAAGCCCTTCATAGAAGGAGCACAGTGCTCTTTTCCTTTTTGGAGACTTATGAATAGTGTTCTGTTTTCTCTTTTTTGTGTGAATTAATCTGTTGTTCCTAAAAGCTGAGAAAATTATGGTATGCTCCTTGCACTGTGTAGTATTTTATAAAAATATGAAACTTGAGTTTTGTGCAAAAGTTTGGAAATGAAAAATTCCCCTTTTAATTGAAAATGAAGGCTTTGGTATTTTTTTGAGAGTGTTCTTTAGCTCCAAAAATCTTGAGATAAAATTTGCAAGCTAGTTATGTCATGATGAGTCTCTGGTAAAATTTTGAAGGCTTTGGAGCAAGTTGATTTTTGAGCTTTATTTTAATTAAGGAATAGTGCCTTTTGTTAATTAAATGTCTAGATTTAATTGAGCACCTTAGTGACCTCCAAAAATTATGAAATTTGTTTTGCCATATACTTGTACCCTAATGAACTTGTGTGATTAATTTGGTAATTTTTGGAGCACCTTCATAAAATGACCTTTTTAAATAATTAAGAAAATAGAAAAAGGTGATTAGAGTTAGCGTTGAGTGCCCTGTGATGTGACTTTTGGATTGCTTGATGTTCATAGACTCATACCCCTTTGGTCTATGATGTTTGTGATGCTATGTTTGGTTGATGCTTAGGATAATTATAAAAGTCTAGTTTAATCAAAATTGCTTAAGGAAGAAATGGTTACTTTTATGCCCAACCTAGATTTCGATTATGCCTTGCCTAAAGTAATTTGAATCAGTGGTATTGTCTTGCACCTTAAGTCCATATCATCATTCTCATGAGCATTCATCATTGCATCCGTATAGTTGACGAAGAAGGCCCTGAAGTCGAGGTAGCCACCGAAGGATCTGTCCCCGAGGCAACCCCGAGCTCCGACGCTTATACCTACCCCAATCTACTCTTTTTGCCATCCAAGGCAAGCCCCGGTGCATTAAACCCTTCCTTGCTTTTATAAATTTTTCTTAAATGTTTTTGAGTTAAATTATTGCATTAGGTTGATAGGAGTTGAGTGGAATCCTATCTGATGCATTATCTACCTTGACCAATGATACACCCGATACCTGCTTTTCAAAAACTGTTTGCAAAATGCTTAGCAATGCTATATGATAGATTTGCAATAAAAATGCCAATTTCAAAGTGTGATCACTTTAAGAATATTTATGGGATTTCTGATTTACTCCCACTATTGGCTAAGTATCTGATCCGTACCTAGTCAATGGGAAGGAGAGGTTGTCCTTGCGTACGTGCCGTCATGTTGTAGTCCGGGACTCAACAGTTGACACCGACCGGGACAGGGTTGAAAAACTGACAGGACCTGTACTCTTGGGTTAGAGTCCCGAGGTGCTTGTCGCTGGCTGGAAAATTTAGGGACCACCTGTATGGGGGCCTGATTGACTAAGACTTGCAACTATTCACATACTACGGAAAGCTTCGGCTCCGAGGAATCCTTTATTGGACCGACAACCGCGCACTGGGAGTGGAGAGATGGCGGAAGTAGCATGTACCCACGTGGGTTAAAGTCCCGGATTGGAGTGGTGTACTGTACTTCCGAGTGGCGTAGGACCGGGCCCAATCTTGGAGGAATCGTGGTAGACGAGTTGGCATATGCAAGCTTGGGTGCTACATATGCAGTGTGGATAGGGACCCTCAGCTGAGTATTATCTATCCGGATTAACGCTGCTCCTCGGTTATGGAGACTTAGTCACTGACTGTCAACAGGGAGTGGTTCTCAACTAGGAATGTTTTGGAAATGTAAAATGAATCATGATGATGAAGAATTGAGGAATACTGAATCTTTCAAAATAAAATAAGGTTTACAAAATGCTTTTCTGCAAAATACTTGAACTTGCTTAAAGCCTTACCTTGACTACCCTAAGCCTCTCATTCCTGAGTCTTCTCCCTTTTTCTTTAGTCGGGTAAGTCTTGTTGAGTACCTTTTACTCAGGGTTCTTTTACCCATGTTGCAGGTATGGCAGACTCCTCTGTATGCCTTGGACCCTGCTGTGTGACTGTTGTTCAGGAAGAGGCCGATGAGGCCGATGATTGATTATTCACCCTCGGGCTGGGTGATGTATCTTTATCTTTTAGTTGTTGTCGTCTGCTACCCTGCCAACTCTATCTATTTGAACTATGGTCTGTAATAACTTCACTTTAAGTTTATGTTGAACACTGGTTTGTAAAACTATTGTTATTTAAGTCTTCCGCTATTTACTCCGATGTCATTTGTCAAAATGTTCAAGAGATTGTAACTGAATTGTGAGATGATCCTGCGGACATCGGGCACTGATGTAGCCCAGTGGCGAACCCGGTCTTAATCTCTTGGCTGTACGGATCGACTGTCAGTGGTTGATAGTGATCAGTGGGCCATGGGATTAGGGCCGTTACGTCACAACAAGGGAGCAAACCAAACTCCCAAACTCCAAGTCAAGTTTCGTGCCTAAAAGACCATCCAATGTAGATAAGGGCTACGTCGGGATCCTCCAAATACCGATGCTAACGCGTAGCAAGATATTAGAGAGGTTTCCTAGTGAACTCTAGAGCAAACGAGAGTCCGGAAACAACGGAAAGCCGGGAGAGCAAACGCACTAAAACGCAACCTCAGCCCATTCTGCCGATTCTCGGACTGTCCGACTCCTGATCCCGCTGTCCGGTCAAGGGCAGACTGTCCGCGAAACCTGGCGACTGTCCGCAGTCAAGGCAAAATCAACACAGCTACTGAACCTCCCTGCGCAACTCTCGGACTGTCCGGGCCTTTGTACGGGGACTGTCCGCCGGCCAAGTTGCAAAAATAGCACACTGCTGGACACCCCTGCGCGCTCGCGGACTGTCCACGCCTGTCAACGGCGGACTATCCGCCGTTCACCCAAGGGGAAAGGCCTGAGGCCAATGGCCCCTGCTCGGTTGAAACCCCGATGGCCGGACTGTCCACGGCCTGTGGCGGACTGTCCGCGCCTACGGCGGACTGTCCGGGAACCCCACAGCGGACTGTCCGTGACCTCCCAGAAAGCACGAAAACTGCACGGGACAAAACCAAAATCGATTGGATCTTCACCAAATCGAATGGGGCTGCGACCAAACTTCTCCCAAGTGTTCTTCTACGTTTTGGGAAGCTAATCCTAGGATATCATCGCTTGAACCCAACTAAATCATGAGAAATCCGAAGAACACTATAAAAGGGGAAGAACGAAGAACGAAAACAAATTCGGCTCGATCTACTTGTTCATGAGGGTAGAGTTGAATTCCTCCGGTGGAAATGTTCACCTGACATCAAAGAACAAGTTGATTCAAACGGAATCGCAAAAGACGCAGCATAGAGGGAGATCGGGGGAGGAGAAAATCGTGGAGAAAAGGAGAACTCGAAGAACACGAAGAACAAATTCAAAACGCGAATTCCACCACGAATTTGACCCTTGGATTCAGAGGAATGGATGATTCATTAAGCACTCGGTGTCGGGCTACAAGCCACTCCAGCAGATCAAAGCTTGGATGGCGAAAACCTCAAGAACAAGAGCCTGTCTCTCCCTAACCCTAGCCTCCTGTCACACAACGCAAAATGAGAGTGACCCCATCCTCTGGTCTCGGGTGCGGCTGCCCTAGCAGCCCCCCACATATATATAGGCGCACGTCCTAATGACCAAAATGCCCTTACATTAAGGACTCAACCCAAATACCCCCAGGGTTAAACCGTCCAGTCCTGACAGTTTTGATCTGACGGCCACACCCGCACATCTGGTAGCTTCGCCTCGACGCGACCTCACCCGATGCCGCCACGTGCTGCCACCGTCGACCGCCGCGCCTTCTCACCGATAGCTTCGCCGCAACGCAAGCCTCTCGGTGCCGCCACACGTCGACCGTCCTTTTCGGACCAACCCCCGGTTTTGAGGCCCAAATCGGGAAACCGTCCACCCCGAGTTTTGAGGCCCAAACTCGGAAACCCGCACGCCCAGGTTTTGAGGCCCAAACCTGGAAACCGTCCATCCTGAGTTTTGAGGCCCAAAACTAGGAAACCGTCGATGGTAGCTTTTGAGGCTCAGCTACCGAACCCCCCGCACCGTAGACGGGATGTGGTTCGCACACCCCGACCACCGGCACCGATACCGATGCATGTCCAGCCTCCACGCCGGGCACAATGCCTTCGCCTTCCTTCTTGACTCGGCCGACGACACTTGCGCCGCACGCAAGCCCATGTCCGACCTCCTGCCAAGTGACACGACTCCAGCTCCTTCCTCCCGACTCGGCCGATGCACCGCACATCCCATGTGCTCTCGCTCGCTGATGCCACGTGCCAGCTACCACAGCTGGTCCTCTGGCCCCTGGTCCGTCAGTCCAAGCCTCACGTCCGCCCTTCATCGCTTGGTACCTCGGCATGGCACGTCCTCCTCCGCACGGCACGCCCATCTTCACCGCACCCGATCCGTCGGCACGACACGTCTCTACTTGACCTTCACCTCGCCATTGACACTGTATCTAAGCTCCACACCTGCACATCAACACAGCCAAGAGACACATGTTGCACACACGCACACCAACACATATACACAACACAACTTACGCCACCGGTTAGTCATAAACAATAAGCGCATAGCGAGATATAGACTAACCGGGTAAAAGCCTCAAACCTTCCCATCAAAGTCAATCATTCATCATATATATTCTCGAGGAGCCTCGACGGCCTTGTGAACTCCGCAATCTCCCGCTCAGCTTTGTCTTCATCGTCCGGCAGGATGAATCCTTAGCTGACGGCGTCGAAGTTGAGGCCGTCGTAGTGGCTGGAGATCACGGCGAAGGCCCGCTTCACCCCAAGATGCAGGGCACCGCGCACCCGGTCATCCACCTGATCCTTCAGGGCGGTCAGGCGCTGATCAGGGAGCTCCCCGATTGACCCTCTGAGGTCCCGAGGGACGCGCAGGCCCCAACGGCAGCATCCTGCAGGGCCTGGTGCTCCGAGGCCTCAGCCTGGTAAACTGACTGCAGGGCGGCCGAAGCCTCCTCCGCCTCGGTAAGCCTCCCCCGCAGCTCTGCAAAGGACCGACGCAACTCGTCAAAAGAGGAGGAAAGCACGATAGGAAAATAAGGCCTACGGAACGAGAAGTCACCTTTCGCCACACCCGCCCACTTCTGGGCGTCGGTGGCCGATGCCTCAGCAGATTTCCGAGCCTTCTCGAGGTCCGCGCTCAGGGCCCGCGCCTTGGATGCCTCCTCGGCAGCCTGAGCGCGAAGGGCCTCGACCGCCTTCTCGGACTCCTCCAGCCGCGACGCCAAGCTCTTGGCCTTCTCCGCCTCCCGGGCGCCGTACTCTTGGGCCTTGGCGACTGCGGCGGTCAGGTCTAAGCAGCGGACGCTCAGCCGACCCGCTTCAGCAACCGCAGCGGTCAGGTCCGAGCAGCGGACGCTCAGTCGGCCCGCCTCGGTGCTCTTCTCGGCAAGCTGCTTCCGGGTGCGGGCGAGTTCAGCGTTCAACGACCGAAGTTGCTCCCAGACATGGCTCTCCCGACGGAGGAAATCTGACTTGGCCCTGGGATCAGCTGGATCCCTCCCTCCACTCCACTCGACCGCCCCAAGAGGGAGAGCGGCCTCCCCAGTGGGCAAGGGCTGAGCTTTCGCCCCACCTCCGACCTCTGGCGTCGGCAGCCTCGGAGGCGCGCTGGTGACCTCGCCCTCCACCTCTGCTTTCCCACCTTTTGGGGAAGTCTCGTCAGAAGAGATGTTGTGGATCTCTTCTGGCAAGCGCGACCCCTAGGGCAGGACGCTAGCCTCAGCCGCCTTGGCGGCCCCGACGTCAACGGTAGAGGCCCCCAGAGTGCCTTCACCCCTCGACGCCCTGGAAGCAGAGGCCTCCTCTGGCGCCCCACCAGAGGCTGGGGCCCCCTCTGGGATCTTGATGGTTTCGGGCGGGACGTCCGACCCGCCGGACCCCGGATGTGGTGGCATCGCGGACGGTGCGATTACCACCGCGCCGGCGGAGGAAGACAACCCCACCTTCAGCGCCTTCCGAGGACGGAGGGACAAGACCTCTGCAGACCGCTTCCCGCTGAAACAAAGAAGAAAGATACGCATCACGAAGGAAAAAATTCACAAGCAAACGCAGGACAGGCAGCGACGAGTGCTCACCTAGCCCTCGGTGCCCTATTCGCAGAGAAACACGAGTAGATCTGTAGCCTCGGTGTCCCAGCGGGGGGAATCCCGCTCGGCGGGGGGCGGGAGCTCCGTCTCGGGGGCCTCCGTCGAAGGCCCCACCACCGGCGGCCTCGACGGGCCCTGAGTAGTCCCATCGCCCCCCTGGGGCGCCGAAGCCTCGCCACCTGCGCCCAGGGCAAGAATGGGGCTCTCGCCCGCCACTTGCGCCCCGAGCACGCCCCTCGCGAAGCTCGCCGACCGGATCGGCGAGTGACCCACGTCTGGGACCCCCGCCAGGGGCTCGGAGTCCCCCTCCGAGTCCTCCTCATCTTCATCGTCAGAATCCTCCTCCGTGGGGGAGAACTCTTCTGGCTCACCGCGGAGCCTCTGCTGCCGCCGACGCTTCGCCAGGTCATCGCGGGCCTTCTGACATTTGGCCCGCTTGGCCCTCTTATTGTCCTTTCTCTTCTTCTTCTCCTCGGCCAGCGCCGCCTCTCCTCCCTTTCCTCAGGAAGAGGAGGTTTCGAGGCGACGACCCCCGTAAACCCTGCGAAAAGAAAAAGATAAGGACCAAACACAAAAAAAGAAGCTCCGCGGCGACACACCCAAAAGGTCAGTCCCCTTACCAAGCTGATGTACCCGCGGAATGGGCGCATCAGAATTCTGAGCAGTTGCTCGCGTCCTTCACCTCCTTTACCGCATCCCTCGCTCGGCGAACGAGCTCGGGATAGGCAACCGGGATGCCCTCATTTGACACTCCCGCAGGAGAGGCGCGTCATCCCTCATCCTCGCCATGATCAGAGGCCGATTCATCAGCGGCAGCATGCACCGCTGGTGGAACCAGGCCACGACCATCGCGGCCGTAAGGCCCTCCTTCCGTAGCCTCGACAAGGCCTCGAGCAGCGGGTCGAGACGGCTCTGCCTCTTTTCAAGGACGTCGTAGTTCCAGCAGTCCGGCCGCAGCTCGATGACGCGACCAGTGTATGCCGCAGCAGCCCGTCATCGTTGCGAAGGTAGAACCAGCCCGAGCGCCAGTCTTTGTTCGAGGTAGTCCGCCTGGGACGGGATGTACAGGCCGATCTCTGCTGGCGAACGGAGATCACGCAGCTCCCCGACCTCATCAATTTCCGCGGACCATCCAAGACCGCCTTCGTGAACAGCTCGTCGCGGAAAAGGTGGATCCAGAGCTCCCAGTGGGGCTCGATCCCCAATAAGCCCTCGCAAATAGTCACGAATGGCCGCCTGAGTGATGGAGTTGGGGGCAAGATGATGCAGCTCGAGCCCGTAGTAGAAGAGAAGCGCCCGGAGGAAACGACCTGCCGGTGTCCCGAACCCGCGCTCGTGGAAAGCAATGAAGCTAACCACGTAGCCGTTCAGGGGCCTTGGCTCCTCCTCCTCCAGACCCGGAGCGATCCACTCCGGCCTGTCGGAGCCAGAAAGGCCCCGAAGGAGCCCCCTCTGCACTAGATCTGCTAACTTCTCCGGGGTGGCGGCGGAAGCGCCCCCATGGCTCAGCAGCGTCGGCCATTCCAAACGATGGAATGCGGGGATGCAGGTATCACAAGGGGAAAAGGTCACTCGATCTCTCTCACTCTTTCTCTTTTACCTCTCGAAAACTCTACTCCACTGATGGTTCTCTCTCTCTCTCTCTCGCCTCTGTTCTTGCATGGCTGGACGGAGGAGGAAGATGAACGAGTGAGATGGCCCAGGCGAATGAGGAAAGGAACCGCTCCAAAATCCCAGGGGGCGTACTTATAGGGAGAGAACCAACGGCCAGATCCTGGTCGATCACTATTCACCTGCCATTTAATGCGTCGCATGCCGAATCTTTCATGATTGCGGAAATCCTCTCGATACGAGTTGCGCACGCAAGCATTAAATGACCGATCGTGGCCCCGCACACGTCTTGCAATGGGCGCCGCCCACGATTCCAAAAAGCTGCCTAAAAAGGCGCACCCGCCGCTCTGACGGAAGGGTGGCCCCCACCTCTAGCTCCTTCCCAGCGAAGGAACCAAGGGCACCGAGCCTTTTATGTTCCGGGGGCCCGAAGGCCGACCACTTCAAGGGTTCGACAACCCCCAAGACAACGGAGTAGAGACGGCTACGGGAGCGCTTATCACATGGCCCTTGCCTGGCCTGAGCACGACCGCACGAGGCATCCAGAATCGTACCTGAGGCCAGCAGGACAGTCTCGAAACAGGACCCCAACAAAGGAGGGTGGCGAGCCCTCAGAACTGATCGAACGGTTCCGGCCCTGGTGACTATCCTCTGGCTCCGGGCCCCCGGTTGGCCCCTATCAAACACCTTGGGCTCCCCCCAACCCCGAAGCCATCGATCGGCATCCGAGGTTTTCGGGGGCTCGGGAGCTCAGGGCTCGGGGGCTCGAGGGCTCGGGGCTCGGGGGCTCGACTAATCTCTTTTCTTTGTATGACCCGAGATTTTCAGCTCTTGGACGAGTGTTTCGCTCCACCAAGCCTCGGTAGCCTGTAAAGGCAAAGGCGAAGCGAAAGGTCCCATGACAAAGGAGAGGTAACCGCACACGTTTAATGCGCCCATCTAACCACGTCTCGAGCGATTGACAGGTGCACGCGAACTCCCCACTCCCCTCGCTACGTGGGTCCACCACGACCGCCACCCGACTTCTTGTCAGTCGCCCAAGCGCCACGATCTCCACTACCTCGCCTAATAGGCGCCCACGGCAGAAGGGTTCCAAGCGATGGAGTCTCCTCCAAGAAGTAAAACGGGCCCCTGCCCTAAGCCTTGAAGCAGCGAAGGCTGGCCCTCGAAAAGGTTCGACAGCCGGGCTTCGAGCACCAGAGTCAGGACACCAAGGGGCACCACTCGCAGCATCGCTCGAGGGCCAAGCCCTCAAGGGCCCTCACGTGTATCCAAGGCGGGGCACACGACATGCAGCGAGATCCCCTCGGAGGCAGGCATCGAGCCACCGGTCCTATCGAATGGACCGGCATTCCTGCAGACCGAGTGCCCATGCTTTATGAATCGCCTCCGGGCTACAGTCGACCCTATCGAACGGGGCACGAGGTCTCACTTGGATCTTCCCGTTACCAGCTCACCGGGAACCTCGATACTCGCCCGCTCGTGGTAGTACGAGGCATCCCCCCTCCCATCTGATAGAAAGGACTCGCGAGATGACAAGCAGGGGCAACTGGCGTGCCGGACAGCTCGAAGAGCCGCCAGTCGGTTCAGCCTGGCACCCCTCGACGAAAGAGGGTCAAATTCTCGGGGGCTCGACACCCCCGAACCTAAAAAACAAACACGTAACTAACACACACACGTAAAAAAGCCCACGAGGGAGTCATAACCACTCCCCCGTGGCCTCGGGGGCTACACCTGCGGGTGTCGCTCGCGCGACACCCACGGAATCAAAACAGCCAAAACCCTCGAGAATCGGTTAGTTAACCCACAGGATCCGGGGTAAAGAGCCCCCTCGAGTGCCAAGCACTCAAACAAGGCCTCGGGGGCTACTGTCAGGGGAACGCCAAAGGGGTACCCCCAATCGACGCAAATCAATAGGTCAGAACCTAGAACACCATTAATAAAAAACCTAACTAGTCCAACCCCCTGGAAGGCCGCGTCAGCTCCCGAACCAGGCCTCGAGCGAACGCTCAATCTCCGTCTCGCCCGAGCCCTCCGAGTCGGGCCTCGGGCGAACGCTCAATCTCCGTCTCGTCCGAGCCCTCCGAGTCGAGCCTCGGGTTGGCGCACATTCTCCGTCTCGTCCGAGCCCTCCAAGCCAGGCCTCGGGCTGGCGCTCGTTCTTCATCTCGCCCGAGCCCTCCGCGTCAGGCCTCGGGCGAGCTCTCCACCGCCCTTCAGCCTCACGCAAGAAGGAAGCTCCTTGCTTCTCAACTCTGACAGTCGTACACCCGCCTGCTGCGCCCACGTCCAGGCAAACAGAACCATGTCACCTTCCCAAAGCGCGCTGACATCAGCTGTCAGGACATGGGGGACATGCAGGAGGCGTGGGAACAGGACGGGAGTCAAATCATCTTTTCCCACCACCGGCGAATCCGGACGTGGATGGCCACGCCCAGCGACACTGGTTGACACTATACCCACTCCGACACCATTCTGACGTACAACCGACTGACACGCTACAGTGCGACGGAGGACGTGGCTTCCCTCCGAAGTCAAACCTTGTGCCACAAGTACGACCGACGTCGTGGGCCGCCAGTCTACGACACCGCCCCTGGGCTCTCCACGGGAGGCCTCGCAGGATGACTCAACTCTCCGCCACGCCGGAGGCCTCACAGCCGAGCCTCAGATGAGGTCCGACCCGCCGACTGAAAGATTACGGCACAGGCCGACAGACGCCAGGACAGGCACCTCAAGACCCGGAAGAGACCCTGCCACGTCACGTACGTCCCGGGATAGGTGCTGCACGACCTCCACGTCGCCACGACTTTAACGTCCACACCCGGAATGGGAGCCACGCTTCAAGGACGCTTCAACAGCACCCCCACGTCGACTACAGCAATCCCGATAAGACAAAATTCCTACTCCTCGTAGGACTGGGCGCCACGCATATCTACTCTAGTACTCCCACTGTAACCCTGGCCTCCTCTTGCTCTATAAAAGGGGACGCCAGGGAACTTCGAACGGGCGGCCCTCACCGTTCCCACGAGTCCACATACACGCATACACCACTCAGGATTCTCCTGGCCACGCTCGCTGAGCTTGTATTGCCCCTGTACAAGCACTTAGGTGCAAGTTACAAATCCTCTCCCCCCCCCCCGCTGGATGTAGGGCCTTCTTTGTCCGAACCAGGATAAATCTTGTGTCATCTTGCATCACCATCTAGGAAGAGAGCACGCGATCATATTACTAGTTGGTGCTATATACCCCCGGGGTGAAACACTGACAAGAAGATGAACTAGAACTAGACTAGATGATCAACTAGAGGGACCTCTACTTCTACTTGAAACCCTAGTTTCTGATGTGGAGATGAATAATGAAGATGGAGATGCCTGGAGAGGGGGGTCTAGGGTTGCTTATATAGCCCGAGGTGGAGTAGGGGCAAGGAATCGCCATGTATCGCGCACGTTGGATCAAACCGACTTCAGGACGGTGGAGATGCATCCTAGGAGGCGGTGGAAGAAGGTTCCAGAAGGCGGAGGCGAAACGGGCTCTGTGGCCAACCGGTCAGTCCCGGGGTGGGACCGTTCGGTCTGGCCCGTGGGCCCACGTGGAGGCCCGCCTCGTGGTGTCTTCTGGTGTCTTCTAGATCCTTCTTTTGCAGATTTCGCTTCGAAATTAATATCTTTTTCATCTGGGACTCCGAATATAGCAAATGATATGTCCGTTTCGATTGTCTCGACAAGCCCCTTCGCAATGGTGCACTCCATTCATCACTTGAGATACTTTTATATGGTGAAAACATGGATGTCATACAAAAACAAGTGAGAGCACCAAAACTCCCTGGAACTTTTTAGTTTCAATCCCTACAACTATGCTTTGTAATTCATTTAGTGTTATTTCATGCAATAGTTGATGGTTAATTATGAGCATTAGTGAGCGTCAACAGTTCCCCCAAGCTTACCCTTTGCTAGTCCCGAGCAAAGACAATCTCAACAAAGGATCAGGAGTTGCTGCAATTTCTTTACTTCCAACAAGTACCATGTATTCAAACAAAAGTTCTCATATATGAATTAGAGAAAAAAGTATCATATTATTTTATTAGGGGTTTAGTACTTTACCTTGAATCCTGAGTATTGAAAGATAGAATGATCAAATCAAGTACTATGTCTCGTGCTCTGTCACAATCACCTTTATATCCCGGAGTTTTTTATGAATTTTAGAAAAGATTAAAACATATGTTGTCAAATTAAACAATGGATCCAAAGAAAGGTCACCACGCTATTGAATCGAGAAGTACATGTGTATGGAAAATGGAGGTTGATGCTCTTTTGAATATATCACTATCTTCTGTTTATCAGAGACACATGGCTATCAGGCTAATTCTACTGTTGGGCACTGCCTATTTTTTTTTTATATTCTCTTTTTTTTCCTTTTTTTTGAGGTTCCGGACACTTGTCCCTTTTTATTTCCTCGGGATCTTTCTTTTTGAGGTTTCGGACACTTGTCCCTTTTATTTCCTCGGGATCTTTCTTTTGAGGTTTCGGACACTTGTCCCTTTTTATTTCCTCGAATATATATTTAATATATATATTTCTCTTTTTTTTCAATAGCCCACATGTTTCCAACAAACTTTTGAGAGGATTGGAACACTAATCATGAGCATTTATGAGAAAGTGGATGGAATGTGTAAGTGATCTCAATTCAATAGCATGATAACTTCTCATAGGGTCAACAAAGCTTAATTTAACTCAATGCAATTATTAGTCATATTTATATTGAGAAATCTCCAGAACTCTAGTGTTTTTAGAACAAGGTAATAGCACTCAGATCATCACATGTCATATCTATCAACTACCTAGACTCAGATCAAGTATTTGCCACCCATGCATTTATTTCATTTTTAGTATCATTATTAATTAAGAGAACTCATGTTTTGAGGCTAGGTACTTGAAAGAAATTAGATAGAGCAACTATTCATCATTTCCATGTAAAGGATTAGAGAGAGAGTTCTTCTTTTATCATTAACTTCTTAAAACAAACTAAGCAAATTTAACACACTATTTATTTATAATAAATAACTAAGATAGTGAATAAGACATACCTGGATCGCGAAGATACGGGGGTGCGTCTTCCCAAGCCGGTTCCCTTATAGCGTTAAGCCTTCCATGTGCTCTATTTTTTTTCTTTTTAATTAATGGTGAGCCTTCATGTGCCCACATTTTTTGTTTTATATTTTATTTTATTATTATAGAAAGAAAACTTAAGAGGATAAGGATACTTACCTGGATACACGGGGGTGCTTTCCCCCATGCTGAATGTTGACGTAGTCGTTCATTCTTGCCATGTAGCGAACTCGTAGTCAAAATATCTTCCTCTATCGAAGCTTTGATGGATATTGATGTTGTTGAAATAGTGCTTCCCAGTAGATGGAACATTCACTTACTTCAGCTTTTCTTGGTCTTTTCAAATCCTTTTCGGCGAGGTTCAATGTTTTAAGTCCTCTGAACAGGACTTCTGTTGGTAGTTCTTAGCTCACTAAAGATAGTGCTAGGCAACTATCCCCGGTAACGGCTTTGATACCACTCTGTGACACCCCCATTTTAAGAACAAATTGGAGCACAATATATGTATGCCAGGATCAATTTTCATACATATATCCACATCATAGTAAATATCAAAACAATGCTTTATTAATATATCGAACATTATTACAAAAATGACCCTCGGGTCCAAAAGAAATACAGACTCTCAGTCTAACTCTAACGTAGACTCATGGAAACTGGACACCATCTCCACAGGAAGGTCGACCGGGGCTGCGCCATTGTTGACACATATTAACTATCATTATTTATTGTCAACAAGACTTGATAAATGTTTAAAAGGATTACCAACTTAGAAATAGGAGGTTTAAACTAACAAATTCCACGAGTTTTGGTGATTCAATATTCCCAGGGATTAAACAGGAAATCAATCATATTGCTTCCCCGAGAAGGAACCCGACGCAGATTTCTTCACGGCCACGTTGGGTTATCGCTAGAGGACTCCACGAGACACCACAAGACACCACGAGAGAAGGCACCACAGGTGGCTGACCTTGGCCGACTGGTCCCACAGGGCCCACCGGTTGGTCGGCCGCGGAGCCCCGCGGTTTCGTCCTCTGCAAGCTACTTCTACCGCCTTTGAGGATCAATCTTAGCCCTACGTGAAGTCGGTTTGATCGAACGGTCGAGTTTCATCGCCCGGGGCTTTATAAAGAGACCCCTGACCCCCCTCTCCAGAGACAAAAGACAACAAGACAGATCAAGATCAGAAGACCAGATAGAAATTAGGGTTTCTAGAGAGAAGAGTTAGAGCTCTACTACATCAATCAAGATTAGAGTTTAGTCTAGTTAGATTCAAGTAGAGGCAGGCGACTCTCTCGTCGGCATATCCGGCTTGAAGCTTCGTCTGAGTCTCCGGATCATTGTCGAAGACTTGGTAATTTGTATCTTTATTCGAATTTATGCTACTTTATATATTTCCGTTATTCAGTTTTAGAGTTTATTCTAGTTATATATTTAATATAGATCTGATTATGATAGAGTTATGAATCATGTTCATAAAGTACTTAGCTTTATTCCGATAGATTAAGTGGTCAAACTGGTGTAAACATGGTGCTTAGGCTAAGTTTACCTGCGAATCATCCTATGCTCCGGTCGAGAGTAGATCGCAGGAGTGACAGTCCTGTTGGTCCTTTGTAGTCCTCCCTCCGAGGTAGACCTTAGAGGACACGGTTACAAGTTAGAATTCATTACTTTGTTCTTGATTCTAATTTAGTAATGTCCCTTGATCATGGATGATAGATTGATTGGCTATAAATGATTGTATATAAACTAGAGTAATCACTAGGCTGAGTAGATATGAAGTAACTTAGGATTCTAATCTCTTAATTAATCACCAGACTCTCTGCTTGATCTATGTAGTTCGCTCTATCTCTAGAATTCCCGTTATCATCATTATTATCATTATTATCTTTACTTTGTCTTACCCCTGTTTAGACATTTGAGTAGTGAATGATGAATGAATGAATAATAATCTCTGCTACTTGAATCATATTAAACTACTGGTTCCCAGCTTTGTTACTATCTTCGGTAAATATAAATAACGATACCTAGATAACCTGGGTGAAATGCTGCTACAACAGGTTTATTTATCTATGCGCTTGCGGATAAATATTTGTTTATATCTTTGAGCTAGTGTCACATATATTTACATTTCTAGTATCAGTGGGGGATGACAACTTGACACTAAGTGATGCTAGGAGTGTCCTGTACATTTCTGAAGGCTTTTGCTAGAATCAGTTCATTAAAATTTATTAGGAGCAATTGCATTAAGAAGTGTCAATATACCATCCTAGTGCAAAGTCATCTGGATCGTATCCACCGTCTTCTGGGTACAAGTTGTCGGGTCATATCTCTGCCGTCTTCTGGGTACCTACTCCGCGTCGTAGACTCCATCGCTGAGTGGGTAGCAGGGGGTTCAAAGAGGAAGGTGAGTACCATCGAAATGTACTCTGCAAGTGTAGGAAATAAATGCTTATGAGGCTTATAACAAGGTAGGCTGACTCAGTTTGACTCAAGCGACTAAAGCGACACAATCCTATTAATCCTATTAATCCTATGCACTTATTTACTAGGTTATAACCACAGTCTCCAACAGATCAGTAACCACACTCTCGTGTCACACCGAGCAAACCACACTCGGAGTCACACCGAGCAACCAACACTTGGAGTCACAACAAGCAACCACACCTGAAGTTCATCAGGCAACCACACCACACCTGAAGTCCATCAGCCACCCACAAGGTCGACTCAAAGAGTCCCCCTATGTGTATTAGTTCCATATGTCACGACATAAGAAAGCTACCTTCCGTAATAACACCATGTCTGCGCCCGAGCCTGGGAATCACTCCGTACCAAGCAGTAACCCGCGTAGAAGAAGCCTCTGTACCCATGTCATATGGGACTAATGACCACATAAGGGCTTCCCTAACGAACCAGACCTAACCCACCAACTAATCTCGAAGAAGTCCAAGCCCGCTCGTGACCGTGAGCACGACTGATATATCAGTTTTAATACTCTGCAGAGTTCGCACATCTTTACCCATGAGTCATGCGTTCCCCATCACGCTAAACACTGCCAGGTGCACAGCGGGGTCGCGCTACAAGGCCGTTACAAAGCCCCTCCAAGCCTGTGTTACACGTACTCTAAGGTTTCATCCCCCGTACATAAGTCACCGACCCCAGGGACCCCCCCTCTTGAGCCCTAAACAAACTCCGTGTAGCATAACTTGGAGGAAACTAATTATTTAGCCAGTGCCAGAGCCATATAGGCCTCATGGTTTGCGCTGTTTTGCCGGTTACTGTCCAAGAACCGGGTCCTAGGGATCCAGGCAGGATAATCTAGCACAAGCCCAGAACCAAAAACCAAATCCAGCTGTCGAGTCCCACGACACAAACCACCATACGTCCATCCTACCGGATATACCTACTCACCATACAAACCATTACCAACCCACATGTTCCATAGATCATTAACAAGAATTAATTGTTGATGATCCCATCCCAAGACAGCAGGGCTAAGCATGACTTCTACCCAACACATCCCAAACCAGGTGTCAAGGAAAATATAATCAAGATCTAGTAAACCATATCATAGGATTCAATATTAGACTCTGCATGCAACTACTGGATCTAACTACTCTAATAAAAGTAAAATAATACGGGAGCAAAATGTTCAAGGACACTTGCCTTTGGTCGGGTCGAAACTGCATGATCACAAGAAGGGTCTGGAGCGTCCTCATACTCCGCACTCTCTGGATCACACATCAATACATGGCCCAAACAAGAATATAAGAAACAGTACATCATATAGTAAGAAAACAGAACATAAACAGATCTAACATGTAGAGCTCAACGAGACGAATCTAACGCGACTTGAACGGGTCAAACGGACTTAAAACGTGAAAGTTATGGGCTTTTGAATCTGAGTGGCAAAATGAGAATACATATGATGAATGATTGACTGTGTTGAGGAAGGTTTGAGGCTTTTACCCGGTTGAGTCGTTATCTTGCTATGCGCTTATTGTTATGACTTACCGATGGCGTGAGTTGTGTGGTGTTTCTGTGTTGGTGTGTGTGTGTGTGCGACATGTGTCTCTTGGTTGTGTTGATGTGCAGGTGTGGAGCTCGAGACAGTGGTCTATGGCGAGGTGAAGGTCAAGTAGAGACGTGCCGTGCCGACGGACCGGGTGCGGTGAAGGATGGGCGTGCCGTGCGGCGGACGTGCCATGCTGAGGTACCGAGCGGTGAAGGGCGGACGTGAGGCTTGGACTGACAGACCAGGGGCCAGAGGACCAGCTGTGGTAGCTGGCACGTGGCATCGGCAAGCGAGAGCACATGGGGATGTGCGGTGCATCGGCCGAGTCGGGAGGAAGACGATGGCGTCGTGGCACTTGGCGGGAGGTCGGACATGGGCTTGCGTGCGGCGCAAGTGCCGTCGGCCGAGTCAAGAAGGAAGGCGAAGGCGTTGTGCCCGGCGTGGAGCTGGACATGCATCGGCATCGGTGGCGGTGGTCGGGGTGTGAGAACCACATCCCGTCTACGGTGCGGGTTCGGTAGCTGAGCCTCAAAAAGCTACCATCGACGGTTTCCAGTTCTGGGCCTCAAAACCTGGGGTGGCCGGTTTCTTCTGAGTTTGGGCCTCAAAACTCGGCGAGGACGGTTTCCAGGTTTGGGCCTCAAACCTGGGCTTGCGGGTTTCCGAGTTTGGGGCCTCAAAACTCGGGGTGGCCGGTTGCCTGGTTTGGGCCTCAAAACCAGGGGTTGGTCCGAAAGGACGGTCGACGTGCGGCAACGAGAGGCTTGCGTTGCGGCGAAGCTATCGGTGAGAAGGCGCGGCGGTCGATGGTGGCGGCACGTGGCGGCATCGGGTGAGGTCGCGTCGAGGCGAAGCTACCGGATGCGGGCGTGCCATTGGATGAAGATCATCAGGACTGGACGGTTTTACCCCTGGGGGGTATTTGGGATGAGTGCTTAATGTAAGGGCGCTTTGGTCATTCGGACGTGCGCCTATATATATGAGGGGGCTGCTAGGGCAGCAGCATCCTTGGCAATCCTTGAGGTGGGTCTCTCTCATTTTGTTCCTGTGAGAGTAGGCTAGGGTTAGAGAGAGTTGGCTCTTGTTCTTGAGCTTTTCGCCATCCAAGCTTTGATTTGCTAGGAGTGGCTTGTAGCCCGACACCAAGTGCTTAATGAATCATCCATTCCTCTGATCCAAGGATCAAATTCGTGCTTTAATTTTCTCTTACGATTTTGTTCGTCGCGTTTGCACGTTTTCCCTCTTTCGTCCTTCACGAGAATTCTTTTTTGAGGGAAGATTCGCAAATCCGTTTGAACCATCTTGTTAGCTTCGGAGAGTCTTCTTTCTACCGAAGGAATTTCTCTAATACCTCACGAACTCACAGATCGGGCGGATTTAGTTTTGGATCGAGTTCTTGCCCGTTCCTCACCGTTTTCTTCGATTCACCGATTTGAGTTAGGATCGAGCCATGATCTCTTAGGAGTAGCTCACTAACATCCTTGTGATCCCTCACACGAAGTTAGAGCCCTAGTGCTTTTGATTGAGGGAGATCGGATCGATTCGGTGGATGAACAGGGGACTGGTCGGGGTGACCGGACGCTGCCTCATAGCGACCGGACGCACCGAGCCCAGCTTCCGGTCGTTGAACACCCGCTCTGTCCAGTTCGCGCGAGGTGACCGGACGCACGCCTCGTATCGACCGGACGCTATCCCGTGCGTCCGGTCGTTAAGGCCGAGCGAAACAGGCTCTGCGAACTGACCGGACGCTTGTGACTGCGTGCCGGACGCATCGAGCACACTGTTCATTGTGCCTGTCTTCACGTGACCGGACCGCTCGCAGTGTGACCGGACGCTCGCCTCCATGAGTCCGGTCGTGAACAGAGAGCTCCCAGAACAATTTCCAGCTGACCGGACGCGTCCCGGTGCCGATCGACCGGACGTGCACCAGTGAGTCCGGTCAGTGCTGACAGAACGCGTTTTCGTCCGTATCTTTTGCGTTCGAGCTCCGATTTGAGATCCGCTTTTGCGTTGGATTCCCGACTCTGTGCTCTACAGAAACCGGGCTTCCGCTTTGCGAGATTGCCTGAATCCCCTCGCGTTGCTCGGGGGAGGTTGAGGTTACCCAAACTCCATCCTGTCACTAGTTGACTTGCGTGGATTTGGAAGAGGGAGCGTTTGTGGTGTCCCGCTGTGTTCCTAGGGAACATCCACCCATACTCTTGGGTCGAGGACATCACGTGTGTCGGCTTTGCTCTTGGGGTTGATTTTGTTGGGACAGAGGCCGTAATTTCTGAGAAGAAATTTTAGGCTCCCATTCACCCCCCCTCTGGTCGCCTTGCTTTAGCATCTTCGGTCCTTCATTGGTATCGGAGCCAGTTAGGGATCTCTCTACCTTAACCGGTTCCGGATCCGCGAAGGCGACCTTTTTGAGAGCGGTGAGTTTCCCGCTTTTAGTTTGCCGAGGTGTTAAGCTTTTATCTTGCTAACACTAACGGTGTTTTTGGAGTGCACCAAGTTCTTCTTCAAGTATGTCTTTGTCTTTCCGCATGAACGGTTCCATGGACGACATCTGGGAAGAAGGAGGAGTGCAGTTGATGATAGGGATCGCGAGGTGAATGATGTGCTGAATCTCCTGCGACATGATGAGCTTTCACCGGAGGATCTCCTATGTCAACTTGGCAAGGCCAAGAGAGGTATACTTGCTCGTGGACTTGTGAGCTTGCACAAGCTTTGTGATTTGAAGTATAGTATCTCTTTACCTTGCACCTCCTGTAGTGACATGGTTAGGAAGGTTGATGAGCTACGCTTTTCACTTGCTAGCTTAAAATCTGAAAATAAAATGTTGAAATCCAATGCCTCCAAACCATGTTTAGTTTGCATTGACTTGGGCAAGGACCTTGATGTGCTAAAAATGAAATAGCCTTGCTAAAGTCAAATGCTTCTCTGCCATGTGACAACTATGAATCTTTTGTTGCTAGACTTAGAGAATATAGTTTGATTCACAGGACATGTGTAGATGACTTGAGCATGCTAGGGTTGAAATTGTAGAGTTAAATGCTAGGCCTTGTAGCTCTTGCTCTTTGAATAAAAATGCTTGCCTTACTTCTAGTGCTACACACGATTCTTTGCTTGATGTGAATGGTGATGTTTCTTCCACCGATTTCATTTGCACATCTTGCATTGATTTGGAAAAGGAAGTTTTGGCTTTGAAAGTTTGCGCGATGATATGAGCGCCAAGTTGGTTGAGCACAATGATATGAGTGCCAACTTGAAAGGGAAGTTGAGCTCTTGCGTACCACATATGCCGAGTGCATTCAAAAGGAGATGGAAAACTTAAGAAACACTCCTTGTGGTACTTGTGATCGCCTCATGTTTGAGAATGAGGTTTTAGCCAAAAGGTGCAAGAGCCTTTGTGCTAAGTCTTTTGAGTCACGCATTTCTTCCAACTCGATGTCGATGTTTCCAAGTCTGCATCTTTGCAACCGGAGTTGAGTTCTTGTGTTGCGCGTGAGTCTTTAGGCGATAGCACTAGTGTCAAGGTTTCGGATAGATCTTTCATAGCTACTCCTAACCTTGCTAGTTCTTCGAGTGATGTCCAAGGGACTTCTCTTGACAAGGGTGCTTCTCATATTTTTGGGACTCGTCCTCCCAATCCGGTTTTCCATTGCACCTTTTGCAAGAAGGAGGGACATTCGCTCGATTTTGTTTTCGCCGTGTCAAGCACGAGCGGCGAATTCGAGCTAAGGCATTTAGGAAGCCGCGTAGCCTTTCCCATGGCACGTGTGCTCCTAGCGTTGGCACCAAGTTGGTAGTTAGTGCTTCTTGCTCTAAGTCCCAAGGGACTTCTCACTTGTCGGAGAATGGTGTGCCTTCCAGTAGGCCTTTGTACCATTGCTCTTTTTGTGAGAAAGATGGGCATCAAGAAAGCTTCTGCTATCGGCGTGCCAAACGCTTGCGCCAAGCTCGCTCTGCTAGGAAGTTGGTGGTTCATAGCCCTTCTCATGGCATGAACGCTTGTGTTCCTAGTAAGAAGCCCATTTTTGTTGATGGGTTTTATGACTCCTTTCTAGTGGGATAGGTCATGGTCGTGGACATGTTTCTAGTGCTTCTTCTTTTGGTCCACGTCATGCTTCTCATGGTGCATCTATTGGTTCTTCTACAAAAACCTTGAAGATGTTTGCCTCTTTTCCCGTGGTACGACTCGTTCTTCTCCTCGAGTTGTCCTTTTGAGGAATGCTTCCAAGGGTGTTTCAAAATCGCTTTTGAACCAGCATTTGCATCATGCTAACCCACAGGATAAGTTGAGATTTGTGACCAAGTCCTGGATTCCCAAGTATATGCTTGCTAACCCTTCGGGATCCAAGACCGGGTTACTTTGTCCTTGTTGGGGGAAGGAACCCTCGCAGAAGCGACGCCCAGGCTGGTGTCCAAAGAAACAGCCCTCGCGCAATCTATGTGTCCTTGCGAGGTCCCTCTCTTCTTCGGATCAGTACCCTGACCTCCGGACCGGGTCCGACCCTCGTTGCTTTGTTGCATTCCGTGCAGGTCGAAGTCGACAGTCGCAGTGCAAGCAACCCTCGCTGGCCCACAATGCCACCTTCGCTCGGAGCGAAGGTTCAAGCAGACGGCGAGTGTGCGCTGTCCCAAGGCAGGCGAAGCCGAAGGTCCGGCAAGCACGGCCGAAGGTCAAATCTTCGGTCTTCTCCCCGAAGCAAGTATAGCCGGAGGTCCGGCAGACGGCGAAGGGGTGCGGGCCCAAGGGCGAGCACAGCCGAAGGTCAAAGCCTCCGCCTTTTTTTTCCCCGAAGGTGAACAAGAACCAGGTGGCGGCGCATTAGAGGATGGCCGATTAGGGTTTCAGCCTCTACTATGTACTTACCGTTTTACCCCTCCTCCCTGCGTAGAGGCAAGGAATCTTTGTTGTACCCTTTTATAATTTGACCCGAGCCCCTTGGTATTCACTATAAATACCAAGGGATGAACAGTGTGAAGAAAAGACCCTTTTTGGGGGATTAGTGCACTACAGAATCAGTTGAGTTCCAAGCCCTCGCTTCCACTTTTACTTCCGACACTTGGTCACCTTCGCTGCTCTCCCCGCACGAGCGCGGGGGTTCGGCAAGTGTGCTCCCAACAGTTTGGCGCGACCGTGGGATCGAACCAAAGTTTGACATGGCAGGAAACAAAAGAGCTCACCCAGCGAGGGACCAACGCGTAGCCGAGAGACAGCGGCGGTGGTCCCTCCTGCGGAAGAAATTGTGCAACCCTCGGGGGGAGAGAACGTCACCCCGGAACCCCAATCCTGGACCCCCAGGTCCGGGTGGCGACGCAACCGCACCCAAACACTCGGGAGAAGGAGAAGAGAAAGAGATGGGCCTCGAGGCCCTTGAAAGGCTCGAGGCTGAGCTGCAAGAGAAGAAGAGGCGTGGAACAGCTTGAGAGGCATAACCGATTGCGCTCGATCAGACAGAGGGCTGACGAGGCCAGGGAGCAGCTTCGCCGTATGGAGGAATCCCTCGCCGCAGCAGAAGCCGAAGCCGAAGGCTGGAATGATGAGGAGATACCCCCGCTGCAAGAGGGAATGGGGAGCCGAATCAAGATAACCTTCGTCACCATCCACCACCCCCACCACCACCAGTACACCCAGAGCCATATCCTGTGAGACACCCAAATTTCCGCCAACTCTACCCAGATGAGAGAGAACAAAACCTTCGCATTCAGCGAAGGCATCAGCAACACCAAATGCCGTATGACCCAAAGTCACCACTCTCCCAAATACTCCAAACCCAGCCATGGCCACCATGTTACAATCCACAAAACCTACCTCGCTATGATGGACTCTCCGACCCTCGCCAGTTCATTATGAGCTACGAAGCAGCAGTTGCCGCAGCAGGCGGTGATGAATCAACAATGGCGAAATCCTTGTCATCATTCTACGAGACATCGCACAAACATGGTACAGCAACCTTCGCCCCGGAGCTGTGGATTCCTGGGCCACCCTCAGAGACAAGGTGTGTAAGAATTTCAAGGGCATCACTCCAGCCCCGTCAAACCCCATCGAGCTGTTTAATTGCAAGCAAGAAGAGCGCGAGCCGCTCCAAGATTACTGGCGAAGGTTTATTCAAATCAGAGCAAGGACCCCGGGATATCTGACGAGGCTGTCATCCTCGCTGCAGTCAGTGGCCTGTGCCCAGGACCATGCTCCTCAAAATTTGCCAGAAAACCGGCAAACTCAATCGAAGAGTTGCATGAAACCATGGAAAGATACTGTAGAGCTGATATGGACTTCAGAGCGAAGTCCGATGCTCGAAGGTCTCAGCAGAGGCCACAGCCGAGGCCTCAACCGAGAGAAAGCAACCTTCGCCAAGAGCAAAGCAACGTCGGTGCAATCAACAAAGCAACAAATTGCGAAGATCAAAGACGGACGCTCAACCTCCGAGCAACCAAGCCCCGCAGGCTTTGCCACCTCCGCCGAATCAGCGGTACCAGCAGCGAGATCCTGCCAAATTTATTGTCACTTCTGTGGAATGGGAAAGGGACACACAACAAAGCAATGCGAATGCTTTGCCAAGGGAAAAGAATACCAGGAATCCAGGAAAGCTGCTTCGTCCGACACCCGAACCATCAACCACACAGGAAACCAAGTTCCCACCCACCAAATCCCACATACCAATATACCCCCATAAACTACGGCCTACCCTCGCAACAACCCTCTTACACCACCACCCACTCTACAACCAAACCCCTTATCAGCCAACCACCGTCCCACAACGCCAAAACCACCTTACACAGTCACATACCCAACTACCCCCCAAAACCAAATTCCAACAACCTACCAAGCTAGCAACGCTCTGCCTCCTCCACCGCCAATCCCCGCGTTACCAGCACCACAACCTGTCAAAGCCGAAGCCCCGAGCCAAACGACCATCAACAATCCAACATCAACCTTCGGTGTGATTCTAGCTATCACCGGAGGTTCAAATGAAGACCATGGTAACAAACGGCAGAGGAAGGAACACGCCAGACGAGTCCACCACGTAGCCGTCGAAGGACCCCATAGATTTGGCCGTTGGTCTCACATCCCCATAACCTTCGACTCCAGTGACATGAAGCTGAGAGATTACCGTCACACCGATGCTATGGTGATTGAAACCAACCTCGCTGGGTGGGACTGTCACCAAAATACTAGTCGATACAGGAAGCTCCGCTGATATCTTGTTCGCTTCAACCTTCGACAGCATGAAGCTTGATAGAAACCTTCTGCAACCTGCAGACAACCCCTATACGGTTTCGGTGGTCAACAAGTGAGAGCTATCGGAAAAATTTCTCTGCCCGTGACCTTCGGCGACGAAATCAACTGCAGGACAGAGCATATAACATTTGATGTCGTCGACATGTTCTACCCATATAATGCCATTTTGGCCGAGGGGTCACAAACACGTTCAATGCGGTCATCCATCCCGCTTACCTATGCATGAAGCTTCCCGCTCCAAAGGGTGTGGTCGCAGTATTTGGGGACCAAGACATTGCAAGGGCAGCTGAAGGGAACGTAGCCCCGGGGCAACGTAATGTACACAACTTGTCAAAACCTCAAACCCCCGGTATCAGCGACGAGGGTGAAGTCTGCAATGACAGAGAGTGAAGGCAGCGCCAAAGGAGGAAACCAAACAAGTCCCACTTTTGACGGTAACGCCGAAAGAAAGGTCATCATCTCAGCCAATCTAGACCCTCAATCAGAAGGCAACTTCGTCACCTTCCTCAGAGAAAATTCCGACACCTTCGCTTGGTCCGCAGAAGACCTAAAAGGAGTCGACAGATCAATGATCGAGCATAGCCTGAACATCAAAACAGGCTATCGCCCAATCAAACAAAAGCTTCGCAAAATGTCAGAAGAAAGAAAGGAGGCAGCGAAGGCTGAGTAAAAAGGCTTTTGGACGCAGGTGTCATCCGCCAGTCAAATACCCAACTTGGCTCTCAAACATGGTCCTAGTCCAAAAGAAAAACAAAAAATGGCGAATGTGCGTGGATTTCACTTGCTTGAACAAAGCCTGTCCGAAGGATGACTTCCCCCCTCCCAAACATAAGCACCCTGGTCGACAGAGCGGCAGGTTGCCAAATGCTATCCCTCCTTGATTGCTTTTCAGGCTATCACCAGATTTGGATGAATGAGAAGAAGACGAAGAAAAAAACAAGCTTTATCACACCCTCGGGCACCTTTTGCTTCCGAAGGATGGCAGAAGGTTTGAAAAATGCAGGCTCAACCTTCGCTCGCATGACCTCTGAAGTTTTTAAGGATGAGAAGGCTGTCTCTGCCTATGTCGACGACCTCGTTGTCCAGAGCGAACTAGGAGAACCACATACCAGACTTATCGAGGGTATTCAGCAACCTCCGGTCCGCCGGACTGAAACTAAACCCAGAAAAATGTGTTTTCGGGGTAAGCGAAGGTAAATTGCTAGGTTGCATCGTCTCAGCCAGAGGAATCGAAGCCAACCCTGAGAAGATTGATGCCATCATGAACATGGAACCTCCGGCGACCAAGAAAGCAGCTCAGCGTCTGACCGGTCGCTTAGCAGCACTTAGCAGATTCATCTCCAGATCCGCAGAGCGAGGGTACCCTTCTTTGAAACACTCAGAAGCAACGCTCCATTCAACTGGGGTCCCCAACAGCAAAAGGCCTTCGAGGAGTTGAAAAAGTATCTGACCAGCTTGACTGCCCTAACCAGCCCAAGCAAGGGAGACTTATTGTTACTCTACGTCGCAGCCTTGCCACACGCAGCAAGCGCAGTCCTCATCAAGGAGCTCCGCGAAAACAACAAGACCAGACAAGCCCCAATCTACTATGTCTCAGAAACCCTCGAAGGCCCAAAAAGAAATTATTCGGAGCTTGAGAAAATAGCATACGCCGTCGTTATGGCATCAAGAAAGCTCAAGCACTATTTCCAGGCGCACGAGATCCATGTACCTTCGTCGTACCCCCTCGAGAACATTTTCAAAAACAACGAAGCAGTTGGAAGAATAGCAAAATGGGCAGTCGAGCTTAACAGTTACGCCGTAACCTTCGTTGGCCGAACAGCAGTCAAATCACAAGTGCTGGCTGATTTCATAGCAGAATGGACACCCGACCCTCGCCCCGGTGAGCTGCAGCAGGACCAGTTTTGATCGTTTACGTCGACGGGGCCTGGGGTGCAACTGGAGCCGGTGCCTCGGCTGTTCTAATCTCGCCCTCCGGGTCGAAGCTGAGATGAGATACGCAAGAAGGCTTGACTTCAAGTGCACAAACAACTCTGCAGAGTACGAAGCTGTCATTCTGGCACTCTCAAGGCTGCGATCGTTATCAGTCCGAAGGGCACTCATCAACACAGACTCTCAAGTCATTGCGGGGCACATTGAAAAGAACTACAAAGCAAAAGATCCCACCTCCAAAAATATTTTCAATATGTCCGAAGGTTAGAATCCTTCTTCCTCGGCATAACTGTAAAAGCAATATCAAGAACCGAAAATAGCGAGGCTGATTGCTTAGCCAAAGCAGCGCACAGCAGCTACAGTTTCACCGGATGTGTTCTACGAGGTTACCACTAGGTCAGCCTTCGAAGCTTCCGAAATCAGCATCAAGCTGATCAGCGCAATTCAGTGCGAAGATTGGAGAGCACCTATCATGGCCTACATCAAAGGACTCCATGAACCCAGCTCTAAAGAAGAAGAGAACAGACTAAAGCAAAGAGTGCGAGGGTACAAGATTGTGGATAACACCCTATTCAAAGCTTCGGTAACCTCACCTTGGCTCAAGTGCGTGTCACAGTCCGAAGGTAATGACATTCTCAAACGCATCCACGAAGGTATATGTGGTTCACACAATGGCCCGAGGGCACTAGTAGGAAAAGCTTTCCGGCAAGGTTTCTACTGGCCAACTGCGCTGAGAGATGCTGAAACCATCGTGAAGAAGTGCGAGGGTTGTCAACTGACAGCAAAAAATCAAAACACCCCAGGGGCTCCCACAACCCTCATATGCCCAACCTGGCCTCTGCAAAGGTGGCAATGGATCTCGTGGGCCCACTACCGACGGCTCCAGGGAACCTTCGCTATGCGGTGGTAGCCATGGAATATTTCACAAAGTGGACTGAAACAAGACCGCTGTCATCCATAACCTCCCTCGCAGTAAAAAAATTCTTTTGGCAACAGATAGTTTGTCGTTTCGGAGTCCCCCAACATCTAACCGTCGACAATGGCACCCAGTTTGACAGCAAGGTTTCAAAGAATTCTGTGCACAAATCGGAACAATTCTATGCTTCGCCTCAGTCCGACACCCGCAGTCCAATGGCCTAGTTGAAAGAGCCAACGCAACAATCTTCCAATCCATATCCAAAAAGTTGCAAGGCAGACCCAAAGGCAAATGGGCAGACGAGCTAACTTCAGTCACCTGGTCTCACAATACCTCCGAATGCAGAGCAACCAAATTCACACCCTTCAAACTTTTGTTCGGCGAAGAAGAAGCCGTGTTACCAGAGGAGCTAAAATACGTTTCACCGAGGACAACCCTCGCAAATGATGAGCCAGCTAAAGATTGACAAAGACTTACTAGAAGAAACAAGATGCAGCGCAGTGCACAACCTTCGCAAGTATCAGGAAGAGACCAAAAAATGGAGAGATAAAAAGGTCAGAATCAAAAACTTGCAGAAGGGTGACCTCGTCCTCATCCGTAAACAAAACGCCAGCATGGCCGGAAAGTTTCAGCCTAAGTGGACAGGCCCGTTCCTGATCGCAGAATGCAACCGTCCAGGCTCCTTCCATCTCTCCGACAGCGAAGCAACATCCTACCACACACCTGGAACATTGACGACCTTCGCAAATTCTACCCATAGCGGAGCCTTAGCGAGCCCTCGCGATATGTAATCTTTGTCGCACATTACGTTATCTACATTCATGTATTTAACAAAACAGGAGCTGCACTCTTTTTCCTTACGAAGGGGCGTAAGGTTTTTAACGAGGCAGTATCCAAAAATTAATACAGTTAGAACCCCAAAAAAAAGTAAAATCTCCAAAACATCGAAAAGCGGGTCTCTTTCAAGAGCGCTACATTCGATGAAATCCGAAACTGAATTGCTTCGAAAAACATTACTTTTCTTTTCAAAGCAAACTTCACCTCCGCCTAAGATAAGGGGAGGCGCGAAGTCCCAAAAAGTCGAGCACCCTGGCACAAACGACAGGGGCTCGCAAAAAAGCAAACTTCACCTCCGCCTAAGATAAGGGGAGGCGCGAAGTCCCAAAAAGTCGAGCACCCTGGCACAAACGACAGGGGCTCACAAAAAAGCAAACAACTCACCTCCGCATAAGATAAGGGGAGGGCGACGAAGTCCAAAAAGTCGAGCACACCCTGGCACAAACGACAGGGGCTCGCAAAAAAGCAAACTTCACCTCCGCCTAAGATAAGGGGAGGCGCGAACTCAAAAAGTCGAGCACCCTGGCACAAACGACAGGGGCTCGCAAAAAAAGCAAACTTCACCTCCGCCTAAGATAAGGGGAGGCGCGAAGTCCAAAAAAGTCGAGCACCCTAGCACAAACGACAGGGGCTCGCAAAAAAAGCAAACTTCACCTCCGCCTAAGATAAGGGGAGGCGCGAAGTCCCAAAAAGTCGAGCACCCTGGCACAAACGACAGGGGCTCGCAAAAAAGCAAACTTCACCTCCGCCTAAGATAAGGGGAGGCGCGAAGTCCCAAAAGTCGAAGCACCCTGGCACAAACGACAGGGGCTCACAAAAAAGCAAACTTCACCTCCGCCTAAGATAAGGGGAGGCGCGAAGTCCCAAAAAGTCGAGCACCCTGGCACAAACGACAGGGGCTCGCAAAAAAAAGCAAACTTCACCTCAGCCTAAGATAAGGGGAGGCGCGAAGTCCCAAAAAGTCGAGCACCCTGGCACAAACGACAGGGGCTCGCAAAAAAGCAAACTCCCTCCGCCTGAAATAAGGGGAGGCGCGAAGTCCAAAAAGTCGAGCCCTCCAAGCAAGGCCTCGGCGGCGGCCCACATTCTCGTCTCGCCCGAGCCCTCCAAGCCAGGCCTCGGGCGGTCCACATTCTCCGTCTCGCCGGAGCCCTCCAAGCCAGGCCCTCACGGGCACGGGTCCACTTCTCCGTCTCGCCCGAGACTCCAAGCCAGGCCTCGGGCGGGCCCACATTCTCCGTCTCGACCGAGCCCTCCAAGCCAGGCTTCGGGAGGGTCCACTTTTTCCGTCTCGCCCGAGCCCTCCAAGTCAGGCCCAGGGCGGGCGCACTTCCCTCCCGCCTCGCCCGACCAATGCGCACCTTCGTCCAGCAGACTCTCGGCATAGAACTGTCGCACCGTTTTGCAAACCGCAAAATCCAAACCATCGACATTCGTAGCCACCCTCGAAACATGACTGTAGGACCTAGAGTCGCTGTCCTCTCCAAATCAGCGTGTTAAAAAGCTTGCGCGAGCTCCTCGGCAAAAGAAAAAAGGGGGCGTCGCTGTTTTTTCAAAACAAGCTCACGAGAGCAAATGCGCGAGCCTCGCTAAAAGAAAAAGGGGGCGTCGCTGTTTTTTCCAAACAAGCTCACAGAGCAAATGCGCGAGCCTCGCAAAAGAAAAAAGGGGGCGTCGCGTTTTTTTCAAAACAAGCTCACGAGAGAAGAATGCGCGCGGCCTCGCAAAGAAAGAAAAAGGGGCGTCGCTGTTTTTCAAAAAAGCTCACGAGAGCAAATGCGCGAGCCTCGCAAGAAAAAAAGAAAAAGGGGGCTCGCTGTTTTTTCAAAATAACAAGCTCACGAGAGCAAATGCGCGAGCCTCGCAAAAGAAAAAGGGGGCGTCGCTGTTTTTTCAAACAAGCTCACGAGAGCAAATGCGCGAGCCTCGCTAAAAGAAAAAGAGGGGCGTCGCTGTTTTTTCAAAAACAAGCTCACGTGAACAGTGCGCGAGCCTCGTTAAAAGTAAAACGGGGCCTCGCTATTAAACAATATAAGAAACATAAATAGCGCAGCAAACATGGCACACAACCCATACATTTCTCATACTGTTACAAAGTAACGTTACAACAACAAACATGTCCGAAAAATAAAAATTCTTTACAAGGAACCATCGCTCCCCTCAATCAACATCATATCACCGAAACCTTCGGCCACCTCAAACCCCCCCTCTACTAGAACCAGGGGTCCCCACAACAAAGGAGCTGCAGGGACAATCGACAGCTCCCCGGATAAAACCCTCGCCCTATACATGTATCTATGCCTCGTTTCAATAACTTCCGAAGGTTCTTCCTTCGGAATCAAAAGCGCCCCATCCGAACCAACACCAAGCTCCCTTTGCCCGAATAAATATTCAAGAGCTGTGTTCTCGTCAATATCATCATCTCCGCTAGCTTGCGGGACCGAAGAAGATCCAAACAAATAGCGGTCGGCTTGGCGATCAGTATAATCTGCCTCGCGCAAAAACGATCCGACCTACCATTCTTTAAATCATACCTGCGCACCTTCGACCACCAAAAACGTTCAAAGGAAAGCGAAGGATGTTTAAACTTAGCGTGAGCCCACGATTCCCAGTTATAAAAACATCTTGGTAATTTAACATCAGCGGAGTGACGTCCAACGCTTTTAGCACGGTTCCATCAGGAACCTGCACGTTTCACAAAAATACAAAAGTTGTTTCAGCTTCTTCAAGTCTCTACAACCACAGTATCTACAAAACGGCCACCTCGCCACAACAATCCCAGGGATCACACCTGACCAGCTTCCCCTCGGATAGTCTCCGAACCCTCGCCAAAGGCGACAGTCGAGGTCCCAGCTGACGTCTCCTCCGCCGTGGACTCCTCCACGGTAGCCTCGACATTCGTAGCAGGCTCCTCTTCCATCGCCGTTACCTGCGCCGCGTTTCCTTCAGTGATCGGCACGTCCCGGTCAACGCCTCGATCTCCGCGAGCGTAACCCCCGCACAACTTGGCTCAGGGACGGTTTCGGAGCCACCCCTCACTGCAGCTTTCGTGGGCGGCGAGGGCATCGCATCTTGTCGAGCCTATAAACAACAAAAGACAAACCTCGCAAAAATCAACAACAACCCCTCTAAAGAACAACAAAATCAAAAATCTTAAAAAGGATGCGAACCTGACGTGTAGCCTCGGCAGCTTCTTCGAAGGCGAGAGCTCGGCCACCTCCGGAGATCCAAAACTTGCGAAGCAAACGCATCGCACAGTTCCGAACTTCTGCGTCATCAACCTTCATCCGGCGAACTTCATCAACAGACGGAAAAGCATGGTTCGGCCTTTTGACCTGGCGAAGATGATCACAATCCGCCAGACGAAGCGTGCTCGCCATTGCCAAGGCCCCGGCGTAGCCACCGAAATCGGCTGCATTGGAAACTAACGAGCTAAACACATCAAGCTTGTTTCCCAACCAGCCCTCGAAGGCCTCCGCGTCAGCCGCAGGCAATGGCTCTCCGGCAGAGCCTCCAGCCTCGGTCAGACAACAATCAAGTTTACGTTTGACATTTTCCATACTCGCCCGCCAAGATTTGTTCAAATCCCCTAACCGACCCTCGGCCCCGGCCAAAGCCTTGTCCCTCTCTCCCGCGGCAATCAGATCAGCATTACGCTTCGCCAGTTCAACCGCCTCCTCTCGAGCCTTCGCGGCCTCCTCCGAAGCTTTCTTCAGTTCAATTTCTTTATTCTCTAAGCTCCGCGCCAGTTTGCTATTCTCCTTTTCAAGATCAGTAATATGGTTCCTCATAAATTCCATATCGGAGCCAACCTTCCGCCTCGCTGAGCGGTTCAAGAGCATTAGCTCCGCCAACTTAACGTCAACGTCGTCGAAGGTGTCACCAACAGCCTGGTCCGCAAGTAGAACCTCTGCCTCCGGCACACAAATGCGGCCGAAGATTCAGCCTAGAAAACGCTTTTCCTCCGGGCTACACTACAAGTGGCAATCCCGAAGGTCCGGACTAGTGAACAGCTCAGTTGCCGGATCAGAAATCCCAAGCTTTTTAGCATATTCCGGGAGGCTCGACCGACTCGCCTCGCCGAACGGTTTCTTCCCCGGGCTCGCGCGGAGTCAAGTCCCCATCAAACTCAAACCCCTCCACCCAAATGTGCGAGCCCGCAAAGCTGGGAATCGACCGCTGACGAGGGCCACCTGGCTCAATATCTTGAGCGATTCAACCGTGCTCTGGGCGACCATCGTTCCAGCACCCGGCGAGGCTCCGCCTCCAATGGACACCGCCTCATCCGTGTCATGTCCTTCACTAGAACTCTCGCTGCTTTCATCAGACGAACCCTCGTCCGTCTCGCCCCCCTTTCCGTCCTCTCCTCCACCTCATCATCATCAAATTCCCCGTCGCCCGAAATCTGAATCAAAGCGCTGATCCCTCCAACGCGAGGCACGCGTCCCCCAACTATTCCGGCACTCGGCCGCTTTGGCTACGGCTGAGGAGGAAGTACCTGCAGCACCAGAGCCAGCAGCGAACTTCGTCGCAAGCACCTTCGCTCGGCCACTAGCTCCGCCACGGCCTCGCCCACGGCCCCTCTTTGGCCGAGAGACGATCTCTTTTCTTCCGAAGCTTTACGCTTCCTCTTCTTCGGCGCGTCATCACTCGACGGAGCAGGCCAGTTAGCGTAACGAATGCCAAGAATGTCAAACATCCTGTTCACCGACCTTCGCTACCAACAGAGCTGTGGATAGCCTTGACCTCCAACGTGGACAGCTTCCCAACAAGCTCCTCTGCCCACTGTTGAACCCGCTTATAGATAGTATCGTCCCATCCTCGCGCCTTGGAAACTTCTTAAGAGTTTTCTCCCAAACCTTCTCCAGATCCAAACTCGGCCTTTTCAAGCCCCTACCCTCGTACCTGGGGTCACTCTCCCGCCGTAAACCACGTCCGCCTCCGGCCAAGAGGCCAAATCTTGGCACAACAATATTCCTCCACCAAATCACGCGCACACTGAGAACGCGCAACAACCCTCAGGCAATCAACAACAGCATGAGCCTCGACGCTCATCTTAGCTTCGGCGCCACATCCCCAAGCACCGAAGCTCACCGCAAAGCTCGGAGCTATCACTGAGCTTGTAATAGAACCAAAACTCCTGCCACCCGCTGCTCCACTTGTTCTTCTGCGCCTGCACCGGCAGCTCCGCGCCGGCACGATGGCAGAAAGTGTACACCGCGAACTGTCCAAGGCTGCTCTTGCCCTTGCTGTCCGTAATCTTGCGAGGCTGCATATGAACGCGATGAGTGCGAACAAAACCCTCGACATGGGGGACAATCCCCTGAGATCTGCAGGCCCAGACGTAAACTGACATCTTTGTAAAGCAAGAAGGCGTAAGCTGATGGAAGCGCAAATTGAACCTTCGCAGGACCGAAGTCACGAAAGAATCAGCTGGGAAGCGAAGACCAGCCGAAAGGAACTCCTCAAAACACTACAACTTCATCCGCGTCCGGCTTCGGCACTGTCTCCCCAACACTGGTCCTCGCTTGCCCTCCTCAATCCAGCCCACCTCACATATGATGCAATCTCACTGGCACAAACCCGGCTCAGACCAAACTCGAAGGTAACCACCTTCATCCGCGATAGCAGGAGAATCAACCCGAGCAGTCTGCTTCAATCTAGCCATCCCTTCGGCTACCGAAGCTATCAAACAGCAAGCACCCGCCTCTACCCTCGCGCACAAGTTAAAACAAACCTTCGCTACAAAGCAAATCGCGACAGCAGGACAACTATAGCAGAGGAAAGCACAATCCAACCCATTCACCAACCCTCTCTTTTTATAGGCCAGGAAACGACACCGCACACCCGACAAAATCGGCGCAGCAATCGAAAACGCGGCGCCAAAAACGAAATGGGCTTCAACAGTACAAACAACTTACACTGGCCCAGCCCAAAGCAGTCGCGGGCGTCGCTGACGAGGGTCCCATTTACTGTCCCCATTGAAAGACGCTGCTTGGGCCTAAACACGGTTTCTTTTAGATCCAAGACAACGAGGGGCTACTGTTGGGGGAAGGAACCCTCGGCAGAAGCGACGCCCAGGCTGGTGTCCAAAGAAAAGCCCTCGCTGCAATCTATGTGTCCTTGCGAGGTCCCTCTCTTCTTCGGATCAGTACCCTGACCTCCGGACACGGGTCCGACCCTCGTTGCTTTGTTGCATTCCGTGCAGGTCGAAATCGACAGTCGCACTGCAAGCAACCCTCGCTGGCCCACAATGCCACCTTCGCTCGGAGCGAAGGTTCAAGCAGACGGCGAGTGTGCGCTGTCCCGAAGGCAGGCGAAGCCGAAGGTCCGGCAAGCACGGCCGAAGGTCAAATCTTCGGTCTTCTCCCCGAAGGCAAGTATAGCCGGAGGTCCGGCAGACGGCGAAGGGGTGCGGGCCCAAGGGCGAGCACAGCCGAAGGTCAAAGCCTCCGCACCTTTTTTTCCCCGAAGGTGAACAAGAACCAGGTGGCGGCGCATTAGAGGATGGCCGATTAGGGTTTTTCAGCCTCTACTATGTACTTACCGTTTTACCCCTCCTCCCTGCGTAGAGGCAAGGAATCTTTGTTGTACCCTTTATAATTTGACCCGAGCCCCTTGGTATTCACTATAAATACCAAGGGATGAACAGTGTGAGAAAAGACCCTTTTTGGGGGATTTAGTGCACTACAGAATCAGTTGAGTTCCAAGCCCTCGCTTCCACTTTTACTTCCGACACTTGGTCACCTTCGCTGCTCTCCCCGCACGAGCGCGGGGGGTTCGGCAAGTGTGCTCCCAACAGTCCTCTTGTGTGTAGATATGAGGACGCGGGGTAGAGAACATGCGCCTGATGGAGCTTGATCTTGTAGTTGTGATCAAGTTTTGATGGTTCTCTGCATCCCGCTTAGATTTGCCTCCAAAGAGGCTTTTATTGCTCGGTTAGTTTTCTTATACACTCATACCTTGTACATCCATGATCTATGTCTTGTGGTATGAGATGGTTCTTCATGTGCTCGCTTGTATATCTTTTACATGTACATTTTCTTTTGTATCATGTCTTGCTTTAGTCTAGCATGTGCTATCTTATATATCATGTCATGCTAGCTTTGTGTACAGCTTTTGTGGGAGAAGCCACTTTTCATGCTAGTCTTGTGATCCTCATGAACATTGTACCATGTTTTACCATATTTCTCCATGAGCTTTACATGTAGAGGTATGATGTTCATTAGGTGTCACTTTTTCAGGTGCTAGTTTTGTTAGCTAGATGTACCCTGTTGATATGATTAGTTTGAGCACTAGCCTTTCCACAATTTTATCATGTTACATGCTTTTGGATCTATTGCTATCATTACCTTGCATTGTAGCATGTGTTGAGGCTTAGGCTATGCTTGGGTTGATCATGTTTTTAGGCTGCATTGAGCTACATAGTGCTTTATCCTGTTGCATGGTAGTTTTGACTAGTTTGAGTTCAGATCTCCTAGCGGTATCATTCATAGGTAGATCTCTTTTGTTGAGAGTTCACCTTATGCTTATTTGACTAACCGTTTCGTGGGGAGACTTGAGGTCACACTAGACGAGACAATGCCTTGTGTTTTCTTCTGCTTTTGAGTGTGCAGGAGAACAGGAGCCTGGAGAGAGCATTTCGGCTCACGGACCCGATCCCACTTCTTCCACGACTGGGGTTCCGTTCGAGCAGCTCTCCAGCGAGCACTAGCAGCACCTGTGCGAGCGACAGCATCAGGCGAGGGGGAGACGACTTCGGCGAGGCATGGCCCCAGAGTTCAGCAGATTCAGGCGTCTCCTCGGGCATCACACCAGCAGGCGGTCATGCGCTTCATGAGGTACCTCCGACACACTTCTGAGTTCGGTTTTGGTGCACTCCTTCTTCGACCCCTTTCTGCTGTGTGGTCTTTTCGTTGTGGATTTTGCTGGCTGTCGCTTGAGCTTCCTGGCTCTTCGCTTGTGAGCTTGATGTGTGTTTCCCTTTTAGTTGGGGAAGCTTTTTTGCTTATTGTATCTTAGTTGGGCTTCTCCGATACCCTTTTGCTTTGGTTTTTTCTTGTAGACTAGTTTTTGCTACGATCCTTGTAGGCTAGCTTTTGCATGCATTTCATCGTACATCTTGCATTTTAGAGCTTCATGAATATAGCAATGAGAATGAGATTATGCTCTTTTTGGTATGCCCTGTCTATTCATGATGATGCTTGTAGCTTAGGCTCTCTTTGATCACTTGATACATGTTATGAGCTAAGCTATTTTTGCAAATGGTGAACTTGACTATTAACTATGAAACCTATAATTGTTCACCATTGAGATTGGCACTAGCATGGGTAGGATGTGTTGAGATCACTTGTGCTATCTTTTGTATGCTAGGTTGCTATGTCTCTTGCACTGAGTCATTCACTTGCTTGGATTGTTCATATGTACATTGTGCTTAAAATTTTGATCCAAGTATTAGTGAAATGAAAAGATCGAGATGGGATTGCATGTGTCAACACTTCACGGTATCGAGACTGTCTCTCATTGCACATTTGAGTTAAACTTGAGTCGTGTAGTGTAAGACCGAAACCGGTGCTTTAAGCTTCCGATTGCTTTTATTGCATAGGCTTAGCCCGGTTGAAAAGTTAGGCAATGACCATGTTTTCAACCTCTCGCAATCACATGCTTTTATTTTGAACTTGTGTTAATACCGCTGCAAATTCCGAAAAAATTTGAAAATAACACAAGTCTATGCTTCATTCTATTGCATGATGATTGAACTTTGCTAGGGGTAGTTCACCTTTTATACTTAAGTTAGCACTTGTTTGATTTCCTGTCTATTCATGCTAAGTGCTATTTTAGTGGTGAACTCCTTTTCAAATGGCTTAAAACTGCTCATATGCTAAATTGTTCATATTCCGTATTCATTTGATCAGTTTGAGCCTTTGCTAGCATTTGTGTTGATTGCTACACTTTCAGGGCAGCACCCTATTGAGCATCTTTTTATTCTGACTGCTATACACTTGAAGCTGTTGCATTGTGCATTTCATGCATTTTAGCTTAGTGTGCATACCCCTAGCTCCGATACTCTTTGTGGTCACCTTCATTTGGTTTCGGGCCACTTTCAATGCTTTTCACCGCCCCCATATGCTTTTTGATGACTTGTCTTGTGTTTGTGTCAAATTTTGTGGAAAAATGTCAAAACCCCTCAGCATGTTCCCTTGTGTCGTAAGGAGTGGGAGTAGCTGTTTTCAAGGGGGAGCTTGAGTGTTGGCACAAAGGGGAGAGTCATGCATTTTGGGGAGAGCTTTGAGCAAGGGGAGTTGAGTTTAGCTCTTTTATGTTCTTCTTCACTCGGTATAGCTCTTTTATGTGTTCCAATTGGTATCCATCTTTCGGTATGGAATGCAATTGGTGTCATGAGCTGTATTGCATAGCTTTTGTATATAGGCTGCTTTCAGGGGGAGTTGCTTTTGTCTTGCTGCTTCTCCGCGTGCTCCGAGTGTTTGTGCTCCATTTCACCTTGAGCCTTTTCTTGGGCTTTTTCAAGTGGAATTGAACCTTCCTTGTGTTCCTTCAATTGGTACGCTTCGATTGGTTTTCAATTGGTGCAGAGCATGTTTGGCCGTAAGGCATTGGTATCGAGCCTGCTAGTCGTGTTGAGCCGTTTTGCCTCTCTCTTGAGGGACTAGCAGTTTTTGCTTGGTATTTTCAATTGGTTTGGAGCCTTCAGCTAGTTGTGTTGAGCCGTTTGCCTCTATCTTGAGGAACTAGCTGTTTTCACCAATTTATGGCTGTTTTTGATTGGTATCAAATCTTCTGCTAGTTGTGTTGAGCCTCTGTGCCTCTATCTGAGGGACTAGCAGTTTGCTTCTTATGCGCTGTTTCAGCCTCATTTGGTGTCGAGCCTTGAGCTAGCGGTGTTGAAACCCCTTTCTGCCTCTTCTTGAGGACTAGCTCATTTTTGACTTGGTTGCGTCGAGCCGTTGCCCATGTCTTTGGGAACCAAGTCTTTTGCTCTTTGTGATCGAGTTTTGCTCTTGTTGAGTTGTTGCTCCGATCCTTCGCTTGGTTGCGTTGAGCCGTTGCCCATGTCTTTGGGGACCAAGTTTTCGGCTTTGGTATCTCAACCATCTCTTGTGCCTAGTTTTTGTCAATCAATCATCAAGGGGGAGAAATTAGAAACCCAAGTGACTTAATCATCAAGGGGAGATAAAGGGGAGAAATTGACCCAAGTGAATCCAAGTGGATAAGTACCTTGGTTTCTTTGTGATGATTGTTTGACAATTTTTGAGATTGGTTTTCGAGTGCCTTTTGGGATTCATGAAACTCTTGTCTTCTCTTGACTCTTCGGTTGTGTGGAGGCTTTGCCCGCTTTTCCCGTTTCTTTCGGGACCGAGAGCTTTTATTTGGAGTTTTCATGATCCTTCCTCATCTCAAGTAGCCTTGTGTTCGCTTTTGTTTAGCTTTTGGGCACTTGGATGAGGCTTGCCTTCAAACCCTTCCTTTTTGGTTTATTGTCAGTCAATGCATTCATCAAGGGGGAGATTGAGAATACATATGATGAATGATTGACTGTGTTGAGGAAGGTTGGGGTTTTAGTTAACCCGTTGAGTCGTTATCTTGCTATGCGCTTATTGTTATGACTGACCGGGGGTGGCGTGAGTTGTGTGGGTTTCTGTGTTGGTGTGTGTGTGTGGTGTGCGACATGTGTCTCTTGGCTGTGTTGATGTGCAGGTGTGGAGCTCGGAGACAGTGGTCTATGGCGAGGTGAAGGTCAAGTAGAGACGTGCCGTGCCAACGGACGGGTGCGGTGAAGGATGGGATGCCGTGCGGCGGACGTGCCATGCTGAGGTTACGGCGGTGAAGGGCGGACGTGAGGCTTGGACTGACAGACCAGGGGCCAGAGGACCAGCTGTGGTAGCTGCACGTGGCATCGGCAAGCGAGAGCACATGGGGATGTGCGGTGCATCGGCCGAGTCGGGAGGAAGACGATGGCGTCGTGGCACTTGGCGGGAGGTCGGACATGGGCTTGCGTGCGGCGCAAGTGCCGTCGGCCGAGTCAAGAAGGAAGGCGAAGGCGTTGTGCCCGGCGTGGAGGCTGGACATGCATCGGCATCGGTGCCGGTGGTCGGGGTGTGAGAACCACATCCCGTCTACGGTGCGGGTTCGGTAGCTGAGCCTCAAAAAGCTACCATCGACGATTTCCAGGTTTGGGCCTCAAAACCTGGGGTGGCCGGTTTCCGAGTTTGGGCCTCAAAACTCGGCGAGGACGGTTTCCAGGTTTGGGCCTCAAAACCTGGGCTTGCGGGTTTCCGAGTTTGGGCCTCAAAACTCGGGGTGGCCAGTTTGCCTGGTTTGGGCCTCAAAACCAAGGGGTTGGTCCGAAAGGACGGTCGACGCGTGGCGGCACCGAGAGGCTTGCGTTGCGGCGAAGCTATCGGTGAGAAGGCGCGGCGGTCGATGGTGGCGGCACGTGGCGGCATCGGGTGAGGTCGCGTCGAGGCGAAGCTACCGGATGTGCGGGCGTGGCCGTCGGATGAAGATCATCAGGACTGGACGGTTTTACCCCTGGGGGTATTTGGGACGAGTGCTTAATGTAAGGGCGCTTTGGTCATTCGGACGTGCGCTATATATATGAGGGGGGCTGCTAGGGCAGCAGCATCCTTGGCAATCCTTGAGGTGGGTCTCTCTCATTTTGTTCCTGTGAGAGTAGGCTAGGGTTAGAGAGAGTTGGCTCTTGTTCTTGAGCTTTTCGCCATCCAAGCTTTGATTTGCTAGGAGTGGCTTGTAGCCCAACACCAAGTGCTTAATGAATCATCCATTCCTCTGAGTCCAAGGATCAAATTCGTGCTTTAATTTGTCTTACGATTTTGTTCGTCGCGTTTGCACGTTTTCCCCTCTTTCGTTCTTCACGAGAATTCTTGTTTCGAGGGAAGATTCGCAAATCCGTTTGAACCATCTTGTGTAGCTTCGTGAGAGTCTTCTTTCTACCGAAGGAATTTCTATAATACCTCACGAACTCACAGATCGGGCGGATTTAGTTTTGGGATCGAGTTCTTGCCCGTTCCTCACCGTTTTCTTCGATTCACCGATTTGGAGTTAGGTTCGAGCCATGATCTCTTAGGAGTAGCTCACTAACATCCTTGTGATCCCTCACACGAAGTTAGAGCCCTAGTGCTTTGATTTGAGGGAGATCGGATCGATTCGGGGATGAACAGGGGACTGGTCGGGGTGACCGGACGCTGCCTCATAGCACCGGACGCACCGAGCCAGAGTCCGGTCGTTGAACACCCGCGCTGTCCAGTTCGCGCGAGGTGACCGGACGCACGCCTCGTATCGACCGGACGCTATCCCGTGCGTCCGGTCGTTGAAGGCCGAGCGAAACAGGCTCTGCGAACTGACCGGACGCTTTGTGACTGCGTGACCGGACGCATCGAGCACACTGTCATTGTGCCTGTCTTCACGTGACCGGACGCTCGCCTCCATGAGTCCGGTCGTGAACAGAGAGCTCCCAGAACGTATTTCAGCTGACGGACGCGTCCGGTGCCTATCGACCGGACGCACCAGTGAGTCCGGTCAGTGCTGACAGAACGCGTTTTCGTCCGTATCTTTTGCGTTCGAGCTCCGATTTGAGATCCGCTTTTTGCGTTGGATTCCCGACTCTGTGCTCTACAGAGAAACCGGGCTTCCCGCTTTGCGAGATTGCCTGAATCCCCCTCGTGTTGCTCGGGGGAGGTTGAGGTTACCCAAACTCCATCCTGTCACTAGTTGACTTGCGTGGATTTGGAAGAGGGAGCGCGTTTGTGGTGTCCCGCTGTGTTCCTTGGGAACATCCACCCATACTCTTGGGTCGAGGACATCACGTGTGTCGGCTTTGCTCTTGGGGTTGATTTTGTTGGGACAGAGGCCGTAATTTCTGAGAAGAAATTTTAGGCTCCCATTCACCCCCCCCTCTGGTCGCCTTGCTTTAGCATCTTCGGTCCTTCACAAAACTGTAAATAATTTAAACTCATTTTCACAATTTAAACAATTCAAATCTGAATTTAAAGGCACACTGGACCGGGCCTCATTTATTTGAAAGTGCAGCGGTCTAGAATGATAAAAATGCAGACTCAGAGCACAGGGCAACTGGACGGCGGGTTTATTCATGGGAAACGTAGGGACTTAAGTGCAAAATAGCCAAAGCCGTGTGATGCGCTGCGCGTGGTGCTGAGGTGGCACTGCGTGGCGCAGACGTGGCGCCGTGCAATAGGTCGGTTCACCGCGTGTGCTCGTGAACTGGTGAGCTGGCTCCGGTGCACTGAGTCCACCAGACCATGCGCTGGGTCTATACCGGTTAAACCCGGGGATCTAATCTGGGTCGTCCGCCAGGAGCTGGACGGCTAGGCAAGGGGAGGGAGTCTACGCGGCGGCCAACAGTGTGTAGAACACAGCGGCGCTGTGAAGCCTGCACGGCGGTGCCATGGCCATGACGGCCGGCTCGGCTCTGGAGGGCGCTACCGACCACGAGAAACCAAGGGAAGAGGTGCAACAGAGCGGGGATCTCAGCACGGGCGCGAAGGTGGAGTTGATGTCGACGTTTGGGCTCCGGAGAGGGGAGCAGACGTGGAGAGCCGGTCCGCGGCGGTCGGGGTGCCGCGAGCGTGCCGACCTGGGGCAGGGGCACGAATCGAGGATGGGAGCAGTGTCCACGAACTCGCCGAGGCTCGGCGATGTCGATGCACGAAGAGACGAGGCGGGGGGTGGCTAGCTCGGAGCACAGGGAGGAAATCGACGGCGACGAGTGAGGTCCGATCTGCAACGACGGCGGTGGTGCTAGGGAGGGAGATGGGTACGGGAAGTGTTGAGGCGGTGATGGTGGGTCAGCGCCGTGTTTCGGGAGGAGCTCCTGTGGGACGGTGAGGACGAGTAGGTACACCGGTTGGCGCCTTGGCGGTGCTTGGGGTTCAGTGAGGAACGGCGGCTCCTAAGGCGGTGTGAGTGCCCGTCGAGAAGCTTGGCAGAGGCGGCGCGAGTTGGGTAGATGTAGGTACTTGTAGACGAGAGAGTAAAGGGTGGCGGCGGGATATGCAGTTGTTGGGGTGTGTATCGGCCCGGGGAGAGGAGAGCGGGCGGAGCGAGCGCGTCCAGCTGGCCCTCATTGGCGACCGGGATCCGAAGGTTTCGGATCGGGGTTGGAGATGGTTGAGTCGGTCATGGCTTGGATGAGCACCGTAGCTGAGTCACTGCGGCGGAGGCTGCGGTATGGTAGGTGCGGTAGATGCGGACGGGTTCGGTTGCTGGCGAGGGAGCGGTCGGTGTTGATCGGGAGGAGGGAGAGGAGGGAAACAGAGAGCGAGCGATGGGAGGGTGAGGAAAGAGATGACAGTTGGGCCCTGGAGGTCAGTCGCACCGGTGGCCTGGCGAGCGGGCCGAGATGGGCAGCGAGAGGGGGCGTTGTGCTAGGCCAGCTGTGTTGCGGGCCTGAGGCTTGCGTGTGGGCCGCGCGAGCACTGGGTGGGCTCGGCCCAAGGCGGAAAGGAGGGGGAGGGAGTCAGCTGGGTCAGGAGCGTGGGCTGGGCTGTCTGGATGGATGGAGACGGGCCTGCGCGGGGTGAGGTGAAAGAGAGAGGTAGAAGTGGGGAGCAGGCCGGTTTGGGCCAGGGAGAGCCCTTTGCCTTTTCTTTTTTTTCTTTTGATTTTCCAAATGCTTTTCAAAATTCAAAATTGAAACTGTTTGAAATCAAAACAGTTCGCAAAGTTTTTGAAAATATTTTCCTAGGTTTTAGCAAATAAAACTTTGACTTTGATTTTGTAAAATTTTCATAAACCTTTTATTTATTTTCTAATAGAATAAATCCGATTCGCCCTATTCGGGTTTAACAAAATTCTTTTTCACCCAATAAAAATTATGCAACGGCATGAATGCAACAAACATCTGGTTAGAATTTTCCTCCATCTAGGGTTTTGGTCATTTCCTGATTAAATTCTGTTTTATTTTAATTAATTAAACACCGGGGTGTTACACATGCCTGGTTGGCGGGCGCCCCACCCCCAAGTGGGCAAATGTCCCACTTTGCTCACATTTGCTTCGTAAGCTTGATATTTGGTATTTTTGCATAGTTTTCCTGCATGAGCAAATATCTCCAAGTACAAGTGGAATTCCATTAGTCTAAACCATAATTCCTAGTTCTAAGTCATTTTTACCTTCATTTGTTGCTTGTTGATGGTATAAAATGAGCAGTTAGAGCAGTTAAAAGCACATCAACAAGTTCCCCCAAGCTTACCTGTTGCTCGTCCCTGAGCAACAATGCGGTTTAAGCATTGAGCATGAAATAGATAGCAAAATTAAGACGTATTTAAGTGGCATATTGTATAGCGAGAAATAACTTAGCATATATCATTAATCATAGCAATGTGGGCTTATAGCTTTTCACTTCAAAAACAAGAGTGAAATAAAGCAGTAGATGGGAAACTTTTATCTTGCTTAGGTTTAACTAGGATTCTGTCTGGAGGTTTTAAGGTTTTCAAAAGATAAAAACTTGCTTAAGTCCTCCAGACTCACTCAGTCACTCAATGGTGTTTAAATCCTCACTTAGGCCAAAATGTAGCCTCTCCTATTTCTAAAGAATGATATGTGGAGTTATAGGTAGGCTAAGAACATGAGCAATTTGCCTGATGTTTATTGCTAAGCTAGGCACTCAGATCATAAGGAGCAGCAAATCATAAAAATTGATCAAGATGTGCATGTGTGGTTATGTGGAAGTGTATAGAGAGGTATTTCATAATCCTTCCTAGTTGATTTTCTGGGGTCTAGAGCTAATGATAACTCTCTTTTTTCGATACATAGTGAGTAGACAAAAGGATGTGTCCTCACATTTTCTTAGGACATAGTCCTCTTTTGAGCTACTTTGCTTTTTTTGGATACAGTGTGAGTGGACAAAAATGTGTCCTCACATTCTCTAGGACATAGTCCTCTTTTGAGCTACTTTGCTCAATAACTTTTTCTTTTTTTAGCTCTAGAATTCCCCAGATTATCTATAGGAAAGGATTTTTGAAATGAATAGGGAGGAAAGGAGAGAAGTGCTTATTCCAGTGTAGGAATAAGCATAAGGCTAGCAAGGGGATGTTTGGCAGGGTATTGCATATCTCCAGTGTAGAGAATAAGCAATTATTTGGTGGTTGCAAACTTCCAAAGTGGATAGTAAGCAATTTATGGTGGGGTGTACGTGAATCTTGATTCAAAGATATGATAAGCTTCTACTAAGATCTATGAGGTCTAACAAAGCTCAACATAGACAAAGCTCTATGTGGTTTTGACTAATGACTAGCAAATATTTGGCTGGTGGTTGGATGGGATAAAATCTAGGAGGAACTTTTAGCAAGGTTTTCATAATTTTTAAAAGAAATCCTCCAGATTAGGTTCTAATTTCACCTTAACAAGTTTAAAGAATTACTCCATTTCTTACTAACTTTACTCACTAAGCATGATTTCGTTTAAGCATGTGCAACCCACAAAAGCTACAACTTAGATAAGAGAGTTATTCAAACCATAGCAATAGCATTTGCATGACATATTTCAAATCTTATTCAGGTTTCAACTGTGTTTAAGCAGATTTTATCAATTTTATTCATGGAATGGATACTTAGGCAAGCATATGACATTCAAAAGATATAGAATTTAAGAACTGAATGTAAAAGGGTGTGAAGGACCGAGAAAGCACAAACAAGGCGACCAGAGGGGGGTGAATGGGAGCCAATCAAATTTCTTCCAAAACTTTTGTCGAGTGTCCCAAATTCAACCCCAACAAGCACGGACCCAAAGCGTGATGCTCACGACCCTTGGAAGAGGGTGGATGATCCCTAGGATCACAGCGGAGCACCACCGAACACAAGCGAGGCAAAGACCAAAAGCTCCGGCACAAGTTCCCCTTGAGAAAACCGACCCCCGAACGTAGATTAAAGGCTACGTCGAGAAATCTCCAAATACCTATGCAAACAAGTTGCAAAGATACCTAGAAATGTTCCTTGGTTACTCTAGGAAGAAACGGGAAGTCTGAAAACCAAGCGAGCAAGCCGGGAGAGCAAACGCACTAAACTGGAACAAACAGCAGGGTCCGGACTGTCTGGTGACCTGACCCCGGACGTCCGCCCAAGGCCGGACTGTCCGCGCCTGAGTGGCGGACTGTCCGCCGGCAAAAAGTGCAAAACCGAACTGCTGCTGAAACCTCCCTGGACACCTCGCGGACTGTCCGCCAACTTGACCGGCGGACTGTCCGCGGTTCAAGTTCGGCTTGTCCGAACCAACACGGCCGAACTGACCCGACTAGCCCCGACCCGTGAACTGTCCCGCCCCCTATGGCGGACTGTCCGCCAACCTGCAGGGAGGGCGATTTTGATCGCCTCCTCCCCAAATCTTCTCCAAATCGATTCAAACCAAAATCCCTGATCCCAAACTTGGAGGAGATGATCACGGGGTAGTTAGGAGACTATCCCCAAGAAATCATCCGCTCAAAAAACTCAATCAACGGGAAATCGAAGGGGAAGGTGGTTGAACCGGAAAAGCGCCACAAAAACTAAATCAACCCGATCTACTTGTTCGTAGGGAGATAGATAAATTCCTTCGGTGGAAATGTTCTCCTTTCAAATACGAACAAGTTGATTCAAACGGATTTTGCAAAGACGCACCGAGAGGGAGATCGAGTGACGGGAAAAACGCGGAGAAGAAGAAGAAGAAAAGAAAAACGCAGAAGAACCGAAGAACACGATGAACTCGAATCAAAATGCGAATCGACACACGATCTTGCAGCTGAAGCGCAAACACACGCTACGACAGGAGGTTACGGCCTCCTTTTCTCAAAATCAACAGAACACAGAGGAGAGTCTCTGCGGATCTCAGCTAGCTACAGCAGGGGATGGGGAGAGCAGGAAAACCTAAGACAAGAGAGCAAATGACTGAGATAGGGGAGGAGGGTGTCTCCCGGACTACTTAACCTATTCTAGACTAAGTCTATTTCCTATCTACCCCTCTCTAATCTAATTACAGAGCGAACCAGCTAAACCCTAGGGTTATTCTGGACCAACTCGAAGTGGTAGGTGTATCCGACGGCCACGCCCGCACAACTCGTCCGCGTTGCCTCCACGCAACCTTCCGATTGCCGCCACGTGCCGCCCTCGTCTGCACCCCCGGTTTGTGGCCCAAACCGGAAAACCAGCCTTTTCCAGCTATCCCCCGGTTTTGAGGCCCAAACCGGGAAACCAGCCTCCAGCTAGAGTTTTGAGGCCCATGCTCAGCAAACCCGCAGCGCCCGAGTTTTGAGGCCCAAACTCGGAAACCGGCCCATCGCCCGAGTTTTGTGGCCAAACTCGGAAACCCTCAGCCCGAGTTTTGTGGCCAAACTCGGAAACCGTTCCACGCCCAGGTTTTGAGGCCCAAAACTGGAAACCGTCCACCGGTGGTTTTTCTCTGGCTCAGCCACCAAACCGAAGCTGTAGAAGGGATGCACCGCCCGTGCACCCCGTCCACCAACACGTGTCCCCAGGTCCTCGACCGAGCAACACCGTGCCCCGCAAGTCTTTGCTCGTCGCTATCCAGGCTGCCAGCCACCACAGCTGATCCTCAGGCACTCCGGTCCAGTCCAAGCCTCTACGTCCCGCCCTTCACTGCTCGATCCATCGGCATGGCACGTCCGCCGCACGGCACGCCCATCCTTCATCGCACCCAGTCCGTCGGCAAGGCACGTCTTCAACTTGACCTTCACCTGGCCTCGATCACTGTCTCCGTGCTCGACACCTGCACAACACAAGCCAAAGAACATGCGATCAAACCCGTTGACAATCACTCATCACTCAGAGGACCCGGCATACACCCATGTATCCGCAATCTCCCCCTTGATGAGTGCATTGTCAACTACACACAAATCATAATGAAAGAAGAAGAAGAGGAAGGAAGAAGAGGAGAAGAAGAGAACTCGACCACATGACCCAAAGCATAGCAAAGCGAGAAGAAGGTCAAGGGGAAGAAGCGAAACAACTTGGTCCCCTAAGACAAGGGAAACGGCTCGACGCAACACCAAGCAAAGCAAAGCTATGCCCTCAAGAAGAGGTAGAACAGGCTCAACACCGCTAGCAAATACCAATTGGAGTCGGAGGAAGATTGAAGCAAAAGTGCTAGTCCCTCAAGATAGAGGCACAGAGGCTCAACACAACTAGCAGAGAAAGCTCGATACAATGCCTTTCGGCAAAGCACGCTCCGAACCAACTGAAAATCGACCTGAAAAGATCTCTGAATCAAAAGAGAACCAATCGAAGTCGAAATGCCCTGAAAATGTTTGCTAGTCCCTCATGACAGAGGCAACGGCTCAACACAACTAGCAAACTCCCCTCAATAAGTGCAAGCAACCAGGGACTCCCCCTTAGTCGAACATCCAGGGTACATATGATTTGTCAAAAATCTCCCCCTTAGTTGAAAATGCACTTATCAAGACCTAGGGCAAAGTTCTCCCTCAGCAAATTCTCCCCTTAGTTGGACATCAACCAGAAATGCCAACTGAGCAACTGACCTTCCAAATGTATATGAAGTCAGAATGCAAGTCAGGAGCTTCAGGCATATAATCAAAAGAGTGCAAAGATGCTCTAAACAGTATAACTCCAATGACTCAACTAAGCACTCAAATAGCGAAGGCTCAAACTGATCACACATACGAAATATGAAGCATATGAAAGCAAGTGAGCAGTTTTTAGCCAAAAAGATAGTCACCATCAAAATAGCACTACACATGTATAGGTAGGAATCCAAACAAGTGCTAAGCATGTATGCAAGGTGAACTACCCCTAGCAAAGTTCAATCATCATGCATAGGAATGAAACATAGACTTGTGATTTCATTTTTATATCGGAGTTGCAGCGGTAATTCACAAGTTCAATTACTAGCATGTGATTGCGAGAGGTTGAGAGCTTGTCATTGCCTAACTTTTCAACCGAGCGAAGCCTATGCCGAAACAATCAGAAGCTTAAAGCTACGGTTTCGGTCATACACTACACGGCTCAAGTTTAACTCAAAGTGCAATGAGAAACAGTCTCGATACTGTGAGGTGTTGACAAGCAATCCCATCTCGATCTTTTCAATTCACTAAAACTTGGTTCAAATTTTAAACATCATATGAACAGACCAAGGAAGAATGACTTAGAACTAGAGACATAGCAACCTAGCATATATGAAAAGCAGGAATGGACTCAACACATCCTACACATGCTAGTTGCATATCTCAATGGTGAACATTTTCAGATTTATATACATTAAGCAAAATTCACCATTCCAAAATAGCTCAGCTCATAACATGTACTAGTGATCAGAAGGAGCATAAGCTACAAGCATCAATATAAGCATCGGAGCATACTAATCAGAGCATAGTTACATTCTAGTGATTATAAACATGAAGCTCAGAATGTAAATGCGTATGCTAAAATGCAAAGAAAAGAAAGACAAACGAAAAAGTCAGTCTATACAAGATCCAAAATGTTTCCCCCATCTAAAAGGGGAAACACACACCAAGCTCACCCCTCAACCGATTAAAGGTTGATTCGTCTAAAGGCTTGGTGAAAATATCAGCCAGTTGGTGTATCGACATGGCGAAGGTCGATATCACCCTTCTCCGGTCTCGCAAGAAATGAAAGCGCACATCAATGTGTTTGGTCTTCGAGTGAAGCACGGGGTTCTTAGCAACGTTAATAACACTCGTGCTGTCACAAAGCAAAGGCACGCGAGAAAAGCTCAAACCAAATCACGCAAAGTGGCCATCATCCAGAGCAACTGGGAACAGCAGCTAGCCGCAACAACATACTCAGCCTCCGTGGTAGACTGGGCGACACTAGACTGCTTGCGAGAAGACCATGACACAAGAGAAGATCCAATAAACTGGCAAGTCCCAGAAGTGGACTTGCGCTCAATGCGACAACCAGCAAAATCGGCATCGGAATAACCGCAAAGCGAGAGGGTGGAGGAAGCAGAATACCAAATCTCAAACTCAGGAGTGAAACGAAGGTACCTGAATATGCGCTTCACCGCGTGACGGTGAGAAGTGCGCGGCGACGCCTGAAAGCGCGCGCACAGACACACCGCGAACTGGATGTCCGGATGTGTCGCCGTTAGGTAGAGCAGCGACCCGATCATGCTGCGGTACTCCTTCTGGTCCACTGCTTCTCCATCCTTGTCCGCATCAAGGGCAGTCATCGTCGACATGGGTGTTGGAAGAGGCTTGGCCTCACCCATATCGAACCGCTTCAGCAAGTCCTTCGTGTACTTGCCCTGGTGCACAAACGTCCCCTCTCGGGATTGCTTAATTTGCAACCCGAGAAAGAATGTCAGCTCGCCCATCATGCTCATCTCGAACTCTCTGCTCATAGTATCTGCAAACTTGGCAACCAATGCGTGAGAAGAACCACCGAAAATGATATCATCCACGTAAATCTGGACCAAGAGTGTGTCTTTGCCTTGCCTGAGGAGAAAGAGCGTCTTATCTACACATCCCATTTTAAAACCCTTAGCAAGCAAAAAGGTTTTCACCTATCATACCAGGCTCTAGGGGCTTGTTTCAAACCATATAAAGCTTTGTGAAGTTTAAAAACATGGTTTGGAAACTTGGGATTTTCAAAACCGGGGGGTTGCTCAACATAAACCTCCTCCTCTATGTAGCCGTTTAAGAAGGCACTCTTGACATCCATTTGTAAAAAGTTGAAACCTTTGGATGCAGCAAAAGCCAAGAGTATCCTAATAGCCTCCAAACGAGCTACAGGAGCAAAAGTCTCCTCATAGTCTATCCCCTCCTTCTGACTATAGCCTTTCGCTACAAGCCGGGCCTTGTTTCTAACAACGTGGCCATCCTCTCCTTGCTTGTTTTTGAAAACCCATTTAGTCCCAATAGGCTTACAGTCAGGTGGAGGTGGAACTAGAACCCAAACCCGATTTCGCTCAAAGTTCTCTAACTCCTCATGCATGGCATTGACCCAATCCGGATCCGTCAAAGCGTGTCCAACATCTCGGGGCTCAAAATTGGCAACGAAAGCAGAGTGAGAGAAGTGGGAGATGTGCTGTGACCTGGAGCGAGTAACTCGCTCGCCGATGTCACCGATCATCTGCTGAGAGGGGGTGCTGGCGCTGGATGTGTCGTGGCGCCTCCCGGAAGAAGTGATCTCCCCCTCAACAGCAACTGGTTCCACCCGGGTACAAAAGGTACCGCGCGAGGTGGAGGATCCCACGGCCCCCAGGAAGAAAAGGTGTCGGGGCCGTGAGTCGTCATCGAGGCCGCCCTTGGCGTGGAGGGGGTGCTGGATCGTCCATACCTTCAGCACCCTCGTCCTCGTCATCAAAAAGAGGCTCTCCGACCTCGTGATCACCTGCACGCTCAAAACGAGAAGAAGGAGAAACAAGAGTCTCGTCGAAGGTGACATCTGATGTCTCCACGACTCGGTTAGTATCAAGGTTAAGTACACGATAAGCTCTAGTGTGTGTCTCAACCCAAAAATACCCCGTCAGAAGATCGAGACTCGAATTTGTCCAGGTTGCCTTTCTTCAATATAAAACAATAGCAACCGAAGACTCTAAAATAACTCACCTTGGATTGGCGACCAAAACGCAACTCATAAGAGGTCTTTTCAAAAACGCTCTCAGAAAAATGCGATTTGAAATGTAGCATGCAGTGTTGATAGCTTCGGCCCAATAGCGCCTAGGAGTCCTTTGCTCATCGAGCATCGTCCTGGCCATCTCAACAAGGGTCCGATTCTTCCTCTCTACAACACCATTTTGGGGCGGTGTGTAGGGGGAAGAAAACTGATGCTCCAAACCAAGGCGGTTACAAAACTTCTCAAAATCCAAATTCTTGAATTCGGAACCATTATCATCTCTTAATCGCTCGCATCGAGTTCAAAGGGAACTCTTCTGAAGACGCAAAATCAGATTGCGAGCGAAGGAGAAAGTCTCAGTCTTCTCAGTCAAAAAGAAGACCCACGAATACCTCAAAAAGTCGTCAACAACAACCAAAACATACCACTTGCCACCAACCGAGCTCACCCGAGCCGGACCAACAAGGTCCATGTGTAAAAGCTCTCCGGGGTGCGAGGTCATAACCTTAGTCACTGGATGGTGGGGAGCGGCAACCATCTTCCCATGTCTGCAAGAATGACAAACTAGATCCTTCTCCATCGAAAGCTTGGGCAATACTCGGATTAGGCCAAGTGAGCTAAGTCTTGCAAGCAAGTCGAAGCTTAAATGACCGAGCCTCCTATGCCACTTCCAAAGATCGGAGGAAGAAGGACTAGCCAAAAGACAGCGAGAAAACCAAATGACTCCGAGAAATTCGCGCGAAAGACTTTCCCAAAGGGCGAAATCAGACATACAAGATCACCCTGAGGATCTAAGATGCGACTAAGGTTCGGTTTAAAACGAATCTCATAGTCATCATCAAAAAGTTGCGAAACAGAAAGCAAGTTAAAATGCAGGTTAGAAACAAGAGCAACATCGCGCAACACAAAGTGCTCATTAACCCGCACGGAGCCACGAGACAACACCTTACCTTTACTATTGTCGCCGAAGGTAGTGTACTCCTTTCCGGTGACCGGGCTAAGGCTGGAGAACCACTTGGCGTCTCCGGTCATGTGCCTCAAACAACCGGAATCCACCAACCAAATGTCCTCCAACCGTCTTACCTACATCAATAGAAAGACATAGGGTGAGCAAACGGTCCAACACTGGGGTTAGTGAAGTAAGGGAATACCAGTGTTGGGCCGGCTGCTCAAAAGAACGGTTAGTGAAAAAACCATTCCTAGCCAACCTACGGATCAAGCGATCACCACGTTTAGAAGGACGTGGTCCGCTAGGGAAGGAGCGCTCACCGCGATACTCAAAACGCGGTGGGGGAAAGCGCTCAACTACAAAGCCTCTGCCACGGGGTCCAAACCTGCAACTGCAGGCTCCCGCCGGGCACGCTCTCTACGAGGCCTACGCCTAGGCACTTGAGGTCTGGACCTCTAGGCCTAGCCACTCTCCTTGGAGCTCTCCTCTCCCTAGGCCTGGGAACTTGAGGTTCTGGACCTCTGGGCCTAGCAGCTCTCCTCTGGACATTCGGCACATGCCCACCATGGATGGGGTGGTACATGTCCGGGTTGTCCATCTCCCGAGCACGGCGCGCCTCTCTCTTGCACCGAAAACAGAACTCACTCAAGTGACCATCCCTCCCACAGAAGTCACACTGATACCTCACCGCGCACAAAGGGGTTGTTGGTATGCAGGGATGTGGGTATGGTTCACTTTGCCCTTCTCTGGCAAGCACTCCTCCTAGATGGGTGGCATTGTGTCCAGCTTGTTCTTGAGGTGGTTTGGCTTGGGTGCCCACACTTGGTTCTTGGGCGGAGCTCTCGGGGGTTCCTCAAACACCTCATCCTTAGTGGTAGGCTTAGGTGGCTCTTTGGGTGAAGCTTGGTCAGTTTGGGAGTAGTGGTGGAGTTGGGCTTCTCACTCGGATTAAGACCACTCGACTCTCCAATCTTCCCAAAAGCGAAAAGATCAACACCCTGAGCAAAACCTACAACTGGACCTCCAGCAGCTCGCTTGAATTGGGAGATCATCATCCCGAGCTGCGGCTCACTACAGGAGACCCATGACAAGATGGTCCGAAGGTATGTGTTTTCCTCCTCGGTCTGCATCTTGCCATGCTTCACATTGGCAATCTCCATCTCCAAGCCCTCACACAAAGCACACCTCATGACACAAGTGCTATCCGAGCTGGCCTTCTCTAAAGACTCAAGCTTGGCATTCTTCTCTGCCAACTCGGACTCCAAGACAGGACAAGTCTTGCACGCACCCAACAAGGAAGGTCTAGCCTTCAGCTCATCCAGCTCTCCTACCAACGGGGCATACTTACCTCTCAAAGTGAGAAGGTCAGTCATGTGCGTGGTGCACGACTCGCACTCAACCTCCTCCGACACGACCACGGTGGACTTAGCAAACTCAAGCTCCCTCACCGTGTCCTCCCACTTCTGCCTAAACTCCTTGCGCTCTCTAGCAGCACGCCTAAGCAACTTATCTTGGCTAAGGAGGGCAGCAGTAAGCTTCTCAACCTCGGTAGAAAGCTCGTCGTAGGTGAGAGATACCTGGGAGGTGGTCATCGTCGTCGTTCCGAGGGAGTCCACCAGCTCACCGTCGAGCGCCATGGTGCAGAGGCCGTCGTCGTCGGCGAAGAAGCAGAGGCCGTTCAGCTTGTCCTCGACCTTCTTCATCTTCTCGGACTCGTCGTCGCTTGAGCAAGCGGAGTCGTCATCTGAGCCGTCGACGTCGCTGAGCGTGGCGAAGAACGCACGCTGCTCAGCCTGGGCCTTCTCCAAGTACTTCTTCTTGATGTACTCCTTGATGAAGCCGCCCCACTTCTTGTGCCATGGGGGGACGTGCTTCTCCTTGTGCTTGGAGTTGTACTTGTGCCCATGATCGCCCTTCCCCGAATGCTTGTTCTTCTTGGGGCAGTTGGCGATGAAGTGGTCGGGATCGCCGCACTCGTAGCATCCCGAGCGTCCTCCTCCGCGGCGACGGTTCATGCGGTTGTTGTGGAACCACGTGAACCGGTTGGCAAGCAAAGCCAACTCCTCGTCTCCCAAAGACTCCAGCTAGTCCTCTGTGACAGAAAAGAGAAAGAGAGTGCAAAGCCAGCAGAGGGGTTAGCGGAAGAGCAAGAAACCAAAGCCATAGACGGGCGAGAAGGATTTTCATAAGAAGCCCTCGCCATGGCGTCAATCTCACTGGACTTGAGCTTACTAAAGAGCTCGTCGCACGTGAGGGTCTCATAGTTCGGTGATTCGATGATCGCCTGAACCTTGGAATCCCACACCGACTGATCGAGAGTATGCAAAAGCTTCAAAGCTCTCTCATGATCATCGAAAGGCAACTGCTCTTTGTTAGCCCTCATCCTGTTGACAATCACCTGAAAGCGAGTGAATAAACTCTCTATGCTCTCGCCAGGCTGATGTCGAAATTTCTCATACTCTCTCTTGAATGACTCGTAGAGTCGGGTTTTGACTTGAGAGGTGCCCTCATGAAAACGCATGAGGGTGGCCCAAATCTCCCGAGCCGTAGAGAGGTGAGAAATGCGATGAAACTCTCCAACGCTCAAACACGAAAAGAGAGCATTACGGGCTCGGCTATTGGCTTCGTGCTCATCGATCTGATGCTGAGTCACACGAGCAGCCAAGACCACGTAATCGGCAGAGTTGCAAATATCCCAGATGGAAGCACCCAAACTCTGCAGATAGGCTGACATGCGTATATTCCATTACGCATAGTTCGTCCCATCGAAAAACGGCGGTTTGCCCACGCTGCGATCCATGTCGCCTTCGGTGGATCTCGAACCGGCTAAGGTGGAAGATCCTTAACCCGCTCCGATACCAATTGAAGGACCGAGAAAGCACAAACAAGGCGACCAGAGGGGGGGGTGAATGGGAGCCAATCAAATTTCTTCCGAAACTTTGGTCGAGTGTCCCAAATTCAACCCCAACAAGCACGGACCCAAAGCGTGATGCTCACGACCCTTGGAAGAGGGTGGATGATCCCTAGGATCACAGCGGAGCACCACCGAACACAAGCGAGGCAAAGACCAAAAGCTCCGGCACAAGTTCCCCTTGAGAAAACCGACTCCCGAACGTAGATTAAAGGCTACGTCGAGAAATCTCCAAATACCTATGCAAACAAGTTGCAAAGATACCTAGAAATGTTCCTTGGTTAACTCTAGGAAGAAACGGGAAGTCCGAAACCAAGCGAGCAAGCCGGGAGAGCAAACACACTAAACCGGAACAAACAGCAGGGTCCCGGACTGTCCGTGACCTGACCCCGGACTGTCCGCCCAAGGCGGACTGTCCGCGCCTGAGTGGCGGACTGTCCGCCGGCAAAAAGTGCAAAACCGAACTGTTGCTGAAACCTCCCTGGACACCTCGCGGACTGTCCGCCAACTTGACCGGCGGACTGTCCACGGTTCAAGTTCGGCTTGTCCGAACCAACACGGCCGAACTGACCCGACTCAGCCCCGACACTACAAGAAACCTGTTAATCTATGACGAATTCTCGGTGACAGATTTAGAGATCGTCACTGACAGACGTAATCTGTGATATTTATATTTTTTTCGTCATGGATGGACACTGGTGGATATTCCTGGCCCGCTAACTCATGACTGTTTTATTCGAACCATCACAGTGTATAATTTAAATTTGTCATACTCTAGTTAGCCCAAAACAATAGGCTGATTATCATGTATTTGGTGCAAAGAGAAAAAACAAAAGTTGAGCCAAGTAGGAGACAAACCCAAGCTCAAAATAATAGGACCGCTATATATCATGTATTCGGTGTGAAGGGAAAAATGCAAATAGACATTATATATAAAATTTTTTCAGCAAAGTAGGGATTTGGATCCAGGAGCCATCCTATGTCCGAAACAGGAGCAACACACTAGGCCTACTATCACGTATTTGGAGCAGTTGGAAAATTAAAAAGAAAGACACTATGCCTACTATATGATGTACAATATTTGGCGTGGAGGGGAAAAATTGTGATGCAATTTAAAGAACTCACGCTAGACTACTTCGTGATAGGATTCAGAACTTTTTTAATTTATTGTTGTATGCACGTGCAACTCTCTCCTTCCCTCGGCCCAGACTTCCTATCGAGTTCACACTCGATGGATCGTTTGCATAGGCAGACACATCTAAGGCAGTGGCTTGGCAAACACACACATGTTTTATATAATATAATTATTAAAATTGAATTTTCGTACTAAACTAGAAATGAATAAATATTAAATTATTAAATTGGAATAGGATAAGGCCTAGCTGTGTCCAAACCTAAAAAAGGGCCCAGCAGACACGCGGTCCAAATTAAGCCTGGCTCGTCTTCAACCGTCCGATTAGATTAACGGACGAGATCCACCCCCACATCGTATATAAGCCTTTGACTCTCTCCCAACCCTAGCTCCATTCTCCTTTCCCGGTCACCTCCGCCATCCGCAGCCGCGTCCACAGTCCGCAGCTCACGCGGCTTCCTCTATGGCGCCGCAATCTGAGCTCCTCCGCCATTCCTCGGTGGGTTCCAAACTCGGCACCTCGGTGGGTCGCCGGCTCCCCTGAGTCTTCAGTCTCTTTCCGGCATGGCGCGGAGAAAATCTGGCCGGGGGCCTCAACCTGCTTGCATTGGTGGCACGGAGGAGCTCGGCCATGGGCCTCGACCTCCTTCCAGCAGCGTGGAATCTGAGATCAGCCGAGGATTTCGCATGAGTCGAGGAGGATCCGACGAGGGCTCCTAACCACCAGCGGATCTGCTTGTCCTGGACATCTCGCTGGCATCGAGTTACAGTGGGTTCTGGTTAGATCCTTATCACTCTATTTCTCTTTTCCTAAATTCACTCTCAATCTCGTCTTCCATAAATTCACTCTGACTCATTATTCTGAGCAGCGCGACATGAGACAGCTTGTTTGCGGGTTGGTATGATACAGGTACGAGGATCTACTAGCCCACTTCACACTGTAAGAATTTCTTTTTCCTTTTTGAGACCCGTAGATCCACCGATGAGATGTAATTCCATTGTGCTTGATGAATCCTGTACTAGGATTGACATGTTATCATGTACATTTCATTTACTTTTTGGCGATTTTTTTTTGCATTGCAGAAGTCTGGTCCCATTTTAATTCATGGGAGAAGCTTAAGCTCGGCCCCCCTTGGCACTAGGACCATTCATAAGGTGTACATTTTTCTGGTCATATTTTCTTTTGTATGAAATTCTGTTGGTGTTGAAGAAATTTTTTTGTTAGGACTGCATATAACATAATGATAAGTAGATGTTGCTTACTACTTCAGCAATCTATTTATTGTATCGCTTGACACAACAATAATTTTTTTTATATTCTGTCATGAGTCGCATGCATAAAAGAGAATAAATAAAGCAAGACAATTAACAGAGCACTTGTGGCTTAGTCTTAGTATAAAAAATGGCATGCTTCAAAAACATTTTGATCTTTGTTGACAAACTATGCAAATCAGTAGCAGCCTCTAGCATGTCTCCAACTGAAGTTATTGTAATTATCATCCTTTGAAATAAAGTTAAAATTCTGTATGTTTCTATGGCAGGTTCTTTTATGTATCAAGTGCCTGTGTGGCTGTGCCTGCATCTACCTTGAATTTAAGCAGTTGGAAACTGAGCAGCTGGAAACTATAGTTAGACAGGCCAAATGCTGATACTGAGAATTCGATAATTGTCGTATCTTTGGATCTCAGTATTTTTCATTGTGATCATCCATTTGCAATATTCCTAATGTAATTGAAGCTGATGGTGTCCTAGATTGAGTTCTTATATAATTGCAAATGAGCTTATCGATATGGGTTGTATGTTTGTTGTACTATGTCATAAAATATGGGTTGTATATTGTATGTGCTATGTGTGGACAGTTGTTGGTATTTGCATTTTACTTGTAAATTGCTACAATTATTAGCTTTATGGGCTGTGCATATGGGCTTCAAAATGGCCGAAATTAGGCTTCAAAATGGCCGAAATTGGGCTTCAAAATGCCGGAAAAAGGTGCAAAAATAGTTAAAACTGGGCCAAAAATTAGCCCATCTTAAATTTTGGCCTGTTAATAAATGGCTAATGTCTCCACGTCATCATCCATGTAAGCATTCATGGTGATGTGGCAATTTATTCGTGACGATTATTTTTCATCATAGGAAATGGATTTGGGCTGGGCTAACTAGGCCTCGGGCTCTTTCGTGATGAATTATGATCGTCACGGATTACGTTAATCCGTGATGAATTTGGACAGATCGTCACGAAGGTTAATCCATGACGCTCAATTCATGATGATACCTGAAATCATCATAGATAATGTTTGGTAACGATTTTTGGTAATCCTTGACGAAAAATTTTCATCATGGATTAACAGTTCCTTGTAGTGCGACCCGCGGACTGTCCGCGCCCCCTATGGCGGACTGTCCGCCAACCTGCAGGGAGGGCGATTTTGATCGTCTCCTCCCAAATCTTCTCCAAATCGATTCAAACCAAAATCTCTTGATCCCAAACTTGGAGGAGATGATCACGGGGTAGTTAGGAGACTATCTCCAAGAAATCATCCGCTCAAAACAACTCAATCAACGGGAAATCGAAGGGGAAGGTGGATGAACCGGAAAAGCGCCACGAAACGAAATCAACCCGATCTACTTGTTCGTAGGGAGATAGATAAATTCCTTCGGTGGAAATGTTCTCCTTTCAAATACGAACAAGTTGATTCAACGGATTTCGCAAAGACGCACCGGAGAGGGAGATCGAGTGACAGGAAAAACGCGGAGAAACGAAGAACGCGAAGAACAACGACGAACTCGAATCAAAACGCGAATCGACACACGATCTTGCAGCCGAAGCGCAAACACACGCTACGACAAGGAGGTTACAACCTCCTTTCCTCAAAATCAACAGAACACAGAGGAGAGTCTCTCTGCAGATCTCAGCTGGCTACAGCAGGGGATGGGGAGAGCAGGAAAACCCTAAGACAAGAGAGCAAATGACTGAGATAGGGGAGGAGGGTGTCTCCCCGGACTACTTAACCTATTCTAGACTAAGTCTATTTCCTACTCTACCCCTCTCTAATCTAATTATAGAGCGAACCAGCTAAACCCTAGGGTTATTCTGGACTAACTCGAAGTGGTAGGTGTATCCGACGGCCACGCCCGCACAACTCGTCCGCGTTGCCTCCACGCAACCTTCCGATTGCCGCCACGTGCCGCCCTCGCTCTGCACCCCCGGTTTGTGGCCCAAACCGGGAAACCAGCCTTTTCCAGCTATCCCCCGGTTTTGAGGCCCAAACCGGGAAACCAGCCTCCAGCCTGAGTTTTGAGGCGCAAGCTCAGCAAACCCACAGCGCCCGAGTTTTGAGGCCCAAACTCGGAAACCAGCCCATCGCCCGAGTTTTGTGGCCAAACTCGGAAACCCTCAGCCCGAGTTTTGTGGCCAAACTCGGAAAACCGTCCACGCCTAGGTTTTGAGGCCCAAACCTGGAAACCGTCCCCGGTGGTTTTTTCTGGCTCAGCCACCAAACCGAAGCTGTAGAAGGGATGCACCGCCGTGCACCCCGTCCACCGACACGTGTCCCCAGGTCCTCGACCCGAGCAACACCGTGCCCCGCAAGTCTTCGCTCGTCGCTGTCCCAGGCTGCCAGCCACCACAGCTGATCCTCAGGCACTCCGGTCCCTCAGTCCAAGCCTCACGTCCGCCCTTCACTGCTCGATCCATCGGCATGGCACGTCCACCGCACGGCACACCCATCCTTCATCGCACCAGTCCGTCAGCACGACACGTCTCAACTTGACCTTCACCTTGCCCTCGATCACTGTCTCCGTGCTCGACACCTGCACAACACAAGCCAAAGAACATGCGATCAAACCCGTTGACAATCACTCATCACTCAGAGACCCGGCATACACCCATGTATCCGCAAAGGGTAGGCTTGAGACATACCTTATTGGAGCGGGAGTCTCCCCCAAGCTGGCTTCTTGCTTGGTGAAGGGTCCTCTTCTTCTCAGTCGGAGCTCTTGTTCTCATTTTATTAAAAGGGAAACTATCTAATGTTATGAAAGGGAAACTATCCTATGATATTTTATTATTCTAACTAAGTTAACATATACCTATGCATATAACTAATGATAACTGATATTTTTTTTAGTTACATGCATGACATATGTTATTTATTCGAAATGGAAATTTGAAGGGAAATTAAAAATTAAACCATACCTTAGGTCCATGGAGTTTCATCCTTATCGGGCGGATCTTCTCCTTGGGCACTTCTCTTAGCACTCCATCTGGTTCTTCTTCTTTGGCACCTCTCCCTTGTTATGTGAATCACACAACTTAGGAGGAGGTGGTTCTTTCTTTCTGTTCCACCTTGTTCCTGGGCGCCTCTTCTTGGTACGAACGGGCTTTGCTACCTGCATGTTAGCGGTATATGCGGGACCTCGGGAAAAGGAGAATATTCCTTCCTCCCTCCTAATATCATTTGAATTTTACCACTTCCCACATATATGCAAGCATTAACAGGTGTTCAAGAAGGGTCTACCCAAATTAAAGGCACATCTTTCCTATTTCCCATATCTAGTATTATGAAATCAGTAGGAACATAGGAGCCTCTAATATGAACAGGTAAATATTCACGAATGGCTTTGTTGGCCATCGTGAAGATAGAACGAGATAAAAAGAAAGAAGTTGAAGAAGATGAAGGAAAAAGATAAGAAGAGTTAAGGAAAGAAAGAATGGGGTTAGGGTGGGATTCACTAAGCGGGAGCTTAAGCGAAGATAAATTCGACACGGACTCAACCGATACACCGAATGCCTTCCCCGGCAACGGCGCCAGAAATTGCTTGTGGTAGTTCTTAGCTTCACTAAAGATAGTGCTAGGCAACTATCCCCGGTAACGGCCCAGGAATGCTTGTTGGCACTTGCTAACGTTGTCACTAGGAGTAGACTATGGAGTCTATCCCCGACAACGGCGTCAGAAGTGCTTGAAGCAAGACCGGTCACTATACCTAAAGGAGTGGAGCTAAAGCAGCTGTCTACTAATGCCAAGCGGGGTTGTCAATCCCGACACTAGTAGGAGCTAGCTAGAGAGGTTGCAATCTACCAGGAGGAGATTCTGCAAGCGCACAGAACTATCGTAGTAGCACTTCGCCTAGGAGTACCAGGTGTCGATTTATTTGATCCCAAGGGAAGGCTAGGGTGGTGAATGAGTTGAGTCAAGGAGGGGATGAGAGTCGAAGAAAAAAAGAGAAAGGGGAGAAGGGAAATGAAAGGCTAGAAAAGAATATGTGGGTGGATAGGTAAGGATGAAATGGATGCTAAAGTAAGGTGGATAACTAGATAGATAGATAGATGGATGGGATAACTAAGGATAACTAATGATAACTAACTAATAACTACTACTAGGTAACCACTAAGAAAGATAACTAGAGAGGCACTTGGTCGGTTCAACTAGGGCTTTCTAGATAAATGGGCAGGATGGCTATTATTAAAGTGATCTACTTCAGGCACCTGGGACCAACCAACTCACAAGAGTAGGCGAGTCCACCCCTAAGTCCTACAGAACAGAACTAACGTGGTGGAATACGTAGGCCGGACAGGCTGTCACCACCTGCCGGCTACCACTGTGATTCGTTGAACTGAATGCAAACCAGGGTAATTACTAGTCTAGACCCACGTCTACACTAACAATTACTACCTTACTACCGGTAAAAGCAAGGCACTCACACAAGTATATACTTGCAATAAATAAATACTGAATAGTAAATACTAAGTAATAAGCAAGGAACCAGTAAATACTTTAATAATAATGCTAATTAAATATTCGCACCTGAGCTGAACTTACAAGGACCTGAGAGGTAGAAGAGAAGAAAGATGCCGACACGCCCGGCTCTTCCCCGAACTTGCCTCTCTACAACTGGAGGAGAGCTTCCGCCAGAGGGACACTACTACTACTAGAATATGAGAGTGAAGCTTATGTGGTGTGTTGGTTGGTGTGTGTTACAAGTGAGGGAGAGGGGCTCTATTTATAGCCTAAGGTGGAGTAGGGGCTACTCAAGTGCCACCTCATCAATCCGCGTGACCTCCCTCCTCCTCCCTTGGATGTAATCGCCCTATAACCGCCTTAAACCGACGCACAAGATTGCTCCAAAGTGTGTTTCTTGCATGTGACCTAGAATTGAGTCGGTTTGGCGCTGGGGGGGTGGCGGCTGCCAGTAAGGGGGGTGGCGGCCGCCACCACAATGACAAGTGGGCCCTTCCCCTTTGGTGTGGGGTCCCTTGGGGTGTCTTGGAAGGTGGGTGTGGCGTCCTTTGGTCCATTTGATCACCGTGGCAAGCGAGGTTTACCACAATCCACGTGATGCTGATTTTTCTGCCGTTGATGCTAGCACTGACCTAGGATCAAGGGTGGAGAGGCTTGGAGGTGTGTTGTGACAGAACCGACCAATTTGCACCAGATTAAGCACCGAATCGCTGCTTTCACAGAGATTACAAGTACTTAAGCTCGTACAAACCCGGTAGTCCGGAAATCTCGAAGGATTTCAAGTCATTCAACTTTAACCAAGATCGTAATAGATTAGCGTACATGCCCACAAGGTACATTCAGTTCGCACATAGTTCAATACATCGGAGTTCAACAGTTATTACAAACCATAGTTTGAATTCAAAAGCGGAAGCAACATAGTTTTGAAACACAAGTCCTTAGTTCACAATACAGTGCCATATGCTTGATCGGTCCACAAAAGCATCAGGGAAGATAAGAGTTGACCATGCCCATGGTCTAGTCACTGCCCTCGACGGGGTACAGACAGTTCTCGCAATAGCCGAAGAAGCATTGCCCATCTGCAACAACAAGGGATAGAACCCTGAGTACGAGAAGGTACTCAGCTAGACTTACCCGTCATAAACCAGAAATAACCGACACCAAGGATTATGCAAGGCTGTATCTGGGGTTGGCCACACTTACCTTTTTGCATAAAAGCACTTTATTATTAACTAATCATCATTAGAGCATTAGCAGTCACTTTTATGTAATCAGCCTGATTATCTAGATTTGCACCTGATCTAGAGCAAACACTTGACTACTTATTCAAGCAAGAGTGACTATTTCATCAATAGCCTTTCAGATTCATCAACCTAACCATCATTAATTCCATATATTACTACGGTAACACATGCTCAGTCAAGTTACTCACTAACCAGGAGCGATGGCGATTATAATCGATTCCTACCAGCTGGGGATAAAAATGCCGCACACTCGCCCGACACACCCTGCCAGGTGGCCGTTGGCGACCACTTCAGGAGGTTCGAGAACACAACACGCGGGACGGTCATGGGCCCTTCTACACCGGGGGTTATCTCAATGCCAGGTCGCTCAAGCTATTAACTGCCCACGGTCATGCCAGGTCGATCAGGCCCTGCCTGCCCTCGGACCATGCCAGGTCGATCAGAATAGTTGCCCACGGTACATCTGAGGCCCTGGGTGTTAGGCGTCAACATCTCCGTCACCGGCTCGAAAAACCTTACTCGGCTTCACGGGAGGTACCCGCACCTGCTCCGTTAAGTGATTGACGCGTTCAAAATGACTGAGGTGTGCCTTCGTCGGTTCCTGATCGACACAGACGGGAGACTACTAGCACACAGAACCCATGTCCTGCTGCTCCTACATCCCGCCCGGTCTCAAATTAATTATCACATGGTTATCTCCATGATAGCACAAGGCTAAACATGATCAGTATCCACCTATATGCGGGAGACAGGAAATCACCCGACTTTTACCGGTCTAAGCGGGCTAAGCATAAACGAGCCTAGACTTATCAGGGATAACAAGGTAATATTTGCAGGTGGACAAGGATAAGTAATATGCATCAACGGTAGCAATCAATTCCTATAACCTAATGCAACATCCATCATCAGGTTAATTAGAAACATTTGCAAACCGTAGGAGTTAGAATGCTCCGGGGCTTGCCTCGCTCGAAGTCGGCGGGGCGGTGATCACGGCACTCCGGCAGGTCTTCAGCGTCTTCTTCCGGGATCCTCTCCTCGGTGTCTCCTCCCGACGCTGCTCCTCCGGCGTGTCTTGGGCTTCCACTACCGACCCTGCATGATGCGGTACATGAATGAATAAATGAATGCACATGGGATGCATGGTGATGCAACACGAAGTAACAATTCAGGAGATAAGCACATGTCATCTACTGCTACTCACTTACTTAATCTAACATGCTACTTACTAAGTCTTGTTGTCACCACATCAAAGTGCTTAACGGGTTCATTACCCTCTAATTATTTGTAGAATTAAATCTAGTTAAACAGGCCTATAACAGTAACCATTCTAGACAGCTTCATAAAAATCTATAAAAATTACTGGAGATTAACAACACTTGATCTAATCCTGTCCAAATTTCACCCCATTGGACTTAGACTCTACCCCCTACAAAAAAGACAAATTCTATCATGAAAAGGTGCTTTGAACTACACACCCCTAGTACAAAGTGTCAAACAACAAATCTCATAATTTTCTTCTGAACTTCTTAGCACAAGAGCAGTCAGTAAAAATTACCAAGTCTATACTCTTCATATTTTAATTACTACAAAATAAACAAGAAAACAGCATTTAATCATTTTAATTACTACTGCCAAATTATTTCACAGAGCAACTTCATTTACATTTTTCCCAGGAACTACTACTCAACACAAACTAAACAAATCAAGAATCACATTTTTCTGAGATAACCACAAATTACTATGCATTAAACAAGATTTCAGCCTAAACATAAATTAAATATAACTACACAGAAAATTAAAACAAACTGGACATATTATATTTTTCATGCATAGACCTCAACATAACAAACCTAACAAAACTTGTTTCACCTTTTTAGCATTTATATTTCACAAGATATGAATTAAACAAGCAATACACAATTCTGGAAACTAATTAACAAAACCTGAAAAACATTCAAACAGAAACTGCTACGGGTACCCGAACTAGTGCACACAGACTGGTCCTAAGCCCTGACGCGCGGGCCCTCGGTCAACCCTGACCCCACTCGTCAGACACACAACAGGGGAGGAGGTTGACCATGCCGTGGCTCGCCGGCGGCGAACTTTCCGGCGAAGCCAACTCCACCGACAGACTCCCCTTCTCCTTCCGCACCCAACGGTACCCTCGCTGGCACAGCGCACACGCGGATCGAGCTCGCCGACGGCGATGGCGGACACGGCGGCGCGGGCGAGCTACGCCGGCCGACTCCGGCCACGACGGGCTCATCCGACCCTCGAGATCTACTCCGGCGACCTTCATAACCCTAGCCCAGGGCTCGAAGCCAGGGCGCAAGCTCCGAGCACCCGCGACCACGGCCGTGCCATCTCCGGCGACCTCGGCAAGCGGCGGACGACGGCGTACTCGTGCTTCCAGACCCTAATCGGCCTAACCAACACCACCGAGCTCCAGCATACGAGGCGATTCAAGAACGCTAGCTAGGGCAGATGGTTGAGCTCGGAAGAGGGTTGGCCACGGCGGACCGAGCGCGCCGGCCATGGCGGTCATGGCGGACGGCGGCGTTCCGCGGGCTCTTAACCCTAATCGACCAAACCAACACCCTCTACCCCCTCTCCTCGGACCTCACTACCCCTAAACGAGCGCTAGGGCAACACGCAACCACGGGACGGAGGCCGGCCACGGCGGACCGAGCTCGGCGGTCATGGCGGCCATGGCGGCGGCGCATCCCGGGGCTTGCCTACGGCTTCCTAGGGAGCGCTAAGGACAGCACGGGGTGTGGGGGCTCACGGCGAAGCTTGGTGGTTGGATGGTTGGTGGTGCGGCGGCGGGACGGCGGCAACGGCGGCGGCGCTCGCAGCTTTTCCCCTTTCTCCCGCTCGGCTCCGGCGAGAGGAACAAGAGCGAGAGAGAGACAGAATGGAGGGAGGAGCGGGTTCGGACAGGGCGAGGCGAGGCATGCTTGCCACGCCGCGCGCGGACGCTGCGACCCCGGCCTGCTCGCGCCACGCGGCGGCCGAGCTCTGCGCGCGGTCGGCCACGACGGCGGATTCAAACTGAATCGCCCGATTCAGTTACCGGTGGCCGACTGACGGCCGAACTTTGGTCACGATTATCTCCTAATCCACTCAGTGAAACGCTAAACCACTTGTTCCATTGAGTAGAGCTACATACCATCTACAACTTTGGTTACAAGATTGATCTTTGGTTCGGTCTAGATTGCTCCAGAAAAAGCTCCAAAGATGACCTCGTGAAACTGTTTTGGGCAGTTAGGACTTAGAGAATTTTCTAAGTCTAAACTCCCTCTAATCTGCCTTGTGGGTCCCAAAACACCTTGTTAAACCTATTTTCATGAGTTGGGCCTTAACAACTTTTGTTCTACTCTAAATTCTACACACTTTTGGTTAAGGGCCCACAGCCATGCAAAGCTTCTATCAAGAAGGTCTTAGTTAGTCAAACAAAAGGACTCCTAGGGCTCTATTAAGGCAACTAGGGTTAGAGACTTGGTTAGCCAACAAGACCAACATAAACCTAGCTTCATTTTGACTCCCCAACAAGGTTCCACTACTAAGGAGACTTAAGCACTCCACAAACAAGACACACAAGCATTCAATCAAGCATAGCATCACAAGAGCTCACATGAAATGACACATAACAAAGAAAGAATGCAACATGAATGATGATGCTTTATGCTCATGAGATGTCAAGTTATGCACTTAGGGTTGCTTAACACCTAGGGTGTTACAGCCCTCCCCTCCTTAAAGGAATCTCGTCCCGAGATTTAAGTTACGAACCATTCTTTATAAAACTGTGGATATACTTCCTTTAGATAGTCTTCCGTTTCCCAAGTGGCATCTCGGTCGTCTTGCTCACTCCAAGACACCTTATATTGCTTCAAGACTTTTCCGCGGGTCACTCTTTCTTTCTCATCGAGTACTCGATATGGCTTCACCGAGTAAGTAAGGTCGGATTGTAACTTGATATTGGCCGGTTGTACTTCCTCTTCTGGAACTCGAAGACATTTCTTTAATTGTGACACATGGAATACAGGGAATATAGCCTTCAAATGTTCAGGTAACTGTAGTTGATAAGCCACTTTTCCCCTTCCTTTCCATTATCCTGTAGGGTCCCACAAACCTTGGCGCTAACTTTCTTTTCACGCCAAAACGTTTAACTCCTTTCATGGGTGATACTTTCAAGTACACATAGTCACCTACTTCGAATTCAAGCGGCCTTCTTCGCCTATCGGCATAGCTCTTCTGTCGAGACTGTGCCGCTGCGATATGTTGTTGAATATTCTAACTTGTTCTTCTGCTTCCCTAACGAAGTCAGTTCCATAGTAACGACGTTCTCCTGGTTCAACCCAACTTACTGGTGTTCTGCATCTTCTGCCATACAGAGCTTCGAAAGGTGCCATATGAATGCTTTCTTGATAACTATTGTTATAAGCAAATTCTGCTAATGGCAACCACTTCTCCCAAGATCCCTTTGCGGATATCACACATGCTCTCAATATCCTCTAAAATCTGATTTACCCTTTCCGTTTGTCCTGATGTCTGGGGATGGTAAGCTGAACTATGGATTAACTTGTACCTAATTCCTTTTGCATTTTCTCCCAGAATGGTGCAGTGAACTGTGTTCGCGATCCGAAACTATGACCTTGGGTATACCATGTAATCGTACAATCTGATTGATATAAATCTCCGCATAGTCCGGTGCTCGATAACAAGTTTTAACTGGTATGAAATGAGCGGTCTTGGTGAGATGGTCAACTATTACCCATATCGAATCATTTCCCCTCTGAGTAGTAGGCAAACCGGTGATAAAATCCATACTCACCTCTTCCCACTTCCATTCAGGTATTGATAAAGGTTGAAGTGTTCCGGCTGGCTTCAGGTGAATGGCCTTCACTCGACAACACGTGTCGCATCTGGCTACATATGCGGCAATTTCCTTCTTCATTTTGGTCCACCAAAATCTTGGACACAAATCTTGATACATCTTAGTGCTCCCGGGATGAATAGACAATTTAGAAAGATGAGCCTCATCCATGATCCGATTTTTGAGTTCCCTATTCTTGGGTACCACTAGGCGATTATCAAACCATAACACTCCCTTATCATCAACTCGAAAATGTTTTACTGGCTCAGTGGCAGTTCTTAGCTTTTCCTTGATATAATAGATTCCTTGTCTGTTTTCTGCCCTTCTAGAATTTGATCAACTAAGGTGCTCTGCAGCTCGATGTGACGCAAGATCACAGGGTGTTCGAGACTAAACTCGTCCTCTGGTTGTAACCTCAAGTTATTACAATGCGACTTCCGACTCAGAGCATCAGCAACTACATTTTCCTTTCCTGGGTGATAATGTATCTGCAAATTGTAATCCTTAATCAACTCAAGCCATCTTCTTGCCTCATATTCAGTTCAGGTTGAGTAAAGATATACTTGAGACTTTTGTGGTCCGTGTACATGTTACAGACGTTACCAAGCAGATAATGTCTCCATAGTTTTAGAGCGTGTACCACAGCAGCTAATTCCAAGTCATGCGTAGGATAATTAACTTCATGTTTTCTCAAACTGACGTGAAGCATAAGCAATCACTCTGCCTTCTTGCATAAGAACACAGCCTAAACCAACTTTCGATGCGTCGCAGAAGACATCAAACGGCTTCTCGATATCTGGTTGAGCTAAGACAGGGGCAGTGGTTAATAGTTTCTGCAAGGTACGGAAAGCTGTTTCACACTCCTCTGTCCACTCAAATCTTGGTCCTTCTGTAACAAGCTTGTCATTGGTTTTGCAATCTTAGAGAAGTCAGGAATAAATCGACGATAATATCCCGCTAAACCGAGAAAACTCCGGATTTCACCAACTGAAGTTGGAGCTTCCCAATCCATTACTTCTTGTACTTTACTAGGGTCTACAGAATCCCTTCTTCTGACAGGATGTGACCAAGAAATTGTACTTGCCTCAACCAAAATTCACATTTGCTAAACTTAGCATAAAGTTTGTGCTCTCGTAGCCTTGTCAAAACAACCCTCAAATGTTCTGCGTGATCATCTGGGTTCTCTCAGAATACACCAAATATCATCAATGAACACCTACAAACCTATCTAGTTCTGGCATGAATACCGAGTTCATCAAACTCATAAAGTATGCTGGAGCATTTGTCAATCCAAAAGACATGACTAAATACTCGTATAGGCCATATCTGGTTGAAAAAGCAGTCTTTGGAATATCTTGTGGTCGGATTCTAATTTGATGATAACCGGATCTCAATCGATCTTGGAGAATACTTTGGCTCTGGATAACTGATCAAACAAAATATCTATCCGTGGCAACGGATATTTGTTCTTAACGGTCACGGCATTAAGCGGTCGATAATCCACAACATCCGTAGAGACTTGTCCTTTTTCTTGACAAACAAAGCTGGGCATCCCCACTCTGACACACTAGGTGAATGAAACCCTTGTCCAAAAGTTCCTTAATCTGCGTCTTGAGTTCGGCTAATTCATTGGGCGGCATACGATAAGGTCTTCTCGAGATCGGTGCAGTCCCTGGTAACAGCTCAATAGTAAACTCTACAGCCCGCTTGGGCGGTAAACCCGGCAACTCATCTGGAAAGACGTCTGGGAAATCCCGAACAACTGGAATTTTTGAAGGTCCTCTATAGATAAGGTACAAGACAGATCAACAAAATCTGCTCCTCGAGGAGAGAGATACGTATCTTGGTGTTAATCCTTGCATCAGATAAGGTAAGAGTTCTATCTGCAGTGTCTAACACCGCTTTCCACATACTCATCCAATCATTCCTAGGACTACATCCATACTGAGTCCTGGCAAAACTACTAAAAAACTAATCGGCTCCGGATCCTCCTGGGGAAGATGGGGTTCCTCTCATTCTCCCTACGGTGGATCTCCTCGTGCAGACGATCGTTGTAAGTCCTGCAGGTGATGGAGTTGGAGCTCCAGGTCTCCCACTCGCAACCTCAGCAGCCTGTTCTCCTCTGAAACACGAATGCCCTCGACACAAAACTCCTTGAAGCGCCTCCTCAGTCTCCCTCATGACCGAGGCCAAGAAAGTAGTCGACCCCTGCTGAATGGCAAGCTGATGAGCAGTCTCCTGCTCCCTCTGAAGTGCCTGTGTCTCTCTCTACTGTCAACTTAGCTAGCTGTGTAGTGAGGAGGTCCATCTCTGTAGCGTGCTCCTCCTGACGGCGATGCTGCGCTGCAATCTCCCTCGCTAAGAACATGGTCCAACTGCTCATAGCTGCGGGATAAGCAGCCATAAGTAGCCATAAGTGCAGCCATGACACTCCCTGCTGGCCCGGCACAATGCTCCCTCTCAAGCGAGACTACCTTCCAAAATAGTAGCTCCTGGCTGACGCCACACTGAAAGATACGGATCCACTGTCGGGAAGATACTGGCAGTAGCCTGAGCAACCACCTCCGGATGGTCCTCCCATGATGTCCCGAAGAACGGTATAAGCAACCTGGTTGGCTGCATCCCAGGGGGTCCTCCCCTGCAAAGCAAACACTCGGCTGCACCAGACGTGATCCCGGTCCTCACGGCTAGGCACGTCGACCTCCACCGTGTAACATGGCGATCCTCTGACAACTGCACACGGTGCCAGTCGTACTGTGGCTCCTGGCCCTCCTGATATCCCACCAGGTGCAGAACTCTCCAAAGAATAGTGGGCATCCCAAACTCCTCTAGAAAGTCCTCTGATCCCTCATCGGTCCATGGCCCCAGCATGTAGTTAGGCCTCTTGCCTCCCGTGGACTTGCGAGCAGTGCGCTTGGTGGTGCGTGCCATCTGTAAGAAGTTTATCCACACAGTTTTTAATTAGTTGAAACAACCCTTACTAGAAAAACGGGACAGAAACCATAAGGAAGGAAGTAAGATTAATGCAAGATTATATGATCATGATGCATGCACGTTTCATACGTCCTCACTGCCTAACAATCTAACGGCTAGACGGTGGCATACACGTTCACTCATAGCGTTAACTATACGTGCTACACGTTCGCAAGTTAGCGTACCTGCAGAAAAACCATTTCAGCCCTTCCCACAGTATGAATATCATGCACTGCGGAAATTTAAATCTAATACTCTCTTAGGTGTACACCCGGTATACACGTAAGCAGTATATGCACCCATCAAAATTATTACTCCCACAATCAATACTTTCACATATACTTGTGTGGAACAAGTATACGCATCAGTATCATATAAGCACTTTCCCTAGATTGGCGGTTGTCCAATCATGCTCTCACAACTCTCATTACCTTTAGCGTAGAGGCAATTGATCCATACATTACTATTCGAGGAACAGCATCCATACAATTTCACCCTTGCCGTATGGACGACAGAATAATAGAAATAAGTATGATGCACGACCCCCAAAGTTAGTACTTAAATAGCCACCTAAGTTCCTATTGGGCATAAGGACTTGATCAATGGCACACCTTACTCTTGGTCAAGAAGGTTTTTCAAATCCTAATATAACTATAAGTTCTTGTCAAATAGGAATTTTAATTGAAAATACGGTTTTTCAAATATACTTGTGAACAGTAACACTAACCATGCTCCGATGCCAGCTGGTACAGAACCGACCAATTTGCACCAGATTAAGCACCGAATCGCTGCTTTCACAGAGATTACAAGTACTTAAGCTCGTACAAACCCGGTAGTCCGGAAATCTCGAAGGATTTCAAGTCATTCAACTTTAACCAAGATCGTAATAGATCCGTACATGCCCACAAGTACATTCAGTTCGCACATAGTTCAAATACATCGGAGTTCAACAGTTATTACAAACCATAGTTTGAATTCAAAAGCGGAAGCAACATAGTTTTGAAACACAAGTCCTTAGTTCACAATACAGTGCCATATGCTTGATCGGTCCACAAAAGCATCAGGGAATAAGAGTTTGACCATGCCCATGGTCTAGTCACTGCCCTCGACGGGGTACAGACAGTTCTCGCAATAGCCGAAGAAGCATTGCCCATCTGCAACAACAAGGGATAGAACCCTGAGTACGAGAAGGTACTCAGCTAGACTTACCCGTCATAAACCAGAAATAACCGACACCAAGGATTATGCAAGGCTGTATCTGGGTTGGCCACACTTACCTTTTTGCATAAAAGCACTTTTTATTAACTAATCATCATTAGAGCATTAGCAGTTACTTTTATGTAATCAGCCTGATTATCTAGATTTGCACCTGATCTAGAGCAAACACTTGACTACTTATTCAAGCAAGAGTGACTATTTCATCAATAGCCTTTCAGATTCATCAACCTTAACCATCATTAATTCCATATATTACTACGGTAACACATGCTCAGTCAAGTTACTCACTAACCAGGAGCGATGGCGATTATAATCGATTCCTACCAGCTGGGGATAAAAATGCCGCACACTCGCCCGACACACCCTGCCTGCCAGGTGGCCGTTGGCGACCACTTCAGGAGGTTCGAGAACACAACACGCGGGACGGTCATGGGCCCTTCTACACCGGGGTTATCTCAATGTCAGGTCGCTCAAGCTATTAACTGCCCACGGTCATGCCAGGTCGATCAGGCCCTGCCTGCCCTCGGACCATGCCAGGTCGATCAGAATAGTTGCCCACGGTACATCTGAGGCCCTGGGTGTTAGGCGTCAACATCTCCGTCACCGGCTCGAAAAACCTTACTCGGCTTCACGGGAGGTACCCGCACCTGCTCCGTTAAGTGATTGACGCGTTCAAAATGACTGAGGTGTGCCTTCGTCGGTTCCTGATCGACACAGACGGGAGACTACTAGCACACAGAACCCATGTCCTGCTGCTCCTACATCCCGCCCGGTCTCAAATTAATTATCACATGGTTATCTCCATGATAGCACAAGGCTAAACATGATCAGTATCCACCTATATGCGGGAGACAGGAAATCACCCGACTTTTACCTGTCTAAGCGGCTAAGCATAAACGAGCCTAGACTTATCAGGGATAACAGGTAATATTTGCAGGTGGACAAGGATAAGTAATAATGCATCAACGGTAGCAATCAATTCCTATAACCTAATGCAACATCCATCATCAGGTTAATTAGAAACATTTGCGAACCGTAGGAGTTAGAATGCTCCGGGGCTTGCCTCGCTCGAAGTCGGCGGGGCGGTGATCACGGCACTCCGGCAGGTCTTCAGCGTCTTCTTCCGGGATCCTCTCCTCGGGTGTCTCCGCCCGACGCTGCTCCTCCGGCGTGTCTTGGGCTTCCACTACCGACCCTGCATGATGCGGTACATGAATGAATAACATGAATGCACATGGGATGCATGGTGATGCAACACGAAGTAACAATTCAGGAGATAAGCACATGTCATCTACTGCTACTCACTTACTTAATCTAACATGCTACTTACTAAGTCTTGTTGTCACCACATCAAAGTTTGCTTAACGGGTTCATTACCCTCTAATTATTTGTAGAATTAAATCTAGTTAAACAGGCCTATAACAGTAACCATTCTAGACAGCTTCATAAAAATCTATAAAAATTACTGGAGATTAACAACACTTGATCTAATCCCCTGTCCAAATTTCACCCCATTTGGACTTAAGCTCTACCCCCTACAAAAAGACAAATTCTATCATGAAAAGGTGCTTTGAAGTACACCCCCTAGTACAAAGTGTCAAACAAAAATCTCATAATTTTCTTCTGAACTTCTTAGCACAAGAGCAGTCAGTAAAAATTACCAAGTCTATACTCTTCATATTTTAATTACTACAAAATAAACAAGAAAACAGCATTTAATCATTTAATTACTACTGCCAAATTATTTCACAGAGCAACTTCATTTTACATTTTTCCCAGGAACTACTACTGAACACTAACTCAACAAATCAAGAATCACATTTTTCTGAGATAACCACAAATTACTATGCATTAAACAAACAAGATTTCAGCCTAAACATAAATTAAATATAACTACACAGAAAATTACCACAAACTGGACATATTATATTTTTCATGCATAGACCTCAACATAACAAACCTAACAAAACTTGTTTCACCTTTTTAGCATTTATATTTCACAAGATATAATTAAACAAGCAATACACAATTTCTGGAAACTAATTAACAAAACCTGAAAAACATTCAAACAGGAAACTGCTACGGGTACCCGAACTAGTGCACACAGACTGGTCCTAAGCCACTGACGCGCGGGCCCTCGGGTCAACCCTGACCCCACTCGTCAGACACACCGAACAGGGGAGGAGGTTGACCATGCCGTGGCTCGCCGGCGGCGAACTTTCCGGCGAAGCCAACTCCACCGACAGACTCCCCCCTCTCCTTCCGCACCCAACGGTACCCTCGGCTGGCACAGCGCACACGCGGATCGAGCTCGCCGACGGCGATGGCGGACACGGCGGCGCGGGCGAGCTACGCCCGCCGACTCCGGCCACGACGGGCTCATCCGACCCTCGAGATCTACTCCGGCGACCTTCATAACCCTAGCCAGGGCTCGAAAGCCAGGGCGCAAGCTCCGAGCACCCGCGACCACGGCCGTGCCATCTCCGGCGACCTCGGCAAGCGCGGACGACGGCGTACTCGTGCTTCCAGACCCTAATCGGCCTAACCAACACCACCACGAGCTCCAGCATACCGAGGCGATTCAAGAACGCTAGCTAGGGCAGATGGTTGAGCTCGGGAAGAGGGTTGGCCACGGCGGACCGAGCGCGCCGGCCATGGCGGTCATGGCGGACGGCGGCGTTCCGCGGGCTCTTAACCCTAATCGACCAAACCAACACCCTCTACCCCCTCCTCGGACCTCACTAACCCCTAAACGAGCGCTAGGGCAAACGCAACACGGGACGGAGGCCGGCCACGCGGACCGAGCTCGGCGGTCATGGCGGCCATGGCGGCGGCGCATCCCGGGGCTTGCCTATGGCTTCCTAGGGAGCGCTAAGGACAGCACGGGTGTGGGGGCTCACGGCGAAGCTTGGTGGTTGGATGGGTGGTCGTGCGGCGGCGGACGCGGCGACGGCGGCGGCGCTCACGGCGGCGGCTTTCTCCCCTTCCCCCTTTCTCCCCGCTCGGGCTCCGACGAGAGGAACAAGAGCGAGAGAGAGACAGAATGGAGGGAGGAGCGGGTTCGGACAGGGCGAGGGCGAGGCCATGCTTGCCACACCCGCGCGCGACGCTGCGACCCCCGGCCTTCTCGCGCCACGCGGCGGCCGAGCTCTGCGCGCGGTCGGCCACGACCGGCGGATTCAAACTGAATCGCCCGATTCAGTTACCGGTGGCCGACTGACGGCCGAACTTTGGTCACGATTATCTCCTAATCCACTCAGTGAAACGCTAAACCACTTGTTCCATTGAGTAGAGCTACATACCATCTACAACTTTGGTTACAAGATTGATCTTTGGTTCGGTCTAGATTGCTCCAGAAAAAGCTCCAAAGATGACCTCGTGAAACTGTTTTGGGCAGTTAGGACTTAGAGAATTTTCTAAGTCTAAACTCCCTCTAATCTGCCTTGTGGGTCCCAAAACACCTTGTTAAACCTATTTTCATGAGTTGGGCCTTAAACAACTTTTGTTCTACTCTAAATTCTACACACTTTTGGTTAAGGGCCCACAGCCATGCAAAGCTTCTATCAAGAAGGTCTTAGTTAGTCAAACAAAAGGACTCCTAGGGCTCTATCAAGGCAACTAGGGTTAGGGACTTGGTTAGCCAACAAGACCAACATAAACCTAGCTTCATTTTGACTCCCCAACAAGGTTCCACTACTAAGGAGACTTAAGCACTCCACAAACAAGACACACAAGCATTCAATCAAGCATAGCATCACAAGAGCTCACATGAAATGACACATAACAAGAAAGAATGCAACATGAATTGAGGATGCTTTATGCTCATGAGATGTCAAGTTATGCACTTAGGGTTGCTTAACACCTAGGTGTTACATGTGTCTCCCACGGATCGGTGACGTGTCACCTTGAGTGACATGGCGGCCGCCATGCCTGGGTGGCGGGCGCCACCCCCAAGTGGGCCAAATGGCCCACTTTGCTCCACTTTGCTTCATAAGCTTGATATTTGGTATTTTTGCATAGTTTTCCTGCATGAAAAATATCTCCAAGTACAAGTGGAATTCCATTAGTCTAAACCATAATTCCTAGTTCTAAGTCATTTTTTACCTTCATTTGCTGCTTTGTTGATGGTATAAAATGAGAAGTTAACAGGCATCAACAACTTCTCACCATGTTCATTCCTGAGGTGCATCTTTTGATCTTGTTATGTAGACCTTGATAACTACACCTCTTGATATGGTGTCACTCATGTTCTTCGTTCGCCCAGCAATTTGAAGTTAAGCATTAGTTGTGGAAGCTGGCAGCATCTTGATTAGTGCACACATCTTCTTCTAGATCTAGGACCTTCACTCTGTAGAATTTGGGAGTTGACAAACTCCTCCAAGTTTTGCTTAAGAGTGTGTCCTGCTCATAAAGACAAGGTAGAGATCAAGTGCATGGGCTCTGTTGGTGGAAAACACCAACAGAACCAAAAGTTTTGTTCATTCCTCTCTAACCTTAGGCACATCAAGCAAGATAAACTTGTTGTTTATGTATTCTATTCATCTTAACATGAGTGATAGGATCAAAAAATGAGCATGAAAGTAGCATCTTAAATATTTAACAAATCAAATTACTTAATCCAAGGAAGAATATCTATGCATAATGTGTCGATCTTTTCATGATTCTGATATATCATCTTCCAAAGGTTAGATGCACAACATTTTAGCTCATTTGGTTAACATAGTGAGATTCAAGAGAGTAAGGCTAGGAGTAAAGAACTGAACATGTTGAGTTGATTAGGTTGGATCAAGTGAGGTGCAACTTAAACATGTTTGGTTCTTTATTTTATGTGCATACCAGAGTCAAGGAGAAGCTTTTAAAGTGATGGACACTTACCTTAAAATGTTGCTTTATCATTGCAGAGTGATTGTGTCGAACCACCTTGTGGAAGCTTCTCTTGTCTAGTTGGTTGTTGTTCATGAATAACTTGTCTTCTCTTGCGTATCTCACAGTGGGCCAGCTAAGTCTTCTCTCCAACAGATCCAGATGATGGAGACTTTGTTAACTATTTTCTTGATTTGTAGGCTTAGGTATTGTCTCTCCATCTTCTACTTCTTATGGTGCAGTGGCTTCATCCTTTATGTTATCCCCTCAATTCCTGGCAGTTGGTTCTTCCTTTGTCGGTTGAGTCAACGTCTTCTCTTGGTTTTCTTTGGCTGCTCATAAATGGTGTAATTGTTGAAGAGGTAGTGAACCTTTTGGTCAAAGATCCAAAAGTGGATTCCTCTAGGTCTGACATAGATGACAACATTGAAGGTTTTCAAGAATGATCTTCCAAGAATGAGTGATGAATCATATTCTTCTTCTTGGCTGGGGCAGCGTCTAGTGGCTTGTACTGATCAAAGTGTTGAGTAGGAGGTCAAAGTGTCTTAAGCTAGATTTCTCATTCCTCCCCTTGATCATGAAGCAAATCTACATAATGGAATTATGTCTCCCCCAAGCTGGCTTGTGAGGTAGATGGATGCCCAAATTTCTTCAATAAATGTTCATGTGTTGGATTTGTAGATCTTGCTATTGTTGTAGTCGTACCATCTTATCTCCCAAGCTAGCTCGATGGTCTCTGTCTTCTAGTGGCCCAGCTCAGACTTGTTTACCTACTTCCTTGGAGTGAGTGCTTTGATTGTAGGTATTGTTTTGTGGCACTCATCTTCTGTCTTGTTCTACAGATCTCACTTCTCCATGATCAGTGAGTTGTGTCTCCCTTGCGCAAGTTGTTGAAATTTATGTGTCTCTTCATCTCCAGTGTGAGTTCATCTCAGGACTTTCCCAAATTGATATTGAATGTTTTCCTGCAGGGGTTAGTCCAACAAAATAACCAACATCCACTATAGCATACTATCGACTCAAAAACCAACCTAGACACCATGTCTAATTTGAGTTAAGAGGGCATTTTAACCTAAGCATGCTTAAATTAAAAGGCCTTTGAAAGCAAGATTTCCACTCTTAAACTAGGCACCGTGCTTCATTTAAGAGATGTATGAAAGTACTTCAAACCTAAACATATACTATAGCAAATGAAGGTAGCATTAAGGCATTAAAGAGATTTACTCAAATGGTGATGAGAGAGTGTGATTAGTGTATAGCACATGAGCATGCCTTAAAGGTAGGGGCAACCAACATAGCAACTTGGTAAGAGGTGTTCTTACAAAGTGTATCTCCTAAGCTTAGGTTTTGCAAAAATCAAGATCAGATAACTGTAATTCAATGTTGCATGATGATTGGTTGGACATACCTTGTGTTTGTCGTTCCTCCGAACTTTTTGCTCCAGACCTGGAAAGGTTAGTGACAAGAATACCCGAAGGAATATTTTAAAATTATATCCTTATGCTCATTACACAAGGGCAGTGTAGCAGTAAGGTGAACACTGATCTGAAAAGTGCTTGTTTTTAGGACACTGAGCTTGTCTTTGGGAAACCTTCAAGATGTGATTTGGTGAGTGGTTTCCCCTCCAACACCAACTTTAAGAGCACAAGGAGATCTACAACATTTGTGATAAACATATGCATCTACAACCACCCTTTTGAAGTTTTTGTAAATAGAAAGTGTGAGGGGGTTGAAAATCTCGAGTGTGATAATGTTAGACAGACCAATTGAATCAGGAGATGAGCATGGATTTAAAGAGGTGTTTATGAAGCAGCTTCCATGCTCTTTGATATCATCTTCCTCGATTTCAGAGAAGAACACCGAAGGATGGGGTTTATCATTTTCTAAAGTGTAGGATGTTTTCTCTATGGAAGGTTCTGTTAAAACCAAATTATTAAAAGATTTGAAGGAATTTCAAATTTGGTTGTGTTTTCCTCCTCGTGCTGGTCATCTTTTGGTTCGGGGCTTGGCTCAACTCAACTTCGTTCTTGGGGAATTCATCATAAACGCCAGTGTATGGGGTGTTTTCAAGGATTTTGTCTAAGATGGCTTTACCTTCACTAACAGTTTTATGAGTGAATGATCCTCCCGAAGAAGTATCAAGAAAAAGGGCATCTTCTTTGCTAAGACCATAATGAAAGTGTTGTAAAATAACGTCCTTAGTCAAAGAAAGATCTGGGCCAGTGTTGACAAGGCTCATAAATCTAGCCCAGGCTGCTCCTAATGTCTCCTTCTCTTTTTGTTTAAAGGTAAGAATTTCTATTCGACGGGCAGTGATTCGAGATAGAGGGAAGAAAGCAAGACAAAATTTGTCTCGAAGTTCATCCTAGTTTCCATCTACTCCTCTTACGTTATGAGCATACCACTGTTTCGCTCTTCCAAAAAGGGAGAACAGAAACAATTTCCATTTAATGGTCTCTTGTGTCATGCCAGCAATAAACAAGCAAGAGCACAATTGCTCAAATTCACAAAGGTGGGTGTAAGGATTCTCGTCTTCTAGCCCAGAGAAGGGTTGCTCCTGATCCATGGCTATAAAGCCGGGACGAATTTGGTAGCCATCTGTAAAAATAGGATGTGATGATGGTGGTGGCTCCAACAATTCATCCTTTGGAGCGGAGTATTTAAAGATAGGAGTTGAATTCATGTGGTAAGAAGTGTGGTGGTGAGGTAAAGGTGGTGGTAAGAGAAAAAGGTGGTAAAAGAAAAGAAACACGGACGACTTGGTTTGAAACTAGCACAACTACCGTTCCCCGGCAACGGCGCCAGAAAGCTTGTCGGGTATTTTAAACGCACACAGAAGAATCCTCAAGCGCATGGATACCGATGTAGCTTTCACCCGAGAGTATTCCAGGGTATCGATTTCCACGGGGAACGTGAAGTGTACTAATCAAGGGGCAAGTCGTCCAAGAAAAGAATGATAAATGGGTAGAGAGAGATTTTAGGGTTTTCTTAGCAGGTCTATCTAATTAAAGGCTCACTATACTTTACTTACTTTGGGACATCAGAACACTAGCCACAGAAAGGGATGAGAAAGGGGCTAGGAAGCTCTGACTACGGTCCTACAAACACCAACCCAAACGTGGTGGACTACGTCGGCCGTCAGGGCTGTCACCACCTGGGGCTACCACAACTATCCGTGGGCTGGGTGCAAACTCAGGTAAACCCTAGTCTAGACTCCACGTCTACACTAACGTCTACTACTCTAATTATCTAGAATAATTAGAGCACTCGATATGAGCGGAGATCTAGTAAATGAAATAAAGCAAGAACTGTAATTAAATATAATACTCAAAAATAGTAAATGAAGAACCTGGAGATTACTTGAAGATGAACCAGATGCTGCACCAATACAATGTCGAGAAGATCCGACAGATCTGGCTCCTCCTCAGCTCTCTCCTCCTCCTCTCTAGATTACAAGATGAACTAGAACTAGAACTAGACGATCAACTAGAGGGACCTCTACTTCTACTTGAAACCCTAGTTTCTGATGTGGAGATGAATAATGAAGATGGAGATGCCTGGAGAGGGGGGTCTAGGGTTGCTTATATAGCCCGAGGTGGAGTAGGGGGCAAGGAATCGCCATGTATCGTGCACCGTTGGATCAAACCGACTTCAGGGACGGTGGAGATGCATCCTAGGAGGTGGTGGAAGAAGGTTCCAAAAGGCGGAGGCGAAACGGGCTCTGTGGCCGACCGGTCGGTCCCGGGTGGGACCGGTCGGTCTGGCCCAGTGGGCCCACGTGGTGGCCCGCCTCGTGGTGTCTTCTGGTGTCTTCTAGATCCTTCTTTTGCAGGTTTCGCTTCGAAATTAATATCTTTACATCCGGGACTCCGAATATAGCAAATGATATATCCGTTTCGATTGTCTCGACGAGCCCTTCGCAATGGTGCACTCCAATTCATCACTTGAGATACTTTTATATGGTAAAAACATGGATGTCCTACAAAATAAGTGAGAGCACCAAAACTCCTGGAACTTGTTAGTTTCAAACCCTACAACTATGCTTTGTAATTCATTTAGTGTTATTTCATGAAATAGTTGATGGTTAATTATGAGCATTAGTGAGCGTCAACAGCGTGCAGGTGATCATGAGGTCGGTGAGCCTCTTTTTGATGACAAGGACGAGGATATTGAAGGAATGGATGATCCAGCATCCCCTCCACCTGTTGTGCCCACAGAGCGGCTTCTACTACGACTCACGGCCCCGACCCTTCTTCCTCTACCACTTGGGGGTCGTGGGATCCGCCACCTCGAGCAGTACCGTTTGTACCCAAGGGGGCAACAGCTGCTATTGAGGGGGAGGTTTCTTCTTCTCTCGGGAGGCGCCATGACTCATTCAGCGCCAACACCCGCCTCAACAGATGATCGGCAGCATCGACGAATGTGTCACTCGATCCAGGTCACAATAAATCTCTCAGTTTGCTCATTATGCATTTGTTGCTGATTTTGAACCCCGAGATGTTAGACACGCTTTGACGGATCCAGATTGGGTCAATGCCATGCATGAGGAGTTAGAAAATTTTGAGAGAAATCGGGTTTGGATTTTGGTTCCACCTCCTCCAGACTGTAATCCTATTGGGACAAAATGGGTTTTCAAAAACAAACAAGGAGAGGATGGCCACATTGTTAGAAACAAGGCCAGACTTGTAGCCAAGGGTTATAGTCAAAAGGAGGGGATAGACTATGAGGAGACTTTTGCTCCTGTAGCTCGTTTGGAGGCTATTAGGATACTCTTTGCTTTTGCTACACTCCAAAGGTTTTTAAACTTTTTCAAATGGATGTCAAGAGTGCCTTTTTAAACGGCTACATAGAAGAAGAGGTGTATGTTGAACAACCCCCGGTTTTGAAAATCCCAAGTTTCCAAACCATGTTTTTAAACTCCACAAAGCTTTATATGGTTTGAAACAAGCCCCTAGAGCATGGTATGATAGATTGAAAACCTTTTTGCTAGCTAAGGGTTTTTAAAATGGGATGTGTGGATAAAACACTTTTTTCCTCAAGCAAGGCAAGACACTCTCTTGGTCCAGATTTACGTGGATGATATCATTTTCGGTGGTTCTTCTCACGCTTTGGTTGCTAAGTTTGCAGATCTTATGAGCAGGGAGTTCAAGATGAGTATGATGGGCGAGCTGATTTTCTTTCTCGGATTGCAAATCAAGCAATCCCGAGAAGGAACGTTTGTGCACCAGGGCAAGCACACCAAAGACTTGCTGAAGAGGTTTGATATGGGTGAGGCCAAGCCTCTTCAACAACACCCATGTCAACTAGAACGGCCCTGGATGCGGATGTGGATGGAGAAATGGGGACCAGAAGGAAGAATACGAAGCATAATCGGGTCGCTACTCTACCTGACGCGACACGCCCGGACATTCAGTTCGCAGTGTGTCTTTGCGCGCGCTTTCAGGCGTCGTCGCGCACCTCTCATCGTCAGGCAGTCAAGCGCATTATGAGGTACCTTCGTTTCACGCCTGAGTTTGGGATTTGGTATTCAGCTTCCTCCACCCTCTCCCTTTGTGGTTATTCTAATGCCGATTTTGCTGGTTGCCGTTTAGAGCGCAAGTCCACTTCTGGGACTTGTCAGTTTTTAGGTTCTTCTCTTGTTCTTGGTCTTCCTCGCAAGTAGTCTAGTGTCGCTCATCTACCATAGAGGCTGAATATGTTGCTGCTATTCTCAATTGCTTTGGATGATGGCCACTTTGCGTGATTTTGGTCTAAGCTTTTCTCGCGTGCCTTTACTTTGTGACAACACGAGTGCTATTAGCGTTGCTAAGAACCCCGTGCTGCATTCTAAGACCAAACACATTGATGTGCGCTTTCATTTTCTGCGAGACCATTATGAGAAGGGTGATTCGACCTTCGCCATGTCGATACTCATCATCAGTTGGTAGATATTTTCACCAAGCCTTTGGACCATCAACCTTTAATCGGTTGAGAGGTGAGCTTGGTGTGTGTTTCCCCTTTTAGATGAGGGAAACATTTTGGTTCTTGTATTATAGATTGACTTCTTTTCTTTCGCTTTGTTTTTGTCTTTGTAGGTTAGTCTTTGCATTTCATCATGCATCTTTACTTTCTGAGCTTCACGTATATAATCTTTAGAATGTGATTATGCTCTATCTAGTTTACTCCGATGCTATATGATGATGCTTGTAGCTTATGCTCTTTCTGATCACTGATGCATGTTGTGAGCTGAGCTATTTTTGAATGGTGAACCTGCTTAATGAACATAAAACTTGAAAATGTTCACCATTGAGTTATGCAACTAGCATGTGTAGGATGTGTTGAATTCACTCGTGCTTTTCATATATGCTAGGTTGCTATGTCTCTAGTTCGGAGTCATTCACTTGCTTGGTATGTTCATATTCTGTCAATAAAATTGAACCAAGTTTTAAGTGAATTAAAAAGATCGAGATGAGATTGCTTGTCAACACATCGTGGTATCGAGACTGTTTGTCATTGCACTTTGAGTTAAACTTGAGCCGTGTAGTGTATGACCGATACCGATGTTTTTAAGCTTCTGATTGCATATGCATAGGCTTTGCTTGGTTGAAAAGTTAGGCAATGACAAGCCTTCAACCTCTCGCAGTCACATGCTGAATTCTAACCTTTTGTAATTTCACCGCTGCAACTCTCCGATTAAAATCTGAAAATCACAAGTGTATGTTTCATTCTACAGCATGATGATTGAACTTTGCTAGGGGTAGTTCACCTTGTATACATGTTTAGCACTTGTTTGACTTCCTGTCTATACATGTGTAGTGCTATTTTGATGGTGAATATCTTTTGGCTAAAACTGCTCACTTTGCTCATATGTTCATATGTCGTATTTGGTGATCAGTTTGAGCCTTTGCTGGCATGTATGCTTATTGTTGAGTCATTGGAGTTATATTTTGGGGAGCATCTTTTCATTCTATTGACTATATTCTTGAAGCTGCTAACTTGCATTTTGACTCATATGCATTTTGGAAGGGGAGTGTTTTTTTTTTATGGTGCATTATCAACTAAGGGGGAGAAATTCTACCCAAGGGGGAGAATATCTAAGGGGGAGAAATGACAATCATATCATTTCTTGATGGTGCATTATCAACTAAGGGGGAGAAATTCTACCCAAAGGGGAGAATATCTCTAAGGGGGAGAAATGACAAATCATATCATATCCTAGTTGTGTGTACTTTTGGAAGGGGAGTTTACTTGTTTTGATGACTTTTCGATCTGTAATGGTTCAATTGGTATGGAGCATCTTTCCAGTTGGTTCAGAGCGATTTTTGCTAGTTGTGTTGAGCCTTTGTGCCTCTATCTTGAGGGACTAGCAAATTTTGCTTGTTTTTAAGAATATGCTTTTCAATTGGTGTTAGGCTTTTTTGTTCTTCTGTTGGTCCCTCAAAGGCAAGGTGAAGGTCAAGTAGAGACGTGCCGTGCCAACGGACCGGGAGCGGTGAAGGGCAGACGTGAGGCTTGGACTGAGGGACCGGTGGCCTGAGGATCAACAGTGGTGGCTGACAGCCTGGGACAGCGACGAGCAGAGACTTGCGGGGCACGGTGTTGCTCGGGTCGAGGACCTGGGGACACGTGTCGGTGGACGGGCGGTGCATCCCCTCTACGACGTCTGTTTGGTGGTTGAGCCACAGAAAAACCACCAGGTGGACGGTTTCTAGGTTTGGGCCACAAAACCTGCGGGTGCTGCGGGTTTGCCGAGTTTGGGCCACAAAACTCGGGCTGAGGACGGTTTCCAGGTTTGGGCCTCAAAACCTGGGCGCTGATGGATTTCTGAGTTTGGGCCACAAAACTCAGGCGATGGGCGGCTGGTTTCCCGGTTTGGGCCTCAAAACTGGGGGTCGGACTTGAAGGCCTGGTTTCCCGGTTTCGGCCACCAAACCGGGGGGCAGTGTCCGGGAAAAGGACAAGCAGAGCGGTGGCGGCACGTGGCGGCAATCGGTGAGGTTGCGTCGAGGCAACACTACCAGTTGTGCGGGCGTAGCCGTCGGATCAGCATCATCTTCGGGTTGGTCCAGGATAGCCTTAGGGTTTGGCTGGGTCGCTCTGTAAATACTTAGAGGTAGAGTGGGAATTAGAATTAGGATAAGTAGGGGGAGACACCCCACCTCCAAATTATCTCAGTCATTTGCTCTTTTGCTTCTAGGGTTTCCTGCTCTCCCTATTCCGTGCTGTAGCAAACTAAGATCCACAGAGAAGACAATCATACCTTTGTGCCCATGAGATTTTGAGGAAGTGAGACCGTAATCTCACTATTGTAGCGTGTGGTAGCCACAGGTTGCAAATTCGTGGTTGTGATTCGCGTTTTGTTCGTGTTCTTCGCGGGTTGCTTTCTCCACATTTTTTCTCGGTGATCGATCTCTCTACTCGGTGCGTCTTTTGTGAATCCGTTTGAACTGAGTTGTTCTAGATCGTGAGGCACTTCTTTCCACCGAAGGAAATCACTTCTAACCTCACGAGCTAGTAGATCGGTCGATTTTTGTTTCAGATCGGTTTTTGCTCCCTTAGCCCCGAATTCTTCCAATTGACCGATTTGGAGTTAGGTTCGAGCCATGATCCTTTTGGGATAGCTCACTAACTTCCTTGGAACTCCTCATACCAAGTCTAAGCCTCAGTGCTTTTGATTCGGAGGAGATCGGGTTGAATTCGTGGAAGAACTGTGCTGCTTCGGGACCATCGGACGCTCTGTTCGTGAGCATCGGACGCTGAGTTCATACCATCACAAGCGTCCGTTGCCACGTGTCGTCTGATAGTGCGTTTAAAGGAGCATCAGACGCTGTCCATCGGAGCGTTCGTTGCCATCGGACGCGCCGAGGTCTAGCATCAGACGCTAGGGTTTCACTGTAGTAGCGTCCGATGCCAGTCCAGTAAGGTTCCAGTAAGGGTCATTTTGCATCAGACGCTTTCGGTGCCTGACCATCGGACGCTGCCAGCATCCGATGCTATGTTTTCTGTGTTTGTTTCGTCTGCGGTTCGTTCGTCCGTTGTCGGTTTTGATTTTTGGCTTTTGCGTTGGGTTTCCAAAGTCGTGTAGTGTCTCGCTGTGCTTCTTGGAAGCATCCACCCTACCTCTAGGGTCATGGACACTTGCGAGCTCTAGGTTTGCTCTTGGAGTTGATTCTCGGGACGGTGGCAACAAGTTTCTGAAAAGAAATTGAAGCTCCCATTCACCCCCATCTGGTCGCTTCTGGTACACTTCCGATCCTTCACCTCCCTCACGCCGGCTGGGCGCGCCCTCGGCCTCCTCACCACCGTCTGTGTTCCGCGCTGGCCGTACGTCATCCTCGCCGCCATCGTCGAGCCGCCTTCCTCGCTGCCGTTGAGCACCTCCACGCCGTCGTCGAGCTCGTCCTCCGCCGCCGTCGAGCAGATGTGTGTGTATGCTGTGTGCGTGGTGTGCGTCTATGTGTGGTGTGTGTGCAGTGTGTATGAGTGTAAAAAAGAAATGAAAAGTTAAATAGAAAATAGTAATATATAGAACAAAGAAAATTGAAATATATATAAAATAAATATATATATTTAGAAAATGACCGTGATCTATCTATAATGAATATAAATAGATATATATTTATCGATAATGAATATGATCATATTCATTATCTATAAATACTATCTATTTCTATTTATATTCTTTCTTTATATATATTATATATTGTATATCAATTTTCCTTTTTCTATATATATTCTTTTCTATTTAACTTTTTCATTTCTTTTTTTTATAGAACGAGATATACAGATAATGAATATGAATAGATATATTTATAGAAAAGGAAAATCATATCTAGTTTTTTTCACCAACCAAATATATGTTCACACCTAGATAAAAAGTGTGACCGTCGCGTCGACCTGTAATCATGGTGACCCGCTCCACGACCTCGCCCGTCGTCCACTGTCATCCGCACCGTCGTCATTCTCACTGCAATTCGCTGTCGTTCCGTCTACGGTGTGTAAATCACGTGATAAGGATATTTTTAAATATGTATTTACTCTTAGAAATATGTGTTCATAGAAAATCATGTGTCATATTGAAATGCCATAGAAAATTACTTGGATATGTTTAAACATGTATTTACACTTAGGCCCATTTAGATGCTTGGAATTGAATTCATTTTGTATATTGTATATTAAGTCAATATTTTGATAGATATGCTTCTTCATGTAATTTTTAATGTTGAATTGCCTCTTTATGAATATATATTATTTTTAATGTTGGCGATTACATGTCACCTAAAACCCGAACCCAAAACCCCAAACCCTCCCCTAACCCCAAACCCCCTAAACCCTAAAAACTCCAAACCCGAAACCCTAAAACCCCGAACCCCAACCCCAATCCCAAACCCCAAACCCCCCAAACCCAAAACCCAAAAAAACCCCAACCCTAAACCCCTAAACCCTAAAAACCCCTAAACCCTAAACCCAAAACCCTAAAAACCTCTGAACCTCTAAACCCCAAACCCTAAACCTAACCCCTCAACCCCTAAACCCCGACACCCTAACCTAAACCCCTAAACCCCAAACTAAACCCTAACCCCTAAACACCCCAAACCCCTAAACCCTAGAACCCGAATATAATGTTATTTTTTAGGGTTTCGATTTGGTTTTCACATACATACATGTATAAAGGTCTCTAAGTTTTGTCCATGTGGGATATATATTTTTATATTCATAAAATGGACGACCCAAGATGAAGAACCGCCTCTAAGTGTTCGATGTGTATATATATTTTAATATTCATAGAAATGGCCGACCCAAATGAGAACATGGAGGAAATGATGAATATCATCGCTGGCGGCGATGATGGGAGTCAATACTTATTGAATTACGAAGACATGACCATGCATGATGAAAATCCCCCTGAACAACAAGTTGAGATGCAAGAAGGCAATAAAGGCAAGGTATACATACAATATGTCGTGTTAGTGTTGATGGTCCTTAAACACCTATTTTACCATCAACATTTGACCCTAAAATCCACCAAAAAGGCATGAAATGTAGCCAAATAGGTTTCAAACTAACCAAATTCCACATGTCCATAGAATTTTATTTGAATGCAGGATTTGAACCAAATTTGGACATATGGACCCACCAGAGGCCAAGCCCACTCAGCAGGACCCAAATGGGCCTAAGGGGGGTGGCGCCCGCCTCCTCTAAGTGGCGCCCGCCACTTGGTGCGGACACATGAGTCTCTGAGTGATGAGTGATTGTCAACGGGTTTGATCGCATGTTCTTTGGCTTGTGTTGTGCAGGTGTCGAGCACGGAGACAGTGATCGAGGGCAAGGTGAAGGTCAAGTAGAGACGTGCCGTGCCGATGGACCAGGAGTGGTGAAGGGCGGACGTGAGGCTTGGACTGAGGGACCGGTGGCCTGAGGATCAGCTGTGGTGGCTGACAGCCTGGGATAGCGACGAGCGAAGACTTGCAGGGCACGGTGTTGCTCGGGTCGAGGACCTGGGGACACGTGTCGGTGGACGGGGTGCACGGGCGGTGCATCCCCTCTACAGCTCTGGTTTGGTGGTTCAGCCAGAGAAAAACCACCGGGTGGACGGTTTCCAAGTTTGGGCCACAAAACTCGGGAGGACGGTTTCCAGGTTTGGGCCACAAAACCTGGGTGTTGCGGGTTTGCCGAGGTTGGGCCTCAAAACTCGGGCTGAGGATGGTTTCCAGGTTATGGGCCTCAAAACCTGGGCGCTGGCGGGTTTCCTGGTTTCGGCCACAAAACCAGGGGATGGACTTGGAGGCTGGTTTCCCGGTTTGGGCCCCAAAACCGGGGGATGGCGTGAAAAGCCTGGTTTCTCGGTTTCGGCCACAAAACTGGGGGTGCAGAGCGAGGGCGGCACGTGGCGGCAATCGGGAGGTCGCGTCGAGGCGACGCTACGAGTTGTGCAGGCGTGGCCGTCGGATCACAACTATGTTCGAGTTGGTCCAGAATAACCCTTGGGTTTAGCTGGTTCGCTCTGTAATTAGTTAGGGGTAGAGTGGGAATTAGGATTAGTTAGAATTAGGATAAGTAGGGGGAGACACCCACCTCCCCATCTATCTCAGTCATTTGCTCTTTTGCTTCTAGGTTTTCCTGCTCTCCCACATCCCTGCTGTAGCAAACTGAGATGCACAGAGAAGACAATCATACCTCTGTGCCCGTGAGATTTTGAGGAAGTGAGACCGTAATCTCACTATTGTAGCGTGTGGTAGCCACACGGTTGCAAAATCATGGTTGTAATTCGCGTTTTGTTCGTGTTCTTTGCGGGTTGCTTTTCTCCATGTTTTTCCCATCTATCGATCTCTTTTTTCGGAGTGTTTCTTGCAAATCCATTTGAACCAAGATGTTCTAGATCACGAGGCACTTCTTACCATCGAAGGAATTCACCTCTAACCTCACGAGCTAGTAGATCGGTTGATTTTCATTTCGGGTCAAGTTTTTCTCCCTTCCCCGAATTTCTTCGATTCGTCGATTTGGAGATAGGTTCGAGACATGATCTCTTAGAGATAGCTCACTATCCTCCTTGTGACTCCTCTCACCAAGTTTGATCCCTAGAGGATTTGTGTTGGGTGAGTTTGAGTCGAATCAGTGGACGAACTGCTGCTCAGTCTCGGGGTGACCGGACGCTGTCTTCGGGATGACCAGACGCTAGGGTTCAGGGTTCGGTCGTTGAATGAGTTCTTCGTTCTTTTCTGTGACTTGACCGGATGCTGGCTTCAGGGTGCGACCGGACGTGCCTCCTTCACTGTTCATTCGGTTTTGACCTTTGTGACCGGACGCTCGGCCTCTGACCGGACGCTCCCCTGCAGTGAGTCCGGCCAGGAACAGAGAGCTTCCAAAGTCGATTTTAACCGACCGGACGCGTCCGGTGCCTGTTGACCGGACGCTCCAGTGAGTCCAGTCAGTGCTGTTTCGCGCTATTTCGTCCGCAGTTTGACTGTTCGACTTCAGATTTGGTTTTGGGTTTTTGCGTTGGATTTCTGACTTCATGCTCTACTGAAATCGGGCTTCTCGCTTTACAAAATAGCCTGAATCCCCCTCGCGTTGCTCGGGGGTGGTTGAGGTTACCCAAAGCCCATCTAGTCACTAGTTGACTTGCGTGAACTTGGGTAAGGAAGTTTTTTGTGGTGTCCCGCTGTGTTCCTAGGGAACATCCACCCATTCTCTTGGGTCGTGGACATCACACTCATCGGTTTTGCTTTTGGGGTTGATTCTCGGGACAGTAGTAACAAGTTTCCGAAAGGAATTTTTGTAGCTCCCATTCACCCCCCTCTGGTCGCTTTCTGGTAGCACTCTCGGTCTTTCAATTGGTATCGGAGCGGGTTAAGGATCTTCCACCTTAGCCGGTTCCAGATCCACCGAAGGCGACATGGATCACAGCGTGGGCAAACCGCCATTTTACGATGGGACGAACTGAGAACACAAGGTTGATATGTGCCCTTGTGGTTCCCTTCCTGAGTGATGAGTGACCGATCAACCGGCAACATGTCTCTTGGCTGTGTTGATGTGCAGGTGCGGAGCTCGGAGACAGTGGTCTAAGGTGAGGTGAAGGTCAAGCGGGGATGTGTCGTGCTGACGGACCGGGAGCGGTGAAGGGCGAACGTGGAGCTTGGACTGACGGACCGGGAGACCTGAGGACCAGCTGTGGTAGCTGGCACATGGCGTCGACAAGCAAGAAGACATGGGGATGTGCGGTGCATCGGCCGAGTCGGGAGGAAGGTGATGGCGTCGTGACACTTGGCTGGAGGCCGAGAAGGATGGCGAATGCACTGTGCCCGCGTGGAGGCTGGACATGCTCCGGCATCGGTGCTGGACCTCGGGGTGTGCGAACCACATCCCGTCTACGGCACGGGTTCGGTAGCTGAGCCTCAAAAAGCTACCATCGACGGTTTCCGAGTTTGGGCCACAAACTCGGGGGTGGACGGTTTTCCAGGTTTGGGCCTCAAAACCTGGGCACGCGGGTTTTCATGAGTTTGGGCCGCAAAACTCAGCCGGAGGACAGGTTTCCCGGTTTCGGCCTCAAAACCGGGGGATGGCCCAGGTTTCCCGGTTTCGGCCTCAAAACAGGGGGATGGTCCGCAAAAAGGATGATCGATGCGTGGCGGCGTGGAGAGGCTGGCGCGGCGGCGCAGCTATCCGCGAGGAAGGCGCGGTGGTCGACAGGGCGGCACGTGGCGGCATCCTGAGGCTTGCGTCGAGGCGAAGCTAAGGGTGAGGAAGGCGTGTGGCCGTCGGATCGCCTCCAAGCAGAGTTGGACCGGGATACCCCTAGGGTTGGCCGATTCGCTCAGTTATCCTAGGATTAGAAGGGGATTATTGTTTAGGCTATCAATAAGAGAGGCACCCCTCCTCTCCTCTTATCCTTGTAGTCATTAGCTCTAAGCACTTCCTCTCTCTCTCCTTAGCCCCCGCTTAGGGTTCTAATCATACCTAGCTGTAGAGGATCCCCAGAACAATCAATCATGTCTCTGTGTTTTGGGAAGTTGAGGAAGTGAGGCCGTAACCTCACGATTGTAGCGTGTGTTCGCCACACGGTTGCAATTTCATGTTTGTGATTCGTGTTTTGTTGTGTTCTTCGCGGATTGCTTTTGGTCACGATTTTCTCTTCGCTTGATCTCTTTGCTTGGGACGTCGTTTGCAAATCCACTTGAACCAAGTTGTTCTAGATCGTGAGGCAATTCTTTCCTCCAAAAGAATTCATCTCAAACCTCACGGTCTAGGAGATCGAGCGATTTTCGTTTCGGATCGAGTTCTTGCTTCCTTGCCCCGAAATCCTTTTGATTCATCGATTTGGAGATAGGATCGAGCCATGATCTCTTAGAGATAGCTCACAATACTCCTTGTGACTCTTCTCTCCAAGTTTGATCCCTAGAGGATTTGTTTCGAGAGAGATCGAGTCGAATCGGTGGACGAACGGAGCAGTTTCGGGGTGACCGGACGCTGTCTGCTCATCGATCGGACGCGTCCGGTGATCGAATCCTCGCGTGAGTTTCTGTGTGTTGACCGGACGCTCCTGACCGGACGCTGGAGTTTTGGACTGACCGGACGCGCAGATTCTACTGTTCATCTGTCTTGTTTTGAGTGACCGGACGCTCGTCATCTGACCGGACGCTCAGACACCGTGAGTCCGGTCAGAAACAGAGAGCTCCCAAACATGGTTTTGTGTGACCGGACGCGTCCGGTGCTGAGTGACCGGACGCACCAGTGAGTCCGGTCAGTACAGTTTTGCGCTGTTTCATCCGCATTTCGTTCGTCATTGTCGGTTTTGGTTTCCGGCTTTTGCGTTGGGTTTTAGAGTCGTGTAGTGTCCCGCTGTGCTTCTTGGAGGCATCCACCCTACATCTAGGGTCGTGGACATTATTCGAGCTCTAGGCTTGCTTTTGGGGTGACCTCTGGGACAGCGGCTAAAAGTTTCTGAGAAGAAATTTTAAGCTCCCATTCACCCCCCCCCTCTGGTCGCTTATCCGGTCCTTCAATTGGTATCGGAGCCGGTTAAGGATCTCTTCTACCTTAATCGGTTTTCGGATCCTAGGAGCGACATGGATCGAGGGAATGGCAAGGCTCCCTACTTCGATGGGACGAACTATCCCTATTGGAAGATTCGGATGCGTGCTTATCTCAACAGCATCGGGTCTTCTGTTTGGGAGATATGCGAGGATGCCGATTATGTGGTTCTTGCGGCTCGAGTTGGTCAGCACCAGATTGACCAACACGAGGCCAACTCTAAGGCTCGTAACGCGCTTTTGGCCAATCTCTCTCTTCCTGAGTTTGAGCGTGTCTCTGAGCTTGAGACGGCATGAGAGATCTGGGTGAAGCTTCAGAGCTATCACGAGGGGACCGCTCAGGTCAATACCAGACTCTTCGAGACGTACAAGCGAGAGTACGAGAACTTTGTTCAGTTGGAAGGAGAGACGATTGACGCTATGTTCGCTCGTTTCCAAACGATTGTGAATAAGATGCGAGCCAATCGGGCCAACCTACCCTATGACGATCATGAGAGGGCACTCAAGTTGCTATACGCCCTGGATCGGAGGGTATGGGAGGTGAAGGTGTCGACCATCATTGAGTCCGCTTCTTACGACACCCTCACCGTGGACGAGCTATTCAGCAAGCTCAAGTCCACCGAGATCGATCACTTGACTCAGGCCAAGCTGAAGAACCCATCTTCACATTCCATGGCTTTGGTCTCAGGCAAGGGTGGATCGACTCTTTCCGCTGACGCTTCACCACCTCTCTTTGCTTTGTCTTCTTTGCTTTCAGTGACTGAGGAGCAGGTGGAGGCGTTGGACGATGACGAGCTCGCCCTCATCATCACCCGGTTCTCGCGGTTTCACAACAACCGCTTGAATCGCCGGCGTGGTGGCGCACGTGAGGGCTGCTACGGATGTGGAGATCCGGATCACTTCGTCGCAAACTGCCCCAAGCGCGACAAGACCTTCCCCGGCAAGAACCGCAACTCCAGGCGCAAGGGCAAGCCTGAGAACAAGACTGGGAAGAACAAGAAGAAGGGCGGTTACCGCCGGGAGGACATGGAGAAAGCCTTCGACGCCAGCAAGCGTGCCTTCCTCGCCACCCTCAGCGACGGCGAGAAGTCCTCCGACGGTGACTCCAGTGACGACGGGTCCGAGCACAAGACTGAAGGACACTTCACCGGACTCTGCTTCTTCGGCAAATCCTCCAAGAATCTATGCACCATGGCCCTGGATGGAGAGGACTGCGAACACCAGAACAAGGATGACCGCACCGACGACGACGACGACGACGCTTCTGAGGTATCATCCTCTTCTCTTATCGAGCGTCTTACCGGTGAGCGTGATTCCCTTGTTGAGATAGTCCTAGGTCAGGATAAGAACCTCAAGCGAGCTATCCGAGAGCGCAATGAGTTTAAGGCTAAGATGAATGAGGCGCTTAAGGAGCTCGAGTTTGCTAAGTCTGAGGTGAAGGTGTCCGAAGAGGAGGAGTGTGAGGAATGCACTATGCATATGACTAACTTTGCCACCCTGCAAACCAAGTATGCCTCTTTGATCGAGGTGTATGATGAGCTGAAGAGTAGGCTAGACTTGGTGGGTGATTGCAAAGAGTGTCCCTCTTTGAAGAAGGAGCTTGAGGAGGTGAAGGCTAGACCTTCTTGGGGTGTGTGCGAGCTTTGCCCAAGCTTGCAAACTGAGTTGGCAGAAGTTAATGCCAAGCTTGCTGAAGCCATGAAGGCCAGCTCAGTTAGCACCTTGTCCGATCAGTGTGAGCGATGCGTGGGGATGGAGCTTGAGATTGCCAACTGTCGGCATGCCAGGATGCAAACCGAGGAGGAAGACACATACCTTCGGTCCATTCTGAGTTGGGTGTCATGCAGTGAGCCACAGTTGGGCATTATGATCAGTCAGTTCAAGAGGGGAACCGACTGCTCGGGAGTAGGCTTTGAGTCAGGTGGGAAGAGAGCTAGCACTTTTGGGAAGATTGGTGAGTTTAGTGGAGTGAACCCTAGTGATAAACCATCCACTATCCCTAAGCTTATCAAGATCACCCCACCTGAGCCTCCCAAGCCTATCACCAAGGATGGCATCCTTGATGAACCTCCCAAGGCTCCACCTCGCAAGCAAGTGTGGGTTCCCAAACCTAACCATCTTAGGAACACATTTGACACCCTTCCTAACATCTCTAGTGATCCCCTTCCGAAGGGCAAGCAGCCGGCCAGGATGAACAACCCTCGCAACCTTAGAAACCAACAACCCAAGAGAGTGGTGTGGTTTGAGTGCGAGTACTATCACCGTGAGGGTCATCTAGCTGAGTTTTGCTTTTGGAGGAAGAGAGACGCTAGGAAGGAGTTGGAGCTGAACAACCAGGCCAGGCACCACCCTCTCCACGATGTGCAAGGTCGGGGAGTTCAGAGGCAGGGCGCTAGGCCTGGAGGTGCACCCCCTCAGGCGGCTAGGCCCCAGGCAGCTAGACCACAGGGTGGTGGTCGTGCCCGTCGCGGTTCTGGTCGTCCTCAATACGATCTGGAGCCGAGTGTAAGAGGCTTTGCTGCTCAGTCCCATAGCGGACCACCTTATCAGCATGGTGGTGATCGCTTTGCAAGATGGGACATGGTAGGTTTGTATGTTTGGTTCGTCATAGCCGGCGGACCACCCTTTCAGGTTGGTGGTGATCGCTATCCACCCATGGGTCGAGGACAGTTTGGTGTTGCTACTAACACTTTTTCTGGGCCTATGACACAACACTGGTATCCTTCTCAGTATACTAACCCCAGTGTTGTGCCATATGCTCTCACTTCCTGCCTTTCTATTGATGCAGGAACTTCGGTTGGAGAACATGTGGCTCATGGATTCCGGGTGTTCGCGCCACATGACCGGAAGAAGGAATGGTTCTCCAGCCTTAGCCTCGTGATGCACAAGGAATACATCACTTTCGGGGATATAGTAGAGGTAAGGTTGTTTCTCATGGATATCCGGCTCAATGAGAACTTTGTACTCAAGGATGTTGCTTTCGTTTCAAATTTGCATTTCAATTTGCTTTCTGTTTCGCGCACTTCTTGAGGATGATGTGAAGTGCGCTTTAAAAGGGTTTGAGTCGTGTCTTAGACCCTCGGGGAGATCTTATTTGTTGGATGTCCCTTTGGCCGTGTTTTCAGAGCCGATTTTTCTCATTCTTTCGGCTCTGCTAGATGTTTGATGGCTGGTCCTTCTTCTGATTTGTGGAAGTGGCGTAGGAGGCTCGGTCACTGAGTTTTGACTTGCTTGCAAGACTTAGCTCACTTGGCCTAATCCAAGGATTGCCCAAGCTTAAGTTTCAGAAGGACCTTGTTTGCCATCCCTGTCGTCATGGGAAGATGGTTGCTGCTTCTCACCCACCTGTTAATCAGGTGATGACCAAGCGACCCGGCGAGCTCTTACACATGGACACAGTTGGTGCAGCTCGGGTTTGCTCAGCGGGTGGGAAGTGGTACGTTCTAGTGATCGTTGACGATTTTTCGAGGTACTCTTGGGTTATTTTCAGGAGGGTAAGGATGAAGCTTTTTCTTTTGCTCGTGACTTGATTTTGAGGTTGAAAACTGAGTTTCCCCCTGATTCCATTAGAGCTATTCGCAGTGACAATGGTACTGAATTTGATAACTCTCAGTTTGCCTCTTTCTGTTCTTCAAATGGAATCGAGCATCAGTTTTCTTCTCCTTATGTTCCCCAGCAAAACAGTGTTGTTGAACGCAAGAACCGGACCCTTGTTGAGATGGCCAGGACGATGCTCGATGAGCATAGGACTCCTAGGCGTTTTTGGGCCAAGGCGATCAACACCGCTTGCCATGTTTCGAATCGCATCTTCCTTCGGGCCTTCATGAAGAAGACTTCTTATGAGTTGCGATTTGGGCGTGTACCCAAGGTGTCTCATTTTTCGGTGTTTGGGTGGAAGTGCTTTATCCTGAAGCAAGGCAATTTGGATAAATTTGAATCTCGCTCCGCTGATGGCGTGTTTCTTGGTTACGCTTCACATTCGCGCGCTTATCGAGTTCTTAACCTTGAAACTAACCGTATAGTGGAGACCTGCGAGGTCACATTCGATGAGACTATGCCTTGTGTTTCTTCTGCTTTTGATGTTGCAGGAGAACAGGAGCTGGGAGAGACCATCTTTGTGGAGGAGGAGCAGGAGAATGTGGATTGGGGTGATCCCGAGCCAACTCCACTGGCTGCCCCCGTCGACCCTGCGACGATCACTTCAGCTCGAGGACCCGATCCCACTACTTCTTCTTCTTGGGGTCCTCTGGAGCCTCCTCCCCAGCATGCACCGACTGCACCAGGGGAAGCGACGGCATCTGGCGAGGGGGAGACGACTTCGGCGAGACAAGCACCCCGAAGCATTCAACAAGTTCACCCCCCGCAGCAGATGATAGGCGGCATCGACCAGCGAGTCACGCGGTCGCGAGCGTATGAAATCTCACTTTGCTCATTCTGCATTTGTTGCTTCTTTTGAGCCCAAGATGTTGGACACGCACTTTCTGAGCTAACTGGTCAATGCCATGCATGAGGAGCTAGAAAACTTTGAGCGAAACCGAGTCTGGACCCTAGTTCCACCTCCACCAAAATGCCACCCTATAGGTACCAAATGGGTTTTCAAGAACAAAGAGGGTGAGGATGGGATGGTAGTGAGGAACAAGGCTAGGCTAGTAGCCCCAGGGTTTTTGCCAAAAGAGGGGATAGACTATGAGGAAACCTTTGCCCCTGTAGCCCGTTTAGAAGCCATTAGAATCCTTCTAACCTTTGCTGCTTCGAAGGGTTTTAAGCTTTATCAATGGATGTTAGAGTGCTTTTCTGAATGGGTATATAGAGGAAGAGGTTTATGTTAGGCAACCCCAGGTTTCGAGGATCCCAAGTTTCCAAACCATGTTTATAAACTTTCAAAAGCTTGTATGGTTTGAAACAAGCCCCGAGAGCGTGGTATGATCGTTTGAAAACCTTCCTTACTCTCAAGGGTTTTAAAATGGGACGGTTGATAGGACTTTGTTTCTCCTCAAGTAAGGCAATGATACCCTGATAGTCCAGATTTACGTGGATGACATCATCTTTGGTGGCCTCTTCTCATGCGCTTGTTGCCAAGTTTGCAGATACAATGAGCAAGGAGTTTGAGATGAGTAGATGGGTGAGTTGACTTTCTTCCTCGGGTTGCAAATTAAGCAAAACCCGAGATGGGACGTTCGTGCATCAAGGTAAGTACACAAAGGACATCCTGAAGAGTTCGACATGGGCGAGGCCAAGCCTCTCACGACGCCCATGCGACGACTGCGGCGATTCCCGGACAAGACGGAGAGCCGGTTGACCAGAAGGAGTACAAGAGCATGATTGCTCGCTCCTGTACCTGACGGCAATGAGGCCAGATATACAGTTCGCTGTGTGTCTTTGCGCTCGTTTTCAGGCGTCCCCTCGACTTCTTCCCACAAGCAAGCGGTCAAGCGTATCATGAGTATCTTCGATACACTCCTGATTTTGGACTTGGTATTCCTCTTCTTTCGAACCTCTCGCTTTGTGGTTATTCCGATGCGGACTTTGTGCCGGCTGTCGGCTTGAGCGCAAGTCTACTTCTGGGACTTGTCAGTTTCTTGGCTCTCCTTGGTTTTGTGGTCTTCCCGTAACAGTCGAACGTAGCCCAGTCTACTACAGAAGCCGAGTACGTTGCCGCTGCCTCTTGTGCTTCGCAGCTTTTATGGATGGTTGCTACATTGCGTGATTTTTGGTCTAGATTTCAGTCGGGTCCTTTGCTTTGCGATAGCACCTCTGCCATTAGTGTAGCAAGAACCCAGTGCTTCATTCCAAGACCAAACACATCGATGTTCGCTTTCACTTTCTTCGTGATCACTACGAGAAAGGCGACATTGATCTTAGGCATGTAGACACCCATAACCAGGTTGCGGATATCTTCACCAAGCCTTTGGATCTCTCAACTTTTTCTAGGTTGAGAGGTGAGCTTGGTGGTGTTTCCCCTTTTAGATGGGAAGCATGTTGTTCATGTACTATAGACTGACTCTTTTTGTTTTGGGCTTGAGTCTTTTTAAGTTGTCTTTAGCTCCGATTCTGACTTCGTCATGTATTCATCTTGCATTTCGAGCTTCATGTCTATATTCTTGAGAATGAATCTATGCTCTGTTTAGTGTATGCTTCGATGATATATGATGATGCTTGTAGCTTAGGCTCTCTTTTGATCACTGATGCATGTTGTGAGCTAGCTATTTTTAGAATGATTAACATGCTAAATAAACTTAAAATTTGATACATGTTCACCATTGAGATTGGCAACTAGCATGTATAGGATGTGTTGAGGTCACTTGAGCTATTTCGTATATGCTAGGTTGCTATGTCTCTAGTCTCTGAGGTCATTCACTTGCTTGGTTTGATCATATTCTGCTTAAAATGACCAAGTTGTAGTGAATTGAAAAGATCGAGATGGGATTGCTTTGTCAGCACATCACGGTATCGAGACTGTTTCTCATTTCACTTTGAGTTAAACTTGAGCCGTGTAGTGTAAGAACCGAAACCGATGCTTTAAGCTTCTGATTGCATATGCATAGGCTTAGCACGGTTGAACAGTTAGGCCAATGACAAGCTTTCAACCTCTCGCAATCACATGCTGTTTTTAAACTGTGTTGATAACCGCTGCAAATTCCCGATAAAAACTGAAAACACAAGTCTATGTTTCATTCTATAGCATGATGATTGAACTTTGCTAGGGGTAGTTCACCTTGTATACATGTTTTTAGCACTTGTTTGACTTCCTGTCTATACATGTCTAGTGCTATTTTAATGGTGGACCTCCTTTCCGAATGGCTTAAATCTGCTCACTTGGCTTATGCTTTCATATTTTGTAATTGGTGATCAGTTTGAGCCTTTGCTAGCACTTGTGTATGTTGTTGTGGAGTCGGATCAGCACTTTTTAGAGCATTTATTCACTCTTTCGAGTATATACCTGAAGCTGCTAGCAGCTTTTTTGACTCTTTGCATGGGCTTTGACTCCGATAGGCATGGCCTAGCTCCGTTTGACTTACTTAAGCTTCCTTCCGTGTCTTTTGATTGCAAATTGCCCCCAAGGGGGAGAAAGGAGGAGATTCTGAGTTTTGGTGACAATTTGCCAATTTTGCTTCTTTTGTTGAGGGGGAGTCCTTGAGTAAGGGGGTGAGTTCTTCTGCCTATTCTGGGTTGTTTTAAGCATGTTTTTCTATTGGTATCGATCTTTAGCTAGTTGTGTCGAGCCTCTGTGCCTCTGTCTTGAGGGACTAGCTGTGTTCATCTTTTTTCGATGATTCTTGATTGGTATTGTGCCTACTGCTGGTTGTGTTGAGCCTCTGTGCCTCTATCTTGAGGGACTAGCAGTAGTTGTTTCTTATGCGCTGTTTCAGCCTCAGTTGGTATCGAGCTTTCAGCTAGTGGTGTTGAACCCTTTCTGCCTCTTCTTGGGACTAGCTTGTCTTTGACTTGGTTGCGTCGAGCCGTTGCCCATGTCTTTGGGAACCAAGTCTTGTGCTCTGATCTTGATCGGGTTTTGCTCCTTGATGAGTTGTTGCTCCGATTTCTTGCTTGGTTGTGTCGAACCGTTGCCCATGTCTTTGGGGACCAAGCATTGCTTATCTTGAGATGGTCTTCTTCGGCCTTTTCTTTGGTTTTTGGACATCTCGAGTGAGTTTTCTCCTTCTATCTAATTCTGCTTTTTTTATTTGGTTACGGTTACTATGGGTTGACGATGCACTCATCAAGGGGGAGATTGAGAACACAAGGTTGATATGTGCCCTTGTGGTTCCCTTCCTGAGTGATGAGTGATCGATCAACCGGCAACATGTCTCTTGGCTGTGTTGATGTGCAGGTGCGGAGCTCGGAGACAGTGGTCTAAGGTGAGGTGAAGGTCAAGCGGGGACGTGTCGTGCCGATGGACCGGGAGCGGTGAAGGGCGAACGTGGAGCTTGGACTGACGGACCGGGAGACCTGAGGACCAGCTGTGGTAGCTGGCACATGGCGTCGACAAGCAAGAAGACATGGGGATGTGCGGTGCATCGGCCGAGTCGGGAGGAAGGTGATGGCGTCGTGACACTTGGCTGGAGGCCGAGAAGGATGGCGAATGCACTGTGCCCGGCGTGGAGGCTGGACATGCTCCGGCATCGGTGCTGGACCTCGGGGTGTGCGAACCACATCCCGTCTATGGCGCGGGTTCGGTAGCTGAGCCTCAAAAAGCTACCATCGACGGTTTCCGAGTTTGGGCCACAAAACTCGGGGGTGGACGGTTTCCAGGTTTGGGCCTCAAAACCTGGGCACGCGGGTTTTCCTGAGTTTGGGCCGCAAAACTCAGCCGGAGGACAGGTTTCCCGGTTTCGGCCTCAAAACCGGGGGATGGCCCAGGTTTCCCGGTTTCGGCCTCAAAACCGGGGGATGGTCCGCAAAAAGGACGGTCGACGCGTGGCGGCGTGGAGAGGCTGGCGCGGCAACGCACCTATCCGCGAGGAAGGTGCGGTGGTCGACAGGGCGGCACGTGGCGGCATCCTGAGGCTTGCGTCGAGGTGAAGCTAAGGGTGAGGAAGGCGCGTGGCCGTCGGATCGCCTCCAAGCAGAGTTGGACCGGGATACCCCTAGGGTTGGCCGATTCGCTCAGTTATCCTAGGATTAGAAGGGGATTATTGTTTAGGTTATAAATAAGAGAGGCACCCCTCCTCTCCTCTTATCCTTGCAGTCATTAGCTCTAAGCACTTCCTCTCTCTCTCCTTAGCCCCCGCTTAGGGTTCTAATCATACCTAGCTGTAGAGGATCCCCAGAACAATCAATCATGTCTGTGTTTTGGGAAGTTGAGGAAGTGAGGCCGTAACCTCATGATTGTAGCGTGTGTTCGCCACACGGTTGCAATTTCATGTTTGTGATTCGCGTTTTGTTGTGTTCTTCGCGGATTGCTTTTGGTCACGATTTTCTCTTCGCTTGATCTCTTTGCTTGGTACGTCGTTTGCAAATCCACTTGAACCAAGTTGTTCTAGATCATGAGGCAATTCTTTCCTCCAAAAGAATTCATCTCAAACCTCACGGTCTAGGAGATCGAGCGATTTTCGTTTCGGATCGAGTTCTTGCTTCCTTGCCCCGAAATCCTATTGATTCATCAATTGGAGATAGGATCGAGAGCCATGATCTCTTAGAGATAGCTCACTAACTCCTTGTGACTCTTCTCAAGTTTGATCCCTAGAGGATTTGTTCGAGAGAGATCGAGTCGAATCGGTGGACGAACGGAAGCAGTTTCGGGGTGACCGGACGCTGTCTGCTCATCGATCGGACGCGTCCGGTGATCGAATCCTCGTGTGAGTTTCTGTGTGTTGACCGGACGCTCCTGACCGGACGCTAGAGTTGGACTGACCGGACGCGCAGATTCTACTGTTCATCTCTTGTTTTGAGTGACCGGACGCTCGTCATCTGACCGGACGCTCAGACACCGTGAGTCCGGTCAGAAACAGAGAGCTCCCAAACTTGGTTTTGTGTGACCGGACGCGTCCGGTGCTGAGTGACCGGACGCACCAGTGAGTCCGGTCAATATAGTTTTGCACTGTTTCGTCCGCAGTTCGTTCGTTCGTTGTCGGTTTTGGTTTCCGGCTTTTGCGTTGGGTTTCTAGAGTCGTGTAGTGTCCCGCTGTGCTTCTTGGAGGCATCCACCCTACATCTAGGGTCGTGGACATTATTCGAGCTCTAGGCTTGCTTTCGGAGTGACCTCTGGGACAGCGGCTAAAAGTTTCTGAGAAGAAATTTTAAGCTCCCATTCACCCCCCCTCTGGTTGCTTAACCGGTCCTTCACGAACTATGCGTATTGGAAGATACGCATGTCGGCCTATCTCCAGAGCATGAGCTCTTCTATTTGGGAGATTTGCAACAAGGCCGATTACGTTGTGTGAAGGACCGACCGAAATAAGCACCAGAGGGGGGGGTGAATGGGAGCTTAAAATTTTCTTCTCGAAACCTTTAGCCACTGTCCCAAGTGTCACTCAGAGGCAAGCCTAGAGCTCATATAATGTCCATGACCCTAAATGTAGGGTGGATGCTTCCAAGAAGCACAGCGAGACACTACACAACTCTAGAAACCCAACGCAAAAGCCGGAAACCAAACCGAAAACGAACGAACAAACGCGAACGAAACAGCGCGAAATCAGCAGCATCGGACGCTGACCTGCGTCCGATGTCCAGCCATCGGACGCGTCCGATGCAAAACGAGTTGATCTGGAAACTTACTGCATACTCATCGGACGCTGTGAACAGTGATGGTCCAGCGTCCGATGCTTTGGCCCCGGCACGTCCGATGACCAACGAACGCGTCCGATGCCTAGCGTCCGATGCCAACTCAAACGCAACAAAAATGACACGTGTCACCGGAGCGTCCGATGCCTAGAACTGTAGCGTCCGATGCTCATGTGTTGAGCGTCCGATGCCCCCGAAATCAGCACAGTTCTTCGGTGATTCAACCCGATCTCCTCCGAATCAAAAGCACTAGGGCTAGGATTCGATCTGAGGGGTCACAAGGATGTTAGTGAGCTACTCCTAAGAGATCATGGCTCGAACCTAACTCCAAATCGGTGAATCACAAGATTTTGAGGCAAGGGAGCAAGAACGCGATCCAAAACGAAAATCCCTCGATCTCCTAGACCATGAGGTTTGAGATGAATTCCCTCGGTGGAAAGAATCGCCTCACGATCTAGAACAACTTGGTTCAAATGGATTTGCAAAAGATGCACCAAGCAAAGAGATCAATCGACGGGAAAACATGGAGAAAAAGCAATCCGCGAAGAACACGACCAAAACGCGAATTACAACCACAAGATTGCAACCGTGTGGCGAACACACGCTACAAACGTGAGATTACGGTCTCACTTCCTAAACTTCCCAAAACACAAAGACATGATTGAGTCTTCCTTGTGGATCACTCACAGCCAGGTATGATTAGAACCTAAGCGGGGGCTGAGGAGAGAGAGTGCTTAGGAGCAAATGACTGCAAGGATAATGGGAGAGGAGGGGTGCCTCTCTTATTTATAGCCTAATACAATAATCCCCTTTCTACCCCTAGATACAAGAGCGAAGCGGCCAACCCTAGGGGTATCCCGGTCCAACTCTGCTGGTTGACGATCCGACGGCCACGCGCCTTCCTCATCTTAGCTTCGCCTCGACGCAAGCCTCAGGATGCCGCCACGTGCCGTCCTGTCGACCGCCGCGCCTTCTCGCGGATGCTGCGCCGCCGTGCCAGCCTCTCCACGCCGCCACGCGTCGACCGTCTTTTTGCGGACCTCCCCCCGGTTTTGATGCCGAAACCGGGAAACCTGGGCCTTCCCCCGGTTTTGAGGCTGAAACCGGGGGAAACCTGTCCTCGGCTGAGTTTTGTGGCCCAAACTCAGAACCCGCGCGCCCAGGTTTTGAGGCCCAAACCTGGAAACCGTCCACGCCGAGTTTTGAGGCCCAAACTCAGAAACGGCGATGATGGTAGCTTTTCGAGGCTCAGCTACGAACCCGTGCCGTAGACGGGATGTGGTTCGCACACCCCGAGTTCCAGCACCGATGCCGGAGCATGTCCAGCCTCCACGCCGGGCACAGTACATTCGCCATCCTTCTCGGCCTCCGCCAAGTGTCATGACGCCATCACCTTCCTCCCCACTTGGCCGATGCACCGCACATCCCCATGTACTCTTGCTTGTCAACGCCACGTGCCAGCTACCACAGTTGGTCCTCAGGTCTCCCGGTCCGTCAGTCCAAGCTCCACGTCCGCCTTCACCGCTCCCGGTCCATCGGCACGGCACGTCCCCACTTGACCTTCACCTCACCTTCGACCACTGCCCGAGCTCCGCACCTCCACATCAACACAGCCTAGAGACATGTTGCCGGTTGATCGATCACTCATCACTCAGGAAGGGAACCACAAGGGCACATATCAACCTTTTGTTCTCAATCTCCCCTTTGATGAGTGCATTGTCAACTCATAGTAACCGTAACCGAAATAAAGAAAGAAGAAAGAATAGGTAGAAGAGAGAAAAACTCAATCGAATGTCCAAAATAAGCCAGAAAAGGCCGAAGAAGAACAAATCAAATAAGCGAAGCTTGGTCCCCAAAGACATGGGCAACGGTTCGACACAACCAAGCAAAAGATCGAGAGCAACAACTCATCAGATGGCAAAACTCGATCAAAATCAGAGCACAAGACTTGGTCCCAAAGACATGGGCAACGGCTCGACGCAACCAAGTCAGAAAAGCTAGTCCTCAAGAAGAGGCAGAAGGGGCTCAACACCACTAGCTGGAAGCTCAAAACCAAATGAAGACTCCATAAGAAGCAGCTACTGCTAGTCCCTCAAGATAGAGGCACAGAGGCTCAACACAACCAGCAGTAAGCCCAATACCAATCAAAAACATCAAACATGGTGAAAGACAGCTAGTCCCTCAAGACAGAGGCACAGAGGCTCAACGCAACTAGCTGAAAAGATCGATATCAAGCAAAACCACTCGGAATAGGCAGAAGAACTCCCCCTTACTCAAAGACTCCCCCTCAACAAGTGAAGCAATAAATTGCAAATTGTCACCAAATAAAGACATTTTCTCCCAATTCTCCCCTTGGGGGCAATTTGCAATCAAAAGAGAAGGAAAAGAGCTCAAGAAGTCAAACGGAGCTAGGTCATGCCTATCGGAGTCAAGCACATGCATATGAGTCAAAAATGCATGTTAGCAGCTTCAGGTATATACTCGAAAGAGTGAATAAATGCTCTAATGAGTGCTGATCCGACTACAAAGCAACATACACAAGTGCTAGCAAAGGCTCAAACTGATCACCGAATACAAGATATGAATGCATAAGCCAAGTGAGCAGTTTTAAGCCATTCTGAAAGGAGTTTCACCATTAAAATAGCACTAAACATGTATAGACAGGAAGTCAAACAAGTGCTAAAACATGTATACAAGGTGAACTACCCCTAGCAAAGTTCAATCATCATGCTATAGAATGAACATAGACTTGTGTTTTCAGATTTTATCGGAGAGAGAATTTGCAGCGGTTATTAACACAAGTTTAAAAACAGCATGTGATTGCGAGAGGTTGAAAGCTTGTCATTGCCTAACTTTTCAACCGTGCTAAGCCTATGCATATGCAATCAGAAGCTTAAAGCATCGGTTTCGGTCTTACACTACACGGCTCAAGTTTAACTCAAAGTGCAATGAGAAACAGTCTCGATACCGTGATGTGCTGACAAAGCAATCCCATCTCGATCTTTTCAATTCACTAAACTTGGTTCATTTTAAGCAGAATATGAACAATCCAAGCAAGTGAATGACTCAGAACTAGAGACATAGCAACCTAGCATATATGAAATAGCTCAAGTGACCTCAACACATCCTACACATGCTAGTTGCCAATCTCAATGGTGAACATGTATCAAATTTTAAGTTTATTTAGCATGTTCATCATTCTGAAAAATAGCTTAGCTCACAACATGTATCAGTGATCAAAAGAGCCTAAGCTACAAGCATCATCATATATCATCGAAGCATACACTAATCAGAGCATAAATTCATTCTCAAGAATATAGACATGAAGCTTGAAAATGCAAGATGCATACATGATGAAGTCAGAATCAGAGCCAAAATAAACACAAAAGACTCAAGACCCAAAAACAAAAAGATCAGAAAGTTAGTCTATGGTACATAAACAAAATGCTTCCCCCATCTAAAAGGGGAAACACACACCAAGCTCACCTCTCAACCTAGCAAAAGTTGAGAGATCCAAAGGCTTGGTGAAAATATCCGCAACCTGGTTATGGGTGTCTACATGCCTAAGATCAATGTCGCCTTTCTCGTAGTGATCACGAAGAAAGTGAAAGCGAACATCGATGTGTTTGGTCTTGGAGTGAAGAACAGGGTTCTTTGCTACACTAATGGCAGAAGTGCTATCGCAAAGCAAAGGACCCGACTGAAATCTAGACCAAAATCACGCAATGTAGCAACCATCCATAAAAGCTGCGAAGCACAAGAAGCAGCGGCAACATACTCGGCTTCTGTAGTAGACTGGGCTACGTTCGACTGCTTGCGAGAAGACCACGAAACCAAAGAAGAGCCAAGAAACTGACAAGTCCCAGAAGTAGACTTGCGCTCAAGCCGACAGCCGGCAAAATCCGCATCGGAATAACCACAAAGCGAGAGGTTCGAAGAAGAAGAATACCAAAGTCCGAACTCAGGAGTGTATCGGAGGTACCTCATGATGCGCTTGACCGCTTGCTTGTGGGAAGTCCGAGGGGACGCCTGAAAACGAGCGCACAGACACACAGCAAACTGTATATCCGGCCTCGTCGCCGTCAGGTACAGAAGCGAGCCAATCATGCTCTGTACTCCTTCTGGTCAACCGGCTCTCCGTCTTGGTCCGCGTCCATCGCCGCAGTCGTCGGCATGGGCGTTGTAAGAGGCTTGGCCTCGCCCATGTCGAACTTCTTCAGGATGTCCTTCGTGTATTTGCCTTGATGCACGAACGTCCCGTCTCGGGTTTGCTTGATTTGCAACCCGAGGAAGAAGTCAACTCACCCATCATACTCATCTCAAACTCCTTGCTCATAGTATCTGCAAACTTGGCAACAAGCGCATGAGAAGAGCCACCAAAGATGATGTCATCCACGTAAATCTGGACTATCAGGGTATCATTGCCTTGCTTGAAGAGAAACAAAGTTCTATCGACCCGTCCCATTTTAAAACCCTTGAGAGTAAAAAGGTTTTCAAACGATCATACCACGCTCTCGGGGCTTGTTTCAAACCATACAAAGCTTTTGAAAGTTTATAAACATGGTTTGGAAACTTGGGATCCTCGAAACCTGGGGGTTGCCTAACATAAACCTCTTCCTATATATACCCATTCAAGAAGGCACTCTTGACATCCATCTGGTAAAGCTTAAAACCCTTCGAAGCAGCAAAGGCTAGAAGGATTCTAATGGCTTCTAAACGGGCTACAGGGGCAAAGGTTTCCTCATAGTCTATCCCCTCTTTTTGGCAAAAACCCTGGGCTACTAGCCTAGCCTTGTTCCTCACTACCATCCCATCCTCACCCTCTTTGTTCTTGAAAACCCATTTGGTACCTATAGGGTGGCATTCTGGTGGAGGTGGAACTAGGGTCCAAACCGGTTTCGCTCAAAGTTTTCTAGCTCCTCATGCATGGCATTTACCCAGTTAGCATCAGAAAGTGCGTGTCCAACATCTTTGGGCTCAAAAGAAGCAACGAATGCAGAATGAGCAAAGTGAGAGATTTCATACGCTCGCGACCGCGTGACTCGCTGGTCGATGCCGCCGATCATCTGCTGCGGGGGGGTGAGTGCTGAACGCTCGGGGCGCTTGCCTCGCCGAAGTCCTCCCCCTCGCCAGATGCTGTCGCTCTCCCGGTGCGCCGGTGCTCGCTGGAGAGGTGGCTCAAGAGGACCCCAAGAAGAGAGAAGTCGTGGGATCGGGTCCTCGAGCTGAAGTAGTCGTCGCAGGGTCGACGGGGCAGCCAGTGGAGTTGGCTCGGGATCACCCAATCGGCATTCTCCTGCTCCTCCTCCACAAAGATGGTCTCTCCCAGCTCCTGTTCTCCTGCAACATCAAAAAAGCAGAAGAAACACAAGGCATAGTCTCATCGAATGTGACCTCGCAGGTCTCCACTATCCGGTTAGTTCAAGGTTAAGAACTCGATAAGCGCGCGAATGCGAAGCATAACCAAGAAACACGCCATCAGCAGAGCGAGATTCAAATTTGTCCAAATTGCCTTGCTTCAGGATAAAGCACTTACACCCAAACACCCAAAATGAGACACCTTGGGTACCCGTCCAAAACGCAACTCATAAGAAGTTTTCTTCATGAAAGCCCGAAGAAAGATGCGATTTGAAACATGGCAAGCGGTGTTGATCGCCTCGGCCCAAAAACGCCTAGGAGTCCTATGCTCATCGAGCATCGTCCTGGCCATCTCAACAAGGGTCCGGTTCTTGCGCTCAACAACACCGTTTTGCTAGGGGACATAAGGAGAAGAAAACTGATGCTCGATTCCATTAGAAGAACAGAAAGAGGCAAACTGAGAGTTATCAAACTCAGTACCATTATCACTACGAATAGCTCTAATGGTATCAGGGGGAAACTCAGTTTTCAACCTCAAAATCAAGTCACGAGCAAAAAGAAAAGCTTCATCCTTACCCTCCATGAAAAATACCCAAGAGTACCTCGAAAAATCGTCAACGATCACTAGAACGTACCACTTCCCACCCGCTGAGCAAACCCGAGCTGGACCAACTGTGTCCATGTGTAAAAGCTCGCCGGGTCGCTTTGTCATCACCTGATTAACAGGTGGGTGAGAAGCAGCAACCATCTTCCCGTGACGACAGGGATGGCAAACAAGGTCCTTCTGAAACTTAAGCTTGGGCAATCCTTGGATTAGGCCAAGTGAGCTAAGTCTTGCAAGCAAGTCAAAACTCAAGTGACCAAGCCTCCTATGCCACTTCCACAAATCAGAAGAAGGACCAGCCATCAAACATCTAGCAGAGCCGAAAGAACGAGAAAAGTCGGCTCTGAAAACACGGCCAAAAGGGACAATCCAACAAATAAGATCTCCCCGAGGGTCTAAGACACGACTCAAACCCTTCTTAAAGCGCACTTCACAATCATCCTCAAGAAGTTGCGAAACAGAAAGCAAATTGTAATGCAAGCTTGAAACCAATGCAACATCCTTGAGAACAAAGCTCTCATTGAGCCGGATAGCTCCATGAGAAACAACCTTACCTCTACTATTATCCCCAAAAGTGACGTACTCCTTGTGCATCACGGGGCTAAGGCTGGAGAACCATTCCTTCTTCCGGTCATGTGGCGCGAACACCCGGAATCCATGAGCCACATGTTCTCCAACCGAAGTTCCTGCATCAATAGAAAGGCAGGAGGAAGGAGCATATGGCACAACACTGGGGTTAGTATACTGAGAAGGATACCAGTGTTGTGTCATAGGCCCAGAAAAAGTGTTAGTAGCAACACCAAACTGTCCTCGTCCCATGGGTGGATAGCGATCACCACCAACCTGAAAGGGTGGTCCGCTATGGAACGGAAAACCTCCAAACTGACCTACCTGTCCCATCTGAGCAAAGCGATCACCACCATACTGAAAAGGTGGTCCGCTATGGGACTGAGCAGCAAAGCCTCTTACACTTGGCTCCCGATCGTATTGAGGACGACCGGAACCGCGACGGGCACGACCACCACCCGTGGTCTAGCTGCCTGGGGCCTAGCTACCTGAGGGGGTGCACCTCCAGGCCTAGCGCCCTGCCTCTGAACTCCCCGACCCTGCACACCATGGAGAGGGTGGTGCCTGGCCTGGTTGTTCAGCTCCAACTCCTTCCTAGCGTCTCTCTTCCTCCGAAAGCAAAACTCAGCTAGGTGACCCTCACGGTGACAGTACTCGCACTCGAACCTCACCACTCTCTTGGATTGTTGGTTCCTATGGTTGCGAGGGTTGTTCACTCTGGCTGGCTGCTTGCCCTTCGGAAGGGGATCACTAGAGACGTCAGGAAGGGTGTCAAGTGTGTTCCTAAGATGGTTAGGTTTGGGAACCCACACTTGCTTGCGAGGTGGAGCTTTGGGAGGTTCATCAAGGATGCCATCCTTGGTGATAGGCTTGGGGAGGCTCAGGTGGGGTGATCTTGATAAGCTTAGGGATAGCGGATGGCTTCTCACTAGGGCTCACTCCACTAAACTCACCGATCTTGCCAAAGGTACTAGCGTCCTTCCCACTGAAGCAAAGCCTACTCCCGAGCAATCAGTTCCCCTCTTGAACTGACTGATCATCATGCCCAACTGCGGCTCACTGCATGACACCCAACTCAGAATGGACCGAAGGTATGTGTTTTCCTCCTCGGTTTGCATCCTGGCATGCCGACAGTTGGCAATCTCAAGCTCCATCCCCACGCATCGCTCACATGGAGCGGACAAGGTGCTAACTGAGCTGGCCTTCATGGCTTCAACAAGCTTGGCACTAACTTCTGCCAAATCAGTTCGCAAGCTAGGATAAAGCTTGCACGCACCCAGCAAGAAGGCCTCGCCTTCACCTCCTCTAGCTCCTTCAGGGAGGGACACTCTTTGCAATCACCCACCAAGTCTAGCCTACTCTTCAGCTCATCATACACCTCGATCAAAGAGGCATACTTGGTTTGCAGGGTGGCAAAGTTTGTCATGTGCATCGTGCACTCCTCACACTCCTCATCGTCACCTTCACCTCGGACCTAGCGAACTCAAGCTCCTTAAGCGCATCATTCATCTTAGCCTTAAACTCATTGCGCTCTCGGATAGCTCGCTTGAGTTGCTTGTCCTGACCGAGAACTATATCGACAAGGGAATCATGCTCACTGGTAAGACGATCGACAAGAGAAGAGGATGATACCTCGGAAGCATCGTCATCACGTCGTCTGTGCCATCGTCCTTGTCCTGGCGTTTGCAGTCCTCTTCATCCAAGGCCATGGTGCAAAGGCCCTTGGAGGATTTGCCAAAGAAGCAGAGTCCGTTGAAGCGTTCCTCAGTCTTGTGCTCGGACCCATCGTCGCTGGAGTCGCCATCGGAGGACGTCTCGCCGTCACTGAAGGTGGCAAGGAAAGCACGCTTGCCGGCGTCGAAAGCCTTCTCCATGTCCTCCGGCGGTAGCCGCCCTTCTTCTTCTTCCTGGCCTTGTTCTCTGGCTTGCCCTTGCGCCTGGAGTTGCGGTTCTTGCCGGGGAAGGTCTTGTCGCGCTTGGGGCAGTTCGCGACGAAGTGATCCGGATCTCCACATCCGTAGCAGCCCTCGCGTGCGCCACCACGCTGGCGATTCAGGCGGTTGTTGTGAAACCGCGAGAACCGGGTGATGACGAGGGCGAGCTCGTCATCGTCCAATGCCTCCACCTGCTCCTCAGTCACTGAAAGCAAAGAAGACAAAGCAAAGAGAGGTGGTGTGAAGCGTCAGCGGAGAGAGTCGATCCACCCTTGCCTGAGACCAAAGCCATGGAATGTGAAGATGGGTTCTTCAGCTTGGCCTGAGTCAAGTGATCGATCCCAGTGGACTTGAGCTTGCTAAATAGCTCGTCCATGGTGAGGGTGTCATAAGCAGTAGACTCAATGATGGTCGACACCTTCACCTCTCATACCCTCCGATCCAGGGCGTATAGCAACTTGAGTGCCCTATCATGATCGTCATAGGGTAGGTTAGCCCGATTGGCATGCATCTTGTTCACAATCGTCTGGAAACGAGCGAACATAGCGTCAATCGTCTCTCCCTCCAACTGAACAAAGTTCTCGTACTCGCACTTGTACGTCTCGAAGAGTCTGGTCTTGACCTGAGCGGTCCACTCGTGATAGCTTTGAAGCTTCACCCAGATCTCTCATGCCGTCTCAAGCTCAGAGACACGCTCGAACTCAGGAAGGGAGATGCTGGCCAAAAGAGCGTTACGTGCCTTCGAGTTGGCCTCGTGCTGGTCAATCTGGACCTAACCCACACGAGCAGGAAGAACCACGTACTCAGCGTTCTTGCATATTTCCCAAACGGAAGAATGATGCTGTTGAGATAAGCACGCATCCGAATCTTCCAGTAGGGATAGTTCGTCCATCGAACCACGGAGCCTTGGCATTCCCTCGATCCATGTCGCCCTTAGGATCCGAAACCGATTAAGGTGGAAGAGATCCTTAACCTGCTCCGATACCAATTGAAGGACCGAATAAGCGACCAGAGGGGGGGTGAATGGGAGCTTAAAATTTTCTTCTCAAAAACCTTTAGCCACTGTCCCAAGTGTCACCTCAGAGGCAAGCCTAGAGCTCGTATAATGTCCACGACCCTAAATGTAGGGTGGATGCTTCCAAGAAGCATAGCGAGACACTACACAATCTAGAAACCCAACGCAAAAGCCGGAAACCAAAACCGACAACGAACGAACAAACCGCGAACGAAACAGCGCGAAATCAGCAGCATCGGACGCTGACTTGCGTCCGATGTCCAGCCATCTGACGCGTCCAATGCAAAACGAGTTGATCTGGAACCTACTGCATACTCATCGGACGCTGTGAACAGTGATGGTCCAGCGTCCGATGCTTTGGCCCTGACACGTCCGATGACCAACGGACGTGTCCTACGCCTAGCGTCTGATGCCAACTCAAACGCAACAGAAATGACACGTGTCACCGGAGCGTTCGATGCCTAGAACTGTAGCGTCCGATGCTCACGTGTTGAGCGTCCGATGCCCCCGAATCAGCACAGTTCTTCGGTGATTCAACCCGATCTCCTCTGAATCAAAAGCACTAGGGCTAGGATTCGATCTGAGGGGTCACAAGGATGTTAGTGAGCTACTCCTAAGAGATCATGGCTCGAACCTAATTGCAAATTGGTGAATCACAAGATTTCGAGGCAAGGGAGCAAGGACGCGATCCAAAACAAAAATCCCTCGATCTCCTAGACCGTGAGGTTTGAGATGAATTCCCTTGGTGGAAAGAATCGCCTCACGATCTAGAACAACTTGGTTCAAATGGATTTGCAAAAGATGCACCAAGCAAAGAGATCAATCAACGAAAAAACATGGAGAAAAAGCAATCCGCGAAGAAGAACACGACAAAACGCGAATTACAGCCACAAGATTGCAACCGTGTGGCGAACACACGCTACAAACGTGAGATTACGGTCTCACTTCCTAAACTTCCCAAAACACAGAGACATGATTGAGTCTTCCCTGTGGATCACTCACAGCCAGGTATGATTAGAACCTAAGCGGGGGCTAAGAGAGAGAGAGTGCTTAGGAGCAAATGACTGCAAGGATAATGGGAGAGGAGGGGTGCCTCTCTTATTATAGCCTAATACAATAATCCCCTTTCTACCCCTAGATACAAGAGCAAAGCGGCCAACCCTAGGGGTATCCCGGTCCACAACTCTGCTGGTTGACGATCCGACGGCCACGCGCCTTCCTCATCCTTAGCTTCGCCTCGACGCAAGCCTCAGGATGCTGCCACGTGCCGTCCTGTCGACCGCCGCACCTTCCTCGCGGATAGCTGCGCCACCGCGCTAGCCTCTCCACGCCGCCACGCGTCGACCGTCCTTTTTGCGGACCTCCTCCCGGTTTTGAGGCCGAAACCGAGAAACCTGGGCCTTCCCCCGGTTTTGAGGCTGAAACCGGGAAACTTGTCCTCCGGCTGAGTTTTGTGGGCCAAACTCAGAAACCCGCGCGCCCAGGTTTTGAGGCCCAAACCGGGAAACCATCCACGCCGAGTTTTGAGGCCCAAACTCGGAAACCGGTGATGGTAGCTTTTCGAGGCTCAGCTACCGAACCCGTGCCGTAGACGGGATGTGGTTCGCACACCCCGAGTTCCAGCACCGATGCCGGAGCATGTCCAGCCTCCACGCCGGGCACAGTGCATTCGCCATCCTTCTTGGCCTCCCGCCAAGTGTCACGACGCCATCACCTTCCTCCCGACTTGGCCGATGCACCGCACATCCCCATGTACTCTTGCTTGTCAACGCCACGTGCCAGCTACCACAGCTGGTCCTCAGGTCTCCCGGTCCGTCAGTCCAAGCTCCACGTCCGCCCTTCACCGCTCCCGGTCCGTCGGCACGGCACGTCCCCACTTGACCTTCACCTCACCTTCGACCACTGCCCGAGCTCCGCACCTGCACATCAACACAGCCAAGAGACATGTTGCCGGTTGATCGATCACTCATCACTCAGGAAGGGAACCACAAGGGCACATATCAACCTTGTGTTCTCACGTTGTCTTGGCTGCTCGTGTTACTTAGCTTCAGATGGATGAGCACGAAGCCAATAGCCGAGCACGTAACGCCTTGTTCTCCTGCTTGAGTATGTCTGAGTTTGATCGCGTTTCTCACCTTCCCACGGCTCGTGAGATTTAGGACACCCTCATGCGCTTCCATGAGGGCACCACTCAAGTCAAACCCGTCTTTACGAGTCGCACAAGCGGGAGTATGAGAACTTTTGACATATGTCTGGCGAGAGCATAGAGAGTTTATTCACTCGCATTCAGGTCATTGTCAACAAGATGCGAGCTAACAAGGAGCTGTTGCCTTTCGACGATCATAAGAGGGCTTTGAAGCTTTTGCATACTCTCGATCGGTCGGTGTGTGGGACTCAAAGGTCCAGGCGATCATCGAATCGTCTAACTATGAGACCCTCACTTGCGACGAGCTCTTTAGTAAGCTCAAGTCTAGTGAGATTGACGCCATGTTGAGGGCTTCTTATGAGAATCCTTCTGGCCCGACTATGGCTTTGGTTTCTGGCTCTTCTGCTAACCCCTCTGGTGGCATTGCACTTTCATCTCTCTTTTCTGTAACGGAGGACTAGCTTGAGTCATTGGGGGGATGATGAGTTGGCTTTGCTTGCCAACCGGTTCTCGCGGTTCCACAACAACCGCATGAACCGTCGCTGCGGAGGAGGACGCTCGGGCTGTTTCGAGTGCGGCGACCCCGACCACTTCATCGCCAACTGCCCCAAGAAGAACAAGCATTCGGGGAAGGGCGATCATGGGCACAAGTACGACTCCGGCAAGCGCAAGGAGAAGCACGTCTCCCAAGGCGCAAGAAGAGGGGCAGTTTCGACAAGGAGTACATCAAGAAGAAGTACTTGGAGAAGGCCCAGGCTGAGCAGCGTGCTTTCTTCGCCACGCTCAGCGACGTCGACGGCTCGAATGACGACTCCGCTTGCTCAAGCGACGATGAGTCCGAGAAGATGAAGAAGATCGAGGACAAGCTGAACGGCCTCTGCTTCTTCGCCGACAACGAGGGCTTCTGCACCATGGCCCTCGGCAAGGAGGTCGACACCAAGCTGGAGGATACCCCTCGGGACGACGACGACACCTCCCAGGTATCTATGACCCACGATGAACTATTTGCTGAGAATGAGAAGCTTACTGCCGCCTTGCTTAGTCAGGATAAGTTGCTTAGGCGTGCCGCTAGAGAGTGCAAGGAGTTTAGGCAGAAGTGGGAGGACACGGTGAAGGAGTTGGAGTTTGCAAAATCCACCGTGGTCGTGGCAGAGGAGGTTGAGTGCGAGTCGTGCACCAAGCACATGACTGACCTTCTCACTTTGAGAGGTAAGTATGCTGCTTTGGTTGGAGAGGTGGATGAGCTCCGGGCTAGGCCCCAGTTGTTGGGTGCGTGCAAGGCCTGTCCTGGCTTGCAAACTGAGTTGGCAGAGAAGAATGACAAGATTGAGTCTCTTGAGAAGGCCAGCTCGGGTAGCACTTGTGTCACAAGGTGTGCTTTGTGTGAGGGTTTGGAGATGGAGATTGCCAATGTGAAGCATGGAAAGATGCAAACCGAGGAGGAAAACACATACCTTCGGACCACCTTGTCATGGGTTTCTTGTAGTGAGCCGCAGCTCGGGATGATGATCTCCCAATTCAAGCGAGCTGCTGGGGGTCCTGGTGTAGGTTTTGCTCCGGGTGTCAATCTTTCTGCTTTTGGGAAGATTGCAGAGTCGAGTGGTCTGAACCCATGTGAGAAGCCCAACTCCACCACTACTCCCAAACTTACCAAGCTTCCACCCAAAGAGCCTGTCAAGCCTACCACCAAAGGATGGGGTGTTTGAAGAACCTCCACGAGCTCCACCCAAGAACCCAGCAGTGGGCACCCAAACCCAATCACCTCAAAAACAAGCTGGACACAATGCCACCTATCCAGGAGGAGCTTATGCCACAGAAGGGCAAAGTGATCCAAACCCACAACCGTGAGTACCAACAACCCCCTTTGCGTGCGGTGAGGTACCATTATGAGTAATGTGGGAGAGATGGACACTTGGGTGAGTTTTGCTATCGGCGCAAGAGAGAGGAGCGCTGTGCCAGGGAGATGAACAATCCGGACATGTACCATCCTTTCCATGATCTACATGTGCTGAATGTTCAGAGGAGAGCTCCGAGGAGAGCTGCTAGGCCTAGAGGTGCAACACCTCAAGGTCCTAGGCGTCAGGGAGGAGGTGCCCGACGGGGTCCTGACTTTGCAGGATACGGACCCCGTGGCGGAGTTTTTGTTGAGCGTTTTCCCCCACCGTGTTTTGACTATCGCGATGGACGCTCTTTCCTTAGCGGACCACATTTTCCTGTGCATGGTGATCGCTACCCCCATAGACAGGCTAGGAATGGTTTTTACACTGACCGTTCTTTTGAGCAGCCGGCCCAACACTGGTATTCTCCTTAGTTCACTAACCCCAGTGTTGGACCGTATGCTCACCCTATGTCTTTTTATTGATGTAGGAAAAACGGTTGGAGGACATTTGGTTGGTGGATTCCGGTTGCTCGAGACACATGACCGGAAATGCCAAGTGGTTCTCCAGCCTTAGCCCTGTTGCCGGAAAGGAGTTTATCACCTTCGGCGACAATAGTAAAGGTAAGGTGTTGTCTCGCGGGTCGGTGCGGGTTAATGAGCACTTTGTGTTGCGCGATGTTGCTCTTGTTTCTAACCTGCATTTTAAACTTCTCTTTGTTTCGCAACTTTTTTGATGATGACTATGAGATTCGTTTTAAACCGAATCTCAGTCGCATTTTAGATCCTCAGGGCAATCTTGTATGTTTGATTTCGCCCTTTGGGAAAGTCTTTCGCGCGCGAATTTCTCGGAGTCGTTTGGTATTTCCCGCTGTCTTTTGGCTAGTCCTTCTTCCTCTGATCTTTGGAAGTGTTGACGCTGGTTATCTATCAAAATTAGAGGATAAATAAATATGAATAGGTCATGAATTCAGTCACCAACAAAGGTTTAGGGTTTCAACTGACAATATTCCATGAGTTTTGGTGAGTTATGATTTTGCAGGGACTAAACCAGGAAATCGGCACCGATAGCTTCCCATAGAAGGAAACCGACGCGAGATAACGCAACCGGCACGTCAGGGATCTTCCAGAAGGTTCTAGAGGACACCAAAGGACACCACGAGGCGAGGCACCGTGAGAGGCCGCCATGTGGGACCGGTCGGTCCCACCATGAGACCGACCGGTCTCCCCCGGGCCCGCTGCCTTCCGTCTTCTGCAAGCTACCTCCACCGCCTCCTAGGATGCATCTCGACCGTACCTCGAAGTCGGTTTGATCCAAGGGCTCACGTTCCACGCTCTGGGCTATAAAACCAGACCCAGACCCCCTCTCCAGGCATATCCCTCTTCATTATTCATCTCCACATCAGAAACTAGGGTTCCAATGTAGAAGTAGAGGTCCCTCTAGATGAATCTCTTCTAGTTCATCTAGAATTAGATCTAGTTCATCTAGTTGTAATCAGGAGCCAGCTTTCAAGTAGAAGACTAGATACCCCTCTAGTAGGATTAGAACCTAGTCTTATTCAAGAACTAGAAGAGAGAGAGAGAGAGGAAGAGATCAAGAGGAAGCTCTGGCCTGTCGGATCAACTTCTTCATCTTGTACCTGTGGATTCAAGTTCATCATCGACTTGCTTCAACGATTGTTTCGGTAATCGACATCTATATTTAAAGTTTGCTATTGTTCTTATTGTTATTCTTAAGGTTTGTGACGCTTTTGAGTGCTTTAATTCTAGATGCGCTAGAGTTAGAGTAGTTGGATAGTGTAAGTGTGGTGCTTAGACTTGATAGCTCATCATAAATGCCTCCTATAACGCCGGTAACAGTGGTAGTTCGCAAGGGTGACTCTTATAGCCTTGTTGATTCTTCTATAGTCCACTACCCGTGTGTAGGCTCGGTAGGAGGATTATACATTTGCATAAAAGAATCATACTCTGTTGTGACCTTTTATGGCAATTTCCCCATTAAGAATAATAAACATATCACTCTTAAGTTGGATTTAGATAACCTTAGTGATCCCCTCTATACTTTTAGCTTCTCCGTCCTTGTTAGCCACTCAGGGGTTATACACTTGAGACTCACTGCTATCCGTTCCTTTGGGTTCGATATTAAACTGGGTTACATCCGGTGAAGTGCTACATCGGTAGATCTTATCTGTGCGCTTGCGGATAAAGTAGAGTGTGCGTTAATTTATACCAACAAGCATTTCTGGCGCCGTTGCCGGGGATAGAGTTTATCTCTACTCTTGGTAGCGACGTTAGTAAGTGTCAACAATAAGCTTCGACTTGCTTGCAAGACTTAGCTCACTTGGCCTAATCCGAGGATTGCCCAAGCTGTCGATGGAGAAGGATCTATTTTGTCATTCTTGTAGACATGGAAAGATGGTTGCCACTCCCCACCATCCAGTGACTAAGGTCATGACTTCGCACCCTGGAGAGCTTTTACACATGGACCTTGTTGGTCCGGCTCGGGTAAGCTCAGTTGGGGGGAAGTGGTATGTTTTGGTTGTTGTCGATGATTTTTTGAGATATTCGTGGGTCTTCTTTTTGACTGAGAAGACTGAGACTTTCTCATTTGGTCGCAATCTGATTTTGCGTCTTTAGAACGAGTTCCCTATGAACTCGATGCGAGCTATTAGAAGTGATAATGGTTCCTTGGGCTTGGAGCATCAGTTTTCTTCCCCCTACACACCGCCCCAAAATGGTATTGTAGAGAGGAAGAATCGGACCCTTGTTGAGATGGCCAGGACGATGCTCGATGAGCATAGGACTCCTAGGCGATACTGGGCCGAAGCTATGAACACTGCATGCTACATTTCAAATCGCATTTTTCTGAGAGATTTTTTGAAAAAGACCTCTTATGAGTTGCATTTTGGTAGACAGCCCAAGGTGAGTTATTTTAGAGTCTTCGGTTGCCATTGTTTTATATTGAAGAAAGGCAACCTAGATAAATTTGAGTCTCGTTTTTCTGACGGTGTATTTTTGGGTTATGGCACTCACACTCGCGCATATCATGTACTTAACCTTGATACTAACCGAGTCATGGAGACATCAGATGTCACCTTCGACGAGACCAATGTTTGTCCTTCTTCTCGGTTTGAGCGTGCAGGTGATCATGAGGTTGGTGAGCCTCTTTTCGATGATGAGGATGAGGATGCTGAAGGCATGGGTGACCCAACATCACCTCCACCTGCTATGCCGCAAAGAGCGGCTTCTACGACGACTCACGGCCCTGACACCTCTTCTTCCTGGGGGCCGTGGGATCCGCCACCCCGAGCGGTACTTTTCGTACCCGGGGAGGCACCAGCTGCTGTTGAGGGGGAGATCACGTCTGCTCGGGAGGCGCCACGACACATCCAGCGCTAGCACCCCTCAGCAGATGATCGGCAGCATCGATGGACGTGTCACTCGGTCCAGGTCACAGCAAATCTCTCACTTTGCTCATTCTGCATTTGTTGCTGATTTTGAACCCCGAGATGTTGGACACACTTTGATGGATCCCGATTGGGTCAATGCCATGCATGAGGAGTTAGAAAATTTTGAGAGAAATCGAGTTTGGGTTCTAGTTCCACCTCCTCCAGACTGTAATCCTATTGGGACAAAATGGGTCTTTAAAAACAAACAAGGAGAGGATGGCCACATTGTGAGAAACAAAGCGAGACTTGTGGCCAAGGGTTATAGTCAGAAGGAGGGGATAGACTATGAGGAGACTTTTGCTCCTGTAGCTCGTTTGGAGGCTATTAGGATACTCTTAGCTTTTGTTGCATCCAAAGGTTTCAAACTTTTTCAAATGGATGTCAAGAGTGCCTTCTTAAACGGCTACATAGAAGAGGAAGTGTATGTTGAGCAACACCCCGGTGTGACACTCTAGTGTCAAGCACTGCATTAGGAGCCTCATTAGCTACTAAAATGCATAAGCAATGCATGGCATCATTTCATGTGCATAAGAGTGCTTTGTCTTTTGTTTATTTATTTGGATTTGGATTTCTATTGACTTGATGATTTAAATAGATTTCTGCTTTGGCAAGGAGTTTTATAAAATGGAGAGCACTGAGTAGAGTGCTTTTCATGTTGGAGTGTTGACCTAGTTCAAAATAGTTTGATAAATAAAAATGAGTCAAACAAAATGGTTTATACTTCAAAAATTGGCTTTATTTTTTTGTAGAGGCTGTAAAAATGATTTTCAGAAAAAGTGTCCTATATGAAAGTTGTAGAGAAAATTATTTTGAGCAACTTTTATTTTTGGGTCAAAACCTAGTTTGGAGTTTTTGAAACTGTTTTTGAGTGGTCAAAGGTTGAAAAGTATTTGGAAAAAGAAAAAGGAAAGAATTTTCTGCCGCGCCCCACTTTTGGCCCATCCGGCCTTTCGGCCCAAACCGCCGCACCGGCCCAGCTCGCGCCCGCCCCCGCGCGCGCCGCGCCGCACGCCGGCCAAGTCGCCGCGTGGCGGCTTGCCTCTGCCGCGCATCGGCTCCGCGCTATCACCGCGAGATCGTTGCTCGCTCGATCACGCCACAATCCCCGCTCGCCAGTCGCCGCTCGCCTCGCCTGCCGAGCCCTGCTGCCGCGCGCGTCACCCGCTGGCCGTGGCCCCCGCCACGACCACCGATCGTCCGCCGGCCGAGCCAAAGCCCCGCGCACCGCACTCCCCTCTCTTCGCTCGCCATTCTGCTCGCTCTCTCCTGCTCTCGCTCTCCCTTGCCTGCACTGACCAAGCAAACCGAGCACTCGAGCCCGCCGTGCTCGCCACCGTTCACCACCGCGAGAGCACCCCGTCGTTCCGACCCTCACTGTCCATCTCCGATCGATTCGTATCGCGCACCACTCCGCCTACACCCCGGACACCCGGTGCTCACGCTTGCACCAGCTCTCGAGCCTCGCTGATGCCGGAGTCCGGAGTGCGCCGCCGCGGACGCCATCGCCACCACAGAGCCCCCGTCGTCGTTCCGCACCAACCCAAGCTTCGCCACCCCTCTTCCTTGCCGTCAAGCTTCGTCAGGCCAAGGCAAGGTGAGAACACTGATCGGCCTCAACGCTACCGCCTCCTACCTTTCCCTATCTTCCCGGGCCGAGCGCCATGGGCGCCGCCGCGGCCATGCCCGAGGTCGTCCTCCTCTGGAGCCATCCGAGCCAAACCAACCCCCTTGGTAGCCTCCCTAGGGTTCGCCTGAGCCGTTGCCTCCCCCAATTCCTCCGGCGACCGCCGGAAACGGCGTAGCCGCGAGTTGCCACCGCCACCGTGCGCCGCCGCTCGCCGCCGGCATGCTACGGCCATGCGCTGGCCAAACCAACACCACCACGGGATGCGCCTCGTCGAGACGAGCTCATCTAGCCTAACCACACCGCCGGGGACCTCACCACCGACGAGCTTTCGCCGGTCAACCGCCTCCCCTGTTTCTCTCTCTCTGACGGGTGGGTCCCGTTGACCCGTGGACCCCGCGCGTCAGTCTCTCGCTGGTCTATGGACCGGGTTCACACAGTGGCCGGGATGAGTTCAAATGTTTTTTTTTACTTTTATTTTCCAGAGATGCTTGTTATTTTGTGTAGCACGTTTTACAAATCCGAATGGAGTACTTTCAGTTTTGTTAGCTTGTTTGTAAGTACATCTATCATGGAAAAATATGAAAGTATTTTTTAGAGCAGTTTATTTTACTGTTTCTATTTAATTCAGTTTATGTGCTTTTGTTAAGATAAATGGTTATATATGTTTTCTGGTTGAGATAATTCATGGAAAATTTTGTATAAGTTTATTATCATGTTTTGCACCTGTGAAAATTATATGATGCACTGTTTATGTAGAAAAAGTTTCTGTTATGGTTAAAAGCCCTTTTTGGCTGATTCTTAGAATAAATACTAGGGTATATTATATGTCGAAATAAAATCTGGGAAAATTTGTATAGTCTCTGTTTATGATGTCCAAGCTAAGAAAATGTAGGCATGATCTGTTATGTAAAGAAATCTGAACTTGCTTTACAAATGTGCTTTTCTGTGAGTTTCTTTGGAAATTCATGTAAGAAATAATATAATGTTTCTGTTCATAGAACTTTCTTGATAAGTATGAAATGTGAAGTATAATCTGGGAAAAATATGAAATTGAGTTTAGCACCCTTTTCCAGTAGGGTTGCAGTTCAAATGGTTTAAATTGGAATAGATTTGTTTATTTTGTGTAGGCTTGTATGGGTGTGCTCTGTCAGCAAGATTTCTACAGTAGAATGTTTGTAGGTAGAAGAAGCCAGGAAAATTATGAAATTTGTTGTTTGACACTTTTTGGATGAGGAGCTAGTTCAAAGCACCTTTTGAGCAGTTTATTTGTTATTTTCATATCTGCAGTTCTGTATTTTATTTTTGGCTGAAATTTGTTCAGTGAAGTACAGCAGGTGTTGTTTGCCTTCTGGAATTTTTGTGGATTTTTCTGAGTCCAGAAAGGTGCACTTGCAGTTCAAACCTAAGTTTCTTTTGAATTATTAAATAAGAAATAGGTGAATAAATGGATTTTGTTTTATGAATTAATTATGAATTTACCTCAATGTCAAAAGTGGTTCAACAAGTTGGTTTTGTTGGTTTGCAAGAATTGTTGCTCCTCATGCCATCACATCTTGCACCCGTATTTAATTATTTATTATTCGTCGCATGCAATATGATCGACACTTCCGGAGCCCGATCAGGAGCCAGAAGCAAACGCCGAGCAGCAGATCCCAGAGCTTCAGTAGGCCGAGGAAGCCGACCCGCAAGCGACACTAACTTGGTCTAGGTGAGGGATTTTTATACCAAGTATGTGCGAGCTCTACACAGACACATACGAGGGTATCAACGATTTCAAGGGTGATTTCTAATGGTGCATGGTGTTTGTGTTGGCTTCTATGTATTTTTGCGCATATTAGCCAATACTTCGTTATCTTATCATTGGGATTGTTGAGCTGTAATGAATCTTCTGCAGGTACACTAACTATGCGATCGAGTAGAACGTGTAGATAACGCATGAGAGATCGTTCTTGCCACCGACTAGAACGTTAGGACTTACGAGTCATTGTTAGGGAGTGAGAACGTAAGTACGATCATGCATCATGTTATATTCATGCATTTACATTTCCTCCCCTTAATTAAAAGTTGTCTATTTTTCTATAAAATTTGCCAACTTAATATCCGTCTTACGAGAGTTCGAAACCCTTTGTTTCTACAGATGGCCCGGACTAAGTTGACTGCTCGCAAGGCCACCGAAGGCAGAGGAGTTCCGCGTCACCGCTTGGCCACCAAGCTGACCCGGAAGACGTTCTTGTCCTACTTCGGGTTACCACGATCCTTTGGAGGATTCTGCAGGCCGTGGGCTACGAGGAAGGACAGGAGCCCAGGTACTCATGGCAGAAGGAAATCTACGGGCAAGATTTCCTGGTTATGGTGCAGATCAAGGTCAAAGCCTTGCCTGCCAAGCCTCACTGGACAGGGTGGACAGAGATCACGAGAGGCACATGTGCCAAGGATGGAGACAACAGAGCAGCGTATCTTGTGTTGAAGGACATCATCGCCCGCTTCCCCGCCGACCTAGCCAGTGCGATGGCAGGGGTGTTCCCACGTGGATCACCTTTTCCCTTGCGCTGGAGATAGACGTTGGAGACACTCCTGACAGGGAGCCCTGAGGAGAGATTCTACTGTGAGATGCCTGCGATGAGCGCCACCGGACCTCTGTTAGGTGTATGTGAGAGTTTGGAGCGCACTCTCGAGAGCGTGTCCTTCACTCTCACCGCCACCTACCAGAACAAGGACAGACTCCAGGAGGACTTCGACGCTGAGGTTGCTCGTCTGCAGGAGAGGATGCAGCAGCTCAGTCTAGAGCGTGACGACGCCCGCACCACAGCCGCAGCATAGTCTACTGCCAGGACCGCTGCAGAGCAGATGTACCTGACTACTGCCTTTCAAAGAGATGAGGCCCGCACTGCGCTCGACCAGCTCAGAGAGGGAGCCCACCTCTTGATACAGCAGATCCACGGACAGCAGGCCTACATCGACCAACTCCACGAGGCCGTCCACCAGATGCATCAGGCAGCACAGGAGGCCGCCACCCCAGCAGCTGCTGAGGTTCCCGCAGCAGAGGCCCAGGATCCCCAGGACGGAGAAGTCCTTGGTCCCGATGTTCCAGCCGAGGAGGCACATGTTGACGAGCCTATGATCGACGCCGCCGCCGAGGACGCCGCATCCGCCGCTGGAGACCCCTGAGCGTTAGCTTGTTAGGGATCGTTTTCTTTTGTATAGCTTGAGCTTGCTCGCTAAGTGATGTAATGCCCGAAACATGTGTTGGTTTTATGTTTAAGATGTTTGATGGCATGTAAGCTTTTGAACAAAGTCCGGACTTCGATCCGATACCTTTTATGGAAATCCGTCGTTTGCATGTCTAATTTTGAGCAATTATTCTGTGATGTTGTATGGAAATGAGTAATTATACTTGGTCGTGTGCTAAATTTTCGAATTATGTACAGCACAGTATTTATTCATGATCAACGTGACATCACCTAATGATTGCTTATTAATGGGATATGTGTTGGAAATATGCCCTAGAGGTAATCATAGGGATGATGATATTTCTATTGTATCCGTGATTTATTATATGTTCATTGAATATCCATTAAAGACAACTTGTATTGATTGGCAATTATGTGAATTATTTGTGAAACTATTTTACTTGTATGGTTATTCGATAGTTGTCCCTGATCGGAGTTCATGTGAGGACACACATGAATATTAGATCAGCACATGTATTAGTTGATGACTATGTTTCACAAGTCATAGACATGGAGATGTCAAACTAATAATGTGGGCACATGTATGACATGGGGCTGGATTGACCCAACGTGAGATGTTTTTATTATCTCTTTACACATCATGTACGTTATGTCCTAGACCTGAGATTATGGTATGTACTCAAGATATGAATCGACTTACTTAGGGACTATCAAACGCTACTTCGTAACAGAGTAGTTATAAAGATAGTCTTCGGGATTGTCAGGAAGTATGCTGTGAGACATAGACGATCAAGATGGGATTCGCCCCTCTCCATGCGTGAGAGATATCACTGGACCACTCATATGATTGGATCATAAAATGCATGGCCGTGCTTAGGTTAAGTGTTAACCTATGAGTTGGACCAAATATTGTGTGGCAAGGGAATTACGTGTATGTGATCGTGGTGGTTCGTCTGATATGATCTTTGCACGTACATAGGAGTTGACATGTCTGCTAGAGGCCGCTGTCAACTATGGGCGAGTAGGAGTACTCGGGCCATGTTTATGTGTGCGTGAACCCATAGGGTCGCACGCTTAAGGGGTTGGAAGCCTGATTCGAGTTGGACTCGAATCAGACTGGGATTAGGGTTTGCTAATGGGTCTCCAGGTCGGCGGCCTCATTAGGGACGCCTATAAATAGGGGGTGGAGCGACTAGGGTTGGTACCACGTCAATTGTTGACAGCCGTCGCCCACCCCACGCCCGCGCCTATTACTCCTCGCAGACCTAGCAGTCTGGAGGCGTGACGCTTCCTCCCTGTACGTGTGGGATACCTCGGAGGTGCTGCATCTGGAGCACAAGGACGAACTACACGTGGAGACGTGAAGGACGGACGTGAACTCCTACACGGCATCGCTGCGACGCGCACGTCTACACCGAGACGTCTTCCGCTGCATCTGCGCGTCTAGTGGTAATCCCGTGATCTATAACTAGAAGTAGTTCCTGGTTCATGGGGTCAAAAAATTTTGTTTTCTAGCTAGCGTAGCATCCTCGTAACCCTTCAGTGGTATCGGAGCCGTTACTGCCTCGTTATAGATTCGGTTGTGTGCATATAGAGATATGCGCGGTTGTAGATTAGTTTCTGATCTTGATTCGTGATCTTGTCGTATTGGTCATGTAACGATCTACTCCTACCAGTCGGAATTCCACCATCGGAGTTAAGTGATATGTGTAAATCCAATCATGGCAAGATGGAGATCAATAAAATTGATCGAATCGAATCTAGGTCAAGAGCCGGTGCATGAGATGTGCGGCGGCATGAGGAAATCTGCAAAAGGAGCGCTGTTCGGTAAAATGGCCATAACTTTTGCATACGACCTCGGATCGAGACGATCTTTAAACGAAAATCGATCTACAGAAAATTTTACATCTGATTTTCACCGGCAAGAGCCGGTTTCGTCGAATTTAGATTTGCGAAAAAAGGTCGGGGGAAAATTATGTTTTCTGCGATTCAAAATTAGACGTCGGGAACGTTTAACTCTGTTTTGCAGGAATTGATGACTGGTATAGCCCTTATGGTATGTGATGCATGTATGTAATTGATTCATGGCTTGCACGTCATGTAACATGACAATATGGCAGCAGCCACATAGATATTGTCATCAATTTGATGTAATGGTCTGCGTGCCAAATTGTGATGATCCTACTCGCGACTATGTAATTGTTTAATTACGCTAGTTGTAGCTAGTCTTGGTGGATTCATCACTGGAGGATGGCGTACATGCACCATGTAGATGGAGATCATCTTGGTGAACAGATTGGCGGAGATGGAGATCTCCAAATGCACAATGGGCTATACCAAGTCATATCTGTGTTGATGCTATTCTCTTATTATGTTCTACTTTCACATGCAATTCATGTTTATTGTCTACATGCGGTAGTGAAAGTGTAGAACATGATGAGGACATCGCCAAGTTGGACTCACCGACACCATGGTCTTCCCAAGTTGCAATCCGACTCCAACTCAGTTTTCATGTCACCCTCGGAATTCAGGAGCAGTCCCGAGTAAAATCAACGCCCCGGATGCATACGGACTCCGTTTTGACGAACCAGATATGCTTGGAAAGATAATTTGATAAGCTAACCAATGGCTTTGGAATCACGTCAAAATACATCTGGAGTCAACAGAAATCGTCGAAACAAGTCAGCGTCCAGAATCTGCCAGGGTGCTGCGTCACCGTATTTTGGTCCGTTGGGCCGTGTATCGTCTTAGAGCCCATTAGGGGGTGCGTCCAGCAGGGGCGACGACCTAAACCCTATATTTAGCCGCCGCCGCCGTCGTTAGGTCTTGGGTTTTGTTTTGAGTTTAGTTTTCCACCGAGAAACTGAATCGTTCATTGTAACTGTGGTGACAAATCCTTTTACAGTGATCCAGGGCCCCCGTTCTTGATCTCCTCCACTGTGTCGATTAGTCCTTTGGAACCGAGTTCTTGAAACCCTCTAATATATTCGTGATATTCATATCTGCAATTTCAGATGCGTGTTTTTACCCTCTTGCTTGTGTTCTTCGATTCGCTTGCAGGATTAGCCTTCTTGGCGAGGTCAATCAAGTTGTGCTTGTGTAAGGAAAATGGACCTCGGCCCTTTTAACTTTGAATTTTGGTGTTTGATGAACAACATAACCAAATTGGACTAATGTGTTGCGAGTGTTTGTTTTGTAGTCCAATAGGGTGCAAATGTGACTTGGACTAAGGCGACATGGTAATCCGATGATCAACACCTCAAGCAAGACATTTGAAGCTCAATAGAAGACTCTCAAGATCAAGCAAAGTCCAAGGCACAAGAACGGAACCAAGATGGCGCGAAAAGAAACCGCGAAGAAACGAAGAAAAAGGAGTGACGGACGCTGCTCTGCAGTGACCGGACGCTGGCCTGGATGCGTCCGGTCAGTTCACCCAGTCAACAGCGCCACGTCAAAAGCGACCGGACGCTACGCCAGTTGGACCGGACGCGACGATGCGACTGTTCATCAGCGTGGCCGCATGACCGGACGTTACGGCGTCGATCGGACGCTGGAGATCAGCTGAGTCCGATCGGAAACAGAGAGGTTCCAGAGGCACGAAAATGCGATCGGACGCGTCCGATCGTCTGTGACCGGACTCATGTCAGAGTCCGATCAGTGCCGTGCAGGCCGGCAACTACCGTTGGGGTGACCGGACGCGTCGGTCAGGACGTGACGAGCGTCCGGTCGATGGCAGAAAAGCCCATCTCTTTGCCCAACGGCTCTATTTGCTTGGGGCTCTATATATACCCCATGGCCGGCCAAAACAATATGGTTGGAGCTCAAGGAAGTATACCAAGTGCATAGACACATATGTAGTGGCTCTAGCCACCAAAGTGCTTAGTGAATATACTAGGTGATTAGTGGTAGGTGCTTTGCGAAGTGCTTAGGCTAGTTAGACCACCGCTTTGCGCTTGCTCTAGGTGTTAGGCCTAGTGTTTAGTGAGGTTGAAAACCTCTTATCTACCGGTTGCTTGCGCGCACCGTGATTGTACATCGGTGGGGCTTGTAAGTCTTGCGAGATCACACCACCGCGTTTGTGGTGTGGGCCGCCTCCGTGTACCGAAGGGAACAAGACCCACGGCGCTTCGGTCGGAAGCTTGATAGTGAAGACGGTGGGGAGCATCCGGGAGAGGCTTTGCCACGAGTGGCTTAACCGGAGACCACTTGCGCGTTGGGAAGAACCGGAGATATCCACGTGAGTTACCCGACCGGGAGCTTGGCCCTTGCGAGGGATTCCTTGCGAGGGGCTCCAACGAGGACTAGGGGGAAGCTTGCGCGCTTCTCGATACCTCGGTAAAAATACCGGAGTCGTCGACGGGGAGTTTGCATCTCTATCACTCTCTTTAAGCTTCCGCATTTACATTGCTACCTAGTTCATGTGCTTTACCTTTCCTAGTTTATATGCTAGTTGATAGGTTTGGGAACTAGGTTGCATAACTCCTTTTTGTGGTAGAGATAGTAAACACACATAGCAAAACCTTAGTTGCTCATTTGGTAGTTTACTTTCTTGCATAGGTTTTGACTAGGTGGAAATTAGAGGCCATAGTTTAGAGTAGAAGTTTTAAGTTGCCTAATTCACCCCCCCTCTTAGGCGTCATGGTCCTTTCAATTGGTATCAGAGCAGGTTGGCTCTCTTGTGGACTCTTGGCTTAATCGCCTTCGAGCCGACGCCCCTAAGAGAGGTTGGGATGGATACCTCTAGGCCTCCACACTTTGACGGCACTAACTTCCCCTACTATAGTGCTAGGATGGCTTGCTTTTTAGAAGCCGTTGATCTAGGTGTTTGGAGAGTCACCCGCGACGGGGTGAAACCCATTAAGAATCCCGAAAAACCTACCGCAGGTGATGAAAAAGAAATTCATCTTAATGCTAGAGCTAAAAATTGCTTGTTTGAATCTATTAGCATGGATGTCTTTAACCAAGTTGTCACTTTGCAAACATCTCATGAAATTTGGTTAAAGCTACATGAGCTCCATGATGGTACAAGTAATGTACGTGAGCAAAAACATCATCTAGCAAAATCATGTTATGATTCCTTTAAAATGAATGATGATAATGAGCTTGTTCGTGATATGTATTCCCGTTTGAATCTAATTATCAATGAGCTCAACTCTATAGGAATCACAAAGCTAGGTGATGGATATTGTGAGGAAGATCATCTCCGTGCTTCCCAAGAGCAAGTACGCAACCATCATCACCATCCTCCACAACATGGAGGACTTGAGCACCATGACCCCGGCCATTGTCATTGGCAAATTGGTGGCATTTGAGATGTCACGTAAGATGGGTCAAGAAGAAGCTACTTCATCAAGCAAAGACACCGCTCTCTCATGTGAGCACAAAAAGATGAAGAGCAAGAAGCAAGTTGAAACAAGCTCAAGCTCCTCAAGTGAAGAAGAGGATGATGAAGATGAAGAATCAAGTGATGATCAAGCCTCCACCTCATCCGACTCCTCCCTAGAAGAAGAAGAAACAATCAAGCTCATGAAGGGAGTGAAGAGGATGATCCGCAAGCTCAATGTCAAGGGTGTGCCCATCACAATAGAAGATTGCCTCTTCACCAATCAAAGAGAGAGCAGCAAAGAAAAAAGGGATGTTATAGATGTGGCAAGAAAGGGCACTTTGTGGAAGATTGTCCAAAACAAAAGCCCTCACCCAATGACAAGAAAAAGAAGGGATGCAAGGCCAAAGCTCTCACCACCATCAAGACATGGGATGATTCATCAAGTGATGATGAAGCCCATCACAAGAGGCATGGCCGCAAGCACTCATCATCAAGCTCCTCACATATGTGCCTTATGGCACGAGGTAATTCTAGTCCTATCTCTAGTGATAGTGATAGTGGTAGTGATGATGAGTTTCCTTCTTATAATGAACTTGTGCAAGATAATCTCAACTATGCTAAAGCTTGTACTAGTCAACAAAAGAAAATTAATGCTTTGAAAGAAAAATTAGATAGCTCTCAACAAGCCTACAATGCTATGCTTGAACAATATGAAATCTTTTCAAATTTGAATGTTGAGCTATCTGACAAAATTGAGAAACTTGAGGCTAGTACAAGCACATGTGATTGCACAAGTAATGATGAGCAACTTGCCAAGAAAAATGAAAAACTAAAAGCAAAGTTAGCTAGCACACAAATGCTTACAAAAGTTTGCTTGCTAAAATGGAAATCATGTGCAAACAATGTGATGAGCTAACTAACAAAGTTGCTAATCTTGAAACCAATGGAGCAAACCCCATAGAGGCACCTAAAATTGAAAAATCAATTTTTGACATGCCTAAAAAGGATGCCTCTACTTCTTGCATTGATTTACTTGATTTAGACTCACCCATGTGCAAACAAGCTTGTGTTGAGAATGTAATTGTAGAAACATGTACACAAGAAGTTGCAATGGAGAATGAGCTACTAAGGCAAGAAGTGGCTCGCCTCACCAAAGACTTGACACAAGCAAAAGGCAAGGTGAAGCAAACCCGAACTCATCAAGATAACACCAACAAGGGAGTGAAGAAGCTTGATGAGGAGCAAACCGTGGTTTGTTACCTTTGCCACAAGGAAGGACACAAGTCCTATGAGTGCAAGGTGAAGCATGGGGGAGAAAAGAAGAAGAAAGAGAAAACAAAAAGCAAACAAGCAAGCTCTCCAACACCTACACCAACAAGGTGAACAAGAAGGCCTCCACACCTTATCTTTTGAAGAAGAAAAAGAATGACAAGGTGGTGGCCATCAAGGTAAACAAGCAAGCCAACAATGGGGCCAAACGCATTTGGGTGCCTAAGGATATTATCTCAACCATGAAGAGCACCAAAAAGGTTTGGGTCCCGAAAGGGAAGTGAGTAGCAAGTTTGGCTACGGGGAATTTGGAGACTTGGCAAAGTTTTGGGTGCATATCATGGGGTGCATCACATTGGATCATGTCATTGCCAAGTATGTTAGTGGGCACTATGGACCCAAGTTCCCCCTCCCATGTTAGGTAACTAGATTTAAAGTTTTGCAATTATTTTCTATGGTATAATGTCTTGCAATTACTTTTAGCATCTAGTTCCTTCATTGCCTATGTTTGCATTAGTATGTTCATATCTTTTGTCATGCACACATTAGGCTTATCATATGGTAGGATTGCTCGGTATCTTTCTCATCTTTGGAGCAAACCTACATGGTTTAATTTGTTTAGAAGCATGGCACATAGCTTCTCTTACTTGTTTTATATTATATGTGCCAAAGTCCAAATAGTAGATAAACTACCCCAACTACCATCTTCAATTGGTGTCACATTTCTAGTGATGTCAACTCGTAGTAAAATGGTAGTTTGACCTTACAAGTCAATGTGCATGTCTCCTACAAGTATTTCAAACTTGTATGCACACTTCTAGGGGGAGTTTACTCTACAATTTGGAAGCTTTGAGACTAACACTACCTTCAAGTTTATCATGTGTGTAGTAGTTTCATTGCAAGGAAAATGGAGTCCCTGGAGATAAGCATCGTGTGTGGCGATAATCCAATTGGCATCTACATGTGGTATTCCTAACCGATATCATCATGTTGATTTCAATTTGATTCTTTTATGCTTTCTTCATGCATTATATAAGATTAAACTCCTTTGTGCATTAATTTGCCAGTTATGCATATGCTTTGCCATACATCACATGTATGCATACACTTGGGGGAGCTTAGTTTATATAATGTGAAGAGCCAAGTTTTGTGATCAATTCCACTCCACACAAAAAGGATCACAAAGTTTGACCCTCCCTTGTGCTACTAATGTCTTCCTTTTCGGTGATTGATTCCAAAGGGGGAGAAATTGAGGGACCAAAGCAAACCAAAACAAATAAAATAACCAAAACCAAAATTTAAAATTTTTATGGTTATATCTTTGGAATGGTCCGAGAAAGGGAGGAAGTGGTTTATGGAGTTAGTGGGAGACTTGAATCCATAATACCACAAAGGGACTCAATGGCAAGGGCAAGATAAGTTATATTAGTGTTGTTTCAGTTTGCTATCTTTTGACATCATATGATCTTGCCTTTGCATTGCATCCTAGCAAGTAGATTGCATTTTAAATTTTGTATCTATTATTTGCTTGCTTTGGTTGTGTTGTCATCAATCACCAAAAAGGGGGAGATTGTAAGGAAAATGGACCTCGGCCCTTTAACTTTGAATTTTGGTGTTTGATGAACAACATAACCAAATTGGACTAATGTGTTTGCGAGTGTTTGTTTTGTAGTCCATAGGGTGCAAATGTGACTTGGACTAAGGCGACATGGTAATCCGATGATCAACACCTCAAGCAAGACATTTGAAGCTCAATAGAAGACTCTCAAGATCAAGCAAAGTCCAAGGCACAAGAACGGAACCAAGACGGCGCAAGAAACCGCGAAGAAACGAAGAAAAAGGAGTGACCGGACGCTGCTCTGCAGTGACCGGACGCTGGCCTGGATGCGTCCGGTCAGTTCACCCAGTCAACAGCGCCACGTCAAAAGCGACCGGACGCTACGCCAGTTGGACCGGACGCGACGATGCGACTGTTCATCAGCGTGGCAGCATGACCGGACGCTACGGCGTCGATCGGACGCTGGAGATCAGCTGAGTCCGATCGGAAACAGAGAGGTTCCAGAGGCACGAAAACACGATCGGACGCGTCCGATCGTCTGTGACCGGACTCATGTCAGAGTCCGATCAGTGCCTGTGCAGGCCGGCAACTAGCCGTTGGTGTGACCGGACGCGTCCGGTCAGGACGTGACGAGCGTCCGGTCGATGGCAGAAAAGCCCATCTCTTTGCCCCAACGGCTCTATTTGCTTGGGGCTCTATATATACCCCCATGGCCGGCCAAAACAATATGGTTGGAGCTCAAGGAAGTATACCAAGTGCATAGACACATATTTAGTTGCTCTAGCCACCAAAGTGCTTAGTGAATATACTAGGTGATTAGTGTAGGTGCTTTGCGAAGTGCTTAGGCTAGTTAGACCACCGCTTTGTGCTTGCTCTAGGTGTTAGGCCTAGTGTTTAGTGAGGTTGAAAACCTCTTATCTACCGGTGTTTGCGCGCACCGTGATTGTACATCGGTGGGGCTTGTAAGTCTTGCGAGATCACACCAACCGCGTTTGTGGTGTGGCCGCCTCCGTGTACCGAAGGGAACAAGACCCACGGCGCTTCAGCCGGAAGCTTGATAGTGAACACGGCGGGGAGCATCCAGGAGAGGCTTTGCCACGAGTGGCTTAACCGGAGACCCACTTGCGCGTGGGGAAGAACCGGAGCTATCCACGGAGTTACCCGACCGGGAGCTTGGCCCTTGCGAGGGATTCCTTGCGAGGGGCTCCAACGAGGACTAGGGGGAAGCTTGCGCGCTTCTCGATACCTCGGTAAAAAATACCAGAGTCGTCGACGGGAGTTTGCATCTCTATCACTCTCTTTAAGCTTCCGCATTTACATTGCTACCTAGTTCATGTGCTTTACCTTTCCTAGTTTATATGCTAGTTGATAGGTTTGGGAACTAGGTTGCATAACTCCTTTTTGTGGTAGAGATAGTAAACACACATAGCAAAACCTTAGTTGCTCATTTGGTAGTTTACTTTCTTGCATAGGTTTTGACTAGGTGGAAATTAGAGGCCATAGTTTAGAGTAGAAGTTTTAAGTTGCCTAATCACCACCCCCCCTCTTAGGCGTCACGGTCCTTTCAGCTTGGATGATAACAATGGAGCCGGGTGGTAACGGTTGCAGGGTTCGAATCGTGTTTGATTTGAAGCCGGATCGCCAACGTCGAGTTCTCCACCAATCGAACCTATCGCTACCTCACGGAAGATCGGGCCGTCCCTCATCAATTGGTATCGGATTTTTCAGGTTTCCCGCGAGGTATAATCTCGTTTGCCCTTAGATTCATATTTGTTATTACCTACAGTCCACAAAAAGCCAAAAAATATTTCAATTTCCGCTCCTATCGCCTTTTGTTGCCTTTGTGCCTTTGCAATTTTGTTTCAGATTCGCTTTGTGAGTTTGTGTCCGTGGTCGAGTCTTGTTGCTGGTTTAGGTTGTGTTCGTCGTCGTAGTTCATCGTGCCCGTTGCTGTTTCTTTGTTTTCGCCGCTATCCCATCCACCATCCACCATTCCTAAACAACAAGTCGAAGCCACCACATTACTCGACTTGCCGCTAGCCGCCTTGTGTAACTTCTCGCCGCCGCGCAAACCTAGACAGGTTGTCAACCGCTCTAATTTTTGCCTTGCATCGCAGCCCTCCTTACATCATCTGGCATCTACCTTCTGTTGTTAGTCACAAGGACGCTTGATCTTGTGATCGGTGTTGGAGTTTCGGGTCGCTTTGCCCTAACTGCCGCTGCCGAGTTGCTCTTACTGCCGTTTTTGTGTGTTTGCCTTTCAGAAACATAACTTGAGGTAACTTCGGTAAAACAGGCATAACTTTTCGCTCGTTTGTCCCAAAAATCTGAAATTTTTTGTGGAGATTCTTGACACCGTTTGGACCTCACCCAAACTCGGCTTTGCCCTGTTTGGTCCCCTCAAAATTGCCAAAACAAATCGGGAAAATAAATAAAAAAATTGACAAGGTTTCAGCACGCTTTTCAGAGAACTTGCTGATTTTATGTAGACCACATCCGACCTCAGTTGCAGGTGCCAATTTTTGTGGTTACATCTTTTGTGATCCTTGTTCAAGGAAAAATAAAAAAAAATAGTGAAAAAATAAAAAAGTTTGATTCCTACTAGTACCTTTTTGGAAAATCAAGGGAAAATTCAGGAAAAAGAAAAATTCAGATTCTTGTTTGTTCTGTGAGTTCTTTCCATCGTTCTTTGTTTCATCTTGTTGCGCTACGTCTACACACGTGTTAGCCAGCAATTGTGACTTGTGCTTTGGATACTTATTGAACTTTGCTAATCTGCTTTCGTTAATTGCTAATCCTTGCTGTCATATTGTGCCTACCTATAGCTCCACATATACTTCTGTCAGCACAGGTTTATCTTGCAACTGTTACCCACGCTCAACAACAGATTGCTTCGTCACTTTGGTTTGATCTTGTTTGGCGTTGGTAAGAATACAGGCAAGACGGTGGTAAGCCGCCTGTGATTTTGCATTCAGTTCCACTTCTACCACCACCACTTGGTTCCTTTAGTTGATAGGGATAATCCTTTGCTGTTGTATTTTTCTATCTTCTAACAATGGCAGGAATTCCGACGGACTTCAATGAGTGCGTGTCCAAAGGCGAGCTTACGACATTCATGAATGAACAACGCAATCTTATGACCGAGCTGACACGCAACGTGAACAATCTGGTCAACCGCATTACGCAGCTTGAGCAACGCCCTCAACCAAATCGTGATGACGAAGATGCGGATGCTTTTGGTGATGACGATGCAGATGCTGATGCTGGTCCTCGTCGCCGCCTCAACTTCAATCGTCGTGGTATGGGAGGTCATAATCATAATAATGATCCTTTTGCTAACATTAAATTTAGCCTACCTTCCTTTGCTGGTAATATGGATCCAGAGACATATTTAGATTGGGAACTTGCTGTTCAACAAAATTTGATTCTTATAATGTTCCTGCTGAGCATAGAGTTAGACTTGCTACTAGTGAGTTTACTAATTTGCTTTATTCTGGTGGAGTGATCTTTGCAATGCTAATAATGCTGCTGCTGTGCCTCAAACTTGGAATACTTTAAAGCAACGCATGAAATCTCGTTTTGTTCCTCCTTATTACCAACGTGATCTACGTTTGAAACTGCAAACTTTAAAACAAGGTGATAAAGGAGTAGAGAGGCATAATCTTCAGAATTGCTTATTGGTTTAGCACGTTGTGGTATACATGAAGATGATGATGATGCTAGTGCTAGATTCTTTGTTGGTTTAAATCATGATATCCAGGATATTCTTGATTACAAAGATTGGACTACGTTCAGCCAATTATATCATCTTGCTCTTAAAGCTGAACGAGAAGTACAGGGACGCAAATAACACCAACCTTTCAGGGTATAACACTGGGAGGACTTTTCAGCAACGTTCCGAGCCGGAGACACCCAAGCTTCCTGCTGCACCACAGCCGTCTACACCTTCCGAGGTAAGTAAATTGTCTAATGTGCAGATTCCATAATTCAAGAAAGGTGCCACTTCGGGGTGCTTCTACTAGATCTTCCTCGTCTAGCTCTACAATCATTTGCCACCGATGCAAAGGCATGGGACATGTCATGAAGGATTGCTCCAGTCGTCGCGCTTTCATTGCTACCGAGGATGGATATGTAAGTACTAGTGATGTTGAAGATGATTTAGTTCTTGCTGCTAACATTGCTGCAGATTCCACCGAGGACGATCACGATAGGAGACCATCACCATTGACTCTGTGGCTGCTGCTGCGGATTATCCTAGTCTTCTTGTGCAGCGAGTGTTGAGTACACGTGTGGGACATGAAGAAGAAGAGATGAAGATCCAACGCCACAATTGTTCCACATGTATCTCATTGTGCAGGGTTGTCGTGTTTCACCATCATTGATAGCGGGAGTTGCAACAACTTGGTGAGTTTGGATTTGGTTGAGAAGCTTGGCTTGACCACACGACAACATTCATATCCGTATAAACTTCAATGGTTCAATAATAATAGTATGACTAAGGTAACTAGATCAGCACGCATTAGCTTTTTCACAGGCTCTTATCATGATACTGCTGATTTTGATGTTGTCCCTATGCAAGCTTGTTCTATTTTGTTAGGTCGTCCATGGGAATTTGATAATGATGCTTTACACCATGGTAGAACTAATACATACTCAATCATACATAAGGACAAGAAAATACTTTGCTGCCTTTGTCTCCTACAAATATTATTAAACATGCTAAGGAGATTAAAAACAAAAATAAACCTCCAACAGACGTTGCTAAAAATAATGAGATTAAGTTAAAAGGAGGTGCTTTTCTTGCTACAACTTCTACTACTGCTGCGTTATGTGATACTAATGATGCTCCTTGTTATACTATGCTTTGTCGACATGTTAGTGTTGCTGCACATGATTCTATACATTGTGTTTCGCATTGTGCGGTCACTAACCTTTTGCAGGAGCTTGGCGATGACATGGAGTCGCGGACGACTCCATTTTAGAAGGAGGGGATGATGAGGACATCGCCAAGATGGAGTCGAGGACGACTCCAATTCAAGAAGGGGAGGATGATGAGGACATCGCCAAGTTGGACTCACCGACGCCATGGTCTTCCCCAAGTTGCAATCCGACTCCAACTCAATTTTCACATCACCCTCGGAATTCAGGAGCAGTCCTGAGTAAAATCAACGCCCGGATGGATACGGACTCCGTTTTCGACGAACCAGATATGCTTGGAAAGATAATTTGATAAGCTAACCAATGGCTTTGGAATCACGTCAAAATACGTCCGGAGTCAACGGAAATCGTCGAAACAAGTCAGCGTCCAGAATCTGCCAGGGTGCTGCGTCACCGTATTTTGGTCCGTTGGGCGTGTATCGTCTTAGAGCCCATTTGGGGGCGCGTCAGCAGGGGCGATGACCTAAACCCTATATTTAGCCGCCGCCGCCGTCGTTAGGTCTTGGGTTTTGTTTTGAGTTTAGTTTTCCACCGAGAAACTGAATCGTTCATTGTAACTGTGGTGACAAATCCTTTTACAGTGATCCAGGGCCCCGTTCTTGATCTCCTCCACTGTGTCGATTAGTCCTTTGGAACCGAGTTCTTGAACCCCTCTAATATATTCGTGATATTCATATCTGCAATTTCAGATTGCGTGTTTTTACCCTCTTGCTTGTGTTCTTCGATTCGCTTGCAGGATTAGCCTTCTTGGCGAGGTCAATCAAGTTGTGCTTGGTTGATAACCAATGGGAGCAGTGGTGTAACGGTTTGCAGGGTTCGAATCGTGTCTGATTTGAAGCCAGATCGCCAACGTCGAGTTCTCCACCAATCGAACCTATCGCTACCTCACGGAAGATCGGGCCGTCCCTCATCAGAACGATCCCTCAGTAATGTTCAAGTCATATGCTTCCCCAAACCTGCACTGTCATATGTCTTGTACAATCGGTGGTGCGCCTATGAAATTACGGTATCACTGATTTTCCTTGACTAGGCAGGTTCGTATCGGATACTTACTGCAGAAGGGTTGGTTGCTTGAACAAGGTCATCCTAACGGTTAGGGACCTTGAAGCATAAGGAGTTGAGCACACATAGAGATGTTGGCCAACAACAAGAGTCATATGTGATATGATTAGCAAAGAGTTGCTTACCGATCTACCATGTCCACTAGCGGTGATGCTAAAGCTCACTGGTAGACTTGTTAGTTTGGGTCTTGAATCACTAAGATTCAATAGAGGGATATTGATCTTAGTGGGAGTAGATTTTATTAAAGTTTTAATATCATTTACTCTGTCTTGGATACATTGTCTTAGTATTTTGCATATACTTTTGTTTGTAGATAAATGGCACCCGCACCTCAACCATTTACTTTACGTTCGATTCTTGAGAAAGATAAGTTGAATGGAACAAAACTATGCGGATTGGATCCGCAACCTGAGAATTGTTCTCAGGGCTGAGAAAAAGGAAGATATTCTAGACACCCCATTACCCAGAGGAACCTGCTGATAATGCACCTGCTGCTGAGAAAACCGCTTACAAGAAAGCATGTGATGCTGATCTTGAAGTGGGATGCCTGATGCTTGCTTGCATGGAACCAGATCTGCAGATGCAGTTTGATAATAACCATACACCCTACGATATGATCGTGGCGCTGGATGAGATGTTCCAGACCCAGGCTAGGACTGAAAGTTCAATGTCTCTAAGTCTCTTGCTGAGACTAAGCTAGCAGAGGGTGCAGCAGTTGGGCCACATGTAATCAAGATGGTTGGTTACACACAGAGGTTGGAGAAGCTAGGCTTCCCAATTGGTCCAGAGTTGGCCACTGATTTCATTCTCTCTTCTCTCCCACCTAGCTATGGAAACTTCATTTCGAACTACCATATGCATGGTGCAGAGAGGGGCTTGAATGAGCTGTGTGGCATGCTTAAGACAGCAGAGGCAGACATCAAGAAAGGTGCTGGTAGCAGCCATGTGATGGCAATCCAAAACAAGCTAACTTTAAAAGGAAGGGCAACTTTTGGAAGAACAGAAAGGGCAAGGGCAAGGCCAAAGATGTGATCTCTAAGCCAAATCCTCCTGCGCCTGAAGCTACCGGACCTACTCCTGATTCTGAGTGCTTCCATTGTAAGGGGAAGGTCACTGGAAGAGAAACTGCAAGGTGTACTTAGCATCCTTGAAGAAGGATGGCGGTGGTAAAGGTACTCCCGCTGCTCATACACTTGTTGTTTATGTTACAGATATTTTCCTCGCTAACTCTATATTAATTCTTGGGTATTTGATACCGGCTTGGTTGCTCATATTTGCAATACGATGCAGGGAATGATAAGAAGTAGAAGCGTTGGAAAAGGGGAGGTTGATTTCTGCGTGGGCAATAATGCAAGAGTTGCTGCGTTGAACGTCGGGACGATGCAACTACACCTCCCATCAGGATTTATTTTGGAGTTAAATAATTGTTATTTCGTTCCAAGTTTAAGTCGAAACATTGTGTCACCTTCATGTTTGATGAAGGATGGTTATTCATTTGAGAGTAAAGACAATGGTTGTGTGATCTCTAAGAATAATATGTTTGTGGCTTTTGCATCCATTGTGAATGGGTTGTTTATTTTAAATCTTGATGATGCACCTATGTCTATCTGTAATGTAACTGCTAAAAGGCCTCGGCTTAATGAGTTAAGTCCTACCTATATGTGGCATTGTCGTTTGGGTCATATAAGCAAGAATCGCATGAATAAGCTCCATGCTGATGGGTTTCTAACTTTTTTTTGATTTTGAATCATACGAGACATGCGAGGCTTGTTTGCTGGGCAAGAATGACCAAGTCGCCTTTCACAGGTTTTCCTGAGAGGGCGTCTGACTTATTGGAACTTATACATACTGATGTATGTGGACCAATGAGTACGACAGCTAGAGGCGGATTTCAATACTTCATAACCTTCACTGATGATTTTAGTAGATATGGCTATATCTATCTGATGAAGCATAAGTCTGAAACATTTGAAAAGTTCAAAGAATTTCAGAATGAGGTAGAAAATCAACGTGGCAAGAAAATTAAGGCCTTGCGATCTGATCGGGGAGGCGAATATTTGAGCCACGAGTTTAGCAATCATCTTAAGAGTTGCGGAATTGTTCCACAACTTACGCCACCCGGAACGCCTCAGAGAAACGGCGTGTCCGAGCGACGTAACCGAACTCTGTTAGACATGGTTCGGTCTATGATGAGCCAGTCGGACCTTCCTTTATCATTTTGGGGATACGCTCTAGAAACAGCCGCTTTCACATTAAATAGGGTACCATCTAAGTCCGTAGTTAAGACACCATATGAGATGTGGACTGGTAAGAGTCCCAGTTTGTCTTTTCTAAAGATTTGGGGTTGTGAAGTTTATGTCAAACGACTCATATCAGATAAACTAACACCCAAGTCGGACAAGTGCTTTTTCGTGGGATACCAAAGGAAACTTTAGGGTATTACTTCTACAACTGCTCAGAGGGCAAAGTGTTTGTCGCTCCAAACGGTGTTTTCTTAGAGAAAGAGTTTCTCAAAAGAGACAAGAGAGGGCAGAAGGTGTATCTTGAAGAAGTTCAGGATGAGCCAACAGGGATTGACTCCACGAGTGATGCTAATGTAGCAGAACAAGTTGAGCTACCTGTGGCAACAGACACCCCGCCTCAACCACGAAGGTCCGCAAGAATCCGTGAGTTGCGTGGGGATGTGTTATTGTTAGACGATGACGAACATGCGACTTATGCCGAGGCAATGATGGATCCTGATCCGAGAAATGGCATAGTGCCATGAGATCCGAGATAGATTCCATGGGAGCATCAAGTTGGAACTGGTTGACCCGCCTGATGGGGTAAGACACCATAGAGTGCAAATGGATCTATAAAAAGAAAAAGGATATGGATGGAAACGTCCAAGTATAAAGCTCGACTTGTCGCAAAAGGTTTTCGGCAAGTTCAAGGAATTGACTACGACGAGACTTCTCGCCGGTAGGTAGCGATGCTTAAATCTATCCGGATCATTCTAGCAATTGCTGCCTATTATGACTATGAGATATGGCAGATGGATGTTTAAAACAGCCTTTCTAAATGGAAATTTGGAAGAGGAGTGTATATGATACAGCCCGAAGGTTTTGTTGATCTAGCAATGCTGAATGCTGGAAAAATATGCAAGCTTAAGAAATCTATTTATGGATAAAGCAAGCATCTCGGAGTTGGAATATTCGTTTTGATGAGGTGGTCAAAGGGTTTGGCTTCCGTCAAAGTGAAGAAGAACCTTGTGTTTACAAGAAGGAAGTGGGAGCGCTGTTGTGTTTCTAATCTTGTATGTAGATGACATACTATGATTGGGAATGACATTCCGATGTTGCAAACCGTAAAGACTTCATTGAATAACAGTTTTCTATGGAAGGATTTAGGAGAAGCAACATATATTCTGGGCATTAAGATCTATAGAGATAGGTCAAAGAGGCTAATAGGATTAAGCCAAGATTCGTACATTGACAAAGTGTTGAAGCGGTTCAACATGGAATAGTCCAAGAAAGGGTTCTTGCCTATGTCACATGGCATGCGCTTTAGCGAGAAACAGTGTCCTTCGACATCTGATGAGCGAGAGCGATGAGTAAGGTTTCCATATGCTTCGGCTATTGGTTCATCATGTATGCCATGATATGTACACGTCCAGACGTCTCATATGCTCTAAGTGTTGCGAGCAGATATCAAGCTAATCTAGGTGAGAGTCACTGGACACTTGTTAAAACATCCTTAAGTACTTGAGAAGGACTAAAGATGTGTTCCTAATCTATGGAGGTGAGGAGGAGCTCGTTGTAAATGGTTACACCGATGCTAGCTTCCAAACTGACACAGATGATTCACAATCTCAATCAGGTTTTGTGTTCACAATAAATGGTGGTGCAGTCAGTTGGAAAAGTTCCAAGCAGGAGACCGTGTCCGATTCTACAGCAGACGCCGAGTAAATTGCAGCTAGTGGAGCTGCAAAGGAAGGTGTTTGGATGAGGAGGTTCCTCATTGATCTTGGTGTGTTTCCAAATGCGTCCAGCCCATTGTCTCTACATTGTGATAACAATGGGGCGATTGCGCAGGCTAAGGAGCCAAGGAATCACCAGAAGAACAAACATGTACTGCGGAAATTTCACCTCATTCAAAGTTCATTGGAAGAGATGAGATTAAGATGTGCAAAATACATACGGATTGAATATAGCAGATACTTTGACAAAGGCTCTTCCACAGCCTAAGCATGAGGCGCACGTGAGGTCTATGGGTATTAGATATCTAAAAGATTAACTCTAGTGCAAGTGGGAGACTGTTGGAAATATGCCCTAGAGGTAATCATAGGGATGATGATATCTATTGTATCCATGATTTATTATATGTTCATTGAATATCCATTAAAGACAACTTGTATTGATTGGCAATTATGTGAATTGTCTGTGATGAAACTCTTTTACTCTATGGTTATTCGATAGTTGTCCCTGATCGGAGTTCATGTGAGGACACACCATGAATATTAGATCAGCACATGTATTAGTTGATGACTATGTTTCACAAGTCATAGACATGGAGATGTCAAACTAATAATGTGGGCACATGTATGACATGGGGCTGGATTGACCCAACGTGAGATGTTTTTATTATCTTTTTACACATCATGTACGTTATGTCCTTAGACCTGAGATTGTGGTATGTACTCAAGATATGAATCGACTTACTTAGGGACTATCAAACGCTACTTCGTAACAGAGTAGTAGTAGTTATAAAGATAGTCTTCGGATTGTCAGGAAGTATGCTGTGAGACATAGACGATCAAGATGGGATTTGCCCCTCTCCATGCGAGAGAGATATCACTGGACCACTCATATGATTGGATCATAAAATGCATGGCCGTGCTTAGGTTAAGTGTTAACCTATGAGTTGGACCAAATATTGTGTGGCAAGGGAATTACGTGTATGTGATCATGGTGGTTCGTCTGATATGATTTTGCGCGTACATAGGAGTTGACACGTCTTGCTAGAGGTCGCTGTCAACTATTGGGCGAGTAGGAGTACTCGGGCCGGTCTATGTGTGCGTGAACCCATAGGGTCGCACGCTTAAGGGGCTGGAAGCCTGATTCGAGTTGGACTCGAATCAAGACCGGGATTAGGGTTTGCTAATGGGTCCAGGTCGGCGGCCTCATTAGGGACGCCTATAAATAGAGGGGTGGAGCGGGACTAGGGTTGGTACCACGTCAATTGTTGACAGCCGTCGTCGCCCACCCCACGCCCGCGCCTATTACTCCTCGCAGACCTAGCAGTCTGGAGGCGTGATGCTTCTCCCTGTACATGTGGGATACTACCTCGGAGGTGCTGCATCTGGAGCACAAGGACGAACTACACGTGGAGACGTGAAGGACGGACGTGAACGACTACACGGCATCGCTGCGACGCGCACGTCTACACCGAGACGTCTTCGCTGCATCTGCACGTCTAGTGGTAATCCCGTGATCTATAACTAGCAGTAGTTCCTGGTTCATGGGGTCGAAAAATTTTGTTTTCTAGCTAGCGTAGCATCCTCGTAACCCTTCAATATGAAGATGCCGGCACACACTCGCAGCCAGCGTGGACAAGGGTCTGGAGCAGAGGAGAATCTGTCGCCGCCCCCACAAGCACCGATGACGCCGGAAGCGTTTTTCGGCCAGTTCTTGGGCAGCCAGCGAAACATGGAGGAGATGCAGAGGCACATGGAGGCCACCCTCTGCAATATCGCTAACAATACAGCGCAACAGCATCAGCAGCACCAAGGCCCGGAGCCCAACCAGTACAGCTCCTACCGTGACTTCTTGGACACTCGCCCCCTAGTGTTCAAGGAAGCCACCAAACCGTTGGAGGCTGATGAATGGCTCAACTCCATCACCCAGAAGTTTCGTCTGCTTCGCCTGACAGAAGAGCTTAAGGCAGAGTACGCCGCGCACATGTTGGAAGGACCCGCAGGATTATGGTGCGCCAGTACCGTGCATCTCTGCCAGCCAATGCACGTGTCACTTGGGATCAGTTCTCCATTGCTATGCACAACCACTACATCCCTAGTGGCCTGATGGAAATGAAGACCACCGAGTTCATGAGGTTGTCCAGGGAACCAGGTCCGTGTCAGAATACCTGCACAGCTTTAACAACCTAGCTCGCTACGCCCCAGACTTTGTGGACACCGAAGCCAAGAAGATTGCAAGCTTCAAGCGTGGCATGAGTGCCGCCATGCTTTCCAAGATGGGCAACAGTCACCGCACCACCTTCAGTGACTTCGTCAGTGACTGCCTAAATCAAGAGGCCAACGACAGCCAGCTGGCAACAGAGACACGCCGTCGTGCTAATGAAGGAGGTTCATCTCAGCAGAGGACCCCTTTTGGAGCACGCGCCTAGTATCGCCCGCCTGTCACAGGAGCAAGATTCCGTCCCCCGCAGAGGAAGATCACTACCAATCGTCCCCGTCCCAGTTATCAGAAGCCTTACACCGCTCCCATGATGTAGAACAAGAGCAAAGCAGGCAGCGCAGGAGGTCCAAGACCCCATATGTCATTGGTCCATGCTATAAATGTGGTCAGACCAAACACCTGTCACGTCAGTGCCCTTGCCCAAAGAAGCAGTACACTCAGCCCCACCTCGTACCGGTCATGTGCATCACACCACCGTGGAAGAAGTGCCAGAAGGAGAGCCTGTCACCGCGGTACGTTTCTTGTTAATCAATGTCCCGCCGTTGTCTTGTTTGATTCTGGAGCATCGCATTCTTTCATAAGTGAGAATTTTTTATAAGGAGTAATCTTGAGTTGATAGAGTTAGACCGGGGATATCAGGTAAGTTCCGCGGAGCTGTTCTCTTCGCGCGTAAAATGGCTAAAGGAGTGGAAATGACCTTTGGGGATAAACAGGCCATAGTGGACCCCATAGTCATTCCTGGTCTAGGTCTGGATGTAATGTGGGTATGGGTTGGATGAAACTCTGGAAGGTTAATCTAGACACCGTAGAAGAGTAGTGTCCATGGTTAGTCCCAGGAATGGATCTTCTTTTCGATTCAAGTTGCCCTGAAACCCCATGAGATTGGAGTGTTGTTCAATATCACGGCAAAGCAGATAGCCCAGATCCCAATAGTGTGTGAGTTTCTGGATGTTTTTCCTGATGAGTTGCCTGGACTACCGCCAGATAGGGATGTGGAGTTTGCTATAGAGTTAGTCCCTGGAACAGCACCCATATCACGGAGACCGTATAGAATGCACGCTAAAGAGTTAGCAGAGCTTAGGTTCAGCTGCAAGAGCTTTTGGATAAGGGTTTGATATGCCCTAGTTCGTCACCTTGGGGATGTCCCGCCATCTTTGTGAAGAAGAAAGATAAAACTCTGAGGATGTGTGTGGATTATAGACGCTTAACGCAGTAACTATAAAGAACAAGTACCCTTACCCCGAATTGACGTCCTGTTTGATCAGTTATCAAAAGCAAAAGTGTTTTCCAAGATCGACCTAAGGTCAGGATACCATCAGATCAAGATCAGACGAGAGGATATACCGAAAACAGCTTTCTCCACCAGATATGGACTTATGAGTATCTTGTTATGTCCTTCGGGTTAACTAATGCACCGACACATTTATGTACCTGATGAATTCGTCTTCATGCCGGAGTTGGATAAGTTTGTTGTGGTGTTCATCGATGATATCTTGGTATACTCTGAGAATGAGAAGTATCATGCTGAGCACCTATGAGTTGTTTTAATCTGGCTTCGAGAGCACAAGTTGTATGCCAAGTTCAGTAAGTGTGAGTTTTGGTTGAAGAAGGTACCTTTCCTTGGTCACATCCTTTCAGAGGAAGGAATCTCCGTGGACCCTTCTAAGGTACAGGAAGTTATGGATTGGCAAGCACCCACTACCGTACATGAGGTACGTAGCTTTTTGGGTTGGCCGGATTACCGTCGGTTTATTCTGGATTTTTCAAGGATAGCCAAGCCTATGACCCGTCTGACGCAGAAGAATAAGAAGTTCGAATGGACTCCTGAGTGCGAAACAGCTTCCGCACTTTGCGAACGCTGTTGACTTTTGCACCTGTGTTGGCTCAGCCAAACTTGGAGGAACCTTTTGATGTGTTTTGTGACGCGTCCAAGATTGGACTTGGGTGTGTACTCATGCAGAATGGAAGAGTTATCGCTTATGCTTCCCGCCAGTTGAGACCGCACGAGGAGAATTACCCCACTCATGATTTGGAATTGGCAACTGTCGTGCATGCACTCAAGATCTGGAGACATTACCTTATGGGAAACCTATGTCATGTGTACACGGATCATAAAAGTCTAAAATATATCTTCACCCAGCCAGAGTTGAACATGAGGCAGAGAAGATGGTTAGAGTTGATTAAGGATTACAACCTTGAAGTGCATTACCACCCCGGAAAAGCAACGTTGTAGCCGATGCCTTGAGTCGCAAGACTCATTGCAACTCCCTACAATCACTTTTGGAAGATGGATTTAACCTTATGCACCGGTTATGCTGAACAATATCACTCTACAATGCACCCTAGAGAGTGACATCATCGAGAGACAAAAGACCGATGAAGAAATCCGTCAGATTAAGAAGAGGTTGGAAACCAGTAGTTCTTTGAACTTCAGAACAGATGAGCAGGGAATTCTATGGTATAATCAAAGGTTGGTTGTTCCTAAGGATTCAAAGCTGAAAGAAAGAATTCTGAATGAAGCTCACAATTCAAAGTTGTCTATCCACCCAGGAAGCAGTAAGATGTATCAAGATTTGAGAACCAGGTATTGGTGGTCAAAGATGAAGAAGGAAGTCGCAGCCTATGTCGCCAGATGTGATACATGCTGCAGGATAAGGCTATACACCTGAAACCTGTCGGATTGTTACAACCGTTATCCATCCCAGAGTGGAAATGGGAAGAAATCAGTATGGATTTCATCACAGTCTTCCCACTACTCAGAAGGGAAATGATTCTATCTGGGTTATCGTGGATCGGTTATCCAAAGTGGCTCACTTCATACCAGTCAGACTACCACCGCCCTCATCAGTATGCAGACTTGTATATTCAGAATATCTTGAGGTTACATGGAATTCCGAAGCGGATTGTTTCTGATAGAGGACCCCAGTTCATAGCACGTTTTTGGGAACAGTTGCCAAAGGAATTAGGAACTAAGTTGATAAGGAGCTCCGCCTATCACCCCCAAACTGCAGGACAAACGGAGAGAGTAAATCAGATTTTGGAAGATATCCTAAGATCTTGTGTACTATCTTCAGGAGAGTCATGGGAGATGGTTGGTTACCCTTGCCGAGTTTTCATATAACAACAGCTATCAGGAGAGTATAAAGATGGCACCGTTTGAAGTCTTATATGGACGAAGATGCGAACCCCAGTAAATTGGGTCGAATTAGGAGATCGAGTATTCTATGGGTCAGATTACGTAAAGGATGCTGAAGAGATTGTGGAAACAGTACAACAACATATCAAGGCAGCGAATCCAGACAGAAGAGTTATGCCGACACCCGAAGAAGACCCTTGGAATTTCAAGTAGGAGACTATGTTTATCTTAAGGTCTCACCCATGAGAAAGTCCAACGTTTGGAATAAAGAAGAAGCTAGCACCTAGATATGTGGGACCATATCAGATCATAGCGAAGAAGGAGAAGTGGCATATGAAGTACAGTTACCCCCAGAGATGAGCGCAGTTTTCCCAGTGTTCATGTATCATAGTTGAAGAAGTGTCTTCGAGTTCCAGGACAAGAAGAAGTTCGGATCCCGGATGTCACGATCAGATCAGATCTGGAGTACTACGAGCAGCCAAGGAGATTTTGGATACCAAGACCGAGAGACCCGCAACCGAGCAGTGAAGACTTACAAGATCCTCTGGAGCAATCACGGACCCAACGATGCGACTTGGGAAACGGAGGAGTACTTACGCGTAAATTACCCCGCTTTTTATAAAGATTGGTACGTAACTCAATCTCGGGATGAGATTTCTTTAAGGGGGGAAGGGCTGTGACACTCTAGTGTCAAGCACTGCATTAGGAGCCTCATTAGCTACTAAAATGCATAAGCAATGCATGACATCATTTCATGTGCATAAGAGTGCTTTGTCTTTTGTTTATTTATTTGGATTTGGATTTCTATTTGACTTGATGATTTAAATGGATTTCTGCTTGGCAAGGAGTTTTATAAAATGGAGAGCATTGAGTAGAGTGCTTTTCATGTTGGAGTGTTGACCTAGTTCAAAATAGTTTGATAAATAAAAATGAGTCAAACAAAATGGTTTATACTTCAAAATTGGCTTTATTTTTGTAGAGGCTGTAAAAATGATTTTTAGAAAAAGTGTCCTATATGAAAGTTGTAGAGAAAATATTTTGAGCAACTTTTATTTTTGGGTCAAAACCTAGTTTGGAGTTTTTGAAACTGTTTTTGAGTGGTCAAAGTTTGAAAAGTATTTGGAAAAAGAAAAGGAAAAGAATTTTCTCCGCGCCCCACTTTTGGCCCATCCGGCTTTCGGCCCAACCGCCGCGCCGGCCAGCTCGCGCCCACCCCCGTGTGCACCGCTCGCCCGCGCGCTCCGCGCAGCGCGGTCGCCGACCGCGCCGCGCCGCCGCCGGCCAAGTCGCCACGTGGCGGCTTGCCTCTGCCGCGCATCGGCTCCGCCTATCACCGCGAGATCGTTGCTCGCTCGATCACGCCACGATCCCCGCTCGCCAGTCGCCGCTCACCATCTCCCTCCCCCCCCCTGCTGCCGCGCCCTCTCGCGCGCGTCGCCGCGGCCCCCGCCACGACCACCGGTCGTCCGCCGGCCGAGCCAAAGCCCTGCGCACCGCACTCCCCCTCTCTTCGCTGCCATTCTGCTCGCTCTCTCTGCTCTCACTCTCCCTTGCCTGCACTGACACAGCAAACCGAGCACTCGAGCCCGCCGTGCTCCACCGTTCACCACCGCGAGAGCCCCCCGCCGTTCCGACCCTCACCGTCCATCTCCGATCGATTCGTCTCGCGCACCACTCGCCTACACCCGGACACCCGGTGCTCACGCTTGCACAACCTCTCGAGCCTCGCTGACGCCGGAGTCCGGAGTGCGCCCCGGACGCCATCGCCGCCGCAGAGCCCACGACGCCGTTCCGCACCAACCCAAGCTTCGCCACCCCTCTTCCTTGCTGTCAAGCTTCGTCAGGCCAAGGCAAGGTGAGAACACTGATCGGCCTCAACGCTACCGCCTCCTACCTTTCCCTATCTTCCCCGGCCGAGCCATGGGCGCCGCCACGGCCATGCCGAGGTCGTGCTCCTCTGGAGCCATCCGAGCCAAACCAACCCCCTTGGTAGCCTCCCTAGGGTTCGCCTGAGCCGTTGCCTCCCCAATTCCTCCGGCGACCGTCAGAAACGGCGTAGCCGCGAGTTGCCACCGCCGCCGTGCGCTGCCGCTCGCCGCCGATATGCTACGGCCATGCGCTGGCCAAACCAACACCACCACGGGATGCGCCTCGTCGAGACGAGCTCATCTAGCCTAACCACACCGCCGACGACCTCACCGCCGACGAGCTTTCGCCGTCAAACCGCCTCCCCTGTTTCTCTCTCTCTGACGGGTGGGTCCCGTTGACCCATGGACCCCGCGCGTCAGTCTCTCGCTGGTCTATGGACCGGGTTCACACAGTGGCCGGGATGAGTTCAAATGTTTTTTTTTACTTTTATTTTCCAGAGATGCTTGTTATTTTTTGTATAGCACGTTTTACAAATCCAAATGGAGTACTTTCAGTTTTGTTAGCTTGTTTGTAAGTACATCTATCATGGAAAAAATATGAAAGTATTTTTTAGAGCAGTTTATTTACTGTTTCTATTTAATTCAGTTTTGTGCTTTTGTTAAGATAAATGGTTATATATGTTTTCTGGTTGAGATAATTCATGGAAAATTTTGTATAAGTTTATTATCATGTTTTGCACCTGTGAAAATTATAGATGCACTGTTTATGTAGAAAAAGTTTCTGTTATGGTTAAAAGCCCTTTTTGGCTGATTTCTTAGAATAAATACTAGTGGTATTTTATATGTCGAAATAAAATCTGGGAAAAATTTGTATAGTCTCTGTTTATGATGTCCAAGCTAAGAAAATGTAGGCATGATCTGTTATGTAAAGAAATCTGAAGTGCTTTACAAATGTGCTTTTCTGTGAGTTTCTTGGAAATTCATGTAAGAAATAATATAATGTTTCTGTTCATGGAACTTTCTTGATAAGTATGAAATGTGAAGTATAAGCTGGGAAAATATGAAATTGAGTTTAGACACCTTTTCCGGTAGGGTTGCAGTTCAAATGGTTTAAATTGGAATAAATTTGTTTATTTGTGTAGGCTTGTATGGGTGTGCTCTGTCAGCAAGATTCTACAGTAGAATGTTGTGGGTGAAGAAGCCAGGAAAATTATGAAATTTGTTTATTGTTTAGATATAAATAAGAGAGGCACCCCTCCTCTTCCACTTATCCTTGCAGTCATTAGTTCCTAAGTACTCTCTCTCTTAGCTTCCGCTTAGGGTTCTAATCATACCTAGCTGTAGAGGATCCACAGAACAAACTCAATCATGTCTCTGTGCTTTTGAGAAGTTTAGGAAGTGAGACCGTAATCTCACGTTTGTAGCGTGTGTTCGCCACACGGTTGCATCCTCATGGTGTGATTCGCGTTTTGTTCAAGTTCTTCACGGATTGATTTTTCTCCAAGTTTTCCCGTCGCTTGATCTCATTTCTTGGTGCCTCTTTTGCAAATCCATTTGAACCAAGTTGTTCTAGATCGTGAGGCTATTCTTTCCATCGAAGGAATTCATCTCAAACCTCACGGTCTAGGAGATCGAATGATTTTCGTTTTGGATCACGTTTTTGCTCCCTTGCTTCGAAATTTCTTGATTCACCGATTTGGAGATAGGTTCGAGCCATGATCTCTTAGAGATAGCTCACTATACTCCTTGTGACTCTTCTCTCCAAGTTTGATCCCTAGAGGATTTGTTTCGGGAGAGATCGAGTCAGATTGGTGAATGAACAGACCTGTTTCGGGGTGACCGGACGCTGCTCTCATGTCGACCGGACGCGTCCGGTGGTTGATCCATCGCGTGAGTTTCTGTGTGCTGACCGGACGCTCGTGACCGGACGCAGGTCTTAGGTTGTGACCGGACGCGCTGTTACTACTGTTCATCTCTGTTATTTCTTGTGACCGGACGCCTGGCTTGTGACCGGACGCACCGTACACAGTGAGTCCGGTCCAACTCAGAGAGCTCCGAAATCGGCTCTTGCTTGACGGGATGCGTCCGGTGCTCTGTGACGGACGCAGGCAGAGTCCGGTCAGTGCAGTTTTGTGCTGTTTTGTCCGTAGTTCATTCGTTCGTTGTCGGTTTTGGTTTTCGGCTTTTGCGTTGGGATTCTAGAATTGTGTAGTGTCTTGCTGTGCTTCTTGGAAGCATCCAGCCTACATCTAGGGTCGTGGACATTATTCAAGTTCTAGACTTGACTCTTGGTGATTTCTGGGACAGTGGCTAAAAGTTTCTGAGAAGAAATTTTAAGCTCCCATTCACCCCCCCCCTCTGGTCGCTTATCCGGTCCTTCAATTGGTATCGGAGCCGGTTAAGGATCTCTTCTACATTAATCGGTTTCGGATCCTAGGGCGACATGGATCGAGGGAATGGCAAGGCTCCCTACTTCGATGGAACGAACTATCCCTATTGGAAGATTCGGATGCGTGCTTATCTTAGCAGCATCAGTTCTTCTGTTTAGGAGATATGCGAGGATGCCGATTACGTGGTTCTTGTGGCTCGAGTTGGTCAGCACCAGATTGACCAACACGAGGCCAACTCTAAGGCTCGTAACGCGCTTTTGGCCAACATCTCCCTTCCTGAGTTCGAGCGTGTTTCCGAGCTTCAGACTGCTCGAGAGATCTGGGTGAAGCTTCAGAGCTATCACGAGGGGACCGCTCAGGTCAAGACCAGACTCTTTGAGACTTACAAGTGGGAATACGAGAACTTTGTTCAGTTGGAGGGAGAGACGATTGAAGCTATGTTCGCTCGTTTCCAAACGATTGTGAACAAGATGCGTGCCAATCGGGCCAACCTACCCTATGACGATCATGAGAGGGCACTCAAGTTGCTATACGCCCTGGATCGGAGGGTATGGGAGGTGAAGGTGTCGACCACCATTGAGTCTGTTGCTTACGACACCCTCACCGTGGACGAGCTATTCAGCAAGCTCAAGTCCACCGAGATCGATCACTTGACTCAGGCCAAGCTGAAGAACCCATCTTCACATTCCATGGCTTTGGTCTCAGGCAAGGGTGGATCAACTCTTTCCGCTGACGCTTCACCACCTCTCTTTGCTTTGTCTTCTTTACTTTCAGTGACTGAGGAGGAGGTGGAGGCGTTGGACGATGACGAGCTCGCCCTCATCATCACCCGGTTCTCGCGGTTTCACAACAACCGCCTGAATCGCCGGCGTGGTGGCGCACGTGAGGGCTGCTACGGATGTGGAGATCCGGATCACTTCGTCGCTACTGCCCCAAGCGTGACAAGACCTTCCCCGGCAAGAGCCGCAACTCCAGGCGCAAGGGCAAGCCGGAGATCAAGGCCGGGAAGAAGAAGAAGGGCGGCTACCGCCGAGAGGACATGGAGAAGGCCTTTGACGCCGGCAAGCGAGCATTCCTCGCCACCTTCAGCGATGGCGAGAAGTCCTTCGACGGCGACTCCAGCGACGACGGGTCCGAGCACAAGACTGAGGAACACTTCAACGGACTCTGCTTCTTCGGGAAATCCTCCAAGAACTTCTGCACCATGGCCTTGGATGAAGAGGACAGCAAACGCCAGAACAAGGACGATGGCACCGATGACGATGACGACGACGCTTCTAAGGTATCATCCTCCTCTCTTGTCTATCGTCTCACCGGTGAGCGTGATTCCCTTGTCGAGATTGTTCTAGGCCAGGACAAGAACCTCAAGCGGGCTATCCGGAGCGCAATGAGTTTAAGGCTAAGATGAATGATGCGCTTAAGGAGCTTGAGTTTGCTACGTCTGAGGTGAAGGTGTCTGATGAGGAGGAGTGTGAGGAGTGCACAATGCACATGACTAACTTTGCCACCCTGAAACCAAGTATGTCTCTTGATCGAGGTGTATGATGAGCTGAAGGAGTAGGCTAGACTGGTGGGTGATTGCAGAGGTGGGCCCATCCCTGAAAGAAGGGAGTCTTGGAGGTGAAGGCTAGACCTTCTTTGGGTGTTGTGCAAGCTTTGGCCCAAGCTTGCAAACTGAGTTAGCAGAAGTAATGCAAGCTTGCTGCATCTGAAGCTAGCCTAGTTAGCACCTTGTCCGCCAGTGTGAGCGATTGCATGGGGATGAGCTTGAGATTGCCAACTGTCGCATGCCAGATATGCAAACTGAGAGGGAGGAAAAGGAGACAACACATACCTCGGGCCATCTGAGTTGGGTGTCAGCAATGAGCCGCAGTGGGCATGTGATCAGTTCAGTTCAAGAGGGAACATGATTGCTGGAGTGAGGAGTAGGCTTTGAGCAGGTGGGAAGAAGCTAGTCTTGGCAAGATTGAGTGAGTTTTAGGGGAGTGAACCCTAGTGAGAAAAGAAACCATCCACTATCTCCGATCTTATCAAGATCACCCCACCTGAACATACCCAGCCTATCACAAGGATGGCATGCTTTGATGAACCTCACAGGTCACACTCGCAAGCAAGTGTGGGTTCCGAAACCTAACCATCTCTAGGAATACACTTAACCACTTTACTGACATCTCAGTGATCCCTTCCGACAGGGCCAGAGCTGCTAGAGTGAACACACCCTCAACCATAAGAAACCAACACCCAAGAGAGTGGTGAGGTCTTGAGGTGAGTATTGTCACCCGAGCCGAGAGGGTCACCTAGCTGAGTTTTTCTTTTGGGGAAGAAGTATGCTAGGAAGGAGTTGAGACTAACAACCAGGCCAGGCACCACCCCTCCATGGTGGTGCAAGGTTGGGGAGTTCAGAGGCAGGGCGCGCTAGCCTGGAGGAGCACCCCTCAGGCGCCGAGGCCCCGGCAGCTAGACACCACGGGTGGTGGTCGTGCCCGTCGCGTTCCGGTCTCCTCAATACGATCTGGAGCCGGAGTGAAGAGGCTTTGCTGCTCATTCCATAGGACCCACCTGTTTCAGTATGGTTGGTGATCGCTTTGCTCAGATGGGACAGTTAGGTCAGTTTGGAGGTTTTCCGTCCATCGGACACACCCTTTCAGTGTTGGTGGTGATCGCTATCCACCTATGGGACGAGGACAGTTTGGTGTTGCTACTAACATTTTTTCTGGGCCTATGACACAGACTGGTATCCTCTCAGTATACTAACCCAGTGTTGTGCCATATGCTCACTTCGTGCTTTCTATTGATGCGGAACTTCGGTTGGAGGACATGTTGCTTATGGATTTCCGGGTGTTCGCGCACATGACCGGAAGGAAGGAATGTTTCTCCAGCTAGCCCGTGATGCACAAGGAGTACATCACTTTTCGGGGATAATAGTAGAGGTAAGGTTGTTTCTCATGAGCTATCCGGCTCAATGAGAACTTGTACTCAAGGATGTTTCGTTGGTTTCTAACTTGCATTTCAATTTGCTTTCTGTTTCGCAACTTCTTAGGATGATTGTGAGAGTGCGCTTTAAGAAGGGTTTGAGTCGTGTCTAGACCCTCGGGGAGATCTTATTTGATGGATTGTCCCTTTTGGCCGCGTTTTCAGAGCCGACTTTTCTCGTTCTTTCGCTCTGCTAGATGTTTGATGGCTGGTCCTTCTTCTGATTTGTGGAAATGGCATAGGAGGCTCGGTCACTTGAGTTTGACTTGCTTGCAAGACTTAGCTCACTTGGCCTAATCCAAGGATTGCCCAAGCTTAAGTTTCAGAAGGACCTTGTTTGCCATCCCTGTCGTCACGGGAAGATGGTTGCTGCTTCTCACCACCTGTTAATCAGGTGATGACAAAGCGACCCGGCGAGCTTTTACACATGGACACAGTTGGTCCAGCTCGGTTTGCCTCAGCGGTGTGGAAGTGGTACGTTCTTGTGATCGTTGACGACTTTCGAGGTACTCTTGGGTATTTTTCATGGAGGGTAAGGATGAAGCTTTTTCTTTTGCTCGTGACTTGATTTTGAGTTTGAAAACTGAGTTTCCCCCTGATACTATTAGAGCTATTCGCAGTGACAATGGTACTGAATTTGATAACTCTCCAGTTTGCCTCTTTCTGTTCTTCAAATGGAATCGAGCATCAGTTTTCTTCTCCTTATGTCCCCCAGCAGAACGGTGTTGTTGAGCGCAAGAATCGGACCCTTGTTGAGATGGCCAGGACGATGCTCGATGAGCATAGGACTCCTAGGCGTTTTTTGGGTCGAGGCGATCAACACCGCCTGCCATGTTTCAAATCGCATCTTTCTTTGGGCTCTCATGAAAAAGACTTCTTATGAGTTGCGATTTGGGTGGGTTCCCAAGGTGTCTCATTTTCGGGTGTTTGGCTGTAAGTGCTTTATCCTAAAGCAAGGCAATTTGGATAAATTTGAATCTCGCTCTGCTAATGGCGTGTTTCTTGGTTATGCTTCGCATTCGCGCGCTTATCGAGTTCTTACCTTGAGACTAACCGGATAGTGGAGACCTGCGAGGTCACATTCGATGAGACTATGCCTTGTGTTTCTTCTGCTTTGATGTTGCAGGAGAACAGGAGCTGGGAAGAGACTATCTTTGTGGAGGAGGAGCAGGAGAATGCGATTGGGGTGATCCCGAGCCAACTCCACTGGCTGCCCCCGTCGACCCTGCGACGACTACTTCAGCTCGAGGACCCGATCCCACGACATCTTCTTCTTGGGGTCCTCTTGAGCCACCTCTCCAGCGGACACCAGCAGCACCTGAGGGAGGCGACAGCATCTGCGAGGGGGAGACGGACTTTGGCGAGGCAAGCACCCCGGCATTCAGCAAGTTCACCCCCCGCAGCAGATGATCGGCGGCATCGACCAACGAGTCACGCGGTCGCGAGCGTATGAAATCTCACACTTTGCTCATTCTGCATTTGTTGCTTCTTTTGAGCCCAAAGATGTTGGACACGCACTATCTGTTGCTAACTGGGTCAATGCCATGCATGAGGAGCTAGAAAACTTTGAGCGAAACCGAGTTTGGACCCTAGTTCCACTTCCACCAGAATGCCACCCTATAGGTACCAAATGGTTTTTCAAGAACAAAGAGGGTGAGGATGGGATGGTAGTGAGGAACAAGGCTAGGCTAGTAGCCCAGGGTTTTTGCCAAAAAGAGGGGATAGACTATGAGGAAACCTTTGCCCCTATAGCCCGTTTAGAAGCCATTAGAATCCTTCTAGCCTTTGCTGCTTCGAAAGGTTTTAAGCTTTATCAGATGGATGCTAAGAGTGCTTTTCTGAATGGGTATATAGAGGAGGAGGTTTATGTTAGGCAACCCCCAGGTTTCGAGGACCCCAAGTTTCCAAACCATGTTTATAAACTGTCTAAAGCTTTGTATGGTTTGAAACAAGCCCCGAGAGCATGGTACGATCGTTTGAAAACCTTTCTTCTCTCAAAGGGTTTTAAAATGGGACGAGTGATAGGACTTTGTTTCTCCTCAAGCAAGGCAATGATACCCTGATAGTCCAGATTTATGTGGATGACATCATCTTGGTGGCTCTTCTCATGCGCTTGTTGCCAAGTTTGCAGATACAATGAGCAAGGAGTTTTAGATGAGTATGATGGGTGAGTTGACTTTCTTCCTCGGGTTGCAAATTAAGCAACCCGAGACGGGACGTTCGTGCATCAGGAAAAATACACAAAGGACATCCTGAAGAAGTTCGACATGGGCAAGGCAAGCCTCTTACGATGCCCATGCCAACGACTGCGGTGATGGATGCGGATCAAGATGGAGAGCTGGTTGACCAGAAGGAGTACAGGAGCATGATTGGCTCACTTCTGTACCTGACGGCAACAAGGCCAGATATACAGTTCGCTGTGTGTCTGTGCACTCGTTTTCAGGCGTCCCCTCGGACTTCCCACAAGCAAGCGGTCAAGCGCATCATGAGGTACCTCCGATACACTCCTGAGTTCGGACATTGGTATTCCTCCTCTTCGAACCTCTCGCTTTGTGGTTATTCCGATGCGGATTTTGCCTGCTGTCGGCTTGAGCGCAAGTCTACTTCTGGGACTTGTCAGTTTCTTGGCTCTTCCTTGGTCTCGTGGTCTTCCCGCAAGCAGTCGAACGTAGCCCAGTCTACCACAGAAGCCGAGTATGTTGCTACTGCTTCTTGTGCTTCGCAGCTTTTATGGATGGTTGCTACATTGCGTGATTTTGGTCTAGATTTCAGTCGGGTCCCTTTGCTTTGCGATAGCACCTCAGCCATTAGTGTAGCAAAGAACCCAGTTCTTCACTCCAAGACCAAACACATCAATGTTCGCTTTCACTTTCTTCGTGATCACTACGAGAAAGGCGACATTGATCTTAGGCATGTAGACACCCATAACCAGGTTGCGGATATTTTCACCAAGCCTTTGGATCTCTCAACTTTTGCTAGGTTGAGAGGTGAGCTTGGTGTGTGTTTCCCCTTTTAGATGGGGAAAGCATTTTGTTCATGTACCATAGTCTGACTTTCTGACTCTTTTTATGTTTGGGTCTTGAGTCTGTTTAGTTCATTTTTGGCTCCGATGCTGACTTCATCATGTATTCATCCTGCATTTCTAGCTTCATGTCTATATTCTTGAGAATGGATCTATGCTCTGATTAGTGTATGCTTCGATGATATATGATGATGCTTGTAGCTTAGGCTCTTGTTGATCACTGATGCATGTTGTGAGCTAAGCTATTTTTCAGAATGATGAACGTGCTTAATGAACTAAAATTTTTTGATATATGTTCACCATTGAGATTGGCAACTAGCATGTGTAGGATGTGTTGAGGTCACTTGAGCTATTTCATATATGCTAGGTTGCTATGTCTCTAGTTCTGAGTCATTCACTTGCTTGGATCCTTCATATTCTGCTTAAAATGAACCAAGTTGTAGTGAATTGAAAAGATCGAGATGGGATTGCTTTGTCAACATATCACGGTATCGAGACTGTTTCTCATTGCACATTGAGTTAAACTTGAGCCGTGTAGTGTAAGACCGAAACCGTTGCTTTAAGCTTCTGATTGCATATGCATAGGCTTAGCACGGTTGAAAAGTTAGGCAATGACAAGCTTTCAACCTCTCGCAATCACATGCTGTTTTTAAACTTGTGTTAATAACCGCTGCAAATTCTCCGATATAAACTAAAAACACAAGTCTATGTTTCACTCTATAGCATGATGATTGAACTTTGCTAGGGGTAGTTCACCTTGTATACATGTTTTAGCACTTGTTGACTTCCTGTCTATACATGTTTAGTGCTATCCTAATGGTGAAACTCCTTTCAGAATGGCTTAAAACTGCTCACCTGGCTTATGCATACATATCTTGTATTCGGTGATCAGTTTGAGCCTTTGCTAGCACTTACTTATGTTGCTACTTTGTCGGATCAGCACTCATTAGAGCATTTGTTCACTCTTTCGAGTATATACCTGAAGCTGCTAACATGCATCTTTGACTCTTGTGCATGTGCCTGACTCCGATAGGCATGACCTTAGCTCCGTTTGCCGTCTTTTGAGCTCTTTTCCTCTCTTTGATTGCAAATTGCCCCCAAGGGGGGAGAATTGGGAGAAAATGTTTTTATGTGGTGACAATTTGCAATTCATGCTTCACTTGTTGAGGGGGAGTCTTTGAGTAAGGGGGAGTTTCTCTGCCTATTCCGGGGTTGTTTTTAAGTATGCTTTTCAATTGGTATCGATCTTTTCGGCTAGTTGCGTCGAGCCTCTGTGCCTCTGTCTTGAGGGACTAGCTGTTTTCATCTTGTTTCGATGATTCTTGATTGGTATCGTGCCTACTGCTGGTTGCGTTGAGCCTCTGTGCCTCTATCTTGAGGGACTAGCAGTAGTTGCTTCTTATGCGCTGTTTCAGCTTCAGTTGGTATCGAGCTGTGAGCTAGTGGTGTTGAGCCCTTTCTGCCTCTTCTTGAGGACTAGCTTCTCTTTGACTTGGTTGCTTCGAGCCGTTGCCCATGTCTTTGGGAACCAAGTCTTGTGCTCTGATTTTGATCGGGTTTTGCTCCTTGATGAGTTGTTGCTTCGATTTCTTGCTTGGTTGTGTCGAACCGTTGCCCATGTCTTTGGGGACCAAGCTTTGCTTATCTTGAGATGTTCTTCTTCGGCCTTTTCTTTGGCTTTTGGATATCTCGAGTGAGTTTTCTCCTTCTACCTATTTCTGCTTTCTTTTATTTTGGTTACGGTTAATATGGGTTGACGATGCACTCATCAAGGGGGAGATTGAGAACACAAGGTTGATATGTGCCCTTGTGGTTCCCTTCCTGAGTGATGAGTGATCGATCAACCGGCAACATGTCTCTTGGCTGTGTAGATGTGCAGGTGCGGAGCTCGGGACAGTGGTCGAAGGTGAGGTAAAGGTCAAGCGGGGACGTGTCGTGCCGACGGACCGGGAGCGGTGAAGGACGAACATGGAGCTTGGACTGACGGACCAGGAGACCTGAGGACCAGCTATGGTAGCTGGCACGTGGCGTCGACAAGCAAGAGGACATGGGGATGTGCGGTGCATCGGCCGAGTCGGGAGGAAGGTGATGGCGTCGTGACACTTGGCGGGAGGCCGAGAAGGATGGCGAATGCACTGTGCCCGGCGTGGAGGCTGGACATGCTCCGGCATCGGTGCTGGAACTCGGGGTGTGCGAACCACATCCCGTCTACGGCGCGGGTTCGATAGCTGAGCCTCAAAAAGCTACCATCGACGGTTTCCGAGTTTGGGCCTCAAAACTCGGGGTGGACGGTCTCCAGGTTTGGGCCTCAAAACCTGGGCGCGCGGGTTTCTAAGTTTGGGCCACAAAACTCAGCCGGAGGACAGGTTTCCCAGTTTCAGCCTCAAAACCGGGGGATGGTCCAGGTTTCCCGGTTTCAGCCTCAAAACCGGGGGATGGTCCGCAAAAGGACGGTCGACGCGTGGCGGCGTGGAGAGGCTGGCGTGGCGGCGCAGCTATCCGCGAGGAAGGCGCGGCGGTCGGCAGGGCGGCACGTGGCGGCATCCTGAGGCTTGCGTCGAGGCGAAGCTAGGGGTGAGGAAGGCGCGTGGCCGTCGGATCAACATCAAGCAGAGTTGGACCGGGATACCCCTAGGGTTGGACGCTTCGCTCAGTTATCTAGGGATTAGAAGGGGATTATTGTTTAGACTATAAATAAGAGAGGCACCCCTTCTCTCCACTTATCCTTGCAGTCATTAGTTCCTAAGTACTCTCTCTCTCTCTTAGCTTCCGCTTAGGGTTCTAATCATACCTAGCTGTAGAGGATCCACAGAACAAACTCAATCATGTCTCTGTGCTTTTGAGAAGTTTAGGAAGTGAGACCGTAATCTCACGTTTGTAGCGTGTGTTCGCCACACGGTTGCATCCTCATGGTGTGATTCGCGTTTTGTTCAAGTTCTTCACGGATTGCTTTTTCTCCAAGTTTTCCCGTCGCTTGATCTCATTTCTTGGTGCGTCTTTTGCAAATCCATTTGAACCAAGTTGTTCTAGATCGTGAGGCTATTCTTTCCACCGAAGGAATTCATCTCAAACCTCACGGTCTAGGAGATCGAACGATTTTCGTTTTGGATCACGTTTTTGCTCCCTTGCTTCGAAATTTCTTGATTCACCGATTTGGAGATAGGTTCGAGCCATGATCTCTTAGAGATAGCTCACTATACTCCTTGTGACTCTTCTCTCCAAGTTTGATCCCTAGAGGATTTGTTTCGGGAGAGATCGAGTCAGATTGGTGAATGAACAGACCTGTTTCGGGGTGACCGGACGCTGCTCTCATGTCGACCGGATGCGTCCGGTGGTTGATCCATCGCGTGAGTTTCTGTGTGCTGACCGGACGCTCGTGACCGGACGCAGGTCTTAGGTTGTGACCGGACGCGCTGTTACTACTGTTCATCTCTGTTATTTCTTGTGACCGGACGCCTGGCTTGTGACCGGACGCACCGTACACAATGAGTCCGGTCCAACTTAGAGAGCTCCGAAATCGGCTCTTGCTTGACCGGACGCGTCCGATGCTCTGTGACCGGACACAGGCAGAGTCCGGTCAGTGCAGTTTTGTGCTGTTTCGTCCGCAGTTCATTCGTTCGTTGTCGGTTTTGGTTTCCGGCTTTTGCGTTGGGATTCTAGAATTGTGTAGTGTCTCGCTGTCCTTCTTGGAAGCATCCACCCTACATCTAGGGTCGTGGACATTATTCAAGTTCTAGACTTGCCTCTTTGGTGATTTCTGGGACAGTGGCTAAAAGTTTCTGAGAAGAAATTTTAAGCTCCCATTCACCCCCCCTCTGGTCACTTATCCGGTCCTTCATATTCACCGGATCACGGTTGGCTATATTTGCTATCGTGGAAAAGAACCGAAGTAGTAATGAAATACGATCAACTGGAAGGCAACGCACAAGTTTGGAAACTTGGGGCAGTCCGTCCGTTGGATCGTGTAGGTTTGTATCGATGTTGGCCCTCGTTCATTTTTGAATGCGCCTTTTTACTTAGGGATATGTCGGTGCCGTAATCATCGACCCCAAAGCCGGTTAGAAGTTGTTCGGGCCGGTTTCGACCCATGTCACGCCCTCTAGTATGGAAATTGCGATCTGCCGCGTGAGGCCATCGCCAGGTTCCAATTGGGCGGTCCGTGCTTGAACCGCGACGATTACCACCACGAACAAGCATCGAGCGGTTGCCCAATGCATGGACCCGACGGGGAAAGTGTGGGCTGGTATTATTGGTCTTTCACCAGCTGGTTTGGAATTCGATTCGAGTCGCCGTCTCCCCCGGTTAGTGGGAAACTATGGCGAGCTTCACCACGATACAACTCCATGTGATGTTTTAAAGGTTCAACTAAAATGTGGATAAGTCAACTGGATATGGTTATATTATTGGTTGCTAGATTCAAGTGAGTGCTCTAGTACAGGTGAAAACCTAGAATTAAGGAATATGTCTAAAAGAGATAGCTCATCATTATCATTAATTACCTCTTATCTAAAATTGAGCTTTTCGCAACCAAAGATCCCAACTCCACCTCAAAAGCCTTGCATACCCTTGGAGTCTTTATTTTTAGTTGGACGGGTAAGTCTAGCTGAGTACATTCCCGTACTCAGGGTTTATCCCGTTGTTGCAGATGGCCAGGTCTACTTCGGCTATTATAAGCACTGCCTCTACCCAGTGGAAGGTGATGAGGAGTAGGCCCAGGGCAGGGTCGTCCAGAAGCTTCCCTTTTTCTTTTGCTGGTCTGAGACTGTGGGTGGCACATTATCTTAAAAAGGAGGAGTGAGTCGTGTTGAGTTTAAGTATCAAACAATGTTTTATTGGGACCACATGTGTGGTGGTCGTGTTTTAAACTATTTTAGCTTCCGCACTCTTTAAATTCAGTATTGTAATAACTCTGTTTTAAATTCGCACTCTGATGTTAAATTCGGTTTCATTTCCGCTGTGATGTATCTTTACGAATCTAATCCTTGAACAATGCGATCCTGTACGATGTACGGTGATAGAAATCCTTCGAGATTTCCGGACTACCGGGGTTATATGGGTTCAAGTATGAGTCGAAGTCAGACGGATTTGGCTAAGATAATACTTGAGCTCTTATAATCAGGACGGTTCCGCCACACCCGGTTTTGAAAATCCCAAGTTTCCAAACCATGTTTTCAAACTCCACAAAGCTTTATATGGTTTGAAACAAGCCCCTAGAGCCTGGTATGATAGGTTGAAAACCTTTTTGCTTACTAAGGATTTTAAAATGGGATGTGTGGATAAAACGCTCTTTCTCCTCAGGCAAGGCAAAGACACTCTCTTGGTCCAGATTTACGTGGATGATATCATTTTCAGTGGTTCTTCCCACGCTTTGGTTGCCAAGTTTGCAGATACTATGAGCAGGGAGTTCGAGATGAGCATGATGGGCGAGCTGACATTCTTTCTCGGGTTGCAAATTAAGCAATCCCGAGAGGGGACGTTTGTGCACCAGGGCAAGTACACCAAGGACTTGCTGAAGCGGTTCGATATGGGTGAGGCCAAGCCTCTTCCAACACCCATGTCAACTACGACTGCCCTGGATGCGGACAAGGGTGGAGAAGCAGTGGACCAGAAGGAGTACCAAAACATGATCGGGTCGCTGCTCTACCTGACGGCGACACGCCCGGACATTCAGTTCACGGTGTGTCTGTGCGCGCGCTTTCAGGCGTCGCCGCACACTTCTCACCGTCAGGCGGTGAAGCGGATTTTCAGGTACCTTCGTTTCACACCTTAGTTTGGGATTTGGTATTCTGCTTCCTCCACCCTCTCCCTTTGCGGTTATTCGGATGCCAATTTTGCTGGTTGCCGTATTGAGCGCAAGTCGACTTCTGGGACTTGTCAGTTTATTGGTTCTTCTCTTGTATCGTGGTCTTCCCGCAAGCAGTCTAGTGTCGCTCAGTCTACTACAGACGCTGAATATGTTGCTGCGGCTAGCTGCTGTTCTCAGTTGCTTTGGATGATGGCCACTTTGCGTGATTTTGGTCTGAGCTTTTCTCGCGTGCCTTTGCTTTGTGACAGCACGAGTGCTATTAGCGTTGCTAAGAACCCTGTGCTTCACTCGAAGACCAAACACATTGATGTGCGCTTTCATTTTTTGCGTGACCACCAGGAGAAGGTGATATCGACCTTCGCCGTGTCGATACTCATCATCAGTTGGCTGATATTTTCACCAAGCCTTTAGACGAATCAACCTTTAATCGGTTGAGGGGTGAGCTTGGTGTGTGTTTCCCCTTTTAGATGGGGGAAACATTTTGGTTCATGTATAATAGACTGACTCTTTTCGTTTATCTTTCTTTTCTTTTGCTTTTTGGCATACGCATTTACATTCTAAGCTTCACGTATATAATCATTAGAATGTAACTATGCTCTGTTTAGTATGCTCTGATGCTTATGTTAATGCTTATAGCTTATGCTCTTTCTGATCACTAGTACATGTTGTGAGCTGAGCTATTTTTGAATGGTGAATTTGCTTAATGAACCTAAAATCTGAAAATGTTCACCATTGAGATATGCAACTAGCATGTGTAGGATGTGTTGAGTTCACTCGTGCTTTTCATATATGCTAGGTTGCTATGTCTCTAGTTCTGAGTCATTCACTTGCTTGGTCTATTCATATCCTGTATAAAATTTGAACCAAGTTTTTAAGTGAATTGAAAAGATCGGGATGGGATTGCTTGTCAACACATCACGGTATCGATACTCTTTCTCATTGCACTTTGAGTTAAACTTGAGCCATGTAGTGTATGACCGAAACCGTAGCTTTAAGCTTCTGATTACTTCGGCATAGGCTTCGCTCGGTTGAAAAGTTAGGCAATGACAAGCTTTCAACCTCTCGCAATCACATGCTAATAATTGAACTTGTGTAATTTCACCGCTGCAACTCCGATCTAAATTTGAAATCACAAGTGTATGTTTCATTCTTAAGCATGATGATTGAACTTTGCTAGGGGTAGTTCACCTTGTATACATGGTTAGCACTTGTTCGAATTCCTATCTATACATGTGTAGTGCTATTTTGGTGGTGACTACCTTTTGCCTAAAAAACTGCTCACTTTGCTCATATGTTCATATTTCATATTCGGTGATCAGTTAGAGCCTTTGCTATATGAGTGCTTAGTTGTGTCATTAGAGTTATACTGTTTAGAGCATCTTTGCATTCTTTTGACTATATGCCTGAAGCTGCTAACTTGCATTTTGACTCATATGCAATTTTGGAAGGGGGAGAGTTTCTCTTGTTGGCTTTTGATAGTGCCTTTGCTGAGGGGGAGAACTTTCACTTGATTAGTGCATTTTCAACTAAGGGGGAGAAACTGCAAATCATATGCTTCCTAGGTGTTCAACTAAGGGGGGGTTTTCATTAAGGGGGAGAAAATTTTCAAATATTGTGCTTTCCGTGTTGGACCTGGCGAGAGTTTTCCTGTTTTTATGCACTATTCGCGGGGGAGCTTGCTGCTTTCTGTTGGCCATAAGGCATTGGTATCAAGCTTTCTTGCTAGTTGTGTTGAGCCCTGTGCCTCTATCTTGAGGGACTAGCATTTGCTTTGATTTCTCAATTGGTGTCTAGCTCTCTTTCTGGAGTTTTCAGTTGGTACTTGCTAGCGGTGTTGAGCCTGTTCTACCTCTTCTTGAGGGCTAGCTTTGCTTTGCTTCGTTGCGTCCAGCCGTTGCCCATGTCTTTGGGGACCAAGTTGTTTTGTTTCTTCCACTTGACCTTCTTCGGCTTTGCTATGCTTTTGGGTCACTTGGTCGAGTTCTCTCCTCTCTTTCTTCCTTCCTTCTTCTTTCTATTATGATTTGTGTGAGTAGTTGACAATGCACTCATCAAGAGGGAGATTGCGGATACATGGGTGTATGCCGAGTCTCTGAGTGATGAGTGATTGTCAACGGGTTTGATCGCATGTTCTTTGGCTTGTGTTGTGCAGGTGTCGAGCACGGAGACAGTGATCGAGGGCAAGGTGAAGGTCAAGTAGAGACGTGCCGTGCCGATGGACCGGGAGCGGTGAAGGGCGGACGTGAGGCTTGGACTCAGGGACCTGTGGCCTGAGGATCAGCTATGGTGGCTGACAGCCTGAGACAGCGACGAGCGGAGACTTGCGGGGCACGGTGTTGCTCGGGTCGAGGACCTGGGGACACGTGTCGGTGGACGGGGTGCACGGGCGGTGCATCCCCTCTACAGCTCCGGTTTGGTGGTTCAGCCAGAGAAAAACCACCGGGTGGATGGTTTCCGAGTTTGGGCCACAAAACTCGGGAGGACGGTTTCCAGGTTTGGGCCACAAAACCTGGGTGCTGTGGGTTTGCCGAGGTTGGGCCTCAAAACTCGGGCTGAGGACGGTTTCCAGGTTATGGGCCTCAAAACCTGGGCGCTGGCGGGTTTCCTGGTTTCGGCCACAAAACCAGGGGATGGACTTGGAGGCTGGTTTCCCGGTTTGGGCCTCAAAACTGGGGGATGGCGTGAAAAGCCTGGTTTCCCGGTTTCGGCCACAAAACCGGGGGTGCAGAGCGAGGGCGGCACGTGGCGGCAATCGGGAGGTCGTGTCGAGGCGACGCTACGAGTTGTGCGGGTGCGGCCGTCGGATCACAACTATCTTCGAGTTGGTCCAGAATAAACCTAGGCTTTAGCTGGTTCGCTCTGTAATTAGTTAGGGGTAGAGTGGGAATTAGGATTAGTTAGAATTAGGATAATTAGGAGGAGACACCCACCTCCCCATCTATCTCAGTCATTTGCTCTTTTGCTTCTAGGTTTTCCTGCTCTCTCACATCCCTGCCGTAGCAAACTGAGATCCACAGAGAAGACAATCATACCTCTGTGCCCGTGAGATTTTGAGGAAGTGAGACCGTAATCTCACTATTGTAGCGTGTGGTAGCCACACGGTTGCAAATTCGTGGTTGTAATTCGCGTTTTGTTCGTGTTCTTCGCGGGTTGCTTTTCTCCACGTTTTTCCCGTCGATCGAACTCTTTGTTCGGAGTGTTTCTTGCAAATCCTTTTGAACCAAGATGTTCTAGATCGTGAGGCACTTCTTTCCATCGAAGGAATTCACCTCTAACCTCACGAGCTAGTAGATCGATTGATTTTCGTTTCGGGTCAAGTTTTTCTCCCTTCCCCCGAATTTCTTCGATTCGTCGATTTGGAGATAGGATCGAGCCATGATCTCTTAGAGATAGCTCACTATTCTCCTTGTGACTCCTCTCACCAAGTTCGATACCTAGAGGATTTGTGTTGGGTGAGTTTGAATCGAATCAGTGGACGAACTGCTCAGTCTCGGGGTGACCGGATGCTGTCTTCGGGATGACCGGACGCTAGGGTTCAGGGTCCGGTCGTTGAATGAGTTCTTCGTTCTTTTCTACGACTTGACCGGACGCTGGCTTCAGGGCACGACCGGACGCGCCTCCTTCACTGTTCATCCAGTTTTGACCTTTGTGACCGGACACTCGGCCTCTGACCGGACGCTCCCCTGCAGTGAGTCCGGTCAGGAACAGAGAGCTTCCAAAGTCGATTTTAACCGACCGGACGCGTCCGGTGCCTGTTGATCGGACGCTCCAGTGAGTCCGGTCAGTGCTGTTTCGCGCTGTTTCGTCCGCGGTTTGACAGTTCGACTTCAGATTTGGTTTTGGGTTTTTGCGTTGGATTTCCGACTTCATGCTCTACTGAAATCGGGCTTCTCGCTTTACAAAATATCCTGAATCCCCCGAGCAACTGAGGTTACCCAAAGCCCATCCAGTCACTAGTTGACTTCCGTGAACTTGGGTAAGGAAGTTTTTGTGGTGTCCCGCTGTGTTCCTACGGAACATCCACCCATTCTCTTGGGTCGTGGACATCACGCTCATCGGTTTTGCTTTTGGGGTTGATTCTCTGGACAGTAGTAACAAGTTTCCGAAAGGAAATTTTGTAGCTCCCATTCACCCCCCTCTGGTTGCTTTCTGGTAGCACTCTCGGTCCTTCACTTGGGTTGGCCCAAGTTCCACTCCCTGCCACGTCACCGATCCGTGTGACCTCCCCAAGGCCAAATCTTGGCCCTTGGTCACTAGGTCAGTGGCATCGAACGGCTCAGGATGAAGTGGCGTGGATCAAGGCTGAATGGCGGTTGCTAGTACATGCAACCAACCTCCAAACCGCCTTGGACAACCACCTGAAGGTCGTAGGATCAAAGTCGGTGCATCCAGCGGCCAGGAGACTGGCGGCCGCCAGTAGGGTGTGGCGCCCGCCACCTGACCTAACCCTAGGTCGGTTGGCTGCCCCCTATAAGTACCCCCCTCACTCCTCAAGACTATAAATACCCCCCTGGTGGCACCATTCCATTCGTACCATCACAAAGCAACACCAAGCAAGTAGAAGCAAGCAAGTGAGAGCTCAGAGAGCTTAGGCAAGTAGGTAGCTAGTAGAGCAATGCATCTTTGCCCTCGTGGTAGTGAAGGACCGAAAGTGCAATACCAAGGCGACCAGAGGGGGGTGAATGGGAGCCAATAAAATTTCTCTCGAAACTTTGGCCAATTGTCCCAAAATCAACCCCGAGAAGCAACGACCGAAACCGTGATGCTCACGACCCTTGGAAGCGGGTGGATGATCCCTAAGATCACAGCGGAGCACCACAAAGCACAAGCAACCCAAAGACCAAAAGCTTCAGCTCAAGTTTGCCCCTTGAAAACTGAGTCCCGAACGTAGATTGGAGGCTACGTCGAGAAATCCCCAAATACCAATGCTAACAAGTAGCAAAGATACCTAGAGAGGTTTCTTGGTTAACTATAGAGCCAAACGAGAAGTCCGAAAACCAAGCGGAAAAGCCGGGAGAGCAAACACACTAAAATGCACCCTTCAGCAGGGTCCCGGACTGTCCGGCCCCCCAGTCCCGGACTGTCCGCAAATCCTTGGCGGACTGTCCGCCGGCGAAGACTCGAAAACAGCAAGGTTGCTGAAGTGTCTCTGGACACTCTCAGACTATCCGCGACTCTGAACTGCGGACTATCCGCCGGTCAAGAAAAATCAAGTCCGCCGAAGAACACAACCACTGACCCGGCTGGGTCCCGACGCCCGGACTGTCCGCCGGTGTAAACCGCGGACTGTCCGCGACCTTGCAGAGAGGGTGATTTTGGTCGCCTTCTCTCCAAATCTCTCCAAATCTGATCCAAATCAAAATCCCACGTTCCCAAACTTGGAGAAGATGATCACAGAGTAGTTAGGAGACTATCCCCAAGAAATCATCCGCTCGAATCAACTAAAACACCGGGAAATCAAAAGGGAAGGTGAAAGAACCGAAAAAGCACCACGAAAACGAAATCAACCCGATCAACTTGTTCATGAGGAGTTAGATGAATTCCTTCACTCAAGATGACCTCCTCGATGAAACGAACAAGATGATTCAAACGGATTTCGCAAAGACGCAGTAGAGAGGGAGATCGATTGACGGGAAAATCGCGGAGAAACGAAGAACGCGAAGAACATGAACCAAAACGCGAATCAACACATCGATCTGCAACCGTGTGGCTACCACACTCTACAACAGTGAGGTTACGGCCTCACTTCCTCAAAATCTCAAGTACACAGAGGTATGGTTCTCTGCGGATCTCAGTAGCTACAGCAGGGGATGGGAGAGCTGGAAAACCTAAGCCTGGAAGAGCAAATGACTGAGATAGGTGGGGAGGTGGGTGTCTCCCCCTACTTATCCTAATTCTAACTAATCCTAATTCCCACTCTACCCCTAACTAATTACAGAGCAAACCAGCTAAACCCTAGGGTTATTCTGGACCAACTCGAAGTAGGTGGTGATCCGACGGCCACGCCCGCACAACTCGTAGCGTTGCCTCGACGCAACCTCCCGATTACCGCCACGTGCCGCCCTCGCTCTGCACCCCCGGTTTTGTGGCCGAAACCGGGAAACCAGGCTTTTCACGCCATCCCCCGGTTTTGAGGCCCAAACCAGGAAACCAGCCTCCAAGTCCATCCCCTGGTTTTGTGGCCGAAACCAGGAAACCCGCCAGCGCCCAGGTTTTGAGGCCCAAACCTGGAAACCGTCCTCAGCCCGAGTTTTTGAGGCCCAAACTCGGCAAACCGTAGCACCCAGGTTTTGTGGCCCAAACCTGGAAACCGTCCGCCCGAGTTTTGTGGCCCAAACTCAGAAACCATCCACCTGGTGGTTTTTCTATGGCTCAACCACCAAACCAAAACTGTAGAGGGGATGCACCGCCCATGCACCTCGTCCACCGACACGTGTCCCCAGGTCCTCGACCCAGGCAACACCGTGCCCTCCAAGTCTCCGCTCGTCGCTGTCCCAGGCTGTCAGCCACCACAGCTGATCCTCAAGCCACCGGTCCCTCAGTCCAAGCCTCACGTCCGCCCTTCACCGCTCCCGGTCCATCGGCACGGCATGTCTCTACTTGACCTTCACCTTGCCCTCGATCAATGTCTCCGTGCTCGACACCTGCACAACACAAGCCAAAGAACCTGCGATCAAACCTGTTGACAATCACTCATCACTCAGAGACTCGGCATACACCCATGTATCCGCAATCTCCCCCTTGATGAGTGCATTGTCAACTACACACACAAATCATAATAGAGAGAAGAAGGAAGAAGGAGAAGAGAGAACTCGACCAAATTACCCAAAAGCGTAGCAAAGCCGAAGAAGGTCAAGTGGAAGAAGCGAAACAACTTGATCCCCAAAGACATGGGCAACGGCTCGACGCAACCAAGCAAAGCAAAGCTAGCCCTCAAGAAGAGGTAGAACAGGCTCAATACCGCTAGCTAGTACCAACTGAAAACTCCAGAAAGAGAGCTAGACACCAATTGAGAAATCAAAGAAAATGCTAGTCCCTCAAGATAGAGGCACAAAGGCTCAACACAACTAGCAAGAAAGCTCGATACCAATGCCTTACAGCCAACAAAAAAACAGCAAGCTCCCCCTCGAATAGTGCATACAACCAGGAAAAACTCCCCCTTAGGTCCAACTTGGGAGGGGCACAAAGATTTGAAAAATTTCTCCCTCTTAGCGAAAACTCCCCCTTAGTTGAACACCCAGGAAGCATATGATTTGCAAACTCTCCTCCTTAGTTGAAAATGCACTAATCAAGCGAAAAACTCTCTCCTTCAGAAAATGCACCAGCAAAAGTGCCACTAAGCAAGCATCTTCCCTTTCAATCATGCAAATGAGTCAAAATGCAAGTTAGCAGCTTCAGGAAAATAGTCAGGAGAATGCAAAGATGCTCTACAAAGTAAAACTCCAATGACTCAACAACATAAGCAGCAAGCTAGCAAAGGCTCAAACTGATCACTAAATACGAAATATGAACAAGTGAGCATAGTGAGCAGTTTTTAGCCAAAAGATAGTCACCATCAAAACTGCACTACACATGTATAGGAAGGAATCCGAACGAGTGCTAAACATGTATACAAGGTGAACTACCCCTAGCAAAGTTCAACCATCATGCTTTAGAATGAAACATACGCTTGTGATTTCAGTTTTAAATCATAGTTGCAGCGGTGAAATTTCACAAGTTCAAAACTTAGCATGTGCTTGCGAGAGGTTGAAAGCTTGTCATTGCCTAACTTTTCAACCGAGCGAAGCCTATGCCGAAGCAATCAAAAGCTTAAAGCGTCGGTTTCTTTCATACACTACACGGCTCAAGTTTAACTCAAAGTGCAATGAGAAACAGTCTCGATGCCGTGATGTGTTGACAAGCAATCCCATCTCGATCTTTTTAATTCACTTAAAGACTTGGTTCAAATTTTATACAGGATATGAACAAATCAAGCAAGTGAATGACTCAGAACTAGAGACATAGCAACCTAGCATATATGAAAAGCACGAGTGAATTCAACACATCCTACACATGCTAGTTTCATATCTCAATGGTGAAAATTTTCAGATTTTAAGTTGATTAAGCAAATTCACCATTTCAAAAGAGCTCAGCTCACAACATGTACTAGTGATCAGAAAGAGCATAAGCTACAAGCATCAACATAAGCATCGGAGCATACTAAACAGAGCATAGTTACATTCTAATGACTATACACATGAAGCTCAGAATGTAAATGCGTATGCTAAAAATGCAAAAGAGAAGAAAGACAAACGAAAAGAGTCAGTTTATTATACAAGAACAAAATGTTTCCCCAATCTAAAAGGGGAAACACACACCAAGCTCACCCCTCAACCGATTAAAGGTTGATTCGTCTAAAGGCTTGGTGAAAATATCAGCCAGTTGATGATGAGTATCAACATGGCGAAGGTTGATATCACCCTTCTCCTGGTGGTCACGCAAAAAATGAAAGCGCACATCAATGTGTTTGGTCTTCGAGTGAAGCACGAGGTTCTTAGCAACGCTAATAGCACTCGTGCTGTCACAAAACAAAGGAACATGAGTAAAGCTCAGACCAAAATCACGCAAAGTGGCCATCATCCAAAGCAACTGGGAACAGCAGCTAGCTGCAGCAACATATTCAGCCTCTGTGCTAGACTGAGCGACACTAGACTGCTTGCAAGAAGACGACGAAACAAGAGAAGAACCAATAAACTGGCAAGTCCCAGAAGTGGACTTGCGCTCAATACGCCAACCAGCAAAGTCGGCATCGGAATAACCGCAAAGGGAGAGGGTGGAGGAAGCAGAATACCAAATCCCGAATTCAGGTGTGAAACGAAGGTACCTGAAAATGCGCTTCACCGCCTGACGGTGAGAAATGCGCGGCGACGCCTGAAAGCGCGCGCACAGACACACCGCGAACTGAATGTCCGGGCGTGTCGCCGTCAGGTAGAGCAGCGACCCGATCATGCTTTGGTACTCCTTCTGGTCCACTGCTTCTCCATCCTTGTCCGCATCCAGGGCAGTCGTCGTCGACATGGTTGTTGGAAGTGGCTTGGCCTCACCCATATCGAACCGCTTCAGCAAGTCCTTGGTGTACTTGCCCTGGTGCACAAACGTCCCCTCTCGGGTTTGCTTGATTTGCAACCCGAGAAAGAATGTGAACTCGCCCATCATGCTCATCTCGAACTCCCTACTCATAGTATCTGCAAACTTGGCAACCAAAGCGTGAGAAGAACCACCGAAAATAATATCATCCACGTAAATCTGGACCAAGAGAGTGTCTTTGCCTTGCTTGAGGAGAAAAAGCGTTTTATCTACACATCCCATTTTAAAACCCCTTAGCAAGCAAAAAGGTCTTCAACCTATCATACCAGGCTGTAGGGGCTTGTTTCAAACCATATAAAGCTTTGTGAAGTTTAAAAATATGGTTCAGAAACTTGGGATTTTGAAAACCGGGGGGTTGCTCAACATAAACTTCCTCTTCTATGTAGCCGTTTAAGAAGGCACTCTTGACATCCATTTCAAAAAGTTTGAAACCTTTGGATGCAGCAAAAGCCAAAAGTATCCTAATAGCCTCCAAACAAGCTACGGGAGCAAAAGTCTCCTCATAATCTATCCCCTCCTTCTGACTATAACCCTTGGCCATAAGACGCGCTTTGTTCCTCACAATGTGGCCATCCTCTCCTTGTTTGTTTTTAAAAAACCCATTTTGTCCCAATAGGATTACAGTCTGGAGGAGGTGGAACTAGAACCCAAACCCGATTTTGCTCAAAATTTTCTAACTCCTCATGCATGGCATTGACCCAATCGGGATCCATCAAAGCGTGTCTGTTGATGCTCACTAATGCTCATAATTAACCATCAACTATTGCATAAAATAACATGAATTGAAACATAAAGCATAGTTGTAAGGTTTGATTCTAACGAGTTCCACGAGTTTTGGTGATCTCCATTGTTTTGCAGGATATTCAATTTTTCATCAAATAAAACTATCTCAAATGGCTAATTGGAGGACACCGTTGCGTAGAGCTCATCGCGCTGATCGAAACAGATATATTATTTGTTATTTTTGGACTTCAGAATAGAAAGATATGGATTTTTGCAAATTAAAAAGGAATGCTGATGTCATCGCTGACATCAGCACCCCGCTACAGTAGCATGCACCCAACCGGGAGCAGTCACGTGGGCTGCTAATGGCATGTGCATGGGCACTCACACAGGCAGAGACAAGGTGGGCCAGAGCAGGGCCCAGCTACCCCCTAGCGAAGGAACAACCAACGGCTCGGCCCATCACACAGCGACACGTGGCGTCAGGCACTACAGGCGTGCGCGTCCGCGGCGGGAGCAGGCCGCATGCGTCTCACGCTGGGCCGAGACGCGTGGCGGGCCAGGAGCGGTCGCCAGGCCGGTTTGCTTGATTGTCCGCGGGTGGGGGCAGTTGGGCCAGCTCAACCGGTCGATCCAGCTGACCAGAAGGCCCTATTTTCTCTAGTTAAAGCAAAACAGCGACCAGTTGATAGGTTTGGCTCCGGTTCGGGCCCTTGGAGGCCGGTTCTCGTCCGGTTTCTTCTGCAGGAAGCTTCGGGACAACTCCAGAAGGTTCTCCACGAGTCCCAAGGTCGGTCCAACACAGATTTAATCATACGGTGTACAAAACGCGGCATATGGATCCAACGATGGGCGATTAATGTGACGCGGATCGATGACGTGGCAATTCCTTACCCCCTACTCCATCCAGGACTATATAAGAGACCCCAAGGGCGCCCCCAAGAGCCATCTCCATCTTCATTATTCATCTCCACATCAGAATCTAGGGTTTCAAGTAGAAGTAGAGGTCCCTCTGGTTGATCGTCTATTTCTAGTTATAGTTCATCTTCTAGTTCTAGATCTTGTTCTAGTTCATCATCTAGTTGTAATCTAGAGAGGAGGAGGAGAGAGCTGAGGAGGAGCCGGATCTGTCGGATCTTCCTCAACATTGTATTGGTGCAGCATCTGGTTCGTCTTCAAGTAATCTCCAGGTTCTTCATTTACTATTTCTGAGTATTATATTTAATTACAGTTCTTGCTTTATTTCATTTACTGGATCTCTGCTCGTATCGAGTGCTCTAATTATACTAGTTAATTAGAGTAGTAAGCGTTAGTGTAGACGTGGTGTCTAGACTAGGGTTTACCTGAGTTTGCACCCAGCCCCACGGATAGTTGTGGTAGCTCCAGGTGGTGACAGCCCTCACGGCCGACGTAGTCCACCACGTTCGGGTTGGTGTTTGTAGGACCATAGTCGGAGCTTCCTAGCCCCTTTCTCATCCCTTTCTGTGGCTAGTGTTCTGATGTCCCGAAGTAAGTAAAGTTTAGTAAGCCTTTAATTAGATAGACCTGCTTAGAAAACCCTAAATCTCTCTCTACCCATTTTATCATTCTTTTCTTGGACATTCTTGATTCTTCTAGTACACTTCACGTTCCCCGTGGAAATCGATACCCTGGAATACTCTCGGGTGAAAGCTACATCGGTATCCAACATGTTTGCGGATTTTTCTGTGTGCGTTTAAAATACCCAACAAGCTTTCTAGCACCGTTGTCAGGGATCGAACCCGGGTCACCCGCGTGACAAGCGGGAATACTCACCACTATACTACAACAACATGAATTCCACTCCTATCTATAAATACTTCACTCCAAAGGGTGAATTGTTGGAGCCACCACCATCATCACATCCTATTCTTAAAGATGGCTACCAAATTCGTCCCGGCTTTATAGCCATGGTTCAGGAGCAACCCTTCTCTGGGCTAAAAGACGAGAATCCTTACACCCACCTCCGTGAATTTGAGCAATTGTGTTCTTGCTTGTCTATTGCTGGCATGACACAAGAGACCATTAAATGGAAATTATTTCCGTTCTCCCTTTTTGGAAGAGCAAAACAGTGGTATGCTCATAACGTAAGAGGAGTAGATGGAAACTGGGATGAACTTCGAGACAAATTTTGTCTTGCTTTCTTCCCTCTATCTCAAATCACTGCCCTTTGAATAGAAATTCTTACCTTTAAACAAAAAGAGAAGGAGACACTAGCAGCAGCCTGGGCTAGATTTATGAGCCTTGTAAACACTGGCCCAGATCATTCTTTGACTGAAGACGTTATTTTACAACATTTTCATTATGGTCTTAGCAAAGAAGCTGCCCTTTTTCTTGATACCTCTTCAGGATGATCATTCACTCATTAAACCATTAGTGAAGGAAAAGTCATCCTAGAGAAAATCCTTGAGAACACTCCTTACACTGGCGTTTATGATGAATTCCCTGAAGAAGAAGTCAAGCCCAGCCCCAAACCAAAAGATGAGCCAATAGAGGAGGCACAAGTAACCGAATTAAAAACTCCAATAGATCATTCTCATAATTTGGTCATCGAAAACCCTCCTAATAAGGGAAAACAAACTCAGCTAGAGGATGATGAATCGTCACCTTTAGAGCTTCCCTTCCAATTTGAGGAAGATATCTTTGAAGATTATGGAAACACCTCGAATTGTCCTATCCAAGCTAGACCTCGGGCACATACCACTCCTCCTGACCCACATGAAGAGCCATTTTTCACTGAACACATCAAAAGCCTCTCATCGGTCATGAGTTATGAGTGGTTGAATGAAGTAGAGTTATCTCCAGAGGTAGCACGTGTTACCACTCCTTCCACCATTCATTTGTGCCAAATTAGAGGGCATGCTATGTCAGTCTACTACAATCCTTCCATCGGGATAAACTTTATTTCGAAGGCTTTGGCCGACATTCTTTTTCCCGACGCATCCTTAACCCCATCATAAAAACTTTTACAAAGCTCATCAGGATCTATTCTTGAAAATTTTGGGGTCTTAAGGGTTGTTCCTATCACTATGAATGACTCTGGGGTTTGTCTGGATTTTCATATTTATGACACCCCGGAGATTCCTCTTCTGATTGACAGACCAATCATGAGGCTTTTACAAAAGGAACAACAAGGATGTTTAGACTTTAAGGTTGGGGAATCCACTATAAGTGTTCCACTTGCTCGTTCTATAAACACTATGGTAGAACCCCAGCCTGAGCAAGACTCCTTTGAGGAGGTCTTAATGGCATCCCTAGAAGAGATGGCTCAACCAACCTTCGACGATGAACACTTTGTTCAAGAAGAGGAAGAGTTAGCAGAGCCTATCGAGCTAGACAAATACAAGGAGCCTCCACCTCCCTCAATAGAGCTAAAACCTCTCCCTCCAGGGCTAAAATATGTCTTCCTCCATAATAATCAAGAAACTCCAGTGATCATTAGTGACAAACTCACAAACGATGAAACCCAAAAGCTTGTCACCATTTTAGAAAGACATAGACCTGCTATAGGCTACTCACTCGAAGACCTCAAGAGCGTCAGTCCCGCTCTCTGTACTCATCGCATCCCTACTGATCCTAACTGCACACCTTCAAGGGAGCCGCAATGGAGACTTAACAACGCTATGCGAGAGGTTGTTAAGAAAGAGGTTCTCAAACTTTTGCACGCCGGGATTATTTATCCTATGCCACATAGTGAGTGGGTTAGCCCTGTCCATGTAGTGCCAAAGATGGGAGGTATGATAGTCATTAGGAATGAGAAGAACGAACTCATCCCTCAACGAACTGTCACTGGGTGGCGGATGTGCATTGACTACCGGAAACTAAACAAGGCCACTAAGAAGGACCACTTTCATTTACCATTCATCGACGAGATGTTAGAACGTCTCGCGAATCATTCCTTCTTTTGTTTCCTTGATGGATATTCCGGGTATCATCAAATCCCAATCCACCCTGATGACCAAAGTAAGACTACATTCACATGCCCATATGGAACTTATGCATACCGACGGATGTCATTTGGGTTGTGCAATGCTCCAGCTTCTTTCCAACGGTGCATGATGTCTATCTTCTCTGACATGATAGAGAAAATAATGGAGGTATTCATGGATGATTTTACTGTCTATGGAAAAACCTTCGATGAATGTTTGGAGAATTTAGATAAAGTCTTACAAAGGTGTGAAGAAAAGCACTTAGTCCTGAACTGGGAGAAATGCCATTTTATGGTTCAGGAAGGAATAGTGCTAGGACATAGGATCTCCGAATGTGGGATAGAAGTGGATAAAGCAAAGATCGAAGTTATCGAACAACTTCCTCCTCCCACGAATGTGAAAGGAATCCGAAGCTTTCTGGGACATGCAGGGTTTTATAGGTGATTCATTAAAGACTTTTCTCAAATTGCTAAACCCCTGACTAGTCTCCGAGCTAAGGATATGCCCTTCATCTTTAATGATGAGTGCCATGCAGCCTTTCAAATCCTTAAAAAGGCACTCATCTCAACTCCAATTATTCAACCACCTGATTGGAAGCTTCCATTCGAGATCATGTGTGACGCTAGCGACTTTGCGGTTGGAGCCGTTTTAGGCCAAACCAAGGATAAGAAGCACTATGCTATATCCTATGCTAGCAAAACCTTATCCGGGCCATAGCTCAACTATGCTACAACAGAAAAAGAGTTGTTGGCTGTTGTCTTTGCTATAGACAAGTTTAGATCTTACTTAGTGGGGGCAAAGGTAATTATCTAACCGATCATGTAGCTCTTAAGTACCTCCTCACTAAGAAAGATGCTAAGCCTCGGTTAATCCGATGGATTCTTCTACTCCAAGAGTTTGACATAGAGATAAGAGATAAAAAGGGAGTAGAGAACTCGGTAGCTGACCACTTGTCTATGCTGCAGTATAAGGAAACACATGAGCTACCCATCAATGACTACATAAGGGACGATACCCTGCTCAAGGTAACAACCTCCGATCCATGGTACGCAGACATCGTGAACTTTATGGTAAAAGGCTATGTCCCACCTGGTGCAAACAAAAGAAAATTGATCTATGATAGTCGCTCGCACCTATGGGATGAGCCATATCTTTTTCGAGTCTGCGCCGATGGATTGTTGAGAAGGTGTGTTCCTATGGCTGAGGCTACTCAAATTATGGAAACATGTCATGCCTCGCCATATGGAGGACACTATGGAGTATTCCGGACACATGCCAAGATCTGGCAAAGTGGTTTCTTCTGGCCAACGATGTATCAAGATACAAAGGAGTTCGTTAGGAGATGCCACAAATGCCAGAAACATGGGAATATCAATGCCCGAGATGCAATGCCTCTCACAAACAATCTTCAAATTGAACTCTTTGATGTGTGGGGGATTGTTTTCATGGGGCCATTTCCTATGTCCGGGAATTGCGAGGATATCTTGGTAGCTGTAGACTATGTGTCCAAATGGGTAGAAGCAATACCGTGCAGAAATGTTGATTCAAAACATGCCAAGAGAATGTTCCATGAAGTAATATTTCCTCGCTTTGGTATGCCCCGGATGGTCATAAGTGATGGAGGGTCACATTTCATATATAAGGTCTTCCGGAAGTACCTGGCAGATCATGGAATTCGTCATAACATTGCTACAGCCTATCATCCTCAAACTAGCGGTCAAGCAGAAACATCTAACAAACAAATCAAGAATATTCTACAAAAGACCGTTGATGAAATGGGGAAAGGATGGAAGGACAAACTCCCTGATGCACTCTGGGCATATCGAACTGCATACAAAACACCCATAGGCATGTCACCTTATCAGCTCATATATGGGAAAACATGTCATCTACCTGTCGAGCTTGAGTTCAAAGCTCACTGGGCCATGAAATGATGGAACATGGACTTTGAAGCTGCAGGGACAAAAAGAAAGATGCAACTCTCAGAGCTAGAAGAATGGCGTGAAAAAGCTTACCATAATGCTAAGATCTACAAAGAGAGAACAAAGAGATGGCATGATAAGAGAATCGAGCATAAGGAGTTTAAGCTCGGGGATAAGGTTTTGTTGTTCAATTCAAGAGTTAAGCTCTTTGGGCATGGGAAACTTTGGAGTAAGTGGGAAGGACATTTTAAGGTCATCGACACTTCAACTCATGGAGCCATTACCATCCAAGATGATACAGGTAACACATTTAAGGTAAATGGCCAACGCTTAAAAGTTTTTCTTGAACCTGAAAATGTGGAAAAAGAAGTAGACTTGATTGAATTCTTGCAATTTAATGATCCAATCTAAAATCAATCAGCCTAATAACTCTAGACAACTAATGCTTATAAGCCTAACACCTAACTAGTTCCACAAGTTTTGTTGTCTATTTGAGTTTCACAGGATTTGAGAGGCCAAGAAAAGCTGACAAGCAAGTGTGGATGTTCCATCTACTATCGGAGCACTATCCAATAGTGTCCAACATCTCGGGGCTCAAAATCAGCAACAAATGCAGAATGAGCAAAGTGAGAAATGTGTTGTGACCTGGACCGAGTGACACGTTCGTCGATGCTGCCGATCATCTGCTGAGGGGGGTGCTGGCGCTGGATGTGTCGTGGTGCCTCCCGAGCTGAAGTAGCCTCCCCGTCAACAGCAGCTGGTGCCTCAACGGGTACAAAGGGTACCGCGCGGGGTGGCGGATCCCAAGGCCCCCAGGAAGAAGACGTGTTGGGGCCGTGAGTCGTCGTAGTAGCCGCTCTTTGCAGCACAGCAGGTGGAGGCGATGCTGGGTCATCCATGCCTTCAGCATCCACGTCCTCGTCATCAAAAAGAGGCTCACCTATGTCAGACCCCAATTTTAAAGAACAAAATTGGAGCACAATATATGTATGCCAGGATCAATTTTCATACATATATCGACATCATAGTAAATATCAAAATAATGCTTTATTAATATCTCGAACATTATTACAAAAAATGACCCTCAGGTCCAAAAGAAAAGTACAGACTCTCAGTCTAACTCTAATGTAGACTCGCGAAAACTGGGCGCCATCTCCACAGGAAGGTCGACCGGGGGCTGCGCCATCCTAGTGCAAGTCATCTGGGTCGTATCCACCATCTTCTGGGTACAAGTTGTCGAGGTCATAACCACCATCTTCGGGGTACTCCTGCTCTGCATCGTCGACTCCAACGTCTGGGTGGGGTAGCAGGGGGTTCAAAGAGGAAGGGTGAGTACATCGAAATGTACTCCGCAAGTGTAGGAAATAAATGCTTATGAGGCTATTATCAAAGGTAGGCTGACTTAGTTTGACTCAAGCACCTAAAGCGACATAACCCTATTAATCCTGTTAATCCTATGCACCTATTTACTAGGTTATAACCACAATCTCCAACAGTAACAGTAACCACAATCGGAGTCGCACCGAGCAAACCACACTCGGAGTCACACCGAGCAACCAACACTTGGAGTCCACCAAGCAACCACACTTGGAGTCACACCAAGCAACCACACCTGAAGTCCATCAGGCAAACCACACCTGAAGTCCATCAGGCCACCCACAAGGCCGACTCGAAGAGTCCCCCTATGTGTATTAATTCCATATGTCACGACATAGAAAGCTACCTTCCGTAATAACACCAGGTCTGCGCCCGAGCCTGGGAATCACTCCCATACCAAGCAGTAACCCGCGTAGAAGAAGCCTCTGTACCCATGTCATATGGGACTAATGACCACATAAGGCTTCCCTAACGAACCAGACCCAACCCACCAACTAATCTCGAAGAAGTCCAAGCCGCTCGTGACCGTGAGCACGGCTGATATATCAGTTTTACACTCTGCAGAGGTTGCACATCGTTACCCATGAGTCATGCGTTTCCCCATCACGCTAAACACTGCCAAGGTGCACAGCGGGGTTGCACTACAAGGCCTTTACAAAGCCCCCTCCAAGTCCGTTCCACACGTACCTCTAAGGTTTCACCCCGTACAAAGGTCTACGACCCCTAGGGCCCCCTCGTGAGCCACTAAAACAAACCCCGTGTGGACCCTCAACTTGGAGGTAACTGATTAATTAGCCAGGTTCGTCCCATTCCAAACCTCATGGTTGCGCTGTTAAGCTGGGTTACAGGCTTCGAGAACCGGGTCCTAGGGATCCCGGTAGGATAAATCTAGCACAAGCCCAAAACCAAAAACCAAATGCAGCTGCCGAGTCCCACGGCACAAAAACCACCACACGGTCCATCCTGCCGGATATACCTACTCACCATACTACAACATTACCAACCCACATGTTCCATAGATCATTAATCCGAATTAATTATTATTAACCATCCCATCCCAACCATGACTGCAGGGCTAAGCATGAATTCTACCCATAACATCCCAAACCAGGTGTCAAGGAAAATATAGCAAGTTCTAGTAAACCGTATATGGGATTCAATATTAAGACACTGCATGCAACTATTGAGTCTAACTACTCTAACTCAAAAGTAAAATAAATACGGGAGCAATATGTGCAAGGACACTTGCCTTCGGACTGGGTCGGATCGACGGAGACGAAGGCTGGATTCTGAGGTTCTGCGTAGCTCGCACTCGCTGGATCAAGCATCATCACATGGCCCAAACAGACATAATAAATAATAGTACATCAACAATAGTAAAAAGTAATTTAAACAGATCTACTACGTAGAGCTCGACGAGACGAATCTAACGCAAGTTGAACGGGTCAAATCGGAGTTAAAACGCAAAAGTTATGGGCATTTGAATCTAGATGGCAAAACTGTGAATAAATTGAATTCATTTTTGTAATTTAAATAAAAGAAAACTGAATTAAAAAGGCAACAGGGCCGGGCCTCATTTACTCAGAAACCAGAGGGTTAGGATGCGAGATTTCTCAGGCACAACCAACAGTCGCGGCGGAATGCGGGTCCTGCGGATACATGGTTGTATGCCGGGTCTCTGAGTGATGAGTGATTGTCAACGGGTTTGATCGCAGGTTCTTTGGCTTGTGTTGTGCAGGTGTCGAGCACGGAGACAGTGATCGAGGGAAGGTGAAGGTCAAGTTGAGACGGGCCGTGCCGATGGACCGGGTGCGGTGAAGGATGGGCGTGCCGTGCGGCGGACGTGCCATGCTGATGTACCGAGCGGCGAAGGGCAGACGTGAGGCTTGGACTGAGGGACCAGAGTGCCTGAGGATCAGCTGTGGTGGCTGGCAGCCTGGGACAGCGACAAGTGAAGACTTGTGGGGCACGGTTTTGCTCGGGTCGAGGACCTGAGGACACGTGTCGGTGGACGGGGTGCACGGGCGGTGCATCCCCTGTACGGCTCCGGTTTGGTGGTTGAGCCAGGGAAAAACCACCGGTGGACGGTTTCCAGGTTTGGGCCTCAAAACCTGGGCGTGTGTTGGGTATTTTAAACGCACAGAGAAAAATCCGCAAGCGCACGGATACCGATGTAGCTTTCACCCGAGAGTATTCCAAGGTATCGATTTCCACGGGGAACGTGAAGTGTACTAGAAGAATTAAGAGCATCCAAGAAAAGAATGGTAATGTGGATAGAGAGGGATATAGGTGTTTCTAAGCTTGTCTATCTGATTAAAGGCTCACTATACTTTACTTACTTCGGAGCAGCAGGTCCTTTCCAACTCTCGAGGAAGACTGGGAAGAAGGTAGTTGGGAGAAGGCTGCCGAAAGCTCTACGAGAACACCAACCCTAACGTGGTGGATTACAAAGGCCTGACAGAGCTGTCACCTCTGGGGCTACCACAACTGTCCGGAGGATTGGGCGCAAACTCAGGTAAACCCTAGTCTAGACACCATGTCTACACTAACGCTTACTACTCTAATTACCGCGGATAACTAGAGTGCTCAGTACGAGCAGAGATCTAGTAAATAAAGCAAGAACTGAAATTAAATATAATACTTAGAAATAGTAAATGAAGAACCTGGAGATTACTTGAGGACGAACTAGATGCTGCACCAATACAATGTCGAGGAAGATCCGACAGATCCGGCTCCTCCTCAGCTCTCTGCTTCTCCTCTCTCTAGATTACAACTAGATGATGAACTAGAACTAGATCTAGAACTAGAACTAGACGATCAACTAGAGGGATCTCTACTTCTACTTCGAAACCCTAGTTTCTGATGTGGAGATGAATAATGAAGATAGAGATGCCTGGAGAGGGGGATCTGGGTCTGGTTTTATAGCCCGGAGCGTGGAACGTGAGCCCTTGGATCAAACCGACTTCGGGGACGGTGGAGATGGATCCTAGGAGGTCGGTGGAAGTAGCTTGCAGAAGACGAAAGCGTGTGGCCTCCGTAGCCGACCAGTCGGTCTCCCCCATAGACCGGTCGGTCTGGCCCAGTGGGCCCACGTGGTGGGCCGCCTCGTGGTGTCTTCTGGTGTCTTCTAGATCCTTCTTTTGCACGTTTCGTCGCGAAATTAATATCTTTTCATCCAGGACTCCGAATATAGCAAATGATATGTCCGTTTTGATCGTCTCGACGAGCCCTTCGCAATGGTGCACTCCAATTCATCATTTGAGATACTTTTATATGATGAAATATTGATGTCCTACAAAACAAGTGAGAGCACCAAAACTCGTGGAACTTATTAGTTTCAAACCCTACAACTATGCTTTGTAATTCATTTAGTGTCATTTCATGCAATAGTTGATGGTTAATTATGAGCATTAGTGAGCATCAACAAGTTCCTCCAAGCTTAACCTTTGCTAGTCCCTTAGCAAAATCAAACTCAACAATGGATCAGGAGTTGCTGCAATATCTGCACTTCTAACAAGTACTCATGCATTCAAACAAAAGTTCTCATTTGGATTAGATAAATATATCAGATTATTCATCATGGGGCTTAGTACTTTACCTTGAATCTTGAGTAATTGGAAGATAGAATGATCAAATCAAGCACTATGTCTCTTGCTCTGTCACATCACCTTTATCCCGGAGTTTTTATGAATTTTCAAAAAGCTTAAGAACATATGTTGCCAAATTAAACAATGGATCCAAAGAGAAAGTCAACCATACCATTGAATCGAGAAGTGCATGTGTATGGAAAATGGAGGCGGATGCTCCTTTGAATATATCACTCTCTTTTATCTATTAAAAACACATGGCTATCAGGCTAATTCTACTATCGGGCACGTGCCCATTTTTTCTGATATTCATCATTTTTTCTTTTTTTCGAGGTTCCGGACACTTGTCCCTTTTTATTTCCTCGGGATCTATCTTTTTGAGGTTTTGGACACTTGTTCCTTTTTATTTCCTCGGATTTTTTTTCAATAGCCACATGCTTCCAACAAACTTTTGAGAGGATTGGAACAAATAATCATGAGCATTTATGCGGAGGATGAATGAAATGTGTAAGTGATCTCAATTCAATAGTATGATAACTTTTCATAGGGTCAACAAAGCCTAATTTAACTCAATGCATTTTTTAGTCATATTAATATTGGAAACTCTCCGGAACTCTAGTGTTGTTTAAAACAAGATAGTAGCTCAGATCATCACATATCATATCTGTCAACTACTTAGACTCTAGGTCAAGCATTTGCTACCCATGCATTTAATTTCATTTTTAAGCATCATTATTAATCAGGAGAACTCATGCTTTGAAGGCTAGGTACTTGAAAGAAATTAGATAGAGCAACTAGAACTAGATCTAGAACTAGAACTAGACGATCAACTAGAGGGATCTCTACTTCTACTTCGAAACCCTAGTTTCTGATGTGGAGATGAATAATGAAGATAGAGATGCCTGGAGAGGGGGGTCTGGGTCTGGTTTTATAGCCCGGAGCGTGGAACGTGAGCCCTTGGATCAAACCGACTTCGGGGACGGTGGAGATGGATCCTAGGAGGTCGGTGGAAGTAGCTTGCAGAAGACGAAAGTGTGTGGCCTCCGTAGCCGACCGGTCGGTCTCCCCCATAGACCGGTCGGTCTGGCCCAGTGGGCCCACGTGGTGGGCCGCCTCGTGGTGTCTTCTGGTGTCTTCTAGATCCTTCTTTTGCACGTTTCGTCGTGAAATTAATATCTTTTCATCCAGGACTCCGAATATAGCAAATGATATGTCCGTTTCAATCGTCTCGACGAGCCCTTCGCAATGGTGCACTCCAATTCATCATTTGAGATACTTTTATATGATGAAATATTGATGTCCTACAAAACAAGTGAGAGCACCAAAACTCGTGGAACTTATTAGTTTCAAACCCTACAACTATGCTTTGTAATTCATTTAGTGTCATTTCATGCAATAGTTGATGGTTAATTATGAGCATTAGTGAGCATCAACAGCGTGGACGGTTTTCGAGTTTAGCCACAAAACTCGGGCTGAGGGTTTCTGAGTTTGGCCACAAAACTCGGGCTGAGGACGGTTTCCAGGTTTGGGCCTCAAAACCTGGGCGCTGCGGGTTTGCTGAGTTTGGGCCTCAAAACTCAGGCTGGTGGGCTGGTTTCCCGGTTTGGGCCTCAAAACCGGGGGATGGTTGGAAAAGGTTGGTTTCCCGGTTTGGGCCACAAAACCGGGGGTGCAGAGCGAGGGCGGCACGTGGCGGCAATCGGAAGGTTGCGTGGAGGCAACGCGGACGAGTTGTGCGGGCGTGGCCGTCGGATTCACCTACCACCCGAGTTGGTCCAGAATAACCCTAGGGTTTAGCTGGTTCGCTCTGTAATTAGTTTAGAGAGGGGTAGAGTAGGAATTGTACTTAGGCTAGAATAGGTTAAGTAGTCGGGGAGACACCCTCCTCCCCCTATCTCAGTTAGTCATGTCAGTCATTTGCTCTTTCATCCTTAGGGTTTTCTGTTGGCGATTCTTAACACATATTCTATATCGCCAACATGCATATGATTCTCTATAAAAATGTCACCAAACTAGAGGTAGGGCCTTTTTACACTAACAAATTCCACAGTTTTGGTGAACTTGTATTTATACAGGAACAACGTGATTTGGGCCGAAAGTAAAGGAAGAATTGAAGGAAAAATCAAAACCAAGTACCAAAGTGTATCAAACTTCAACCAGATTCAGACCCAGCATGACGTTTCAGGCCAAATGGGCTTTGGCCCAGCCCACGGGGGCCCAGCCAGGGGGCGGCCGCCCCCCTGGAGACGCCACCTGTCCACCGCCTTTGCAGAGGCGGTACAATCAATGTTCCTAAGGCGGTGCTAGGTGAAATTTGCAGCAAACCCCCTATTGAACCGACCTAGAACCCCTATATAAGCATGGGGAGAGGACCTCTCAAGGGGGGAAGAATCAAGATACAAGAGAAGAAGTAGAGAGGAAGAGCTTCACTCATATCCTTAGCCTCTAGGTTAGGAATAGAATAGGGAGTGAGATAGAGAGTAGAGTAAGAGAAGTACCAAGTAACCGGCTCCATCCCCTAGTTGCACTAGTCGGTAGGCCGAAGTATTTACTACTTCCTGCGCTGTACCTCTTCAACCCGACTTACTACATTGGAGTAAGAAAAGGTTGAGTTCTACTTTTGTTCTAGTAAGTTCTTGAGCATTGTTATCCTGTTCTTACAATCTTGCGGGTTCGTTGTCCATCTTTTGGTGGATACTCTAGTAGAGGAACCTCTGAATCATTTGGAGGGGTTCCTGGCCAACGCTAGAGTAGTAGCTAATAGCGTAGACGTGGTGTCTAAGCTAAGAGCTACCCTCGTTTGCCTCGTATCCCACGGGTGAGGGGTCGGCGGCAGGTGGTGACAGCCCTGTTTGCCCTTAGTTTCCCCCACGTTCGGATACGGCGTAGAGCTATAGGCCGGAGTTACCTGGCAGACCAGGTATAAGCCAGTGCCCGAAGTAAGGTTGTGAAAACACGTTACCTTGTTTGAGGCTTCTAAGCATTAGAAGAACCTCGTTACCCAAGTCGTTCCCCTCTTTTCTCTCTAGGGTTTATTAGATCCGTGACCTTGAACACTTCCGTTCCCTGAGAAATTATGATACCCTGAATACCACCAGGTGAAGTGCTACAACGGTATCTTCCGTGCGCTTGCGGACTTTGCTGCTTCGCAAAGAAATACCAACAAGCATTTCTGGCGCCGTTGCCGGGGAACAGTTGTCGTTTTTGTGTTCAGGACCTAGTTGCCCGTGTATCTCTTTCTTTTCTTATTTCTTTTACCTTTTCTTTATACCCAATGGAGCAAAACTCTCTTTACCAACTTTCTGCTCCCAATGGCGAGCTCATAGAACCACCGCAATCATCAAGGCCCATCACAACTTCAGGTTATGAGCTCCGTCCTGGTTTTATAGCCATGGTTCGGGAACAACCCTTCTCTGGTTTAGACTACGAAAACCCATACCATCACTTGCGGGAGTTTGAGCAACTCTGTGCATGCCTGACCATTTCAGGCATGTCACAAGAAACTCTTAGGTGGAAATTGTTCCCTTTCTCGCTTGAAGAGGAGGCGAAACAGTGGTACGCCCACAACGTAGGGAAAGTAAGTGGAGATTGGGAAGAACTGAGGAACAGATTCTGTCTCACGTTTTTCCCTATATCTCGAGTTGCTGCCCTACGACAAGAGATTCTCAGCTTCCAACAAAAAGAGAAGGAAACCATAGGTGCAGCCTGGGATAGATTCTTAATCCTTACCCGTTCTGGCCCTGACTTGTCAATACCTAGCCATGTTCTTTTACAACATTTTTGGCTAGGTCTTCACAAGGAATCGTCCCCGCAACTAGACCTAGCTGCCGGAGGTTCGTTTAACCATAAAACCACAGCGGAAGGAGAAGGTTTGCTAGATCGCATTCTAGAAAACACTCCTCCGCTAGAACCCCTCCGTGTGGAACCCGAACCAGAAGTTGCGGAAGTGTCCATAGCTACCACTAAAAGCACACCATTAGAGACACTTCCACCCGAGTTGGGACCTCCTAAGGAATTTTATCATTCCTTGGATCTCCTAGATTTCGAGGATGATCTTTTTGAAGATTACGGAAACACCTCGAAATACTCGTGCCAAAGAAAACCTCAAGTTGCCGCTACCACTGATCAGCTGGATGAGGAGTTCATAAGCAATTCTATCAAACAACTCACAGCGATCATGAGTAGTGAATGGACGGAAGAAGTGGAAGGTTCCCCCGATACGCTTCAGATTACTTTCCCATCTTTTTCCATCCGTTGTGAAGTTCGAGGTAGCTGGGATTACGTGCTATACAATCCTCATGTTGGAGTGAATTTGATGTCAAAATCTTTCGCTACCACCTATTTTGGTGATAAGCGTCTCACTCCAACTCACAAAATTCTTAGGTTTGCCCCTCGTACTAATTTGCAAAGTTGTGGAATTCTCCACCAAACTACAGTACGATTTGAGAACATCAAATTGTGTCTCGACTTTTATGTCTTTGACATACAAAGTTTTGACCTTTTGATTGGGCAACCCTTAGAAAGCTTAGCCAACGTTATCCCACCTACAGGGGCTCTGGACTTACACTTAGGGAGAGACACTTTTACCATTCCGATCACTCGAGCCAAAAACTCAGTGTCAGACTCTCTCCCTAACCTCAAGATGCCCAAGGAGGTGATGGCCATTTCACCCTTTGAAACACCCGAATCGTCTTTAGATAAAGATGCTGAGTCCTTCATCCAAGAAGAAGACGAGTTAGGAGAAACGATAGAGCTCCCCAAGGATGAAACACCGCCAAAACCCTCGGTTGAGCTTAAACCCTTACCCGCTGGTTTACGCTATGTTTTTCTTAATGGCAACAAAGAAACTCCCGTTATCATTAGTGATAAGTTATCCGACGAGGAGACAGACAAACTCATTGCCGTTTTAGAAAAGCATAGAGCAGCCTTCGGGTATTCCCTGCAAGATCTTAAGGGAATAAGCCCAACTCTTTGCACACATCGCATACCTACAGACCTTGATATGACACCCTCTCGTGAGCCTCAGCGTAGGCTTAATAATGCGATGCGTGAAGTCGTGAAAAAGGAGGTTCTCAAACTTTTTCACGCCGGGATCATCTATCCCGTACCACATAGTGACTGGGTTAGTCACGTCCAAGTGGTCCCTAAGAAAGGAGGCATGACAGTCGTTAAGAATGATAAAGATGAGCTAATTCCTCAACGACTGCCAACAGGGTGGAGGATGTGCATTGACTACCGAAAACTTAACAAAGCAACAAAGAAAGACCATTTTCCGCTGCCCTTCATTGATGAAATGCTAGAGCGGTTGGCAAAACATTCTTTCTTTTGTTTCCTTGATGGGTATTCGGGTTATCATCAGATACCTATCCACCCTGACGACCAAAGCAAAACCACGTTCACGTGTCCTTACGGAACGTTTGCTTATAGGCGCATGTCCTTTGGGCTATGCAATGCGCCCGCCTCTTTTCGAAGGTGCATGATGTCTATTTTCTCAGACATGATAGAAGAAATCATGGAAGTTTTCATGGACGATTTTTTAGTCTATGGAAAAACTTTTGATCACTGTCTGGAGAATCTAGACAAAGTTCTGCAAAGATGCCAAGAGAAAGACCTGGTACTTAACTGGGAAAAGTGCCATTTCATGGTCAGGGAAGGCATAGTTCTTGGACACTTAGTATCTGAAAGGGGGGTCGAGGTAGACAAGGCTAAGATCGAGGTTATAGAACGTATACCACCCCCGGTGAACGTTAAGGGAATCCAAAGCTTCTTGGGTCATGCAGGGTTCTACAGACGGTTTATCAAGGACTTCTCTCAGATTTCTAGACCCCTCACGAACCTTTTAGCTAAGGATGCACCCTTTGAGTTCACTGATGAGTGTCTTAATGCTTTCCACACCCTTAAGAAAGCACTCATCTCAGCGCCAATCATTCAACCTCCAGATTGGTCGCTACCGTTTGAGATAATGTGTGATGCTAGTGACTATGCTGTAGGGGCAGTTCTGGGTCAAACAAAAGATAAACAGCATCATGCAATTGCCTATGCTAGCAAAACTATGACAGGAGCTCAATTGAATTATGCTACCACTGAAAAAGAACTCCTTATAGTAGTTTTTGCTATTGATAAATTTAGATGTTACTTAGTTGGAGCAAAAATCATTGTTTACACTGATCATGCTGCATTAAAATATTTGCTCACTAAGAAAGATGCAAAACCTCGCCTAATTAGATGGATTCTGTTACTTCAAGAATTTGATTTAGAGATAAAAGATAAAAAAGGAATAGAAAATACAGTAGCAGATCATCTTTCGCGCATGCAAGTCACTAACATGCAGGAGCTGCCCATCAACGACTTATTGCGCGATGACATGCTGTTGAAGGTGACCGACTTGAACCCGTGGTATGCCAACATCGTCAACTACATGGTCACAGGGTACGTACCAACGGGCGAGAACAGGAAGAAACTGCAAGTAGAAAGCCGCCGCCACCTTTGGGACGACCCGTACCTGTACCGGGTCTGTTCTGACGGACTTTTGAGGAGGTGCATACCAGCCATAGAAGGAGGACAGATCATAGAGCAATGCCATTCGGCACCATATGGAGGCCATTACGGAGCTTTCCGCACACAATCCAAGATCTGGCAGTGCGGATTCTTCTGGCCAACGATGTATGAGGACACCAGAGAATTCATCCGAAGGTGTCGGAAGTGTCAGCTCCAAGGAGGCATCACTGCACGCAATGCAATGCCTCTCCACTACAATATGCCAATAGAAATATTTGATGTGTGGGGCATTGACTTCATGGGACCATTTCAGAAGTCCCATGATTGCGAGTATATCCTGGTGGCTGTGGACTATGTGTCAAAATGGGTAGAAGCACTACCATGCCGAGCTGCGGACGCCAAGCACGCACGGAAGATGTTCCATGAAGTGATCTTTCCTCGGTTTGGAACACCAAGGATGGTCATAAGTGACGGAGGATCACACTTCATCGACAAAACATTCAGAAGCTTCTTGCGTGAACTCGGTGCAAAACACAACATAGCTACCCCATATCACCCTCAAACAAGCGGGCAGGCAGAAACTTCAAATAAACAGATAAAGAACATCTTGCAGAAAACAGTCGACGAAATGGGGAAAGGTTGGAAGAATAAGCTTCCAGATGCCCTTTGGGCATACCGGACTGCTTATAAAACCCCCATAGGCATGTCACCGTTCCAGATGGTTTATGGCAAAACATGCCATCTCCCTGTTGAGCTTGAGCACCGAGCTCACTGGGCAATAAAGAAGTGGAACATGGACGTCAAGCTAGCCGGAAGAAATAGGCAAAGACAAATATCCGAGCTAGAAGAATGGCGAGAAAAAGCTTACCACAGCGCCAAGCTATACAGAGAAAGAACAAAAAGATGGCACGACCAACGGATCAAGCCGAAGGAGTTCAAGATAGGCGATCACGTTCTGCTCTTCAACTCCAAGGTAAAATTATTCGGTGAAGGAAAACTTCGGAGCAAGTGGAAAGGACCATACACTGTCGTCAACACATCTGAACATGGAGCGATCACCGTTCAAGACGACAACGGTAATATTACAAAGGTAAATGGTCAACGTTTAAAAGTTTTCCTAGAACCCACTTTTGAAAAAAAATTGAAAGAATAAAATTGGTTAATTGGGATTAGAATTTTCAAAATAAAAACTTAAATAAGAACAGAATAAATGAAATGCCTTTATTTATATTCTATCAATGAAAATTTAATAAGAAAATTTCAAGGTGCATTGATGTTTTTATTCTTGCCAATTAACAAATTTCTGCATGCAACGAATTATTCTTCGCATAAGTGCAATAAATTGCATGCATTTTCACATTTGGGAAGGGGATTAAAGGCTGATGGAAAATTCGGGGGCCAAAGGCGCTGGCACTGGGGCGGCCACCCCTGGGGGGCGACCGACCCCCTGGTGACGCCGTTTCTGCCCAATTTTCTCTGAGAGCTTTCACTCCTCGTGCTCGTGATCTTCGCGATTGAATTTCCAAACTTTATGACCGCGAGATCACCAGGGGTGCCATTTCTCCCTGTAAAAGAACTAGGCTGCCTAGCGATTCTAAGCTGCCCTCATCCCACACATCTGCCGCTACCTCCCGGGCGACCAAGCCTAAGCGTAAAAACCCCATCCTTAGAGGTCAGCCCAACGGTTTCCTTAGTGACTCAGATAATGAGTCCAAGCGGCAGGACGCGCGCACCATTTCTGCCCTGAGGGCATCAGTCCGGTCTCTGCGCCAGACCATAGAAGACCTCCGAAGAGAGCTAGCTGATACGCAGCTCAAGTTCGGAGAGATGGCCAATGATATAACTGCAGTGCAGTTCGGTCTAACCAACCGAATCATTAAAGTGGCCAGGGCTGCAGGGGTAGAGCATGTGGTTAACACCAACCTTATTTAGAAGCTCTCCCTTAGCCGAGCATTTTTATTTCCCTTTTTCATTTATTTCCCTTACATCATTTCCCTTATTTTGTAATGCTCGAGCTGAATTATGAATAAAGAGATGTACCATTATTTGAATATATTTGTCTCCACTTGTTTTTGTATTCTTTGTGTCTACTTGTTTAAATCAAAAGATAGGTACAAAAATAAGTGTGGGGGAGGAGGAATCAACACTGAGGTATATCTACATAGCAATTTCACCAACATTCTTTTGTTCCTCCCATGACAATAAAAAAAAGAGAGAATTACTCCAATTCCTTTCTATCATTAAAAATGATTTGCATACTCTTTATTCCTCGCTAAAATTCCTATGACTCATGAGCAACTTGTTATAGGGACCCTAATTCTCTAAGTAATTGAAATTTGCGATATAGTAGGATGATATGAACTTGTTCACTCTTGCAACGAACTTGGGATTTATTTTACAAATCAAATTCAAAAGCCTGCTCTTCTATGATATATCCTACCAGAGCCATATGATGAAAAACTTTGCAAACCGTATATTCATATGCTGCTTGTATTTGTATTGAGCTTATTCAAATAGTTGTGACCTATGTGTAGACTTCTTTCATGCATTCAAGATCAAGATTCACGTACACCCACCAAATAAAGCTAACTCTTGCATTAAGAGTTACGCAAGACATGCCATGCATCCACCACAAAAATAAATGCTCCACCATTGATCATGATCTTTCTCTCCCAAAAATCTTGAAAAGAATTATGGGCTATCCAAAAAAATGAGAGAGTAAAAAAAATGGACAAGTGTCCAAATGAAAACAATGGGTACTCCGATGCCCGCCTCTCTCTAAAAAAAATGATGAATAAAGATAGCCCATAGTTCCCAAGTTTCCAAAAGGAGAGAAAGACATGAGAAAAGGAGTATGCAAAAAAGAAAATATTTCCACACACTTGCATTTCTTGATCTAAGTGTATGACTGAAATCTCCTAAGGTCCAATTCTTTGACTTTGCAATACCTACAATACAAGTATGCCTACTTCTTTCTCTACCCAAAACTCCAGATACAGCTTTAGTTGGTAGAATGAAAAGAAGGGCAAAAGCCTTTGGTGAGGATCATACACTTCTTGAGTGACTTGAGAGTATCATTTGAAGAGCAAGGCTATTTCTTTTATCAAAATACAAAACCCCAAGTTTTAAGCAGAGTTGAATAAGAAGAGTTGATTCCACACTATTCCATTTTTCAATTACTCAAGATGACTTGGTAGACACTTCTGAATGCTCATAAGTTCAGGTGAAGCCAAGAATAACTTGTATGCAGATCTATTATCATGAGAAAAGGAACCATCTTAGTCCAAACACAAAACTTTACTCGAGGACGAGCAAAGGACTAAGTGTGGGGGAGTTTGTTGGCGATTCTTAACACATATTCTATATCGCCAACATGCATATGATTCTCTATAAAAATGTCACCAAACTAGAGGTAGGGCCTTTTTACACTAACAAATTCCACAGTTTTGGTGAACATGTATTTATACAGGAACAACGTGATTTGGGCCGAAAGTAAAGGAAGAATTGAAGGAAAAATCAAAACCAAGTACCAAAGTGTATCAAACTTCAACCAGATTCAGACCCAGCACGACGTTTCAGGCCAAATGGGCTTTGGCCCAGCCCACGGGGGCCCAGCCAGGGGGCGGCCGCCCCCTGGGTCGGCCGCCCCCTGGAGACGCCACCTGTCCACCGCCTTTGCAGAGGCGGTACAATCAATGTTCCTAAGGCTGTGCTGGGTGAAATTTGCAGCAAACCCCCTATTGAACCGACCTAGAACCCCTATATAAGCATGGGGAGAGGACCTCTCAAGGGGGGAAGAATCAAGATACAAGAGAAGAAGTAGAGAGGAAGAGCTTCACTCATATCCTTGGCCTCTAGGTTAGGAATAGAATAGGGAGCGAGATAGAGAGTAGAGTAAGAGAAGTACCAAGTAACCGGCTCCATCCCCTAGTTGCACTAGTCGGGAGGCCGAAGTATTGACTACTTCCTGCGCTGTACCTCTTGAACCCGACTTACTACATTGGAGTAAGAAAAGGTTGAGTTCTACTTTTGTTCTAGTAAGTTCTTGAGCATTGTTATCCTGTTCTTACAATCTTGCGGGTTCGTTGTCCATCTTTTGGTGGATAATCTAGTAGAGGAACCTCTGAATCATTTGGAGGGGTTCCTAGCCAACGCTAGAGTAGTAGCTAATAGCGTAGACGTGGTGTCTAAGCTAAGAGCTACCCTCGTTTGCCTCGTATCTCACGGGTGAGGGGTCGGCGGCAGGTGGTGACAGCCCTGTTTGCCCTTAGTTTCCCCCACGTTCGGATACGGCGTAGAGCTATAGGCCGGAGTTACCTGGCAGACCAGGTATAAGCCGATGCCCGAAGTAAGGTTGTGAAAACACGTTACCTTGTTTGAGGCTTCTAAGCATTAGAAGAACCTCGTTACCCAAGTCGTTCCCCTCTTTTCTCTCTAGGGTTTATTAGATCCGTGACCTTGAACACTTCCGTTCCCTGAGAAATTACGATACCCTGAATACCACTGGGTGAAGTGCTACAACGGTATCTTCCTTGCGCTTGCGGACTTTGCTGCTTCGCTAAGAAATACCAACATTTTCCTGCTCCCCCATCCCCTGCTGTAGCTAGCTGAGATCCGCAGAGAGACTCAACTCTGTGTACTGTTGATTTTGTGGAAAGGAGGCCGTAACCTCCTTGTCGTAGCGTGTGTTTGAGCTTCGGCTGCAAGATCGTTGTGTCGATTCGCGTTTTGATTCGAGTTCGTTGTGTTCTTCGCGTTCTTCGTTTCTCCGCGTTTTTCCCGTCACTCGATCTCCCTCTCCGGTGCGTCTTTGCGAAATCCGTTTGAATCAACTTGTTCGTATTTGAAAGGAGACCATTTCCACCAAAGGAATTTATCTATCTCCCTACGAACAAGTAGATCAGGTTGATTTCGTTTTCGTGGCATTTTTTCGGTTCATCCACCTTCCCTTTCGATTTCCCGTTGATTTAGTCAATTTGAGCGGATGATTTCTTGGGGATAGTCTCCCAACTACCCCGTGATCATCTTCTCCAAGTTTGGGAACTTGGGATTTTGATTTGGATCGGATTTGGAGAGATTTGGGAGAGGGGCGATCAAAATCGCCCTCTCTGCAGAACCGCGGACAGTCCGCGAGTTGAACCACGGACAGTCCGGGCGTCGGGCACGAGCCGAGCAGTGGCTGCGGTGCTGGTTCGGACAAGTCCGATTTTGTACCGTGGACAGTCCGCCGTTGTGTTTGGCGGACAGTCCGCGAGTCGTCCAGCAAGTGTTCAGGGACTTTGCTGTTTTGGGTTTTTGACCGGCGGACAGTCCTCCGTTGCTGACCGCGGACAGTCCGGGTCCACCCAGGGAGGGTTCAGCAGACTTGCTGTTTTTCCTCTTTTGCCGGCGGACAGTCCGCCACCCAGGCGCAGACAGTCCGGCCCTGGGCGGACAGTCCGGGACTCCAGGCCCGGACAGTCCGGGATCCTGCTGAGTGCTCCGGTTTAGTGCGTTAGCTCTCCCGGCTTGCTCGTTTGGTTTTCGGACTTCTCGTTTGGCCCTAGAGTTGACCAAGGAAGTTCTCCAAGTATCTTTGCTACTCGTTAGCATTGGTGTTTGGAGATTTCTCGACGTAGCCATCTATCTACGTTCGGGACTTGGTTTTTAGGGGGCAAACTCGTGCCGGAGCTTTTGGTCTTTGCTTCGCTTGTGTTCGGTGGTGCTCCGCTGTGATCCTAGGGATCATCCACCCTCTTCCAAGGGTCGTGAGCATCACGCTTTGGGTTCGTGCTTCTTGGGGTTGAATTTGGGACACTTGGCCAAAGTTTCGAGAGAAATTTGATTGGCTCCCATTCACCCCCCCCCCTCTGGTCGCCTTGTTTGTGCTTTCTCGGTCCTTCATTTGGTATCGGAGCAGGTTAAGGATCTTCCACCTTAGCCGGTTCCAGATCCACCGAAGGCGACATGGATCGCGGCGTGGGCAAACCGCCGTTTTTCGATGGGACGAACTATGCGTATTGGAAGATACGCATGTCGGCTTATCTGCAGAGTTTGGGTGCTTCCATTTGGGATATTTGCAACTCTGCCGATTACGAGGTCTTGGCTGCTCGTGTCACTCAGCATCAGATCGATCAGCACGATGCCAATAGCCGAGTTCGTAATGCTCTTTTCTCTTGTTTGAGCATGGGAGAGTTTGATCGTGTTTCTCACCTCGCTACGGCTCGGGAGATTTGGGCCACCCTCATGCGCTTTCATGAGGGCACCTCTCAAGTCAAAACTCAACTCTACGAGTCGTTCAAGCGAGAGTATGAGAACTTTCGACATCAGCCTGGCGAGAGCATAGAAAGTTTATTCGCTCGCTTTCAGGTGATTGTCAACAGGATGAGGGCTAACAAGGAGCAGTTGCCTTTCGACGATCATGAGAGAGCTTTGAAGCTTTTGCATACTCTCGATAGGTCGATGTGGGATTCCAAGGTTCAGGCGATCATCGAATCCCCGAACTATGAGTCCCTCACGTGCGACGAGCTCTTTAGTAAGCTCAAGTCCAGTGAGATTGATGCCATGGCGAGGGCTTCTTATGAAAATCCTTCTCGCCCGTCTATGGCTTTGGTTTCTGGCTCTTCCGCTAACCCGTCTGCTGGCTTTGCACTCTCTTCACTCTTTTCTGTCACAGAGGACCAGCTGGAGTCTTTGGGAGATGAGGAGTTGGCTTTGCTTGCCAACCGGTTCACGCGGTTCCACAACAACCGCATGAACCGTCGCCGCGGAGGAGGACGCTCAGGATGCTATGAGTGTGGCGATCCTGACCACTTCATCTCCAACTGCCCCAAGAAGAACAAGCATTCGGGGAAGGGCGATCATGGGCACAAGTACGACTCCAAGCGCAAGGACAAGCATGTTCCTCCAAGGCACAAGCGGAGGGGCGGCTTTGACAAGGAGTACATCAAGAAGAAGTACTTGGAGAAGGCCCAGGCTGAGCAGCGTGCGTTCTTCGCCATGCTCAGCGACGTTGACGGCTCGGATGACGACTCCGCTTGCTCAAGCGATGACGAGTCCGAGAAGATGAAGAAGATTGAGGACAAGCTCAATGGATTATGCTTCTTCGCCGACGACGGAGGCCTCTGCACCATGGCGCTTGGTGATGAGGTTGGAGGCGAGCTGGAGCACACCCCTCGGAACGACGACGACGACGACACTTCCCAGGTATCTCTCACCTACGACGATCTCTCTTCCGAGGTTGAGAAACTTACTGCCGCGCTTCTTAGTCAAGACAAGTTGCTTAGGCGTGCTGCTAGAGAGCGCAAGGAGTTTAGGCAGAAGTGGGAGGACACAGTGAAGGAGCTTGAGTTCGCTCGGTCCACCGTGGTTGTGTCGGAGGAGGTTGAGTGTGAGTCGTGCACCACGCACATGACTGACCTTCTCACTTTGAGAGGCAAGTATGCTGCGTTGGTTGGAGAGGTGGATGAGCTCCGTGCTAGGCCGCAGCTGTTGGGTGCATGCAAGACTTGTCCTGTCTTGCAATCCGAGTTGGCAGAGAAGAATGCCAAGATTGAGTCTTTAGAGAAGGCCAGCTCGGATAGCACTTGTGTCATGAGGTGTGCTTTGTGTGAGGGTTTGGAGATGGAAATTGCTAATGTGAAGCATGGCAAGATGCAAACCGAGGAGGAAAACACATACCTTCGGACCATCTTGTCATGGGTGTCTTGTGGTGAGCCGCAACTCGGGATGATGATCTCCCAATTCAAGCGAGCTGCTGGAGGTCCTGGTGTAGATTTTGCTCCGGGTGTTGATCTTTCCATTTTTGGGAAGATTGGAGAGTCGAGTGGTCTGAATTCGAGTGAGAAGCCCAACTCCACCACTACTCCCAAACTTACCAAGCTTCCACCCAAAGAGCCTGCCAAGCCTATCACCAAGGACGGAGTGGTTGAGGAACCTCCGAGAGCTCCACCCAAGAACCAAGTGTGGCATCCCAAACCCAACCACCTCAAGAACAAGCTTGACACAATGCCACCCATCCAGGAGGAGTGCTTGCCACAGAAGGGCAAAGTGAACCATCCCCACAGCCATGTGTACCAACAACCCCCTTTGCACGCGGTGAGGTACCAGTGTGACTTCTATGGGAGAGATGGTCACTTGAGTGAGTTCTGTTTTCGGCGCAAGAGAGAGGCGCGCCGTGCTCGGGAGATGGACAACACGGACATGTACCACTCTTTCCATGGTGGGCATGTGCCGAATGTCCAGAGGAGAGCTGCTAGGCCCAGAGGTCCAGAACCTCAAGTTTCCAGGCCTAGGCAGAGGAGAGCTCCGAGGAGAGAGGCTAGGCCTAGAGGTCCTGAACCTCAAGTGCCTAGGCGTAGGCCTCGTAGAGAGCGTGCCCGGCGGGAGCCTGCAGTTGTAGGCTATGGACCCCGTGGCGGAGGCTTTGTAGTTGAGCGCTTTCCCCCACCGCGTTTTGAGTATCGCGGTGAGCGCTCCTTCCCCAGCGGACCACGTTTTCCTGTGCGTGGTGATCGCTACCCCCGTAGACAGGCTAGGAATGGTTTTTACCCTGACCGTTCTTTTGAGCAGCCGGCCCAACACTGGTATTCTTCTTACTTCACTAACCCCAGTGTTGGACCGTATGCTCACCCTATGTCTTTTTATTGATGTAGGTAAGACAGTTGGAGGACATTTGGTTGGTGGATTCCGGTTGTTCGAGGCACATGACCGGAAACGCCAAGTGGTTCTCCAGCCTTAGCCCGGTCGCCGGAAAGGAGTACACAACCTTCGGCGACAATAGCAAAGGTAAGGTGCTGTCTCGTGGGTCGGTGCGAGTTAATGAGCACTTTGTGTTGCGCGATGTTGCTCTTGTTTCTAACCTGCATTTTAACTTGCTTTCTGTTTCGCAACTTTTTGATGATGACTATGAGATTCGTTTTAAACCGAACCTTAGTCGCATCTTAGATCCTCAGGGCAATTTGGTTTGTTTGATTTCGCCTTTTGGGAATGTCTTTTGCGTGAATTTCTCGGAGTCGTTTGGTATTTCCCGCTGTCTTTTGGTTAGTCCTTCTTCCTCCGATCTTTGGAAGTGGCATAGGAGGCTCGGTCACTTAAGCTTTGACTTGCTTGCAAGACTTAGCTCACTTGGCCTAATCCGAGGATTGCCCAAGCTTTCGATGGAGAAGGATCTAGTTTGCCATTCTTGCAGACATGGGAAGATGGTTGCCGCTCCCCACCATCTAGTGACTAAGGTCATGACCTCGCACCCTGGAGAGCTTTTACACATGGACCTTGTTGGTCCGGCTCGGGTGAGCTCGGTTGGTGGCAAGTGGTATGTTTTGGTTGTTGTTGACGACTTTTCGAGGTATTCATGGGTCTTCTTTCTGACTGAGAAGACTGAGACTTTCTCATTTGCTCGCAATCTGATTTTGCGTCTTCAGAACGAGTTCCCTTTGAACTCGATGCGAGCTATTAGGAGTGATAATGGTTCCTAATTCAAGAATTCGGATTTTGAGAAGTTTTGTGACCGCCTTAGTTTGGAGCATCAGTTTTCTTCCCCCTACACACCGCCCCAAAATGGTGTTGTAGAGAGGAAGAATCAGACCCTTGTTGAGATGGCCAGGACGATGCTCGATGGGCATAGGACTCCTAGGCGATATTGGGCCGAAGTTATGAACACTGCATGCTACATTTCAAATCGCATTTTTCTGAGAGCTTTCTTGAAGAAGACCTCTTATGAGTTGCGTTTTGGTCGCCAGCCCAAGGTGAGTTACTTTAGAGTCTTCGGTTGCCACTATTTTATATTGAAGAAAGGCAACCTGGACAAATTCGAGTCTCGATCTTCTGACGGAGTATTTTTGGGTTATGGCACTCACACTAGAGCTTATCGTGTACTTAACCTTGATACTAACCGAGTCATGGAGACATCAGATGTCACCTTCGACGAGACTCTTCTTTGTCCTTCTTCTCGTTTTGAGCGTGCAGGTGATCATGAGGTCGGTGAGCCTCTTTTTGATGACGAGGAAGAGGGTGCTGAAGGTATAGATGATCCAGCACCCCCTCCACCTGCTGTGCCACAAGGAGCGGCTTCTATGACGACTCACGGCCCCGACACCTCTTCTTCCTGGGGGCCATGGGATCCTCCACCTCGCGCGGTACCTTTTGTACCCGGGGTGGAACCAGCTGCTGTTGAGGGGGAGATCACATCTGCTCAGGAGGTGCCACGACACATCCAGCGCCAGCACCCCCCTTAGCAGATGATCGGCGGCACTGACGAGCGAGTTACTCGCTCCAGGTCACAGCACATCTCCCACTTTGCTCATTCTGCTTTTGTTGCTAATTTTGAGCCCCGAGATGTTGGACACGCTTTGACGGATCCGGATTGGGTCAATGCCATGCATGAGGAGTTAGAGAACTTTGAGAGAAATCGGGTTTGGGTTCTAGTTCCACCTCCACCAGACTGTAAGCCTATTGGGACAAAATGGGTTTTCAAAAACAAGCAAGGAGAGGACGGCCACGTTGTTAGAAACAAGGCCAGGCTTGTAGTGAAAGGCTATAGTCAGAAGGAGGGGATAGACTTTGAGGAGACGTTTGCTCCTGTAGCACGTTTGGAGGCTATTAGGATACTCTTAGCTTTTTCTGCATCCAAAGGTTTCAAACTTTTTCAAATGGATGTCAAGAGTGCCTTCTTAAACGGCTACATAGAGGAGGAGGTTTATGTTGAGCAACCCCCCGGTTTTGAAAATCCCAAGTTTCCAAACCATGTTTTTAAACTCCACAAAGCCTTGTATGGTTTGAAACAAGCCCCTAGAGCCTGGTATGATAGATTGAAAACCTTTCTACTAGCTAAGGGTTTTAAAATGGGATGTGTAGATAAGACGCTCTTTCTCCTCAGGCAAGGCAAAGACACACTCTTGGTCCAGATTTACGTGGATGATATCATTTTCGGTGGTTCTTCTCACGCTTTGGTTGCCAAGTTTGCAGATATTATGAGCAGGGAGTTCGAGATGAGCATGATGGGCGAGCTGACATTCTTTCTCGGGTTGCAAATTAAGCAATCCCGAGAAGGGACGTTTGTGCACCAGGGCAAGTACACCAAGGACTTGCTGAAGCGGTTCGATATGGGTGAGGCCAAGCCTCTTCCAACACCCATGTCGATGACAACTGCCCTGGATGCGGACAAGGATGGAGAAGCAGTGGACCAGAAGGAGTACCGCAGCATGATCGGATCGCTGCTCTACCTGATGGCGACACGCCCGGACATCCAGTTCGCGGTGTGTCTGTGCGCGCGCTTTCAGGCGTCGCCGCGCACTTCTCACCGTCAGGCGGTGAAGCGCATCTTCAGGTACCTTCATTTCACACCTGAGTTCGGGATTTGGTATTCTGCTTCCTCCACCCTCTCGCTTTGCGGTTATTCGGATGCCGATTTTGCTGGTTGCCGCATTGAGCGCAAGTCCACTTCTGGGACTTGCCAGTTTATTGGATCTTCTCTGGTGTCGTGGTCTTGTCGCAAGCAGTCTAGTGTCGCTCAGTCTACTATGGAGGCTGAATATGTTGCTGCGGCTAGCTGCTATTCCCAGTTGCTTTGGATGATGGCCACTGTTGGTGGTTCTTATCGACATTTTAATCCCGCCAACATAGTCCACATAAAAGGAGAAAAGCATGTATTTTACTCATATATACTTTTATTGCTAACCAAGTTCCACATGTAGTGCAAAGTTATGTTTTGCAGATCATAAATACGCATATAGATGGATAACAACCAAAAAGGCGCAATCCAACACGCCGAAATGCGCAAAATGAACAAGGACACAAAAAGCCCATATAGAAGTGCAGCAAAATTCAACCGGGAACGAACTCAGGAGCCCAAAAGAGCAAGCCCACACTTTTGCCTGGGCTGGATGGGCCCAGCCAGGGGGCGGCCACCCCCTGGGTCGACCGCCCCCCTGGTGCTGCCACGTGGCCACCGCCTTTGCAGAGGCGGTGCAATCAATGCCCCTAAGGCGGTTTCAGGTGAATTTTGCAGCAAACCCCCTCCTAAACCGACCTAAAGCACCTATATAAGGAGAGGGGGAGGGGAGGCCAAAGGAGAACACAATCACCTCTTGAGCTACACATTTGGGCACTACCTCTTCTTAGTTCTTCCTTGTTCTTGCGCTTAGAGAGAGAGCTAGGCAAAGCTAGCACGGAGGGCTTGGCTCCTTGGAGAGATATTGGGTATGAATAAGAAAGATCTGATCTCCAAAGCCTTGTCTTCATTCTTTCGATACAGTTCTTCATATGAACTAGAGTATAGTTCTTGTTCTAGTATTTTGGTATATGACTTAGATCTTAAGTCTTATATCATGTTGCTAGTGTATAAACTTATGAATAGTTCTTGTGGAATTAGTATAATATACATTCTAGTGTATAGTTCTTATAATATATTGCTACCCTAGGGTTAGTAGTGTATTATATGAATTAGAGCTAAGTGTGTATTGTATTATTCTCACATAGAACATTAGTCTAATTGCTTCATGCTTGTTATATGATTAGAAATAAGCTTTTGTCAAGGGTGGCGGTTTATCATGCTCTTCTGAGTAGGCTCAGGCTTCTTACCTGTCGATCCGTAGGGTCGGGGACCGGGGGGAGTCTGAGTGGGTTCTGTGCATGCAAGCAAGGTGCTTGGATGTAGAGGCCGGGTAATTGCATGGTCTTAGTCCACGGTAGTGGGGATGGCGGCAGGTGGTGACAGCCCTGTCCGTCCTTGGCATTCCCCCACGTTCGGCTAGGGTGTAGGAGTCTAAATTGTTACGAGAGGTTGCTAGCAGACTAGTACTCGCGTAATCTCCCGAACCATCTGAAGCATGAGATTAGTTCTATGTCATATGATTGCATGATTAACTTGTTCTATGAATGACTTGTATCTAGACCATGCCTGCTCTATTAGGTTATTCAATTATTCTTTTATTCATTTATTCTTTTAGTCTCTTTTTACTCTTTGCCCTTTTGCCATGCTCAAGATTGTGTTTCTCCACTATTCAAATCATCACTGTTTATCACCTGTTATGACAATTGATCCATTATTGCTATCATGGTATTTGGTACTATATTTATCCTAGAACTTGATACATACAAAGCCTTCCTCGAGCGAACCAATAAATCACGATACTCGGTATATCTCCGGGTGAAATGCTACACGATAATTCCGTGCGCTTGCGGACCTAAACTCCAAACCTACGAACTATCGTAAAGATGCATGCTTAACACTGTTGCTGGAAACGCGCCATTCTAATCAACTTGTTAAGAGACATCGTACAGGCACTTCTAGCGCCGTTGCTAGGAATAGATCTTCGGGTCCATTTCTATGCCAATATCCGGCGCCGTTGCCATGGATGGATTGCAAAGTCCATTCTTAGTGACGACGTTAGTAAGTGTCAACGTGCATTTCTGGCGCTGTTGCCGGAGATGGATCGTAAGGTCCATTCTTAAGTAATAACGTTAAGAATTGCCAACAAGCATTTCTGGCGCCGTTGCCGGGGAAGGCTAATGTAAAAAGTTCTAGATAAACATAAACCAATATCTGATATGCATAATGAGTCATTGTTATGCAGGGTAACTCTGCCTGTTTTCCTCCTGTTGTGGATGAAACAGGAATAGTGTATGTCTGGTTTCTCTCTGCCGGAAAACTTCATTAACGATCCCGAGGCACTCCTAAGGGCTAAGCGGATTCGTTCTGTTTCGTCTTCTGCTACTCCACCGACAGAGCAACCAGCCGGTTCCGCACCAACCCCAACTGAGGTCATGGCTGAGAAGACACTCCGCGAGTTCTCCATGCCCGCTGTCACCAATGTGGCTACCGGCCCCTCTGTGGACACGGCCGGAAAGAACTTCGAACTCCGTACAGGCCTGATCACCATGGTGCAGGCAAGCCCGTTCTGCGGTTTGCCTAGCGAGGATGCGAATGCGCATCTGCAACACTTCCTGAAGCTGTGTGACACCATCGTCATCAAGGACATCACCCCAGATGTCCTTCGGCTTCGTCTTTTCCCTTTCTCCCTTGTGGGGAAAGCGAAAAGGTGGTTCTACCAGGACAAGGAAGCTGTCAACACATGGGCGAAATGCTCAGCTGCATTCCTCGCTAAATTCTTTCCCATAAGCAAAACCAATGCTTTGCGGGGAAGAATCTCCAATTTCAAGCAAGACGCCACTGAATCAATCCCTGACACGTGGGAAAGGCTCCAGGAGTACATCCTGAGCTGCCCCCACCATGGCATGGAAAATTGGATGGTGCTCCAAAACTTCTACAACGGGCTCACGCCCATGTCGAAGGGGCACCTAGATGCAGCCGCTGGTGGAGCATTCTTATCGCTCACCACCGCCGGGGCTAAGGCCCTGATCGAAAAGATGGTTGAACACCAAGGCTGGAGTGACGAGAGAACTCAACCACAAGCACTAGCCAAAACACAAAAAGGCATGCATACCGTGAAGGAGACGGATATGCTTGCTGCAAAAATAGACCTCCTTATGAAACACCTATCTGAGGAAAACCAAGAAAACCAAACAAATACGGTGAACGCCGTAGATTCACACATGACGTGTGAAGTTTGTGGTGATGTTGGCCATTCGGGGACCGACTGCCCCGAAACCCGTGAAGACGCCGCCTACATCAACAACGGGTTCCGCCAACAAGGAGGCACCAACCAGAACAATGGTTGGAATAACCAGTCACGGCCACCATTCCAAGGTAATTTGAACTCCAATTCGAATCAACCTTCATTAAGAGACTTAGTTCTTGGACAGGTTAAAATTAATGAAAATTTGACTAAAAAGTTGCTGTCCAATGATAAAATGTTTGAAAATTTAAATACAAAAATAGAAAACCTAACGTCCTCCGTTCAAAATCAACTGAGCTTCAATAAAATGATAGAATCCCAATTAGCTCAAATCGCCGCTGCTATTCCTACCGAAAGTGCGGGACGACTCCTGGGACAACCCGAGAGTTCTCCCACTAACCATGCAGGGTGAAACTGGAAAACGGAAGGAAAGTCCCACTCAAAGGACTCAAAATAATTTGAGCCTCCACCGAAGGTAATCGGTATGTATCCAAAAAAATGTTCATGGTAAAAAAAATAAATATTTCAAAAATTCAAAATAAAAATGTTTAAAAATCATTTTCTGATAGGGAATAATATATAATCATAAAAAAATATTTTTTCGACATTTTTCGGAAATAATTTTTTATCAAATAAATGTTGGAAATTGCAAAAAGGATATTTCGGACAGGAGAAGTTTGAAATTTCAAATGGCTATGTCATGGACATAGCCGTTGGGAGAAGCATCCAAAAGGGGAGGAAGAGCTGGGCCCAAAGGGGGGCGGTCGCCCCCTGGGTCGGCCGCCCCAGCCCCAACGGCTCTGACCAACGGCCAGCTGGAGGAGGCTCCTATCCGTTGAGCTCAACCCAAAACCGCCTGCAGTTTGCGATTATAAGTAGCAGGGGCTCGGGTGTGACCCTCTCCATCCATTTTCACAACACTTCACCACCCCCATCTCACTTCTCCAAGCACCACTCCCACTCTCTTGCCATTTCCAACCAACCAACAGCAGAAAAACCTCATAAAAACACCCATCACAAGCTAGCTAAAAAGTCCCTTGGGTGCAAGAAAAATTTCCCTAGCCACCACTCACCCGAGGGTTCGCCGGTGCAAAACTTTGCATCATGAGAAAGTTCGGAAGAAAGGTTTCCGGTGCACTCAAGAAAGCCACAAGGTCATCCTCGAGGCGCCAGTATGAGAGCACCTCCTCATACTACACTGAACCCCCGGGAAGCCCTCCTCGCAATGAGGGATCCCCGGAGGTTGAGGAAGTAGAGGAAGTCCAAGCGGAGGAGGGACAAGAGGAGGAGCAACATGCAGCCCCAACGGGGGGAGGAGGAGTCCACCAATTCGACTTGGTGGACGACCGGGAAATTCAAGCCTACAACATGCTCAAGGAACGGCTCCTCATCCACACACCGGTCTTCGACGAATCACTTCTCTCCGACATCGGTATGGACACCGAGTTCCACTCCATTTGGAAGGCCGTAGGTTGGGAAAACATTTACCCAATCCCCGAGTATGGCTCCTATTTCCTTACTATTCAATTCTTATGCACTTTAAGGGAATTAGATGAAGGCATTTCCGTTAGTTTATTTGGCAAAGAATATTTTATCTTATGGTCCAAATTAAGCAAATGCCTTGGCTTTCATCAAAGATGCTCTCATGATTTAGACTATGCCACTAGAGGGTTTAATAAAGATAGACTTTGGGAAGAAATTTCGGGGCAAGTTCATACTAAAAAGTATTATCCAAGGAATGCTCAGATTCAGCACCCAACTTTAAGATTCTTGCATCTTTGGATTTCCATGACTTTGTTCCCCAGTCAAGATCCCCATATTGTGCGAATTGTTGAAATGAAGCTTCTCTATGCTGCTAGAATGAAAATAAAAGTTGCACCTGTACGAGAAATTGTTAATCATTGGTTAGATTCAATTAAGACTTCCACTGCTGTTACCATGACTTCTCTTATAACACGTGTGGCCACAAGTATTGGTGCTTTGGAAGGGCAAGAAATTAATTTTATTCCTATCCAACGCACCATTGTAAATGAACTTTATCTGTTACGTGGTCATCACCTAAAAAGAGATGCTGCAGGAAACCTTGTGTTTTGTTTCCCCGGGTATACAACTGTAATCCGGTTACCTAACCCGGAATTACACTTGTATAGTTGTGGGAGGCTAACCTTTGACTTGCAGACAGTGGAGTCTTCACGCAGGCGCAGTGTGTCTAGCAGAGGCATGGGAGAGTCTAGCTCTCAGCCACCACCCTCTTACATACCACCGACTTTCGGGCAGGGGTTTGTTCCTGAGCCAGTACCCGGGTACCAGCCAGGATGGGACGTACCCATGCCCTCACCAAGTGTTGAGGGGTGGCCTGAGGCAGACTCTAGTGCCTGGGAGCAGCAAGCTCGCTGGAGGATTGAGTCACCAGAGGAGCACCCACAGGCTCCCACAGGTGACCAGATCGACTTTGATAGCCTCCAAGCCCAGCTTGGGGGATTGGTGGTGCGCACAGATGAGATCCAGGAGACCCTCGAGCAGCACATTTAGACGACTGATGCACACCACCAGCAAACCATAGAGTGGCACCAACAGGAGCTACTGCATCACCAGCAGCAACAGGCTATGTACCAGCAGCAGCAGGCCCTGTACCAGCAGCAGCAGGCTGAATTAAGAGCACGTCAGGAGGAAATGCTGAGGCAGTCTCAGGGTTTCTGGCGGTTCATGGGGTACAACCCCGATCAGTAGGCCAGAAGCTAGCTTGGGGGAGGACCCCCACTTCCGAGGTATGTTGCATTGCATATTTAATTCCATGCATTCTTATTTTTCCATTAGCATGTTTACTTAATGCAATCTTCATCTTTAGATTTTATTCATGTTTTAATTTAAAAAAAACTGAAAATGCTAAAAAGACCAAAAAAATATGAATTCCACTCTTATATGTGATGTAAGATATGTGCTTCTTCCTTGTTGAAATGATGAATAGTTGCTCTGTCTTATAATTCACCTGTGCCTAGTTTATAACTTAGTTTCTACTAAGATTTGAGTTTATTGGTAAATGGCTCACTTAAGAACTTGAAACTTGTGGGATGCACATGCTTACTCAAGTTCAAGGGTATTGCTAGTCATGATCTGGTATAATCAGAGAATTGCTATGACATTGTTCTAAGAAAGACTTGACATCCGGAGAATTTATTTAAAAACTTAAAATTCAAAAGTTCCTCGATGATGATATATCCTACCAGAGCCATATGATGAAAAACTTTTCAAACCATATACTCATATGCTACTTGTATTTGTATTGAGCTTATTCAAATAGTTGTGACCAATGTGTAGACTTCTTTCATGCATTCAAGATCAAGATTCACGTACACCCACCAAATAAAGCTAACTCTTGCATTAAGAGTTACGCAAGACATGCCATGCATTCACCACAAAATTAAATGCTCCACTGTTGATCATGATCTTTCTCTCCCAAAAGAATTATGGGCTATCTAAAAAAAAATGGGAGAGTAAAAAAAATGGACAAGTGTCCAAATGAAAACAATGGGTACTCCGATACCCGCCTCTCTGTAAAAAAAATGAATGAGAGAGTAAAAAAAAATGGACAAGTGTCCAAATGAAAACAATGGGTACTCCGATACCCGCCTTTCTCGATGAATAAAGATAGCCCATAGTTCCCAATTTTCCAAAGGGAGAAAGACATGAGAAAAGGAGTATTCAAAAAGAAAATATTCCACACACTTGCACTTCTTGATCTAAGTGTATGACTGAAGTCTCCTAAGGTCCAATTCTTTGACTTTGCAATATCTACAATACAAGTATGCCTACTTCTTTCTACCCACAACTCCAGATAAAGCTTTAGTTGGTAGACTGAAAAGAAAGGCAAAAGCCTTTGGTGAGGATCATACACATCTTGAGCGAATGAGTGAATTATTTGAGGAACTTGCTTTGATTTTCAAAACTCCTAAAAACTCTGGATTATAAAGTTGCTCAAGGAACAAAAGTTAAGCACCTCTGTGAAAACCGATCTAACATGCAGTGACTAAGGATTTGAGGAGGCTAACAAGCCCCATGAGTGATAGGGTACTAAGGTGAGTAATGGACCAATTTATTCAAACCATGGTAGACACTTTGGTATAGACCTGGCACTTGTGAATAATAATCCGCATTGAAGCAACTCCTGATCAACAACCAAAACCTTAGCTTTTGCTCGGGGACGAGCAAAGGGTAAGCTTGGGGGAGTTTGTTGGCGGTTCTTATCGACATTTTAATCCCGCCAACATAGTCCACATAAAAGGAGAAAAGCATGTATTTTACTCATATATACTTTTATTGCTAACCAAGTTCCACATGTAGTGCAAAGTTATGTTTTGCAGATCATAAATACGCATACAGGTGGATAACAACCAAAAAGGCGCAATCCAACACGCCGAAATGCGCAAAATGAACAAGGACACAAAAAGCCCATATAGAAGTGCAGCAAAATTCAACCGGGAACGAACTCAGGAGCCCAAAAGAGCAAGCCCAGACTTTTGCCTGGGCTGGATGGGCCCAGCCAGGGGGCGGCCGCCCCCTGGGTCGACCGCCCCCCTGGTGCTGCCACGTGGCCACCGCCTTTGCAGAGGCAGTGCAATCAATGCCCCTAAGGCGGTTTCGGGTGAATTTTGCAACAAACCCCCTCCTAAACCGACCTAAAGCACCTATATAAGGAGTGGGGGAGGGGAGGCCAAAGGAGAACACAATCACCTCTTGAGCTACACATTTGGGCACTACCTCTTCTTAGTTCTTCCTTGTTCTTGAGCTTAGAGAGAGAGCTAGGCAAATCTAGCAAGGAGGGCTTGGCTCCTTGGAGAGATATTGGATATGAATAAGAAAGATCTGATCTCCAAAGCCTTGTCTTCATTCTTTCGATACAGTTCTTCATATGAACTAGAGTATAGTTCTTGTTCTAGTATTTTGGTATATGACTTAGATCTTAAGTCTTATATCATGTTGCTAGTGTATAAACTTATGAATAGTTCTTGTGGAATTAGTATAATATACATTCTAGTGTATAGTTCTTATAATATATTGCTACCCTAGGGTTAGTAGTGTATTATATGAATTAGAGCTAAGTGTGTATTGTATTATTCTCACATAGAACATTAGTCCAATTGCTTCATGCTTGTTATATGATTAGAAATAAGCTTTTGTCAAGGGTGGCGGTTTATCATGCTCTTCTGAGTAGGCTCAGGCTTCTTACCTGTCGATTCGTATGGTCGGGGACCCGGGGGAGTCTGAGTGGGTTCTGTGCATGCAAGCAAGGTGCTTGGATGTAGAGGCCGGGTAATTGCATGGTCTTAGTCCACGGTAGTGGGGATGGCGGCAGGTGGTGACAGCCCTGTCCGTCCTTGGCATTCCCCCACGTTCGGCTAGGGTGTAGGAGTCTAAATTGTTACGAGAGGTTGCTAGCAGACTAGTACTCGCGTAATCTCCCGAACCATCTGAAGCATGAGATTAGTTCTATGTCATATGATTGCATGATTAACTTGTTCTATGAATGACCTGTATCTAGACCACGCCTGCTCTATTAGGTTATTCAATTATTCTTTTATTCATTTATTCTTTTAGTCTCTTTTTACTCTTTGCCCTTTTGCCATGCTCAAGATTGTGTTTCTCCACTATTCAAATCATCACTGTTTATCACCTGTTATGACAATTGATCCATTATTGCTATCATGGTATTTGGTACTATATTTATCCTAGAACTTGATACATACAAAGCCTTCCTCGAGCGAACCAATAAATCACGATACTCGGTATATCTCCGGGTGAAATGCTACAAGATAATTCCGTGCGCTTGCGGACCTAAACTCCAAACCTACGAACTATCGTAAAGATGCATGCTTAACACTGTTGCTGGAAACGCGCCATTCTAATCAACTTGTTAAGAGACATCGTACAGGCACTTCTAGCGCCGTTGTTGGGAATAGATCTTCGGGTCCATTTCTATGCCAATATCCGGCGCCGTTGCCATGGATGGATTGCAAAGTCCATTCTTAGTGACGACGTTAGTAAGTGTCAACGTGCATTTCTGGCGCTATTGCCGGGGATGGATCGTAAGGTCCATTCTTAAGTAATAACGTTAAGAAATGCCAACAGCCACTTTGCGTGATTTTGGTCTGAGCTTTTCTCGCGTGCCTTTGCTTTGTGACAGCACGAGTGCTATTAGCGTTGCTAAGAACCCCGTGCTTCACTCGAAGACCAAACACATTGATGTGCGCTTTCATTTTTTGCGAGACCACCAGGAGAAGGGTGATATCGACCTTCGCCATGTCGATACTCATCATCAACTGGCTGATATTTTCACCAAGCCTTTAGACAAATCAACCTTTAATAGGTTGAGGGGTGAGCTTGGTGTGTGTTTCCCCTTTTAGATGGGCGAAACATTTTGGATCTTGTATAGATTGACTCTTTTGTTTATCTTTCTTTTCCTTTGCATTTTAGCATACGCATTTACATTCTGAGCTTCCTGTCTATAATCAGTAGAATGTAACTATGCTCTGTTTAGTACGCTCCGATGCTGATATTGATGCTTGTAGCTTATGCTCTTTCTGATCACTAGTACATGTTGTGAGCTGAGCTATTTTGGAATGGTGAATTTTGCTTAATGTATATAAAATCTGAAAATGTTCACCATTGAGATATGCAACTAGCATGTGTAGGGTGTGTTGAGTCCATTCCTGCTTTTCATATATGCTAGGTTGCTATGTCTCTAGTTCTGAGTCATTCACTTGCTTGGTCTGTTCATATCATGTATAAAATTTGAACCAAGTCTTAGTGAATTGAAAATATCGAGATGGGATTGCTTGTCAACACCTCACAGTATCAAGACTGTTTCTCATTGCACTTTGAGTTAAACTTGAGCTGTGTAGTGTATGACCGAAACCGTAGCTTTAAGCTTCGGATTGCTTCGGCATAGGCTTCGCTCGGTTGAAAAGTTTGGCAATGACAAGCTTTCAACCTCTCGCAATCACATGCTAATAATTGAACTTGTGAATTTTTACCGCTGCAACTCCAATATAAAACTGAAATCACAAGTATATGCTTCATTCCTATGCATGATGATTGAACTTTGCTAAGGGTAGTTCACCTTGTATATATGTTTAGCACTTGTTTGGATTCCTGCCTATACATGTGTAGTGCTATGTTGATGGTGACTATCATTTTGGCTGAAAACTGCTCACTTGCTCATATGCTTCATATTTCGTATGTGTGATCAGTTTGAGCCTTCGTTATTTGAGTGCTTAATTGTGTAGTTGGAGCTATACTGATTAGAGCATCCTTGCACTCTTTTGATTATATGCCTGAAGCTCCTAACTTGCATTTCTGTCTTCATATGCATTCTGAAGGGGAGTTGGATCTTCAGTTGGCACTTTTGGTGTATGTCGGGTACATGGGTGTATGCCGGGTCTCTGAGTGATGAGTGATTGTCAACGGGTTTTATCGCAGGTTCTTTGGCTTGTGTTGTGCAGGTGTCGAGCACGGAGACAGTGATCGAGGGCAAGGTGAAGGTCAAGTTGAGACGGGCCGTGCCGATGGACCGGGTGCGGTGAAGGATGGGCGTGCCGTGCGACGGACGTGCCATGCTGATGTACCGAGCGGCGAAGGGCGGACGTGAGGCTTGGACTGAGGGACCAGAGTGCCTGAGGATCAGCTGTGGTGGCTGGCAGCCTGGGACAGCGACAAGTGAAGACTTGCGGGGCACAGTGTTGCTCGGGTCGAGGACCTGGGGACACGTGTCAGTGGATGGGGTGCACGGGCGGTGCATCCCTTCTACGGCTCCGGTTTGGTGGTTGAGCCAGGGAAAAACCACCGGTGGACGATTTCCAGGTTTGGGCCTCAAAACCTAGGCGTGGACGGTTTTCGAGTTTGGCCACAAAACTCGGGCTGAGGGTTTCCGAGTTTGGCCACAAAACTCGGGCTGAGGACGGTTTCTAGGTTTGGGCCTCAAAACCTGGGCGCTGCGGGTTTGCTGAGTTTGGGCCTCAAAACTCAGGCTGGTGGGCTGGTTTCCCGGTTTGGGCCTCAAAACCGGGGGATGGCTAGAAAAGGTTGGTTTCCCGGTTTGGGCCACAAAACCGAGGGTGCAGAGCGAGGGCGGCACGTGGTGGCAATCAGAAGGTTGCGTGGAGGCAACGCGGACGAGTTGTGCGGGCGTGGCCGTCGGATTCACCTACCACCCGAGTTGGTCCAGAATAACCCTAGGGTTTAGCTGGTTCGCTGTGGGGATATAGACCCAGGTGTCCTCACGGCTAGACTTGGGCTGCTTCATGAAGACCGGCCCAACTTGATGTGAAAGACCGTGGCGTCAAGGCCCAGCTGGTCGGGCAGGCGGCCCAGCTGGTCGGATGACGATGCGGAAGTCTTCACGGACAAGAAAGCGTAGTCGGTTAGGAAGGGGATCGTGTCCTCTACGACACGGGATTGTAATCGACTAGGTTTCCTTATTCTATCTTGAGATCCGATCTACTAGGATCTGTAACCCTGCTCCCCATGGCTATATAAGGCGAGCAGGGACCCCCTCTCAAAAACACGTTCATCAATATACAGCGTAGACAACTCGACGCAGGACGTAGGGTATTACGCTAAACTCGGCGGCCCGATCCTGGATAAACCCTTGTGTTCATCTAGTCTCGTCCCTGTGTCACGTCCGGATCGTCGTTCCACGCACCTTCCCCGCTAATCTAGCACCTCGGGCATACCCCTAGGTGGGCTATCGACTATATTCCGTTGACAGCTGGCGCCCACCGTGGGGAGTGTGTGTGCGGACATCATGACGACTCGGGCGGTTTCTTTTCCGGCTTCCATGGATCTACCGGCGGGCCTGACGTTCACCGTCGGGTCTTTTTCATGGGTTACCGGAGCTGACCCAGCGGTCGAGACCATGGAGGCACCCCAAGCACCTCTGCTACCAGGAGCAACGACGTCAAGATCGGAGCCCTCGAGCAGGATCGCGCTTCCTCGCTACCGAGGACGGCGCCTCGACAATTCCGACCGGATCGAATCTATCGATCGGGTCACGGCAAGCATCGCCGAAACCCTTGCTTTGGCAGATTCGATCGGAGATCGTTCGCCCTAGCTCAGGCACGACGAAGGAGAGTGGCAGCAGCCTCGACGACCGGCTCGTGTCAAAAGGCACATGCGGCTTCAAACCGGTCTGGTCATCACTTCCGCCCCTACGGGTCGTTCTGCCACGTTCAGCCCTCCTCGGGAGCCTAAACCGAGCAGGGCGAAACACAGCTTTTTCGCTCCCAACTTACCCATGGGCTCGTCAACTCGGCTTCGGCCTACGAGAAGCAGATCAAGGGACTCTTGACGGATAAAACCAAGGATCGGCGCGTTCCTGAGGAGCGACCGCCAAAATTCAAGCAATTTGGTGCCAACGCCTGCATGGCGATCGTAACTTCCATGGCAACCACCGCCTCAGCCTCAAGCGCCGGGTCGACCAGATCTAATTCACCAGGTCGGACGCCGGACTATCCCCCAGGCTTCGGACCCCTCCCACGCTACGGGGGCTCGATATTCGCTGTGAGTCACGACGAACCGCCGGTTGACAGCGAAACAGATGAAGCCAAAGCCCAGCGTTTGGCCAGGAACGCCGACAGAGCTACTCGGAGAGCAGCTGAAGCCCCCGGAGGCCATCGCCCACAACGCAACTTAAACGATGCATTCAACATGTGCGACAATCATCAAGTACATCGAACCGCGCAAGCTAATCTGGCCATGGCCATGAACCTGGTCGAGAACCTCCCAGCTACACCTCAGCTCGAGCAGCTCGGAGCTTACCTCAAGGCATCTCTGGTCCAGGTCCAAGACCAGGTGGCGGGACCGTCTGGCGCTGCCCCAACCGGATCTCGGAGAAGTCACAGAGGACCAGACCTGCGCCCAAAGTCCAGCAGTAATCAGGACCAGCGCGATAATCGCAGAAGACGTCAAGACCGCAGGCCCGACCAGCACGCCGGGAACAATCCAGGTCCTGAGCCTCGAGACTTGCGCGAGCATATTACCGAAAGGTCCGACTTGCGCAACTACATTGAAGGCTCCAAAGATACAAGGCTCCGGCAGGAGATGGAAAGGCGCAACAGATGGGATCGCGAGCACGGTCTCCTAGATCAAACACTTACCGGTCCCAGACAATTTACCAAAAGGCTCAGATCTGTTATCTAGCCAAAAGGGTTCAAGATCCACGACCTGAGGTCGTACGATGGGAAGGCAGACCCTCGCCAGTGGATCATGCTATACGAGACTGCGGTCCGAGCAGCCGGTGGAGGAGGAGATGTTATGGCTAATTACCTGCCTGTTGTTCTTAACCAAGCCGCAAGCCAGTGGCTTCTGAGTCTGCCATCTGACTCTATCGACAGCTGGTCCGACCAGAAGAAGGCGTTTATATCCAACTTCAAGGCCACCTGCCAGCAACCCGCAAGCAAATATGATCTCGAGCGCGTCAGAGACCGCCCTGGTGAACTCTTGCGAGACTATATCCGCCGATTTTCCGACGCCCGCATCCGGGTAGCTAATGTCACGGATGACGAATCCATCTTGGCTTTTATAAGAGGGTTGCACCATCATGAAGGGCTGAGAAATAAGCTGCTCCGAAAAGAACCGCGAACAGTGGAGGACCTCCTTAACATAGCCCAGAGCTGGGCGCGAGCAGAAGAGTATAATACACAGCTCGCCGACGACCGCCGGGAACCGAGGTCCCGGCACAACGACCGTCAGCGCAACGACTACCGCGGCGACCGGCACGATGAAGCCCACGACGACCGCCGTGAAAGGTTTAGGGATAATCGCGGCCCTAACCGAAGGTACGACAGTCGCGATGATAGAAGAAGACAGTCAAACCCCGGCCGAGCACCAGGCAACGAGGTCAACAACACTAAGACAGGGGGCAAGCGCAATTACGACTCAGCCTACTCCAAAATCCTGAAGCAGGACTGTCCGGCGCACCCAGGTGTAGGACATACAATGGAGGAGTGCAGAGGGTTCAAAGCCATATTTCGCAACAGCTCGAAGAAGCAGTGCCCTGACACAGAAGATGGACCCTCGACCAGGCGTGAAGGAAAAGACCCTCAAGAGGACCACGAGGAAGACCAGGATCCAGGAAGAAACCCAAAGCACGGCGGCTTCAGAGAAGCCGAGAAGTCTGTGCGCACCATATTCAGTGGCAAAGCAATCCTGGCCGATAAGAGAATCCGCAAGCTTATGGAGCGAGCAGTCTACTCCGTTGACCGAGTGGACGAAAGAGTCTCAGACCCTAACTACTTGGCTTGGTCGCATCAGGAAATCTCATTCAGTAGAGCTGATCAGTGGGCTAGGGTCCCTGAACCTGGTCGCTTCCCGCTTGTAGTCGACCCGACCATCGACGGAGTACGATTCGAGAAAGTACTGGTCGACGGGGGTAGCGCCCTTGACATATTATTCAAGCATACCTTACCAGAGCTCGGCATCGCGATAGGAGATTTGGAACCATACGATGCCCCTTTTTGGGGAATCCTGCCGTCACAGGCTTCTCAGCCTTTGGGCCAAGTCACCTTACCAGTCCAGTTCGGGACGAACGAGCGCCACCGCATCTGCTACATCAACTTCATCATGGCAGACTTCGAGGGGTCGTACCATGCATTGTTGGGCCGACCTGCCCTTACCAAGTTCATGGCAATTCCGCACTACACCTACCTCTTGCTAAAAATGCCATCTGAGAGCGGCGTTTTAAGCATCAGGGGGAGCATCTCCACGGCTTACGAATGTGAAAAGGAAAGCTTCGCGACAGCTCAAGCCCACGACCTGTCGATCCGCATGGAGGAAACCTGTGTGGACGCAGTAAGAGTGGCTCCGGAGGAGCAATCTATTCCAGTAAAAGAAGCCAAGTGCGCCGCGACTAGGAGTAAGGACTTCAAGGAGGTAGAGCAGGTCGAAGGGGACTCCAGCAAGACGGCACGGATCGGGCTCGACCTCGACCCCAAATAGGAAAGCGCGCTCGTCAGCTTTCTGAGAGACAACGTAAGCGTCTTCGCGTGGAAACCCGCGGACATGCCCGGTGTACCTCGGGAGCTGGTCGAGCACTCCTTGGATGTTTCGAAGACCGCCAAACCAATCAAGCAGAAGCTGCGATGGTTCGCTCATGACAAGAAGGAGGCTATTAGGGTAGAAATCACCCGGCTATTAGCTGCCGGTTTTATAAAAGAAGTGTATCACCCGGAGTGGCTCGCCAACCCGGTTTTAGTTCAAAAGAAGAATAAAGAGTGGAGAATGTGTGTCGATTATACCGATCTCAACAAACACTGCCCTAAAGACTCCTTTGCCTTACCCCGCATCGACGAGCTCGTCGACTCCACGGCTGGATGCGAGCTGTTATCCTTTCTAGATTGCTATTCCGGGTACCATCAAATTTCTCTGAGAGAAGAAGACCAGCCTAAAACATCATTTATTACACCCTTCAGTACATATTGTTATACTACGATGTCGTTCGGGCTCAAAAACGCTGGGGCCACTTACCAAAGGGCGATACAAAAATGCCTCGCTGAGGAAATCCGAGCAGAGCTCGTAGCAGCCAACGTCGACGATATCGTCGTAAAGACAAAGTCAGCCCATACACTGGTAGACGACCTGCGCGCAACTTTTGCGGCCCTCAACAGGTTCCGGTGGAAACTTAACCCCAAAAAGTGTACCTTTGGGGTCCCTTCCGGCATCCTATTAGGCAACATAGTAAGTAAAGACGGCCTGAGGCCAAACCCGGAAAAAGTACTGGCCGTTCTAAAGATGAAGCCTCCGAAGAGTGTAATGGATGTCCAGAAGCTAACCGGTTGCATGGCAGCCCTAAGCCGTTACATATCACGGCTCGGAGAGAAAGGCCTTCCGTTCTTCAAGTTGCTCAAAGCTTCTGAGAAGTCTGAATGGTCCGAGGATGCTGAAACCGCTTTTCAAGAACTCAAGCAGCTCCTAACAACGCCTCCCTTGCTGGCCGCACCACGGGATGGCGAAACCCTATTTATCTACATAGCGGCCACCGATCGAGTGGTAAGCACCGTCGTGGTCATAGAACGAGAAGAAGAAGGCCATGCCTACAAGGTGCAGCGTCCGGTGTATTATATCAGCGAAGTGCTCAATGACTCCAAATCAAGATACCCCCAGGTACAGAAGTTGTTATATGCAATTCTAATCACATCTCGTAAACTTCGGCATTATTTCGACTATTATTCTATTGCGGTGGTTACTGAGTACCCACTCGCGGATATTCTTCGCAACAAGGACGCAAACGGTCGCATAATCAAATGGGCTCTGGAGCTAGCCCCGTTTTCCCTCGAATTCCGCAGTCGCACATCCGTTAAATCCCAGGCGCTCGTCGATTTCATCGTTGAATGGACCGATATGACAACACCTGTACCCCCGACCAGCAACGAGCACTGGACAATGTACTTCGATGGATCATTGAACCTCAAAGGAGCAGGAGCTGGAATACATTTCATATCGCCTTCCGGAGACAAGCTGAGCTATGTCCTCCGAATACACTTCAAAGCGTCCAACAATGCGGCCGAATATGAAGCTTGCCTCCATGGCCTTCGAATCGCAGTCGAGCTGGGAGTTAAAAGGCTAGAAGTTTTTGGCGATTCTGCCCTGGTCATAAACCAGGTCAACAAGGATTGGGACGCCACCAGTGAAAAGATGGACGCTTACGTCGCTGAGATAAGAAAACTAGAAGGGAAATTTTATGGTTTACAGTTCCAGCACGTGGTACGGGCGGACAACCAGGCAGCCGACGCACTTTCCAAACTTGGTTCAACCAGGTCACAGATCCCTCATGGTGTCTTCGTCCAAGATCTGGTCAAACCGTCTATCGAGCAAGATTCAGTAGCGGCCGCCGACCAGCCCCCGACCGACCAGACTGTTGCGTCCGTCCAGCTGCCAGGCAACGACTGGAGAGACCAGTTTATAAGATACCTCACCAGCGCGGACGTTCCTCAAGACAAGATTGAAGCTGAGCGCCTTATTCGGCGCAGCAAGCAGTACCTCTTAGTAGACGGAAAGCTCATGCGCAAAAACGCCAAAGAAGAATTGTTACTAAAATGTGTTTCCCAAGAAGAAGGCATCCGAATCTTGACAGACATACATGCAGGCATATGCGGCAACCATGCCGCCTCCCGAACGCTGGTCGGGAAGGCGTTCCGAGCAAGTTTTTACTGGCCCTCTGCCATGGCCGACGCAGAAAAGCTGGTCAATTATTGTGAAGGATGTCAGTTTTTCGCCAAACAAACTCATGTCCCAGCGCACGACCTTCAAGCCATACCAGCCTCATGGCCTTTCTCATGCTGGGGTCTAGACATGATTGGGCCATTCAAAACAGCACCTGGAGGGTTCATGTACGTCTATGTCATAATCGACAAGTTCTCCAAGTGGATTGAGTACAAGCCGTTGGTCAAACCCACAGCCCAAAAAGCAGCCGAGCTGCTAAATGATATCATTCATCGATTTGGCTTACCTAACTGTATAATCACCGACCTCGGCTCCACTTTTACTGGCTCGGATTTCTGGCATTTTTGCGAAGAAAGAAGCATAATCGTCAAGTATGTATCCGTTGCTCACCCAAGAGCTAATGGGCAAGTCGAACGGGCAAATGGCATGATACTCGATGCACTTAAAAAGAGGTTGCACAGGGCAAACGACCAGGATCAAAAGGCCGGTAGATGGTTGAAGGAGTTACCATCCGTGGTTTGGGGACTTCGAACACAACCGAGCAGAAGCACAGGCGTTTCACCTTACTACATGGTGTTCGGCGCAGAAGCAGTCTTGCCTGCAGATGTAGCATTTCGATCACCAAGGGTTGAGCAGTATAACCAGGACACGTCCGACCAGGTCAGAGAGCTAGAAGTCAACTGCATCGAGGAACGAAGATTGGATTCATGCATCCGAACAGCAAAATACGTTGAGGGCCTACGTAGATACTTCAACAGGAACGTCAAAGAGAGACTCTTCGCCGTAGGAGACCTGGTCCTGAGGCGAATCCAAAACACTGCTGGACTGCACAAATTATCATCTCATTGGGAAGGCCCCTACGTCGTCAAACAAGTCACACGACCGACATCCTACAGGCTCACTGACCTAAATGGGACTGACGTCCCTAATTCATGGCATATCGACCAGCTACGACATTTTTATGCATAGTCCTGCAGGGACAAAAAGATATGTACCCGACTCTGTATTTCCATAGAATATTATGAATAAAACCATCATTGTTTTTTGCCCAGATTACTTTACTTCATTCTCTTACCACATGCTAATTTAACAAACAAGATTAAATTCAAGCGTGTCAAGTCACATCCATAACGATCGCCTATTTAGAAAAACTAACGTAATCTTCTCTTGGTCCTATGGAGCGCTGGACTCCCCGGGCTCCTCGAACAGGTCCAAATCCTTCACTAGGGCAGCGGCTGTCTCCCGGGACCCCTCGCTTAACTCCGACGCTTGGGCCTCTGAGGTGTTTCGAGGAAAGCCACCCTCCAGCCTCTTTATGTCCACCCCCGGGTAATGCGCTCGCGCAAGAGCCAGGACATACGCACCAACCTGCTCACCGGCATCTATTACGAAGTTCTTCATCGCAGCCCACAATCCGGCACACTGCCTCAGCATGTTGTCTGGTCGGGGTATTCAGCTGCCAGCTCCGTATACGACATTCAGCACTGGTGTGATTCCTCGCACCATGGCCTGGCAACGCCCCTCCCAGGTCTTCACATCCTGACAAACCAACGAGATTTGGTTTTGCCAAGAACGGCGCTGCTCTGCAACCAAATCACCAATAACATGTTACGGCCGACCAGGAGAGAAACATGTACTGAATCGAAGAATTTTAGCAGCAACCTTGGAGCTCTTTCTCCAGCTCGTCTGCCCGTGTCTTCTCCCGAGCAGCCGCAGCGTCGCCATCCTGCGCTTTGAGCTTCGCCGCGGCAACTTGCGCAGACAGCTCTATTCCCAGCAACACTTATTATACGTCGCACAATCAAGAGTAAAAAGGAAAGGCCTTTTTTGGTCCTTACCCTGGTTTTCAAGTCGAAGCTGCGCAAGCTCGGATGCCTGTTTTTCAACAGTTTCGCGCAACCCGACCTCGGCCTGCCGAGCATTGTCCAGGTCGGCTCGATACCGTGAGCATGATTCTTCAAGCTTCACCTTGGCATCAAGCAAAGGACCCACGGATTCGAAGCACTTTCGTCGCTCCTCCGACAGGTCGGATATCCCCTGTAAATTCACACAAGCATTGGACATTTCGGATCACGCCGGTTACCTTCACAAACTTTAAAAACCTACAAAGGAATCACCTGAGCATATTTGTGGAGCTGGCTAAGCAGCCGGTCAAAATTTTTCATCGGACGGTTGTCGGTGTTCTCTTCATGGAACACCCACTCACCCGCCCGCTGGCGCGCCACCCTGATTACTCGATCCGGAGATTTTGGGGGGCACGTAATCTCAATCACTTCATCCTCAGGCGCCTCGGGCACATCGTCTTCGGGTGCCTCGGGTACCTCTTCATTCGGCGGGGGGCCTGAAGCATGGCCAATCGCGTTCCACACACTCTCCTCCGGAGGGGGAAGTGGAGTGTCCGGGGGCACTTGAGCAGAGCCAGTTGACCCCCGACCACGGCTCGTCTCAGCGTCAGGGATCTCTCTACTACTCGAGCTGGCCTCCCGACCAGCTTCGACCGGCTCTCGGGCAGCATCCAGCCCTTCAGCTTCCGGCCGCGGCACGGATTCAGCGTTCAGAGCACTGGTCGGTTCGGGAGCCGCGTCACCACCAGCAGTCTCAACATCCGCTACGGGATCGCTGCGACAGGCAAAAGACCGCATAAGGTCATAACCATGTGGGTGCGTCACACACTGATGACGAAGACAATAAGGTACTTACAGGTCGCTGACGCGGAGTCCACCCCTCAGCTTCAGCTTCCTTGGCCTTTGTGAAGATTGAGCGCCTCTGGCTGGCTCCTCAACTCGGACGCGCTTCGGCGCCGGCGCCTGCTCATCATCGTCGTCCCAGTCACGAACGGAACTGGTCGTATTGGTGGTAGACCCACCTGATATCCTCACGGGGCCCTCCGCTCGCGTCGCCGCCCCTGCGGTTGCTCTCCGACCAGGAGCCGCGCGCTTACCCGCGGCTCTCGCAGCCGAGGGGTCTGCCTCGTCCGCAGCTCCCTTACCCTTCTTTGTTGCCCCAGTTGCCGGTTCATCAGGCTGAGGGCGCGGCGGATGGCTGGTTGGACCACCTTTGTCTCCACCTCCAGGCCACTCGGTCGTGGGCACGCTTGAAACATACACAGCAGAGCGATCCTACAAAACAATGAAACCAAGTGTCACTAAACTATGACTGAGTATACCCAATACAACAAGCTCTGAAGAAGACTTACATCCTTGACAGGATTCGCCAGGCTAAACGGCTATGTAATATTCTTTGGCGCTTTCCACTCGCCAAACTAGAGCATTGTATGAATACGCCTATCAAGTTCACCCCTTTCCAAGTCTTCGGCGCGTTCACGGGTCGCATCAGGCCGACCTGCATACTCGAAGCCAGGGTGCACCCTGTCTTTGCACAGTTGCACCCGACGATGCATAAAGTTTGCCGTGATTTGGATCCCGTCGGCAGTGATCCCTTTCAGCAGATCAAGAATCTCTCGAACCTGCTCCATATCGCCCGACGACGGCTTCGCCGACCAAGTTAAGTTCGATTCAACCAATCTCCCTACATCACAGCTGATAGGCGGAGTCTGGCACTGGGTCATGTAGAACCACTTCTCTGTCCAGCCGCTGACATTGCTCTGAAGGGCACGGTGACATATTCTGATGCCATTCCCTCCCGCAACAGAATATAAACGCTCCCCGCAATGCGGGATCCACGGCTGTTCTTCTTCAATTGGAAAAAGTGACGAAACAAATTGAAGTGTGGCTGAATCCCGAGATAAGCCTCACATAAGTGGATAAAAACTGAGACTGACAGAATGGAATTTGGTCCAAGATTGCACAGACCAATTCCCTAGAAGTCAAGTAGACACCGCAAAAAAGTATGGCATGGCAGCCCGAATCCCCTAACAAAATAATCCTCAAAGACGACGAGCTCGTCGGCATTAGGTTGGGGATAGTGCTCACCGACGGGCGCTCTCCATCCCCCGGTGACCTTGTCCGGCAGCAGACCGCCGGCGACGAGGCGGCCAATGCTATCTTCGGTGCTCCTCGATGGCACCCATTCCTGATCCAATCGCAAAGCCGCCGCCGCCGCAGTCTTCTTCGCCCTCGGCATCATTGATTCTGCCGGAAAAGTGAAGGAGTTATCGACGATTGAGTGTTTTTTGGATCTAGGGCTACAGTGCTCAGTTCGCCGGAGAGCGAGAAAATGGGGATGGCAACGGTTAGGGTAAACGTTGACTCGGCGGCGCGCGCCTTTATATTCTAACGCGCGACCTTATAGATTTTACCCTAAAAAGGGCCCCCTTTTTTATGCTAAGTTAACTATTACGGCCCGCCTTGCCGGCCCAGCAGTGAAGCCCGTTTTCTGAATAAGCCAAAGTCATTTCTTTTCAACAATATAGCCGCCAGCCTTCTCAGTAAAGCTGGGGAATGGTCAGATGACCAGTTACAGGCACACACGTGGCAGAGCCGCGTTGGCTTCACGACCAGCTCCTCTAGTAAAACTGGGGACTGGTCGGCTACAATGCCAGCCTTCTCAGCAAAGCTGGGGACTGGTCAGATGACCAGTTACAGGCACACATGTCGCAGAGCCGCGTTGGCTTCACGACCAGCTCCTCTAGTAAAACTGGGGACTGGTCGGCTACTATGCCAGCCTTCTCAGCAAAGCAAGGACTGATCAGATGACCAGTTACAGGCACACACGTGGCAGAGCCGCGTTGGCTTCACGACCAGCTCCTCCAGTAAAACTGGGGACTGGTCGGCTACTATGCCAGCCTTCTCAGCAAAGCTGGGGACTGGTCAGATGACCAGTTACAGGCACACACGTGGCAGAGCCGCGTTGGCTTCACGACCAGCTCCTCCAGTAAAACTGGGGACTGATCGGCTACTACGTCAGCCTTCTCAGCAAAGCTGGGGACTGGTCAGATGACCAGTTACAGGCACACACGTGGCAGAGCCGCGTTGGCTTCACGACCAGCTCTTCCAGTCAAACTGGGGACTGGTCGGCTACTATGCCAGCCTTCTCAGCAAAGCTGGCGACTGGTCAGATGACCAGTTACAGGCACACATGTGGCAGAGCCGCGTTGGCTTCACGACCAACTCGTCCAGTAAAACAGGGGACTGGTCGGCTACTACGCCAGCCTTCTCAGCAAAGCTGGGGACTGGTCAGATGACTAGTTACAGGCACACACGTGGCAGAGCCGCGTTGGCTTCACGACCAGCTCTTCCAGTCAAACTGGGGCCTGGTGGGCTACTACGCCAGCCTTCTCAGCAAAGCTGGGGACTGGTTAGATGACCAGTTATAGGCACACACGTGGCAGAGCCGCGTTGGCTTCACGACCAGCTCCTCCAGTCAAACTGAGGACTGGTCGGCTACTGCGCCAGCCTTCTCAGCAAAGCTGGGGACTGGTCAGATGACCAGTTACAGGCACACACGTGGCAGAGCCGCGTTGGCTTCACGACCAGCTCCTCCAGTAAAACTGGGGAGTGGTCGGCTACTACGCCAGCCTTCTCAGCAAAGCTGGGGACTGGTCAGATGACCAGTTACAGGCACACACGTGGCAGAGCCGCGTTGGCTTCACGACCAGCTCCTCCAGTCAAACTAGGGACTGGTCGGCTACTGCGCCAGCCTTCTCAGCAAAGCTAGGGACTGGTCAGATGACCAGTTACAGGCACACGCGTGGCAGAGCCGCGTTGGTTTCACGACCAGCTCCTCCAGTCAAACTAGGGACTGGTCGGTCTCTTCATTAGTTTTCTCAACAAACTTGGGGACTGGCCAGGTGACCAGTTCTTGGAATATATGTGGCAGAGTAGTATCGGCATTTCATTACCAGCTACAAAAGCTTACACTGTACGTAAGCAACTCGATACACAGCAGTTACATATACAAGTACAATCTAGGTACGGAGTACATAAGGATTTAGGTACAGTAAGACGCAGCAAAGTGGATACAGAACCTTGGGTAGACACATGAGCCTTTTCAGTTCATCCCAAGGTGGGTCTCAGGCACCGCCCCAATGCTTCGGGAACCACGGGCAAGACCATCACCCTCGCCGCCCTTTTGACAACCTGTGACTTCGAGGTTTTCTACGAGTGGTGGTCACAAGATTTCTTCTAGGCGCACATCTGTATCCCTCTGCTGGCGACTATTTGGAAACCATCCTAACGGATGGTCCCTTCACAAGAGTTCTTCTGGGCACTTCATTTACCTTACAACAACAAGACACACGACGATTTGGTCATCTCTATCAAAGATCCTATAATAAGACTAAGGGAGAACATATGGCAATGAAAGCGTGAGCTCCTTGTTCGTGTAACAGGGTATTTATAGGCGTTTCCTTCCTGGTTCATAGACATGGTCTACGAATTTAAGTGCCTGCAGGATCAATAATTGAGCCAATGTACTGTGCCCCATGTGACGACTGATACTGGTGGCAGATTCGATTCCCCAAGCAAAATGACAAAACTTGCAGTCATGCAAAGCGATAGAAGGCTGACAATGTGTGTCATCGGTTCAACAGGGTAAAGGCAATCGAATAAAGCGGAATACGGTGGACGGTTTTGAATGGTGTGGTTGTTATCTCACAGATCTACAGTTTATTTTCTGACCTTGGCATTACATGACAGAGTCATCTATTGCCAAGCTCGGGGACTACCGTGTATACATGGCGCTTGGTCGCGCATGTATATTGTGTTACAGTTTATTTTCTGACCCTGGCATTACATGACAGAGTCATCTATTGCCAAGCTCGGGGACTACCGTATATACATGGCGCTTGGTCGCGCATGTATATTGTGTTACAGTTTATTTCCTGACCTTGGCATCACATGACGGAGTCATCTGTTGTCAAGCTCGGGGACTAAGTGGGCACACTTCACCTGGTCGGTGAGTATGCAGCAAAGATGTTGTTGATATGTTACCATAAAGTGGGCACACTTCACCAAACTTCCAAAAGTTGTTTTTTCTTTTATGAGCACATCGCATCTTGCGGGTTCATAATTTGGCAGTCAATAGAGTACGACCTGGTCGGAGATCAGATTAAGGAGTTTGAATAAGATTTTTGTCAAGACCTCTTTCACCGCTTTAAGATACAATGTGCTCAGGGACTAGCTGTGGGGATATAGACCCAGGTGTCCTCACGGCTAGACTTGGGCTGCTTCGTGAAGACCAGCCCAACTTGATGTGAAGGACCGTGGCGTCAAGGCCCAGCTAGTCGGGCAGGCGGCCCAGCTGGTCGGATGACGGTGCGGAAGTCTTCACGGACAAGGAAGCGTAGTCGGTTAGGAAGGGGATCGTGTCCTCTACGTCACGGGATTGTAATCGACTAGGTTTCCTTATTCTATCTTGAGATTCGATCTACTAGGATCTGTAACCCTGCTCCCCATGGCTATATAAGGCGAGCAGGGACCCCCTCTCAAAAACACGTTCATCAATATACAGAGTAGACAACTCGACGCAGGACGTAGGGTATTACGCTAAACTCGGCGGCCTGAACCTGGATAAACCCTTGTGTTCATCTAGTCTCATCCCTGTGTCATGTCCGGATCGTCGTTCCACGCGCCTTCCCCGCTAATCTACCACCTCGGGCATACGCCTAGGTGGGCTATCGACTATATTCCGTCGACATTCGCTCTGTAATTAGTTTAGAGAGGGGTAGAGTAGGAATTGTACTTAGGCTAGAATAGGTTAAGTAGTCGGGGAGACACCCTCCTCCCCCTATCTCAGTTAGTCATCTCAGTCATTTGCTCTTTCATCCTTAGGGTTTTCCTGCTCCCCCATCCCCTGCTGTAGCTAGCTGAGATCCGCAGAGAGACTCACCTCTGTGTATTGTTGATTTTGAGGAAAGGAGGTCGTAACCTCCTTGTCGTAGCGTGTGTTTGCGCTTCGGCTACAAGATCGTTGTGTCGATTCACGTTTTGATTCGAGTTCATTGTGTTCTTCGCGTTCTTTGTTTCTCCGCGTTTTTCCCGTCACTCGATCTCCCTCTCCGGTGCGTCTTTGCGAAATCCGTTTGAATCAACTTGTTCGTATTTGAAAGGAGACCATTTCCACCAAAGGAATTTATCTATCTCCCTATGAACAAGTAGATCGGATTGATTTCGTTTTCGTGGCGTTTTTCTGGTTCATCCACCTTCCCTTTCGATTTCCCGTTGATTTAGTCGATTTGAGCGGATGATTTCTTGGGGATAGTCTCCCAACTACCCCGTGATCATCTTCTCCAAGTTTGGGAACTTGGGATTTTGATTTGGATCGGATTTGGAGAGATTTGGGAGAGGGGCGATCAAAATCGCCCTCTCTGCAGAACCGCGGACAGTCCGCGAGTTGAACCGCGGACAGTCCGGGCGTCGGGCACGAGCCGAGCAGTGGCTGCGGTGCTGGTTCGGACAAGTCCGATTTTGTACCGCGGACAGTCCGCCGTTGTGTTTGGCGGACAGTCCGCGAGTCGTCCAGCAAGTGTTCAGGGACTTTGCTGTTTTGGGTTTTTGACCGGCGGACAGTCCGCCGTTGCTGACCGCGGACAGTCCGGGTCCACCCAGGGAGGGTTCAGCAGACTTGCTGTTTTTCCTCTTTTGCCGGCGGACAGTCCGCCACCCAGGCATGGACAGTCCGGCCCTGGGCGGACAGTCCGGGACTCCAGGCCCGGATAGTCCGGGATCCTGCTGAGTGCTCCTGTTTAGTGCGTTAGCTCTCCCGGCTTGCTCGTTTGGTTTTCAGACTTCTCGTTTGGCCCTAGAGTTGACCAAGGAAGTTCTCCAAGTATCTTTGCTACTCGTTATCATTGGTGTTTGGAGATTTCTCGACGTAGCCATCTATCTACGTTCGGGACTTGGTTTTTAGGGGGCAAACTCGTGCCGGAGCTTTTGGTCTTTGCTTTGCTTGTGTTCGGTGGTGCTCCGCTGTGATCCTAGGGATCATCCACCCTCTTCCAAGGGTCGTGAGCATCACGCTTTGGGTCCGTGCTTCTTGGGGTTGAATTTGGGACACTTGGCCAAAGTTTCGAGAGAAATTTGATTGGCTCCCATTCACCCCCCCTCAGGTCGCCTTGTTTGTGCTTTCTCGGTCCTTTGGGTCCATTATCAGAAAGTTCAGGGACTCAACCGCAAATGTGCTAAGGCGGTGGCGCGGCTGCGCGCGGGGAGTCCACGTGGCGGGATATGATTCGCCCGAGATACCAGCGGGGCAGGGCACGTGTTCACCGGACCGGGCCTCATTTAAGTACAAATGCAGGGGCTAGAACGAGAAAGTAACAAGACTCATGAAACAGGGAGGTGGACGACGGGTTGATTCCCAACAAAGATGGGGGCTTATTTGCTAAACCGCCGAGGCTGTTGCTCATGCGTGCAGATGGCGCTGACGTGCGTGACATGTGGCCCGATGCGGTTGGCCCGGTGTGCCACCGTGGCGGTGGACGCGTGCACATGCGCTGATGGACTGGGTCCATAGGTCTGTGGACCTGGCCCATACCGGTTCGGGGAAAAGCATCTAATCTGGGCCATCCGAGATAGATCTAACGACCGAGAAAGGTTTGGGGAAAAAAAAGAGGCGGTGCCGACGATGCTGTGTGCGGCGGCGGCCGTGTAGTAGACGGAGGCGCCATGGCTGGGGTCCTCGGTGTGTTTCGTACCTGCCCTGTAGAGCCTTAGAGGCTACGGGAATGTGCGGGGAAAGACGAGGAGTTCACCCAAACTCAAAGGAGGGCTCACCGGCGCCATGGGTGGCTCGGCACAAGGTGAAGACGGCGGCGCCATTGCTGGCGTCTCGGGCATAGCCCGGGGGGGTGCCTAGGAGACGGTAGCGACCTCAGGACGAGTTCAGGGGTGAAGTGGGGCTTACAGGGGTGTCGAAGGTGGTGTCCTCGGCGTCGGGGAAGGCTCGGGGACGGCGATCGACACGGAGGACGGACTGCCGGCTCCCTGGAACTCTGGCGGGGTTGTAAATGACGATGCGGCCACGTAACGGCGTCGCGGGGTGGCGCCGAAACCTCACGGTGAGGTAGGTGAGGTAGCGGGTTCATCACCGACGGAGGGGGAGATCGTGAAGGGGTGGAGTGGGAGTCTTGAGCTCGGCAGCTACTCGTTAATGGCGGCGGTGCTAGTTCTAGGGCTAGGTGGTGAGGTCGAGTGGTGTCGGCGAGGGCGTGCAGAGGTGCAGCAGGCGGTAGGGGTCATCTACTTGTAGGCAGAGAGAACCGAGGGAGAGGGGTGGCAGCAGGGGCGATCACGGGATCGACGAGCGCGGCGATGCAGCGTGAAGGGCGGGGAAGTTCGGTGCGGGGTTGGGGAGTGAGCTGACAGGTGGGGTTCGCGCGTCAGTGAGGATGAGAGCGCCGACAGGTGGCCCCACGTGGCAGTGGGAGGAGAAAGGGGTGAGGCCAGAGTGCCATGCGGGCGAGGCGCGGTTGCGGGCTCGGCCTGCGAGCGCGGGAGTGGGCCGAGGATGCCCGCGTGCACGGAGGAGGGCGCGGTGCACGCGCTGGCTGGGCCGAGCGAACGGTGGTGGCCCAGTCGGAAGAGGAGGGAAGAGGAGCATGCCCGCTGGGCCGGTGGGAGAGTGAAGGAGAGGAGGGAGTTGGGCTGGACGAGGACTACGGGCCAGGGCGCCGCGGTGGGCCGAGAGGGAGAGAGTGAGGGAGGAATGGGGAGTGTGGTGACGGGTTGGGCCGGGAGAGGTGAAGTCCGGTTGGGCCAAAGGAGGGAGAGAGGGAGAGGAAAATGGGGTTGGGCCCTTTGCCTATTTTCTTTTCCTTTTTCTTTTCTTTTCTAAACTCTTTTGCAAATTCATTTCAAATCTAAATTCTTTTGAAATTAAATCACTTTAAAATATTTTCCCTAGGTTTTTAAAATAAAATTTGAGTTTGATTTTCCAAAATTTTCATAAATCTTTTTATTTATTTTCTAAATAGATAAATTCGATTCGCCCTATTCGGGTTTAATAAATTCTTTTTCACCCAATAAAAATTATACAACGGCATGAGTGCAACAAACATCTGGCTAGAATTTTCCTCCATCTAGGATTTTGGCCTTTTCTTAATTAATTTCTAATTTATTTTAATTAATTAAACACCTGGGGTGTTACAACCTACCTCATGATCACCTGCACGCTCAAAACGAGAAGAAGGACAAACAATGGTCTCGTCGAAGGTGACATTGGATGTCTCCATGACTCGGTTAGTATCAAGGTTAAGTACACGATATGCGCAAGTGTGAGGGCCATAACCCAAAAATACACCGTCAGAAGAACGAGACTCAAATTTGTCCAGGTTGCCTTTCTTCAATATAAAACAATGGCAACCGAAGACTCTAAAATAACTCACCTTGGGCTGTCTACCAAAACGCAACTCATAAGAGGTCTTCTTCAAGAAAGCCCTCAGAAAAATGTGATTTGAAATGTAGCATGCAGTGTTCATAGCCTCGGCCCAATATCTCCTAGGAGTCCTATGCTCATCGAGCATCGTCCTGGCCATCTCTACAAGGGTCTGATTTTTCCTCTCTACAACACCATTTTGGGGCGGTGTGTAGGCGGAAGAAAACTGATGCTCCAAACCCAAAGAGTTACAAAACTTCTCAAAATTTGAATTCTTGAATTCGGAGCCATTATCACCTCTAATAGCTCGCATCGAGTTCATAGGGAACTCCTTTTGAAGACGCAAAATCAGATTGTGAGCAAATGAGAAAGTCTCAGTCTTCTCAGTCAAAAAGAAGACCCACGAATATCTCGAAAAATCGTCAACAACGACCAAAACATACCACTTCCCCCCAACTGAGCTCACCCGAGCCGGACCAACAAGGTCCATGTGTAAAAGCTCTCCAGGGTGCGAAGTCATGACCTTAGTCACTGGATGGTGGGGTGCAGCAACCATCTTTCCATGTCTACAAGAATGGCAAACTAGATCCTTCTCCATCGACAGCTTGGGCATTCCTCGGATTAGGCCAAGTGAGCTAAGTCTTGCAAGCAAGTCGAAGCTTAAGTGACCGAGCCTCCTATGCCACTTCCAAAGATCAGAGGAGGAAGGACTAGCCAAAAGACAACGGGAAATACCAAACGACTCTGAGAAATTAGCGCGAAAGACTTTCCCAAAGGGCGAAATCAAACATACAAGATTGCCCTGAGGATCTAAAATGCGACTGAGATTTGGTTTAAAACGAATCTCATAGTCATCATCAAAAAGTTATGAAAAAGAAAGAAGGTTAAAAAGCAGGTTAGAAACAAGAGCAACATCGCGCAACACAAAGTGCTCATTAACCCGCACCGACCCGCGGGACAACACCTTACCTTTACTATTGTCGCCGAAAGTGATAAACTCCTTTCCGGCAATAGGGCTAAGGCTGGAGAACCACTTGGCGTTTCCGGTCATGTGTCTTGAGCAACCGGTGTTGGGCCGGCTGCTCAAAAGAACGGTCAGTGTAAAAACCATTCCTAGCGTGCCTACGGGGGTAGCGATCACCACGCATAGGAAAACGTGGTCCACTAAGGAAAGAGCGTCCATCGCGATAGTTAAAACGCGGTGGTGGAAAACGCTCAACAAAGCCTCCTCCACGGGGTCCGTATCCTGCAAAGTCAGGACCCCGTCGGGCACCTCCTCCCTGACGCCTAGGATCTTGAGGTGCTGCACCTCTAGGCCTAGCAGCTCTCCTCGGAGCTCTCCTCTGAACATTCGGCACATGTACATCATGGAAAGGATGGTACATGTCCGGATTGTTCATCTCCCTGGTGCGGCGATGCTCTCTCTTGCGCCGAAAGCAGAACTCACCCAAGTGTCCATCTCTCCCACAGTACTCACAATGGTACCTCACCGCTCTCATAGGGGGTTGTTGGTACTCACGGTTGTGGGTTTGGATCACTTTGCCCTTCTGTGGCATAAACTCCTCCTGGATGGGTGGCATTGTGTCTAGCTTGTTTTTGAGGTGGTTGAGTTTGGGTGCCCACTGCTGCTTCTTGGGTGGAGCTCGTGGAGGTTCTTCAAACACCCCATCCTTGGTGGTAGGCTTGACAGGCTCTTTGGGTGGAAGCTTGGTTAGTTTGGGAGTAGTGGTGGAGTTGGGCTTCTCACATGGGTTCAGACCACTCGACTCTCCAATCTTCCCAAAAGCAGAAAGATCAACACCCGAAGCAAAACCTACACCAGGACCTCCAGCAGCTCGCTTAAATTGCGAGATCATCATCCTGAGCTGCGGCTCACTACAAGAGACCCATGACAAGATGGTCCGAAGGTATGTGTTTTCCACCTCGGTTTGCATCTTGTCATGCTTCACATTGGCAATCTCCATCTCCAAACCCTCACACAAAGCGCACCTCATGACACAAGTGCTACCCGAGCGACGCTCACTATTGCTCATAATTAACCATCAACTATTGCATGAAATGACATAAAATGAAACATAAAACATAGTTGAAAGGTTTGATTCTAACGAGTTCCACGAGTTTTGGTGATCTCCATTGTTTTGCAGGATATTCAATTTTTCATCGAATAAAACTATCTCAAATGGTGAATTGGAGTACACCATTGCGTAGAGCTCGTCACGCTCATCGAAACGGATATATTATTTGTTATTTTTGGACTTCAGAATAAAAGATATGGATTTTTGCAAATTAAAAAGGAGTGCTGATGTCATCGCTGACATCAGCACCCCGCTACAGTAGCATGCACCCAACCGGGAGCAGTCACGTGGGCTGCTAATGGCGTGTGCATGGGCGCTCACACAAGCAGAGACAAGGTGGGCCAGAGCGGGGCCCAGCTACCCCCTAGCGAAGGAACAACCAACGGCTCGGCCCATCACACAGTGACACGTGGCGTCAGGCACTACAGGCGCGCACGTCCGCGGCGGGAGCAGGCCGCATGCGTCTCACGCTGGGCCGGGACGCGTGGCGGGCCAGGAGCGGTCGCCAGGCCGGTTTGCTTGACCGTCCGCGGGTGGGGGCAGTTGGGCCGGCTCAACCGATCGGTCCAGCTGACCAGAAGGCCCTATTTTCTCTAGTTAAAGCAAAACAGCGACCAGTTGATAGGTTTGGCTCCGGTTCGGGCCCTTGGAGGCCGGTTCTCGTCCGGTTTCTTCTGCAGGAAGCTTCGGGACAACTCCAGAAGGTTCTCCACGAGTCCCAAGGTCGGTCCAACACAGATTTAATCATACGGTGTACAAAACGCGGCATATGGATCCAACGATGGGCGATTAATGTGACGCGGATCGATGACGTGGCAATTCCTTGCCCCCTACTCCATCCAGGACTATATAAGAGACCCCAAGGGCGCCCCCAAGAGCCATCTCCATCTTCATTATTCATCTCCACATCAGAATCTAGGGTTTCAAGTAGAAGTAGAGGTCCCTCTGGTTGATCGTCTATTTCTAGTTATAGTTCATCTTCTAGTTCTAGATCTTGTTCTAGTTCATCATCTAGTTGTAATCTAGAGAGGAGGAGGAGAGAGCTGAGGAGGAGCCGGATCTGTCGGATCTTCCTCGATATTGTATTGGTGCAGCATCTGGTTCGTCTTCAAGTAATCTCCAGGTTCTTCATTTACTATTTCTGAGTATTATATTTAATTATAGTTCTTGCTTTATTTCATTTACTTGATCTCCGCTCGTATCGAGTGCTCTAATTATACTAGTTAATTAGAGTAGTAAGCGTTAGTGTAGACGTGGTGTCTAGACTAGGGTTTACCTGAGTTTGCACCCAGCCCCACGGATAGTTGTGGTAGCCCCAGGTGGTGACAGCCCTCACGGCTGACGTAGTACACCACGTTTGGGTTGGTGTTTGTAGGACCATAGTCGGAGCTTCCTAGCCCCTTTCTCATTCCTTTCTGTGGCTAGTGTTCTGATGTTCTGAAGTAAGTAAAGTTTAGTAAGCCTTCAATTAGATAGACCTGCTTAGAAAATCCTAAATCTCTCTCTACCCATTTTATCATTCTTTTCTTGGACATTCTTGATTCTTCTAGTACACTTCACGTTCCCCGCGGAAATCGATACCCTGGAATACTCTTGGGTGAAAGCTACATCAGTATCCGTACGCTTGCGGATTTTTTTGTATGCGTTTAAAATACCCAACACCGAGCTGGCCTTCTCAAGAGACTCAATCTTGGCATTCTTCTCTGCCAACTTGAATTGCAAGACAGGACAAGTCTTGCACGCACCCAACAGCTGGGGCCTAGCCCGGAGCTCATCCACCTCTCCAACCAAAGCAGCATACTTACCTCTCAAAGTGAGAAGGTCAGTCATGTGCTTGGTGCACGACTCGCACTCAACCTCCTCCGACACAACCATGGTGGATTTTGAAAACTCCAACTCCTTCACCGTGTCCTCCCACTTCTGCCTAAACTCCTTGCGCTCTCTAGCGGCACGCCTAAGCAGCTTATCCTGACTAAGCAAGGTGGCAGTAAGCTTCTCGTTCTCAGCAAAGAGCTCATCGTGGGTCATAGATACCTGGGAGGTGTCGTCATCGTAGTCGTCCTGAGGGGTGTGCTCCAGCTTGCCGTCGACCTCATCACCAAGGGCCATGGTGCAGAAGCCCTCATCGTCGGTGAAGAAGCAGAGACCTTTCAGCTTGTCCTCGATCTTTTTCATCTTCTTGGACTCGTCGTCGCTTGAGCAAGCGGAGTCATCATCCGAGCCGTCGACGTCACTGAGCGTGGCGAAAAATGCACGCTGCTCAGCCTGGGCCTTCTCCAAGTACTTCTTCTTGATGTACTCCTTGTTGAAGCCGCCCTTCTGCTTGCGCCTTGCGGGGACGTGCTTCTCCTTGCGCTTGCCGGAGTCGTACTTGTGCCCGTGATCGCCCTTCCCCGAATGCTTGTTCTTCTTGGGGCAGTTGGCGATGAAGTGATCGGGGTCGCCGCACTCGAAACAGCCCGAGCGTCCTCCTCCACGGTGACGGTTCATGCAGTTGTTGTGGAACCGCGAGAACCGGATGGTAAGCAAAGCCAACTCATCATCTCCCAAAGACTCCAGCTGGTCCTCTGTGACAGAAAAGAGTGAAGAGAGTGCAAAGCCACCAGAGGGGTTAGCAGAAGAGCCAGAAACTAAAGCCATAGTCGGGCCAGAAGGATTCTCATAAGAAGCCCTCGACATGGTGTCAATCTCACTAGACTTGAGCTTACTAAAGAGCTCATTGCAAGTGAGGGTCTCGTAGTTAGACGATTCGATGATCGCCTGGACCTTTGAGTCCCACACCGACTGTCGATGGAATATGGTCGATAGTCCACCTAGGGGTATGCCCAAGGTGGTAGATTAGAGGGGAAGGTGCGCAAGACGATGACCCAGACGTTGACGCAAGGCAAAAGTAGATGAACACAGAGGTTTATCCAGGTTCGAGCCGCTAGGTTAGCGTAATACCCTACGTCCTGCGTCGAGTTGTATTGATCTGGATGTGGCTTGTGGCTTATGACCTATGACCTATGATCTAGGATCTCGGATCTAGGATCTATCTCCCTTGTCTCGTGTCCTCTCGGAGGACCCCTGCCCCTCCTTATATATTCCAAAGGGACAAGGTTACATGGTAAGTATCCGAGTTGGTACTATATATAGATTACAACTGCCGTGCGGTGCATGTCGTGCGCCGCACGTCTTCATCATGTGGGCCGGACGACCCCTAGTGGTGCGGCCTATGTACCATCGTGTGGTACCCTGGGGTCTATATCCCCACAGCTAGTCCCCGAGCCTGACAGCAGGTGACTCGGTCACGTGGTGCCAGGGTCTTCAGAATAATCAGACTTATATACATGCGCGAACGAGCGCCATGTATACACGGTAGTCCCCAAGGCTGCTATAAGATGAAGAATAAATCCTGTAGCACGCTTATAAAAAGGAAAATCCATTATGGTGAAAGCAGCATGTCGTCCGAGCAGGTTGCCGAATGACGAGTCCGAGCACCGAGCAGTCCCCAGGCTAGCTGGTGAGCCCTCGGTGTAGCCATCAATGAACGTCGAGGAGTCCGACAAGCTGGTCGGCGATGAAGCCCGAGCGCTAGGCGGCGAGCACCGAGCGATCCGACCAGCGCTGCTGACGATGTTGGCGTGAAGAATCCGAGCACCGAGTAGTCCCCAAGTCAACTGGTGAGCTCTCGGTGTAGCCATCGATGAGCGTCGAAGAGTACGACCAGCTGGTCGGTGATGACGTCCGAGCGCCAGGTGGTAGGTATCGAACGACCCGACCAGGTGGTCAACGAACCCGAGCACTGAGGAGTCCCCAGCTCAGCTGGTGAACTCTCGTTGTAGTCGTCAATGAGCGTCGAAGAGTACGGCTAGCTAGTCGGCGACGAAGTCCGAGTGCCAGGCGGTGAGCACCGAGCGAAGCGACCAGCTGGTCGATGACGAAGTCTGAGCGCTAGGTGGTGAGCACCGAGCAAAGCGACCAGCTGGTTGGCGACGAATTCCGAGCGCCAGGTGGTGAGCACCGAGCAAAGCGACCAGCTGGTCGGCGACGAAGTCCGAGCGCTAGTTGGTCCCAAACAATGATCTTCTCGTCCATCATAACTGGTCCAGTCCCTGAGCGTAAAGAATTAGCTCGCAGATAAACATGCAGAATGGTAGTACATGACGTACAAATAAATATGTAGAAAATATCAACAGTGAAGAAACAGCATATGCCGCTCAGCGGTCCGTCATCTGGTATGGACGCTCAGCATTAAATAAAATTCCCCCAAGCAGTTTGTTTGTAACTGAGTCGCCAGCCCCGGCTAGCCGATAACTCCGGAGCGTGAGGCGTGGAGCCCCGGCACGGGCAAGAGGACCAGCGTCACCGAGGAGCCGCTGCCGACCACCCGTAACGCAGAGCGCGGAGCTGCATTCACGTGTAGGGAGGAGCCGGAGACAGGGCCTTCTCTGGAAAGCACGAGTGTAAACGTGGCTGCTCGGGAAGACACATATGTCATCCTCAGGATGGTATATATGATGAAAAACAACGAAGAGTCGTCATGATGATATCTAGAGATATATGACGATCGAAGGAATATTTGATTGATATGAAAGATAATACTTAGCTTGATTATCGTAGACGTGTCGTAGTCGTGGTCGAGTAGGCGTGGTCGACGAGAGGCGTCGAGGATGGCGATGAGTCAACAACGAGCGGTCGGTGAGGATGGCGGTGCAACGATGATGACGACGTGATGGCTTGCCATGGCTCGTTGGTGTCTTGTCGGTGGCTCGACGATGGCTCGCTTTTGGTTCGCTGGCTCGTCGATGACGTGATGGCTCGACGATGGCTCGTTGATGGCTCGTCGATGGCTCGTTGGCTCGATGGTGGCTCGTTGGCTCGACGGTGGCTCGTCGATGGCTCGACAATGGCTCGTCGATGGCTCGACGACCACGTGATGGCTCGCTTCTGGCTCGTAGATGATCAGAGCGAGCGTAGGGCACGGGTCGTCGAGTAGCTTCTCGTAATCCTCGTCGTAGTTGATCTGCCGAGCCAACGATGTCTTCTTGTCGATGGTGATGAAGTTGCCTAGCCCTCGATCTTTCCTCCCGGTCGTGGTCATCATAGCGTCGATTATTACAACGATCATCATTGCGACACGGTTGGAGGTCGGACGGAGAGGTACGGGCAACGTTGTGCTCGGGAGATTGATCTCTGATCAGATCTCGAAGAGATGTCCAAGCTGGTCTTGCCGATGCTGAAGTGGTGGAAGCAGATCCGTTCGGTACAGGAGAAGCCTGCACCGTTTCCACGCCCCTGGCGGTGCCGTCGACGTCGGTGGTCCAGGAGAACGACCCGACGACGAACGTGAAGCCTCCGGAAGAGTCGTGGAAACGAGGAAGAAAACCATCTGAGTCGTCATGGCGTCCGTACGCACATGCCCCACGGTGGGCGCCACTGTCGACAGAATATGGTCGATAGTCCACCTAGGGGTATGCCCAAGGTGGTAGATTAGAGGGGAAGGTGCGCAAGACGACGACCCAGACGTTGACGCAAGGCAAAAGTAGATGAACACAGAGGTTTATCCAGGTTCGGGCCGCTAGGTTAGCGTAATACCCTACGTCCTGCGTCGAGTTGTATTGATCTGGATGTGGCTTGTGGCTTATGACCTGTGACCTATGATCTAGGATCTAGGAACTAGGATCTATCTCCCTTGTCTCGTGTCCTCTCGGAGGACCCCTGCCCCTCCTTATATATTCCGAAGGGACAAAGTTACATGGTAAGTATCCGAGTTGGTACTATATCTAGATTACAACTGTCGTGCGGTGCATGTCGTGCGCCGCACGTCTTCATCATGTGGGCCGAACGACCCCTAGTGGTGCGGCCTATGTACCATCGTGTGGTACCCTGGGGTCTATATCCCCACAGCTAGTCCCCGAGCCTGACAGCAGGTGACTCGGTCAGGTGGTGCCAGGGTCTTCAGAATAATCAGACTTATATACATGCGCGGACGAGCGCCATGTATACACGGTAGTCCCCAAGGCTGCTATAAGATGAAGAATAAATCTTGTAGCACGCTTATAAAAAGGAAAATCCATTATGGTGAAAGCAGCAAGTCGTCCGAGCAGGTTGCCGAACGACGAGTCTGAGCACCGAGCAGTCCCCAGGCTAGCTGGTGAGCCCTCGGTGTAGCCATCAATGAACGTCGAGGAGTCCGACAAGCTGGTCGGCGATGAAGCCCGAGCGCTAGGCGGCGAGCACCGAGCGATCCGACCAGCGCTGCTGACGATGTTGGCGTGAAGAATCCGAGCACCGAGGAGTCCCTAGGTCAACTGGTGAGCTCTCGGTGTAGCCATCGATGAGCATCGAAGAGTACGACCAGCTGGTCGGTGATGACGTCCGAGCGCCTGGTGGTAGGTATCGAATGACCCGACCAGTGGTCGATGAACCCGAGCACTGAGGAGTCCCCAGCTCAGCTGGTGAACTCTCGGTGTACTCATCAATGAGCGTCGAAGAGTACGGCTAGCTAGTCGGCGACGAAGTCCGAGCGCCAGGCGGTGAGCACCAAGCGAAGCGACCAGCTGGTCGATGACGAAGTCTGAGCGCCAGGTGGTGAGCACCGAGCAAAGCGACCAGCTGGTCGGCGACGAATTCCGAGCGCCAGGTGGTGAGCACCGAGCAAAGCGACCAGCTGGTCGGCGACGAAGTCCGAGCGCTAGTTGGTCCCAAACAATGATCTTCTCGTCCATCATAACTGGTCCAGTCCCCGAGCGTAAAGAATTAGCTCGCAGACCAAACATGGTTCCTGTAAAATAAACATGCAGAATGGTAGTACATGATGTACAAATAAATATGTAGAAAATATCAACAGTAAAGAAACAGCATATGCCGCTCAGCGGTCAGTCAGCTGGTATGGACGCTCAGCATTAAATAAAATTCCCCCGAGCAGTTTGTTTGTAACTGAGTCGCTAGCCCGGGCTAGCCGATAACTCCGGAGCGTGAGGCGTGGAGCCCAGGCACGCGTAAGAAGACCAGCGTCACCGAGGAGCCGCTGCCGACCACCCGTAACGCAGAGCGCGGAGCTGCATTCACGTGTAGGGAGGAGCCAGAGACAGGGCCGTCTCTGGAAAGCACGAGTGTAAACGTGGCTGCTCAGGAAGACACATATGTCATCCTCAGGATGGTATATATGATGAAAAATAACGAAGAGTCGTCATGATGATATCTAGAGATATATGACGATCGAAGAAATATTTGATTGATATGAAAGATAATACTTAGCTTGATTATCGTAGACGTGTCGTAGTCATGGTCGAGTTGGCATGGTCGACGAGAGGCGTCGAGGACGGCGATGAGTCAACAACGAGCGGTCGGTGAGGATGGCGGTGCAACGATGATGACGACGTGATGGCTTGCCGCGGCTCGTTGGTGTCTTGTTGGTGGCTCGACGATGGCTCACTTTTGGTTCGCTGGCTCGTCGATGACGTGATGGCTCGACGATGGCTCGTTGATGGCTCGTCGATGGCTCGTTGGCTCGATGGTGGCTCGTTGGCTCGACGGTGGCTCGTCGATGGCTCGACAATGGCTCGTTGATGGCTCGACGACCACGTGATGGCTCGCTTCTGGCTCGTAGATGATCAGAGCGAGCGTAGGGCACGGGTCGTCGAGCAGCTTCTCGTAATCCTCGTCGTAGTTGATCAGCCGAGCCAACGATGTCTTCTTGTCGATGGTGATGAAGTTGCCTTGCCCTCGATCTTTCCTCCCGGTCGTGGTCGTCATAGCATTGATTATTACAGCGGTCATCATTGCGACACGATTGGAGGTCGGAGCGAGAGGTACGGGCAACGTTGTGCTCGGGAGATTGATCTCTGATCAGATCTCGAAGAGATGTCAAAGCTGGTCTTGCCGATGCTGAAGTGGTGGAAGCAGATCCGTTCGGTAGAGGAGAAGCCTGCACCGTTTCCACGCCCCTGGCGGTGCCATCGACGTCGGTGGTCCAGGAGAACGACCCGACGACGAACGTGAAGCCTCCGGAAGAGTCATGGAAACGAGGAAGAAAACCATCTGAGTCGTCATGGCGTCCGTACGCACATGCCCCACGGTGGGCGCCACTATCGACGGAATATGGACGATAGTCCACCTAGGGGTATGCCCAAGGTGGTAGATTAGAGGGGAAGGTGCGCAAGACGATGACCCAGACGTTGACGCAAGGCAAAAGTAGATGAACACTGAGGTTTATCCAGGTTTAGGCCGCTAGGTTAGCGTAATACCCTACGTCCTGCGTCGAGTTGTATTGATCTGGATGTGGCTTGTGGCTTATGACGTGTGACCTATGATCTAGGATCTAGGATCTAGGATCTATCTCCCTTGTCTCGTGTCCTCTCGGAGGACCCCTGCCCCTCCTTATATATTCCGAAGGGACAAGGTTACATGGTAAGTATCCGAGTTGGTACTATATCTAGATTACAACTGCCGTGCGGTGCATGTCGTGCGCCGCACGTCTTCATCATGTGGGCCGGACGACCCCTAGTGGTGCGGCCTATGTACCATCGTGTGGTACCCTGGGGTCTATATCCCCACAGCTAGTCCCCGAGCCTGACAGCAGGTGACTCGGTCACGTGGTGCCAGGGTCTTCAGAATAATCAGACTTATATACATGCGCGGACGAGTGCCATGTATACACGGTAGTCCCCAAGGCTGCTATAAGATGAAGAATAAATCTTGTAGCACGCTTATAAAAAGGAAAATCCATTATGGTGAAAGCAGCATGTCGTCCGAGCAGGTTGCCGAACGACGAGTCTGAGCACCGAGCAGTCCCCAGGCTAGCTGGTGAGCCCTCGGTGTAGCCATCAATGAACGTCGAGGAGTCCGACAAGCTGGTCGGCGATGAAGCCCGAGCGCTAGGCGGCGAGCACCGAGCGATCCGACCAGCGCTGCTGACGATGTTGGCGTGAAGAATCCGAGCACCGAGGAGTCCCTAGGTCAACTGGTGAGCTCTCGGTGTAGCCATCGATGAGCGTCGAAGAGTACGACCAGCTGGTCGGTGATGACGTCCGAGCGCCAGGTGGTAGGTATCGAACGACCCAACCAGGTGGTCGACGAACCCGAGCACTGAGGAGTCCCCAGCTCAGCTGGTGAACTCTCGGTGTACTCGTCAATGAGCGTCGAAGAGTACGGCTAGCTAGTCGGCGACGAAGTCCGAGCGCCAGGCGGTGAGCACCGAGCGAAGCGACCAGCTGGTCGATGACGAAGTCTGAGCGCCAGGTGGTGAGCACCGAGCAAAGCGGCCAGCTGGTCGGCGACGAATTCCGAGCGCCAGGTGGTGAGCACCGAGCAAAGCGACCAGCTGGTCGGCGACGAAGTCTGAGCGCTAGTTGGTCCCAAACAATGATCTTCTCGTCCATCATAACTGGTCCAGTCCCCGAGCGTAAAGAATTAGCTCGCAGACCAAACATGGTTCCTGTAAAATAAACATACAGAATGGTAGTACATGACGTACAAATAAATATGTAGAAAATATCAACAGTAAAGAAACAGCATATGCCGCTCAGCGGTCAGTCAGCTAGTATGGACGCTCAGCATTAAATAAAATTCCCCCGAGCAGTTTGTTTGTAACTGAGTCGCTAGCCCGGGCTAGCCGATAACTCCGGAGCGTGAGGCGTGGAGCCCAGGCACGCGTAAGAAGACCAGCGTCACCGAGGAGCTGCTGCCGACCACCCGTAACGCAGAGCGCGGAGCTGCATTCACGTGTAGGGAGGAGCCGGAGACAGGGATGTCTCTGGAAAGCACGAGTGTAAACGTGGCTGCTCGGGAAGACACATATGTCATCCTCAGGATGGTATATGTGATGAAAAATAACGAAGAGTCATCATGATGATATCTAGAGATATATGACGATCGAAGGAATATTTGATTGATATGAAAGATAATACTTAGCTTGATTATCGTAGACGTGTCGTAGTCGTGGTCGAGTAGGCGTGGTCGACGAGAGGCGTTGAGGACGGCGATGAGTCAACAACGAGCGGTCGGTGAGGATGGTGGTGCAATGATGATGACGACGTGATGGCTTGCCGCGGCTCATTGGTGTCTTGTCGGTGGCTCGACGATGGCTCGCTTTTGGTTCGCTGGCTCGTCGATGACATGATGGCTCGACGATGGCTCGTTGATGGCTCGTCGATGGCTCGTTGACTCGATGGTGGCTCGTTGGCTAGACGGTGGCTCGTCGATGGCTCGACGACCACGTGATGGATCACTTCTGGCTCGTAGATGATCAGAGCGAGCGTAGGGCACGGGTCATCAAGCAGCTTCTCGTAATCCTCATCATAGTTGATCAGCCGAGCCAACGATGTCTTCTTGTCGATGGTGATGAAGTTGCCTAGCCCTAGATCTTTCCTCCCGGTCGTGGTCGTCATAGCGTCGATTATTACAACGATCATCATTGCAACACGGTTGGAGGTCGGAGCGAGAGGTACGGGCAACGTTGTGCTCGGGAGATTGATCTCTGATCAGATCTCGAAGAGATGTCCAAGCTGGTCTTGCCGATGCTGAAGTGGTGGAAGCAGATCCGTTCGGTACAGGAGAAGCCTGCACCGTTTCCGCGCCCCTGGCGGTGCCGTCGACGTCGGTGGTCCAGGAGAATGACCCGACGACGAACGTGAAGCCTCCGGAAGAGTCGTGGAAACGAGGAAGAAAACCATCTGAGTCGTCATGGCATCCGTACGCACATGCCCCACGGTGGGCGCCACTGTCGACAGAATATGGTCGATAGTCCACCTAGGGGTATGCCCAAGGTGGTAGATTAGAGGGGAAGGTGCGCAAGACGACGACCCAGACGTTGACGCAAGGCAAAAGTAGATGAACACAGAGGTTTATCCAGGTTCGGGCCGCTAGGTTAGCGTAATACCCTACGTCCTGTGTCGAGTTGTATTGATCTGGATGTGGCTTGTGGCTTATGACCTGTGACCTATGATCTAGGATCTAGGATCTAGGATCTATCTCCCTTGTCTCGTGTCCTCTCGGAGGACCCCTGCCCCTCCTTATATATTCCGAAGGGACAAGGTTACATGGTAAGTATCCGAGTTGGTACTATATCTAGATTACAACTGCTGTGCGGTGCATGTCGTGCGCCGCACGTCTTCATCATGTGGGCTGGACGACCCCTAGTGGTGTGGCCTATGTACTATCGTGTGGTACTCTGGGGTCTATATCCCCACACCGACCAATCGAGAGTATGCAAAAGCTTCAAAGCCCTCTCTCATGATCGTCGAAAGGCAACAGCTCCTTGTTAGCTCGCATCTTGTTGACAATCACCTAAAAGCGAGCGAATAAACTTTCTATGCTCTCGCCAGGCATATGTCGAAAGTTCTCATACTCCCTCTTGTGCGACTCATAGAGACGGGATTTGACTTGAGTGGTGCCCTCATGGAAGCGCATGAGGGTAGCCCAAATCTCACGAGCCGTGGGGAGGTGAGAAACGTGATCAAACTCGGACATACTACAGGAGAACAAGGCATTACGCGCTCGGCTATTGGCTTCGTGCTCATCCATCTGAAGCTGAGTAACATGAGCAGCCAAGACAACGTAATTGGCCTTGTTGCAAATCTCCCAAACAGAAGAGCCCATGCTCTGGAGATAGGCCGACATGCGTATCTTCCAATACCCATAGTTCGTCCCATCGAAAAACGGCTGTTTGTGTAACACCCTAGGTGTTAAGCAATCCCTAAACTGCATAATTTGTCATGGCATGAGCATAGCATCTCATCATTTCATGTGCATATCTTTGAATAAGTGCTTAAGTCCTTGCATAGTCTCTAGTATAACCTTGTTTTGCTTTCTGTTTCTGACTTAGTGCCTTAAAACAAAGTTGTAGATCTTGATGAAAGAAACAACTTTGCTTAAAAGCACTTTCTCAGAAAAAGCTTTTAAAATATAATTTCTTGCATTAGAAAAATGGATTAAAAGTAAATTTCTTTTTCTAAGCAGAATTTGGACTTGAGCCTTAAAGATGAATTGTTCTTTACAAAATTCCAAGCAACTTTGCTTTTAGAACCTTTTCCTAATTCGGCTTAGTTTGGAAGTTATGGAGCATCAAAAAAATAAACCAAACTTCATTAGTTTAAACCCTAGTGGGCCCGGCCTGTCAGCCTCTCCTTCTTCTCCCCCGCGCGCGCGCCGCCCCCTCCGCCGGCAGAAACCACCTCGCCGCCACGAGACCGCTTCTCTGCCGGCCAAACTGCCGCTCGCCGTCGCCCGCGGTTTGCGCGATCAGCGCCACGTCGCCCCGACAACCCGCTGTCCGCTCGCCGCGTGGCGGACGATTCCTGCCGCCGCCGCAGCAGTCGGGAGCTCCCCCGACGGGAACTGGCCAGGTGCAACGCACCTGAGCCCTCCGTCCCATTTGCATCCTCTTCGCTCCACGCTTGCAAGCCAGAAGGCCACATCCTCGCTCACTCTCTCTCTCGCTCCGCCTCTCTCCATCTTCACCAGAGCGAAGCGCCGCCGCCGCCCGCCGAACTCCGGCGAGCGATTCCTTGCTCCTCAGTGCACCGCCGTCCGATTCCTTCCGTCAACCTCTCCGCCCTAACCTCCTCTTTCACCAGCAAGGGTTGGTTTCCCCTCTCTCCCTCTCTAGCTGGCAGAACGTCGAGTGCCATCCTCGGGTTCTCGCCATGGCCGCCGCCATGACCAAAGCTTGGTCCGGCCATTTCCGGCCAAACCGTCTCAATCCAAGCCCAGTTCTCACCTCCTCGACCTCCGTAGATGCTTAGGGTTAGATGGAGACCCTCCTCTTGCCTTGTTTCCGCTGGAACAGGGCCATGTCGCCGCCGTGACCGCTGTGGACCGCCGCCGTGCGTGGCGCCGGGCAATGCCGAGGCCGGCAGAGCCCAATAGAGGCCTTAGAAGGTAGCTTAGGAAGTTCTTGAGCTGGTGCTTGCATCGCCGAGCCATGGAATAGCCTGGCAAGGCCGTGCCGTGGAGTTGCAGCGCCGCCGCTCCGCAATTGCCGCCATCGAGCTCGCTCCGGTGATGCGCTGGCCGTGCGACCTAGCCGACCATGTCCGCCTCGCGATGGTGAGCCCAGAGGTGGAGTCGGTGTCGCCGGAGACCTCACCGCCGGCGAGCTAGGGCCGGTCAACGCCGGTGGGTCTGCCCAGCCTCTGTCGCGTGGATCCGTTGACCTGACGCGTGGGGTCACCCTGACAAGTGGGTCCCGCTTGGCAGTGAGAAAGAGAGAGAAAGGGAAGAGTCCAGGTGCAGTAGTGCTCGGGATAGCCGGGTGCGCGTAGCGTTTTGGTCAGTGTCTGCGGGTGCATTTTTCTGGGTGTCCGTAGCGTTTTAGGATGAGTTTTCTTTTAAAAGTGTTTTTGCATAATTATGTAAAAGCTTCAAAAATTCATACAAGGCTCATTTTAAGTCCAAATCCTGTGAAACAAATTTTGTTGTGTTAAGCATGTTTAGATATAACTGTGGAAAATGTTGAATGCATTTTTGGTGATATTTTTATGTGCAGATTTATTTAAATTTAGAAAGTGCTGTTAACTTGAAAAATGCATAACTAATTATGTATAAGTTAGAAAAATGTGATTCTAGTTTTGTTAGGTTGGTATGGATATGTAGTTTCAGAGAAAAATATAATATAAGGTTGTTCTGTGAATTATTTTGGCAGTAGCTTTTAAAATGGTTAAATGTTGTTTTCTTGTGAATTTTTTAGTAATTAAAATATGAGGAATTTGAACCTGATAATTTTTTATGACTGCTCTAGTGCTAAGAAGTTCAGAAGAAAATTATGAAATTTGTTGTTTGACACTTTTTAATATGATGTATAGTTCAAAGCACCTTTTCATGATAGAATTTATCTTTTTCATAGGGGATGAAGTTTAAGTCCAAATGGGTTGAAATTTGGACAAAGAGCTAGATTAAGTGTGGTTAACTTCCAGTAAATTCTGTAGATTTTTCTGAAGCTGTCTAGAATAGGTTACTGTTTTAAGCATGTTTAAATAGATTAATTTCAGCAAGTAATTAGAGGGTAATAAACCCATTAAGTAAACTTTGATGTGGTGACAACATAGCTTAACAAGTTAACTATGATAGGTTAACTAGTTGGAGTAGATGTTGAGGTCTCTTGTAAGCATTAGGATGATGTTGACTACCTTGTTGAAGAGAATGCAGTAGATGACATGTGTTTATCTCCTGATTGTTGTTACTCATGTGCATCACGTATGCATTCTATGTGCATTCATCCTATCCATACACATTATGCATCATACAAGATCAGTGGAAGAGATCCCGACCCAGCCGGCACCGGAAGAGCCCAGTCCGAAGGAGAACCTGACAGAAGAAGTCGGAGGGACAGAGGTCGACGAGCTACCAGAGTGCCGGGACCACCGTCCATCGGACTTTGAGAAAGGCAAGCCCCGGAGCATTCTAACTCCTACGGTTTGCAAATGTTTTATAATTAACCTGATGATGAATGATGCATTAGGTTATAGGAATTGATTGTTACCGTTGATGCATTATTACTTATCCTTGTCCACCTGCAATATATCTTGATATCCCTGTTTAGGTCTAGGCTCGTTATATGCTTAGACCTGCTTAGATCGGTAAAAGTCGGGTGATTTCTTGTCTCCCGCATATAGGTGGGTACTGATCATGTTTAGCCTGTGCTATCATGAATATAACCATGTGATAATTAATTTGAGACAGAGGCGGGATGTAAGAGCAGCAGGACATGGGTTCTGTGTGCTAGTAGGCTCCCGTCTGTGTCGCATAGGACCCGTTCGGGAATGACCCATCAGTCAAATTGAACGCGTCGATCACTTAATGGAGTAGGTCGGTTTTGACGCAAAACGTGTCGTCTCACGTTAGGCACATAGCAAGCTGAACGAGGCTGGCTTCAATCGGGTGCCCGGAGCGTTCTGGTTCTAGAAACATGCCAGTCGGTTTGACCTGAAAACCAACAAGGGATAAAAGTGTGAGAATACCTTGCAACGTGCTGGGTGTGACCAGACAGTTCCATATGTACGGCTTTGAAAGCCAATCACGATGGCACATAGCTATGAAAGCTGTTTGTCAAAACATATTTATAAATGTCATTCGGCAAGTGTAAAGATAAATCATGAACAGGTTGAATTCCGAACGCATATGTAGCAATAAGATATGAAGGGCAACTTGTAAATATAAATCCATCCAGATAACATATGCATAGGCCAATCTAACTGATCTGCCGCACGTCCAGCCTCCATGAACCCGTCGGGTATAGACTCAAGCAAAGCTAATCCACCGCATGATACCACTTGCTATAAATCTACACCACTCCTTATAATTAGATTAATCCACCGCATGATACGATCTAATTATAAGAAGCTAAAAGCATATGTAGATCTGAACAGATCTATATGTACTCGTTACTCATGTAAGCTTAACCAGAATCGGCAAGACAACCGAACTGGGGTCCATGAAGAAGAAGCATACAAGCAAAGCATGACTAAATTAATCTAAAGCCTGCGCCTGCCGCACGACACCCGGTTCTATCAAAGCCTAAACATGATCAGCATGCATGAACCCGCAACATGTAACAATCTAGATTGAAAGTCAATTCGGCCATTAGGATCTTATGATTAGCAAGGCATAAGTGAACTTATGCAACAATGCCGAAAGAGAATCAATCTAGATTGGGCAAAAAGTGTTGTACGGATTAAATAAATAAAACGTATGACACGTGATAACTTAATGAATCTATTAGATCTGCCAAATCTAATAGAGCCGATAACTATTTTTACTCATGACTCAATCTACCGCACGATACAAGGCATAAGCAAAAACTTCCCGTCATAAGCTTAAATCCGCCGCACGATACTAAGCTTAACATACGAGACTACTTGCACCATATCTAAATCCGCCGCGCGATACTAGACATGATAGCAAGGTTGCCGATACTTACGGAGGTCGACGGATCGATGATTCCTCTCGAAGAACTCGACGACACGACTAAGGACTCGAATAGGTGGCGCTGAGGCCGGTTTGTATTGATGTGGTTGTGAACAGTTTTACAATGGTCGAGGGTTTATATTTATACCCTAGACGAAACATGAGTCCTAGACGAACATGACTTCACAAAGAAATACGGAAAGATATAAATTCTAATATCATTTGGTGCCTTCCATCACCATACGTCTTCTTGTGCAAGCCAGCTTCAGCCGCCATATGCATTACCCAAATGGAATCCTAGCTTCGTGGAATAGCCGACCGCACAGACAAACACCGGAACCCCAAGAGTCAACCAGTCGTTGATTGCTTTGCCGAATTCTTCTCTTTCTGCAGGCTGGGCCCATCTGCCATATCTTTACTTGTGCGAAAATCTGGTGTCAACACATGCCCCCTAATTTTGGGATAAATGTTTTATTCCAAAATTCTTTTCTTCTTTTCGCACAACTGTAGAGCCTCTGGAAGCATCCGCCTTCACACGCCATAATCATCACACTTGCCGATTCGTCTCCCGATGCAGTTGGGATCCTTTAAAACTCCTCTTTCACTTCATCTCGGCTTGTGCCTTCCGAACTCCTCTGCTCCAGCTTCACAACCAGAAAGCCCTCTTCTTTCTTGCCACCCGACTCGATCAGAAGATGTCTTTCCAAGCGAGCCACCATAGCCTTGAGCTTGGCGCTTCTAGCACTTCCAAGAGAAGGTTGCTTCTTCTTCTCCCTCGTTCCAAATGAAGCAGTTAGCCTCATCCTGTTACTTCCTTTCTGGAGGACTAGTGATGACTTCACCAAGGATCTGACCCATAAAGTAGTAGACCTCCAGCTCGACCTAGAAGGGAAAGGTCGGGAAATCGCCCGAATCTCCCAAGAACATGACGTCGCTCGGAAAAGGGTCGCTGGTAAGCATCTTTTCTCCCCTCTTTCCTTCTGCCTTTTGCCTTCACTCATCCCCCTTTTTTTTAGATCTGTCAGCCAAACTCCACGCCCTTGAAGCCGCCATCACCAAGCTCTCCATCACAGCTGATGTGACGGGCACAACCCCCCTGAAGCGAGTGAAGGAGGTTGACCGGACCCTTCACGTCATTTCAAGAGCCGGCATGGGATTTGGCGCGGCACTTGCCTTCTCCGCCGTGAAGGTTCATTCCGGCGCCGATTACAGTAGATTTGATGTTTGTGAGCGAGAGTTAGATGAAAAGGTAGAACATTCTGTAGAAGATATGAAGGGAGCTGGATCAGATCTGGCTGATGCCTTCGATCGTTTCTTTTCGATCAAGCACAGAATGGAATGGACAAACTAACTTATTGTAAATTTGCTCCTCTTATGAACAAGAAACTCCCCTGTTTGTCTTTCCAAAATTTAACCTGTGATTTGATCCATCGAGATCACCGCGTACGTTGTTCTTCCCACACATTAATCATTGACTCTCATTCTTTGCTTTAGCGGCGATGCAAGCCACATCGGCTATTATTGATAAACGTGTCAGAAAACTATGCTTTGTAGACAACTTATCTCAACTGGCCATCTAGGTTTTGAAGTTCTGTCCTCTCTTCAAGCTCCCAATGACATTAGAATAGCATCTTCCGAAGAATTCCTCTGTTTTAGTTCCAGCGTCAATTGGTGACATGAGCCAGTCAAGATTAAAAATATTCAGCCGAATTCCATTAGCCCCTTCGACTCTTGAAGGCACGATTTCTTTTAATTACCCAAAAGGTTTGGCCTGGCCCAATAATGGCCCACAAGCTGCGCGAACCCTACTTCCAACGTTCAGTCTCTCAATGTGCGAGCTATGACTTTATAAAGATGATTGCACATAAGTTGGGACTCCAATCGAACAGCTCATCTCACCAAAAATCCTTATCCTTCAGCTCCCACTCTAAGAACGATGGCAGGAGGTATCAACCACGGCAAAAACCCGGTCGAAGGCGAAGCAGGAGGAAGTCGGGCACGAACTCATTGGTGCCATAGGTAAGAAACCCATCCTGCCCCCTTGCGATAGCCTATCCCTTGATTCTTCGTTCATCTTCTTTTCAGGGCGAAATCCTCCTCCAGCCACACTCGGGCTCCTTCTCTAGAAACGGTAGATCTAAAAGTTTTCTTCTTTCCAATTATCAGATCCCCAAAAATAATGATTTATTTCAGCAGATCCATCTAGATGCCCCCTGGTTCTGCGAGGAAAAGGATAAAGCCCAAAAGGAACTGGAAGATGCGCGCAAGAAGCATAGCATTGAGGAGGCTGAGTGGGCAGAGCAACGGAAGCAACTCTGCAACATCATCACAGGTTAACAGAACCTCGGCTCTTCCCTTTTTCCTTGATTTGAACCTGCTCTTCACCTATCATATTCCTATTTCAGCCTTGTCTGCAGAGAATGACCGCCTGAAAGCAGCAGCAGACAGAGTTGCTCTCAATGTGAATGCCCGTGGGGATTCTGCCGAAGCCCATCTTGATGCTGTGAACGGCCGTATAGATCAGGCCATCATCCAAGGTGTAGGCGCTGGGGTTGCTTTTGGTTTAGCAGCAATGAGTTCCTGGACCAAAGAAGACTACTCCTTCTTACCAGTTGGATTTGCATGCGACACAGATGACGTTGATGATCTTGAAGTTTATGATGGCCACGCTGATGCTATCGCTGCAGTCACCAACCCACAATCTATTGTAAACACGCTATTTTTGAAGTAGTTCTGTATTAGGACAAATCTGTGAATGAAGCCTGCTATTCGCAGAACTTGTCCTTCCTTGAATAATGTCCATTCACATGGTCTTCGCTTTCTCAACGACTCTCTCAGTTGCAATTTCTCAGAAAATCATCTGCCGAATGTATGATGTCACCTTAGCCGATTAAATCTCACCTTTGATATGTCATGTCACTCGGCATTGCATTTACTGCACTTCACCTTTCTCTTTCCCCGATAAACCTGCCATCTTGTAAAAATGCTAGATTCACCAGGGTTATGAACATTTGGAATTAAAGGCGGCAAAAACATCAACTATAACTCAAATCTTTGGAGTATTATTCTACTAAAGGCGATGCCTTCACATCGGCTGTATAAAATATCCTTCAAGTTACATAGCCCTACGCGTTTGGCTTTAACAATTAGTGCCGAAGCTTCAACTAACAGATAGCTCAAATGAACTAAAAGTTTCGTTACAGCCGAATCCCCTTTCTTGGGTTTACATCTTTTCAGCTAAAGCAAAACTGCTAATGATCTTTTCTTACAAGGCTCAGAAAATAAGGGCCGATCCTATTATAAGGTTTATCCGCCGTCACGTACAACTCGAAATAATTACCAAGTTGTAGAAGTGCTTTCATTGTACGTTACCTTGTATAAATCTCTCTTGATTTTCTTTCAACTCTAGCAATGGAGAAACAGAATTGTTTCAAACATAATCTTGAGACCCAAACTTAAACATATTGATCCAACTTTGGCTTCATTATTAATACTTTATTCCTTGTCAGCCGATATGAGATTCTGGCCTCAGCGTTCCTCCATCACTATGAGCTGGAATTTAAAAATTACTCTAAGAGCCGATTATTTGAATCGGTTGTTGGTCCTCGTCGAGAACATTAATAGGACCTGTTTCCCAAGCTCTTCCAGAGAAACACTCGAAACCATCATACTCCCAATAGATGGATTCTGCGTTAGCAACACTTACTGAGTCATCGGCATGGACAATCTCAACTTCATCCCCAATCCACTGGATAAGGAACCGATGCATAGTTGATGGCACACAGCAATTGGCATGTATCCAGTCTCTTCCTAACAGCAAACTGTATGCCCCCTTGCCATCAATGATGAAGAAGGTGGTGATCAAGGTTTTAGATCCAATCATCAACTCGACATGGACTGCACCTCATGTGTCAGAAGAATTGCCAGCAAAATCTCTCAAGACCATATCGGTTTTCAACAGATCTTCACTTGTCAACCCGAGTTTCCTAAAAGTAGTATACGACATGATATTGATAGCAGCTCCTCCATCGATGAACATCATGGTTAATGGCTTGCCATTGACATATCCTCTCATATATAATGGTTTCAAGTGTCGGTGGTTAATTGGCTTGTAAAAAACTGCTTTCTCAGCCAAAACGAGATGAGCCAATAATTCCTGAAATTCACTATCATCAAAATCTGAATATGTCTCTTCTTGGGCTTCTTGGTCTTCAGGAGCTGCAAACTTTGATGGGAGAAAGAACGCCATGCACGTATCAGCCGAACAATCACTTCTATTCAGCTTTTCCTTTGGACGCCAAACTCGTTTCGTCCTGACGCCTGGTTGTTCTAGCTCTCTATTTCTCAGGCGCTGCACTCTCCTTTTCTGGCTTCTTCTTAATCCTGGTGGACACCATTGTCCCCTCTGCCAGATGTACTCGCGATATTCCTCCTCTTCGGCATGAGCCCAGCTTCGATCAGCAAATCTCTCCTACCGATCTTCAGAATCATTTATTTTTAAGCGCCGATTGCCCTCAGGGATCTTTGCCCCAAGCCTTTCATGGACAGAACGGTGGTTGACTCGAGATTGCCTGTATTCGGAGTACTGATCACTGCATTCAGGGCAGTTGTTCTTGACAGGCAACTTCAAGCCTTCATTCCAGCAATACTGAAAGAACGAGCATTCCCAATGAGATTGTTCCTGTTCTTCCATATCTTCTCGTTCTTTTCGGTACATCTCTTCCTCGTACCTCTTCTGCCTCTCTAGGAACCTTTGCTCTTCATAAAAATTTCTGCTTTTGATATCGTTCCTATTCCCGACTGAAAGGTCCTAGTTTGGTTTTGGTAATTGAGTGACAACTTAGGTGGACTAATATGTGTTTGAAGTGAATTACACAGGTGATTAGTCCATAGGTGATCATGTGTGAGCAACATATGCCATAGAGGTGAAATGGCTTGGAAGATGTTGCAAGGCTCACACATGTGAAGAAGGAGCTTAATGCACATGAAACATGACATGGAGTCATGTGGCTAAGATGGTGAAGATCAAGGCAAGACTTGGCTTGATGGACCGGTTGCGAAGGTGAAGGGCAAGTTGAGGCTTTGAAGCCGTTGGTACCGAGTGTCGGGAGGCTTAAGCAAGACTTGGCGCCGAAGGACCGAAGCGATGGTGAAGAGCAAGTGATGTCAAGATCGATGGACCATGGAGGCCATGTGATGATATGAAGTGGATCATATCATTTGAAGATAGGTTGGTGCATGTGTTGCATCAACACCGAAGGAGATGGAATGGAATGCGCAAGGCAAAGGTATATTTGTAGGGCATTTCATTTCACCGGTCATAGGTGTGTAGAGAAGATTATGACCGGGTTTAGGATAGATGGTCGTACTATTAAGAGGAGCAAACTTGTTTGCATATCAGTCATCTAGTGCCACTTGAGCGATCTAACTTTGCGATGTTACTAAGATCGAGTGGCGTGGTGAGAGCAAGTGAAAATCCTTTGAAAATTGTTTGTGAAAATGCTAACACACATGCACATGTTGATGTACACTTGGTGGTGTTGGCACATTTGCAAAGGAGAAGTTGTTGGAGTTGATTTGGATCAACACAGGGAAGAAAATGAAGTTTTCTGTGTATGGTCGGTGGTACCGACCAGGATGGTCGGTGGTACCGCCCATAGGTGCTGCGTGCAGCCTTCTCTGTGTTGGGGCGTTTTTGGCCTGGCGGTGGTACCGCTATAAGCTCGGTACTACCGCCGGCGGTGGTACCGACCGGATGGTCGGTGGTACCGTGGCCATGAGGCGTTTTGCAGAGCTCTCTGTGTGTTTTTGAAAAGGCCTACCGGTAGTACCGCCATAACCTCGGTAGTACCGCGCCCGGTACTACCGACCCTAGGCCGGTGGTTGGCAAGTTTGCAGAGCTCTCTGAGTTGAGTGGAAGATGACCTGGCGGTGGTACCGCCATAGGGCCGGTACCACCGGGCTCGGAAGTACCGACCAGGGGGTCGGTAGTTCAAAGGTCTGGAGGAAGTTTTTGAATGCGTTCTGTGTAGATCCAAAAGTAGGCTGTCGGTGGTACCGCCATAGGGCCGGTACTACCGACCTCGGAGGTACCGACTAGAGAGTCGGTGCTTCGCCTAAATCAGCGAGTCGTGTGTTAACGGCTAGTTTGACTCTGTCGGTACTACCGCCCAAGGGGGGTCGGTACTACCGACCGGAGCGCAGAACGCCCAGTGAAGGGGCATAACGGCTAGTTGGCCCTTGGGGCTATATATAGTCGTTGAGGCTGGATTTGGGCCTGTTGCTGGAGCACTCCAAAGCCTTGGTGGCTTGTGTGGATGTGCTTGGGAGCCCTCTAACTCGCTTGCGCTTGCTAGTGTGCGAATCTATTGCGAGTGAGCGATTCTAGTGCGTTGCTTTGAGAGATTGCATCGAGTGGCACTAGGTGTTCGAGTTGCAAGCCGGTGGTGCTTATTACTCTTGGAGGTTGCCACCTCCTAGACGGCTTGGTGATCGAGTCTCCGTCGTGAAGCCCGCGTGAAGATTGTGCGTGGCTCCGGAGAAGGATTGTGAGGGGCATTGTGCTCGCCCCGCGGGGATCGCGAAGAGCAACTCTAGTGGATTGCGCGTGTCATTGAGTTACCCTCACTTGTGGGTGAGTTCTTGTGGCGCTCGAGTGTCGAGCTAGGTGTGGTGCCTATTAGCCGCCGAACTACCAAAGTGTGTGGTCGACACAACGGGGACTAGCTTGGTGGCAACCAAGTGAACCTCGGGAGAAAAATCACCGTGTCAACTTCGTGTTCATCTTCTCGGTGGTTTGCAAACTCCTTTCACTAGCTTGTATTTACTTGTTCATATACATGTGCTAGTATAGTTGCTCTTGTAATTAGTTAGCTTGTGTAGCATGCTAGTTACCTTCCTTGCTTGTGTAGCATAGAGTTGATCCCATGAGTGACTAGTTGACTTGTAGTCTTGCTAGTCACATTGCTTAGTTTGTGTAGCTAAGTTGAGCTCTCTAACTTGGCTTGTGTAGCCTTGTTATTGAGCATTGCTAGTGAGCTTAGGCTTTGTGCTTTTGCTTAGTGGCATGTGTAGGAGCTCCCCGGTTGATTGAGTACTAGTTGCTTAGGTTTGTGTAACCTTGCAAACTAGAATTGTTTAGGTGAGCTCTAGCTAGCCTGACACCTTATTTGCATTGTTTAGGATCTTTTATAAGGTGTCATAGAGTATAAGTAGAGGGGTGTAGTCTTGGCTAGACCGATAGTTTTAATTCCGCATTTGTTTCGGTTAGCCGGTGCGATTAATTTTAGAAAGGACTATTCACCCCCCCTCTAGTCCGCCATCTCGACCCTTCACCGACGCCATTTATTCAACAGAATACGCGTCGTGACTCAGGGTCTGGAAGTGTTCCCTGTTTCGATTCGGCTGTCCGGAAACTGAACCCTCTGCTGAAGCTCCCTGTTCGTAATCTGCCGATCGGGATCGATAGTGCCAGCTTCCCTTGCTCTATCAGAGGTCAAAACTTTCATCTTACCCTTACCCTTGGGATCGGCTGCATTGATCATGTTAACAGAGAAAGACACAGTATTATGGCCAAAAGGACTACCATCTATCTTCATCTTTCCATCAAACCTCAGGTGTCCGTCCTGAATAGCCTTTTGAATCTGCACTCTGAACACTCCGCAATCATTTATGGAGTGGGATCTGGTGTTGTGGAAGCCACAATATTTCTTGTCTTTGACACCCTCAGGGAGCAGCATAGGATGACCCTCCGGCAACTTGATGCGTCCTTCCTTCAGCAGATATTCAAATAACTTACCCGATTTGGAAACATCAAAATCATAAGTACCTTTTTGCTGCCTCAGCCATCGCTGACTGACTTGAGTTGGATCTTTGGCCCAGGTTATCTCAGCGGCAGCCACCTCGTCTTCATCATTATAATCATCAGCATCTTCCAAGAAAGCTTGATACATTTCGGCAGCTACGTCACCCATCTGGAATTGGTTGGCTCTTTTGAATCCCTGAGCTTGATTGCTCATCATAGCCAACCTTTGTGATAACTGCCCGAGATCCTCAAAGTCCATGCCGAACAATTTTTCCTTGATGCTTGGCAGCATGCCAGCTATGGCTATTCTTGACAACTGATCATCTAGCAAGTTCAGGGAATAGCAGAGATTCTTGGTTTCCCTGAACCAGCGTAGATATTCTTGTGGTGTCTCACTAGGTTTCATCCTTAAGCTTATGAGGTCGACCAACTTCTTCTCACTGGTTCCCGTGAAGAAATATGAATGGAACTTTTGCTCCAGCTCTGCCCATGTATTGATGGAATTCGCTGGCAGAGAAGCAAACCAAGAGAAAGCTGGTCCTGTCAATGACAACAAAAAGTAGCGAATCCTCCAAGCTTCATCTGCCGATGCTTCACCAAGCTGCATCAGGTAACGGCTGATATGCTCCCTGGTACTGGTATCATCTTGACCCGAGAACTTCGAAAGATCGGTAGGAGGCTTGACTCTCGGAGGGAGAGCTACCCGATTGTACCATTCTGGATAAGGAGATTGGTACGTGTATGTCTGACTCTTTGGCTTTAGGCCGAATTGTTTCTGCATCATATCAGCCATCTTCTGCATGATGAGGTCGACATTGGAATCAGGAGTAGTTTGTGCTTGCCCCCCAGTGTGTAATCCCGCTGAACCCCTGTATCTGGGATTCGGAAAAGCATCAATTGAGTTGTAGTCCACAAACTCCCGATACTCATCTCCAAACATATTCTTTTGAATCCTGTTCGCCACAGGAGACACTCTTGAAGCAGACTGCGGGACTTCCTCTGTTGTGCCGAAAGTGAGCTGGCCATATGTCTGAGCAGGTTGCTGCGTTTCTGGAAGGACCGTCGCTCCTGCACTTGGGCCAGCTCCTCTGCCCTCGGCAACCTTTCGCTGTTGAGGTACTTGAAACAATAATGGCCCCCGCACTGGACCAGCAGCTTCTTCAAAATACTTATCCGCATTGGGGCCGAACGTATCGACCATGATAGCACGAAACATGTTCAAGAACGCCGACTGATGATTGGTCATGGCCCCCGATACGGTCTTGTACATTATTTCGGCCATCTTCCAAAGAGCTTCCTCTTCACTATGGTCATCAGGTTGGTGGTGAGGAACAACTTTTGGGAACGTCTGTTTCTGATAGACCTTGCCGCTTTTATTCTTAGAGAAAGACTCCAAGCACTTGCGCTGGAACTCATCACAAGCTCGCTGCACCAGATCTTTTGATTCTTGCGGTAAGTCGTCTATGGTCACCTCGACGACTAGATCTTCGGAAATCTCAGGCATCTTGAACTAAAGTATGTCCCACTGGGCGTGCCAAAAGGTGTGTTGACGCAAAATGTGTCATCTCACGTCAGACACACATCAAGCCGAACGAGGCTGGCTTCAATCGGGTGCCCGGAGTGTTCTGGTTCCAGAAACATGCCAGTCGGTTTGACCTGAAAACCAACAAGGGATAAAAGTGTGAGGATACCTTGGAACGTGCCGGGTGTGACCATACAGTTCCATATGTACGGCTTTGAAAGCCAATCACGACGGCACACAACTATGAAAGCTGTTTGTCGAAACATATTTATAAATGTCATTCGGCAAGTGTAAAGATAAATCATGAACATGTTGAATGCCGAACGCATATGTAGCAATAAGATATGAAGGGCAACTTGTAAATATAAATCCATCCAGATAACATATGCATAGGCCAATCTAACTGATCTGCCGCACGTCCAGCCTCCATGAACCCATCGGGTATAGACTCAAGCAAAGCTAATCCACCGCATGATACCACTTGCTATAAATCTACACCACTCCTTATAATTAGATTAATCCACCGCATGATACGATCTAATTATAAGAAGCTAAAAGCATATGTATATCTGAAAAGATCTATATGTACTCGTTACTCATGTAAGCTTAACCAGAATCGGCAAGACAGCCGAACCGGGGTCCATGAAGAAGAAGCATACAAGCAAAGCATGACTAAACTAATCTAAAGCCTGCGCCTGCCGCACGACACCCGGTTCTATCAAAGTCTAAACATGATCAGCATGCATGAACCCACAACATGTAACAATCTAGATTGAAAGTCAATTCGGCCATTGTGATCTTATGATTAGCAAGGCATAAGTGAACTTATGCAACAAGGCCGAAAGAGAATCAATCTAGATTGGGCAAAAAGTGTTGTACGGATTAAATAAATAAAACGTACGACACGTGATAACTTAATGAATCTATTAGATCTGCCAAATCTAACAGAGCCGATAACTATTTTTACTCATGACTGAATCCGCCGCACGATACAAGGCATAAGCAAAAACTTCCCGTCATAAGCTTAAATCCGCCGCACGATACTAAGCTTAACGTACGAGACTACTTGCACCATACCTAAATCCACCGCACGATACTAGACATGATAGCAAGGTTGTCGGTACTTACGGAGGTCGACGGATCGATGATTCCTCTCGAAGAACTCGATGACACGACTAAGGACTCGAATAGGTGGGGCTGAGGCCGGTTTGTATTGATGTGGTTGTGAACAGTTTTACAATGGTCGAGAGTTTATATTTATACCCTGGATGAAACATGAGTCCTAGACGAACACGACTTCACAAAGAAATACGGAAAGATATAAATTCTAATATCATTTGGTGCCTTCCATCACCATACGTCTTCTTGTGCAAGCCAGCTTCAGCCGCCATATGCATTACCCAAATGGAATCGTGGCTTCGTGGAATAGCCGACCGCACAGACAAACACCGGAACCCCAAGAGTCAACCAGTCGTTGATTGCTTTGCTGAATCCTTCTCTTTCTGCAGGCTGGGCCCATCTGCCATATCTTTACTTGTGCGAAAATCTGGTGTCAACAGTCAGAGTACCTCCCGTGAAGCCGAGTAAGGTTATTCGAGCCGGTGATGGAGATGTTGACGCCTAACACCCAGGGCCTCAGCTGTACCGTGGGCAACTATTCTGATCAACCTGGCATGGTCCGAGGGCAGGCAGGGCCTGATCGACCTGGCATGACCGTGGGCAGTTATAGATTGAGCGACCTGGCACTGAGATAACCCCCGGTGTAGAAGGGCCCATGGCCGTCCCTCGCGTTGTGTTCTCGAATCTCCTGACTGGTAGCTTACGACTGCCGTAGCTGCAATGTGCCGGGCGAGTGTGAGACATTTTATCCCCAGCTGGTAGGAATCGATTATAATCGCCATCGCTCCTGGACAGTGAGCAGTTGACTGTAGAATGTTTTCCTAAACAGTAAACGGTAAACGGTCGGTCACTCTTTGTTTAGCGTTTAGGCCGTTTAAACGGTGTTTAAACGGAGTTAAACGGTCTAAACGGTTTTGTATGGTAACACTAAAATATACATATTTATGTATGTAAAAATTAAATTTGATAGAAACTGCACATATTTGCACATGTAAAAAATAAATATTATACCAAATAATATTTTTGGAACAAATCTAAATCCCACAACATTTCATATACTCACAATGTTAATTAGTTTTGTGTTTATTATGGTAGTCGTAGTCCTCTAATTAACCAAATTATGGATTAAATGGTTGTTTAGATCATTTAATCATGTCTAACCTGATTTTCTGTAGACCATTTAGACGGGTTTAAACGGTTTAAACGGGTTTAAACGGTCCAACCGTTTAATTCACCATTTAGGGCCTAAACAAAACAGATGACCTCTGTTTACCGTTTAAACGGTGTTTAAACGGATTAAACGGCCGTTTAGGCGAACAGAGACTGTAGATCATCACCCGTAGAACTTATCGAACTAAGATGGTTATGGAATCTGAAAGGCTATTGATGAAATAGTCACTCTTGATTGATTAAATTAGCCAAGTGCTTGTTTAGTGCAGGTGCAAACCTAGTAAGGTAGAGCTAATGACTAAAAGCAACTGCCAACACCTGAAACTGAGTTTTATTACTAAAGCTTTCATGCAAAGTAGTATGTGTAGCCAACCCCACTTATATAGCCTACATGATCCTTGGTGTCTCATTATTTTTGGTTTATGACGGGTAAGTCTAGCTGAGTACCTTCTCGTACTGAGGGTTTTATTCCCTTGTTGTTGCAGATGGCCAGTGCTTTTATGGCTATTGTGAGAATTGCTTATACCCGGTGACGGGAGATGACTAGACCAAGGGCATGGTCGCCACTTATCTCATCTGTTGCTTTTGTGGACCTGATCAACTGATGGCACTGTATTATCAACAAATCCAAAACTTATGATTTAAAGACTATGTTGCTTCCGCTACTACTATCAAACTATGGTCCGTAATATTATTTCGTACTCTGATGTAATTTGAACTATGTGCAACTATGATGTAATCTGTGAGCATGTTCGCTGAACTAGTACGATCTTGGCTGGATGTCGTTGAATGATTTGAAATCCTTCGAGATTTCCGGACTACCGGGTTTGTACGAGCTTAAGTACTTGATGATCCTTGCATTAAGCGGAGGTTTTGGTGCTTAATCTGGTGCAAATTGGTCGGTTCTATTACAGCTGGCATCAGAGAAAGTTTCAGCGTTACTGTTCATGGGTGTATTTCAAAAACAGTATTTTTCAAAGGATAAAGCTGTATTTGCCAACTTGCCAACTTATAGTTATATTAGGATTTGGAAAATCCTAAGAATTAAAGTTAAGGTGTGCCAATGATCAAGTCCTTATGCCCAATAGGATTTTAGTTGGCTATCTAAGTACTAACTTTGGGGGTAATGCATCATGTTATATTTTTGGTTAAGTGCCGTCGTCCATACGGCAAGGAATTGTATGGGTGCTAGTCTCCGGAATAGTAATGTATGGATCAAATGCCTCTACGCCAAAGGTAATAAGGGAGTTGTGAGAGCATGACCAAACATACGTTGGTCTAGGGGAGAGCTAGATTGGTACTAGAGCCTATGCCCGTATTGAAGGACCGAGAATGGTACCCGAAAGCGACCAGAGGGGGGGTGAATGGGAGCTTCAAAATTTCCTATCGGAAACTCGATGCCACTGTCCCAAAATCAGCCCCAAAGACAAACCCTAGAGCTTGCTAGTGTCCACGACCCTAGATGTAGGGTGGATGCTTCCTAGAAGCACAGCGGGACACTACACAACTCTAGAAACCCAACGTAAAAGACGGAAATCGAATCCGACCAAGAACGAGCAAGCTGCGAACGAAAACGCGCTGAGACAGCACTGACCGGACTCTGCCTGCGTCCGATCACTAGGCACAGACTCGTCCAGTCAGTCAAAACTCAGTTTCGGACCTCTCTGAGTTGGACCGGACGCACTGTCCTCTAGCGTCCGGTCACACGAGACAGAACGAATGAACAGGAAGAGCGATGCGTCCGGTCGCTCTGAAGAACCAGCGTCCGGTCAAGTGACTGAGAGCGCTCGAGTCAAACCTTCAACGACCGGACTCTGACCAAGCGTCCGGTCGCTGCGAGTCGAGCGTCCGGTCACCCTGATTTCCTGTTGTTCGTCCGCCGATTCGACTCTATCTCACCCAAAACGAATCCTCTAGGGATCAAACTTGGTGAGAGGAGTCACAAGGAGTATAGTGAGCTATCCCTAAGAGATCATGGCTCGAACCTATCTCCAAATCGGTGAAACGAAGAAATTCGAGGGAAGGTAGAAAACTTGACCAGAAACGAAAAATCGATCGATCTCCTAGACCGTGAGGTTAGAGGTTAATTCCTTCGGTGGAAAGAAGTGCCTCACGACCTAGGACAACTTGGTTCAAACGGATTTGCAAAAGATGAACCGAGCAAAGAGATCAAACGACGGGAAAAACGTGGAGAAAAAGGATTCCGCGAAGAACACGAACAAAACGCGAATCACAACGATGATCTTGCAGCCGAAGCGCAAACACACGCTACGACAAAGAGGTTACGGCCTCCTTTCCTCAAAATCAAAGTACACAGAGGTGAGTCTCTCTGCGGATCACAGCTAGCTACAGCAGGGGTTGGGAGAGCAGGAAACCCTAGGAAGCAAGAGCAAATGACTAACTGCGATAGAGGGAGGAGGGTGTCTCCCCGACTACTTAACCTATTCTAGCCAAAGTACAATTCCTACTCTACCCCTCTCTAATCTAATTACAGAGCGAACCAGCTAAACCCTAAGGTTATTCTGGACCAACTCGGTGGTAGGTGTATCCGACGGCCACGCCCGCACAACTCGTCCGCGTTGCCTCCACGCAACCTTCCGATTGCCGCCATGTGCCGCCCTCACTCTGCACCCCCGGTTTTGTGGCCCAAACCGGGAAACCAGCCTTTTCTAGCCATCCCCCGGTTTTGAGGCCCAAACCAGGAAACCAGCCCACCAGCCTGAGTTTTGAGGCCCAAACTCAGCAAACCCGTAGCGCCCAGGTTTTGAGGCCCAAACCTGGAAACCGTCCTCAGCCCGAGTTTTTTGGCCAAACTCGGAAACCGTCCACGCCCAGGTTTTGTGGCTCAACCTGGAAACCGAGCACCCGAGTTTTGAGGCCCAAACTCGGAAACCGTCCACCCGGTGGTTTTTCCCTGGCTCAACCACCAAACCGGAGCCGTAGAGGGGATGCACCGCCCGTGCACCTCGTCCACCGACATGTGTCCCCAGGTCCTCGACCCGAGCAACACCGTGCCCCGCAAGTCTTCGCTCGTCGCTGTCCCAGGCTGCCAGCCACCACAGCTGATCCTCAGGCACTCCAGTCCCTCAGTCCAAGCTTCACGTCCGCCCTTGACCGCTCGGTACATCGGCATGGCACGTCCGCCGCACGGCACGCCCATCCTTCACCGCACCAGGTCCATCAGCATGACACGTCTCAACTTGACCTTCACCTTGCCCTCGATCACTGTCTCCGTGCTCGACACCTGCACAACACAAGCCAAAGAACATGCGATCAAACCCGTTGACAATCACTCATCACTCAGAGACCCGGCATACACCCATGTATCCGCAATCTCCCCCTTGATGAGTGCATTGTCAACTAATCACACAAATCATAATGAAAAGAAGAAGGAGGAAGAAGGAGAAGAGAACCCAACCAAATGACCCAAAAGCATAGCAAAGCCGAAGAAGGTCAAGTGGAAGAAGCGAAACAACTTGGTCCCCAAAGACATGGGCAACGGCTCGACGCAACCAAGCAAAGCAAAGCTAGCCCTGAAGAAGAGGTAGAACAGGCTCAACACCACTAGCAAATACCAATTGAAGTCAGAGGAAAATCGAAGCAAAATGCTAGTCCCTCAAGATAGAGGCACAGAGGCTCGACACAACTAGCAAAGAAAACTCCGAACGGATTGAAAATCAACCAAAAGGACTCTGAACCAATCGAAAAGACTCTGAACCAATTGAGAAAGACGACCCTGAGAATGTTTGCTAGTCCCTCAAGACAGAGGCAATGGCTCAACACACCTAGCAAACTCCCCCTCGATAAGTGCAAGCAACCAGGGACTCCCCCTTAGTCGAACATCCAGGGAAGCAAAAGAATTGCAAGAAAATTTCTCCCCCTTAGTCAACCGAATGGAGCACATGATTTGACATTTCTCCCCCTTAGTTGAAAATGCACTTATCAAGCAACAGAAACCAGGCAAAAGTCTCCCTCTCAACGAAATCTCCCCTTCCAGAAATGCATATGAAGTCAGAAATGCAAGTCAGGAGCTTCGTGCATATAATCAAAAGAGTGCAAAGATGCTCTAATCAGTATAGCTCCAAAGTCTCAACTAAGCACTCAAATAGCGAAGGATCAAACTGATCACACATACGAAATATGAAGCATATGAGCAAGTGAGCAGTTTTTAGCCAAAAAGATAGTCACCATCAAAATAGCAGTTCAAATGTATAAGCAGGAATCCAAACAAGTGCTAAGCATGTATACAAGGTGAACTACCCCTAGCAAAGTTCAATCATCATGCATAGGAATGAAGCATACACTTGTGATTTCAGATTTAATATCGGAGTTGCAGCGGTGAAATTACACAAGTTCAAATTCAGCATGTGATTGCGAGAGGTTGAAAGCTTGTCATTGCCTAACTTTTCAACCGAGCGAAGCCTATGCCGACGCAATCAGAAGCTTAAAGCTACGGTTTCGGTCATACACTACACGGCTCAAGTTTAACTCAAAGTGCAATGAGAAACAGTCTCGATACCGTGAGGTGTTGACAAGCAATCCCATCTCGATCTTTTCAATTCACTAAGACTTGGTTCAAATTTTATACATGATATGAACAGACCAAGCAAGTGAATGACTCAGAACTAGAGACATAGCAACCTAGCATATATGAAAAGCAGGAATGGACTCAACACACCCTACACATGCTAGTTGCATATCTCAAAGGTGAACATTTTCAGATTTTATATACATTAAGCAAAATTCACCATTCCAAAATAGCTCAGCTCATAACATGTACTAGTGATCAGAAGGAGCATAAGCTACTAGTATCAATATAAGCATCGGAGCATACTAAACAGAGCATAGTTACATTCTAGTGATTATAAACATGAAGCTTAGAATGTAAATGCGTATGCTAAACTGCAAAAGAAAAGAAAGACAAACGAAAAAAGGGTCAGTCTAATATACAAGATCCAAAATGTTTCCCCCATCTAAAAGGGGGAACACACACCAAGCTCACCCCTCAACCTATTAAAGGTTGATTCGTCTAAAGGCTTGGTGAAAATATCAGCCAGTTGATGATGAGTATCGACATGGCGAAGGTCGATATCACCCTTCTCCTGGTGGTCTCGCAAAAAATGAAAGTGCACATCAATGTGTTTGGTCTTCGAGTGAAGCACGGGGTTCTTAGCAACGCTAATAACACTCGTGCTGTCACAAAGCAAAGGCACTCGAGAAAAGCCCAGACCAAAATCACGCAAAGTGGCCATCATCCAAAGCAACTGGGAACAGCAGCTAGCCGCAGCAACATATTTAGCCTCCGTGGTAGACTGAGCGACACTAGACTGCTTGCGAGAAGACCATGATACAAGAGAAGATCCAATAAACTGGCAAGTCTCAGAAGTGGACTTGCGCTCAATGCGACAACCAGCAAAATCGGCATCCGAATAACCGCAAAGCGAGAGGGTGGAGGAAGCAGAATACCATATCCCGAACTCAGGTGTGAAACGAAGGTACCTGAAGATGCGCTTCACCGCCTGACGGTGAGAAGTGCGCGGCGACGCCTGAAAGCGCGCGCACAGACACACCGCGAACTGAATATCCGGGCGTGTCGCCGTCAGGTAGAGTAGCGATCCAATAATGCTGCGGTACTCCTTCTGGTCCACTGCTTCTCCATCCTTGTCCGCATCTAGGGCAGTCGTCGTCGACATGGGTGTTGGAAGAGGCTTGGCCTCACCCATATCGAACCGCTTCAGCAAGTCCTTGGTGTACTTGCCCTGGTGCACAAACATCCCCTCTCGGGATTGCTTAATTTGCAACCCGAGAAAGAATGTCAGCTCGCCCACCATGCTCATCTCGAACTCCCTGCTCATAGTATCTGCAAACTTGGCAACCAAAGCGTGAGAAGAACCACCGAAAATGATATCATCCACGTAAATCTGGACCAAGAGTGTGTCTTTGCCTTGCTTGAGGAGAAAGAGCGTTTTATCTACACACCCCATTTTAAAACCCTTAGCTATCAAAAACGTCTTCAACCTATCATACCAGGCTCTAGGGGCTTGTTTCAAACCATATAAAGCTTTTGAGAGTTTAAAAACATGGTTTGGAAACTTGGGATGTTCAAAACCGGGGGGTTGCTCAACATAAACTTCCTCTTCTATGTAGCCGTTTAAGAATGCACTCTTGACATCCATTTGAAAGAGTTTAAAACCTTTGGATGCAGCAAAAGCCAAGAGTATCCTAATAGCCTCCAAACGAGCTATAGGAGCAAATGTCTCCTCATAGTCTATCCCCTCCTTCTGACTATACCCCTTCGCTACAAGCCTGGCCTTATTTCTAACAACGTGGCCATCCTCTCCTTGCTTGTTTTTGAAAACCCATTTTGTCCCAATAGGCTTACAGTCAGGTGGAGGTGGAACTAGAACCCAAACCTGATTTTGCTCAAAGTTCTCTAACTCCTCATGCAGGGCATTGACCCAATCTGGATCCGTCAAACCGTGTCCAACATCTCGGGGCTCAAAATTAGCAACAAAAGTAGAATGAGCAAAGTGAGAGATGTGTTGTGACCTGGAGCGAGTAACTCGCTCGCCGATGTCACCGATCATCTGCTGAGGGGTGTGCTGGCGCTGGATGTGTCGTGGCGCCTCCCGGGAAGAAGTAACCTCCCTCTCAACAGCAGCTGGTTCCACCCCGGGTACAAAAGGCACCGCGCGAGGTGGAGGATCCCACGGCCCCCAGGAAGAAGAGGTGTCGGGGCCGTGAGTCGTCGTAGAAGCCGCTCCTTGCGGCATAGCAGGTGGAGGGGGTGCTGGATCGTCCATACCTTCAGCACCCTCATCCTCGTCATCAAAAAGAGGCTCTCCGACCTCGTGATCACCTGCACGCTCAAAACGAGAAGAAGGAGAAACAAGAGTCTTGTCGAAGGTGACATCTGATGTCTCCACGACTCGGTTAGTATCAAGGTTAAGTACACGATAAGCTCTAGTGTGTGTCCCATAACCCAAAAATACCCCGTCAGAAGATCGAGACTCGAATTTGTCCAGGTTGCCCTTCTTCAATATAAAACAATGGCAACCGAAGACTCTAAAGTAACTCACCTTGGGTTGGCGACCAAAATGCAACTCATAAGAGGTCTTCTTCAAAAACGCTCTCAGAAAAATGCGGTTCGAAATGTAGCATGCAGTGTTCATAGCTTCGGCCCAATAGCGCCTAGGAGTCCTATGCTCATCGAGCATCGTCCTGGCCATCTCAACAAGGGTCCGATTCTTCCTCTCTACAACACCATTTTGGGGCGGTGTGTAGGGGGAAGAAAACTGATGCTCCAAACCAAGGCGGTCACAAAACTTCTCAAGATCCGAATTCTTGAATTCGGAACCATTATCACTCCTAATAGCTCGCATCGAGTTCGAAGGGAACTCGTTCTGAAGACGCAAAATTAGATTGCGAGCGAAGGAGAAAGTCTCAGTCTTCTCAGTCAAAAAGAAGACCCACGAATACCTCGAAATGTCATCAACAACAACCAAAACATACCACTTGCCACCAACCGAGCTCACCCGAGCCGGACCAACAAGGTCCATGTGTAAAAGCTCTCCGGGGTGCGAGGTCATGACCTTAGTCACTGGATGGTGGGGAGCGGCAACCATCTTCCCATGTCTGCAAGAATGGCAAACTAGATCCTTCTCCATCGAAAGCTTGGGCAATCCTCGGATTAAGCCAAGTGAGCTAAGTCTTGCAAGCAAGTCAAAACTCAAGTGACCGAGCCTCCTATGCCACTTCCAAAGATCGGAGGAAGAAGGACTAGCCAAAAGACAGCGAGAAGAACCAAACGACTCCGAGAAATTCGCGAGAAAGACTTTCCCAAAGGGCGAAATCAGACATACAAGATCGCCCTGAGGATCTAAGATGCGACTAAGGTTCGGTTTGAAACGAATCTCATAGTCATCATCAAAAAGTTGCGAAACAGAAAGCAAGTTAAAATGCAGGTTAGAAACAAGAGCAACATCGCACAACACAAAGTGCTCATTAACCCGCACGGACCCACGAGACAATACCTTACCTTTACTATTGTCGCCGAAGGTTATGTACTCCTTTCCGGTGACCGGGCTAAGGCTGGAGAACCACTTGGCGTTTCCGGTCATGTGCCTCGAACAACCGGAATCCACCAACCAAATGTCCTCCAACCGTCTTACCTGGGAGGTGTCGTCGTCGTCGTCGTTCCGAGGGGTGTGCTCCAGCTCAGCTCCGACCTCATCACCAAGCGCCATGGTGCAGAGGCCTCCGTCGCCGGTGAAGAAGCAAAGACCGTTGAGCTTGTCCTCGATCTTCTTCATCTTCTCGGACTCGTCGTCGCTTGAGCAAGCAGAGTCATCATCCGAGCCGTCGACGTCGCTGAGCGTGGCGAAGAACGCACGCTGCTCAGCCTGGGCCTTCTCCAAGTACTTCTTCTTGATGTACTCCTTGTCGAAGCCGCCCTTCTTCTTGTGCCTTGTGGGGACGTGCTTCTCCTTGCGCTTGTAGTCGTACTTGTGCCCATGATCGCCCTTCCCCGAATGCTTGTTCTTCTTGGGGCAGTTGGCGATGAAGTGGTCGGGATCGCCGCACTCGTAGCAGGCCGAGCGTCCTCCTCCGCGGCGATGGTTCATGCGGTTGTTGTGAAACCGCGTGAACCGGTTGGCAAGCAAAGCCAACTCCTCGTCTCCCAAAGACTCCAGCTGATCCTCTGTCACAGAAAAAAGTGAAGAAAGTGCAAAGCCAGCAGAGGGGTTAGCGGAAGAGCCAGAAACCAAAGCCATAGACGGGCGAGAAGGATTTTCATAAGAAGCCCTCGCCATGGCATCAATCTCACTGGACTTGAGCTTACTAAAGAGCTCGTCGCATGTGAGGGTCTCATAGTTCGGGGATTCGATGATCGCCTGAACCTTGGAATCCCACACCGACCGATCGAGAGTATGCAAAAGCTTCAAAGCTCTCTCATGATCGTCCAAAGGCAACTGCTCCTTGTTAGCCCTCATCCTGTTGACAATCACCTGAAAGCGAGCGAATAAACTTTCTATGCTCTCGCCAGGCTGATGTCGGAAGTTCTCATACTCTCTCTTGAACGACTCGTAGAGTCGGGTTTTGACTTGAGAGGTGCCCTCATGAAAACGCATGAGGGTGGCCCAAATCTCCCGAGCCATAGAGAGGTGAGAAACGCGATCAAACTCTCCAACACTCAAACACGAAAAGAGAGCATTACAGGCTCACCTATTGGCTTCGTGCTCATCGATCTGATGCTGAGTCACACGAGCAGCCAAGACCACGTAATCGGCAGAGTTGCAAATATCCCAGATGGAAGCACCCAAACTCTGCAGATAGGCCGACATGCGTATCTTCCAATACGTATAGTTCGTCCCATCGAAAAAAGGCGGTTTGCCCACACCGCGATCCATGTCGCCTTCGGTGGATCTGGAACCGGCTAAGATGGAAGATCCTTAACCCGCTCCGATACCAATTGAAGGACCGAGAATGCTACCCGAAAGCGACCAGAGGGGGGGTGAATGGGAGCTTCAAAATTTCCTATCGGAAACTCAATGCCACTGTCCCAAAATCAACCCCAAAGACAAACCCTAGAGCTTGCTAGTGTCCACGACCCTAGATGTAGGGTGGATGCTTCCTAGAAGCACAGCGGGACACTACACAACTCTAGAAACCCAACGTAAAAGACAGAAATCGAATCCGACCAAGAACGAGCAAGCTCCGGACGAAAACGCGCTGAGACAGCACTGACCGGACTCTGCCTGCGTCCGATCACTAGGCACAGACTCGTCCGGTCAGTCAAAACTCAGTTTCGGACCTCTCTGAGTTGGACCGGACGCACTGTCCTCTAGCGTCCGGTCGAGCTCTCAGCGTCCGGTCACACGAGACAGAACGAATGAACAGGAAGAGCGATGCGTCCGGTCGCTCTGAAGAACCAGCGTCCGGTCAAGTGACTGAGAGCGCTCGAGTCAAACCTTCAACGACCGGACTCTGACCAAGCGTCCGGTCGCTGCGAGTCGAGCGTCCGGTCACCCCAATTTCCTGCTGTTCGTCCGCCGATTCGACTCTATCTCGCCCAAAACGAATCCTCTAGGGATCCAACTTGGTGAGAGGAGTCACAAGGAGTATAGTGAGCTATCCCTAAGAGATCATGGCTCGAACCTATCTCCAAATCGGTGAAACGAAGAAATTCGGGGGAAGGGAGAAAACTTGACCCGAAACGAAAAATCGATCGATCTCCTAGGCCGTGAGGTTAGAGGTTAATTCCTTCGGTGGAAAGAAGTGCCTCACGACCTAGGACAACTTGGTTCAAACGGATTTGCAAAAGATGAACCGAGCAAAGAGATCGAACGACGGGAAAAACATGGAGAAAAAGGATTCCGCGAAGAACACGAACAAAACGCGAATCACAACGATGATCTTGCAGCCGACACGCAAACACACGCTACGACAAAGAGGTTACGGCCTCCTTTCCTCAAAATCAAAGTACACAGAGGTGAGTCTCTCTGCGGATCACAGCTAGCTACAGCAGGGGTTGGGAGAGAAGGAAACCCTAGGAAGCAAGAGCAAATGACTAACTGCGATAGAGGGAGGAGGGTGTCTCCCCGACTACTTAACTTATTCTAGCCTAAGTACAATTCCTACTCTACCCCTCTCTAATCTAATTACAGAGCGAACCAGCTAAAGCCTAAGGTTATTCTGGACCAACTCGGTGGTAGGTGTATCCGACGGCCACGCCCGCACAACTCGTCCGCGTTGCCTCCACGCAACCTTCCGATTGCCGCCACGTGCCGCCCTCGCTCTGGACCCCCAGTTTTGTGGCCCAAACCGGGAAACCAGCCTTTTCCAGCCATCCCCGGTTTTGAGGCCCAAACCGGGAAACCAGCCCACCAGCCTGAGTTTTGACGCTCAAACTCAGCAAACCCGCAGCGCCCAGGTTTTGAGGCCCAAACCTGGAAACCATCCTCAGCCCGAGTTTTGTGGCCAAACTCGGAAACCGTCCACGCCCAGGTTTTGTGGCTCAACCTGGAAACCGAGCACCCGAGTTTTGAGGCCCAAACTCGGAAACCGTCCACCTGGTGGTTTTTCCCTGGCTCAACCACCAAACCGGAGCCGTAGAGGGGATGCACCGCCCGTGCACCCCGTCCACCGACACGTGTCCCCAGGTCCTCGACCCGAGCAACACCGTGCCCCGCAAGTCTTCGCTCGTCGCTGTCCCAGGCTGCCAGCCACCACAGCAGATCCTCAGGCACTCCGGTCCCTCAGTCCAAGCATCACGTCCGCCCTTCACCGCTCGGTACATCGGCATGGCACGTCCGCCGCACAGCACGCCCATCCTTCACCGCACCCGGTCCATCAGCACGACACGTCTCAATGTGACCTTCACCTTGCCCTCGATCACTGTCTCCGTGCTCGACACCTGCACAACACAAGCCAAAGAACATGCAATCAAACCCGTTGACAATCACTCATCACTCAGAGACACGGCATACACCCATGTATCTGCACGTATGCACACGAGTACAAGCGAAGGTATTTAATTGCGGGTAGATGCAAGGAATGGGTAGTGTAAGTGAGTGAGAGCACGATCGGACAACCGCCGATCTAGGGGTGTGCTAGTTTGGTATTGGAACATATACATGTTACACACAAGTATATGTGAAAGTACTTAATTGTGGGAGTATCTATTTGATGGGTGCATATACTGCTTACGTGTATACTTGGTATGCACCTAAGTCAGTATTAGATTTAAATTTCAGCAATGCATGATATTCATATTGTGGGCAGGGCTGAAATGATTTTTCTGTAGGTACGCTAACTTGCGAACGTGTAGTACGCTAGTTAACGCTATGAGTGAACGTTGTATGTCACCGTCTAGCCATTAGATTGCTAGGCAGTGAGGACGTATGTTACGCACATGCATCATAATCATACAACTTTGCATTAATCTTACTTCCTTCCTTATGTTATCCATCCCATTTCTTTAAATAAAAGTTGTTCTCAAACTAATTAAAAACTATGTGGATAAACTTCTTTCAGATGGCCCGCACTAAGCGTACAGCCCGTAAGTCGACTGGAGGCAAGAGGCCCAATTACATGCTGGGACCCTGGACAGTTGAGGGATCCGAGGATTTTCTGGAGGAGTTTGGCATGCCTACTCTTTTGTGGAGGGTGTTGCACCTAGTCGGATATCAGGAGGGCCAAGAGCCGCAGTATGAGTGGCATCGAGTTCAGTTCTCAGAGGATCGCTACATGTACACAGTTGAGGTGGACGTGCCCAGCCGTGATCCGCAGGATCATGTGTGGTGCCGCAGGGTGTTTGCTCTTCAGGGCAGGACTCCGTGGGATGGAGCCAACCGAGTTGCGTACACTGTTCACTGGGATATCATGGAGGATCATCCAGAGGTAGTTGCCCAAGCTACAACCAGTGTCTTCCCCACAACGGATCCGTACCAGTCAGTGTGGCGTCAGCCAGGTGCCGCCGTGTTGGAGGCCAGTTCTTTGGAGCGTGAGCACTGCGCAGGACCAGCTGGGAGTGCGATGGCTACACTCATGGCTACCTATGGGTGTCTGTCGCGTAGCTATGACCACCTGGACCACATCCTCAGTGAGGAGATAGCTGCACATCACCAGAGTTAGGAGGAGCATGCTACAGAGATCGACCTTCTCCCCACCCAGCTAGCTCACATGACCGTTGAGAGAGACCAGGCTCGACAGAGGGAGCAGGAGACGGCACAGCAGCTTAGTGACCAGCAGGGGATGACGACCTTCCTATCCACTATCATGGCCAAGACTGAGGCGTCGCTGCGTGATGTGTGTCTTGAGGGCATGCGTGCGACCGAGCAGAACAGGCTTCTCAGGTTTCAGGTGGGAGATTTGGAACTGCAACTTCATTATCTCCAGGACTACAATGACCGCCTGCATGAGGAGATTCATCGCCGCGAGAATGAGAGGAACCCTATATATCTTCCCTCAGGAGGACCCGGATCCTCGTGCTTCGTCTAGTGGTTCTTCGGATATCTCCAGCGACGACGATGACGACGACGACGATGCTGACGATGGTGCCATGAGGGAGTAGACTAGTTAGTGTTAACGCATTGTGATCTTTTCTCATGTCATAGCGCTTGATCTTTTGGGAGTACCATGTGGATGTAAGGTTGTGTGATGGACCTATGCGCGTGTGGTGCAAGACCTTGAAAGTCCCGTATGTATGGGCACCTATGGATGTTATGTTGACTTTTGTATGTTATGTGATGAGCACTTTTTATCATGTGATGATGCAATGTGGATCGAAATTTATTATGCCTCTGCAATTGTTTGGCGAATTCGTTTTCCGAATGATTTCCGTTGGCATGGTTTATTGTTCTCCGCAATAATGGCAACGTCATTTAATAATTATTGCTATCACAACATGCAGATGACGATGACTCGCAGTGGGGCGGATGGTAGTGGTGGTAATGATGATAACAGGGAGAACCGCAATCCACCACCACCCACAGCCGAGCAGCTCTTTGCTCAATTCTTGGGGAGTCAACGCAACATTGAGGCGCTTCTGCGAGAGAATTTGGCGCATGGAAATCAACGCCCTAAGCCAAATCAATACAGCTCGTTCAAGGATTTTCTGGACACAAAGCCGCCGGTTTTCAAAGAAGCCAAAGAACCTCTAGAAGCAGAAGAGTGGTTGCATACAATGGAGCAGAAGTTTCGGCTGCTTAGACTCACAGAGGAATTAAAGGCAGAATATGCTGCAAATCAGCTGCAAGTACCAGCCGGAATTTGGTGGGGACATCATCGTACCACTTATCCAGCTCGTACACCTGTTACCTAGAGGATGTTCACGGAGGCAGTTCATGGGCACTACATTCCGCCAGGCTTGACTCAAATGAAGGTGGCTGAATTCATGAGCTTGACACAAGGAACTCGATCTGTGACCGAGTATCATCATTTGTTCAACTCCTTATCTCGTTACGCACCAGACTTCGTGGATACTGATGCTAAGAAGATAGCTAGCTTCAAGAGAGGGCTGAATACCAAGATGGGAAAATCAGTAGGTACTTCATCTCGCACCATTTTCAATGACCTCATCAGTGACTGCTTGATCCAGGAGAATCACAACAACAAGCATACTGCAAGCAAGGCTAGGAAGAGGACCCTGGAATCTGGACCATCTCAGCCTAGAGGACACCAGCCCAGCGTTCTCAATATCGACCACCAACACCTGGGGCTCGCTTCAGGCTGCCTCAGAAGAAAAGCCAGCAGCAAGCTCAGCGTGGTCAACGACCATACAAGGTGGCAGCAAGTCAGGCTCGAGCAGGACAAGGCAGCTCAACCGGAACCAAACCGTTAGTTCGTGGGCCATGTTTCAATTGCAACCAAGAAGGGCACTTTGCAAGGTATTGCCCACATCCCAAGAAGCAGCAGGCTAATTACCCAGCGCGTCTGCATAACATGACTACTGAAGAAGCTCGTGCAGGAGAGCCCGTGACTGCCAGTATGTGTCTCGTGAACCATCATCCTATAGTTGTTTTGTTTGATACTGGATCATCGCATTCTTTCATGAGCAAGGCATTTGCACAAAAGCATAATCAAGAAATGTCTGAAATGGATTATGGGTTTCGCGTAAGCTCCGTAGGGAGTAGCGTGTTATCTAGATAGATGGTGTGTAATGTAACCATCGACATTGGAGGGCATAATTTTGGAGCCAATTTAGTGGTTTTGCTAGGACTAAGTATGGATGTAGTTTTAGGTATGAGTTGGATGACTGTGTGGAATGCGGTGTTAGACACTGCAAACAGAACTCTTACCTTATCTGATAGTCAGACAGGTAACAAACTTCGTGTATCTCTTCCCCGAGGTGCCGATTTTGTTGACCTATCTTGCACTCTTGCTATAGAAGACCTCTCCAAAATTCCAGTTGTCAGGGATTTTCCGGATGTTTTCCCAGATGAGTTACCAGGGTTACCACCCAAGAGAGCAGTGGAGTTTGCAATAGAGTTGTTACCAGAAACTGCACCAATCTCTAGGAGACCGTATCGAATGCCGCCCAATGAATTGGCAAAACTCAAGACCCAGATCAAGGAACTCTTGAACACGGGATTCATTCAACCTAGTGTGTAAGAATGGGGTTGCCCAGCTCTGTTTGTCAAGAAGAAGGATAAGTCCTTACGCATGTGTGTGGATTATCGTCCACTAAATGTTGTGACTGTTAAGAATAAGTATCCGCTACCTAGGAAAGATATCCTTTTTGATCAGTTATCAAGAGCCAAGGTGTTTTCCAAGATTGATTTGAGGTCAGGGTATCATCAGATCCGAATCAAACCACAGGATATTCCAAAGACTGCGTTCTCAACCAGATACGGGTTATATGAGTATCTTGTTATGTCCTTCGGATTAACAAATGTTCCAGCCTACTTCATGAGTTTGATGAATTCCGTGTTCATGCCGAAATTGGACAAGTTTGTGGTAGTGTTCATTGATGATATTCTGGTTTACTCGGAAAATGCAGAAGATCATGCAGAACATCTGAGGGTTGTCTTATCTAGACTCAGGGAACACAAGCTCTATGCTAAGTTCAGCAAGTGTGAGTTTTGGTTGAAGAGGGTACATTTTCTTGGTCATATTCTGTCAGAAGAAGGAATCTCAGTTGACCCTAGTAAAGTACAGGAAGTCATGGACTGGAAAGCTCCTACTTCAGTTGGTGAGATTCGAAGCTTCTTAGGCTTAGCGGGGTATTATCGTCGATTCATTCCAGACTTTTCCAAGATTGCAAAGCCAATGACAAGTTTGTTGTAAAAGAATCAGAAATTTGAATGGACAGAGGAGTGCGAAACTGCTTTCCGTACCTTGCGGAAACTGTTGACCACTGCTCCTATTTTAGCTCAACCGGATATCGAGAAATCCTTTGATGTCTTTTGTGATGCATCGAAGGTTGGCTTAGGTTGTGTTCTCATGCAAGAAGGCAGAGTGATTGCTTATGCTTCTCGGTAATTAAGGAAGCATGAAGTGAACTACCCAACACATGATTTAGAATTGGCTGTCGTCATACATGCTCTGAAGATTTGGAGGCACTATTTGCTTGGAAATGTTTGTAATATGTATACAGACCACAAGAGTCTCAAATATATCTTCACTCAGGCAGAACTGAACATGAGGCAAAGAAGATGGCTTGAACTGATTAAAGATTACAATCTTCAGATTCACTATCATCCTGGCAAGGCAAATGTTGTGGCCGATGCTCTGAGCCGGAAATCACATTGTAACGCTATGAAGCTTCTACCAGAAGATGAGTTCAGCTTAACACATCCTGCAGTGCTATATGATTTGGAGTTACGCAGTGTGTTGGTTGATCAAATCATAGAAGTACAAAAAACCGACAAGGGAATCTATCATATTAAGGAAAGGCTCAAGGGTGAAAAGGAAGCCGATAAGCATTTTTGAGTAGATGAAAATGGAGTTCTATGGTTCCACCAGCGGTTAGTGGTGCCTAAGGATAAAGAACTCAGAAATCGGATCATGGATGAAGCGCATTTGTCCAAATTATCTATTCATCCTGGAAGTACAAAGATGTATCAAGATTTACGTCCCAGATTTTGGTGGTGAAGGACCGAGAATGCACTAGGAAGGCGACCAGAGGGGGGGGTGAATGGGAGCCAATCAAATTTCTTCCGAAACTTTGGCCAACTGTCCCAAAATCAACCCCAAGAACAAACCCTAGAGCTTGCTAGTGTCCACGACCCTAGATATAGGGTGGATGCTTCCTAGAAGCACAGCGGGACACTACACAACTCTAGAAGCCCAATGCAAAAGATGGAAATCAAATCCGACAACGAACGAGCAAGCTGCGGACGAAAACGCGCCGAACCCCACTGTCGGTGTTTCGATCCCGGGGGTATGACACCAACGAGCAATGTGATCGCGTGCTCTCTTCCTGGATGGTGATGCAAGATGACACAAGGATTTATCCTGGTTCGGGCAAAGAAGGCCCTACGTCCAGCGGGGGAGAAGGTTCTTGTATTACTTGCACCTAAGTGCTTGTACAGGGGCGAATACAAGCTCAATGAGCGTGGACCGGAGTCCGGACTCGAATGTGTGTGTGTGGACTCGTGTCTTGTCTCCCCCGCGCGAAGGGCCCTGGCGTCCCCTTTTATAGAACAAGAGGAGGCCAGGGTTTACACAGGAATGATACAGGAGTCGGGATGTACAATGCCCAATACGACGGAGGGTAGGAATTATGTCTTGTCGAAGATACTGGAGCCGACGTGGGGGTTGCTGTTGAGGCGTCCTTGAAGCGTGGCCTCCATCCTGGGCGCGGATGTGGAGGCGTGGCGACGTGGGGGCCGTGCAGCGCCCATTCCGGCTCGTACAGGACGTGGCAGAGTCCCTCCGGGTCTTGGGGTACCTGTCTTCCAATAGCATGAAAGCAGTCAGGGCTCGAGGGGCGTAGGGCCGGCCTCGAGGTGGCGCCTGCGGGGGGCTCGAGTCCCCGCAGTTATGGGCGAGTCCCGGGAAACCCGTTTGAGCAGTGGGCATCCGGGCCTCGAGACGCGGTTCAGACGTGCAATAGTGTAGGGTATGGGTTAACAGTGCCGTACTGGCGCCCTTTTGCCCATAATTGTTGTGAAAACGAGACTTGACCTTTACACCGAGTCACTGTGGTACGTGCTGAGCACCAGTGGACACGACCGGAGTGGGTGGATGTATTGAATGCGTGGTACGGGCCGGGGTTCGATGTTTGGCGCTGCTCGAGGGAGGCGTGATGCGTCTCGAGGGATAGGCTGTCGTATTTGGATGAGCTCGAGGTTCTCGCCAGGGTCTCGAGGGGTGCGCTGTGTGGTGGGCTCGAGGCCCGTGCTCCGAGGTTCGAGGTGTAGGCTCGCGCTCCTCCGAGGCCTGGAGGGTTCGGGCGAGACGGGCTCCAAGGGTTTGGTTCCTGTGGGGGTTTGCCTAGCCGGGGTTTTAACAATCGGTGTTCTAGGTTTTAACCTGTTCGTTTGCGTTGATTGGGGGTACCCCTTTTACGGACCCCCGACAGTAGCCCCCGAGCCCTTGTTCGAGTGCTTGCACTCGAGCGGGGGCTCTTGACCTGGGTTAAGAGGGCTCGGCTGTGTTGGATCTCGAGGGTTTTGGCCGTGAAGGGTCCGTGGGTGTCGCGCGAGCGACACCCGCGGGTGTAGCCCCCGAGGCCACGGGGGTGTGATTAAGACTCCCGCGTGGTCTTTGTGCATGTGTGTTTGGTTGCGTTTTTTAAGTTCGAGAGTGCCGAGCTCGCGAGTTTTTTGACCCTCTTTCGTCGAGGGGTGCCAGGCTGAGCCGGCCGTCCGGCTCTTCGAGCTGTCCGGTACGCCGGCTGCCCTGGCTTGACATCCCGCCGAGTCCTTTCGATCGGATGCGGGGTGGGATGCCTCGTACTACCACGAACAGGCGTGGCAAGTATCGAGGTTCCCGGTGAGCTGGTAACGGGGGAATCCAAGTGAGAGCTCGTGCCCCGTTCGATAGGGGTCGACTGTGGCCCGGAGGCGGTCTCATAAAGCGTGGGTGCTCAGTCTGCAGGAGTGCCGGGTCCATTCGATAGGACCCGGTGGCTCGATGCCTCCCTCCGAGGGGATCTCTCTGCATGTCGAGCTCCCTGCCTTGGATACACGTGAGGGGCCTCGAGGGCTTGGCCCTCGAGCGATGCTGCGAGTGGCGCCCCTTGGTGTCCCTGACTCGGGTGCTCGAAGTCGGCTGTCGAACCCTCTTCGAGGGCCAGCCTTCGCTGCTTCGAGGCTTGGGGCCGGGGCCCGTTTTTACCTTCGTGAAGAAGCCTCCGTCGTCTGGGAATCCTTCCGCCCGTTGGGCGCGCCTTTTTAGGCAAGGTAGCGGAGGTCGTGGCGCCAGTGGCGATGGACGCGAAGTCGAAGCGGCGGCCGCGGAGGGCCCCGGTAGTTGAGCGAATGAGGGGCTGCCGCGTGTTCCCTGCATCCGGCTCGAGACGTAGTTAGGTGGGCGCATTAAATGCTATGCGGTTACCTTTTTCGTCGCCGTGGGACGCCTCGCCTGCTTGGTGTCCTTTGGTATAAATATCGAAAGAGAGGAGAGGATTCGTTTACTTTGCCTTTGCCTTCACTTTCACCGTAGCCTGTGCACGCCTTCTTCCCAATCTCGCAATTGGAAATCTTCCCGGTCGCCCGTCCGCAGCTCAGATCCGTGCCGTTGCCGACATGGCCGCCCAATCTCAAGTGCTGCCGGCTGAAGATTGGAGCCCAACGAAGACGACGCAGGAGGAGTTGGCGACGCTGGTGGAGCGTGGGCTCCTGCGCCCCAACCCGGAGGCGGGGCCGGCATGGTGGATTCTTCCATCGGCGGACCACCGTGAGCCGCACCCGCCGGAGGGGTACGTGGTGAGCTTTACTCGCTACCACCGTATGGGGCTCGGTGTTCCGCCGAGTCGCTTCATGCGGGCGCTCACCCACCACTTCGAGGCGGAGCTGCACCACTTCTCCCCCAACTCAATCTCGCACGCCGCCATCTTCGCCGCGGTGTGCGAGGGATATTTGAAGATGGAGCCGCACTGGGAGATGTTCGTCCACCTCTTCCGGGGCGAGCTCTTCGTCAAGGCTTCGAAGTCCGGCGGGAGGTGGTTCGTGCGCATGGGCTCCCTGGCCATCACCGCGAGGACTGGACCATCTCCGGCCGGCGTTCCTCGCGAGTACCTGCGCTACAAGCTTTCTTCTAACCAGGCGGGGTGGGATGACCACTGGTTCTACTTGCGGAACGAAGATGGCCTATTTCCGCAGTATACCGGCGGTGTCCTCACCCGACGCCCGGAGAAGTGGACCTGGGGCGTCGCGTCGGACCGGCAGCGCCACCTGGTGCCGCTAATGAAGGCGATGAAGACGTTGGTGGAGGAGAAGGGGCTGACCGTCGCGGCGGTCATCTGGGCGTTCCACCAGCGGAGGGTCCTTCCCCTGGCGGACCGTCCCCTCCTCATGTTCGAGATGGGGCCTAAGGCCTCGCTCGAGGGGTTGAGGCGCTCGAGGTTGGCCGAGGTGGGGCTGTCCCGGAATGAAGCCGTCTCCCGGGTGTCGATCACGATCCAAGGGACGTTCCGCCCCGAGGAAGCCAACCTGATCGCTATGGCACCTGGCACGGAGTGTCCTGACTTGGTAAGCTTCCCTCGAGCTGGTTGGCCTCGAGCCTTTCCTTCCTCCTTTCTTCCCGTGATCTTCCTTATCTGTTTTATCCTCGCAGGGGGCGTTTTCTTATCGCGCGTCGAGGCCTCCGGTGAAGGAGGACGCCGCCGATACCCAGGTGAGGCGCCTTTCTGCTCAAAAAGATAAGGAGAGCAAGGACGCCAAAAAGAAGAAGGAGAAAACCAAAAACTTGCGTCGCTCGGCTCGGGAACAGAGGCTGGCGAAGGCTCGCCGCAACCGCCAGCCCGGAGACGAGTCCCCAGAGCTGAGCTCCTCGAGCTCGGAGGAGGAGAGCGATGACGAGGATGATGATGACGAGGGAATGGACGCGCGTCTGAGGCGCGCGGGGGTCTTCGGCGTCGGGGCTGACCCCACTTTTGTGCAGGAGGATGTCTTGGGGGTCCACCCGGCGAAGGGGTCGCGCGGGGCGCCGCCGCGGAGGGCCATGCCGAACCAGGCTTCGGCGGAAGCCCAGGGGACCTCGTGCTCCGCGCCAGACGCGCCGGCCGTCGCGAGGAAGCCGCGGACCAGGAGTGCTGTCGACGCGGCGCAGAAGGCGTCGTCGTCGGCATCGACCCAGGCGGAGGATTCCGAGAGAGGCCGGCCCTTGAGGAGTGGACCTCGCGTTGAGAGGGATCCTGAGCCCGCCCGTCGCGAAGCGTCGAGGGGGACTTCGAGCCCCCGAAGGAGCGGACAGCGCGACGGGGCATCGAGCCCCCGCCACCATGACCGCCGGGGGAGGAGCCCTCGGTCGTCTCGTGATGGTGGCCGCGAGCGGCCTCGGAGTCCGTCGCCGCACCCACGTCGGGAGGGGGAGGCAGATGCGGGGAAGCGTGACCATCGCGTCGAGCGTCGGAGTAGGTCCCGGAGCCCCCGTCGAGAGAGGCGCCAAGACGACCGCTCGACGGGGACAAGGTCCCCCTCCCGGGACGAGAGACCCAGGGATAGCTCCCCGTCGGGGTCGAGCCACAGGAGGCAGCGGGAGTCTTCCCCCCTCCCGAGCCACGTGGAAACGGCCCAGGTGCGTGGCTCGAGCCAAGGTTCGGGCTCGAAGCCCCCGAGCGGGTCTGGCGACTCCGGGAAAAAACTCAGCCGTCGTTTTGGGTAAGCAATATTTCGATTCTGATGGCAGTGAGGATTTGCCTTTTTCCTTTTGATGATATGCGCTGTTTCTGGATTTTCCAGGGAGAAGCGCACTCGGCAGGAGGTCACGCTCGTGGCGTCCAAGCGGTCCAGGACTTCGAGCTCCGTGGAGATCGAGGCACCTCGAGGTACGGGCCCTTCTTCCACCGATGAGGCGGCTTGGCTGACGAAGGCTCGAGCGGCTATGGCTCGAGGGAGACAGATGGCCGCGGTGGATCTTGGTGAGGCTGGCGATGCCGACCGCGGGGGTCGAAGTCTCTTTTGGTCCTGACGATGCTGTTTTCTTCTGTAGCAGGGTCCTCAACTCCTGGCGTCGAGCCTGCCGTGACTGCGTCCGTCACGGTCCCGCCCCCTTCTTCCCCGGCTACGACGGCCGCCCCAGGGGGTGCGCCGGAGGTAGGGGCAGCCTCGGTGGAGCCCGAGGCCGAGGCGGTTACGGGCCTCGGGGCCCCGGATGCCACGAGCCGACCCGCTGGTCAAGACCCCCCTCCGCCGGAGGCTCTCGCGCCCTCGGAGCAGGAGAACGCCGAGGGGGGGTCGGGGGCGAGGACGCCCACGGTGGAGGAGCTCTTAGAAGAGCTGGAGAAGGTGCCACCTTCTGTCGAGGCCCCCGCGCTGGAGGAGGGGTCCGAGGTACCGTCCGGGGCTGACCAAGGGCCGGAGAGCTCGAGCCAGCCGCCGCAGCTCGAGCTCCCGCGTTCTGATGTACCGAGCTTGGACGGCGCCATGGTCCCTGTCGAGCAGTCGGTTCGGCATGGGGCTCCGCGGGAGGCGCGAGCCATCTTCAAGGAGGTGGCAGAGCTCATGGCGGAGGCGGAGCGGGCTCTGTCGGAGGAGACAGAGAAATCCGCGCAGGTGGTGGCTGCCCTCGCGAGGGCGGAGGAGGAGCTCGTGGGGCTCCGTGCCGAGCTGGGCCGAAACGCCCGGATGGCGGACCGGCTTCGTGCGGCGGCAGCGGCGGTCCAGGCGGCTCGTGACGAGGCCGCCCAAGCTAGGAGGGAGGCCACCACTGCCTTGGCCGCGGCGGAGGCGTCAAAGATCGAGGCCGCCGACGCCCGGGGCGAAGCCGTTGCCGCTCGAGCCACAGCGGACGCCGCGAAAACGGAGGCCGCCGCCGCCCAGAATGAAGCCGCCACCGCCCGGTCCGCAGCGGAGGCGTCGCGGCAAGAGGTGATCCGGAAGGATCTGGCCCTTGCGGAGGCGGGCAAGCTGGTCGAAGACCTCAGGGGCGAAAAGCTCGACGCGTTGTCTCGGGTAAGCACACTTGAGCAGCGCGTCGAGGTCCTCACCAGCGACTTTGCCACTTTGAACGTGCACTGCCAAGGTATTTTTCCTGCTTTGTTTCGCCTTGTTCTCGAGGTGCTTGCTATGCTGCGGGTTCACTTTTTCTTGTTTGCCGTATAGACGTCGAGACGACCGCAGAGAAGCTCCGCGAGACGAACCAGGTTCTCGTGGAGCAACTTCGAGGCGAGACGATGGTGTCGGAGAGGGCGCGCGTCAGCCTCGACAGGCTTAGCTCCGTGTGGGGTGTCGACCCGGTCGCCGCAGCAGAGGGTGCGGTGGCTCGAGGCGATGCCTTGGTCGACGCCCTGTGCTACTTCGATGTGGCCGCGCGGGACAGCGTCCGGCTCGCTCTCCATCATGGCGGGAAGCAGGCGCTCGCGGTGGTTCGCTCCGGTTTCTGTTACCCGGTCAACGTTGTTGCCAAGGGCTTCATCGAGATCGAGGGGAAGGATGAGGAGTGGAACATCCGTCGCGTCGACGCGATTCTGGAGAAGATGGAGAAGCCAGGCGCAGCGCTAGCGAAGCTTTTTGAGGAGGACGTGCTGCCTCCCGACGTGAGTAGTGGCATAGAGGGCGCTCCTCCTCTTGGCTCAAGCGTCGAGGTTGGGACCTCCGTTAGAGACCTCGGGGAGGAGTACGAAACCGACGAGGACTGAGGCCTGCGAGGCAAATTTGGGCATTTGAGGCCCTTGTAAGAAATTTGTATCACAATTTATGCCCTGTTGAGGCTGTTGTATGGAAATAACTTGTTTATTTCGTGAGAGTTGTTTCTTTTTCCAGTTTTATTTGGCCATGTCTTCCTATCACAGGCTCGAACGTTTACCAGCTTAGTCTATGTTCCCTTGATACGCGTCGCGAGTTCCTCGAGGGGAGACGTAGGTAGGGTACCGTAGCCCGGGGGCGTAGGTGGACGTCTACGTCGACGTCTCCCGACTCTTGGAGGCTCGAGGGTGTTTACGGGTTTAGACGTTGCTAGTATGCTCGAGATGTGAATCGAGATGGCGGTCAAATAAATTTGGAAGGAAAAACACGCTTTTTCCGGGGTCTGGGAGGGGTCCCCCCATGTCTAGCCCCCGAGGGAGGTTCGACCCTGAGCATGGCAGGGTCGAGGCTACCTTAGGTTGCTAAGCAAAATGAAAGATAAAGCACGAGCTTGTTCATTCATTTTGGACGTGTTTGTACAAAGCAACAAAAATGAACGAGGCCTCGAGGCCTTTAAGGGTAGAAGCGACGTAGCTGAGATATGTTCCATGTGTTCGCCAGGATTCTGCCTTTATCGTCGTAGAGCTTGTACGTTCCAGGTTTGAGCACTTCAGCTATGGTGTATGGGCCCTCCCATGGAGGGGTAAGCTTGTGGCGCCCTCGATTATCCTGCAGCCGCCGAAGCACGAGGTCCCCCACCGCCAGGTCCCTCTTGCGCACGTGCTTGTCGTGGTAGCGTCGAAGTGTTTGCTGGTAGCGTGCGGAGTTGATGAGCGCCACGCCTCGGGCCTCCTCGAGCTGGTCCTTGGCGTTGGCGAGCCTTTCATCGTTTGTTTGCTCGTTGTAGGCTCGAAGTCGAGGGGAGCCGTACTCGAGGTCCGTAGGCAAGACAGCCTCGGCGCCGTAGGTTAGGAAGAACGGAGTGAAGCCGGTGGCTCGACTCGGCGTAGTCCTGAGGCCCCATAGCACCGAGGGGAGCTCCGCAGCCCACCCCTTTCCGAAGTTTTTGAGGGTCTTGAATAGCCTCGGCTTCAGCCCATGGAGTATCATGCCGTTGGCACGCTCGACCTGCCCGTTGCATTGAGGGTACGCGACCGAGGCCCAGGTCACGCGAATGCTATTGTCGTCGCAGAAGTTGGTGAACTTTTTGCCCGTGAATTGGGTGTCATTGTCGGTGACGATGACGTTAGGCACCCCAAACCGGTACATGATGTTGGTGATGAACTCGACAGCCTTCTCGGAGGTGGGGTCTCCTATCGGCTTAGCCTCGATCCACTTGGTGAACTTGTCGATGGCCACGAGCACGTGTGTGTACCCTCCATTTGTCCTTTTGAGGGGACCCACGAGGTCGAGCCCTCAAACGGCGAATGGCCAAGTGATCGGGATCATCTGCAGGGCGTGTGCGGGCTGGTGCGTCTGCTTGGCATAGAATTGGCACCCATGGCATGCTCGGACCAAGCGCTTGGCGTCCCCAATGGCGGTTGGCCAATAGAAGCCTTGACGGAAGGCGTTCCCAACCAGGGTCCTGGGTGCTGCATGATGGCCGCAAGCCCCCGAGTGCACGTCGTCGAGGAGCCTGCGTCCCTCCTCGAGTGGGATGCATCGTTGGAGGATTCCTGATGGGCTCCGACGGTACAACTCTCGTTCGTCGCCGTAGATGACGCAGGTCTTGGCCCTTCGAGCGATGCGTCGGGCCTCCGTCTTGTCTTTTGGTAGCACGCCTTGCGCTAAGTAGTCGAGGAACGGCGTCCGCCAGTCGAGGGGTCGTGTCGAAGGATAGGCGAGCGCGTCGATCTGCATTACTTCAGCGGGTGTCGAGGCGTCGTTTTCGAGGCGTGGTGTTGAAGGCCGAGATCCTGCGTCCGCCTCGAGGGATGGCGTCGAGGACCGAGCCCCCGTGCCTGGCTTGAGGGGTGGCGTCGAGGGGCCGGCCCCTGGCTCAATTTTGACGGATGGCTCGAAAACGTCCCTCGAGAAGACGTCTGGTGGGACCGTGCCGCGTGTGGACGCCAACTTTGCCAGCTCGTCGGCGGCCTCGTTGTACTTTCGAGCTATATGGTTGAGCTCGACGCCGTAGAACTTATCTTCTAGCTTGCGCACCTCCCCACAGTATGCCTCCATCTTGGGATCGATGCAGCTTGAAGCCTTCATGACCTGGTTGATGACGAGCTGTGAGTCTCCTCGGGCGTCGAGGCGCCAGACCCCGAGCTCGAGGGCGATGCGTAGCCCATAGACGAGGGCCTCGTACTCGGCGACGTTGTTGGAAGCGGGGAAGTGCAAGCGTAGCAGGTAGCGCATGTGGACTCCGAGGGGCGAGATGAAGAGCAGGCCCGCGCCCGCCCCCGTCTTCATGAGGGATCCGTCGAAGTACATGGTCCAGAGCTCAGCTTGAATCTGTGACGGCGGGAGCTGAGTGTCGGTCCATTCCGCGACGAAGTCTGCCAGCGCCTGCGACTTGATGGCTTTTCGTGGGGCGTAGGTGATGGCCTCCCCCATTAGCTCGGCGGACCACTTGGCGATGCGTCCCGTGGCTTCCCGATTGTTGATGATCTCACCGAGGGGAAAGGACGACACCACCGTTACGGGATGAGCGAGGAAGTAGTGTTGGAGCTTGCGCCTCGTGATGATGATGCCGTAGAGCAGCTTCTGGATGTGCGGGTACCGGACCTTGGCCTCGGAGAGCACTTCACTGGTGAAGTACACCGGTCGCTGGACCGGCAACGCGTGACCCTCTTCGTGCCTCTCGACGGTTATGACCGCGCTGACCACCTGAGTGGTTGCGGCCACATAGAGGAGGAGAGGCTCGGGGGGATCGTCGCCTTTGGCTTGTGACGTAACCGCCCTAATCCCATGGCCCACTGATCACTGTCAACCACTGACAGTCGATCCGTACAGCCAAGTGATTAAGACTGGTTCAGCCACTGGGCTACATCAGTGCCCGATGTCCGCAGGATCATCTCACAATTCAGTTACAATCTCTTGAACATTTTGACAAATAACATCGGAGTAAATAGCGGAAGACTTAGATAACAATAGTTTTACAAACCAAGGTTCAACATAACATTAAAGTGAAATTATTACAGACCATAGTTCAAATAGATAGAGTTGGCAGGGTAGCATATGACAACAACTAAAGATAAAGATACATCACCCAGCCCGAGGGTGAATAATCATTCATCGGCCTCATCGGCCTCTTCCTGAACAACAGTCACACAGCAGGGTCCAAGGCATACAGAGGAGTCTGCCATACCTGCAACATGGGTAAAAGAACCCTGAGTACAAAGGTACTCAACAAGACTTAACCGACTAAAGAAAAGGGAGAAGACTCAGGAATGCAGGCTTAGGGTAGTCAAGGTAAGGCTTAAGCAAGATCAAGTATTTTGCAGAAAAGCATTTTTGTAAACCTTATTTTATTTGGAAAGATTCAGTATTCCTCAATTCTTCATCATTCATGATTCATTTTACATTTCAAAACATTCCTAGTTGAGAACCACTCCCTGTTGACAGTCAGTGACTAAGTCTCCATAACCGAGGAGCAGCGTTAATCCGGATAAATAATACTCAGCTGAGGGTCCCTATCCACACTGCATATGTAGCACCCAAGCTTGCATATGCCAACTCGTCTACCACGATTCCTCCAAGATTGGGCCCGGTCCTACGCCACCCGGAAGTACAGTACACCACTCCAATCCGGGACTCTAACCCACGTGGGTACATGCTACTTCCGCCATCTCTCCACTCCCAGTGCGCGGTTGTCGGTCCAATAAAGGATTCCTCGGAGCCGAAGCTTTCCGTAGTATGTGAATAGTTGCAAGTCTTAGTCAATCAGGCCCCCATACAGGTGGTCCCTAAATTTTCCAGCCAGCGACAAGCACCTCGGGACTCTAACCCAAGAGTACAGGTCCTGTCAGTTTTTCAACCCTGTCCCGGTCGGTGTCAACTGTTGAGTCCCGGACTACAACATGACGGCACCGTACGCAAGGACAACCTCTCCTTCCCATTGACTAGGTACGGATCAGATACTTAGCCAATAGTGGGAGTAAATCAGAAATTCCCATAAATATTCTTAAAGTGATCACACTTTGAAATTGGCATTTTTATTGCAAATCTATCATATAGCATTGCTAAGCATTTTGCAAACAGTTTTTGAAAAGCAGGTATCGGGTGTATCATTGGTCAAGGTAGATAATGCATCAGATAGGATTCCACTCAACTCCTATCAACCTAATGCAATAATTTAACTCAAAACATTTAAAGAAAACATTTATAAAAGCAAGGTAGGGTTAAATGCACCGGGGCTTGCCTTGGATGGCAAAAAGGGCAGGCTCGGAGTAGGTATAGTTGTCGGAGCTCGGGGTCGCCTCGGGGACAGATCCTTCGGTGACTACCTCGACTTCAGGGCCTTCTTCGTCAACTATACGGATGCAATGATGAATGCTCATGAGAATGATGATATGGACTTAAGGTGCAAGACAATACCACTGATTCAAGATTACTCTTAGGCAAGGCATAATCGAAATCTAGGTTGGGCATAAAAGGTAACCATTTCTTCCTTAAGCAAAATCGATTAAACTAGACTTTACCATAACTATCCTAAGCACCAACCAAACATAGCATCACAAACATCATAGACCAAAGGGTAGGGGTCTATGAACATCAAGCAATCCCAAAAGTCACTTCACAGGGCATTCACACTAACCCTAATCACCTTTTCTATTTTTCTTAATTATTTAAAAAGGTCATTTTGAGAAGGTGCTCCAAAAATTACCAAATTAATCACACAAGTTCATTAGGGTACAAGTATATGGCAAAACAAATTTCATAATTTTTGTAGGTCATTAAGGTGCTCAATTAAATCTAGACATTTAATTAACAAAAGGCACTATTCTTTAATTAAAATAAAGCTCAAAAATCCACTTGCTCCAAATGACTTCAAAACTTCACCAGAGACTTGTCATGGCATAACTAGCTCACAAAAAGTGATCTCATAAATTTTGGAGTTATAAATCATTTTCTAAAAATCCAAAACCAGCATTTATTAATTAAAAGGGAGATTTTTCATTTTCAAATCTTTGCAGAAAAGTCAAGTTTTATATTTTTATAAAATACTTCAGAGCATAAAGAGTCTACCACAAAAATTTCAGAATTTAAGGATCAACACAGAAAATCACACAAAAATATGAAATCTGAACACTATTCACATGTATGGGAAAATAGAAAAACAGCACTGTTCTTCTCCTCCGTTCGCCGGCGACCGACCGACGGCGGCGGCGTTGCTACGCCGGCCACGACGAGGCGTCTCAGGCGAAACCGAGGAGATGGGAGGCTTCAGGAGCTCACCGTGAGTCGATTAAGCGGCTCGGCGAGGGAAGGGGATGAACGGAGGGAGGTGGTCGACGGTGACCGGCGGACGTCTCACGGCGGCGATCGTCGACTCGGCGATCCTGCGTGACACAAGCGACCGCAAGGGGTCAGTCAGAGGCGCAAAGGAGTGAGGAAGGTGATGCGGGGGTCGGAGGGAGATGATCAAGGCCGGAGAGGGAGTATTTCACGATCCCGACCTCGACGGGGTTTTCGCCGGAGATGGGAACGGCGAGTTACGCCGGGCAAATGGAGGCGGTAGAGACCAAATTGAGGAGTGTGGAAGCTGCACGGGCTCAAGGCGGAGCTGTTGAGCTAGTTGATTGAGCGGCGGGGGCTCTGGAGTGGGCTGGCCACGGTGGCGGAGGTGAGTGAGTGAGCTCGGCTCCGGCGGGCTTTATATAGCCACAGCTAGCGGCCGGTAGAGTGCTCGGAGAGGTGTGGACGAGTTCGGCCGAGGCACGCGCAATCGATTGCGAGGCCGAGGGTCAGCGGTTTGGTTGCGCAGGGTCGGGCGCACGGCTCACCGGCGGCGAACGCGTGGCGGCGACGAGCTGCGGGCGGTAGGGGCCGGGAGAGAAGGTCAGCGCTCGCGTGCGGGCGCGGAGGGAACCGGGGAACATCGGCGACAGGTTGCAGGCGCGTGGGGAGCAGCCAGGCGTGCGGCACGCGCGACGCCGGCGGCTGGCCATGGCCGGGCCCCCCTCCCCCCTACCGGAGAAGATGAACAGGGTAGGGTGTAGGGTTTGACTTTTGGCTAGTTTCTGAAATTTGCAAATTACTGCCAAAATTTAAACTGGGCAACAAAAACTCAAAACATCAAAGTTGTTCAGAAAAATGAGATCTACAACTTTGTCAATAAGAACATTTTCAAATTCCAAAAAGTTTTTGAACAATATTTGAAAACAGTAAAGGGGACACTTTTTCAAACTTGATTCAAATCAAAATTACTCTGGATTCCAAACTGAAACTTGAAAATCTGTAAACATGAAAGTTGTTCCTTTTGCCAAAACCTACAACTTTGCTATTATACACTTTTCCAGAAACTCATTAGTTTTTGAACTCATTGTGAAAACTGAAAAGGGGACAAAAACTGGAGTTTGATTGAATTTGAAATAACTCAAAACTTTGTACTGCAACTTGAAAATTTGTAAATACCAAAGTTGTTTCTCTTTGACAGATCTACAACTTTGCTTTTTGGACCAACCCCAAATTTTGAATAATTTTTGAATTACAAAAAGAGGGATAAAATCCAGGATTTGGAAATCAGGGTTTTTGCAAAGAGATTTGAAATCAAATTCTGATTTTTGAACTTTGACCAACACAACAACACTTCAAGACACCAAAGGAACAAGAATTACACAAAGTTAATCACAGAGATGAAATTACCATTTTGCCCTAGTAGAGAGAAGTGGGCTAATTAGGGTTTTTGCAATAGAGGTAATTCACATAAAATGATACACATGAAATCATGATCAAGATGCTAAATGATGATATGTCAAGTTAATTACAGTTAAATACCAGAGGTGTTACAGCCTCCCCCCCTTAAAGAAATCTCGCCCCGAGATTCTGCGTCTTAAGGAAAGACAAAGAAGGGATAAGGACAAAACTTTACCTAGACAGGGATTCGAGAAAGTCGGGGTAGTTCTTTGCTAAGAAGTCTTCAGATTCCCAAGTAGCTTCTTCTTCAGAGTGCTGGTTCCACTGGATTTTGTACCATCTTGTGGTGGTTCTTCGGGTAACGCGATCCTTGTGGTCCAACACGCGAACTGGATATTCTGAGTAGGATAGATCAGGCTCTAGCTCGACACCTTCAACTTCCACGACATGTTCTGGTACTCTGAGACACTTCTTGAGTTGGGAGACATGGAAAACATTGTGGACAGCGGAGAGATGATCGGGCAACTTCAGCTTGTAAGCTACCTTGCCACAACATTCCAAAATCTCAAACGGACCAATGTAGCGGGGTGCTAACTTTCCTTTGACTCCAAAACGAGTGACTCCTTTGGTTGGTGAAACCTTGAGATATACATAATCTCCAACTTGAAACTTCAGAGGTCGACGTCTCTTGTCAGCGTAGCTCTTCTGTCGAGATTGGGCAATCTTCATATTCTCCTGAATCTGTTTGACTTTCTCTTCCATATCTTTGACCAGGTCAACTCCAAAGAATTCTCTTTCTCCGGGCTCAGACCAACTGAGGGGTGTACGACAACGACGACCGTACAGTGCTTCAAAGGGTGCCATTTTTATGCTCTCTTGGTAACTGTTATTATATGAGAACTCTGCCAAGGGCAAACAGTCATCCCAAGTATCTGCGAAGGTAAGAACACAGGCTCTCAACATGTCCTCCAGCACTTGGTTGACTCGCTCAGTTTGTCCATCAGTTTGCGGATGATATGCCGTACTATGCAAGAGCTTGGTTCCAAGTGAGGTATGGAACGCTTTCCAAAACTTAGCGACAAACTGGGTACCACGGTCAGAGACAATGCTCTTGGGTATGCCATGAAGTTTCACTATGTGGTTCTTGTACAAGGTGGCATACATGGGGACGGTGTAACTGGTCTTTACTGGCAGAAAGTGAGCTTGCTTAGTGAGTCGGTCCACGATTACCCAAATGGAATCAAAACCTTTCTGGGTTCTGGGTAATCCATTGACAAAATCCATACTAATGTCGTCCCATTTCCAAGCGGGTACTGACAAAGGTTGCAATTCTCCTCCAGGCTTCATGTGTACTGCCTTGACTCTTTGGCAGGTATCACACTGAGCGACATACCGGGCAATCTCAATCTTCATTTTAGTCCACCAGAATCTCTGCTTTAAGTCTTGGTACATCTTGTTGCTGCCGGGGTGAATAGAGAATCTGGTCAAGTGTGCTTCATCAAGGATTAACTGTCTCAATTCAGGCACCTTGGGAACTACTAGACGGTTCTTGAACCAAACAACTCCTTCATCATCGATCCTGAAACAATCAGCCTTTCCGGTCTGGACCTTCTCGATGATGTGCTTGATTCCAGGGTTATCCTTCTGAGCAGCAATGACTTGATCCTTGATAGATGTTTCTATGCTGACATTGTTCAGGCTTCCTTGCGGAATCATTTCGATACCCATACTTTCAAGTTCATGGCACAGGGAAAGATCAGACGGCTTCGTCATCAGACAGTTGCAGTATGACTTGCGACTGAGGGCATCGGCAACTACATTTGCCTTACCTGGATGGTAATGTACTTCGAGATCATAATCTTTAATCAACTCAAGCCATCTTCTCTGTCTCATATTCAATTCTTCTTGAGTGAAGATATACTTTAGGCTCTTGTGATCCGTATACATATTACAGGTACTGCCTAACAGATAGTGACGCCAAATCTTCAAGGCATGCACGACTGCTGCTAGCTTAAGATCATGGGTGGGGTAGTTTTCCTCATGTCGCTTAAGCTGTCGTGAGGCATAAGCGATTACTCGTCCTTCTTGCATCAAAACACAGCCCAAACCAGTACCAGATGCATCACAGTATACATCGAAGGGTTTCTCGATATCTGGTTGAGCTAGGACTGGTGATGTAGTTAACAGTTTCTTCAAGGCTTGAAAGGCTTGCTCACAGGCTGGTGACCAAACGAAGTCCACGGAATTCTTCAACAACCCTGTGATAGGCTTGGCGACTCTGGAGAAATCTAGGATGAAACGACGATAGTATCCAGCCATTCCCATGAAGCTGCGAACTTCGCGGACAGTGGTAGGTGGCTTCCAATCCAAGATATCTGCCACTTTTTCAGGGTCAACTGACACACCTTCAGCGGACAGGACATGACCAAGGAATTGAATTCGATCTAGCCAGAATTCACATTTACTGAACTTGGCATACAGCTGGTGATCTCTGAGACGAGAGAGAACGATTCGAAGATGCTTGGCGTGATCTTCAGGAGTTCTTGAATAGACAAGGATGTCGTCAATGAACACGACTACAAATTTATCGAGCTCTGGCATGAACACAGAGTTCATGAGATACATGAAATGAGCAGGGGCATTGGTCAAGCCAAAGGACATGACCAAGTACTCATATAGGCCGTATCTGGTGGTGAAAGCTGTTTTAGGAATGTCTTCTGGACGGATTTTTATTTGGTGATAGCCCGATCTGAGATCAATCTTGGAGAATACTCTGGCTCCAGACAACTGGTCAAAAAGAAGGTCAATGCGAGGCAAGGGATATTTATTCTTGATGGTGACCTCATTGAGTGGGCGATAGTCAACGCACAGACGAAGACTTTTGTCCTTCTTCTTCACAAAGATAGCAGGACAGCCCCAAGGAGATGAACTTGGGCGAATGAGGCCCTTATCCAAAAGTTCTTGCAATTGGATCTTCAGCTCTGCCAACTCTCTGGGAGGCATTCGATAAGCTCTACGGGATATAGGAGCAGTCCCGGGCTTTAGCTCTATGGCAAACTCAACATTACGGTCGGGAGGCAGACCGAGTAGATCTTCCGGGAAGACATCAGGGAACTCACAGACCACAGGAATATCCCTAACTTCCGGAACACAAGCGGCATTCAACTGGGTGGTTGCTGGTTTTTGAGGCATAGGAAGTTGGAGAAGGAGTTTGGAGGTGCTGTTAGGAATATCCACTCTCACAACTCTATTCAAGATGTCAATCATGGCTTTATACTGACACATCCAATTCATGCCTAAGATGACATCTATCTCTTGATTGCGCAGTACTATCATGGTGGTAGGAAAGACATGTTCCCCCAACATTACTGGTATACTGCGGACCACTTCCTTAGTATTTATCCGCCCTCCAGGCGAAAGTATACAGAAACTTTCTTTTAACTCCCCCATGGGTAACTCATGCTTGATGACAAAAGTGCGACTGATGAAGGAATGCGATGCACCAGAATCGAACAAGACGACTGCAGGATGATTGGCAACAGGGAACCTACCGAGCATGACGGGCTCTCCTTCTGGGATGTTACTGGCGGTGGTGAAGTAGACTTGCCCGTGCTTCTTGACAAGCTTGCCCTTCTGGACGTGCTGCTGCGGTGCACGGTGCTGCTGCTGTGATCCTCCAGGGCCTTTCTGTGCATGCTGGGCATTCTTCTTGGGTTTTGGGCACTCGCGAGCCCAGTGACCAACTTGGCCACAGTTGTAGCATGGATGGTTGTAAGCTGTTTGAGGGGCGGTGATACGAACACCTGGGGCATTCGGCTGAGTGGCACTTTGCTGGTTGGCGTTATGAGTGGTGGCCGCGGTACGAACGACCACTTGCTGGTGAGGGTATGGGGCACGGTTTTGGTGGTGGCTGGGGTGATAGATGATTCTTGGGCGCTTATGGTTGCTGGAGAAGCTGCTAGACCCAGCCTTCTTCTTCTTCTCCTCCTCTTGGTACTGACGGTTACTTTCCTCGAAAGCGACCGCACGGTCAACGACATCATGATAAGATCCGTTGAGGTTGTTGGATAGTCCTCTGCGAATCTTAGGGTGCAGACCCCTGAGAAAACAATCTCTCTTCTTCTCGTCCGTGTTGACATAGTCGGAGGCATACTGGCTCAGGTGGTTGAATTGTCCCACATACTGCATCACTGTGGATTCCTTCTGCTGCAGAGCTAGGAACTGATCAAGCTTCATCTTCATCAGACCTGATGGGAGGTGGTGTGCACGGAAAGCGGTGCGAAACTCCTCCCAGGTCAACTCATGACCTTCAGGTTGGGCAGCCAACAGGTTGGCGTACCAGGCACTTGCGGGACCACGGAGCTGCTGAGAAGCGAACCGAGGCTTCTGGATCTCTATGCATCGGATGAGACCAAACTTCTGCTCCATGGTGCGGAGCCAATCATCAGCTTCGAGGGGTTCATCGGCTCTGGTGAAAACCGGTGGACGGGTTTCAGTGAACTCCACATAGGTGGTCTCTTGGTTGTGACGACCACGGTGACCTACATTCTGCTGTCCTTGGTTCTGAGCCATTAGGTTGGCAGCGGCGGCCAAGGCTGCAATGGCATCTGCCAGGGTAGCAGGAACTGGTGGCGGGTTTGGAAGGTTGGCACCTCCGGAACTTCCGGCTCCAGTGCGGGTGTTCACAGGCATCTGTTAAGAATTTGGGAACTTAGCATCCAAAGATTGCTTTTGAACGAAACTGACTGATAAGATTCATTGATGCAAGGGTAGATAACTGATACAGAAGTTTGATAAAAACCACTGACTGACAAAGGAAAGGTACAAGACAAGATACAGACTCGACTAAACAGAAGACCAACTAACGCCCCAAACCTAGACTAAGGCTTTAGGTGAGCAGATGGTACAGACACAACGAATCTAGTCGTCATCGATGATGATCATCTCTTCATCTTCATCTTCATCTTCGATGATGAGCTCAGGCTCTTCCTCCTCATCTTCATCTTCAACGTGAACATCTTCAGCAGGTTCCACTTCTACATTCTGGACTGGCTCATGCTCTACTTCAGGTTCCTCCACGACTCCATCTTCTGGATCCTCAGCAACAGGTGGAGCCACGGGGTGAAGTTGGTTGTACAGCTGATGTACCTCCTCATGAAGTATATCATTGTACTGCTCAATCTGAGCGGTGTACTGCTGTAGTCCATGGAATTGGGCTCTGGTTACGTCCTCGCGGTTCCAAGCCTCATTGCGCTGTTCGATAGCGCGAACCGTGTTCCGATTGGCCTGCTCCAGAGAAGCTCGTGCCTCATAAAACTCCATGCGGGAAAGATAGAAATCATGCTCCATGTTCTCCATTTCAGCCTTGAGATTCTTGATCTCCTCCTTCAGCTGCTTGCGGTTGCGGCGGGGCAAGCGACGTCCGTTGGAGGATTCTCCAGTCTCTTCTACGGTGCGTGGCGCCAGCTGGTGACGCGGCACACCATGCGGTCCAGTTGACTTGCGAGCAGTCCGCTTGAGGATGACCATATCTGGACAAGAGGTTATAGGTGAGAAAGGCTAGCAAGAAAAAGGTAAAGGCATACTAACCCAACCGACTTAGAGAGGAAGTTATTATCTTAAGTGATTATGACATGATGCATGATTCGTTCCTACGGAACAAGGCAATGCAACTATTAAAGTAAGGTACATAGGGCTTATACAAGTTGTCTTGCTACTAGTTGCCAAAGACAAGATGAGATGAGAGAAGCAATTTGGACTCAAAATAGTCAAGTTTAGTTTTTGGACTTAAAACCTTTTGAAGTTTTCGCAAAAAGATTGCAACGTCGTAGTGAGATGCTCCGATACCACTCTGTGACGTAACCGCCCTAATCCCATGGCCCACTGATCACTGTCAACCACTGACAGTCGATCCGTACAGCCAAGTGATTAAGACTGGTTCAGCCACTGGGCTACATCAGTGCCCGATGTCCGCAGGATCATCTCACAATTCAGTTACAATCTCTTGAACATTTTGACAAATAACATCGGAGTAAATAGCGGAAGACTTAGATAACAATAGTTTTACAAACCAAGGTTCAACATAACATTAAAGTGAAATTATTACAGACCATAGTTCAAATAGATAGAGTTGGCAGGGTAGCATATGACAACAACTAAAGATAAAGATACATCACCCAGCCCGAGGGTGAATAATCATTCATCGGCCTCATCGGCCTCTTCCTGAACAACAGTCACACAGCAGGGTCCAAGGCATACAGAGGAGTCTGCCATACCTGCAACATGGGTAAAAGAACCCTGAGTACAAAGGTACTCAACAAGACTTAACCGACTAAAGAAAAGGGAGAAGACTCAGGAATGCAGGCTTAGGGTAGTCAAGGTAAGGCTTAAGCAAGATCAAGTATTTTGCAGAAAAGCATTTTTGTAAACCTTATTTTATTTGGAAAGATTCAGTATTCCTCAATTCTTCATCATTCATGATTCATTTTACATTTCAAAACATTCCTAGTTGAGAACCACTCCCTGTTGACAGTCAGTGACTAAGTCTCCATAACCGAGGAGCAGCGTTAATCCGGATAAATAATACTCAGCTGAGGGTCCCTATCCACACTGCATATGTAGCACCCAAGCTTGCATATGCCAACTCGTCTACCACGATTCCTCCAAGATTGGGCCCGGTCCTACGCCACCCGGAAGTACAGTACACCACTCCAATCCGGGACTCTAACCCACGTGGGTACATGCTACTTCCGCCATCTCTCCACTCCCAGTGCGCGGTTGTCGGTCCAATAAAGGATTCCTCGGAGCCGAAGCTTTCCGTAGTATGTGAATAGTTGCAAGTCTTAGTCAATCAGGCCCCCATACAGGTGGTCCCTAAATTTTCCAGCCAGCGACAAGCACCTCGGGACTCTAACCCAAGAGTACAGGTCCTGTCAGTTTTTCAACCCTGTCCCGGTCGGTGTCAACTGTTGAGTCCCGGACTACAACATGACGGCACCGTACGCAAGGACAACCTCTCCTTCCCATTGACTAGGTACGGATCAGATACTTAGCCAATAGTGGGAGTAAATCAGAAATTCCCATAAATATTCTTAAAGTGATCACACTTTGAAATTGGCATTTTTATTGCAAATCTATCATATAGCATTGCTAAGCATTTTGCAAACAGTTTTTGAAAAGCAGGTATCGGGTGTATCATTGGTCAAGGTAGATAATGCATCAGATAGGATTCCACTCAACTCCTATCAACCTAATGCAATAATTTAACTCAAAACATTTAAAGAAAACATTTATAAAAGCAAGGTAGGGTTAAATGCACCGGGGCTTGCCTTGGATGGCAAAAAGGGCAGGCTCGGAGTAGGTATAGTTGTCGGAGCTCGGGGTCGCCTCGGGGACAGATCCTTCGGTGACTACCTCGACTTCAGGGCCTTCTTCGTCAACTATACGGATGCAATGATGAATGCTCATGAGAATGATGATATGGACTTAAGGTGCAAGACAATACCACTGATTCAAGATTACTCTTAGGCAAGGCATAATCGAAATCTAGGTTGGGCATAAAAGGTAACCATTTCTTCCTTAAGCAAAATCGATTAAACTAGACTTTACCATAACTATCCTAAGCACCAACCAAACATAGCATCACAAACATCATAGACCAAAGGGTATGGGTCTATGAACATCAAGCAATCCCAAAAGTCACTTCACAGGGCATTCACACTAACCCTAATCACCTTTTCTATTTTTCTTAATTATTTAAAAAGGTCATTTTGAGAAGGTGCTCCAAAAATTACCAAATTAATCACACAAGTTCATTAGGGTACAAGTATATGGCAAAACAAATTTCATAATTTTTGTAGGTCATTAAGGTGCTCAATTAAATCTAGACATTTAATTAACAAAAGGCACTATTCTTTAATTAAAATAAAGCTCAAAAATCCACTTGCTCCAAATGACTTCAAAACTTCACCAGAGACTTGTCATGGCATAACTAGCTCACAAAAAGTGATCTCATAAATTTTGGAGTTATAAATCATTTTCTAAAAATCCAAAACCAGCATTTATTAATTAAAAGGGAGATTTTTCATTTTCAAATCTTTGCAGAAAAGTCAAGTTTTATATTTTTATAAAATACTTCAGAGCATAAAGAGTCTACCACAAAAATTTCAGAATTTAAGGATCAACACAGAAAATCACACAAAAATATGAAATCTGAACACTATTCACATGTATGGGAAAATAGAAAAACAGCACTGTTCTTCTCCTCCGTTCGCCGGCGACCGACCGACGGCGGCGGCGTTGCTACGCCGGCCACGACGAGGCGTCTCAGGCGAAACCGAGGAGATGGGAGGCTTCAGGAGCTCACCGTGAGTCGATTAAGCGGCTCGGCGAGGGAAGGGGATGAACGGAGGGAGGTGGTCGACGGTGACCGGCGGACGTCTCACGGCGGCGATCGTCGACTCGGCGATCCTGCGTGACACAAGCGACCGCAAGGGGTCAGTCAGAGGCGCAAAGGAGTGAGGAAGGTGATGCGGGGGTCGGAGGGAGATGATCAAGGCCGGAGAGGGAGTATTTCACGATCCCGACCTCGACGGGGTTTTCGCCGGAGATGGGAACGGCGAGTTACGCCGGGCAAATGGAGGCGGTAGAGACCAAATTGAGGAGTGTGGAAGCTGCACGGGCTCAAGGCGGAGCTGTTGAGCTAGTTGATTGAGCGGCGGGGGCTCTGGAGTGGGCTGGCCACGGTGGCGGAGGTGAGTGAGTGAGCTCGGCTCCGGCGGGCTTTATATAGCCACAGCTAGCGGCCGGTAGAGTGCTCGGAGAGGTGTGGACGAGTTCGGCCGAGGCACGCGCAATCGATTGCGAGGCCGAGGGTCAGCGGTTTGGTTGCGCAGGGTCGGGCGCACGGCTCACCGGCGGCGAACGCGTGGCGGCGACGAGCTGCGGGCGGTAGGGGCCGGGAGAGAAGGTCAGCGCTCGCGTGCGGGCGCGGAGGGAACCGGGGAACATCGGCGACAGGTTGCAGGCGCGTGGGGAGCAGCCAGGCGTGCGGCACGCGCGACGCCGGCGGCTGGCCATGGCCGGGCCCCCCTCCCCCCTACCGGAGAAGATGAACAGGGTAGGGTGTAGGGTTTGACTTTTGGCTAGTTTCTGAAATTTGCAAATTACTTCCAAAATTTGAACTGGGCAACAAAAACTCAAAACATCAAAGTTGTTCAGAAAAATGAGATCTACAACTTTGTCAATAAGAACATTTTCAAATTCCAAAAAGTTTTTGAACAATATTTGAAAACAGTAAAGGGGACACTTTTTCAAACTTGATTCAAATCAAAATTACTCTGGATTCCAAACTGAAACTTGAAAATCTGTAAACATGAAAGTTGTTCCTTTTGCCAAAACCTACAACTTTGCTATTATACACTTTTCCAGAAACTCATTAGTTTTTGAACTCATTGTGAAAACTGAAAAGGGGACAAAAACTGGAGTTTGATTGAATTTGAAATAACTCAAAACTTTGTACTGCAACTTGAAAATTTGTAAATACCAAAGTTGTTTCTCTTTGACAGATCTACAACTTTGCTTTTTGGACCAACCCCAAATTTTGAATAATTTTTGAATTACAAAAAGAGGGATAAAATCCAGGATTTGGAAATCAGGGTTTTTGCAAAGAGATTTGAAATCAAATTCTGATTTTTGAACTTTGACCAACACAACAACACTTCAAGACACCAAAGGAACAAGAATTACACAAAGTTAATCACAGAGATGAAATTACCATTTTGCCCTAGTAGAGAGAAGTGGGCTAATTAGGGTTTTTGCAATAGAGGTAATTCACATAAAATGATACACATGAAATCATGATCAAGATGCTAAATGATGATATGTCAAGTTAATTACAGTTAAATACCAGAGGTGTTACATGGCTGGTCGTGGAGGCACGAGAATTGGCGCGGAAGTCAGCAACCCCTTCAACTTGGTTAAGGCCTCCTCGGCTTCGACGGTCCACGCAAAGCGTTCCGCCTTCTTTAGTAGGCGGTAGAGGGGTAGCGCCTTTTCCCCTAGCCTCGAGATAAACCTGCTGAGGGCGGCCAAACAACCTGTTACCTTCTGTACGCCCTTGAGGTCTCGAATTGGGCCCATCCTCGTGATTGCTGAGATTTTTTCGGGGTTGGCCTCGATCCCCCGTTGTGAGACAATGTAGCCAAGTAGCATGCCCCGAGGCACACCAAAGACACACTTCTCGGGGTTGAGCTTCACATTCTTGGCCCGGAGGCACTCGAACGTGGTCTCGAGGTCGCTGATGAGGTTCCCGACTTTCTTGGTTTTAACCACGATGTCATCGACGTAGGCCTCGACGGTTTTGCCTATGTTGTTGCCAAAGACATGTTGCATGCAACGTTGGTACGTCGCCCTGGCGTTTCGAAGGCCGAAGGGCATCGTAACGTAGCAATACATACCAAATGGCGTGATAAAAGAGGTAGCGAGCTCGTCGGATTCTTTCATCCTAATCTGGTGGTAGCCGGAATACGCATCGAGAAATGAAAGTACTTCACACCCCGCAGTGGAATCGACAATCTGATCAATTCTAGGTAAAGGAAAAGGAACTTTTGGACATGTTTTATTCAGACCAGTGTAGTCTACACACATCCGCATTTTTCCATTCTTTTTCCTAACTAGAACAGGGTTAGCTAGCCACTCTGGGTGAAATACCTCCTTGATGAATCCGGCCGCCAAAAGTTTGTGCACCTCCTCGCCGACGATCCTGCGCTTCTCCTCGTCGAAGCGGCGCAGGCGCTGCTTCACCGGTCTGGATCCGGCCTGGATTTCCAAGGCGTGCTCGGCGACTTCCCTCGGTATGCCCGGCATGTCCGAGGGGCCCCACGCAAACATATCGATGTTCGCGCGGAGAAAGTCGACGAGCACTGCTTCCTATTTAGGCTCGAGGCTGGTGCTGACGGCCAGCGTCTTGCCATAGGTCGAGGTCGGGTCGACGGGTATCGGCTTGGTGTGCTCCGCCGGCTCGAAAGTGCCGGCGTGGCGCTTCGCTTCAGGGGCCTCCTCGGTGGCCAGGGCTGCTAGGGCCTCGAGCGAGTCGAGATAGACGTTTGCTTCCCCACGCTCGACGCATTCCACGTCGCAGTGGTACGCGTGCTCGTAGGAGGTGTCGACGGTGATGACCCCTTTCGGCCCCGGCATCTTGAGCTTCAAGTAGGTGTAGTTGGGGACCGCCATAAACTTGGCGTAGCCGGGCCGGCCGATAATGGCGTGGTAGGTTCCTTGGAACCCTACTGCCTTAAAGGTGAGCTTCTCCCGGCGGAAGTTGGCCGGCGTGCCGAAGCAGACAGGGAGGTCGATGCGCCCGAGGGGGTGGGCCTTCTTCCCTGGTACGACTCCGTGGAACCCTCCGATGCTGGGTCGGAGCTGTCCCTCGGAGATCCCCAGGAGGTCGAGGGGCTCGAGGTATATGATGTTGAGGCTCGAGCCCCCGTCCATCAATACCTTGGAGAACCGTACGTCGACGATGACGGGGTTGACGACGAGGGGGTACGCCCCCGGGTTTATGACACGGTCTGGATGGTCGTCTCGGTCGAACGTGATCGGCGCATCAGACCAGTCAAGATACCGGAGGGCGTAGTGGCCGAGTGCAAAGATCTCCCGGCGTTCCCTCTTTCTTTCTCGAGCTGAGAGCCCGACGGTCGGCCCCCCGTAGATCATGTAGCAGTCGCGCACCGGGGGGAAGTTGCCGTCCGTGTCTCCTCCGCCGCGCCGATCGTTGACCTTGCCCTTAGGCACGTCTTCTTTCTTATCACAGAGCTTGGAGTAGTAGCCTTTCAAAAGCCGACAGTCTTTCAACTTGTGATTGACGGGGCCCCTGTGAAAAGTGCAGGGATCCTCGAGCATCTGGTCGAAAACAGCCCCGTCAGGGGGGCCTCGGAGCTTTTTAGGCTCGAGAGCGCCTGCAAGCACTTCCTTGTCGTCGTCGTCATTGGCGTCGCGCTTCGCCTTCTGGCCCTTGCGTTTGTTCTTCTTCTTTTGGTTGATGTTGCCATCGTTCTTGACGTTATTGCCCTTGTTCGAGCTCTCCGGCGCGGTCACCGCCTTACCCTTGTCCGTGGAACGGCCAAAGAAGGCCCCCACTGCCTCGTCGCCTGAGGCAAAGCTGGTGACACGATCCAACAGGTCCTCGACCGTCCTGGGACGGTAGCGTCCTAGCTCATGAACTAGCTCCTGGCATGTCGTGCCCGCGAGGAACGCTGAGATGACGTCCTCGTCAGGCACGTGGGGGAGCTCGAGGCGCTGCTTCGAGAATCGTCGAGCAAAGTCACGGAGGGGCTCGTCCGCCGCCTGCCTGCAACGCCGTAGGTCCCAGGGGTTGCCTGGGCGCACGCAAGTCCCCTTGAAATTCCCGTCGAAGACCCTGACTAGGTCGGCCCAGTCATCGATCCGATTCGGCGGGAGCCCCTCGAGCCACCGGCGGGCGGTGTCCGAGAGGTAAAGTGGGAGTTGGCGTATGATCACACGGTCGTCGTTCTTGGCTCCGTCCAGTTGGCAGCCTAGGCGGAAGTCCGAGAGCCAGAGCTTGGGCTTGACCTCCCCGTCGTACTTCACGATGTTGGTCGGCGGTCGGAAACGGTCGGGGAGGGTCGAGCTGCGGACGGCCCGGCTGAAGACTCTGGGGCCCGGGGGCTCGAGGACTTGCCGATCCTCGTCGCTGTCGTAGCGCCCTCCTCGATGGGCGCTATAGCCGCGCTCCTGGGCCCCCTTGTCCTTGCGCCGGCGGTCGATGTTGTTGCGGGCGTCGTTGGGGTCTCGAGGTGGCCGGTTGTCGACGATCCGTTCGCGGACCGGCCTAGCTTGAGAGGCGTCTGGCTGGTGGACGGATGCCTCGCGCTCGTTGCGGGGCGTGTCCGTCGGCTTCCCCGAGGCTACTCCGCGCCGACGTGACGCCGAGCTCTCGGCCTGCTGCACAGCGGCCGTCTCGAGGAGGTTCTTCATTTCCCCAAGCATGCGCCTGGCGTCAGGGTTGGAGACGGCAGGTAGATCACGAAGCAGCATGGCTGCTGCGACCACGTTCTGCCCGGCTCGCGGGAAGCATACCTCGGGGCGTGCTGGGGCTCCGTCCTCGAGGATCCGCCGGTGGACCTCTCGAGCCCGACCTCGAGCTCCTGCTCCTCGAGGTTGAGGTGGTTCTTGTGCTAGGGTTTTCTCGAGCTGCAACAGGCGTTGCCGATCCCCCTCGGCCTTGGCGATGGCCTCCCGCAGCTGTGCGAGCTGCGCGGCTCGGTCGTCGCTGTGCTGGGATGGTGCAGCCAGTGCTGGGGGTTCGTTCCTCCCCTGAACGCGTGACCCGCCTGCCGCAGCCACGTCTTCGGGCCCTTCGGGGTTGAGCACCGGCCTGGTGTTGTCGTCGCCGTCGTCCTCGGCATCGTCCACGACCCCTTCGAGCTGGAAACACTCCCTGGTGGGATCCCAGAAGTCGAGGTCATGGTAGTTGTACTCATCGAAGTCGGAGCTGTTGACGGCGTGCCGCCTTGGCAGATGCTGGGACCGCAGATCGCGGTACCATTCTCCAATGGTGGCTCGCCGGGGTGGCTCGACAGCTCGGGAGAAGCCGTAGTCGACGTGCGCGGGGTGGACGATCTCCAGGTTGGCCATGGCCTGCAGTAGTATGCCCGAGCGCTCCTCCTGCTCTGCCGACGGCCGGTTCCGACGGCGCTCATTGAGCGGGCGGGCGTAGGCTGCTGCGGAGTTGTCGAGGCCGAACGGGGACCGCCGGCGTCGGGCGCGGTACACCCCGTGCGGGAGGGGGTTAGGTGGCGTCGACGGTGCACGGCTCGGGGGCCTCTGGCCTGGCTCCCGGTCCGTGCGTGTGACAAACGCGAACTCGCCGGGGGAGTGCGGACGCGCCCTGGAGATCTCCGGCCGCGCGCCGGACTGATTCCCCCTCGGGGGTCCTGCGCCGGCTACGGGGATGTGGGCGTACGCCGCAGGCACCGCCCGTGCCTGGTGACGATGATGACGACGGCGCCGCTCACGGGGCGGCCACGCGTGGTGGTGTGGGCGACGTGCCACGCTCCTCGCATGGGGTGGCGCGACACGCCCTCCACTCGGGCCCTCCGTGGAGAGCAAGGTCAGCTCGTTGCCGTTGTCGGTGGCCAGGAACTCGAGGCTCCCGAACCAGATGACGGCACCGGCAGAGAACGAAGGAGTCGAAGCAGCCATCCAGGAAACAGCGAGAAACCGACTCGACACGCGACGCCCCTACCTGGCGCGCCAACTGTCGGTGTTTCGAACCCGGGGGTATGACACCAACGAGCAATGTGATCGCGTGCTCTCTTCCTGGATGGTGATGCAAGATGACACAAGGATTTATCCTGGTTCGGGCAAAGAAGGCCCTACGTCCAGCGGGGGAGAAGGTTCTTGTATTACTTGCACCTAAGTGCTTGTACAGGGGCGAATACAAGCTCAATGAGCGTGGACCGGAGTCCGGACTCGAATGTGTGTGTGTGGACTCGTGTCTTGTCTCCCCGCACGAAGGGCCCTGGCGTCCCCTTTTATAGAACAAGAGGAGGCCAGGGTTTACACAGGAATGATACAGGAGTCGGGATGTACAATGCCCAATACGACGGAGGGTAGGAATTATGTCTTGTTGAAGATACTGGAGCCGACGTGGGGGTTGCTGTTGAGGCGTCCTTGAAGCGTGGCCTCCATCCCGGGCGCGGATGTGGAGGCATGGCGACGTGGGGGCCGTGCAGCGCCCATTCCGGCTCGTACAGGACGTGGCAGAGTCCCTCCGGGTCTTGGGGTACCTGTCTTCCAATAGCATGAAAGCAGTCAGGGCTCGAGGGGCGCAGGGCCGGCCTCGAGGTGGCGCCTGCGGGGGGCTCGAGTCCCCGCAGTTATGGGCGAGTCCCGGGAAACCCGTTTGAGCAGTGGGCATCCGGGCCTCGAGACGCGGTTCAGACGTGCAATAGTGTAGGGTATGGGTTAACAGTGCCGTACTGGCGCCCTTTTGCCCATAATTGTTGTGAAAACGAGACTTGACCTTTACACCGAGTCACTGTGGTACGTGCTGAGCACCAGTGGACACGACCGGAGTGGGTGGATGTATTGAATGCGTGGTACGGGCCGGGGTTCGATGTTTGGCGCTGCTCGAGGGAGGCGTGATGCGTCTCGAGGGATAGGCTGTCGTATTTGGATGAGCTCGAGGTTCTCGCCAGGGTCTCGAGGGGTGCGCTGTTTGGTGGGCTCGAGGCCCGTGCTCCGAGGTTCGAGGTGTAGGCTCGCGCTCCTCCGAGGCCTGGAGGGTTCGGGCGAGACGGGCTCCAAGGGTTTGGTTCCTGTGGGGGTTTGCCTAGCCGGGGTTTTAACAATCGGTGTTCTAGGTTTTAACCTGTTCATTTGCGTTGATTGGGGGTACCCCTTTTACGGACCCCCGACACCCACTGACCGGACTGTGCGAGCGTCCGGTCAAGACCCACCGGACGCGTCCGGTCAGGCAGAGTCGAGTTTTGGAGCTCTCTGCATACGATCGGACTCACAGTGAAACGAGCGTCCGGTCATGTGCAGTGCGTCCGGTCAACAGAGACAAACGTAGTGAACAGTAGAAGCGATGCGTCCGGTCAATTCCAAACACCTAGCGTCCGATCGAGTATCAGGAAATCGCGCCGAACATTCAATGACCGGACGCACTGTGCTAGCGTCCGGTCAGCCCGATGCCAGCGTCCAGTCACCCCGAAACTGCACTGTTCGTTCACCGATTTGACTCGATCTCACCCAAAACGAATCCTCTAGGGATCAAACTTGGTGAGAGGTGTCACAAGGAGGATAGTGAGCTATCTCTAAGAGGTCATGGCTCGAACCTATCTCCAAATCAGTGAATCAAAGAATTTCGGGGGAAAGAAGAAAAACTTGACCCGAAACCAAAATCGATCGATCTCCTAGACCGTGAGGCTAGAGGTGACTTCCTTCGGTGGAAAGAAGTGCCTCACGATCTAGAACAACTTGGTTCAAACGGATTTGCAAAAGATGAACCGAGCAAAGAGATCAAGCGACGGGAAAAACATGGAGAAAAAGGATTCTGCGAAGAACACGAACAAAACACGAATCACAACCACGAATTGCAACCGTGTGGCTACCACATGCTACAATGGTGAGGTTACGGCCTCACTTCCTCAAAATCAACAGTACACAGAGGTGAGTCTCTCTGCGGATCTCAGCTAGCTACAGCAGGGGATGGGGAGAGCAGGAAACCCTAAGTGCGAAAGAGCAAATGACTGAGATAAGGGGAGGAAGGTGTCTCCCCGACTACTTAACCTATTCTAGCCTAAGTCTATTTCCTACTCTACCCCTCTCTAAACTAATTACAGAGTGAACCAGCTAAACCCTAAGGTTATTCTGGACCAACTCGAGTGGTAGGTGTATCCGACGGCCACGACCGCACAACTCGTCCGCGTTGCCTGCACGCAACCTTCCGATTGCCGCCATGTGCCGCCATCGCTCTGCACCCCCGGTTTTGTGGCCCAAATCGGGAAACCAGCCTTTTCCAGCTATCACCCGGTTTTGAGGCCCAAACCGGGAAAACCAGCCCACCAGCGTCTGAGTTTTGAGGCCCAAACTCAGCAAACCCGCAGCGCCCAGGTTTTGAGGCCCAAACCTGGAAACCGTCCTTAGCCCGAGTTTTGTGGCCAAACTCAGAAACCGTCCACGCCCAGGTTTTGAGGCCCAAACCTGGAAACCGTCCACCGGTGGTTTTTCCCTGGCTCAGCCACCAAACCGAAGCTGTAGACGGGATGCACCACCCGTGCACCCCATCCACCGACACGTGTCCCCAGGTCCTCGACCCGAGCAACACCGTGCCCCGCAAGTCTTTGCTCGTCGCTGTCCCAGGCTGCCAGCCACCACAGCTGATCCTCAGGCACTCGGGTCCCTCAGTCCAAGCCTCACGTCCGCCCTTCACCGCTCAGTACATCGGCATGGCACGTCCACCGCACGGCACGCCCATCCTTCACCGCACCCGGTCCATCGGCACGGCACTTCTCAACTTGACCTTCACCTTGCCCTCGATCACTGTCTCCGTGCTCGACACCTGCACAACACAAGCCAAAGAACCTGCGATCAAACCCGTTGACAATCACTCATCACTCAGAGACTCGGCATACACCCATGTATCCACAATCTCCCCCTTGATGAGTGCATTATCAACTACACACACAAATCATGATAGATAGAAGAAGATAGAAAGGAGAAGGAGAGAGAACTCGACCAAATGACCCAAAAGCGTAGTAAAGCCGAAGAAGGTCATGTGGAAAGAGCGAAACAACTTGGTCCCCAAAGACATGGGCAACGGCTCGACGCAACCAAGCAAAGCAAAGCTAGCCCTTGAGAAGAGGTAGAACAGGCTCAACACCGCTAGCAAAGAAAGCTCGATAACAATGCCTTTCAGCCAAACACGCTCCGAACCAAATGAAAAGTCTCCGAACCAAATGGGGATCAATCAAAAACGACCCTGAGAATGTTTGCTAGTCCCTCAAGAAAGAGGCAACGGCTCAACACAACTAGCAAACTCCCCCTCGACACGTGCAAGCAACCAGGGACTCCCCCTAATTCGAACATCCAGGGAACAATTGATTTGACAAAAATTCTCCCCCTTAGTTGAAAATGCACTTATCAAGTAAAAGTTCTCCCCTTCAGCGAAATCTCCCCCTTAGTTGGACACCCACCAAAAGTGCCAACTCCAGATCCAACTCCCCTTCCAAAAATGCAGATGAGGTCAGAAATGCAAGTTAGAAGCTTCGTGCATATAATCAAAAGAGTGCAAAGATGCTCTAAACAGTATAGCTCCAAAGTCTCAACTAAGCACTCAACTAGCGAAGGCTCAAGCTGATCACACATACGAAATATGAAGCATATGAGCAAGTGAGCAGTTTTGAGTCAAAAAGATAGTCGCCACCAAAATAGCACTACACATGTATAGGCAGGAATCCAAACAAGTGCTAAGCATGTATACAAGGTGAACTACCCCGAGCAAAGTTCAATCATCATGCATAGGAAAGAAGCATTCACTTGTGATTCCATTTTTATATCGGAGTTGCAGCGGTAAAGAATTCATAAGTTCAATTATTTAGCATGTGATTGCGAGAGGTTGAAAGCTTGTCATTGCCTAACTTTTCAACCGAGCGAAGCCTATGCTGAAGCAATCAGAAGCTTAAAGCTACGGTTTCGGTCATACACTACACAGCTCAAGTTTAACTCAAAGTGCAATGAGAAACAGTCTCGATACCGTGATGTGTTGACAAGCAGTCCCATCTCGATCTTTTCAGTTCACTAAAACTTGGTATGAACAGACCAAGCAAGTGAATGACTCAGACCTAGAGACATAGCAACCTAGCATATATGAAAAGCAGGAATGGACTCAACACATCCTACACATGCTAGTTACATATCTCAATGGTGAACATTTTCAGATTTTATATACATTATGCAAATTCACCATTCCAAAATAGCTCAGCTTATAACATGTACTAGTGATCAGAAGGAGCATAAGCTACAAGCATCAATATAAGCATCGGAGCATACTAAATAGAGCATAGTTACATTCTAGTGATTATAAACATGAAGCTCAGAATGTAAATGCGTATGCTAAAATGCAAACGAAAAGAAGGGTAAACGAAAAAGAGTCAATCTATTATACAAGATCAAAATGTTTCCCCCATCTAAAAGGGGAAACACACACCAAGCTCACCCCTCAACCTATTAAAGGTTGATTCGTCTAAAGGCTTGGTGAAAATATCAGCCAGTTGATGATGAGTATCGACATGGCGAAGGTCGATATCACCCTTCTCCTGGTGGTCTCGCAAAAAATGAAAGCACACATCAATGTGTTTGGTCTTCGAGTGAAGCACGGGGTTCTTAGCAACGCTAATCGCACTCGTGCTGTCACAAAGCAAAGGCACGTGAGAAAAGCTCAGACCAAAATCACGCAAAGTGGCCATCATCCAAAGCAACTAGGAACAGCAGCTAGCCGCAGCAACATATTCAGCCTCTATGGTAGACTGAGCGACACTAGACTGCTTGCGAGAAGACCACGACACAAGAGAAGATCCAATAAACTGACAAGTCCCAGAAGTGGACTTGCGCTCAATGCGACAACCAGCAAAATCAGCATCGGAATAACCGCAAAGCGAGAGGGTGGAGGAAGCAGAATACCAAATCCCGAACTCAGGTGTGAAACGAAGGTACCTGAAGATGCGCTTCACCGCCTGACGGTGAGAAGTGCGCGGCGACGCCTGAAAGCGCGCGCACAGACACACCGCGAACTGAATGTCCGGGCGTGTCGCCGTCAGGTAGAGCAGCGACCCGATCATGCTGCAGTACTCCTTCTGGTCCACTGCTTCTCCATCCTTGTCCGCATCCAGGGTAGTCGTCGACGACATGGGTGTTGGAAGAGGCTTGGCCTCACCCATATCGAACCGCTTCAGCAAGTCCTTGGTGTACTTGCCCTGTTGCACAAACGTCCCCTCTCGGGATTGCTTAATTTGCAACCCGAGAAAGAATGTCAGCTCGCCCATCATGCTCATCTCGAACTCCCTGCTCATAATATCTGCAAACTTGGCAACCAAAGCGTGAGAAGAACCACCGAAAATGATATCATCCACATAAATCTGGACCAAGAGTGTGTCTTTGCCTTGCCTGAGGAGAAAGAGCATTTTATCTACACATCCCATTTTAAAACCCTTAGCTAGTAGAAAGGTTTTCAATCTATCATACCAGGCTCTAGGGGCTTGTTCCAAACCATACAAAGCTTTGTGGAGTTTAAAGACATGGTTTGGAAACTTGGGATTTTCAAAACCAGGGGGTTGCTCAACATAAACCTCCTCCTCTATGTAGCCGTTTAAGAAGGCACTCTTGACATCCATTTGAAAAAGTTTGAAACTTTTGGATGTAGCAAAAGCCAAGAGTATCCTAATAGCCTCTAAACGTGCTACAGGAGCAAACGTCTCCTCAAAGTCTATCCCCTCCTTCTGACTATAACCCTTCGCTACAAGCCTGGCCTTGTTTCTAACAACGTGGCCATCCTCTCCTTGCTTGTTTTTGAAAACCCATTTTGTCCCAATAGGCTTACAGTCAGGTGGAGGTGGAACTAGAACCCAAACCCGATTTCGCTCAAAGTTTTCTAACTCCTCATGCATGGCATTGACCCAATCTGGATCCGTCAAAGCGTGTCCAACATCTCGGCGCTCAAAATTAGCAACAAAAGCAGAATGAGCAAAGTGGGAGATGTGATGTGACCTGGAGCGAGTAACTCGCTCGCCGATGTCGCCAATCATCTGCTGAGGGGGGTGCTGGCGCTGGATGTTTCGTGGCACCTCCCGAGCAGATGTGATCTCCCTCTCAACAGCAGCTGGTTCCACCCCGGGTACAAAAGGTATCGCGCGAGGTGGAGGATCACACGGCCCCTAGGAAGAAGAGGTGTCGGGGCCGTGAGTCGTCGTCGAGGCCGCTCTTGGCGGCACAACAGGTGGAGGGGTGCTGGATCATCTATACCTTCAGCACCCTCTTCCTCGTCATCAAAAAGAGGCTCACCGACCTCATGATCACCTGCACGCTCAAAACGAGTAGAAGGACAAAGAAGAGTCTCGTCGAAGGTGACATCTGATGTCTCCACGACTCGGTTAGTATCAAGGTTAAGTACACGATAAGCTCTAGTGTGAGTGCCATAACCCAAAAATACCCGGTCAGAATATCGAGACTCGAATTTGTCCAGGTTGCCTTTCTTCAATATAAAACAATGGCAACTGAAGACTCTAAAGTAACTCACTTTGGGCTGGCGACCAAAACACAACTCATAAGAGGTCTTCTTCAAAAAGGCTCTCAGAAAAATGCGATTTGAAATATAGCATGCAGTGTTCATAGCTTCCGCCCAATAGCGCCTAGGAGTCCTATGCTCATCGAGCATCGTCCTGGCCATCTCAACAAGGGTCCGATTCTTCCTCTCTACAACACCATTTTGGGGCGGTGTGTAGGGGGAAGAAAACTGATGCTCCAAACCAAGGCGGTTACAAAACTTCTCAAAATCCGAATTCTTGAATTTGGAACCATTGTCACTTCTAATAGCTCGCATCGAGTTCAAAGGGAACTCGTTCTGAAGACGTAAAATCAAATTTCGAGCAAAGGAGAAAGTCTCAGTCTTCTCAGTTAAAAAGAAGACCCAGGAATACCTCGAAAAGTCGTCAACAACAACCAAAACAAACCACTTGCCACCAACCGAGCTCACCCGAGCCGGATGCGGATACATGGGTGTATGTCGGGTCTCTGAGTGATGAGTGATTGTCAACGGGTTTGATCTCATGTTCTTTGGCTTGTGTTGTGCAGGTGTCGAGCACGGAGACAGTGATCGAGGGCAAGGTGAAGGTCAAGTTGAGACGGGCCGTGCCGACGGACCGGGTGCGGTGAAGGATGGGCGTGCCATGCGGCGGACGTGCCATGCCGATGTACCAAGCGGTGAAGGGCGGACGTGAGGCTTGGACTGAGGGACCAGAGTGCCTGAGGATCAGCTGTGGTGGCTGGCAGCCTGGGACAGCGACGAGCGAAGACTTGCGGGGCACGGTGTTGCTCGGGTCGAGGACCTGGGGACACGTGTCGGTGGACGGGGTGCACGGGCGGTGCATCCCCTCTACGGCTCCGGTTTGGTGGTTGAGCCAGGGAAAAACCACCGGGTGGACGGTTTCCGAGTTTGGGCCTCAAAACTCGGGTGCTCGGTTTCCAGGTTGAGCCTCAAAACCTGGGCGTGGATGGTTTCCGAGTGTGGCCACAAAACTCGGGCTGAGGACGGTTTCCAGGTTTGGGCCTCAAAACCTGGGCGCTGCGGGTTTGCTGAGTTTGGGGCCTCAAAACTCAGGCTGGTCGGCTGGTTTCCCGGTTTGGGCCTCAAAACCGGAGGATGGCTGGTCGGCTGGTTTCCCGGTTTGGGCCTCAAAACCGGAGGATGGCTGGAAAAGGCTGGTTTCCCGGTTTGGGCCACAAAACCGGGGGTGCAGAGCGAGGGCGGCACGTGGTGGCAATCGGAAGGTTGCGTGGAGGCAACGCGGACGAATTGTGCGGGCGTGGCCGTCGGATACACCTACCACCCGAGTTGGTCTAGAATAACCTTAGGGTTTAGCTGGTTCGCTCTGTAATTAGTTTAGAGAGGGGTAGAGTAGGAATTGTACTTAGGCTAGAATAGGTTAAGTAGTCGGGGAGACACCCTCCTCCCCTTATCTCAGTTAGTCATCTCAGTCATTTGCTCTTTCGCACTTAGGGTTTCCTGCTCTCCCATCCCCTGCTGTAGCTAGCTGAGATCCGCAGAGAGACTCACCTCTGTGTACTGTTGATTTTGAGGAGAGGAGGCCGTAACCTCCTTGTCGTAGCGTGTGTTTGCGCTTCGGCTGCAAGATCGTGGTTGTGATTCGCGTTTTGTTCGTGTTCTTCGCGGAATCCTTTTTCTCCACGATTTTCCCGTCGCTTGATCTCTTTACTCAGTTCATCTTTTGCAAATCCGTTTGAACCAAGTTGTTCTAGATCGTGAGGCACTTCTTTCCACCGAAGGAATCAACCTCTAACCTCAGGGTCTAGGAGATCGATCGATTTTGGTTTCGGGTCATGTTTTCTCCCTTCCCCCGAAATTCTTCGATTCACCGGTTTGGGGATAGGTTTGAACCATGATCTCTTAGAGATAGCTCACTATACTCCTTGTGACTCATCTCACCAAGTTTGATCCCTAGGGGATTTGTTTTGGGTGAGATCGAGGCGAACCAGTGGATGAACTGCACAGTTTCGGGGTGACCGGACACTCAGCTCGGGCTGACCGGACGCTGTCCTTGCGTAGACCGGACGCGTCCGGTGGTTGAATGTTGAGCAGCGTCTTTCTGACTTGACCGGACGCTAGCTTCCTGGTGTGACCGGACTCATCGGTTGCACTATTCATCGAGGCGTAGCACTTGTGACCGGACGCTGGGTGATCGACCGGACGCTTGAGCACAGTGCGTCCGGTCCAACTCAGAGAGGTCCAAAACTAGGTTTTGCCTGACCGGACACGTCCGGTGCAGCTTGACCGGACGCAGGCTGAGTTCGGTCAGTTCTGGTGTTGCGCGTTTTCGTTCGCAGCTTGCTCGTTTGTTGTCGGATTTGGTTTCCGTCTTTTGCATTGGGTTTCTAGAGTTGTGTAGTGTCTCTCTGTGCTTCTTGGAAGCATCCACCCTACATCTAGGGTCGTCGACACTAGCAAGCTCTAGGGTTTGTCTTTGGGGTTGATTTTGGGACAGTGGCATCGAGTTTCCGAAAGGAAATTTTGAAGCTCCCATTCACCCCCCCTCTGGTCGCTTTCGGGTAGCATTCTCGGTCCTTCAATTGGTATCGGAGCGGGTTAAGGATCTTCCACCTTAGCCGGTTCCAGATCCACCGAAGGCGACATGGATCACGGCGTGGGCAAACCGCTGTTTTTTGATGGGACGAACTATGCGTATTGGAAGATACGTATGTCGGCCTATCTGCATAGTTTGGGTGCTTCCATTTGGGATATTTGCAACTCTGCCGATTACGTGGTCTTGGCTGCTCGTGTGACTCAGCATCAGATCGATGAGCACGAAGCCAATAGCCGAGCCCGTAATGCTCTCTTTTCGTGTTTGAGTGTTGGAGAGTTTGATCGCGTTTCTCACCTCTCTACGGCTCGGGAGATTTGGGCCACCCTCATGCGTTTTCATGAGGGCACCTCTCAAGTCAAAACCCGACTCTACGAGTCGTTCAAGAGAGAGTATGAGAACTTCCGACATCAGCCTGGCGAGAGCATAGAAAGTTTATTCGCTCGCTTTCAGGTGATTGTCAACAGGATGAGGGCTAACAAGGAGCAGTTGCCTTTCGACGATCATGAGAGAGCTTTGAAGCTTTTGCATACTCTCGATCGGTCGGTGTGGGATTCCAAGGTTCAGGCGATCATCGAATCCCCGAACTATGAGACCCTCACATGCGACGAGCTCTTTAGTAAGCTCAAGTCCAGTGAGATTGATGCCATGGCGAGGGCTTCTTATGAAAATCCTTCTCGCCCGTCTATGGCTTTGGTTTCTGGCTCTTCCGCTAACCCCTCTGCTGGCTTTGCACTTTCTTCACTTTTTTCTGTGACAGAGGATCAGCTGGAGTCTTTGGGAGACGAGGAGTTGGCTTTGCTTGCCAACCGGTTCACGCGGTTTCACAACAACCGCATGAACCGTCGCCGCGGAGGACGACGCTCAGGATGCTATGAGTGCGGCGATCCCGATCACTTCATCGCCAACTGTCCCAAGAAGAACAAGCATTCGGGGAAGGGCGATCATGGGCACAAGTATGACTCCAAGCGCAAGGAGAAGCACGTCCCCCCAATGCACAAGAAGAGGGGCGGCATCGACAAAGAGTACATCAATAAGAAGTACTTGGAGAAGGCTCAGGCTGAGAAGTGCGCGTTCTTCGCCGCGCTCAGCGATGTCGACGGCTCGGATGACGACTCCGCTTGCTCAAGCGATGATGAGTCCGAGAAGATGAAGAAGATTGAGGACAAGCTCAATGGACTATGCTTCTTCGCCGACGACGGAGGCCTCTGCACCATGGCGCTTGGTGATGAGGTCGGAGGCGAGCTGGAGCACACGCCTCGAAACGACGACGACGATGACACCTCCCAGGTATCTCTCACCTACGATGAGCTTTCTTCCGAGGTTGAGAAGCTTACTGCTGCCCTCCTTAGCCAAGATAAGTTGCTTAGGCATGCTGCTAGAGAGCGCAAGGAGTCTAGGCAGAAGTGGGAGGACACGGTGAAGGAGCTTGAGTTCGCTCGGTCCACCGTGGTTGTGTCGGAGGAGGTTGAGTGCGAGAGATGCACCACACACATGACTAACCTTCTCACTTTGAGAGGTAAGTATGCTGCGTTGGTTGGAGAGGTGGATGAGCTCCGTGCTAGGCCTCAGCTGTTGGGGGCTTGCAAGACTTGTCCTGTCTTGCAATCCGAGTTGGCAGAGAAGAATGCCAAGCTTGAGTCTTTAGAGAAGGCCAGCTCGGATAGCACTTGTGTCACGTGGTGTGCTTTGTGTGAGGGCTTGGAGATGGAGATTGCCAATGTGAAGCATGGCAAGATGCAAACCGAGGAGGAAAACACATACCTTCGGACCATCTTGTCATGGGTGTCTTGTAGTGAGCCACAGCTCGGGATGATGATCTCCCAATTCAAGCGAGCTGCTGGAGGTCCTGGTGTAGGTTTTGCTCCGGGTGTTGATCTTTCCGCTTTTGGGAAGATTGGTGAGTCTAGTGGTCTGAACCCGAGTGAGAAGCCCAACTCCACCACTACTCCCAAACTGACCAAGCTTCCACCCAAAGAGCCTGCCAAACCTACCACCAAGGATGGGGTGTTTGAGGAACCCCCGAGAGCTCCACCCAAGAACCAAGTGTGGGCGCCCAAGCCAAACCACCTCAAGAACAAGCTTGACACAATGCCACCCATCCAGGAGGAGTGCTTGCCACAGAAGGGCAAAGTGAACCATACCCACAGCCCTGCTTACCAACAACCCCCTTTGTGTGCGGTGAGGTACCAGTGTGACTTCTGTGGGAGGGATGGTCATTTGAGTGAGTTCTGCTTTTGGCGCAAGAGAGAGGCGCGCTGTGCTCGAGAGATGGACAACCCGGACTTGTACCACCCTTTCCATGGTGGGCATGTGCCGAACGTCCAGAGGAGAGTTGCTAGGCCCGGAGGTCAAGTTCCCAGGCCTAGGGAGAGGAGAGCTCCGAGGAGAGAGACTAGGGCTAGAGGTCCAGAACCTCAAGTTCCTAGGCGTAGGCCTCGTAGAGAGCGTGCCCGGCGGGAGCCTGCAGTTGTAGGCTATGGACCCCATGGCGGAGGCTTTGTAGTTGAGCGCTTTCCCCCACCGCGTTTTGAGTATCGCGGTGAGCGCTCCTTCCCCAGCGGACCACGTTTTCCTGTGCGTGGTGATCGCTACCCCCATAGACAGGTTAGGAAAGGTTTTTACACTGACCGTTCTTTTGAGCAGTTGGCCCAACACTGGTATTCTTCTTACTTCACTAACCCCAGTGTTGGACCGTATGCTCACCCTATGTCTTTCTATTGATGTAGGTAAGACGGTTGGAGGACATTTGGTTGGTGGATTTCGGTTGTTCGAGGCACATGACTGGAAACGCCAAGTGGTTCTTCAGCCTTAGCCCAGTCGCCGAAAAGGAGTACATAACCTTCGGCGACAATAGTAAAGGTAAGGTATTGTCTCGTGGGTCGGTGCGGGTTAATGAGCACTTTGTGTTGCGCGATGTTGCTCTTGTTTCTAACCTGCATTTTAACTAGCTTTCTGTTTCGCAACTTTTTGATGATGACTATGAGATTCGTTTTAAACCGAACCTTAGTCGCATCTTAGATCCTCAGGGCGATCTTGTATGTCTGATTTCGCCCTTTGGGAAAGTCTTTCGCGCGAATTTCTCGGAGTCGTTTGGTTCTTCTCGCTGTCTTTTGGCTAGTCCTTCTTCCTCCGATCTTTGGAAGTGGCATAGGAGGCTCGGTCATTTAAGCTTCGACTTGCTTGCAAGACTTAGCTCACTTGGCCTAATCCGAGGATTGCCCAAGCTTTCGATGGAGAAGGATCTAGTTTGCCATTCTTGTAGACATGGGAAGATGGTTGCCGCTCCCCACCATCCAGTGACTAAGGTCATGACCTCGCACCCTGGAGAGCTTTTACACATGGACCTTGTTGGTCCGGCTCGGGTGAGCTCGGTTGGTGGCAAGTGGTATGTTTTGGTTGTTGTCGATGACTTTTCGAGGTATTCGTGGGTCTTCTTTTTGACTGAGAAGACTGAGACTTTCTCCTTCGCTCGCAATCTGATTTTGCATCTTCAAAACAAGTTCCCTTTGAACTCGATGCGAGCTATTAGGAGTGATAATGGTTCCGAATTCAAGAATACGGATTTTGAGAAGTTTTGTGACCGCCGTGGTTTGGAGCATCAGTTTTCTTCCCCCTACACACCGCCCCAAAATGGTGTTGTAGAGAGGAAGAATCGGACCCTTGTTGAGATGGCCAGGACGATGCTCGATGAGCATAGGACTCCTAGGCGCTATTGGGCCGAAGCTATGAACACTGCATGCTACATTTCAAATCGCATTTTTTTGAGAGCTTTTATGAAGAAGACCTCTTATGAGTTGCGTTTTGGTCGCCAACCCAAGGTGAGTTACTTTAGAGTCTTCGGTTGCCATTGTTTTATATTGAAGAAGGGCAACCTGGACAAATTCGAGTCTCGATCTTCTGACGGGGTATTTTTGGGTTATGGGACACACACTAGAGCTTATCGTGTACTTAACCTTGATACTAACCGAGTCGTGGAGACATCAGATGTCACCTTCGATGAGACTCTTGTTTCTCCTTCTTCTCGTTTTGAGCGTGCAGGTGATCACGAGGTCGGTGAGCCTCTTTTTGATGACGAGGACGAGGGTGCTGAAGGTATGGATGATCCAACACCCCCTCCACCTGCCGTGCCGCAAGGAGCGGCTTCTACGACGACTCACGGCCCCGACACCTCTTCTTCCTGGGGGCCGTGGGATCCTCCACCTCGCGTGGTACCTTTTGTACCCGGGGTGGAACCAGCTACTGTTGAGGGGGAGGTTACTTCTTCTCGGGAGGCGCCACGACACATCCAGCGCCAGCACCCCCCTCAGTAGATGATCGGCGACATCAGCGAGCGAGTCACTCGCTCCAGGTCACAGCACATCTCTCACTTTGCTCATTCTGCTTTTGTTGCTAATTTTGAGCCCCGAGATGTTGGACACGCTTTGACGGATCCAGATTGGGTCAATGCCATGCATGAGGAGTTAGAGAACTTTGAGCGAAATCGGGTTTGGGTTCTAGTTCCACCTCCACCAGACTGTAAGAATATTGGGACAAAATGGGTTTTCAAAAACAAGCAAGGAGAGGATGGCCATGTTGTTAGAAACAAGGCCAGGCTTGTAGCGAAGGGCTATATTCAGAAGGAGGGGATAGACTATGAGGAGATGTTTGCTCCTGTAGCTCGTTTGGAGGCTATTAGGATACTCTTGGCATTTGCTGCATCCAAAGGTTTTAAACTCTTTCAAATGGATGTCAAGAGTGCCTTCTTAAACGGCTACATAGAGGAGGAAGTTTATGTTGAGCAACCCCCCGGTTTTGAAAATCCCAAGTTTCCAAACCATGTTTTTAAACTCTCAAAAGCTTTATATGGTTTGAAACAAGCCCCTAGAGCCTGGTATGATAGGTTGAAGACCTTTTTGATAGCTAAGGGTTTCAAAATGGGATGCGTAGATAAGACGCTCTTTCTCCTCAGGCAAGGCAAAGACACACTCTTGGTCCAGATTTACGTGGATGATATCATTTTTGGTGGTTCTTCTCACGCTTTGGTTGCCAAGTTTGCAGATACTATGAGCAGGGAGTTCGAGATGAGCATGATGAGCGAGCTGACATTCTTTCTCGGGTTGCAAATTAAGCAATCCCGAGAGGGGACGTTTGTGCACCAGGGCAAGTACACGAAGGACTTGCTGAAGCGGTTCGATATGGGTGAGGCCAAGCCTCTTCCAACACCCATGTCGACGACGACTACCCTGGATGCGGACAAGGATGGAGAAGCAGTGGACCAGAAGGAGTACCGCGGCATGATTGGATCGCTCCTCTACCTGACGGCGACACGCCCGAACATTCAGTTCGCGGTGTGTCTGTGTGCGCGCTTTCAGGCGTCGCCGCACACTTCTCACCGTCAGGCGGTGAAGCGCATCTTCAGGTACCTTCGTTTCACGCCTGAGTTTGGGATTTGGTATTCTGCTTCTTCCACCCTCTCGCTTTGCAGTTATTCGGATGCCGATTTTGTTGGTTGTCGCATTGAGCGCAAGTCCACTTCTGGGACTTGCCAGTTTATTGGATCTTCTCTTGTGTCGTGGTCTTCTCGCAAGCAGTCTAGTGTCGCTCAGTCTACCACAGAGGCTGAATATGTTGCTGCGGCTAGCTGCTGTTCCCATTTGCTTTGGATGATGGCCACTTTGTGTGATTTTGGTCTGAGCTTTTCTCGCGTGCCTTTGCTTTGTGACAGCACGAGTGCGATTAGCGTTGCTAAGAACCTCGTGCTTCACTCGAAGACCAAACACATTGATGTGCGCTTTCATTTTTTGCGAGACCACCAGGATAAGGGTGATATCGACCTTCGCCATGTCGATACTCATCACCAACTGGCTGATATTTTCACCAAGCCTTTAGACGAATCAACCTTTAATCGGTTGAGGGGTGAGCTTGGTGTGTGTTTCCCCTTTTAGATGGGGGAAACATTTTGAATCTTGTATATCAGACTGACTCTTTTCTTTTGATCTTCTTTTCTTTTGCTTTTTAGCATATGCATTTACATTCTGAGCTTCATGTTTATAACCACTAGAATGTAACTATGCTCTGTTTAGTATGCTACGATGCTTATGATGATACTTGTAGCTTATGCTCTTTCTGATCACTAGTACATGTTATGAGTTGAGCTATTTTTAAATGGTGAATTTGCTTAATGTATATTAAATTTGAAAATGTTCACCATTGAGATATGCAACTAGCATGTGTAGGGTGTGTTGAATCCATTCCTGCTTTTCATATTTGCTAGGTTGCTATGTCTCTAGTTCTGAGTCATTCACTTGCTTGGTCTGTTCATATCATGTATAAAATTTGAACCAAGTCTTAGTGAATTGAAAAGATCGAGATGGGATTGCTTGTCAACACCTCACGGTATCGAGACTGTTTCTCATTGCACTTTGAGTTAAACTTGAGCCGTGTAGTGTATGACCGAAACCGTAGCTTTAAGCTTCTGATTGCCTCGGCATAGGCTTCGCTCGGTTGAAAAGTTAGGCAATGACAAGCTTTCAACCTCTCGCAATCACATGCTGAATTTAAACTTGTGTAATTTCACTGCTGCAACTCCGATATTAAAACTGAAATCACATGTGTATGTTTCATTCCTATGCATGATGATTGAACTTTGCTAGGGGTAGTTCACCTTGTATACATGTTCAGCACTTGTTTGGATTCCTACCTATACATGTGTAGTGCTATTTTGATGGTGACTATCTTTTTGGCTAAAAACTGCTCACTTGCTCATATGCCTCATATTTCGTATATGTGATCAGCTTGAGCCTTCGCTATTTGAGTGCTTAGTTTAGACTTTGGAGCTATACTGTTTAGAGCATCCTTGCACTCTTTTGATTATATGCCTGAAGCTCCTAACTTGCATTTCTGACTTCATATGCATTTTTGGAAGAGGAGATTTCGTTGAGGAGAGACCTTTGCCTGGTTTCTGTTTTTGATAAGTGCATTTTCAACTAAGGGGGAGAAATGTCAAATCATGTGCTCCATTCGGTTGACTAAGGGGGAGAAATTTTCTTGCAATTCTTTTGCTTCCCTGGATGTTCGACTAAGGGGGAGTCCCTGGTTGCTTGCACTTGTCAAGGGGGAGTTTGCTAGTTGTGTTGAGCCGTAGCCTCTGTCTTGAGGGACTAGCAAACATTCTCAGGGTCGTCTTTCTCAATTGGTTCAGAGTCTTTTCGATTGGTTCGGAGTCCTTTTGGTTGATTTTCAATCCATTCGGAGTTTTCTTTGCTAGTTGTGTCGAGCCTCTGTACCGGAGTTCAATCCGACGGACCGGGTGCGGTGAAGGATGGGCATGCCATGCGGCGGACGTGCCATGCCGATGTACCGAGCGGTGAAGGGCGGACGTGAGGCTTGGACTGAGGGACCAGAGTGCCTGAGGATCAGCTGTGGTGGCTGGCAGCCTGGGACAGCGACGAGCGAAGACTTGCGGGGCACGGTGTTGCTCGGGTCGAGGACCTGGGGACACGTGTCGGTGGACGGGGTGCACGGGCGGTGCATCCCCTCTACGGCTCCGGTTTGGTGGTTGAGCCAGGGAAAAACCACCGGGTGGACGGTTTCCGAGTTTGGGCCTCAAAACTCGGGTGCTCGGTTTCCAGGTTGAGCCTCAAAACCTGGGCGTGGACGGTTTCCGAGTGTGGCCACAAAACTCAGGCTGAGGACGGTTTCCAGGTTTGGGCCTCAAAACTTGGGCGCTGCGGGTTTGCTGAGTTTGGGGCCTCAAAACTCAGGCTGGTGGGCTGGTTTCCCGGTTTGGGCCTCAAAACCGGGGGATGGCTGGAAAAGGCTGGTTTCCCGGTTTGGGCCACAAAACCGGGGGTGCAGAGCGAGGGCGGCACGTGGCGGCAATCAGAAGGTTGCGTGTAGGCAACGAGGACGAATTGTGCGGGCGTGGCCGTCGGATACACCGACCACCCGAGTTGGTCCAGAATAACCTTAGGGTTTAGCTGGTTCACTCTGTAATTAGTTTAGAGAGGGGTAGAGTAGGAATTGTACTTAGGCTAGAATAGGTTAAGTAGTCAGGGAGACACCCTCCTCCCCTTACCTCAGTTAGTCATCTCAGTCATTTGCTCTTTCGCACTTAGGGTTTCCTGCTCTCCCATCCCCTGCTGTAGCTAGCTGAGATCCGCAGAGGGACTCACCTCTGTGTACTATTGATTTTGAGGAAAGGAGGTCGTAACCTCCTTGTCGTAGCGTGTGTTTGCGCTTCGGCTGCAAGATCGTGGTTGTGATTCGTGTTTTGTTCATGTTCTTCGCAGAATCCTTTTTCTCCACGATTTTCCCGTTGCTTGATCTCTTTACTCGGTTCATCTTTTGCACATCCATTTGAACCAAGTTGTTCTAGATCGTGAGGCACTTCTTTCCACCGAAGGAATCAACCTCTAACGTCACGGTCTAGGAGATCGATCGATTTTGGTTTCAGGTCATGTTTTCTCCCTTCCACCGAAATTCTTCGATTCACCGGTTTGGGGATAGGTTTGAGCCATGATCTCTTAGAGATAGCTCACTATACTCCTTGTGACTCATCTCACCAAGTTTGATCCCTAGGGGATTTGTTTTGGGTGAGATCGAGGCGAACCAGTGGACAAACTGCACAGTTTCGGGGTGATCGGACGCTCGGCTCGGGCTGACCGAACGCTGTCCTTGCGTAGACCGGACGCGTCCGGTGGTTGAATGTTGAGCAGCGTCTTTCTGACTTGACCGGACGCTAGCTTCCTGGTGTGACCGGACTCATCGGTTGCACTGTTCATCGAGGCGTAGCACTTGTGACCGGAGGCTGGGTGATCGACCGGACGCTTGAGCACAGTGCGTCCGGTCCAACTCAGAGAGGTCCAAAACTGGGTTTTGCCTGACCGGATGCGTCCGGTGCAGCTTGACCGGACGCAGGCTGACTCCGGTCAGTTCTGGTGTTGCGCGTTTTCGTTCGCAGCTTGCTCGTTTGTTGTCGGATTTGGTTTCCGTCTTTTGCGTTGGGTTTCTAGAGTTGTGTAATGTCTCGCTGTGCTTCTTGGAAGCATCCACCCTACATCTAGGGTTTGTCTTTGGGGTTGATTTTGGGACAGTGGCATCTAGTTTCCGAAAGGAAATTTTGAAGCTCCCATTCACCCCCCCCCCCTCTGGTTGCTTTCGGGTAGCATTCTCGGTCCTTCACCGGACCAACAAGGTCCATGTGTAAAAGCTCTCCAGGGTGCGAGGTCATGACCTTAGTCACTGGATGGTGGGGAGCGGCAACCATCTTCCCATGTCTGCAAGAATGGCAAACTAGATCCTTCTCCATCGAAAGCTTGGGCAATCCTCGGATTAGGCCAAGTGAGCTAAGTCTTGCAAGCAAGTCGAAGCTTAAATGACTGAGCCTCCTATGCCACTTCCAAAGATCGGAGGAAGAAGGACTAGCCAAAAGACAGCGGGAAACACCAAACGACTCCGAGAAATTTGCGCGAAAGACTTTCCCAAAGGGCAAAATCAAACATACAAGATTGCCCTAAGGATCTAAGATGCGACAAAGGTTCGGTTTAAAATGAATCTCATAGTCATCATCAAAAAGTTGTGAAACAGAAAGCAAGTTAAAATGCAGGTTAGAAACAAGAGCAACATCGCGCAACACAAAGTGCTCATTAACCCGCACCGACCCACGAGACAACACCTTACCTTTGCTATTGTCGCCGAAGGTTATGTACTCCTTTCCGGCGACCGGGCTAAGGCTGGAGAACCACTTGGCGTTTTCGGTCATGTGCCTCGAACAACCGGAATCCACCAACCAAATGTCCTCCAACCGTCTTACCTACATCAATAAAAAGACATAGGGTGAGCATACGGTCCAACACTGGGGTTCGTGAAGTAAGAAGAATACCAGTGTTGGGCCGGCTGCTCAAAAGAACGGTCAGTGTAAAAACCATCCCTAGCCTGTCTACGATGGTAGCGATCACTACGCACAGGAAAACGTGGTCCGCTGGGAAAGGAGCGCTCACCGCGATACTCAAAACGCGGTGGGGGAAAGCGCTCAACTACAAAGCCTCCGCCACGGGGTCCATAGCCTACAACTGCAGGCTCCCACCGGGCACGCTCTCTACGAGGCCTACGCCTAGGAACTTGAGGTTCAGGACCTCTAGTCCTAGCCTCTCTCCTCTGCCTAGGCCTGGGAACTTGAGGTTCTGGACCTCTAGGCCTAGCAGCTCTCCTCTGGACGTTCGGCAACTTTGGGTTGTTGATCTCCCGAGCACGGCGCGCCTCTCTCTTGCGCCGAAAGCAGAACTCACTCAAGTGACCATCCCTCCCACAGAAGTCACACTGGTACCTCACCGCACGCAAAGGGGGTTGTTGGTACGCAGGACTGTGGGTATGGTTCACTTTGCCCTTCTGGGGCAAACACTCCTCCTGGATGGGTGGCATTGTGTCAAGCTTGTTCTTGAGGTGGTTGGGTTTGGGATGCCACACTTGTTTCTTGGGTGGAGCTCTCGGAGGTTCCTCAATCACTCCATCCTTGGTGATAGGCTTGGGAGGCTCTTTGGGTGGAAGCTTGGTAAGTTTGGGAGTAGTGGTGGAATTGGGCTTCTCACTTGGGTTCAGACCACTCGACTCTCCAATCTTCCCAAAAGCAGAAAGATCAACACCCTGAGCAAAACCTACACCTGGACCTCCAGCAGCTCGCTTGAATTGGGAGATCATCATCCCGAGCTGCGGCTCACCACAAGAGACCCATGACAAGATGGTCCGAAGGTATGTGTTTTCCTCCTCGGTTTGCATCTTGCCATGCTTCACATTGGCAATCTCCATCTCCAAGCCCTCACACAAAGCACACCTCGTGACACAAGTGCTATCCGAGCTAGCCTTCTCTAAAGACTCAAGCTTGGCATTCTTCTCTGCCAACTCGGATTGCAAGACAGGACAAGTCTTGCAAGCCCCCAACAGCTGAGGCCTAGCACGGAGCTCATCCACCTCTCCAACCAACGCAGCATACTTACCTATCAAAGTGAGAAGGTCAGTCATGTGCGTGGTGCATCTCTCGCACTCAACCTCCTCCGACACAACCACGGTGGACCGAGCGAACTCAAGCTCCTTCACCGTGTCCTCCCACTTCTGCCTAAACTCCTTGCGCTCTCTAGCAGCATGCCTAAGCAACTTATCTTGGCTAAGGAGGGCAGCAGTAAGCTTCTCAACCTCGGAAGAAAGCTCGTCGTAGGTGAGAGATACCTGGGAGGTGTCGTCGTCGTCGTCCCGAGGGGTGTGCTCCAGCTCGCCTCCGACCTCATCACCAAGCGCCATGGTGCAGAGGCCTCCGTCGCCGGCGAAGAAGCAAAGACCGTTGAACCTGTCCTCGATCTTCTTCATCTTCTCGGACTCGTCATCGCTTGAGCAAGCAGAGTCATCATCCGAGCCATCGACGTCACTGAGCGTGGCGAAGAACGCACGCTGCTCAGCCTGGGCCTTCTCCAAGTACTTCTTCTTGATGTACTCTTTGTCGAAGCCGCCCCTCTTCTTGTGCCTTGGGGGAACGTGCTTCTCCTTGCGCTTGTAGTCGTACTTGTGCCCATGATCGCCCTTTCCCGAATGCTTGTTCTTCTTGGGGCAGTTGGCGATGAAGTGATCAGGATCGCCGCACTCATAGCATCCTGAGCGTCCTCCTCCGCGGCGACGGTTCATGCGGTTGTTGTGAAACCGCATGAACCGGTTGGCAAGCAAAGCCAACTCCTCATCTCCCAAAGACTCCAGCTGGTCCTCTATGACAGAAAAGAGTGAAGAGAGTGCAAAGCCAGCAGAGGGGTTAGCGGAAGAGCCAGAAACCAAAGCCATAGACGGGGGAGAAGAATTTTTTGAAAAGAAGCCCACGCCATGGCGTCAATCTCACTGGACTTGAGCTTACTAAAGAGCTCGTCGCACGTGAGGGTCTCATAGTTAGGTGATTCGATGATCGCCTGAACCTTGGAATCCCACACCGACCGATCGAGAGTATGCAAAAGCTTCAGAGCTCTCTCATGATCGTCGAAAGACAACTGCTCCTTGTTGACAATCACCTGAAAGCGAGCGAATAAACTCTCTTTGCTCTCGCCAGGCTGATGTCGAAAGTTCTCATACTCTCTCTTGAACGACTCGTAGTGTCGGGTTTTGACTTGAGAGGTGCCCTCATGAAAGCGCATGAGGGTGGCCCAAATCTCCCGAGCCGTAAAGAGGTGAGAAACGCGATCAAACTCTCCCACGCTCAAACACGAAAAGAGAGCATTACAGGCTCGGCTATTGGCTTCGTGCTCATCGATCTGATGCTGAGTCACACGAGCAGCCAAGACCACGTAATTGGCAGAGTTGCAAATATCCCAAATGGAAGCACCCAAACTCTGCAGATAGGCCGACATGCGTATCTTCCAATACGCATAGTTCGTCCCATCGAAAAACGGTGGTTTGCCCATGCCGCGATCCATGTCGCCTTCGGTGGATCTGGAACCAGCTAAGGTGGAAGATCCTTAACCTGCTCCGATACCAATTGAAGGACCGAGAATGCACTAGGAAGGCGACCAGAGGGGGGGTGAATGGGAGCCAATCAAATTTCTTCCAAAACTTTGGCCAACTGTCCCAAAATCAACCCCAAGAACAAACCCTAGAGCTTGCTAGTGTCCACGACCCTAGATATAGGTTGGATGCTTCCTAGAAGCACAGCGGGACACTACACAACTGTAGAAGCCCAACGCAAAAGACGGAAATCAAATCCGACAACGAACAAGCAAGCTGCGGACGAAAACGCGCAAAACCCCACTGACCGGACTCTGCGAGCGTCCGGTCAAGACCCTCCGGACGCGTCCGGTCAGGCAGAGTCGAGTTTTGGAGCTCTCTGCGTACGACCGGACTCATAGTGAAACGAGCGTCCGGTCATGTGCAGTGCGTCCGGTCAACAGAGACAAACGCAGTGAACAGTAGAAGCGATGCGTCCGGTCAATTCCAAACACCTAGCGTCCGATCGAGTGTCAGGAAATCGCGCCGAACATTCAACGACCGGACGCACTGTGCCAGCGTCCGGTCAGCCCGATGCCAGCGTCCGGTCACCCCGAAACTGCACTGTTCGTTCACCGATTTGACTCGATCTCACCCAAAACGAATCCTCTAGGGATCAAACTTGGTGAGAGGTGTCACAAGGAGGATAGTGAGCTATCTCTAAGAGGTCATGGCTCGAACCTATCTCCAAATCAGTGAATCAAAGAATTTTGGGGGAAAGAAGAAAAACTTGACCCGAAACCAAAATCGATCGATCTCCTAGACCGTGAGGTTAGAGGTGAATTCCTTCGGTGGAAAGAAGTGCCTCATGATCTAGAACAACTTGGTTCAAACGGATTTGCAAAAGATGAACCGAGCAAAGAGATCAAGCGACGGGAAAAACATGGAGAAAAAGGATTCTGTGAAGAACATGAACAAAACGCGAATCACAACCACGAATTGCAACCGTGTGGCTACCACACGCTACAATGGTGAGGTTACGACCTCACTTCCTCAAAATCAACAGTACACAGAGGTGAGCCTCTCTGTGGATCTCAGTTAGCTACAGCAGGGGATGGGGAGAGTAGGAAACCCTAAGTGCGAAAGAGCAAATGACTGAGATAAGGGGAGGAAGGTGTCTCCCCGACTACTTAACCTATTCTAGCCTAAGTCTATTTCCTACTCTACCCCTCTCTAAACTAATTACAGAGCGAACCAGCTAAACCCTAAGGTTATTCTGGACCAACTCGAGTGGTAGGTGTATCCGACGGCCACGCCCGCACAACTTGTCCGCGTTGCCACCACGCTACCTTCCGATTGCCGCCACGTGCCGCCATCGCTCTGCACCCCCGGTTTTGTGGCCCAAACCGGGAAACCAGCCTTTTCCAGCTATCCCCCGGTTTTGAGGCCCAAACCGGGAAACCAGCCCACCAGCGTCTGAGTTTTGAGGCCCAAACTCAGCAAACCCGCAGCGCCCAGGCTTTGAGGCCCAAACCTGGAAACCGTCCTTAGCCCGAGTTTTGTGGCCAAACTCGGAAACCATCCACGCCCACGTTTTGAGGCCCAAACTTGGAAACCGTCCACCGGTTGTTTTTCCCTGGCTCAGCCACCAAGCCGAAGCTGTAGAGGGGATGCACCGCCCGTGCACCCCATCCACCGAAACGTGTCCCCAGGTCCTCGACCCGAGCAACACTGTGCCCCGCAAGTCTTTGCTCGTCGCTGTCCTACGCTACCAGCCACCACAGCTGATCCTCAGGCACTCCGGTCCCTCAGTCCAAGCCTCACGTCCGCCCTTCACCGCTCGGTACATCGGCATGGCACGTCCGCCGCACGGCACACCCATCCTTCACCGCACCCTGTCCATCGGCACGGCACGTCTCAACTTGACCTTCACCTTGCCCTCGATCACTGTCTCCGTGCTCGACACCTGCACAACACAAGCCAAAGAACCTGCGATCAAACCCGTTGACAATCACTCATCACTCAGAGACTCGGCATACACCCATGTATCCGCAGGTGGACCAAGATGAAGAAGGAAATTGCTGCTTATGTGGCCAGATGTGACACGTGTTGTCTAGTGAAGGCTATTCACTTAAAACCAGCTGGAATGCTTCACCATTAGCTATTCCTGAATGGAAGTGGGAAGAAGTAAGCATGAATTTCATTGTTGGTTCACCCACAACTCAGAAGCGTAACGATTCGATTTGGGTAATTGTGGATCGTCTCACAAAAACCGCACATTTTATTCCGGTCAAGACCAGCTACAAGGCCCCGGATTATGCAGAGATGTACGTAAGTCAGATTGTTCGACTGCACGGTGTACCAAAAGTTATAATCTCTGATCGAGGACCACAGTTTACTGCACCATTTTGGGAGAAATTGCAGAAGGGGTTAGGCACGGATTTAGTCCGAAGCTCAGCTTATCATCCGGAAACATCAGGGCAAACAGAAAGAGTAAATCAAGTCCTAGAAGATATGCTAAGAGCCTGTGTTATATCAGCAAAAGGTTCTTGGGAGAAATGGTTACCATTGGAAGAATTTGCTTATAACAACAGTTATCAAGAAAGTATTCAGATGGCGCCTTTTGAAGCTCTATATGGTAGAAGATGCAGAACACCGATAAACTGGGTAGAACTGGGAGAACGTCGGTACTATGGGATCGACATTGTCAAGGAAGCAGAAGAACAAGTTAGAACGATTCAGCAACATATCGCAGCCGCACAGTCCCGACAGAAAAGTTGTGCCGACAAACGCAGGAAACCACTTGAGTTTAATGAAGGTGACTATGTTTATCTAAAGGTTTCGCCGATGAAAGGTGTGAAATGTTTTGGGATCAAGAGGAAGTTAGCACCGAGGTTTGTGGGACCTTACAAAATCGTGCAGAGGAGGGGAGAAGTGGCTTATCAACTGCAATTGCCAGAGCATTTGAAGGCTATTTTCCCTGTATTCCATGTCTCGCAGTTGAAGAAATGTCTTCGAGTACCGGAAGAAGAGGTACAACCAACCCGAATCATGTTGCAATCCGATCTCACCTACTCAGCTGAACCATGTCGAGTGCTCGATGAAAAAGAAAGAGCCACTCGTGGAAGAGTAGTGAAGCAATACAAAGTATCATGGAATGAGCAAGATGACCGGGATGCTACCTGGGAGACGGATGACTATCTAAGGGAGGTGTATCCACACTTTTATAAGAAATGGTTCGTAATCCAAATCTCGGGACGAGATTTCTTTTAAGGAGGGGAGGGCTGTAACACCCTAGGTGTTAAGCAATCCCTAAACTGCATAATTTGTCATGGCATGAGCATAGCATCTCATCATTTCATGTGCATATGTTTGAATAAGTGCTTAAGTCCTTGCATAGTCTCTAGTATAACCTTTGCTTTCTGTTTCTGACTTAGTGCCTTAAAACAAAGTTGTAGATCTTGATGAAAGAAACAACTTTGCTTAAAAGCACTTTCTCAGAAAAAGCTTTTAAAATATAATTTCTTGCATTAGAAAAATGGATTAAAAGTAAATTTCTTTTTCTATGCAGAATGTGGACTTGAGCCTTAAAGATGAATTGTTCTTTACAAAATTCCAAGCAACTTTGCTTTTAGAACCTTTTCCTAATTCGGCTTAGTTTGGAAGTTATGGAGCATCAAAAAAATAAACCAAACTTCATTAGTTTAAACCCTAGTGGGCCCGGCCTGTCAGCCTCTCCTTCTTCTCCCCCGCGCACGCGCCGCCCCCTCCGCCGGCAGAAACCACCTCGCCGCCACGAGACCGCTTCTCTGCCGGCCAAACTGCCGCTCGCCGTCGCCCGCGGTTTGCGCGATCAGCGCCACGTCGCCCCGACACCCCGCTGTCCGCTCGCCGCGTGGCGGACGATTCCTGCCGCCGCCGCGCCGGTCGGGAGCTCCCCCGACGGGAACTAGCCAGGTGCAACGCACCTGAGCCCTCCGTCCCATTTGCATCCTCTCCGCTCCGTGCTTGGAAGCCAGAAGGACACATCCTCGCTCACTCTCTCTCGCTCGCTCCGCCTCTCTCCATCTTCACCAGAGCGAAGCGTCGCCGCCGCCCGCCAAACTCCGGCGAGCGATTCCTCGCTCCTCTTTCACCAGCAAGGGTTGGTTTCCCCTCTCTCCCTCTCTAGCCGGCAGAACGTCGAGTGCCATCCTTGGGTTCTCGCCATGGCCGCCGCCATGACCAAAGCTTGGTCCGGCCATTTCTGGTCAAACCGTCTCAATCCAAGCCTAGTTCTCACCTCCTCCACCTCCATAGATGCTTAGGGTTAGATGGAGACCCTCCTCTTGCCTTGTTTCCACCGGAACAGGGCCATGTCGCCGCCGTGACCGCCGCGAACCGCCGCCGTGCGTGGCGCCGGGCAATGCCGAGGCTGGCAGAGCCCGATAGAGGCCTTAGAAGGTAGCTTAGGAAGTTTTTGAGCTGGTGCTTGCGTCACCGAGCCATGGAATAGCCTGGCAAGGCCGTGCCGTGGAGTTGCCGCTCCGCCATTGCCGCCGTCGAGCTCGCTCCGGTGATGCGCTGGCCGTGCGACCTAGCCGACCATGTCCGCCTCGCGATGGTGAGCCCAGAGGTGGAGTCGGTGTCACCGGAGACCTCACCGTCGGCGAGCTAGGGCCGGTCAACGCCGGCGGGTCTGCCGAGCCTCTGCCGCGTGGGTCCGTTGACCTGACGCGTGGGGTCACCCTGACCAGTGGGTCCCGCCTGGCAGTGAGAAAGAGAGAGAAAGGGAAGAGTCTTGGTGCAGTAGTGCTCGGGATAGCTGGGTGCGCGTAGCGTTTTGGTCAGTGTCTGCGGGTGCCTTTTTCCGGGTGTCCGTAGCGTTTTAGGATGAGTTTTCTTTTCAAAGTGTTTTTGCAGAATTATGTAAAAGCTTCAAAAATTCATACAAGGCTCATTTTAAGTCCAAATCCTGTGAAACAAATTTTGTTGTGTTAAGCATGTTTAGATCTAACTGTGAAAAATGTTGAATGCATTTTTGGTGATATTTTTATGTGCAGATTTTTTTAAATTTAGAAAGTGCTGTTAACTTGAAAAATGCATAACTAATTATGTATAAGTCAGAAAAATGTGATTCTAGTTTTGTTAGCTTGGTATGAATATGTAGTTTCAGAGAAAAATATAATATAAGGTTGTTCTGTGAATTATTTTGGCGGTAGCTTTTAAAATGGTTAAATGTTGTTTTCTTGTGAATTTTGTAGTAATTAAAATATGAGGAATATGAACCTGATAATTTTTGATGACTGCTCTTGTGCTAAGAAGTTCAGAAGAAAATTATGAAATTTGTTGTTTGACACTTTTTAATATGATGTATAGTTCAAAGCACCTTTTCATGATAGAATTTGTCTTTTTCATAGGGGATGAAATTTAAGTCCAAATGGGTTAAAATTTGGACAAAGAGCTAGATTAAGTGTGGTTAACTTCCAGTAAATTCTGTAGATTTTTCTAAAGCTGTCTAGGATGGGTTACTGTTTTAAGCATGTTTAAATAGATTAATTTCAGCAAGTAATTAGAGGGTAATAAACCCATTAAGTAAACTTTGATGTGGTGACAACATAGCTTAAGAAGTTAACTATGATAGGTTAACTAGTTGGAGTAGATGTTGAGGTCTCTTGTAAGCATTAGGATGATGTTGACTACCTTGTTGAAGAGAATGCAGTAGATGACATGTGTTTATTTCCTGATTGTTGTTACTCAGGTGCATCACGTATGCATTCTATGTGCATTCATCCTATTCATACACATTTTGCATCATACAGGATCAGCGGAAGAGATCCCGACCCAGCCGGCACCGGAAGAGCCCAGTCCGGAGGAGAACGTGACAGAAGAAGTCGGAGGGACAGACATCAACGAGCTACCAGAGTGCCGCGACCACCGTCCGTCGGACTTTGAGAAATGCAAGCCCCGGAGCATTCTAACTCCTACGGTTTGCAAATGCTTTATAATTAACCTGATGATAAATTATGCATTAGGTTATAGGAATTGATTGCTACCGTTGATGCATTATTACTTATCCTTGTCCACCTGCAATATATCTTGATATCCCTGTTTAGGTCTAGGCTCGTTATATGCTTAGCTCTACTTAGATCGGTAAAAGTCAGGTGATTTCCTGTCTCCCGCATATAGGTGGATACTGGTCATGTTTAGCCTGTGCTATCATGAATATAACCATGTGATAATTAATTTGAGACAAAGGCGGGATGTAAGAGCAACAGGACATGGGTTTTGTGTGCTAGTAGGCTCCCGTCTGTGTCACATAGGACCGGTTCGGGAATGTCCCTTCAGTCCAATTGAACGCGTCGATCACTTAACGGAGTAGGTCGGAGTACCTCCCGCGAAGCCGAGTAAGGTTATTCGAGCCGGTGATGGAGATGTTGACGCCTAACACCCAGGGCCTCAGCTGTACCGTGGGCAACTATTCTGATCAACCTGGCATGGTCCGAGGGCAGGCAGGGCCTGATTGACCTGGCATGACCGTGGGAAGTTATAGATTGAGTGACCTGGCACTGAGATAACCACCGGTGTAGAAGGGCCCATGGTCGTCCCGCGCGTTGTGTTCTTGAATCTCCTGACTGGTAGCTTACGACTGTCGTAGCCGGAATGTGCCGGGCGAGTGTGAGACATTTTATCCCCAGCTGGTAGGAATCGATTATAATCGCCATCGCTCCTGGACAGTGAGCAGTTGACTGTAGATCATTACACGTAGAACTTATGGAACTAAGATGGTTATGGAATCTGAAAGGCTATTGATGAAATAGTCACTCTTGATTGATTAAATTAGCCAAGTGCTTGTTTAGTGCAGGTGCAAACCTAGTAAGGTAGAGCTAATGACTAAAAGCAACTGCCAACACCTGAAACTGAGTTTTATTACTAAAGCTTTCATGCAAAGTAGTATGTGTAGCCAACCCCACTTATATAGCCTACATGATCCTTGGTGTCTCATTATTTTTGGTTTATGACGGGTAAGTCTAGCTGAGTACCTTCTCGTACTCAGGGTTTTATTCCCTTGTTGTTGCAGATGGCCAGTGCTTTTATGGCTATTGTGAGAATTGCTTATACTCGGCGACGGGAGATGACTAGACCAAGGGCATGGTCGCCACTTATCTCATCTGTTGCTTTTGTGGACCTGATCAACTGATGGAACTGTATTATGAACAAATCCAAAACTTATGATTTAAAGACTATGTTGCTTCCGCTACTACTATCAAACTATGGTCTGTAATATTATTTCGTACTCCGATGTAATTTGAACTATGTGCAACTGTGATGTAATCTGTGAGCATGTTCGCTGAACTAGTACGATCTTGGCTGGATGTCGTTGAATGATTTGAAATCCTTCGAGATTTCTGGACTACCGGGTTTGTACAAGCTTAAGTACTTGATGATCTTTGCATTAAGCGGAGGTTTCGGTGCTTAATCTGGTACAAATTGGTTGGTTCTGTTACAGTTTGCCCACGCCGTGATCCATGTCGCCTTCGGTGGATCTGGAACCGGCTAAGGTGGAAGATCCTTAACCTGCTCCGATACCAATTGACGGACCGAAAGTGCAATACCAAGGCGACCAGAGGGGGGGTGAATGAGAGCCAATAAAATTTCTCTCGAAACTTTGACCAATTGTCCCAAAATCAACCCCGAGAAGCAACGACCAAAACCGTGATGCTCACGACCCTTGAAGAGGGTGGATGATCCCTAAGATCACAGCAGAGCACCACAAAGCACAAGCAACCCAAAGACCAAAAGCTTCGGCTCAAGTTTGCCCCTTGAAAACCGAGTCCCAAACCTAGATTGGAGGCTACATCGAGAAATCCCCAAATACCAATGCTAACAAGTAGCAAAGATACCTAGAGAGGTTTCTTGGTTAACTATAGAGCCAAACGAGAAGTCCAAAAACCAAGCGGAAAAGCCGGGAGAGCAAACGCACTAAAATGCACCCTTCAGCAGGGTCCCGGACTGTCCGGCCCCCCAGTCCCGGACTGTCCGCGGCAAGGGCGGACTGTCCGCAAATCCTTGGCGGACTGTCCGCCTGCGAAGACTCGAAAACAGCAAGGTTGCTGAAGTGTCTCTGGACACTCCCGGACTATCCGCGACTCTGAACTGCGGACTGTCTGCCGGTCAAGAAAAATCATGTCAGCCGAAGAACACAGCCACTGACCCGGTGTTGACGCTTACTAATTGTTGGCGGTTCTCATCGACATATTTATCCCGCCAACATAGTCCACATAAAAGGAGAAACACATGTATTTTACTCATATATACATTTATTGCTAACCAAGTTCCACATGTAGTGCAAAGTTATGTTTTGCAGATCATAAACATGCATACAGGTGGATAACAACCAAAAAGGCACAATCCAACACGCCGAAATGCGCAAAATGAACAAGGACACAAAAAGCCCATATAGAAGTGCAGCAAATTTCAGCCGGGAACAAACTCAGGAGCCCAAAAGGAGCAGCCCAGGCTTTTGCCTGGGCTTGTTGGGCCCAGCCAGGGGGCGGCCGACCCCTCTGGAGACGCCACGTGGCCACCGCCTTTGTAGAGGCGGTACATTAATTGCCCTGAAGGTGGTTCCGGGTGAAATTTGCAGCGACACCCCTCCTAAACTGACCTCAAACACCTATCTAAGGGAGAGGGGGAGAGGAGGCCAAAATAGAACACAATCACCTCTTGAGCTACACACTTGGGCACTACCTCTTCTTAGTTTTTCCTTTTTCTTGTGCTAGAGAGAGAGCTAGGCAAAGCTATCAAGGAGGGCTTGGCTCCTTGGAGAGATTTTGGGTATGAATAAGATAGATCTGATCTCCAAAGCCCTGTCTTCATTCTTTCGATACAGTTCTTCATATGAACTAGAGTATAGTTCTTGTTCTAGTATTTTGGTATATGACTTAGATCTTAGGTCTTATATCATGTTGCTAGTATATGAACTTATGAATAGTTCTTGTGGAATTAGTATAATATACATTCTAGTGTATAGTTCTTATAATATATTGCTACCCTAGGGTTAGTAGTGTATTATATGAATTAGAGCTAAGTGTGTATTGTATTATTCTCACATAGAACATTAGTCTAATTACTTCATGCTTGTTATATGATTAGAAATAAGCTTTTGTCAAGGGTGGCGGTTTATCATGCTCTTCTGAGTAGGCTCAGGCTTCTTACCTGTCGATCCGTAGGGTCGGGGACCCGGGGGAGTCTGAGTGGGTTCTGTGCATGCAAGCATGGTGCTTGGATGTAGAGGCCGGGTAATTGCATGGTCTTAGTCCACGGTAGTGGGGATGGCGGCAGGTGGTGACAGCCCTGTCCGTCCTTGGTATTCCCCCACGTTCGGCTAGGGTGTAGGAGTCTAAATTGTTACAAGAGGTTGCTGGCAGACCAGTACTCGCGTAATCTCCCGAACCATCTGAAGCATGAGATTAGTTCTATGTCATATGATTGCATGATTAACTTGTTCTATGAATGACTTGTTTCTAGACCATGCCTGCTCTATTAGGTTATTCAATTATTCTTTTATTCATTTATTCTTTTAGTCTCTTTTTACTCTTTGCCCTTTTGCCATGCTCAAGATTGTGTTTCTCCACTATTCAAATCATCACTGTTTATCACCTGTTATGACAATTGATCCATTATTGCTATCATGGTATTTTGGTACTATGTTTATCCTAGAACTTGATACATACAAAGCCTTCCTCGAGCGAACCAATAAATCACGATACTCGGTATATCTCCGGGTGAAATGCTACACGATAATTCTGTGCGCTTGCAGACCTAATCTTCAAACCTACGAACTATCGTAACGATACATGCTTAACACTGTTGCTGGAAACGCGCCATTCTAAGCAACTTGTTAAGAGACATCGTACAGGCACTTCTAGCGCCGTTGCTGGGAATAGATCTTCGGGTCCATTTCTATGCCAATATCCGGCAGCGTTGCCATGGATGGATTGCAAAGTCCATTCTTAGTGACGACGTTAGTAAGTGTCAACGTGCATTTCTTGCGCTGTTGCTGGGGATGGATCGTAAGGTCCATTCTTAGTAATAACGTTAAGAAATGCCAACAAGCATTTCTGGCGCCATTGCCGGGGAAGGCTAATGTAAAAAGTTCTAGATAAACATAAACCAATATCTGATATGCATAATGAGTCATTGTTATGCAGGCTAACTCTGCCTGTTTTCCTCCTGTTGTGGATGAAACAGGAATAGTGTATGTCTGGTTTCTCTCTGCCGGAAAACTTCATTAACGATCCCGAGGCACTCCTAAAGGCTAAGCGGATTCGTTCCGTTTCGTCTTCTGCTACTCCACCGACAGAGCAACCAGCCGGTTCCGCACCAACCCCAACTGAGGTCATGGCTGAGAAGACACTCAGCGAGTTCTCCGTGCCCGCTGTCACCAACGTGGCTACCGGCCCTGCTGTGGACACGGCCGGAAAGAACTTCGAACTCCGTACAGGCCTGATCACCATGGTGCAGGCAAGCCCGTTCTGCGGTTTGCCTAGCGAGGATGCAAATGCGCATCTGCAACACTTCCTGGAGCTGTGCGACACTATCGTCATCAAGGACATCACCCTAGATGTCATTCGGCTCCGTCTTTTCCCTTTCTCCCTTGTGGGGAAAGCGAAAAGGTGGTTCTACCTGGACAAGGAAGCTGTCAACACATGGGCGAAATGCTCAGCTGCATTCCTCGCTAAATTCTTTCCCATAAGCAAAACCAATGCTTTGCGGGGAAGAATCTCCAATTTCAAGCAAGATGCCAATGAATCAATCCCTGACGCGTGGGAAAGGCTCCATGAGTACATCCTGAGCTGCCCCCACCATGGCATGGAAAATTGGATGGTGCTCCAAAACTTCTACAACGGGCTCACGCCCATGTCGAAGGGGCACCTAAATGCAGCCGCTGGTGGAGCATTCTTATCGCTCACCACCGCCGGGGCTAAGGCCCTGATCGAAAAGATGGTTGAACACCAAGGCTGGAGTGACGAGAGAACTCAACCACAAGCACCAGCCAAAACACAAAAAGGCATGCATACCGTGAAGGAGACGGATATGCTTGCCGCAAAAATAGACCTCCTTATGAAACACCTATCTGAGAAAAACCAAGAAAACCAAACAAATACGGTGAACGCCATAGATTCACACATGACGTGTGAAGTCTGTGGTGATGTTGGCCACTCGGGGACCAACTGCCTCGAAACCCGTGAAGACGCCGCCTACATCAACAACGGGTTCCGCCAACAAGGAGGCACCAACCAGAACAATGGTTGGAATAACCAGTCACGGCCACCATTCCAAGGTAATTCGAACTCCAATTCGAATCAACCTTCATTAAGAGACTTAGTTCTTGGACAAGCTAAAATTAATGAAAATTTGACTAAAAAGTTACTGTCCAATGATAAAGTTTTTGAAAATTTAAATACAAAAATAGAAAACCTAACGTCCTCCGTTCAAAATCAACTGAGCTTCAATAAAATGATAGAATCCCAATTAGCTCAAATCGCCGGTGCTATTCCTACCGAAAGTGCGGGACGACTCCCGGGACAACCCGAGAGTTCTCCCACTAACCATGCAGGGTGAAACTGGAAAACGGAAGGAAAGTCCCACTCAAAGGACTCAAAATAATTTGAGCCTCCACCGAAGGTAATCGGTATGTATCCAAAAAAAATGTTTATGGTAAAAAATAAATATTTCAAAATTTCAAAATAAAAATGTTTAAAAATCATTTTCTGATAGGGAATAATATATAATCATAAAAAAATATTTTTTCGACATTTTTCGGAAATAATTTTTTATCAAATAAATGTTGGAAAATGCAAAAAGGATATTTCGGACAGGAGAAGTTTGAAACTTCAAACGGCTTTGTCATGGACATAGCCGTTGGGAGAAGCAGCCAAAAGGGGAGGCAGAGCTGGGCCCAAAGGGGGGCGGCCGCCCCCTGGGTCGGCCGCCCCAGCTCCAACGGCTCTGGCCAATGGCCAGCTGGGGGAAGCTCCTATCCGTTGAGCTCAACCCAAAACCGCCTGCAGTTTGCGACTATAAGTAGCAGGGGCTCGGGTGTGACCCTCTCCATCCATTTTCACAACACTTCTCCACCCCCATCTCACTTCTCCAAGCACCACTCCCACTCTCTTGCCATTTCCAACCAACCAACAACAGAAAAACCTCATAAAAACACCCATCACAAGCTAGCCAAAAAGTCCCTTGGGTGCAAGGAAAATTTCCCTAGCCACCACTCACCCGAGGGTTCGCCGGTGCAAAACTTTGCATCATGAAAAAGTTCGGAAGAAAGGTTTTCGGTGCACTCAAGAAAGCCACAAGGTCATCCTCGAAGCGCCAGTATGAGAGCACCTCCTCATACTACACTGAACCCTCGGGAAGCCCTCCTCGCAATGAGGGATCCCCGGAGGTTGAGGAAGTAGAGGAAGTCCAAGCGGAGGAGCAACATGCAGCCCCAACGAGGGGAGGAGTCCACCAATTCAACTTGGTGGACGACCGGGAAATTCAAGCCTACAACATGCTCAAGGACCGGCTCTTCATCCATACACCGGTCTTCGACGAATCGCTTCTCTCCGACATCGGTATGGACACCGAGTTCCACTCCATTTGGAAGGCCGTAGGTTGGGAAAACATTTACCCAATCCCCGAGTATGGCTCCTATTCCCTTACTATTCAATTCTTATGCACTTTAAGGGAATTAGATGAAGGCATTTCCGTTCGTTTATTTGGCAAAGAATATTTTATCTTATGGTCCAAATTTAGCAAATGCCTTGGCTTTCATCAAAGATGCTCTCATGATTTAGACTATGCCACTAGAGGGTTTAATAAAGATAGACTTTGGGAAGAAATTTTGGGGCAAGTTCATACTAAAAAGTATTATCCAAGGAATGCTCAGATTCAGCACCCAACTTTAAGATTCTTGCATCTTTGGATTTCCATGACTTTGTTCCCCAGTCAAGATCCCCGTGTTGTGCGAATTGTTGAAATGAAGCTTCTCTATGCTGCTAGAATGAAAATAAAAGTTGCACCTGTATGAGAAATTGTTAATCATTGGTTAGATTCAATTAAGACTTCCACTGCTGTTACCACGACTTCTCTTATAACACGTGTGGCCACAAGTATTGGTGCTTTGGAAGGGCAAGAAATTGATTTTATTCCTATCCAACACACCATTGTAAATGAACTTTATCTGTTACGTGGTCATCACCTGTGGCAGAACCGCCCAATAATGTGGCCCACCTGCACACGTCATCGTCATACGGAGCCCAATGACTGTGCAAATGAAACACGTTACTGGAATGATCCGTCGGGTGTCCCTGCGGAGACCCCGAATTATCCACGAGCCACAGGACCATCATCATGAAGGTTGGATTAATCACAACATTACAACAGTTGATACAAAATACCATCGGAGTGCGAAAGCAAGATAGATAGACTTTACAAATTATGAAGATGTTACTTTTACATAAAAATAACTGGTGTTGCGGAAGTAGAGTAGTATTACAGAACCACACTTAGGCGGAGTACCTAAGTTGGAGATGAGGAACAACCAGATCACGTCAAGCCCACTGACATGATTAGGATCAACGCCACCTATTAGAAACCTGCAACAGGGGTTAACAAACCCTGAGTACTGGGGTACTCAACAAGACTTACCCGACAAAGAAAAAGGGGAGGAGACTCAGGAATGAAAGGCTTAGGTAAGGCTTGAACAAGATCGAGAAATTTGCAGAAAAAGCATTTTGTAAAACTTGTTGTTATTTTGGAAAGGTTCAAGTATTCCTCAGTTCTTCATCATTCATGATTCATTTTACATTTCAAAACATTCCTAGTTGAGAACCACTCTCCGTTGACAGTCAGTGGACCAAGTCTCCATAACCGAGGAGCAACGTTAATCCGGATAAAGAATACTCAGCTGAGGATCCCTATTCACACTGCATATGTAGCACCCAAGCTTGCATATGCCAACTCGTCTTCCACGATTCCTCCAAGATTGGGCCCGGTCCTACGCCACCCGGAAGTACAGTACACCACTCCAATCCGGGACTCTAACCCACGTGGGTACATGCTACTTCCGCCATCTCTCCACTCCCAGTGCGCGGTTGTCGGTCCAATAATGGATTTCTCGGAGCCAGAGCTTTCCGTAGTATGTGAATAGTTACAAGTCTTGACCAGCAGGCCCCCATACGGATGGTCCCTACATTTTCCAGCCAGCGACAAGCACCTCGGGACTCTAACCCAAGAGTACAGGTCCTGTCAGTTTTTCAACCCTGTCCCGGTCGGTGTCAACTGCTGAGTCCCGGACTACAACATGACGGCACCGTACGCAAGGACAACCTCTTCTCGACAATGACCACATGCTAGCTAGGCAAGCAGCCATCGAACGGGAAGTAAAACCAAATTCCCATAAAGTTTCTTTCAGTGATCACACTTTTGAAATTGGCATTTTTGCAAATCTATTATATAGCATCACTAAGCATTTTGCAAATAGTTTTTTAAAACAAGGCGGGTGGATCCTTTGGTGGAGGTAAATAATGCAGGAGGCAATAGGTCATCACACAACTCCTATAACCTAATGCAGTAATTTAACTCAAAAGCATTTAAGGAAAACATTTTATAAATGGAAGGGTTAAATGCACCGGGGCTTGCCTTGAATGGCAAAAAGGACGGACTCGGGGTTGGTGGTGTAGGTGTCGGAGCTCGGGGTTGCCTCGGGGACAGATCCTTCGGTGGCTACCTCGACTTCAGGGCCTTCTTCCTCGGTCACTATACGTATGCAATGATGCATGCACATGAGTATGCTAGTATGAACAAAGTGCAGGATAAAACTAGAGTACAGTTTTGCAAAGAATAAGTGGTTGTTAAAGTGGACAAAAGATTACTTAACCCTTTCTAGCAATATTAGCTAACTTTATTAAGCAACTTTTATATGACTTAAGCATAATCATCACAAGGCATCACAAACATCATAGACCAGAGGGGTATGGGTCTATGAACATCAAACAATCCAAAGATCACATCATCAAACACTTATTACCAACACTAATCACTTTTTCTATTTTCCTAAATTAATTAAAAAGGTCATTTTATGAAGTTGCTCCAAAAATTACCAATAATTATGGCATAAACAGATGGTAAAACAAATTTCATAATTTTTGGAGGTCATTAAGGTGCTCAAATAAAATCAGACATTAATTAGCAAAAGGCACTATTTAACAATTAAAATAAAAGCTCAAAAATCAACTTGCTCCAAAAGACTTCAAAATTTTACCAGAGGTTCAGCATGTCATAAAAAGGTCACAAAAATTTGTCTCATGATTTTTTGGAGTTATAGAACATACTCCAAAAATACCAAAACCTTCATTTTTCAATTAAAAGGGGAATTTTACATTTTTAAAACTTTGCACAAAACTCAAGTTTCATATTTTTATAAAATACTTCAGAGCATAAAGAGTCTACCACAAAAATTTCAGAATTTTTGGATGCACACAGAAAATCATACAAAAAAGAGAAAACAGAACACTATTCACAACTCTCAGAAAAAGAAAAGAGCACTGTGCTCCTTCTAGGCCGGGCTCGGCGAATCGCGGGGCTCGGGCGAAACGCGCGGGGCTCGGTCGAGACGGGAGCGATAGCTTCGTCCGAGGCCTGGCCCGAAGGCTCGGGCGAGACGGAGAAGTAAGCCTCCGTCCGAGGCTTGGGCTCGGGCGAAGCGGAGGGCATGCGCTCGCCGAGGCTTGGGCTCGGGCGAGACGGAAAAACAAGCCTCCGTCCGAGACCTGACTGGGAGGGCTCGGGCGAAACGGAGGGTCACGCGCTCGCCGAGGCTTGGGCTCGGGCGAAGCGGAGAGGAATCAGAGACCGAAGGCTCGGATGCTTACCACGTGTCGGAGGCAGGGCTCGAGGGTGAGGCTCGACTCGTTCTCGAGGGTGAGGCTCGGCTTTTGCTCGAGGGGTGAGACTCGGCTTGTGCTCGAGGGTGAGGCTCGGCACGCTCGAGGGAGAAGACGACAGCGGCGGCGCTCCGGCGATCCGGCGGTCCTGCGCAGCATACGCGACCGCAAGGGCCGGGTTAGAGTCGCGCGAAACCGAGGAACACGACACGGGGGTCGGGAGAAGGTATCTGTGGCCGGAGGGGAAGTATTTGACGAACCCGAGTTCGCCGGGGTACCGTCGGAGATTGGGAAGATGGAGTTACGCCGGGCAAACGGAGGCGGGGAAGGTGAAATTGAAGGGTGGGAAAGCTTCACGAGCTCACGGCGGAGCTTTCGGGCTAGCTGGTGGAGAGGCGGAGTGTCTGGAGTAGTCTGGCCACGGTGGCGGAGGTGGATGCGGAGGTCGAAGCTCCGGCGGCTTATATAGCCGCGGCTATGGGACGGTAGAGAGCGCGGGGGTGGGTGGATAAGCTCGGCGAGATCGTGCGCACTCGATTGCGCTCTGGCGGGAAGGACGGCGTGCAGCCGGGGCTCGGGCGTGCGTTCGCCGGCGACGGCCACGCGGCGGCGACGCGCGGGAAACAGTGGGGGACGGGCGGAGGTCAACTGTGCGCGTGCGGGTGCGAAAGAGATGTCGCGGGCACGGGCGACAAGTCGGGGGCGGCGTGCGGCTGCCAGGCGCGCGTGGCGCAGGCGGCGCTGTCGCGCGGCCATGGCCGGGGCCCCCTAGCTGTAGGTGGAAGATGAACAGGCTAGGTCTTAGGGTTTGACTTTTTGGCTGAACTCTGGATTTTGCAAAAATCTCCCAAAATTTGAACTGTACGACAAAAACTCAAAACACCAAAGTTGTTCAGAAAAAAGAGATCTACAACTTTGTCAATATGAATATTTTCAAATTCCAAAAAGTTTTTGAACTACATTCAAAAACAGAAAAGGGAACACTTTTCAAATTTGATTCAAATCAAAATCACTTTGGATTTCAAACTGAAACTTGAAAATCTTGATATATGAAAGTTGTTCCATTTGACAAAACCTATAACTTTGCTAATATACACTTTCTCTGAAACTCAATAGTTTTTGAATAAATTTTTAAAACTGAAAAGAGGACAAAAACTGGAATTTGAATAAATTTGAAATTACTTCAAATTTTATATAGAAACATGGAAATCTGTAAATACCAAAGTTGTTCCTCTAGGTCAGATTCACAACTTTGCTTTTTGAACCAATTCAAAATTTTGAATTTTGAAAAAGTTATCAAAAAGGGAATAAATCCAGGATTTGGGAATTTAGGGTTTTGCAAAAGGAATATTCAAATCAAATCTGATTCTTTGAACTTTGATCAAAGCAGCAAACATCAAGGCACTAAATTTGAACAAGAATTACATAGAACTAGGCACAGAGGTGAAATTACCATTTTGCCCCTATAGGAAGAAGTGGGCTAATAAGGGTTTTTGCAATAGAGGTACATCACATAAAATGATACACTAAGCAAATGCATACACATGAAATCATGATCAAGATGATTAATGATGCTAATGATGATATGTCAAGTTAATTACATGCTTAAACACCAGAGGTGTTACAGTCTTCCCCCCTAAAAGAAATCTCGTCCCGAGATTTAAGAAGTGCTTTAAAGGCTAGGGTTGAGTAATGGAAAAGGAAATGTGTCATACTTGTTTACTCGCAAGGAGTTCACAAGGCAACTGGGTTATGGTTAGGATTACAACCGGGATCAGAACACGGTTGCAAGTAGCAAGGTAGGGGATTTTTGAGTGGAGCAAGGAAAAATATCAAGAGCCAAGAGAGAGCGTATATTAGTTACGGGCTATATTGGATCATAACTGTAGACTTCGATACCTGCGCGCACCCAACGGAAAACTTGTGCAACTCGGCACCCAAGATTCTTCGGGTTCCGTCGCGGCATCGTGGTCACCAATTATGGCACCATAATAGAGCATAACTTCTATAACTCTCATCCCATAAAGAGGGAAATTATAACCAAAAGCAGGGATTGGTCATAATTACAAGGAAAGTGGCTTTGAATTCCCTTTCGGGCATCCAGAAATGAAAGCACTTTAACGGTGGACTTAGAAAGGATCATGACGATAGGCCTGTATATTAGCGAGCACCTGACAGTAACTCCCTATGGTGGCTGTCCATAGGTGACTCCAGGTTCCTACACTTTTATCCGGTCCATGGATCACGGTCCTTTCAAAGAACACAATTTTAGTAACTTTCAACCACCATTCGTCGTTTACACGACATCAGCAAATGGTATGTGCCAATTTAAGGCATGACACACACATATCAAGGAAGAACCAAAGATTTGCCCTGATTCTGACTTTTATGTGGTAGAGTGTATGGAAGATATCCAAAAGTTCTCAAGGATTAGAACTTATGGAGCAAAGTAGCAAGGGTAACGGAATTTAGGGACGATCAGCCATCGGGGATCATAGCTGTTTTTTTAGAATTTAGAGAAGAAGCACATTTTAACATTATGTATGATATGATGCATGCTCGCCCTATACGACCTCTCTCTGACAGGAGATTTCCGTCTCCACCTGTTAGTTAGATATAGGGCTATACTTTATATACTAGCTTCACTGACTTGGTACCTTCTGTCGGAATCACTAGTATAGTCTTCACGAAGTCTTCCAGCAAAGCAAGAAACTTAGGGAAGGATCATTTTTAATTTGTTACTTCCAAAAACTTTTAGGTTAAGAAATCATTTTGAAGTTTTTCAAAAGTAATGTTGCAACCAGTCTTCCCTTGATGACAATCCTGCTCCGATACCATTCTGTGGCAGAACCGCCCAATAATGTGGCCCACCTGCACACGTCATCGTCATACGGAGCCCAATGACTGTGCAAATGAAACACGTTACTGGAATGATCCGTCGGGTGTCCCTGCGGAGACCCCGAATTATCCACGAGCCACAGGACCATCATCATGAAGGTTGGATTAATCACAACATTACAACAGTTGATACAAAATACCATCGGAGTGCGAAAGCAAGATAGATAGACTTTACAAATTATGAAGATGTTACTTTTACATAAAAATAACTGGTGTTGCGGAAGTAGAGTAGTATTACAGAACCACACTTAGGCGGAGTACCTAAGTTGGAGATGAGGAACAACCAGATCACGTCAAGCCCACTGACATGATTAGGATCAACGCCACCTATTAGAAACCTGCAACAGGGGTTAACAAACCCTGAGTACTGGGGTACTCAACAAGACTTACCCGACAAAGAAAAAGGGGAGGAGACTCAGGAATGAAAGGCTTAGGTAAGGCTTGAACAAGATCGAGAAATTTGCAGAAAAAGCATTTTGTAAAACTTGTTGTTATTTTGGAAAGGTTCAAGTATTCCTCAGTTCTTCATCATTCATGATTCATTTTACATTTCAAAACATTCCTAGTTGAGAACCACTCTCCGTTGACAGTCAGTGGACCAAGTCTCCATAACCGAGGAGCAACGTTAATCCGGATAAAGAATACTCAGCTGAGGATCCCTATTCACACTGCATATGTAGCACCCAAGCTTGCATATGCCAACTCGTCTTCCACGATTCCTCCAAGATTGGGCCCGGTCCTACGCCACCCGGAAGTACAGTACACCACTCCAATCCGGGACTCTAACCCACGTGGGTACATGCTACTTCCGCCATCTCTCCACTCCCAGTGCGCGGTTGTCGGTCCAATAATGGATTTCTCGGAGCCAGAGCTTTCCGTAGTATGTGAATAGTTACAAGTCTTGACCAGCAGGCCCCCATACGGATGGTCCCTACATTTTCCAGCCAGCGACAAGCACCTCGGGACTCTAACCCAAGAGTACAGGTCCTGTCAGTTTTTCAACCCTGTCCCGGTCGGTGTCAACTGCTGAGTCCCGGACTACAACATGACGGCACCGTACGCAAGGACAACCTCTTCTCGACAATGACCACATGCTAGCTAGGCAAGCAGCCATCGAACGGGAAGTAAAACCAAATTCCCATAAAGTTTCTTTCAGTGATCACACTTTTGAAATTGGCATTTTTGCAAATCTATTATATAGCATCACTAAGCATTTTGCAAATAGTTTTTTAAAACAAGGCGGGTGGATCCTTTGGTGGAGGTAAATAATGCAGGAGGCAATAGGTCATCACACAACTCCTATAACCTAATGCAGTAATTTAACTCAAAAGCATTTAAGGAAAACATTTTATAAATGGAAGGGTTAAATGCACCGGGGCTTGCCTTGAATGGCAAAAAGGACGGACTCGGGGTTGGTGGTGTAGGTGTCGGAGCTCGGGGTTGCCTCGGGGACAGATCCTTCGGTGGCTACCTCGACTTCAGGGCCTTCTTCCTCGGTCACTATACGTATGCAATGATGCATGCACATGAGTATGCTAGTATGAACAAAGTGCAGGATAAAACTAGAGTACAGTTTTGCAAAGAATAAGTGGTTGTTAAAGTGGACAAAAGATTACTTAACCCTTTCTAGCAATATTAGCTAACTTTATTAAGCAACTTTTATATGACTTAAGCATAATCATCACAAGGCATCACAAACATCATAGACCAGAGGGGTATAGGTCTATGAACATCAAACAATCCAAAGATCACATCATCAAACACTTATTACCAACACTAATCACTTTTTCTATTTTCCTAAATTAATTAAAAAGGTCATTTTATGAAGTTGCTCCAAAAATTACCAAATTAATCACATAAGTTAATTATGGCATAAACAGATGGTAAAACAAATTTCATAATTTTTGGAGGTCATTAAGGTGCTCAAATAAAATCAGACATTAATTAGCAAAAGGCACTATTTAACAATTAAAATAAAAGCTCAAAAATCAACTTGCTCCAAAAGACTTCAAAATTTTACCAGAGGTTCAGCATGTCATAAAAAGGTCACAAAAATTTGTCTCATGATTTTTTGGAGTTATAGAACATACTCCAAAAATACCAAAACCTTCATTTTTCAATTAAAAGGGGAATTTTACATTTTTAAAACTTTGCACAAAACTCAAGTTTCATATTTTTATAAAATACTTCAGAGCATAAAGAGTCTACCACAAAAATTTCAGAATTTTTGGATGCACACAGAAAATCATACAGAAAAGAGAAAACAGAACACTATTCACAACTCTCAGAAAAAGAAAAGAGCACTGTGCTCCTTCTAGGCCGGGCTCGGCGAATCGCGGGGCTCGGGCGAAACGCGCGGGGCTCGGTCGAGACGGGAGCGATAGCTTCGTCCGAGGCCTGGCCCGAAGGCTCGGGCGAGACGGAGAAGTAAGCCTCCGTCCGAGGCTTGGGCTCGGGCGAAGCGGAGGGCATGCGCTCGCCGAGGCTTGGGCTCGGGCGAGACGGAAAAAACAAGCCTCCGTCCGAGACCTGACTGGGAGGGCTCGGGCGAAACGGAGGGTCACGCGCTCGCCGAGGCTTGGGCTCGGGCGAAGCGGAGAGGAATCAGAGACCGAAGGCTCGGATGCTTACCACGTGTCGGAGGCAGGGCTCGAGGGTGAGGCTCGACTCGTTCTCGAGGGTGAGGCTCGGCTTTTGCTCGAGGGGTGAGACTCGGCTTGTGCTCGAGGGTGAGGCTCGGCACGCTCGAGGGAGAAGACGACAGCGGCGGCGCTCCGGCGATCCGGCGGTCCTGCGCAGCATACGCGACCGCAAGGGCCGGGTTAGAGTCGCGCGAAACCGAGGAACACGACACGGGGGTCGGGAGAAGGTATCTGTGGCCGGAGGGGAAGTATTTGACGAACCCGAGTTCGCCGGGGTACCGTCGGAGATTGGGAAGATGGAGTTACGCCGGGCAAACGGAGGCGGGGAAGGTGAAATTGAAGGGTGGGAAAGCTTCACGAGCTCACGGCGGAGCTTTCGGGCTAGCTGGTGGAGAGGCGGAGTGTCTGGAGTAGTCTGGCCACGGTGGCGGAGGTGGATGCGGAGGTCGAAGCTCCGGCGGCTTATATAGCCGCGGCTATGGGACGGTAGAGAGCGCGGGGGTGGGTGGATAAGCTCGGCGAGATCGTGCGCACTCGATTGCGCTCTGGCGGGAAGGACGGCGTGCAGCCGGGGCTCGGGCGTGCGTTCGCCGGCGACGGCCACGCGGCGGCGACGCGCGGGAAACAGTGGGGGACGGGCGGAGGTCAACTGTGCGCGTGCGGGTGCGAAAGAGATGTCGCGGGCGCGGGCGACAAGTCGGGGGCGGCGTGCGGCTGCCAGGCGCACGTGGCGCAGGCGGCGCTATCGCGCGGCCATGGCCGGGGCCCCCTAGCTGTAGGTGGAAGATGAACAGGCTAGGTCTTAGGGTTTGACTTTTTGGCTGAACTCTGGATTTTGCAAAAATCTCCCAAAATTTGAACTGTACGACAAAAACTCAAAACACCAAAGTTGTTCAGAAAAAAGAGATCTACAACTTTGTCAATATGAATATTTTCAAATTCCAAAAAGTTTTTGAACTACATTCAAAAACAGAAAAGGGAACACTTTTCAAATTTGATTCAAATCAAAATCACTTTGGATTTCAAACTGAAACTTGAAAATCTTGATATATGAAAGTTGTTCCATTTGACAAAACCTATAACTTTGCTAATATACACTTTCTCTGAAACTCAATAGTTTTTGAATAAATTTTTAAAACTGAACAGAGGACAAAAACTGGAATTTGAATAAATTTGAAATTACTTCAAATTTTATATAGAAACATGGAAATCTGTAAATACCAAAGTTGTTCCTCTAGGTCAGATTCACAACTTTGCTTTTTGAACCAATTCAAAATTTTGAATTTTGAAAAAGTTATCAAAAAGGGAATAAATCCAGGATTTGGGAATTTAGGGTTTTGCAAAAGGAATATTCAAATCAAATCTGATTCTTTGAACTTTGATCAAAGCAGCAAACATCAAGGCACTAAATTTGAACAAGAATTACATAGAACTAGGCACAGAGGTGAAATTACCATTTTGCCCCTATAGGAAGAAGTGGGCTAATAAGGGTTTTTGCAATAGAGGTACATCACATAAAATGATACACTAAGCAAATGCATACACATGAAATCATGATCAAGATGATTAATGATGCTAATGATGATATGTCAAGTTAATTACATGCTTAAACACCAGAGGTGTTACATCACCTAAAAAGAGATGCTGCAGGGAACCTTGTGTTTTGTTTCCCCGGGTATACAACTGTAATCCGGTTACCTAACCCGGAATTACACTTGTATAGTTGTGGGAGGCTAAACTTTGACTTGCAGACAGTGGAGTCTTCACGCAGGCGCAGTGTGTCTAGCAGAGACATGGGAGAGTCTAGCTCTCAGCCACCACCCTCTTACATACCACCGACTTTCGGGCAGAGGTTTGTTCCTGAGCCAGTACCCGGGTACGAGCCAGGATGGGACATACCCATGCCCTCACCAAGTGTTGAGGGGTGGCCTAAGGCAGACTCTAGTGCCTGGGAGCAGCAAGCTCGCTGGAGGATTGAGTCACCAGAGGAGCACCCACAGGCTCCCACAGGTGACCAGGTCGACTTTGATAGCCTCCAAGCCCAGCTTGGGGGATTGGTGGTGCGCACAGATGAGATCCAGGAGACCCTCGAGCAGTACATTCAGACGACTGATGCACACCACCAGCAGACCATAGAGTGGCACCAATAGGAGCTACTGCATCACCAGCAGCAACAGGCTATGTACCAGCAGCAGCAGGCCCTGTACCAGCAGCAGCAGGCTGAATTAAGGGCACGTCAGGAGGAGATGCTGAGGCAGTCTCAGGGTTTCTGGTGATTCATGGGGTACAACCCCGATCAGTAGGCCAGAAGCTAGCTTGGGGGAGGACCCCCACTTCCGAGGTAGTTGCATTGCATATTTAATTGCATGCATTCTTATGTTTCCATTAGCATGTTTACTTAATGCAATCTTCATCTTTAGATTTTATTCATGTTTTAATTTTAAAAAAAACTGAAAAATGCTAAAAAGACCAAAAATATGAATTCCACTCTTATATGTGATGTAAGATATGTGCTTCTTCCTTGTTGAAATGATGAATAGTTGCTTTGTCTTATCATTCACCTATGCCTAGTTTATAACTTAGTTTCTACTAAGATTTGAGTTTATTGGTAAATGGCTCACTTAAGAACTTGAAACTTGTGGGATGCACATGCTTACTCAAGTCCAAGGTTATTGATAGTCATGATCTGGTATAAGCAGAGAATTGCTATGACATTGTTCTAAGAAAGACTTGACATCCGGAGAATTTATTTAAAAACTTAAAATTCAAAAGTTTCTCGATGATGATATATCCTACCAGAGCCATATGACGAAAAACTTTTCAAACCATATACTCATATGCTACTTGTATTTGTATTGAGCTTATTCAAATAGTTGTGACCTATGTGTAGACTTCTTTCATGCATTCAAGATCAAGATTCACGTACACCCACCAAATAAAGCTAACTCTTGCATTAAGAGTTACGCAAGACATGCCATGCATTCACCACAAAATTAAATGCTCCACTGTTGATCATGATCTTTCTCTCCCAAAAGAATTATGGGCTATCTAAAAAAAATGAGAGAGTAAAAAAAATGGACAAGTGTCCAAATGAAAACAATGGGTACTCCGATACCCGCCTCTCTCTAAAAAAATGAATGAGAGAGTAAAAAAAAATGGACAAGTGTCCAAATGAAAACAATGGGTACTCCGATACCCGCCTCTCTCGATGAATAAAGATAGCCCATAGTTCCCAATTTTCCAAAGGGAGAAAGTCATGAGAAAAGGAGTATTCAAAAAGAAAATATTCCACACACTTGCACTTCTTGATCTAAGTGTATGACTGAAGTCTCCTAAGGTCCAATTCTTTGACTTTGCAATATCTACAATACAAGTATGCCTACTTCTTTCTACCCACAACTCCAGATAAAGCTTTAGTTGGTAGACTGAAAAGAAAGGCCAAAGCCTTTGGCGAGGACCATACACATCTTGAGCGAATGAGTGAATCATTTGAGGAACTTGCTTTGATTTTCAAAACTCCGAAAAACTCCGGATTATAAAGTTGCTCAAGGAACAAAAGTTAAGCACCTCTGTGAAAGCCGATCTAACATGCAGTGACTAAGGATTTGAGGAGGCTAACAAGCCCCATGGGTGACAAGGTACTAGGGTGAGTAATGGACCAATTTATTCAAACCATGATAGACACTTTGGTATAGACCTGGCACTTGTGAATAATAATCGGCATTGAAGCAACTCCTGATCAACAACCAAAACCTTAGCTTTTGCTCGGGGACGAGCAAAGGGTAAGCTTGGGGGAGTTTGTTGGCGGTTCTTATCGACATATTTATCCCGCCAACATAGTCCACATAAAAGGAGAAAAGCATGTATTTTACTCATATATACATTTATTGCTAACCAAGTTCCACCTGTAGTGCAAAGTTATGTTTTGCAGATCATAAACATGCATACAGGTGGATAACAACCAAAAAGGCGCAATCCAACACGCCGAAATGCGCAAAATAAACAAGGACACAAAAAGCCCATATAGAAGTGCAGCAAATTTCAGCCGGGAACAAACTCAGGAGCCCAAAAGGAGCAGCCCAGGCTTTTGCCTGGGCTTGTTGGGCCCAGCTAGGGGGCGGCCGCCCCCTGGGTCGGCCGCCCCACTGGAGATGCCACGTGGCCACCGCCTTTGCAGAGGCGGTACATTAATTGCCCTGAAGGCGGTTTTGGGTGAAATTTGCAGCGACACCCCTCCTAAACCGACCTCAAACACCTATATAAGGAGACGGGGAGAGGAAGCCAAAATAGAACACAATCACCTCTTGAGCTACACACTTGGGCACTACCTCTTCTTAGTTTTTCCTTGTTCTTGTGCTAGAGAGAGAGCTAGGCAAAGCTATCAAGGAGGGCTTGGCTCCTTGGAGAGATTTTGGGTATGAATAAGATAGATCTGATCTCCAAAGCCCTGTCTTCATTCTTTCGATACAGTTCTTCATATGAACTAGAGTATAGTTCTTGTTCTAGTATTTTGGTATATGACTTAGATCTTAGGTCTTATATCATGTTGCTAGTATATGAACTTATGAATAGTTCTTGTGGAATTAGTATAATATACATTCTAGTGTATAGTTCTTATAATATATTGCTACCCTAGGGTTAGTAGTGTATTATATGAATTAGAGCTAAGTGTGTATTGTATTATTCTCACATAGAACATTAGTCTAATTACTTCATGCTTGTTATATGATTAGAAATAAGCTTTTGTCAAGGGTGGCGGTTTATCATGCTCTTCTGAGTAGGCTCAGGCTTCTTACCTGTCGATCCGTAGGGTCGGGGACCCGGGGGAGTCTGAGTGGGTTCTGTGCATGCAAGCATGGTGCTTGGATGTAGAGGCCGGGTAATTGCATGGTCTTAGTCCATGGTAGTGGGGATGGCAGCAGGTGGTGACAGCCCTGTCCGTCCTTGGCATTCCCCCACGTTCGGCTAGGGTGTAGGAGTCTAAATTGTTACGAGAGGTTGCTGGCAGACCAGTACTCGCGTAATCTCCCGAACCATCTGAAGCATGAGATTAGTTCTATGTCATATGATTGCATGATTAACTTGTTCTATGATTGACTTGTTTCTAGACCATGCCTGCTCTATTAGGTTATTCAATTATTCTTTTATTCATTTATTCTTTTAGTCTCTTTTTACTCTTTGCCCTTTTGCCATGCTCAAGATTGTGTTTCTCCACTATTCAAATCATCACTGTTTATCACCTGTTATGACAATTGAAACATTATTGCTATCATGGTATTTTGGTACTATGTTTATCCTAGAACTTGATACATACAAAGCCTTCCTCGAGCGAACCAATAAATCACGATACTCGGTATATCTCCGGGTGAAATGCTACATGATAATTCCGTGCGCTTGCGGACCTAATCTCCAAACCTACGAACTATCGTAACGATACATGCTTAACACTGTTGCTGGAAACGCGCCATTCTAAGCAACTTGTTAAGAGACATCGTACAGGCACTTCTAGCGCCGTTGCTGGGAATAGATCTTCGGGTCCATTTCTATGCCAATATCCGGTGCCGTTGCCATGGATGGATTGCAAAGTCCATTCTTAGTGACGACGTTAGTAAGTGTCAACGTGCATTTCTTGCGCTGTTGCCGGGGATGGATCGTAAGGTCCATTCTAAGTAATAATGTTAAGAAATGCCAACACTAATGCTCATAATTAACCATCAACTATTGCATGAAATGACACTAAATGAATCACAAAGCATAGTTGTACGGTTTGAAACTAACAAGTTCCACGAGTTTTGGTGCTCTCACTTGTTTTGTAGGACATCCATGTTTTTACCATATAAAAGTATCTCAAGTGATGAATTGGAGGGCACCATTGCGAAGAGCTCGTCGAGACGATCGAAACGGACATATCATTTGCTATATTCAGAGTCCCGGATGAAAAGATATTAATTTCGCGACGAAATCTGCAAAAGAAGGATCTATAAGACACCAGAAGACACCACGAGGCGGGCCACCACGTGGGCCCACTGGGCCAGACTGACCGGTCTATGGGGGAGACCGACCGGTCGGCCACGGAGCCCATTTTGCCTCCGCCTTCTGGAACCTTCTTCCACTGCCTCCTAGGATGCATCTCCACCGTCCCTGAAGTCGGTTTGATCCAACGGTGGGCGATACATGGCGATTCCTTGCCCCCTACTCCACCTCGGGCTATATAAGGAGCCCCAGACCCCCCTCTCCAGGCATCTCCATCTTCATTATTCATCTCCACATCAGAAACTAGGGTTTCAATTAGAAGTAGAGGTCCCTCTAGATGAATCTCTTCTAGTTCATCTAGAATTAGATCTAGTTCTAGTTCTAGTTGTCTAGTTCATCTAGTTGTAATTAGAGATTGGATTAGAGAGAGGAGAAGGAGAGAGCTGAGGAGGAGCCGGATCCGTCGGATCTTCCTCGACATTGTATTGGTGCAGCATCTAGTTCGTCTTCAAGTAATCTCCAGGTTCTTCATTTACTATTTCCAAGTATTATATCTAATTTCAGTTCTTGCATTATTTTATTTACTGGATCTCCGCTCATATCGAGTGCTCTAGTTATCATATGTAATTAGAGTAGTAGACGTTAGTGTAGACGTGGTGTCTAGACTAGGGTTTACCTGAGTTTGCACACAGCCCCACGGATAGTTGTGGTAGCCCCAGGTGGTGACAGCCCTGACGGCCGACTTAGTCCACCACGTTCGGGTTGGTGTTTGTAGGACCGTAGTCGGAGCTTCCTAGCCCCTTTCTCATCCCTTTCTGTGGCTAGTGTTCTGATGTCCTGAAGTAAGTGAAGTATAGTAAGCCTTTGATTAGATAGACCTGCTTAGAAAACCTTAAGATCTCTCTCTACCCACTTTATCATTCTTTTCTTGGACGTTCTTGATTCTTCTAGTACACTTCACGTTCCCCGTGGAAATCGATACCCTGGAATACTCTCGGGTGAAAGCTACATCGGTATCCGTGCGCTTGCGGATTCTTCTATGTGCGTTTAAAATACCCAACAAGCTTTCTGGCGCCGTTGCCGGGGAACGGTAGCTGTGCTAGTTTCGAACCAAGTCATCCGTGTTTCTTTTCTTTTACCACTTTTTTCTCTTACCACCACCTTTACCTCACCACCACAGTTCTTACACATGAATTCCACTCCTATCTATAAATACTCCGCTCCAAAGGGTGAATTGTTGGAGCCACCACCATCATCACATCCTATTCTTACAGATGGCTACCAAATTCGTCCCGGCTTTATAGCCATGGTTCGGGAGCAACCCTTCTCTGGGCTAGAAGACGAGAATCCTTACACCCACCTTTGTGAATTTGAGCAATTGTGTTCTTGCTTGTCTATTGCTAGCATGACACAGGAGACCATTAAATGGAAATTGTTTCTGTTCTCCCTTTTTGGAAGAACGAAACAGTGGTATGCTCATAACGTAAGAGGAGTAGATGGGAATTGGGATGAACTTCGAGACAAATTTTGTCTTGCTTTCTTCCCTCTTTCTCGAATCACTGCCCTTCGAATAGAAATTCTTACATTTAAACAAAAAGAGAAGGAAACACTAGGAGTAGCCTGGGCTAGATTTATGAACCTTGTCAATACTGGCCCAGATCTTTCTTTGACCGAGGACGTTATTTTACAACACTTTCATTACGGTCTTAGCAAAGAGGCTGCCCTTTTTCTTGATACTTCTTCGGGAGGATCATTCACTCATAAAACTGTTAGTGAAGGTAAAGCCATCCTAGACAAAATCCTTGAAAACACCCCATACACTGGCGTTTTTGATGAATTCCCCGAAGAAGAAGTTGAGCCCAACCCTGACCAACATGAGGAGGAACACACAACCAAATTTGAAATTCCATCATATTCTTTTAATAATTTGGTTGTCACAAAACCTTCCGTAGAGAAAACACCTCACATTTTAGAAAATTATAAACCTCATCCTTCGGTGTTCTTCTCTGAAATCGAGGATGATGATATCAAAGAGCATGGAAGCTACTTCATAAACACCTCTTTAAATCCATGCTCATATGAGACATCTCCTGATTCGATTGGTCTGTCTAACATTGCCACACTTGAGATTTTCAAACCCCTCACACTTTCTATTTACAAAAACTTCAAAAGGGTGGTTGTAGATGCATATGTTTATCACAAATGTTGTAGATCTCATTGTGCTCTTAAAGTTGGTGTTGGAGGGGAAACCACTTCACCAAAAATCACACCTTGAAGGTTTTCCAAAAGACAAGCTCAGTGTCCTAAAACAAGCATTCTTTTCAGATCAGTGTTCACCTTTCTGCTGCCCTTGTGTAATGAGCATAAGGATATAATTGTTACAATATTCCTTTGGGTATTCTTGTTACTAACCTTTGCAGGTCTGGAGCAAAAATATTCGAAGGAACACAAGGTATGTCCAACCAATCATCATGCAACATTGAATTACAGTCAACCAATCTTGATGTTTGCAAAATCTAAGTTTGGGGGATACACTTACATACGAACATTCCATACCATGTTGCTATCCTGGTTAGCCTTACCTTTAAGTCATGCTCATGTGCTATACACTAATCATGCTCTCTCATCACCATTTGAGTAAATCTCTTTAATGCTTTAATACTACCTTCATCTGCTATAGTATATGTTTAGGTTTGAAGTACTTTCATACATCTCTTAAATTAAGCATGGTGCCTAGTTTAGGAGTGGTGATCTTGCTTTCAAAGGTTTTTAAATTAAGCATGGTGCTTTGGTTTAAATGCCTTCCTAAATCAAATTAGACATGGTGTTTAGGTTGGTTTTTGAGCCGATAGTATGCTATAGTGGATTTTGGATATTTAGTTGGACTAACCCCTGCAGGAAAACTTTCAATATCAATTTGGGAAAGTCCTGAGATAAACTCACATTGGAGATGAAGAGACACATGAATTTCAACAACTTGCACAAGGGAGACACAGCTCACTGATCATGGAGAAATGAGATCCATGGAACAAGACAAAAAATGAGTGCCACAAAACAATATCTACAATCAAAGCACTCACTCCATGGAAGTAGGTGAACAAGTCTGAGCTGGGTCACTAGAAGATAAAGACCATCGTGAGAGGAACAACACACCTTCATTGATAGGTTGACACAGAGAAGGAAGGTTTATCCCTCTAAAGATGATCCTACTATACCTTCCTCCTCTCAAGCTCCCATCACTCAGGTTCACTATGATATAAACAAGAGAAGATAAGCTATTCATGAAGAACAACCAGCCAGACAAGAGAAGCTTCCACAAGGTGATTCGACACATCACTCTTCAATGATAAAGGTAACATCTCAAGGTATGTGACCATCACTTTAAAAGCTTCTCCTTAATTCTAGTATGTGCATAAATAAGAACCAAACATGTTTCAGTTGCACCTTATTTGATCCAACCTAATTAACTCAACATGTTCAGTTCTTTAATCTTTGTTCTTAGCTTTACTCTCTTGATCTCACTATGTTATCTAAATGAGCAAAAAAGTTATGCATCTAACCTTTAGAAGATGATATATCACAATTGTTGACGCTCACTAATGCTCATAATTAACCATCAACTATTGCATGAAATGACACTAAATGAATCACAAAGCATAGTTGTAGGGTTTGAAACTAACAAGTTCCACGAGTTTTGGTGCTCTCACTTGTTTTGTAGGACATCCATGTTTTTACCATATAAAAGCATCTCAAGTGATGAATTGGAGTGCACCATTGCGAAGAGCTCGTCGAGACGATCGAAACGGACATATCATTTGCTATATTCGGAGTCCCGGATGAAAAGATATTAATTTCACGACGAAATCTGCAAAAGAAGGATCTAGAAGACACCAGAAGACACCACGAGGCGGGCCACCATGTGGGCCCACTGGGCCAGACCGACCGGTCCCACCCAGGGACCGACCGGTCGGCCATAGAGGCTGTTTCGCCTCCGCCTTCTGGAACATTCTTCCACCGCCTCCTAGGATGCATCTCGTCCGTCCCTGAAGTCGGTTTGATCCAACGGTGGGCGATACATGGCGATTCCTTGCCCCCTACTCCACCTCGGGCTATATAAGCAGCCCCAGACCCCCCTCTCCATCATCATCAGATCTCAAGTCAGTAGAAGAGGAGGAGGATCAATCAGAAACCCTAATTTCCTTAGAGACACATCAACTTAGGCATAGCTAGATAGAATTAGAATTAGAAGAGGCAAGCTTCGCTTGGATTCCGGATCTAGTCACGAGAAGGCTCGGTAAACCCAAGATCTTCTCTCTTGTATCAACATTATGGATCTAATTATGTTTCTAGTTCATAATTGTTCTTCTAGTTCTTCATTGTTCTTCATTATTCATGTTCTAGTTCATCTTCTAGTTCTAGTTCATCGTCTAGTTCATCTTCTAGTTCATCTATGTGTTCTAGTTCATAATAGTTTAGATATAATTGATATGACTAAGACATTAATTACTATATTCTTAATTATACTGCTTGTAGTATGCTTTGATTATATATTTGGCATAGATAGATTATCATCATGTTTATACTCATGTTCGTATAGCGCTCATCTTAATGATCAATGGGTGGGTGATAAATGCTGTGTAGGTGTGGTGCCTATACACTATTTATCTGCGAATGCGTCCTATGTTCCGGATAGAGCGGTAGATCGCGGGTGTGACAGGCCTGTTGAGTCCTTTGTATTCCACCTCCCGAATGTAGTGTTCAGTATGGCTCAGTTAACTCATGGTTTAGGGGTTACTTTGTTTGGCACCTTTACTATGGAGTTGCCTCTTGAATATGAATATGGGATAACCTAGCCAATGATTGCCAAATATAATTGCACTAATCAATGTATATTATGACTTATAATTAGAATAACTTAGGAATACTTCTTTAATGTCTATTCTAATCCGCATGCCTTGTCTAAGTTGAAATGCTCTTAGGACTATCATAGATTGATCTTTTATCATTTATAGTGTACCTCATTATTGTGATTGATCCCTGTTTAGGATAAAGGAGTATGTTCTTACTTTGTTCTCAATTCTCCTATCACATGTGTAGAGTAGCTCTTGTCCTTATTTATCTCACTTCATTCCTAGTGCTAAATATAAATAACGATACTTGGAACATCTCTGGGTAAAATGCTGCTACAGCGGGTGTATTTATCTGTGCGCTTGCGGGTAAATATTTATCTTTAGAGTCAGTGCTATGATATAATCACATTGCTAGTTTCATGTTGGGGATGACAACTTGATGTTAAGTGATGCTAGTAGTGTCCCGTACACTTCTTAGTGCCTTCACTAGGTTATTATTTATGAAGTCTATCTTAGAGTGATTCCATTAAGGAGTGTCAACAACAATCATGAAAATATCGACACTTTATGCATAGATTATCCTTCCTTGGGTTAAGTAATTTGATCTGTTAAATATTTTAAGATGTTACTTTCATGCTCAGCCTCTGATCCTATCACTCATGTTAAGATTGAATAGAACACATAAACAACAAGTTTATCTTGTGCAATGTGCCTAAGGTTAGAGAGGAATGAACAAAACTTTTGGATCTGTTGGTGTTTTTTCACCAACAGAGCCCATGCACTTGATCTCTACCTTGTCTTTATGAGCAGGACACACTCTTGAGCAAAACATGGAGGAGTTTGTCAACTCCCAAATTCTACAGAGTGAAGGTCCTGGATCTACAAGAATATGCGCACTGAGCAAGATGTTGCCAGCTTCCACAATTAATGTTTTACTTTAAATTGCTGGGCGAACAAAGAACATGAGTGACACCATATCAAGAGGTGTAGTTATCAAGGTCTATATATTGAGATCAAATGATCCACCTCACGAATGAACATGGTGAGAAGTCCTGTTCAGAGGACTTAAAACATTGAACCCTCGCCGAAAGGTAAAATCGGTAGTTATCCATATTTATCTTTTCTGCATTAATTTCTCTTTTTGCATGCTTACTTTCTATCATCTGCATAATCATTTCTCCATAGCATATTTACTTTTCTGCATTACCATTGCATAAAAAAAGAAGAGAAAATAAAAATATTGCACTTCATCATAAACCTAAAAGCCTCATGTAAATAATTCTATGGCGTGTAAAAACCCATAGGGATATTCACCATGGTGGCGTAAAAATAAAAATGCATTCATTTTGTTAGATTGTCATTGCATCATAAAAATAAAAATACAAAAATATTGAGAAAGAGATCTTACTAAAATTCTGGACAACTAAGGCTTGAGTGGCCAACCACTAATGCTTAATCTGTTCCACAAGTTTGGTTGTCTATTTGAGTTTCACAGGATCTGAAAGACCAAGAAAAGGTGATGAGCAAATGGATGTCCCATCCATTGTTGGAGCACTATTTCAACAACCATCAACGTCAATCAATGCTCCGATAGAAGAAGAACATTTTCACTGCCAGTTCGTTACATGGCAAGAATGACCGACTACGTCAACATTTAGCTTGGGGGAAAGCACCCCCGTGTATCCAGGTAAGTACCCTTCTCCTCTCAAGTTTTCTTTCTATACATAAGTAAATTAAAATGAAAAAATATGAGCACATGAAGGCTCAACGTTATTAAGGGAACCGGCTTGGGGGAGACACACCCTCGTTATCTTCGTGGTCCAGGTATGTCTTATTCATTATCTTAGTTATTTTATAATAAAGTTTGTTAGGTTAAATAAATACTATGTTAAGTTTGCTTAGATTGTTTTAAAAAGTTAATAATAAAAGAAGAACTCTCTCTAATCTTTTATATGGAAATAATGAATAGTTGCTCTATCTAATTTCTTTCAAGTACCTAGCCTTCAAAGCATGAGTTCTCCTGATTAATAATGATGCTTAAAATAAAATTAAATATATGGGTAGTAAATGCTTGATTCAGAGTCTAGGTAATTGATAGATATGACATGTGATGATCTGTGCTACTACTATCTTGTTCTAAAAAACACTAGAGTTCCGGAGAGTTTCCAATATTAATATGACTAATAATTGCATTGAGTTAAATTAAGCTTTGTTGGCCCTATGAGATGTTATCATGCTATTGAATTGAGATCACTTACATATTTCATCCATCTTCCGCATTAATTCTCATGATTATCTATTGTTATCCTCTCAAAAGTTTGTTGGAAGCATGTGGCTATTAAAAAAAAGAAAGAAAAAAATCCGAGGAAATAAAAATGGACAAGTGTCCGAAACCTCAAAAAGATAGATCCCGAGGAAATAAAAAGGGACAAGTGTCTGGAACCTCGAAAAAAAAAGAAAAAAATGAATATCAGAAAAATGGGCATGTGCCCGCTAGTAGAATTAGCCTGATAGCCATGTGTCTCTAATAAGCAGAAGAGAGTGATATATTCAAAAGAGCATCCGCCTCCATTTTCCATACACATGCACTTCTCGACTCAATAGTGTGGTTGACTTTCTCTTTGGATCCTTTGTTTAATTTGGCAATGTATGTTCTTAAACTTTTGAAAATTCATAAAAACTCCAGAATAATGGTGAAGTGAAAGAACTAGAGACATGGTGCTTGATTTGATCGTTCTATCTTTCAATCACTCAAGATTCAAGGTAAAGTACTAAGCCCGTGATGAATAATATGATACTTTTTTCTATTCCATATAAGAACTTTTGTTTGAATGCATGTGTACTTGTTGGAAGTAAAGATATTGCAGCAACTCCTGATCCATTGTTGAGATTGGCTTTGCTAAGGGACTAACAAAGGGTAAGCTTGGGGGAACTTGTTGACGCTTACTAATGCTCATAATTAACCATCAACTATTGCATGAAATGACACTAAATGAATCACAAAGCATAGTTGTAGGGTTTGAAACTAACAAGTTCCACGAGTTTTGGTGCTCTCACTTGTTTTGTAGGACATCCATGTTTTTACCATATAAAAGTATCTCAAGTGATGAATTGGAGGGCACCATTGCGAAGAGCTCGTCGAGACGATCGAAACGGACATATCATTTGCTATATTCGGAGTCCCGGATGAAAAGATATTAATTTCGTGACGAAATCTGCAAAAGAAGGATCTAGAAGACACCAGAAGACACCACGAGGCGGGCCACCACGTGGGCCCACTGGGCCAGACCGACCGGTCTATGGGGGAGACCGACCGGTCGGCCACGGAGCCCGTTTCGCCTCCGCCTTCTGGACCCTTCTTCCACTGCCTCCTAGGATGCATCTCCACCGTCCCTGAAGTCGGTTTGATCCAACGGTGGGCGATACATGGCGATTCCTTGCCCCCTACTCCACCTCGGGCTATATAAGGAGCCCCAGACCCCCCTCTCCAGGCATCTCCATCTTCATTATTCATCTCCACATCAGAAACTAGGGTTTCAATTAGAAGTAGAGGTCCCTCTAGATGAATCTCTTCTAGTTCATCTAGAATTAGATCTAGTTCTAGTTCTAGTTGTCTAGTTCATCTAGTTGTAATTAGAGATTGGATTAGAGAGAGGAGAAGGAGAGAGCTGAGGAGGAGCCGGATCTGTCGAATCTTCCTCGACATTGTATTGGTGCAGCATCTAGTTCGTCTTCAAGTAATCTCCAGGTTCTTCATTTACTATTTCCATGTATTATATCTAATTTCAGTTCTTGCATTATTTTATTTACTGGATCTCTGCTCATATCGAGTGCTCTAGTTATCATATGTAATTAGAGTAGTAGACGTTAGTGTAGACGTGGTGTCTAGACTAGGGTTTACCTGAGTTTGCACCCAGCCCCACGGATAGTTGTGGTAGCCCCAGGTGGTGACAGCACTGACGGCCGACTTAGTCCACCACGTTCGGGTTGGTGTTTGTAGGACCGTAGTCGGAGCTTCCTAGCCCCTTTCTCACCCCTTTCTGTGGCTAGTGTTCTGATGTCCCGAAGTAAGTGAAGTATAGTAAGCCTTTGATTAGATAGACCTGCTTAGAAAAACTTAAGATCTCTCTCTACCCACTTTATCATTCTTTTCTTGGACGTTCTTGATTCTTCTAGTACACTTCACGTTCCCCGTGGAAATCGATACCCTGGAATACTCTCGGGTGAAAGCTACATCCATATCCGTGCGCTTGTGGATTCTTCTGTGTGCGTTTAAAATACCCAACACCCGGCTGGGTCCCGACGCCCGGACTGTCCGCCGGTGTAAACCGCGGACTGTCCGCGACCTTGCAGAGAGGGCGATTGTGGTCGCCTTCTCTCCAAATCTCTCTAAATCCGATCCAAATCAAAATCCCACGTTCCCAAACTTGGAGAAGATGATCACGAAGTAGTTAGGAGACTATCCCCAAGAAATCATCCGCTCGAATCAACTAAATCATCGAAAATTAAAAGGGAAGGTGAAAGAACCGAAAAAGCACCACGAAAACGAAATCAACCCGATCTACTTGTTCGTGAGGAGTTAGATGAATTCCTTCGGTCAAGATGACCTCCTCGATGAAACGAACAAGATGATTCAAACGGATTTTGCAAAGATGCAGTAGAGAGGGAGATCGATTGACGGGAAAATCATGGAGAAATGAAGAACGAGAAGAACACGAACCAAAACGCGAATCAACACATCGATCTGCAACCGTGTGGCTACCACACGCTACAACAGTGAGGTTACGACCTCACTTCCTCAAAATCTCAAGTACACAGAGGTATGGTTCTCTGCGGATCCCAGTAGCTACAGCAGGGGATGCGAGAGCAGGAAAACCTATGCCTGGAAAAGCAAATGACTGAGATAGGTGGGGAGGTGGGTGTCTCCCCTTACTTATCCTAATTCTAACTAATCCTAATTCCCACTCTACCCCTAACTAATTACAGAGCGAACCAGCTAAACTCTAGGGTTATTTTGGACCAACTCAAAGTAGGTGGTGATCCGACGGCCACGCCCGCACAACTCGTAGTGTTGCCTCGACGCAACCTCCCGATTGCCGCCACGTGCCGCCCTCGCTCTGCACCCCCGGTTTTGTGGCCGAAACTGGGAAACCAGGCTTTTCACGCCATCCCCCAGTTTTGAGGCCCGAACCGGGAAACCAGCCTCCAAGACCATCCCCTAGTTTTGTGGCCGAAACCAGGAAACCCGCCAGCGCCCAGGTTTCGAGGCCCAAACCTGGAAACCGTCCTTAGCCCGAGTTTTTGAGGCCCAAACTCGGCAAACCCGCAGCACCCAGGTTTTGTGGCCCAAACCTGAAAACCGTCCGCCCGAGTTTTGTGGCCCAAACTCAGAAACCGTCCACCCGGTGGTTTTTCTGTGGCTCAACCACCAAACCGAAGCTGTAGAGGGGATGCACCGCCCGTGCACCCCGTCCGCCGACACGTGTCCCCAGGTCCTCGACCCAGGCAACACCGTGCCCCGCAAGTCTCCGCTCGTCGCTGTCCCAGGCTGTCAGCCAGCACAGCTGATCCTCAGGCCACCGGTCCCTCAGTCCAAGCCTCACGTCCGCCCTTCACCGCTCCCGGTCCATCGGCACGGCACGTCTCTACTTGACCTTCACCTTGCCCTCGATCACTGTCTCTGTGCTCGACACCTGCACAACACAAGCCAAAGAACCTACGATCAAACCCATTGACAATCACTCATCACTCAGAGACTCGGCATACACCCATGTATCCGCAGGTAGCGCTGCTCAAGGCTTAGCTCAAGAGTAGAGGCGTGCAAGTGATCGGTCCTAGAGCTGGGTAGAGTCTTCCTTCATCTCCAGTTCAGGTTTTGCTCTTGTTACTCAAGCACTTTACTATATTCTATTTCATCATTTCAAGTATTACTTTATTCTACTTATTAGTATTGAGTGGTATACTTGATTGATTGCTTGAGTGCCTATCTATCCTACAGTTCAATTCACTTAGCCATAGTAGTTAATCTCTAGTGAGCTTAGTGTTTGATCTTTGCCAATAGGTTGCTTAGTTAGTTTAGTGTTTATCTTATTAAGTCAAGTATTTGCTCTGACGTCCGCAAGGGTGTCTCTATTCAAAGCTAGGGTAGAGATAGTTAGAATATAGTTAAGCGTGGTGCTTAGTTATAGACTTACCTTCAGATACGGCTGGACCCCCGGATAGCTGTGGTAGCAAGCAGGTGGTGACAGCCCTGTGCGCCTTGAATTCCACGACGTAGTTGGCCCAGTTTAACAGTAAGGCTCGTTGTGCTAGCGTTCAACCTAAGTAAGTGGTAAAGGCTAGTACGCCTCGGTACTTGACAAGATAGGAATAAAACTTTACTTAACTTTGTTGCTTTATTGACTTTTGCCTATCTTGCTTCGTAGCTAACTTGCTTCATAGTTATCTTGCTTTGTAGTTATCTAGGAGTAGTAGTAGTTAATAGTTAGTTATCTTAGTTACCCTTAGTTATCCCTTTATCTACCTATCCATCCACCTTACCTTAGCCATCCATTTCATCCTTACCTATCCACCCACATATTCTTTTTAGCCTTTCATCTTCCCTTCTCCCCTTTTCCTTTTTCTTATTTCTTTGACTCTCATCCCCTCCTTGACTCGACTCATACACCACCCTAGCCTTCCCTTGGGATCAAATAAATCGACACCTGGTACTCCCAGGCAAAGTCCTACTACGATAGTTCTGTGCGCTTGCAGAATCTTCTCTTGGTAGATTGCAACCTCTCTAGCTAGCTCCTACTAGTGTCGGGATTGACAACCCCGCTTGGCATTAGTAGATAGCTGCTTTAGCTTCACTCCATTAGGTATAGTGACTAGACTTGCTACAAGCACTTCTGACGCTGTTGCCGGGAATAGATTCCATAGTCTATTCCTAGTAACGACATTAGCAAGTGCCAACAAGCATCTCTGGGCCGTTACCGGGGATAGTTGCCTGGCTGTATCTTTAGTGAAGCTAAGAACTACCAACAGTTAGGGTTTACATTTACTTTATTACTTGATTAGATTTTATTTCAACTTGTATTAGGGTTTCATCTTTGTGTCTTTACCTATATGTAGCCCTCTGGATCGACGTCTACGACGGGGCAGAGCAGACCAAAACAAGGGCCGAAGAGGCCGTTGAAGGGCTGTCATGTAATCTCCAAATTCGATATGGCCACAGGACAACCACTAGGACCCCATGCACAAAAATATGTCTTTCACTGTGGGTTCCTTGTGAGAGATCGGATTCCGATAAGTGCCCGTGAATGGAAAGAGAGGCGAAGTGCTCCCGAGATCAGTTATGTCTCCAATTGTGACAAGCAGCTAGTCTGGGAAGACATCCAAGCTCATTTCTCGTTCGACACGGACGATGAGGAGTTGGAGAGGCAAATTCGGGAGTGGACAATGAAGAAGATGGCCACACTTTTTCAGGACTGGAAGAAGAAATTGTACCACAAGTTTGTACTGAAGAACGAGATGCCATATTTCAACTCTAAGGCTTATGTCAAGATAAGGCCCGATTGGGATGAATTTGTACAGTACAAAAGATCACAAGAGAGCGAGGCTCGTATCAGAGTAAACAAACAGAATGCAGCTCAGAAGAAATACCACAATCATTTAGGATCAGGTGGCTATAAGACTGCCCTTCCAAAGTGGGAGAGACAGGAACAGGAGATGCTTGCCAGTGGGTAGTCCCATAGACAATAAGAAGAAATTGGAGTGAACGATCCAGGAATTGGTTCTACGCTCATGGGGAAACCATAAACCCTAATGACGGGGAGCTTGATTGGGGCCCAGAAATTTCAAGAGCAGCACAGAGGCTAGTTCAAGCACAAAGTGCGGTGTGGGCTGGCGAGTTCAAGCCCAACAGAGATGAAGGACCGAAAATGCTAAAGCAAGGCGACCAGAGGGGGGGTGAATGGGAGCCTAAAATTTCTTCTCAGAAATTACGACCTCTGTCCCAACAAAATCAACCCCAAAAGCTTCAGACTCAAAACGACCCTAGAAAGAGGGTGGATGATCCCTAGGATCATAGCGAGGCACCACACAAGGGAGCAAACCAAAACTCCCAAAACTCCAACTCAAGTTCGTGCCTAAAAGACCGACTCCCGAACGTAGATAGAGGGCTACGTCGGAATTCCTCCAAATACCTATGCTAACATGTAGCAAAGATATGTAGAGAGGTTCCTAGGTGAACTCTAGGAGCAAACGAGAAGTCCGAAAACCAAGCGGAAAAGCCGGGAGAGCAAACGCACTAAAACGCAACCTTCAGCGGGATCGCGGACTGTCCGCGGATACGGCTGCGGACTGTCTGCCCAACGGCAGACTGTCCGGGCTCAGGCAGCAGACTGTCCGCCGACCAAAAGACCAAACCACAAGGTTGCTGAACAGCTGCTGGACGAGTCCCGGACAGTCCGCGGTTTGCACGCCGGACTGTCCGCGGTTCACGTGAATAGTGAACTCTGAGCGTCCGGTGCTGCCCTGTGCAGCGTACGATGCAAGCCCCGGACTGTCCGCGGGTTACTAGCGGACTGTCCGCCGGTCACCCAAGGGAAAAGGCCCAAGGCCAGCAGCCACTGCTCGGCTGAAGCCCCGACGCCTGGACTGTCCGCGCCCACTGTGGCGGACTGTCCGCGGCTACGGCGTACTATCCGAGACCCCTACGGCGGACTGTCCGCGAGTGCCCAGAAAGCACAAAAACCGCACGGGACAAAACCAAAATCGATTGGATCTTCACCAAATCGAACGAGGCTGCAACCAAACTTCTCCCAAGTGTTCTTCTACGTGTTGGAAAGCTAATCCTAGGATATCATCGCTTCAATCAATCCAACTAAACCATGAGAAATATGAAGAACACTAGAAAAGGGGAAGAACGAAGAACAAAAATGATTTCGGCTCGATCTACTTGTTCGTGAGGTAGAGATGAATTCCTCCGGTGGAAATGTTCTCCTCACATCAAAGAACAAGTTGATTCAAACGGAATCGTAAAAGACGCAGCGTAGAGGGAGATCGAGGAAGGGGAAAATCGTGGAGAAAAGAAGAACGCAAAGAATAAATTCAAAACGTGAATTCAACCACAAATTTGATCCTTGGATTCAGAGGAATGGATGATTGATTAAGCACTCGGTGTCGGGTTACAAGCCACTCCTCGCAGTACAAAATGCGGATGGCGAAAAGCTCAAGAACAAAGAGCCTGTCTCTCCCTAACCCTAGCTTACTCTCACACAACGCAAAATGAGAGTGACACCGTCCAGAGATCTCCAAGGATACGGCTGCCCTCGCAGCCCCCTCATATATATAGGCGCACGTCCAAATGACACAAACGCCCTTACATTAAGCACTCGACCCAAATACCCCCCAGGGGTAAAACCGTCCAGTCCTAACGATCTTCATCCGACGGCCACGCCCGCACATCCGGTAGCTTCGCCTCGACGCGACTTCCCTGATGTCGCCACGTGCCGTCACGTCGACCGCCATGCCTCCCTCGTGGATAGCTTCGCCGCCGCGCTAGCCTCTCCACGCCGCCACGCGTCGACCGTCTTTCGGACCACCCCCTAGTTTTGAGGCCTAAACCAGGAAACCCGCCAGCCCAAGTTTTGAGGCCCAAACCTGGCAAACCGTCCACCCTGAGTTTTGAGGCCCAAACTCGGAAACACGTGAGCCTAGGTTTTGAGGGCCAAACCTGGAACCGTCCTCGCCGAGTTTTGAGGCCCAAACTCGGAAACCGGCCTCCCTGAGTTTTGAGGCCCAAACTCAGAAACCGTCGATGGTAGCTTTTTGAGGCTCAGCTACCGAACCCGCACCGTAGACGGGATATGGTTCGCACACCCAGACCACCGGCATCGATGCCGATGCATGTCCAGCCTCCACGCCGGGCACAACGCCTTCGCCATCCTCCTTGACTCGGCCGACGGCACTTGCGCCGCACACAAGACCGTGTCTGACCTCCTGCCAAGTGCCACGACTCCATCGTCTTCCTCCTGACTCGGCCGATGCACCGCACATCCCCCAAGTGCTCCTGCTCGCCGATGCCACGTGCCAGCTACCACAGCTGGTCCTCTGGCCCTCCGGTCCGTTGGTCCAAGCCTCACGTCCACCCTTCACCGCTCTGGGTACATCAGCATGGCACGTCCGCCGCACGGCACGCCCATCCTTCACCGCTCCCGGTCCGTCGGCAAGACACGTCTCTACTTGACCTTCACCTCGCCATAGACCACTGTCTCCGAGCTCCACACCTGCACATCAACACAGCCAAGAGACACATGTTGCACACGCACACCAACACATAAACACAACACAACTCATGCCACCGGTTAGTCATAAACAATAAGTGCATAGCGATATATAGACTCAACCAGGAAAAGCCTCAAACCTTCCTCAACAAAGTCAATCATTCATCATATATGTTCTCAATCTCCCCCTTGATGAATGCATTGACTAAAAATAAAACCACAAAGGAAGGGTTTCAAGGCAAGCCTCACTCAAGTGCCCAAAAGCCAAGTAAAAGCAAAACACAAGGCCACTTGAGAGAGGAAGGATCATGAAAACTCCAAATAAAAGCTCTCGGTCCCAAAAGAAACGGGAAAAGCGGGCAAAGCCTCCACACAACCGAAGAGTCAAGTGAAAACAAGAGTTTCATGAATCCCAAAAGGCACTCGAAAACTAATCTCAAATAAAATTGTCAAACAATCATCACAAAAAAAACCAAGGTACTTATCCACTTGGGTTCACTTGGGTCAATTTCTCCCCCTTTTTCTCCCCCATGATGATTGAATTGACAAAAACTAGGCGTAAGAGATGGTTTGAGGTACCAAAACTGAAAACTTGGTCCCCAAAGACATGGGCAATGGCTCAACGCAACCAAGCAAAGGATCAGAGCAACAACTCAACAAAGAGCCAAACTCGATCACATAGAGCAAAAGACTTGGTTCCCAAAGGCATGGGCAACGGCTCGACACAACCAAGTCAAAAATGAGCTAGTCCTCAAGAAGTTGCAGAAAAGGGCTCAACACCGCTAGCTCAAGGCTCAATACCAAATGAGGCTGAAACAACGCATAAGAATGCAAAACTGCTAGTCCCTCAAGATAGAGGCACAGAGGCTCAACACAACTAGCAGAAGACTTGATACCAATCACAATCAGCCAAAAATTGGTGAAAACAGCTAGTTCCTCAAGACAGAGGCAAAGCGGCTCAACACAACTAGCTGAAGGCTCCACAACAATCGAAAATACCAAGCAAAAACTGCTAGTCCCTCAAGAGAGAGGCAAAACGGCTCAACACGACTAGCAAGCTCGATACCGACTGAGAAAACACAAAGAGAAGCTCAAAATCAAATGGAGCACAAATACTCAGAGCACACGGAGAAGTAGCAAAGCAGAAGCAACTCCCCCTGAAAGCGAGCCTATATACAAAAACTATGCAACAAGACTCATAACACTAATTACACTCCATACCAAAAGATGGATACCAATTGGAACACATAAAAGAGCTATACCAATTTTGAAGATACCAATTGAAGGAGGATATAAAAGAACTAAACTCCCCCTAGCTCAAAGCTCTCCCCAAAATGCATGACTCTCCCCTTTGTGCCAACACATAAGCTCCCCCTTGCAAACAGCTTCTCCCCCTTGACAAAAGGGAACATGCTGACGGGTTTCGAGATTTCTCCACAAAATTGACACAAACACAAGACAAGTCATCAACCGAAAGCATATGGGGGCAATGAAAAGCATTGAAAGTGACCACAAAAAGTATCGTAGCTGGGGGTATGTACACTAAGCTAAAATGCATGATATGTGCAATGCAACAGCTTCAAGTGTATAGCAATTAGAATGAAAAGATGCTCAAAAGGGTGCTGCCCTAAAAATCTAGCAACCAATACAAATGCTAGCAAAGGCTCAAACTGATCAAATGAATACGAAATATGAACAATTAAGCATATGAGCAGTTTTAAGCTATTTGAAAAGGAGTTCACCACTAAAATAGCACTTAGCATGAATAGACAGGAAATCAAACAAGTGCTAACTCAAGTATAAAAGGTGAACTACCCCTAGCAAAGTTCAATCATCATGCAATAGAATGAAGCATAAACTTGTGTTATTTTTCAAATTTTATTGGAGATTGCAGCGGTATTAACACAAGTTCAAATTAAAGCATATGATTGCGAGAGGTTGAAAGCATGGTCATTGCCTAACTTTTCAACCGGGCTAAGCCTATGCAAGAAAAGCAATCAGAAGCTTAAAGCACCGGTCTCGGTCTTACACTACACGGCTCAAGTTTAACTCAAATGTGCAATGAGAAACAGTCTCGATACCGTGAGGTGCTGACACATGCAATCCCATCTCGATCTTTTGATTTCACTTAGACTTGGATCAAATTTTAAGCACAAGGTAAATATGAACAATCCAAGCAAGTGAATGACTCAGTGCAAGAGACATAGCAACCTAGCATACAAAAGATAGCACAAGTAATCTCAACACATCCTATCCATGCTAGTTGCCACTCTCAATGGTGAACAAATTAAAGGTTTCATAGTTAATTAATCAAGTTCACCATTTGCAAAATAGCTTAGCTCATAACATGTATCAAGTGATCAAAAAGAGCCTAAGCTACAAGCATCATCATGAATAAACAGGGCGTACCAAAAAGAGCATAGTCTCATTTTCATTACTATATATATGAAGGTCTAAAATGCAAGATGTACATGATGAAATGCATGCAAAAGCTAGTCTATCAAAGACAAAGCAAAACTAGCCTAAAAAGAAAAACCCAAAACAAAAGGGTATCGGAGAAGACCAACTAAGATACAACAAGCAAAATGCTTCCCCAACTAAAAGGGAAACACACAACAAACTCACAAGAAAAGAGCCAAGAAATGCTTAAGCGAACAGCCAGCAAAAAAACCACATCGGAAAGACCACACAGCAGAAAGAGGTCGAAGAAGAAGAAGAGTACCAAAAACCAAACTCGGAAGAAAGTCGGAGGTACCTCATGAAGCGCTTGACCGCCTGTTGGTGTGATACTCGAGGGGACGCCTGAAACTGCTGAACTCCGGGGCGCCTGCCTTGTCGGAATCGTCTCCCCCTCGCCTGATGCCGTCGCTCGCACAAGTGCTGCTAGTGTTCGCTAGAGAGCTGCTCGAATGGAACCCCAAGTCATGGAAGAAGTGGGATCAGGTGCGTGAGCCGAAATGCTCTCTCTAGGCTCCTGTTCTCCTGCATACTCAAAAGCAGAAGAAAACACAAGGCATTGTCTCGTCTAGTGTGACCTCAAGGTCTCCACTAAAACGGTTAATCACATAATAAGCATAAGGTGAACTCTCAACAAAAAGAGATCTACCTATGAATGAGACCGCAAGGAGATCTAAACTCAAACTAGGCTAGACTACCATGCAACAGGATAAAGCACTATATAGCAAAATGCAACCTAAAAACATGATCAGCCCAAACACAGCCTAAACCTCAACACATGTGACAATGTAGGATAATGATAGCAATAAATCCAAAAGCATGTAACATGATAAAATCGTGGAAAGGCTAGTGCTCAAACTAATCATATCAACAGGGTACATGTAGCTAACTAAAACTAGCACCTGAAAAGTGATACCTAATGAACATCATACCTCTACAAGTAAAACTCATGGAGAAATATGATAAAACATAGCACAATGTTCATGAGGATCACCAACTAGCATGAACCGTGGAATAACCACAAAAGCTATACATAAAGCTAGCATGACATGATATACAGGATAGCACATGCTAGACTAAAACAAAACATGATACAAAAGAAAATGTACATGCAAGAACTATACAAGTGAGCACATGATGATCCATCTCATACCACCAGATATAAATCATGGATGTACAAGGTATGAGTGTATAAGAAAGCTCACCAAGCTATAAAAGTCTCTTTGGAGGCAAATCTAAGCGGGGTGTAGAGAACCATCAACTCTTGATCACATCTGAAAGATCAAGCTCCATCAGGCGCATGTTCTCCACCCCGCGTCCTCATATCTACACACAAGAGGACAAAGTAACCCGAGCCTTGGATCCCGAAGGGTTAGCAAGCATGTACTTGGGAATCCCGGACTTGGTCACAAATCTCAACTTATCATGTGGGTTAGCATGATGCATGAAGGACCGAAAGTGCAATACCAAGGCGACCAGAGGGGGGGGGGGGTGAATGGGAGCCAATAAAATTTCTCTCGAAACTTTGGCCAATTGTCCCAAAATCAACCCGGAGAAGCACCGACCGAAACCGTGATGCTCACGACCCTTGGAAGAGGGTGGATGATCCCTAAGATCACAGCGGAGCACCACAAAGCACAAGCAACCCAAAGACCAAAAGCTTCGGCTCAAGTTTGCCACTTGAAAACTGAGTCCCGAACGAAGATTGGAGGCTACGTCAAGAAATCCCCAAACACCAATCCTAACAAGTAGCAAAGATACCTAGAGAGGTTTCTTGGTTAACTATAGAGCCAAACGAGAAGTCCGAAAACCAAGCGGAAAAGCCTGGAGAGCAAACGCACTAAAATGCACCCTTCAGCAGGGTCCCGGACTGTCCGGCCCCCCAGTCCCGGACTGTCCGCGGCAAGGGCGGACTGTCCGCAAATCCTTGGCGGACTGTCCACTGGCCACGACTCAAAAACAGCAAGGTTGCTGAAGTGTCTCTGGACACTCCCGGACTGTCCACGACTCTGAACTGCGGACTATCCACCGGTCAAGAAAAATCTAGTCAGTCGAACAACACAACCACTGACCCGGCTGGGTCCCGACGCCCGGACTGTCCGCCGGTGTAAACCGAGGACTGTCCGCGACCTTGCAGAGAGGGCGATTTTGGTCGCCTTCTCTCCAAATCTCTCCAAATCCGATCCAAATCAAAATCCCACGTTCCCAAACTTGGAGAAGATGATCACAGAGTAGTTAGGAGACTATCCCCAAGAAATCATCCGCTCGAATCAACTAAATCACCGGGAAATCAAAAGGGAAGGTGAAAGAACCGAAAAAGCGCCACGAAAATGAAATCAACCCGATCTACTTGTTCGTGAGGAGTTAGATGAATTCCTTCGGTCAAGAGGACCTCCTCGATGAAACGAACAAGATGATTCAAACGGATTTCGCAAAGACGCAGTAGAGAGGGAGATCGATTGATGGGAAAATCGTAGAGAAATGAAGAACACGAAGAACACGAACCAAAACGCGAATCAACACATCAATCTGAAACCGTGTGGCTACCACACGCTACAACAGTGAGGTTACGGCCTCACTTCCTCAAAATCTCAAGTACACAGAGGTATGGTTCTCTACGGATCTCAGTAGCTACAGCAGGGGATGGGAGAGCAGGAAAACCTAAGCTTGGAAGAGCAAATTGACTGAGATAGGTGGGGAGGTGGGTGTCTCCCCCTACTTATCCTAGTTCTAACTAATCCTAATTCCCACTCTAGCCCTAACTAATTACAGAGCGAACCAGCTAAACCCTAGGGTTATTCTGGACCAACTCGAAGTAGGTGGTGATCCGACGGCCATGCCCGCAAAACTCGTAGCGTTGCCTCGACACAACCTCCCGATTGCCGCCACGTGCCGCCCTCGCTCTGCACCCCCGGTTTTGTGGCCGAAACCGGGAAACCAGGCTTTTCACGCCATCCCCCAGTTTTGAGGCCCAAACCGGGAAACCAGCCTCCAAGTCCATCCCCTGGTTTTGTGGCCGAAACTAGGAAACCCGCCAGCGCCCAGGTTTTGAGGCCCAAACCTGGAAACCGTCCTCAGCCCATGTTTTTGAGGCCCAAACTCGGCAAACCCGCAGCACCCAGGTTATGTGGCCCAAACCTGGAAACCGTCCACCAGAGTTTTGTGGCCCAAACTCGGAAACCGTCCACCCGGTAGTTTTTTTTTTCTGTGGCTCAACCACCAAACTGGAGCTGTAGAGGGGATGCACCGCCTGTGCACCCCGTCCACCGACATGTGTCCCCAGGTCCTCGACCCAGGCAACACCGTGCCCCGCAAGTCTCCGCTCGTCGCTGTCCCAGGCTGTCAGCCACCACAACTGATCCTCAGGCCACCGGTCCCTGTGTCCAAGCCTCACGTCCGCCCTTCACCGCTCCCGGTCCATTGGCACAACACATCTCTACTTGACCTTCACCTTGCCCTCGATCACTGTCTCTGTGCTCGACACCTGCACAACACAAGCCAAAGAAACTGCGATCAAACCCGTTGACAATCACTCATCACTCAAAGACTCGGCACACACCCATGTATCCGCAATCTCCCTCTTGATGAGTGCATTGTCAATTACACACACAAATCATAATAGAGAGAAGAAGGAAGAAGGAGAAGAGAGAACTTCGACCAAATGACCCAAAAGCATAGCAAAGCCAAAGAAGGTCAAGTTGAAGAAGCGAAACAACTTGGTCCCCAAAGACATGGGCAACGGCTCGACACAACCAAGCAAAGCAAAGCTAGCCCTCAAGAAGAGGTAGAACAGGCTCAACACCGCTAGCAAGTACCAACTGAAAACTCCAGAAAGAGAGCTAGACACCAATTGAGAAATCAAAGCAAATGCTAGTCCCTCAAGATTGAGGCACAGAGGCTCAACACAACTAGCAAGAAAGCTCGATACCAATGCCATACGACCAACAAAAAGCAGCAAGCTCCCCCCTCGAATAGTGCATACAACCAGGAAAAACTCCCCTTTAGGTCCAACATGGGAGGGGCACAAAGATTTGAAAAATTTCTCGCCCTCAACGAAAACTCCCCCTTAGCTGAACACCCAGGAGGCACATGATTTGCAAACTCTCCCCCTTAGTTGAAAATGCACTAATCAAAAGAATCTCTCCATCAGAAAATGCACCAACAAAAGTGCCAACTCGAGAAGTTCTCCGTGCCAACAAGAGAAGTTCTCCCCCTTCCAACTGCAGATGAGTCAAAATGCAAGTTGGCTGCTTCAAGCATATAGTCAAGAGAATGCAAAAATGCTCTACTCAGTTCTGATCCGGTGACTCAACAACAGCACATCAAGCTAGCAAAGGCTCAAACTGATCACCGAATACGAAATATGAACATATGAGCAAAGTGAGCAGTTTTTAGCCAAAAGATAGTCACCATCAAAATAGCACTACACATGCATAGACAGGAATCCGAACAAGTGCTAAACATGTATACAAGGTGAACTACCCCTAGCAAAGTTCAATCATCATGCTTAAGAATGAAACATACACTTGTGATTTCAAATTTAGATCAGAGTTGCAGCAGTGAAATTGCACAAGTTCAATTATTAGCATGTGATTGTGAGAGGTTGAAAGCTTGTCATTGCCTAACTTTTCAACCGAGCGAAGCCTATGCCGAAGCAATCAGAAGCTTAAAGCTATGGTTTCGGTCATGCACTACATGGCTCAAGTTTAACTCAAAGTGCAATGAGAAACAGTCTCGATACCGTGATGTGTTGACAAGCGATCCCATCTCGATCTTTTCAATTCACTTAAAAACTTGGTTCAAATTTTATACAGGATATGAACAGACCAAGCAAGTAAATGACTCAGAACTACAGACATAGCAACCTAGCATATATGAAAAGCACGAGTGAACTCAACACATCCTACACATGCTAGTTGCATATCTCCATGGTGAACATTTTCAGTTTTAAGTTCATTAGTCAAATTCATCATTCAAAAATAGCTCAGCTCACAACATGTACTAGTGATCAGAAAGAGCATAAGCTACAAGCATCATCATAAGCATCGGAGCATACTACATAGAGCATAGTTACATTCTAATGATTATATACATGAAGCTAAGAATGTAAATGCGTATGCTGAAATGCAAAAGAAAAGAAAGACAAATGAAAAGAGTCAGTCTATTATACAGAAACCAAAGTGTTTCCCTCATCTAAAAGGGGAAACACACACCAAGCTCACCCCTCAACCGATTAAAGTTTGATTCGTCTAAAGGCTTGTTGAAAATGTCAGCCAGTTGATGATGACTATTGACATGGCAAAGGTCGATATCACCATTCTCCTGGTGGTCTCACAGAAAATGAAAGCGCACATCAATGTGTTTGGTCTTCGAGTGAAGCACGGCGTTCTTAGCAACACTAATAGCACTCATGTTGTCACAAAGCAAAGGAACACGAGTAAAGCTCAGACCAAAATCACACAAAGTGGCCATCATCCAAAGCAACTGAGAACAGTAGCTAGCCTCTGTGGTAGACTGAGCGACACTAGACTGCTTGTGAGAAGACCACAAAACAAGAGAAGAACCAATAAACTGGCAAGTCCTAGAAGTGGACTTGCGCTCAATACGGCAACCAGTAAAGTCGGCATCGGAATAACTGCAAAGGGAGAGGGGTGGAGGAAGTAGAATACCAAATACCGAATTCAGGTGTGAAACGAAGGTACCTGAAAATGCGCTTCACCGCCTGACGGTGAGAAGTGCGCGGTGATGCCTAAAAGCGCGCGCACAGACACACCGCGAACTGAATGTCCGGGCGTGTCGCCGTCAGGTAGGGCAGCGACCCGATCATGCTTCGGTACTCCTTCTGGTCCACTACTTCTTTATCCTTGTCCGCATCCAGGGCAGTCGTCGTCGACATGGGTGTTGGAAGAGGCTTGGCCTCGCCCATATCGAACCGCTTCAGCAAGTCCTTGGTGTACTTGCTCTGGTGCACAAACGTCCCCTCTCGGGTTTGCTTGATTTGCAACCCGAGAAAGAATGTCAACTCGCCCATCATGCTCATCTCGAACTCCTTGCTCATAGTATCTGCAAACTTGGCAACCAAAGCGTGAGAAGAACCACCAAAAATGATATCAGCCACGTAAATCTGGACCAAGAGAGTGTCTTTGCCTTGCTTGAGGAGAAAAAGCGTTTTATCTACACATCCCATTTTAAAACCCTTAGCAAGCAAAAAGTTTTTCAACCTATCATACCGGGCTCTAGGGGCTTGTTTCAGACCATATAAAGCTTTGTGGAGTTTGAAAACATGGTTTGGAAACTTGAGATTTTCAAAACCGGGGGGTTGCTCAACATAAACTGCCTCTTCTATGTAGCCGTTTAAGAAGTCACTCTTGACATCCATTTGAAAAAGTTTGAAACCTTTGGATGCAGCAAAAGCCAGGATTATCCTAATAGCCTCCAAACGAGCTACAGGAGCAAAAGTCTCCTCATAGTCTATCCCCTCCTTCTGACTATAACCCTTGGCCACAAGACGCGCTTTGTTCCTCACAATGTGGCTATCCTCTCCTTGTTTGTTTTTAAAGACCCATTTTGTCCCAATAGGATTACAGTCTAGAGGAGGTGGAACTAGAACCCAAACCCGATTTCGCTCAAAATTTTCTAACTCCTCTTGCATGGCATTGACCCAATCGGGATCCGTCAAAGCGTGTCCAACATCTCGAGGTTCAAAATCAGCAACAAATGCAGAATGAGCAAAGTGAGAGATTTGTTGTACCCTGGACCGAGTGACACGTTCATTGATGCTGCCGATCATCTGTCGAGGCGGGTGCTGGCGCTGGATATGTCGTGGCGCCTCCCGGGCTGAAGTAGCCTCCCCCTCAACAGCAGCTGGTGCCTCTCTGGGTACAAAAGGTACCGCTCGGGCTGGCGAATACCACGGCCCCCAGGAAGAAGAGGTCTCGAGGCCATGAGTCATCGTAGAAGCCGCTCTTTGTGGCACAGCAGGTGGAGGCGATGCTGGGTCATCTATGCCTTCAGCATCCTCGTCCTCATCATCGAAAGAGGCTCACCAACCTCATGATCACCTGCACGCTCAAAACGAGAAGAAGGACAAACCATGGTCTCGTCAAAGGTGACATCGAATGTCTCCATGACTCGGTTAGTATCAAGGTTAAGTACACGATATGCGCGAGTGTGAGTACCATAACCCAAAAATACACCGTTAGAAGAACGAGACTCAAATTTGTCCAAGTTGCCTTTCTTCAATATAAAACAATGGAAACCGAAGACTCTAAAATAACTCACCTTGGGCTGTCTACCAAAACGCAACTCATAAGAGGTTTTCTTCAAGAAAGCTCTCAGAAAAATGCGATTCGAAATGTAGCATGCAGTGTTCATAGCTTCGGCCCAATATCACCTAGGAGTCCTATGCTCATCGAGCATCTTCCTGGCCATCTCAACAAGGGTCCGATTCTTCCTCTCTACAACACCATTTTGGGGCGGTGTGAAGGGGGAAGAAAACTGATGCTCCAAACCCAAAGAGTTACAAAACTTCTCAAAATCCGAATTCTTGAATTCGGAACCATTATCACTTCTAATAGCTCGCATCGAGTTCATAGGGAACTCGTTCTGAAGACGCAAAATCAGATTGCGAGCAAAAGAGAAAGTCTCAAACTTCTCAGTCAAAAAGAAGATCCACGAATATCTCGAAAAATCATCAACAACAACCAAAACATACCACTTGCCACCAACCGAGCTCACCCGGGTCCGGACCAACAAGGTCCATGTGTAAAAGCTCTCCAGGGTGCGAGGTCATGACCTTAGTCACTGGATGGTGGGGAGCGGCAACCATCTTTCCATGTCTACAAGAATGGCAAACAAGATCCTTCTCCATCGACAGCTTGGGCAATCCTCGGATTAGTCCGCGTGAGCTAAGTCTTGCAAGCAAGTCGAAGCTTAAGTGACCGAGCCAAAAGACAGCGGGAAACACCAAACGACTCCGAGAAATTCGCGCGAAAGACTTTCCCAAAGGGCGAAATCAAACATACAAGATTGCCATGAGGATCTAAAATGCGACTGAGATTCAGTTTAAAATGAATCTCATAGTCATCATCAATAAGTTGAGAAACAGAGAGAAGGTTATAATGCAGGTTAGAAACAAGAGCAACATCGCGCAACACAAAGTGCTCATTAACCCGCACCGACCCACGATACAACACCTTACCTTTACTATTGTCGCCGAAGGTGATAAACTCCTTTCCGGCAATAGGGCTAAGACTGGAGAACCACTTGGCATTTTCGGTCATGTGTCTCGAGCAATCAGAATCCACCAACCAAATGTCCTCCAACCATTTTACCTACATCAATAAAAAGACATAGGGTGAGCATACGGTCCAACACTGGGGTTAGTGAAGTAGGAAGAATACCAGTGTTGGGCCGGCTGCTCAAAAGAACGGTCAGTGTAAAAACCATTCCTAGCTTGCCTATGGGGATAGCGATCACCATGCACAGGAAAACGTGGTCCGCTAAGGAAAGAGTGTCCATCGCGATACTCAAAACGCGGTGGGGGAAAACGCTCAACAAAGCCTCCGCCACGGGGTCCGTATCCTACAAAGTCAGGACCCCGTCCGGTACCTCCTCCCTGACGTCTAGGACCTTGAGGTGCTGCACCTCTAGGCCTAGCAGCTCTCCTCGGAGCTCTCCTCTGAACATTCGACACATGTACATCATGGAAAGGATGGTACATGTCCGGATTGTTCATCTCCCTGGCGCGGCGCTCCTCTCTCTTTCGCCGAAAGCAGAACTCACCCAAGTGTCCATCTCTCCCATAGTACTCACAATGGTACCTCAGCGCTCTCATAGGGGGTTGTTGGTACTCACGGTTGTGGGTTTGGATCACTTTGTCCTTCTGTGGCAAACGCTCCTCCTGGATAGGTGGCATTGTATCTAGCTTGTTCTTAAGGTGATTGGGTTTGGGATGCCACTGCTGGTTCTTGGGTGGAGCTCTTGGGGGTTCCTCAAACACCCCATCCTTGGTGTTAGGCTTAAGAGGCTCTTTGGGTGGAAGCTTGGTAAGTTTGGGAGTAGTGGTGGAGTTGGGCTTCTCACATGGGTTCAGACCACTCGACTCTCCAATCTTCCCAAAAGCAGAAAGATCGACACCCGGAGCAAAACCTACACCAGGACCTCCAGCAGCTCGCTTAAATTGGGAGATCATCATCCCGAGCTGCGGCTCACTACAAGAGACCCATAACAAGATGGTCCGAAGGTATGTGTTTTCCTCCTCGGTGTGCATCTTGCCATGCTTCACATTGGCAATCTCCATCTCCAAACCCTCACACAAAGCACACCTCGTGACACAAGTGCTACCCGAGCTGGCCTTCTCAAGAGACTCAATCTTGGCATTCTTCTCTGCCAACTCAGTTTGCAAGACAGGACAAGTCTTGCACGCACCCAACAACTGGGGCCTAGCCCGGAGCTCATCCACCTCTCCAACCAAAGCAGCATACTTACCTCTCAAAGTGAGAAGGTCAGTCATGTGCTTGGTGCACGACTCGCACTCAACCTCCTCCGACACGACCAAGGTGGATTTTGCAAACTCCAACTCCTTCACCATGTCCTCCCACTTCTGCCTAAACTCCTTGCGCTCTCTAGCAGCACGCCTAAGCACCTTATCCTGACTAAGCAAGGCGGCAGTAAGCTTGTCGACCTCAGCAAAAAGCTCGTCGTGGGTCATTGATACCTGGGAGGTGTCGTCGTCGTCCCGAGGGGTGTGCTCCAGCTTGCTGTCCACCTCATCACCAAGGGCCATGGTGCAGAAGCCCTCGTCGTCGGTGAAGAAGCAAAGACCGTTCAGCTTGTCCTCGATCTTCTTCATCTTCTCGGACTCGTCGTCGCTTGAGCAAGCGGAGTCGTCATCCGAGCCGTCGACATCGCTGAGCGTGGCGAAGAATGCACGCTGCTCAGCCTGGGCCTTCTCCAAGTACTTCTTGATGTACTCTTTGTCGAAGTGGCCCCTCTTCTTGCGCCTTGGGGGGACGTGCTTCTCCTTGCGCTTGCCGGAGTCGTACTTGTGCCCGTGGTCGCCCTTCCCCGGATGCTTGTTCTTCTTGGGGCAGTTGGCGATGAAGTGGTCAGGGTCGCCGCACTCGAAACAGCCTGAGCGTCCTCCTCCACGACGATGGTTCATGCGGTTGTTGTGAAACCGCGAGAACCGGTTGGCAAGCAAAGCCAACTCGTCATCCCCCAAAGACTCCAGCTGGTCCTCTGTGATAGAAAAGAGAGATGAAAGAGCAAAGCCACCAGAGGGGTTAGCAGAAGAGCCAGAAACCAAAGCCATAGTCGGGCCAGAAGGATTCTCATAAGAAGCCCTCGACATGGCGTCAATCTCACTAGACTTGAGCTTACTAAAGAGCTCGTCGCATGTGAGGGTCTCATAGTTAGACGATTCGATGATCGCCTGGACCTTTGAGTGCCACACCGACCGATCAAGAGTATGCAAAAGCTTCAAAGCCCTCTCATGATCGTCAAAAGGCAACAGCTCCTTGTTAGCTCGCATCTTGTTGACAATGACCTGAAAGCGAGCGAATAAACTCTCTCTGCTCTCGCTAGGCATATGTCGAATGTTCTCATACTCCCGCTTGTGCGACTCGTAGAGACGGGATTTGACTTGAGTGGTGTCCTCATGAAAGCGCATGAGGGTAGCCCAAATCTCACGAGCCATGGGGAGGTGAGAAACGCGATCAAACTCAGACATGCTCAGACAGGAGAACAAGGCGTTACGCGCTCGGCTATTGGCTTCGTGCTCATCCATCTGAAGCTGAGTAACACGAGCAGCCAAGACAACATAATCGGCCTTGTTGCAAATCTCCCAGACAGAAGAGCCCATGCTCTGGAGATAGGCCGACATGCGTATCTTCCAATACGCATAGTTCGTCCCATTGAAAAACGGCGGTTTGCCCACGCCGCGATCCATGTTGCCTTCGGTGGATCTGGAATAGGCTAAGGTGGAAGATCCTTAACCCGCTCTGATACCAATTGAAGGACCGAAAGTGCAATACCAAGGTGACCAGAGGGGGGGTGAATAGGAGCCAATAAAATTTCTCTCGAAACTTTGGCTAATTGTCCCAAAATCAACCCCGAGAAGCGCCGACCAAAACCGTGATGCTCACGACCCTTGGAAGAGGGTGGATGATCCCTAAGATCACAGCGGTGCACCACAAAGCATAAGCAATCCAAAGACCAAAAGCTTCGGCTCAAGTTTGCCCCTTGAAAACTGAGTCCCGAACGAAGATTAGAGGCTACGTCGAGAAATCCCCAAATACCAATGCTAACAAGTAGCAAAGATACCTAGAGAGGTTTCTTGGTTAACTATAGAGCCAAACGAGAAGTCCAAAAACCAAGCAGAAAAGCCTGGAGAGCAAACACACTAAAATGAACCCTTCAGCAGGGTCCCGGACTGTCCGGCCCCCTAGTCACGGACTATCCACGACAAGGGCGGACTCTCCGCAAATCCTTGGCGGACTGTCCACCGGCCAAGACTCAAAAACAGCAAGGTTGCTGAAGTGTCTCTGGACACTCCCGGACTGTCCGCGACTCTGAACTGCGGACTTGAAGGACCGAAAGTGCTATCAGAAAGCGACCAGAGGGGGAGGTGAATGAGAGCTTAAATTTCTTTTCAGAAACTAATAGCCTCTGTCCCAGAAAATCAACCCTAAGAGCAAAACCGATGCGCGTGATGTCCAGGACCCAAGAGAATGGGTGGATGTTCCCTAGGAACACAGCGGGACACCACAAAATGACTTCCTCACCCAACTTCACGCAACTCAACTAGTGATAGGATTCAGGCTATTTTGCAAAGCGGGAAGCTCGATTTCTGTAGAGCACGAAGTCAGAAATCCAACGCAAAAGCCGGAAATCAAAACCGACAACGAACGATCGAATCGCGGACGAAACTGCGCAAACTCAGCAGCATCGGACGCTGGCAGCATCCGATGTCCAACCAACGGACGCGTCTGTTGGCACAAAAAGTGGCGCACTGTGCCAACACACAGCAAGCCGAAGGAGCTGGCTTCAAACGTGGCCCGGGTGCTCAGAAGTCCGGTGCGTGCCAGTCAGTTTGCCCTGCAACTAACAAGGGAAAGAAACTGTTAAATACAAAGCTGGAACGTGCCGGGTATGACCAGACAGTTCCAAAATATATGGCCCTGAAGCCACTTACAACGACATATAGCTATGAAAGCTATCTGCCAACAGGTTTAAAGATCATTCGGCAATATGAACAGAGTTACGTGAATAACAGGTTGCCGAACACACTTGCATGAGAATCGTACTTGCATGATGTATTAAATATAAGTTAAAGCTTAACCAATCTCGATTGTACAAATGAGTTGGGGTCCATGGGGATTGAACATACAAACTAAGCATGACTAAACTAATCTAAAGCCTGCGCCTGCCGCACGACACCTAGCTCTATCATAGGTCAAGCATACTCAACGTGTATGAACCCTCACCACGTGACAACCCACATACGATCCAATCGGCTATTACGAGCAATAGATCTACTGCATAAGAGACTTTACAATAATAAACGTGAAAGAACATAGCAGATCTACAAAAGATAAAGCCGAACCGAACGGTATCTAGAGTGGGCAAAAGTGTTATAATGAAATAAACATAATAAAACATATAACACAAGGTAACTTAATGAATCTATCAGATTCGCCAAATCTAACAGAGCCGATAACTATTTTTACCCATGTCTTAATCCGCCGCACGATACAAGGCATAAGCAAAAACTTCCCGTCATAAGCTTAAATCCGCCGCACGATACTAAGCTTAACGTACGAGACTACTTGCACCATATCTAAATCCGCCGCACGATACTAGACATAATAGCAAGGTTGCCGGGACTTACGGAGGTCGACGGATCGATGGCCCCTCTCGAAGAACACGACGACACGACTTGGACTCAAAGGCGGCACGGGGCCGGGTTGGTTGTATTGATTGTTGACCCTTTTACAGTGGTTCCGGGGTTTATATTTATACCCTGGTGCTCTACGAGTCCTAGAAGGATACGATTACAACGATAAAATCAGGAAACTATCTAAAATATGATGCCTTCTGCTCCAAGCCTCCCTTAATGATCGGCACGTGCTAACAATGACGAGATCTCCTGTTGCCAAATCTTCTGACATGCCGTATTTGTCGCAAACCGACTTAGCCTGAGGTAGCCGACCGCAGCGCCATATTGCCGAATCCACTCCTCGTTTGACCAGTCGCCTCCACAGCCTTGCCAAATCGATTGGATTAGCCGACCGTGCTTGCTGTCTACCGAATCCCTCAGGTGGTGACTTCTTCCGAACCTGTACCGCACTGGCCCGCTTGTCATAATGCGAAAATTATGTGTTAACACATGCCCCCTCAATTTCTGAATAAAGGCATTTGTTCTGAAATTGACCACAAGTTCACCGCGCGCCCTAGATCGGCACTGCTTCAAACTCCGTATCCCCCCAAATCGCCAACAGTTTCAATTTCCACCTGAGCCCCGTAATGGCAACCCGTGATGAGATTCCAGAGGTAATCCTCACTTGTCCCCTCAACACATTCGGTCAATTCCTATCAGCATTCGGTTCTTTTAACTTTTCCTGCACATATCTTATTTTAGGCTCTTAGGGACGAAATTCTAATTCCTTGTGATGCGGATCCCGATTCCTACTTCTTGGGTCCAATGGGAAACCCCAATCCAACCAACATCATCAGTATGGAGACCAACAGAATTCCCTTCAAGCATGGAGTCATTTCATCGAATAGGTGGCAGTACACCTTCAAGAACTGGCCTTTGCCTGCGGTCACTGGTTGGAGGAACTGGTATAGAAGAATCCAGGCGAAATTTGGTCCCTATTGGGAAACTCAGGACATTCATCATGCTCTGGAACTGTCTCTGGCCGAAATGCCCAAAAATGAGCCATTACTCATAGCAGCTTCTCATTTTTGGTCAGATGCCCTTAATGCTTTCGTGTTTGGCCATGGTATAATGACAATCACATTAGCTGATGTCTTCATGATGAGTGGCTTGAATATTACTTCGACCATGAATGCTGATGAACTGTTAGAGAAAATTACCCAGAGGTCCATTGATGTCAGCGTTGGATGGATGAAGTATGTCGAAATCCACAACAAAGCGCCAAGCCCAGTGGCAGAGACAGAGCACAGGGCTTTTCTGAACATGTGGCTGTGCAGATTCATCTTCTACGGGAGATCCAACGAGCCAACCCTCAATTACATTGCACTGGCTGACAAACTGTCCAAAGGAAAACAAATCCCTCTAGGCAAACTTTTCCTGGGATCCATATACCACATGATGCATCAAATCTCCACTCAAATGTATCATGCCACTCATGCTGACACAGACAGACTACCACCAATTGATTGTGTCAATGGCCCCTGGTGGTTTGTCCAGATGTGGCTTCAGCTATATATGCATCAAATAGTTGCCGTACCATTGGACAACCTCAGCTTTCCTTCCAGCAACTTTGCTGAGGATGAAGAAGCCACAGAAAAGGCCTGCCAAACTTATGGGGGAAGCAGCCACTGCTATAACCATTAATAAAAGTATTGGCAATCTCTTCAAGTTATTCTTCAAGGGCTTTAGTCAGGTACTCTGGTTACCTTACAGGGAGAATGACAACTTTACTTTCCCTATCAAATTCAGCTTTGATGATGGCTGCATAGATGAAATGGCCACAGGAGTCTTCAACTCATTTATCAAACCCTGCATTCTACCAGCCGAATTCAACAGGGGAAGACAAGTGAAGCACACCTATGAGTTCTATCACCCCAACATAGCAGCCAGGCAATTGGGTTGTGGACAGCTCCCTCCAAAACTCATCTTTTCTACTGTCATCAGGCCCAGGGAGCAAATTCAGTCCAAAGAGCATATTACAATAGGGGTGCAGGCCCATCGGGTACTTAGGCTGGGGCAAGATCTGCCAGACTACAAACCAGTATCACTCCACTTGATTCAGTCTGCTCATCCCCTTTTTGAGTCCTGGTGGCAAGAATGGCATGATCATATCTTTAACAGTCCAGTCCACCCCATGTGCCTAGAAGTCCAAGCAGATTTCAACTCTGACAGCGAGGTACAATAACAAGTCATCTGCTATTTTAGTATTCGATCCTTGGGGTTTCTAACTCTTTTAAAATTTCCACAGGACTTCACACCCAATCCTGACATCAGGCCTATCCAATATCATCAAGCTGGTCCAATCACTGTCCTGGGACACAATGCTCCTTCATTGTCTCGGTTCATGAAATCCCAAGCAGCTTCATTAACCATCCCCTCAGCTAAAGGAGGGAAAAGAAAGGCCACTGAGGAATCCTCCAGTTCTAGGCAAACCAAGACCAAGCAGAACACACCTCTCCCAAAGGTAAGACGTTTTAGCTCTTCCATCATTATTAACTTATACTTGATTGGCTTGTATGTCACTACAGGCTTCCTTCTCTGAACAAGAAAACGTTCAAACAACAGTGCCCCCAGTCTTCATTGGTTCAACTCCAGACCCTGCTGGCCAATCCAGTCCTCAACCAGATCAAGGCCTTGTCAATCAGCCGACTCATCAGGTAAGAATTAATTCTTCATTTCATCCCTCCTTCATACTTTACCTTGGTCGGCTAACCTGTCCAAATCAACGTAGACTTTCATCAGTTCAGCCTCCGAGTATGCATTTGACGTCAACGAGTTCTTGGGCAAAAGAACAGCGGCCGACAGACCATCGGCACTTGTCGAAGATGTCCTGAGCAACATAACAAATTTTCTGAATCAAGACATCTTGTCCTTAGTCAGAGACGCCGATGAGGTTAAAAATTTCCTCGAGCTTATTGCTGAGGACATTCCAGAAAATCTGAGGCTCCATCTGGAGGTCGTATCTACACTGGATGACTGCTTTGCCAAGGTAAAACGAGCAATCAGAAGCACTGATCTTCGGACTGCCAAGTTTAAGTGCACCCAGGAAGTCAATGATCTGTACACTCAGTTCCAAGAGGCCAAGAACTCCCAGGAGACTCTAGAGGCTCAGTTGAAAGAACTGCAAGAAAAGAGGTCTGAATTGGAAGTCCAACTAGCCCAGGTCAACTCTGATATTCAGTCATGCACCTCTCGGCTATCGGGTTTACCGAATATCATTGAGACAACATCTTCCAAGCTGTCATCAGTGCTCGATGAGGATATCAAACTTAGCACGAGGCTTTCACAGACACAAGGCACCGAAGAGGAGGACCAAAAGGCACTGGAGCAGGCTAATCAAGTCAAAGCCGATACTCTTGCGGCTATAAATCAATTTTTGAACAACTGAGATGGCCGTGTAATGAACTTTTAATTTCAGTAATCCCGTATCAGAATGACTCAAACATCTTCTTGTAATATATCTATATTTGCATCCAATCGGTTACCATTCTGATGACATCATGACTAACCGTGCAAACCTGTTCGGCAATCTGGCCAGTATCTGTCCCGAACACCTAAATCGGCAATCTTGCCGAAGCCAGGCGCTCTAGTCTTCACCGAACACGCGAACGCATCCAGATGGTTCGCGTAGCCCGTTACTGTAGAGGCCCATCTTGGGAAGTGGGAAAACCCCAGTCCACCGATTGACATTTACCGCGTTGTCCCGGGATATCCGCCACGATCATTGTTCTGCCTTTATTAATCGCCCCTGGAGGCCTGCCTTCTTCCCCATCTGCCTCTCTAGTACCTCCGCCGTTTCGGCTTCCCTGCTCGCTTCGTTTCAGAAAACCCTAACCCCCAAGCGCAATGGCGAGTCACGATGATCGCGGCAAGCGCCCGGCGACCGAGGAAGCCGAGGGGAGTCGCGCTCGGCGCCTCCGTCAGCGTGGGTAGGATTCCTCGCCTACACCCTTCGTAGCAGTTTCTTGAAAACTCTGCTTACCCCCCCCCTTGTTACTGTTTGCCGGCAGGATTCCCGTCATCTCTACTGCCAGCGGGCACGCCCGGCCTTCTTCAGCAACCAGGGGGCCAGGAGCTCCATCATCAGGCTCGTCGAGCTCCTCTGATGACTCCTCCTACCACTCCCAACCTTGGGAGGCGAACCCGGACCGGGACTCCGACGACAACCTTTATGACCACAACGACGCCTTGAATTTCATGGCACTGCGGGACGAGTCCCGGGAGGAGCTGGCCGCCGTCTCGAAGCAATACGGGATCGACCAACTGGAGTGGGAGGACCAGCGCCGGCAGTTCTGCGACGCAATCACGGGTATGCACGTCTAATCCTGGATCGGCTTTTGGTCGTTCTTGTTGATCTTCTAACCGATCCATTCCATTTCGTCGTTCTCAGCGCTGTCCGAAGAACTGGAGCGCCTGAAGATGGCGGCGAACGCCGTCGTAGACCGGGTGAACGCCCAGGGCGACACCGCCGAAGCGCGCCTAGCCAATGTGCACGGCCGCATTGAGCAGTGTAACACCTCTGGTGTTTAAAATGTAATTAACCTGACATGTCATCATCATTAGTCATTAATCATTCTGGTCATGCTTTTAAGTTTGCTTAATACCTGTGTAATGATTTCTTTTTCGAAAAACCGTAAAAGCCCAAATCTTCCTATAAGGGCAAAAATGGTAATTTCACCTCTGTGCCTAGCCTTGTTTATTTCTTGTTCAGGTTAGCATCTTGAAGCTTTGTTGTGTTGTTCAAAACCAAAAATCAAAAAAAACAGTTTTTAAATTCCTTTTGAAAAACCCTGATTTCCAAACCCTGGTTTTTACCCCTCTTTTATTGATTTAAAAACTATGCAAAATTTGAGGTTGGTCCTTTTAGCAAAGTTGTAGATTTTGTCAAAAGGAACAACTTTGGTTTTTGCAGATTTTCAAGTTTCAATACAAAATCAGAAGTAATTTCATATTCCTTCAAACCTCAGTTTTGTCCCTTTTCGGTTTTCAAAATTATCTCAAAAACTTTTGGGTTTCAAAAAAAAAAGAGAAAAAAAAAAGTTTATTTTGGCAAAGTTGTAGATCTCAAAATTTTAAGCAACTTTGGTGTTTTGAGTTTTCTTTGTGTAGTTCAAGTTTTGGGAGTAATTTCAAGATTTTAGTAAGGGGAGGTTTTACTTTAAGTATCGTCACTGTGCACGAACTTTAAAGCCAGGGGGCCCCGGACTCCGGCAAGGCCGCCGCGCCGCGCGCGAGCCTCGCCGCCCATGCCAAGCCCGGCTGACCCGCGCCCGTGCCGCGCGCGGCCAAGCGCTGGCGCTCGTTTCCTCTCCGGTCCCCTACCTATCGCCGCCTCGCCCATTCCCGACCCTCCTCTTTCCCCTACGGCCGCGGACAGCGCGCAGATGTCGGCCGCCGGCAAGCCGCCGCGCCGCGCGCGAGTTCCCCGCCCGCACCGAGCCGCCCTACCGTGTTCCCTACCTTCTTTGATGTCGCCCGAACGCTCTCACCCCTCGCCCGGACCCCTCCCTAGCTCCGCCCGCGGCTATAAGAAGCCGCGAGTTCCGCCATTGCCGCCACCACGGCGCCCCGCACTACCGGACCACCCCAGCGCCCGTCGAGCCCGCCGCTGTCTTCGCCCTGAGCAGCTCCACCTTCCGGAGCAACCAATTTCACCCCTTCGCCCTCCTCTCGCCGACGCGGGAGCTTCGTCCCCGACTCCGGCAAGCGGCCGCGCTTCGGCCAAGCGGGAAATTCGCCGCCGTAAGAGTTCCTCCCGTCCCTCCGACCCCTGCCCTCTCTTCCTCACCTCCGTGCGCTCCTGACCGCACCTCGGTGATCCCTTTTGGTGGACAGAACCGCCGGACGCCGCTCGCCGCCAGAGAACTCCGCCGGAGCGCCTCCACCGTCGAACTCCTTCCTCCGACCCTGCACCGCCTCGCCGAGCCTCCCTCCCGACTCACGGTGAGCCCGCGAACCTTTCCCCACCCTCGGCTTTCCCAGTGCGAGCCTCGAGCGGCCGGTCCGCCGTCCGCCTCGCCTGCGATTCGCCCGAGCCTTTCCGTCTCCCGTCTCGCTCGAGCGAGGCCTCGAGCGGACTAACGCACACCCACACTGTCTAGCTTGAGCCAGGCCTCGAGCAGACACACAACTCTCCCGTCTCGCTCGAGCCAGGCCTCGGCAAGCGCACAACCCTCCGCTCGCCCGAGCCTTCCCGTCAGGCCTCGGACGAACCCGCGTTTCCGTCTCGCCCGAGCCTTCCCGCCAGGCCTCGGACGGACGAGCGCTTTCCGTCTCGCCCGAGCCTCCAAGCCAGAGCTGGCGATCGTCCCCGTGTCGCCCGAGCCCTGCGAGGAAGGGACACAGTGCTCTTTTTCCTTTTTTAGAAAGTTGTGAATAGTGTTCTGTTTTCTCTTTTTTGTGAGATTTAATCTGTTGTTCTAAAAATCTTGAGAAAATTGTGGTGTGTTCCTTGCTCTGTGTAGTTTTTTTTAGAAAAATGAGAAACTCTACCTTTCTGCAAAGTTTAAAGTATGAAAAATCCTCCTTTTAATTAATAAATGGATAGTTTTAGGTTTTTAATAAAACTTGTATAGCTCCTTTGGTTATGAAATTTGTTCTGTCATCTAGTTACACCATGATGAACCTATGAGATTAATTTGGTAAGTTTTGGAGCAACTGTAACAACGCAACCTTTTAAAATAAATTAGGTAAAATAGAAAAGTATTTAGGAATCATGTTGTTTGGTGTGACCTTTTGGATTGTTTGCTGTTCATAGACCCCCACCCATCTGGTCTATGATGTTTGATGCCATGCCATGGTCTATACTTAGGCTGATTCAATGGTGCTTAATAGGTTTAACTAATCTTACTTAAAAGTAAAGATAGGTAACCTAGTGTCTGTTCTAGAAGTTAGTTACACGATAGAAAGTTGTACCCTAGAATAAGTAGCTTTGTCTTGTGCTGTATTGTTCATGTCAGCATCCTCATAAGCATACATCATTGCATCCGTATAGTTACCGAAGGAGAAGGCGTCAAGATCGAGGCCGCCGCCGACGAACCTGTTTCCGAAGTAACCCCGAGCTTCGACCTCTGCACCTCCAACCCTGAGCCAGCTGTCTTTGCTCTTCAAGGCAAGCCCCGGTGCATTTAACCCTTTCCTTGAAATTATAAAATGTTTTCCTTAAATGCTTTTGAGTAAACTACTGCATTAGGTTTATAGGAGTTGAGTGATATCCTATCTGATGCATTATCCACCTTGACCACTGATACACCCGATACCTGCTTTTCAAAAGTATTTGAAAAATGCTTAGCAATGCTTATTGAATTATAGTTTGCAATAACAATGCCAATTTCAAAAGTGTGATCACTGAGATGAATCATATCAAGGGTTTTGGTTATACTCCCCGTTCAGTGACTGCTTGCCTAGCTAGCATGTGGTCATTGTCGAGAAGAGGTTGTCCGCGCGTACGGTGCCGTCATGTTGTAGTCCGGGACTCAACAGTTGACACCGACCGGGACAGGGTTGAAAAACCGACAGGACCTGTACTCTTGGGTTAGAGTCCCAAGGTGCTTGTCGCTGGCGGAAAGGTTGAAAAACTGACAGGACTAATACGCTTGGGTGAGATATAACCAAGGTGTAGTTCTGGCTGGAAAATTAGGGACCATCCGTATGGTGGCCTGCTGGTCAAGACTTGTAACTATTCACATACTTCGGAAAGCTCTGGCTCCGAGGAATCCTTTATTGGACCGACAACCGCGCACTGGGAGTGGAGAGATGGCGGAAGTAGCATGTACCCACGTGGGTTAAAGTCCCGGATTGGAGTGGTGTACTGTACTTCCGGGTGGCGTAGGACCGGGCCCAATCTTGGAGGAATCGTGGTAGACGAGTTGGCATATGCAAGCTTGGGTGCTACATATGCAGTGTGGATAGGGATCCTCAGCTGAGTATTATTTATCCGGATTAACGTTGCTCCTCGGTTATGGAGACTTGGTCACTGACTGTCAACGGAGAGTGGTTCTCAACTAGGAATGTTTTGAAATGTAAAATGAATCATGAGCGATGAAGAATTGAGGAATGCTGAATCTTTCCAAAATAAAATAAGGTTTACAAAATGCTTTTCTGCAAAATACTTGATCTTGCTTAAGCCTTACCTTGACTACCCTAAGCCTCTCATTCCTGAGTCTTCTCCCTTTTTTCTTTAGTCGGGTAAGTCTTGTTGAGTACCCCAGTACTCAGGGTTTGTTACCCATGCTGCAGGTATGACAGAGTCCCCGATGTGTCTTGCACCCTGCTGCGTGACCATCGTCCAGGAAGAGGCCGATGAGGCCGAAGAATAGTTGTACACCCTCGGGCTGGGTGATTATAAGTATCCTTGCTGTTCTCCACTATGTTGCCTATGTCTATTTCTATTATCAGAACTTGGTCTGTAATAACTGCACCTTAAATTCTATTTGGAACCCCGCTTTGTAAAAATATTGTTACTTAAGTCTTCCACTCTTTATTCCGATATTATTTGTAAAAGTATGCAATGCTGTAACCGAATTGTGAGATGATCCTGCGGACATTGGGCACTGATGTAGCCCGGTGGCGAACAGGTTTTAATCACATGGAACATGGGTTCGGCTGTCAGAGGTTGACAGGGACACGTGGGCCATGAGATTAGGGCCGTTCCGTCACAAGCAGGTTGCCCTGCAGGGTGTTCACCATGGCGTGGCGCTGGGGCTGTCGACGCTAACGGTCCGCACGGAGGAGGACTTCTCCGTGACGCCGGTTGGCTTCCCCGGCGGGGCATTCCCAGAAGACGTGGGATAGATCGACGATTTTCTGGACTCCTACGAGGACCATGCTCACGCCCTCACCATAGTCACCAACCCGCAGACGGTCATCAACAGGGTGTTCGGTAACTGATCTGCACCTTTTCCACAGCCCCCACTATGAACAATGCTCCACTCTACCACGTTCGCGTGTACAACCCGTTCTCTCGTTCTGTACTTGTTGAGTGTTTGATTTATCTAGCCGATTGCACAGTACCGCGTGCACTTGGCCCTGTATTTCTGCATTTTTTGCGCTAAAGGCGACACATGCCGTGCCGGCTGTTTTTTTTTTGCTCTAAGGGCGATAGATTCTATCGGCCATTTTTGTACTAAGGGCGATACAACTTCATATCGGCCGTCGGTGCCCGCAAGTTCTTGATTCCACTATGCACCGACCTCCACGCTAGGATGAAATCTCTTTAGATAACGTCCATTAATTGCCCTAGCAAACTCTTCTCCTTGGAGGGTTTTTAGAATGTACGCGTTACCGGGAACACACCTCAGAACCCAAAAAGGCCCTTCCCAATTAGGGGACCATTTGCCGAATACCTTGTCTTTGGTACCGATCGGCAAGATAATTTTCCACACCAATTCTCCTTCTTCGAATCCTTTTTCTTTCACTTTCGAGTTGTAGTACTTGGCAACGCGTATCTTGTTCCTTTCAATATTTTCCAAGGCTTTGAGACGAATCAAATGCAAATCCTCTAGCTCATCCATCATCAAATCTTTATAATCTTCTTTAGCTAGGTCGCTCTGCAATGTAATTCGTCTTGATCCCGATTGCAACTCCCATGGTAGCACTGCGCGATGCCCATAGACCAACTCGTATGGTGACGTCTGAGTTGACCCATGACAAGCCATTCGGTAAGCCCACAAAGCTTCGTTGAGTACCAAGTGCCACCTTTTAGGTTTTTCTTCGATCTTCTTCTGAATAATTTTAATCATGATTTTGTTAGAAGCTTCTGCCTGTCCATTGGCCTGTGCATAATAAGGTGAAGAATTATATAGCCTAATTCCCATCTCTTCGGCAAAGTCGCAAAACTCAGAGGAGGTGAACTGAGTTCCCTGATCGGTAGTGATAGACTGAAGAATGCTAAATCGGTGGATAATATGCTCCCTGACGAAGGACACCATGTTTTCTGATGTCACCTTCTTCAATGGGATGGCTTCAACCCACTTGGTGAAATAATCTGTGGCCAATAGAACAAACTTGTGTCCTTTGCTGGATGGAGGGTGGATCTGGCCAATCAAATCAATGCCCCATCCTCTGAAAGGCCATGGTTTAACGATCGGATTCATGGCCGATGCTAGGGCCCTCTGCACATTGCCAAATCGCTGGCAATCCTGACAACCTTTGTAGTATTCAAAGCAATCTTCGAGCATAGTCGGCCAAAAATATCCAGTCCTCCTGATTATCCATCTCATACGGTGAGCCGACTGGTGTGCACCACATACGCCTTCGTGCACTTCGTACATCAGCTTCCTAGCCTCGTCTTGGTTTAAAAACTTAAGTAAAACTCCATCTATGGATTTGTAATATAACTGATCGTCCAAGAGTATAAACTTAAGAGCCTTGTACCTGAGCTTTCGGGAAACTTTTTTAGATGGATCTCTGAGGTAATCGGCAATGCTGGTTCTCCAATCTTCGACCGCCTGATTATCACTCGGAATCTCTTGATCATCTTCTGGGACGGCTTGCTCTTCCTCAAGTGCAAAAATGTTTTGATTTTCCCTATACCCGGATGCTGTCTGAGCCAACTGGTTTGCTTCTTCATTTTGCCCCCTAGGAATATGTTGCAAGGTTGCCGATCGAAACTGTTTCAGGAGCTCTTGGCAACCTTTGAGATATTCCTGCAGCGTGTCGTTTTTGCATTCGTACTCACCCGTCAGCTGCCTAATCACTAACTCCGAGTCACCAAAGACCTCCACGGCATCTGCCTTAATGTCCACAAGCAACCGCAATCCTCGAAGCAGTGCCTCATACTCTGCTTGATTATTAGTCACCGGGTACTCGATTGGTATAGAGTATTTGAAGGGTGCCCCCTTGGGAGAAATCAACATGATCCCGACTCCACCACCTTTGCTACATGATGATCCATCAAAAAACAACGCCCAGGGGGCAATAGTTACCATGTTAGCGTTATGATCACGATGGTGAGTGACAAAATCAGCCATAATCTGGCCTTTAACAGCCTTTGCCGATTCAAAACGCAAGTCAAACTCGGAAAGAGCTAAAACCCATTTACCGATCCTTCCACTCAAAATCGGCATTGATAACATGTGCTTGATTACATCAAACTCCGACACTACCACGCATTCGGCATTCAATAGATAGTGCCGAAACTTGGTACAGGAATAGAAAATGCACAAGCACAATTTTTCCGTAGCCGAATACCTCATTTCGGGGTCCAGTAGCTTTCGGCTAAGATAGGCTATGACTCTCTCTTTTCCCTCGAATTCTTGCATGAGGGCCGACCCTATCGTTAGGTTGTCGGCTGCCACGTACAACTTGAAAGGCTTGTCGAGCTGTGGAGGAACCAATACTGGCGGTGCCTTCATGTACTCTTTGATTTCATCGAAAGCCTTTTGTTGCACGTCACCCCATATGAACTCCTGATCTTTCTTGAGCTTCAACAGTGGGGAAAATGGTAGCACGCGCTCGGACAAGTTAGATATGAACCTTCTGACAAAGTTAATCTTGCCGAGTAGCGACTGTAGCTCTTTGAGATTGGTTGGCGGCACTACCTTATCAATTGCTTCCATGCTCTTCTTCCCAACCTCGATGCCCCTTTTGTGGACCAAGAATCCCAGAAACTCACCAGCCGACACCCCAAATGCACACTTGGTTGGATTCATCTTTAAACCGTGTTTCCTTGTGCACTCCAAGGTCTTCCTTAAATCGGCTAAGTGCCTTTCTTTGCCTCTGGATTTGACCACCACGTCATCAATGTAGATCTCTACAATTTTGCTGATCAGCTCATGGAATATGTAATTCATGGCTCGCTGGTAAGTAGCACCGGCATTTTTCAAACCAAAAGTCATGACAATCCATTCAAACAAACCTATATGGCCGGGGCACCTGAAGGCGGTTTTTGCCACATCCTCTGCAGCCATGAAGATCTGGTTGTAACCTGCATTGCCGTCCATAAAGCTTATAATTTCAAAACCGGCCGAAGCATCCACTATCAAATCGGCCACCGGCATTGGATAACCGTCCATAGGAGTGGATTTGTTGAGGTTCCTGAAGTCGATGCAGACTCTCATCTTCCCGTTCTTCTTGTACACCGGGACAATATTGGAGATCCATTCCGCATATCGACACGGCCGAATGAAGTTAGCTTCTAGTAATCTTTCCACTTCCTTTTTCACGTCGGCCAATACCTCCTCCTTGTAGATCCTGCGCGGGGGTTGTTTGTATGGGCGGTATCCAGGTTTGATCGGCAACTTATGCTCAACAATGGACCGATCTAATCCGGGCATCTCTGTGTAGTCCCACGCAAAACAGTCTTTGAACTCTTTTAAAAGATCTACTAATTGCACTCTGAAATCAGGGTCTAAACTTGAACTTATGAACATCGGCCTCTTTTTATTTGCATCACCAGCATCTACCTCTTCCAGTTTGTCGGCCGACGTGAACCCGCGTCCTAGTTTGCCCTCGCTGTTGTTGGTTGGGTTATCCATCTAAAAGAAGCTCTGAGAGCCGATTGCTTGGATCGGCTGTTGATCTCTGTCGTAGATGTTGACAGGACCTTCTCCCCACACGCGATCGGAGAAGCATTCCACTCCGTCGAATTCCCAGTAAATGGGTTCAATAGCAGCAACACTCACCGAGTCGTCAGCATGGACAATCTCGATGTCGTCTCCAACCCACTGTATGAGTATTTGGTGCATGGTTGAATGTATGCAGTAGTTAGCGTGGATCCAATCCCTGCCCAAAAGCAGGCTATATGCCCCCTTACCATCAATGACCAAGAAGGTCGTGATGAGCGTCTTGGATCCAATCATCAGTTCCACGTGCACGGCACCTCGAGTGTCAGAGGGATTGCCGGCAAAGTCACGAAGTATCATGTCTGTTTTGAGCAGATCTTCATCGTTCATGCCCAGCTTTCTGAAGGTGGCGTAAGGCATGATGTTGATCGCTGCGCCGCCATCGACAAACATTTTGGTCAGCGGCTTTCCGTTGACGTACCCCTTGACATACAACGGCTTTAAATGCCGATGCTTGGCTGGCTTGTCAAATGCTGCTTTCTGAGCCAACACGAGTTGCGCCACGAGCTCGTCGTGCTCGGCCTCGTTAGAGTCCGAATACACCTCGTCCTGTGCCTCCCGGCCGGCAGGAGCCATGAACTCCAGGGGGAGGAAGAAAGCCATAGCCACGTCAGCGCCCTTGTCAGTGTCATCTGGTTTTTCCTTCGGGCGCCACTCTTGCTTCTTCCCATCAGCCACTGCTTCTTCCAATTCCCTATTCCGGAGGCGCTGCACCCTCCTTTTCTGGCTCTTTCTGAGCCCTGGCGGGCACCATTGCCCCCTTTGCCACCTATATGGGCGAGGCTGTGCCCTCTCGCCGTCATCCTGGTGGTGTACCCACTCCTGGTCGGCATACCTTTTGGCTTGCCGATCCGGGCTTCTCATTTTTAGGCGCCGATCGTCCATTGGGATGTGTGCTCCCAACCTTTCGTGGACGGGACGGCGGTTGACTCGATCTTGCCTATACCCCCTGTACTGATCGCTGCATTCGGGGCAGTTGTTGATGGCAGGCAGTTTCAAGCCCTGTTCCAGCAGTGGCGGAAGAACGGGCAGCCCCAGTGAGCTTGCTCCCGCTCTTGGCGGCGTTCTTGCTCCCAGCGATGGGCCTGTTCACTGTGGTAAGCCCTCTCCTCCAGACGATACCGGTGCTCTCCCGTGTGACCGTCTTCACGCTGGTATTCCTCCGCGAGTTCTCGCTCTTCGCGTTGGAGACGCCTCTGCTCTTTCTCATTTTGCCGGCGCCACTTGTTAAGGAGATCTCTATGGGTAGGCCTGCGCCTGGAAGATGTCTCTCCGTGCTCGTATCGACTATTCGTGGCTTGGGTGCGCTGCCGGAGCTCATCGCCAGTGATTTGCCGATCGGGGTCCACTGTGCCAGACTCGCGCGCTTTGTCGGAGGTGAGGACTTTGACTTTGCCCTTGCCCCTGGGGTCCTCTGGAGCTACCATGTTCACTGTGAAGAACACGGCGTTCTGGGCGAAGGGGTTAGCTTCGATCTTCATCTTGCCATTGAACTTGATGTGGCCGTCCTGGATGGCCTCTGGATCCTTGTCCTGAACACACGGCAATCATTAATAGAATGAGTGTTAGTGTTGTGGAAACCGCAGTACTTCTTGTCCCTGACCCCTCCAGGACGCAGCATCGGGTGATCCGGGGGTAGCCTGATTCTCCCTTCGGCGACCAGGAACTCGAAGAGCTTGTCGGCCTTGGTGACGTCAAAGTCGTATGCCCCCTTCTGCTGGCGCAACCATTGCTTGTTGGCCTGGGTCGGTTCCTTGTCCCAGTTGAGCTCTGCAGCGGCCACCTCATCTTCAGCATCGGTGTAGTCACCGGCTTCGTCCAGGAAAGCCTGATACATCTGGGCCGCGACATTGTCCTTCTGGAAGCGCCCTTCCCTCCGGAAGCCTTGCGCTTGGATAGTCATCTCATTCAGCCGGCGAGAGAGATGACCCAAGTCTTCAAACTCTTGACCGAACAGCTTGTCCCTAATGCTCGGGAGCATGCCTGCCACGGCCAATGGTGGAAGCTGATCGTCCGGCAGGTGCATGCCGAAGCACTGGCTCTTGACTTCCCTGAACCTGCGCAGGTAGTCCTGTGGTGTCTCATTTGGCCTTTGGCGCACGTACATGATGTCCACCAGCTTCTTCTCCTTGGTGCCCGTGTAGAAGTGCGTATGGAACTTTTGTTCCAGGTCTGCCCAAGAGAGAATAGAGCCCGGCGGTAGTGATGTGAACCATGCGAATGCCGGTCCAGTGAGTGACGACGGGAAGTACCGAACCCTGAAGGCATCTTCGGTATTGGCCTCCCCAAGCTGGAGCAGATAACGACTGACGTGCTCCACCGTGCTGGTGTCGTCTAAGCTGGAGAACTTGGACAGGTCTGTCGGCACTTTGACTCTGGGAGGCAGAGCCACACGGTGGAACCATTCAGGGAACAGAGACCTGTAAGCATAAGTGCCCTTAGGCTACAGGCCGAAAGTGCGCTGCATCATATCCGCCATCTTCTCTAGCATGACATCGACATTAGAGTCGGCAGTCTTTTCGGCCGTCGGCTTCCCATATCCTGGATGTGGGGCGCCCTCTATGTTGTGAGGCTCAAGCATCTCATGGTACCCGTTTCCATAGTAGTCCTTTATGAGCCTATAGGTTTGCGGGGAGATCTTGCGTGTTGACTCTGGCGGCTGACCCTTAGTGCCGAATGTGAACTGACCCATGGTCGGCAATTGGCCCTCTGGCGTCTGCTTCTCTTGAATAGTCAACCCGCTCGTCCGAGCATTAGGCGGGGTCTCCTCACCAGTAGCTCCTGCCCCCTTGGGGTGATTCGGCAAGTTGAAGAGGTGTGGTCCTGCTATAGGGCCAAACTCCGCCTCCATAAGTTCATCAGCCTTAGGGCCGAATTGGGCGATCATGATGGTACGGAAAGTGTTGAGAAACGCCCCATGCATGCGACCGATGGCACCAGAGACAGCTTCGTTGACTATGTGAGACATTTTCAGCACTGCCTCCGCTTCCCCGGTATCATTCGGGTTGAGCTGGACGGGCTTCGGCAGATCGTGCAGACGGCGAACCTTTTCGCTCTTGTTCTTGGAGAAGGCTTCTAGGCACTTGGCCTGGAATTCGGCACAAGCATTATCCACCTGCTCTTTGTACTCGTCGGGTAGCTCGGCGAGCTGCACCTGCACGAGCCCCGCCTTGTTGCTGGCCTCGGCTTCAGTGACTTCAACCATTGCTGCAGGAAAAAAGCGTCCCACTGGGCGTGCCAAAAAGTGTGTTGGCACAAAAAGTGGCGCACTGTGCCAACACACAGCAAGCCGAAGGAGCTGGCTTCAAACGTGGCCCGGGTGCTCAAAAGTCCGGTGCGTGCCAGTCAGTTTGCCCTGCAACTAACAAGGGAAAGAAACTGTTAAATACAAAGCTGGAACGTGCCGTGTATGACCAGTCAGTTCCAAAATATACGGCCCTGAAGCCACTTACAATGACATATAGCTATGAAAGCTATCTGCAACAGGTTTAAAGATCATTCGGCAATATGAACAGAGTTACGTGAATAACAGGTTGCCGAACACACTTGCATGAGAATCGTACTTGCATGATGTATTAAATATAAGTTAAAGCTTAACCAATCTTGATTGTACAAACGAGTTGGGGTCCATGGGGATTGAACATACAAACTAAGCATGACTAAACTAATCTAAAGCCTGCGCCTGCCGCACGACACCTAGCTCTATCATAGGTCAAGCATACTCAACGTGTATGAACCCTCACCACGTGACAACCCACATACGATCCAATCGGCTATTACGAGCAATAGATCTACTGCATAAGAGACTTTACAATAATAAACGTGAAAGAACATAGCAGATCTACAAAAGATAAAGCCGAACCGAACGGTATCTAGAGTGGGCAAAAGTGTTATAATGAAATAAACATAATAAAACATATAACACAAGGTAACTTAATGAATCTATCAGATTCGCCAAATCTAACAGAGCCGATAACTATTTTTACCCATGTCTTAATCCGCCGCACGATACAAGGCATAAGCAAAAACTTCCCGTCATAAGCTTAAATCCGCCGCACGATACTAAGCTTAACGTACGAGACTACTTGCACCATATCTAAATCCGCCGCACGATACTAGACATAATAGCAAGGTTGCCGGGACTTACGGAGGTCGACGGATCGATTGCCCCTCTCGAAGAACACGACGACACGACTTGGACTCGAAGACGGCACGGGGCCGGGTTGGTTGTATTGATTGTTGACCCTTTTACAGTGGTTCCGGGGTTTATATTTATACCCTGGTGCTCTACGAGTCCTAGAAGGATACGATTACAACGATAAAATCAGGAAACTATCTAAAATATGATGCCTTCTGCTCCAAGCCTCCCTTAATGATCGGCACGTGCTAACAATGACGAGATCTCCTGTTGCCAAATCTTCTGACATGCCGTATTTGTCGCAAACCGACTTAGCCTGAGGTAGCCGACCGCAGCGTCATATTGCCGAATCCACTCCTCGTTTGACCAGTCGCCTCCACAGCCTTGCCAAATCGATTGGATTAGCCGACCGTGCTTGCTGTCTACCGAATCCCTCAGGTGGTGACTTCTTCCGAACCTGTACCGCACTGGCCCGCTTGTCATAATGCGAAAATTATGTGTTAACAGCGTCCCATGCAAACAGAGCAAATCTGGAACCTTACTGCATGGGCATCGGACGCTGCTACAGTGAAACAGTAGCGTCCGATGCTCGACCTCCAGCGCGTCCGATGGCACCGGACGCTCCGATGGTCAGCGTCCGATGCTCCTTTGAAAAACGTTGTCAGATGACAAGTGGCATCGGACGCTCCGGTGTGATGAACTCAGCGGCCGATGGTCACGAGTTCAACGTCCGATGGTCCCAAAACAGCACTGTTCTTCCGCGAAATTCACCCGATCTCCTCCGAATCAAAAGCACTAAGGCCTAGACTTGGTACGAGGAGTTCCAAGGATGTTAGTGAGCTATCCCAATGGAATCATGGATCGAACCTAACTCCAAATCGGTGAATTGGAAGAATTCAGGACTAAGGAGCAAAAACCGATCCAAAACTAAAATCGCTTGATCTCCTAGACCGTGAGGTTAGAGGTGAATTCCTTCGGTGGAAAGAAGGGCCTCATGATCTAGAACAACTTGGTTCAAACGGATTTGTAAAGGACACACTGAGCAAAGAGATCGATCGACGGGAAAATCGTGGCAAAAAGCAATCCGCGAAGAACACGAACAAATCACAAATCACAACCACGAATTTGCAACCGTGTGGCTACCACACGCTACAATGGTGAGGTTACGGCCTCACTTCCTCAAAAATCTTATGAGCACAGAGGAATTGGTCTCTTCTCTGTGGATCTCAGGTTCACTATAGCAGGGATGTGGGAGAGCAGGAAACCCTAGAAAGCAAGAGGAAATGACTGAGATAGTTGGGGAGGAGGGTGTCTCCCCCTACTTAACCTATTCCTAATTCCTACTCTACGCCTCTCTAATTACAGAGCGAACCAGCTAAACCCTAGGGTTATTCTGGACCAACTCATGGTAGGTGGTGATCCGACGGCCACGCCCGCACAACTCGTAGCGTTGCCTCGACGCAACCTCCCGATTGCCGCCACGTGCCGCCCTCGCTCTGCACCCCCGGTTTTGTGGCCGAAACCGGGAAACCAGGCTTTTACGCGAACCCCCGAATTTGAGGCCCAAACCGGGAAACCAGCCTCCAAGTCCATCACCTGAGTTTTGTGGCCGAAACTCAGAAACCCGCATCACCCAGGTTTTGAGGCCCAAACCTGGAAACCGTCCTCAGCCCGAGTTTTGTGGCCCGAACTCAGAAACCCGCCGCACGACCAGGTTTTGTGGCCCAAACCTGGAAACCGTCCACCCGGTGGTTTTTCTCTGGCTCAACCACCAAACCGGAGCTGTAGAGGGGATGCACCGCCCGTGCACCCCGTCCACCGACACGTGTCCCCAGGTCCTCGACCCGAGCAACACCATGCCCCGCAAGTCTTCGCTCGTCGCTGTCCCAGGCTGTCAGCCACCACAGCTGATCCTCAGGCCCTCTAGTCCCTCAGTCCAAGCCTCATGTCCGCCCTTCACCGCTCCCGGTCCATCAGCACGGCACGTCTCTACTTGACCTTCACCTCGCCTTTGATCACTGTCTCCGTGCTCGACACCTGCACAACACAAGCCAAAGAACATGCGATCAAACCCGTTGACAATCACTCATCACACCGAGACTCGACATACACCCATGTATCCGCAATCTCCCCCTTGATGAGTGCATTGTCAACTACTCACACAAATCATGATGAAAGAAGAAGAAAGGAAGAAGAAGAAGAGAGAACTTGACCAAATAACCCAAAAGCGTAGCAAAGCCGAAGAAGGTCAAGTGGAAGAAGCGAAACAACTTGGTCCCTAAAGACATGGGCAACGGCTCGACGCAACCAAGCAAAGCAAAGCTAGCCCTCAAGAAGAGGTAGAACAGGCTCAACACCGCTAGCAAAGACCAATTGGAAAATCGAAGCAAAATGCTTGTCCCTCAAGATAGAGGCACAAAGGCTCAACACAACTAGCAAGGAAAGCTTGAAACCAATGCCTTACGGCCAACAAGAAACAACAAAGATGCTAGTCCCTCAAGAAAGAGGCGAAGGCTCAACACAACTAGCAAACTCCCCCTTAGTCGAACACACGGGAAGCATATGATTTGCAATATTTTCTCCCCTTGGTTAAACATTCAGGGAACACATGATTTGTCATTTTTCTCCCCCTTAGTTGAAAATGCACTTATTAAGAAAAGGCATCATCAGGCAAGCGAACAAAGAACTCCCCCTTCCAAAATGCATATGAGTCAAATGCAAGTTAGGAGCTTCAGGCATATAGTCAAAAGAGTGCAAAGATGCTCTAAACAGTATAACTCCAATGACACAACTAAGCACTTCATATAGCAAAGGCTCAAACTGATCACCAAATACGAAATATGAACATTTGAGCAAAGTGAGCAGTTTTGAGTCAAAAGATAGTCACCATCATAATAGCACTACACATGTATAGACAGGAATCCGAACAAGTGCTAAACATGTATACAAGGTGAACTACCCCTAGCAAGGTTCAATCATCATGCTTTAAGAATGAAACATACACTTGTGATTTCAGTTTTAGATCAGAGTTGCAGCGGTGAAATTGCTAATACATGGGTGTATGTCGAGTCTCTGAGTGATGAGTGATTGTCAACGGGTTTGATCGCAGGTTCTTTGGCTTGTGTTGTGCAGGTGTTGAGCACGGAGACAGTGATCGAGGTCAAGGTGAAGGTCAAGTAGAGACGTGCCGTGCCGATGGACCGGGAGTGGTGAAGGGCGGACGTGAGGCTTGAACTGAGGGACCGGTGGCCTGAGGATCAGCTGTGGTGGCTGGCAGCCTGGGATAGTGGCGAGCGGAGACTTGCGAGGCATGGTGTTGCTCGGGTCGAGGACCTGGGGACACGTGTCGGTGGACGGGGTGCACGGGCGGTGCATCCCCTCTACAGCTCCGGTTTGGTGGTTGAGCCCCCTTAACGAAAGCTCCCCCTTAGTTGAACATCCAGGAGCCCCTTTGTTGAACATCCAGGAGACACATGATTTGACAATTTTTCTCCCCCTTAGTTGAAAATGCACTTATCAAGAAAAGGCATCATCAGGCAAATGAGCAAAGATCTCCCCCTTCCAAAATGCATATGAGTCAGAATGCATGTTAGCAGCTTCAGGTATATAATCAAAAGAGTGCAAAGATGCTCTAAACAGTATACCTCCAATGACACAACTAAGCACTCAAATAGCTAAGGCTCAAACTGATCACTACATACGAAATATGAACATGAGAGCAAATTGAGCAAGTTTCAGTCAAAAGATAGTCACCATCAAAATAGCACTACACATGTATAGGTAGGAGTCCGAACAAGTGCTAAACATGTATACAAGGTGAACTACCCCTAGCAAAGTTCAATCATCATGCTTAAGAATGAAACATACACTTGGGATTTCGGTTTTATATCGGAGTTGCAGCGGTGAAAATACACAAGTTCAATTATTAGCATGTGATTGCGAGAGGTTGAAAGCTTGTCTTTGCCTAACTTTTTAACCGAGCGAAGCCTATGCCAAAGCAATCAGAAGCTTAAAGCTACAGTTTCGGTCATACACTACACGGCTCAAGTTTAACTCAAAGTGCAATGAGAAACAGTCTCGATACCGTGATGTGTTGACAAGCAATCCCATCTCGATCTTTTCAATTCACTAAGACTTGGTTCAAATTTTAAACAGGATATGGGCAGACCAAGCAAGTGAATGACTCAGAACTAGAGACATAGCAACCTAGCATATATGAAAAGCACGAGTGAACTCAACACATCCTACACATGCTAGTTGCATATCTCAATGGTGAACATTTTCAAATTTTATGTACATTAAGCAAATTCACCATTCCAAAATAGCTCAGCTCACAACATGTACTAGTGATCAGAAAGAGCATAAGCTACAAGCATCATCATCAGCATCAGAGCATACTACATAGAGCATAGTTACATTCTAATGATTATAAGCATGAAGCTCAGAATGTACATGCGTATGCTAAAAATGCAAAGGAAAAGAAAGATCAAAAAGAAGAATCAGTCTATTATACAAGAACCAAAATGTTTCCCCCATCTAAAAGGGGAAACACACACCAAGCTCACCCCTCAACCGATTAAAAGTTGATTCGTCTAAAGGCTTGGTGAAAATGTCAGCCAGTTGACGATGAGTATCGACATGGCAAAGGTCGATATCACCCTTCTCCTAGTGGTCTCGCAAAAAATGAAATCGCACATCAATGTGTTTGGTCTTCGAGTGGAGCACGGGGTTCTTAGCAACGCTAATAGCACTCGTGCTGTCACAATGCAAAGGCACACAAGAAAAGCTCAGACCAAAATCACGCAAAGTGGCCATCATCCAAAGCAACTGAGAACAGTAGCTAGCCGCAGCAACATATTCAACCTCTGTGGTAGACTGAGCGACACTAGACTGCTTGCGAGAAGACCACGATACAAGAGAAGAACCAATAAATTGGCAAGTCCCAGAAGTGGACTTGCGCTCAAGACGGCAACCAGCAAAATCAGCATCCGAATAACCGCAAAGGGAGAGGGTGGAGGAAGCAGAATACCAAATCTCAAACTCAAGTGTGAAACGAAGGTACCTGAAAATGCGCTTCACCGCCTGACGGTGAGAAGTGCGCGGCGACGCCTGAAAGCGCGCGCACAGACACACCGCGAACTGGATGTCCGGGCGTGTCGCCGTCTCGTAGAGCAGCGACCCGATCATGCTTCGGTACTCCTTCTGGTCCACTGCTTCTCCATCCTTGTCCGCATCTAGGGCAGTCGTCGTCGACATGGGTGTTGGAAGAGGCTTGGCCTCACCCATGTCGAACTGCTTCAGCAAGTCCTTGGTGTACTTGCCCTCGCGCACAAACGTCCCCTCTCGGGATTGCTTAATTTGCAACCCGAGAAAGAATGTTAGCTCGCCCATCATGCTCATCTCGAACTCCCTGCTCATAGTATCTGCAAACTTGGCAACCAAAGCATGAGAAGAACCACCGAAAATGATATCATCCACGTAAATCTGGACCAAGAGTGTGTCTTTGCCGTGCTTGAGGAGAAAGATCGTTTTATCTACACATCCCATTTTGAAACCCTTAGCAAGCAAAAAGGTTTTCAACCTATCATACCAGGCTCTAGGGGCTTGTTTCAAACCATACAAAGCTTTGTGAAGTTTAAAAACATGGTTTGGAAACTTGGGATTTTCAAAACCGGGGGGTTGCTTAACATATACTTCCTCTTCTATGTAGCCGTTTAAGAAGGCACTCTTGGCATCCATTTGAAAAAGTTTGAAACCTTTGGATGCAGCAAAAGCCAAGAGTATCCTAATAGCCTCCAAACGAGCTACAGGAGCAAAAGTCTCCTCATAGTGTATCCCCTACTTCTGACTGTAGCCTTTTGCTACAAGCCTGGCCTTGTTTCTAACAACGTGGCCATCCTCTCCTTGCTTGTTTTTGAAAACTCATTTTGTCCCAATAGGCTTATACTTAGGAGGAGGTGGAACTAGAACCCAAACCCGATTTCGCTCAAAGTTTTCTAACTCCTCATGCATGGCATTGACCCAATCCGGATCCGTCAAAGCGTGTCCAACATCTCGGGGCCCAAAATTAGCAACAAAAGCAGAATGAGCGAAGTGAGAGATGTGCTGTGACCTGGACCGAGTGACCCGTTCGTCAATGTTGCCGATCATCTGCTGAGGGTGGTGCTGGCGCTGAATGTGTCGTGGCGCCTCCCTTGCTGAAGTGGCCTCCACCTCAACAGCAGCTGGTGCCTCCCCGGGTACAAAAGGTACCGCTCGGTGTGGCGGATCCCACAGCCCCCAGGAAGAGGAGGTGTCAGGGCCGTGAGTCGTCGTAGAAGCCGCTCTTTGTGGCACAGCAGGTGGAGGAGGTGCTGGATCATCCATACCTTCAGTACTCTCGTCCTCGTCATCGAAAAGAGGCTCACCAACCTCATGATCACCTGCACGCTCAAAACGAGAAGAAGGACAAACCATGGTCTCGTCGAAGGTGACATCTGATGTCTCCATGACTCGGTTAGTATCAAGGTTAAGTACACGATAGGCGCGAGTGTGAGTGCCATAACCCAAAAATACTCCGTCAGAAGAACGAGACTCAAATTTGTCCAGGTTGCCTTTCTTCAATATAAAACAATGGAAACCGAAGACTCTAAAATAACTCACCTTGGGTTGTCTACCAAAACGCAAATCATAAGAAGTCTTTTTCAAGAACGCTCTCAGAAAAATGCGATTTGAAATGTAGCATGCAGTGTTCATAGCTTCGGCCCAATATCGCCTAGGAGTCCTATACTCATCGAGCATCGTTCTGGCCATCTCAACAAGGGTCCGATTCTTCCTCTCTACAACACCATTTTGGGGCGGTGTGTAGTGGGAAGAAAACTGATGCTCAAAACCAAGGCGGTTACAAAACTTCTCAAAATCCAAATTCTGAAATTCGGAACCATTATCACTCCTAATAGCTCGCATCGAGTTCATAGGGAACTCGTTTTGAAGACGCAAAATCAGATTGTGAGCAAAAGAGAAAGTCTCAGTCTTCTCCGACAAAAAGAAGACCCACGAATATCTCAAAAAATCGTCAACAATGACCAAAACATACCACTTGCCACCAACGGAGCTCACCCGAGCCGGACCAATAAGGTCCATGTGCAAAAGCTCTCCAGAGCTCACTGGATGGTGGGGAGCGGCAACCATCTTTCCATGTCTACAAGAATGGCAAACTAGATCCTTCTCCATCGACAGCTTGGGCAATCCTCGGATTAGACCAAGTGAGCTAAGTCTTGCAAGCAAGTCAAAGCTTAAGTGACCGAGCCTCCTATGCCACTTCCAAAGATCAGAGGAAGAAGGACTATTGTCGCCGATCAGCGAGACAATACCTCACATTTACTATTGTCGCCGAAGGTGATAAACTCCTTTCCGGCGATAGGGCTGAGGCTGGAGAACCACTTGGCGTTTCCAGTCATATGTCGAGAGCAACCGGAATCCACCAACCAAATTTCCTCCAACCGTCTTTCCTACATCAATAAAAAGACATAGGGTGAGCATACGGTCCAACACTGGGGTTAGTGAAGTAAGAAGAATACCAGTGTTGGGTCGGCTGCTCAAAAGAACGGTCAGTGTAAAAACCATTCCTAGCCTGTCTACGAGGGTAGCGATCACCACGCACAGGAAAACGTGCGGATGCATGGGTGTATGCCGGGTCTCTGAGTGATGAGTGATTGTCAACGGGTTTGATCCCATGTTCTTTGGCTTGTGTTGTGCATGTGTCGAGCACGGAGACAGTGATCGAGGGCAAGGTGAAGGTCAAGTTGAGACGGGCCGTGCCGATGGACTGGGTGCGGTGAAGGATGGGCGTGCCGTGCGGCGGACGTGCCATGCTGATGCACCGAGCGGTGAAGGGCGGACGTGAGGCTTGGACTGAGGGACCAGAGTGCCCGAGGATTAGCTGTGGTGGCTGGTAGCCTGGGACAGCGACGAGCGAAGACTTGCGGGGCACGGTGTTGCTCGGGTCGAGGACCTGGGGACACATGTCGGTGGACGGGGTGCACGGGCGGTGCATCCCCTCTACGGCGCCGGTTTGGTGGTTGAGCCAGGGAAAAACCACCGGTGGACGGTTTCTAGGTTTGGGCCTCAAAACCTGGGCGTGGACGGTTTCCGAGTTTGGCCACAAAACTCGGGCTGAGGGTTTCCGAGTTTGGCCACAAAACTCGGGCTGAGGACGGTTTCCGAGTTTGGGCCTCAAAACTCGGGCGCTGTGGGTTTTCTATGTTTGGGCCTCAAAACTCAGGCTGGTGGGCTGGTTTCCCGGTTTGGGCCTCAAAACCTGGGGTTGGCTGGAAAAGGCTGGTTTCCCGGTTTGGGCCACAAAACCGGGGGTGCAGAGCGAGGGCGGCATGTGGCGGCAATCTGGAGATTGCGTTGAGGCAACGCTTCGGGCTGTGCGGGCGTGGCCGTCGGATACACCTACCACCGAGTTGGTCCAGAATAACCCTAGGGTTTAGCTGGTTCGCTCTGTAATTATTTTAGAGAGGGGTAGAGTAGGAAATAGACTTAGGCTAGAATAGGTTAAGTAGTCGGGGAGACACCCTCCTCCCTCCATCTCAGTTAGTCATCTCAGTCATTTGCTCTTTCGCACTTAGGGTTTCCTGCTCTCCCCATCCCCTGCTGTAGCTAGCTGAGATCCGCAGAGAGACTCACCTTTGTGTACTGTTGATTTTGAGGAAGTGAGGCCATAACCTCACCATTGTAGCGTGTGGTAGCCACACGGTTGCAATTCGTGGTTGTGATTCGCGTTTTGTTCATGTTCTTCGCAGAATCCTTTTTCTCCAGGTTTTTCCCGTTGCTTGATCTCTTTGCTCGGTTCATCTTTTGCAAATCCGTTTGAACCAAGTTGTTCTAGATCGTGAGGAACTTCTTTCCACCGAAGGAATTCACCTCTAACCTCACGATCTAGGAGATCGATCGATTTTGGTTTCGGGTCAAGTTTTTCTTCTTTCCCCCAAAATTCTTTGATTCACTGATTTGGAGATAGGTTCAAGCCATGACCTCTTAGAGATAGCTCACTATCCTCCTTGTGACACCTCTCACCAAGTTTGATCCCTAGAGGATTCGTTTTGGGTGAGATCGAGTCAAATCGGTGAACGAACAATGCAGTTTCGGGGTGACCGGACGCTGGCATCGGGCTGAACGGACGCTAGCACAGTGCATCCGGTCGTTGAATGTTCGGCGCGATTTCCTGATACTCGATCGGACGCTAGGTGTTTGGAATTGACCGGACGCATCGCTTCTACTGTTCACTGCGTTTGTCTCTGTTGACCGGACGCACTGCACATGACTGGACGCTCGTTTCACTGTGAGTCCGGTCGTATGCAGAGAGCTCCAAAACTCGACACTGCCTGACCGGACGCGTCCGGTGGGTCTTGACCGGACGCTCGCAGAGTCCGGTCAGTGGGGTTCTGCGCGTTTTCGTCTGCAGCTTGCTCGTTCGTTGTCGGATTTGATTTCCGTCTTTTGCGTTGGGCTTCTAGAGTTGTGTAGTTTCCCGCTGTGCTTCTAGAAAGCATCCACCCTATATCTAGGGTCGTGGACACTAGCAAGCTCTAGGGTTTGTTCTTGGGGTTGATTTTGGGACAGTTGGCCAAAGTTTCGGAAGAAATTTGATTGGCTCCCATTCACCCCCCCCCTCTGGTCGCCTTCCTAGTGCATTCTCGGTCCTTCAATTGGTATTGGAGCGGGTTAAGGATCTTCCACCTTAGCCGGTTCCAGATCTACCGAAGGCGACATGGATCGCGGCGTGGGCAAACCGCCGTTTTTCGATGGGACGAACTATGCGTATTGGAAGATACGCATGTCGGCCTATCTGCAGAGTTTGGGTGCATCCATTTGGGATATTTGCAACTCTGCCGATTACGTGGTCTTGGCTGCTCGTGTGACTTAGCATTAGATCGATGAGCACAAAGCCAATAGCCGAGCCCGAAATGCTCTCTTTTCGTGTTTGAGCGTGGGAGAGTTTGATCGCGCTTCTCACCTCTCTACGGCTCGGGAGATTTGGGCCACCCTCATGCGCTTTCATGAGGGCACCTCTCAAGTCAAAACCCTACTCTACGAGTCGTTCAAGAGAGAGTATGAGAACTTTCGACATCAGCCTGGCGAGAGCATAGAGAGTTTATTCGCTCGCTTTTAGGTGATTGTCAACAGGATGAGGGCTAACAAGGAGCAGTTGCCTTTCGACGATCATGAGAGAGCTCTGAAGCTTTTGCATACTCTCGATCGGTCGGTGTGGGATTCCAAGGTTCAGGCGATCATCGAATCACCTAACTATGAGACCCTCACGTGCGATGAGCTCTTTAGTAAGCTCAAGTCAAGTGAGATTGACGCCATGGCGAGGGCTTCTTTTGAAAATCCTTCTCGCCCGTCTATGGCTTTGGTTTCTGCCTCTTCCACTAACCCCTCTGCTGGCTGTGCACTCTCTTCACTCTTTTCTGTCACAGAGGACCAGCTGGAGTCTTTGGGAGACGAGGAGTTGGCTTTGCTTGCCAACCGGTTCACGCGGTTTCACAACAACCGCATGAACCGTCACCGCGGAGGAGGACGCTCAGGATGCTATGAGTGCGGCGATCCCGATCACTTCATCGCCAACTGCCCCAAGAAGAACAAGCATTCGGGAAAGGGCGATCATGGGCACAAGTACGACTACAAGCGCAAGGAGAAGCACGTTCCCCCAAGGCACAAGAAGAGGGGCGGCTTCGACAAAGAGTACATCAAGAAGAAGTACTTGGAGAAGGCCCAGGCTGAGCAGCGTGCGTTCTTCGCCACGCTCAGCGACGTCGATGGCTCGGATGATGACTCTGCTTGCTCAAGCGATGACGAGTCCGAGAAGATGAAGAAGATCGAGGACAGGCTCAACGGTCTTTGCTTCTTCGCCGGCGACGGAGGCCTCTGCACCATGGCGCTTGGTGATGAGGTCGGAGGCGAGCTGGAGCACACCCCTCAGGACGACCACGACGACAACACCTCCCAGGTATCTCTCACCCACGATGAGCTTTCCGCTGAGGTTGAGAAGCTTACTGCTGCCCTTCTTAGCCAAGATAAACTGCTTAGGCGTGCTGCTAGAGAGCGCAAGGAGTTTAGGCAGAAGTGGGAGGACACGGTGAAGGAGCTTGAGTTCGCTCGGTCCACCGTGGTTGTGTCGGAGGAGGTTGAGTGTGAGTCGTGCACCATGCACATGACTGACCTTCTCACTTTGAGAGGCAAGTATGCTGCGTTGGTTGGAGAGGTGGATGAGCTCCGTGCTAGGCCGCAGCTGTTGGGTGCGTGCAAGACTTGTCCTGTCTTGCAATCCGAGTTGGCAGAGAAGAATGCCAAGATTGAGTCTCTCGAGAAGGCTAGCTCGGATAGCACTTGTGTCATGAGGTGTGCTTTGTGTGAGGGTTTGGAGATGGAGATTGCCAATGTGAAGCATGGCAAGATGCAAACCGAGGAGGAAAACACATACCTTCGGACCATCTTGTCATGGGTCTCTTGTGGTGAGTCGCAGCTCGGGATGATGATCTCCCAATTCAAGCGAGCTGCTGGAGGTCCAGGTGTAGGTTTTGCTCAGGGTGTTGATCTTTCTGCTTTTGGGAAGATTGGAGAGTCAAGTGGTCTGAACCCAAGTGAGAAGCCCAATTCCACCACTACTCCCAAACTTACCAAGCTTCCACCCAAAGAGCCTCCCAAGCCTATCACCAAGGATGGAGTGATTGAGGAACCTCTGAGAGCTCCACCCAAGAAACAAGTGTGGCATCCCAAACCCAACCACCTCAAGAACAAGCTTGACACAATGCCACCCATCCAGGAGGAGTGTTTGCCCCAGAAGGGCAAAGTGAACCATACCCACAGTCCTGCGTACCAACTACCCCCTTTGCGTGCGGTGAGGTACCAGTGTGACTTCTGTGGGAGGGATGGTCACTTGAGTGAGTTCTGCTTTCGGCGCAAGAGAGAGGCACGCCGTGCTCGGGAGATGGACAACCCGGACATGTACCACTTTTCTCATGGTGGGCATGTGCCGAACGTCCAGAGGAGAGCTGCTAGGCCCAGAGGCCCAGAACCTCGAGTTCCCAGGCCTAGGCAGAGGAGAGCTCCGAGGAGAGAGGCTAGGACTAGAGGTCCTGAACCTCAAGTTCCTAGGCGTAGGCCTCGTAGAGAGCGTGCCCGGCGGGAGCCTGCAGTTGTAGGCTATGGACCCCGTGGCGGAGGCTTTGTAGTTGAGCGCTTTCCCCCACCGTGTTTTGAGTATCGCGGTGAGCGCTCCTTTCCCAGCGGACCACGTTTTCCTGTGCGTGGTGATCGCTACCCTCGTAGACAGGCTAGGGATGGTTTTTACACTGACCGTTCTTTCGAGCAGCCGGCCCAACACTGGTATTCTTCTTACTTCACTAACCCCAGTGTTGGACCGTATGCTCACCCTATGTCTTTTTTTGGATGTAGGTAAGACGGTTGGAGGACATTTGGTTGGTGGATTCCGGTTGTTCGAGGCACATGACCGGAAACGCCAAGTGGTTCTCCAGCCTTAGCCCGGTCGCCGGAAAGGAGTACATAACCTTCGGCGACAATAGCAAAGGTAAGGTGCTGTCTCGTGGGTCGGTGCGGGTTAATGAGCACTTTGTGTTGCGCGATGTTGCTCTTGATTCTAACCTGCATTTTAACTTGCTTTCTGTTTCGCAACTTTTTGATGATGACTATGAGATTCGTTTCAAACCGAACCTTAGTCGCATCTTAGATCCTCAGGGCAATCTTGTATGTTTGATTTCGCCCTTTGGGAATGTCTTTCGCGTGAATTTCTCAGAGTCGTTTGGTGTTTCCCGCTGTCTTTTGGCTAGTCCTTCTTCCTCCGATCTTTGGAAGTGGCATAGGAGGCTCGGTCATTTAAGCTTCGACTTGCTTGCAAGACTTAGCTCACTTGGCCTAATCCGAGGATTGCCCAAGCTTTCGATGTAGAAGGATCTAGTTTGCCATTCTTGCAGACATGGAAAGATGGTTGCCGCTCCCCACCATCCAGTGACTAAGGTCATGACCTCGCACCCTGGAGAGCTTTTACACATGGACCTTGTTGGTCCGGCTCGGGTGAGCTCGGTTGGTGGCAAGTGGTATGTTTTGGTTGTTGTTGACGACTTTTCGAGGTATTCGTGGGTCTTCTTTTTGACTGAGAAGACTGAGACTTTCTCCTTCGCTGGCAATCGGATTTTGCGTCTTCAGAACGAGTTCCCTTTGAACTCGATGCGAGCTATTAGAAGTGACAATGGTTCCGAATTCAAGAATTCGGATTTTGAGAAGTTTTGTAACCGCCTTGGTTTGGAGCATCAGTTTTCTTCCCCCTACACACCGCCCCAAAATGGTTTGCTAGAGAGGAAGAATCGGACCCTTGTTGAGATGGCCAGGACGATGCTCGATGAGCATAGGACTCCTAGGCGCTATTGGGCCGAAGCTATAAACACTACATGCTATATTTCAAATCGTATTTTTCTGAGAGCCTTTTTGAAGAAGACCTCTTATGAGTTGCGTTTTGGTCGCCAGTCCAAAGTGAGTTACTTTAGAGTCTTCGGTTGCCATTGTTTTATATTGAAGAAAGGCAACCTGGACAAATTCGAGTCTCGATCTTCTGACGGGGTATTTTTGGGTTATGGCACTCACACTAGAGCTTATCGTGTACTTAACCTTGATACTAACCGAGTCGTGGAGACATCAGATGTAAACTTCGACGAGAGTCTTCTTTGTCCTTCTACTCGTTTTGAGCGTGCAGGTGATCATGAGGTCGGTGAGCCTCTTTTTGATGACGAGGAAGAGGGTGCTGAAGGTATAGATGATCCAGCACCCCCTCCACCTGCTGTCCCGCCAAGAGCGGCCTCGACGACGACTCACGGCCCCGACACCTCTTCTTCCTGGGGGCCGTGGGATCCTCCACCTCGCGCGGTACCTTTTGTACCCGGGGTGGGAACCAGCTGCTGTTGAGGGGGAGATCACATCTGCTCGGGAGGCGCCACGATACATCCAGCGCCAGCACCCCCTCAGCAGATGATCGGTGACATCGGCGAGCGAGTCACTCGCTCCAGGTCACAGCACATCTCCCACTTTGCTCATTCTGCTTTTGTTGCTAATTTTGAGCCCCGAGATGTTGGACACACTTTGACGGATCCAGATTGGGTCAATGCCATGCATGAGGAGTTAGAAAACTTTGAGCGAAATCGGGTTTGGGTTCTAGTTCCACCTCCACCTGACTGTAAGCCTATTGGGACAAAATGGGTTTTCAAAAACAAGCAAGGAGAGGATGGCCACGTTGTGAGAAATAAGGCCAGGCTTGTAGTGAAAGGTTATAGTCAGAAGGAGGGGATAGACTTTGAGGAGACGTTTGCTCCTGTAGCACATTTGGAGGCTATTAGGATACTCTTGGCTTTTGCTGCATCCAAAAGTTTCAAACTTTTTCAAATGGATGTCAAGAGTGCCTTCTTAAACGGCTACATAGAGGAGGAGGTTTATGTTGAGCAACCCCCCAGTTTTGAAAATCCCAAGTTTCCAAACCATGCCTTTAAACTCCACAAAGCTTTGTATGATTTGAAACAAGCCCCTAGAGCCTGGTATGATAGATTGAAAACCTTTCTACTAGCTAAGGGTTTTAAAATGGGATGTGTAGATAAAACGCTCTTTCTCCTCAGGCAAGGCAAAGACACACTCTTGGTCCAGATTTACGTGGATGATATCATTTTCGGTGGTTCTTCTCATGCTTTGGTTGCCAAGTTTGCAGATATTATGAGCAGGGAGTTCGAGATGAGCATGATGGGCGAGCTGACATTCTTTCTCGGGTTGCAAATTAAACAATCCCGAGAGGGGACGTTTGTGCACCAGGGCAAGTACACCAAGGACTTGCTGAAGCGGTTCGATATGGGTGAGGCCAAGCCTCTTCCAACACCCATGTCGACGACGACTGCTCTGGATGCGGACAAGGATGGAGAAGCAGTGGACCAGAAGGAGTACGGCAGCATGATCGGGTCGCTGCTCTACCTGACGGCGACACGCCCGGACATTCAGTTCGCGGTGTGTCTGTGCGCGCGCTTGTTGACACTTACTAACGTCGTTACTAAGAATGGACCTTACGATCCATCCCCGGCAACGGCGCCAGAAATGCTTGTTGGTATTTCTTAGCGTAAGCAGAAGAATCCGCAAGCGCACGGAATTACCGTTCTAGCACTTCACCCGGTGGTATTCAGGGTATCGTATTTCCACGAGGAATGGAGGTATTTCTTCTATCTAGTTCGTCCAAGGACAACACAAGGGTAGAGAAGGAGAAGGGAATAGAGACGGATCGCTAAAGCTTTACTGTCTAAAGATAGATAAACGTTACTTCTACTTGTTCACTTCGGGCACCGGCTTATACCTGGTCTGCCAGGTAACTCCGGCCTTTGTGTAGCTCTACGCCGTAACCGAATGTGGGGAAAACTAAGGGCAAACAGGGCTGTCACCACCTGCCGCCGATCCCTCACCCGTGGATTACGAGGCAAACGAAGGTGAACCCTAGCCTAGACATCACGTCTACGCTATTGATCACTACTCTAGCGTTGCGCAGGAACCCCTCCAAATGATTCAGAGGTTCCTCTACTAGAGTATCCGCTATGAGAACGGACGACGAACCCGCAAACAAGAAGAGATAAAGCTTATCTATTCAAAAGAACAATAATACTGTAGAAACCACGAACACTTACTATGTATGGATCCCGATGTGGGTACAAGGTAAGGGCTCGTCGAGGTACAAGCTCGGGGAGAGACCGACAAGCCCGGTACTTCCCCGCTCTCTTCCCTCACATCTCACTCTCCAACTCTAGAAAGCTACTAGGGCATGGCCCCAAGGAGTGGGGATCTACTCAAGAGAGAGGTGCTCTTCTATTCCTTTTGTGTGTTGTTGTTTGAGAGGGGATCTAGGCCTTCTTAAATAGGCTAGGAGGGGGTGGAACCACTCCTAGACTAACAATATGGCACTAATCTGCACGCGGAAACGCCTTAGGGAGGAGTCAACACACCCCCTCACCAAGTTTGGGCCGAAACCGATGTTCTGGGGGGGCGGTCGCCCCCCTGGGTCGGCCGCCCCATGGTGGGTCCGAATCGGGCTGGGCTTTCTCGAGCACGTGCGTCTCGTCGTTAGCTTTCCGTGGACGGGTGGTGATTCAAAATCGGAGTTCGGATGAGCCCGTGGCGCCCATTTTACTGAAGCAAGGTCCTGCAGCCCGCGTAGGGTTTGGAGTTGGTTTGGGCCTTCACCACTTGGGTCCTTTGTTGGGCATTTTGGCCTGTGTCTGAGGCCTGGATTGCTTGGTAAGTGGGCCACTTGGTATTTGTGTTGCATAATGATGTTTTATGTATTATTTTCCATCCCTTTATATGCATTTCCACCGATGTATGCCTGCAAGCGAATAGTCACCAAAACTCATGGAATGTATTAGTGTAAAGCCCTATTCACTAGTCTTGGGAATATTTTTTATATATTTTTATAATGAAGTTGGTGGTATAAAATATGAGTTAAGGCCCACCAACAGCGCTTTCAGGCATCGCCGCGCACTTCTCACCGTCAGGCGGTGAAGCGCATCTTCCGGTACCTTCGTTTCACACCTGAGTTTGGGATTTGGTATTCTGCTTCCTCCACCCTCTCGCTTTGCGGTTATTCCGATGCCGATTTTGCTAGTTGTCGCATTGAACGCAAGTCCACTTCTGGGACTTGTCAGTTTATTGGATCTTCTCTTGTGTCGTGGTCTACTCGCAAGCAGTCTAGTGTCGCTCAGTCTACCACAGAGGCTGAATATGTTGCTGCGGCTAGCTGCTGTTCCCAGTTGCTTTGGATGATGGCCACCTTGCGTGATTTTGGTCTGAGCTTTTCTCACGTGCCTTTGCTTTGTGACAGCACGAGTGCGATTAGCGTTGCTAAGAACCCCGTGCTCCACTCGAAGACCAAACACATTGATGTGCGCTTTCATTTTTTGCGAGACCACCAGGAGAAGGGTGATATCGACCTTCGCCATGTTGATACTCATCATCAACTGGCTGATATTTTCACCAAGCCTTTAGATGAATCAACATTTAATAGGTTGAGGGGTGAGCTTGGTGTGTGTTTCCTCTTTTAGATGGGGGAAACATTTTGATCTTGTATAATAGATTGACTCTTTTTCGTTTACCCTTCTTTTTGTTTGCATTTTAGCATACGCATTTACATTCTGAGCTTCATGTTTATAATCACTAGAATGTAACTATGCTCTGTTTAGTATGCTCCGATGCTTATATTGATGCTTGTAGCTTATGCTCCTTCTGATCACTAGTACATGTTATGAGCTGAGCTATTTTGGAATGGTGAATTTGCATAATGTATATAAAATCTAAAAATGTTCACCATTGAGATATGCAACTAGCATGTGTAGGATGTGTTGAGTCCATTCCTGCTTTTCATATATGCTAGGTTGCTATGTCTCTAGTTCTGAGTCATTCACTTGCTTGGTCTGTTCATATCATGTATAAACTTTGAACCAAGTTTTAGTGAACTGAAAAGATCGAGATGGGACTGCTTGTCAACACATCACGGTATCGAGACTGTTTCTCATTGCACTTTGAGTTAAACTTGAGCTGTGTAGTGTATGACCGAAACCGTAGCTTTAAGCTTCTGATTGCTTCGGCATAGGCTTCGCTCGGTTGAAAAGTTAGGCAATGACAAGCTTTCAACCTCTCGCAATCACATGCTAAATAATTGAACTTGTGAATTCTTTACCGCTGCAACTCCGATATAAAAATGGAATCACAAGTGAATGCTTCTTTCTTATGCATGATGATTGAACTTTGCTAGGGGTAGTTCACCTTGTGTACATGCTTAGCACTTGTTTGGATTCCTTCCTATACATGTGTAGTGCTATTTTGGTGGTGACTATCTTTTTGACTCAAAACTGCTCACTTGCTCATATGCTTCATATTTCGTATGTGTGATCAGTTTGAGCCTTCGCTATTTGAGTGCTTAATTGTGTCATTGGAGCTATACTGATTAGAGCCTCCTTGCACTCTTTTGATTATATGCCTGAAGCTCCTAACTTGCATTTCTGACTTCATATGCATTTTTGGAAGGGGAGTTGGATCTTCAGTTGGTACTTTTTGTGGGTGTCCAACTAAGGGGGAGATTTCGTTGAGGGGGAGAACTTTGCCTGGTTCCTGTGCTTGATAAGTGCATTTTCAACTAAGGGGGAGAATTTTTGACAAATCATATGCTCCCTGGATGTTTGACTAAGGGGAAGTCCCTGGTTGCTTGCACTTGTCGAGGGGGAGTTTGCTAGTTGTGTTGAACCGTTGCCTCTGTCTTGAGGGACTAGCAAACATTTTCAGGGTCGTTTTCGATTGATCCTCAATTGGTTCGGAGCGTACTCGGCCGAAAGGCATTGGTATCGAGTTTTCGTTGCTAGTTGTGTTGAGCCTCTGTGCCTCTATCTTGAGGGACTAGCATTTTGTGCTCCGATTTTCGATTGGTATTTACTAGCGGTGTTGAGCCTATTCTACCTCTTCTTGAGGGCTAGCTTTGCTTTGCTTGGTTGCGTCGAGCCGTTGCCCATGTCTTTGGGGACCAAGTTGTTTCGCTTCTTGTTGGCGATTCTTAACACATATTCTATATCGCCAACATGCATATGATTCTCTATAAAAATTTCACCAAACTAGAGGTAGGGCCTTTTTACACTAACAAATTCCACAGTTTTGGTGAACATGTATTTATACAGGAACAACGTGATTTGGGCCGAAAGTAAAGGAAGAATTGAAGGAAAAATCAAAACCAAGTACCAAAGTGTATCAAACTTCAACCAAATTCAAACTCAGCACAACATTTCAGGCCAAATGGGCTTTGGCCCAGCCAACGGGGGCCCAGCCAGGGGGCGGCCGCCCCTTGGGTCGACCGCCCCCCTAGTGACGCCACCTGTCCACCGCCTTTGCAGAGGCGGTACAATCAATGTCCCTAAGGCGGTGCTGGGTGAAATTTGCAGCAAACCCCCTATTGAACCGACCTAGAACCCCTATATAAGCATGGGGAGAGGACCTCTCAACATATGAAGTATCAAGATACAAGAGAAGAAGTAGAGAGGAAGAGCTTCACTCATATCCTTAGCCTTTAGGTTAGGAATAGAATAGGGAGCGAGATAGAGAGTAGAGTAAGAGAAGTAGCAAGTGACCGGCTCCATCCCCTAGTTGCACTAGTCGGGAGGCCGAAGTATTGACTACTTCCTGCACTGTACCTCTGCAACCCGACTTACTACATTGGAGTAAGAAAAGGTTGAGTTCTACTTTTGTTCTAGTAAGTTCTTGAGCATTATTAACTTGTTCTTACAATCTTGCGGGTTCATTGTCCATCTTTTGGTGGGTACTCTAGTAGAGGAACCTCTGAATCATTTGGAGGGGTTCCTGGCCAACGCTAGAGTAGTAGCTAATAGCGTAGACGTGGTGTCTAAACTAAGAGCTACCCTCGTTTGCCTCGTATCCCACGGGTGAGGGGTCGGCGGCAGGTGGTGACAGCCCTGTTTGCCCTTAGTTTCCCCCACGTTCGGATACGGCGTAGAGCTATAGGCCGGAGTTACCTGGCAGACCAGGTATAAGCCGGTGCCCGAAGTAAGGTTGTGAAAACACGTGACCTTGTTTGAGGCTTCTAAGCATTAGAAGAACCTCGTTACCCAAGTCGTTCCCCTCTTTTCTCTCTAGGGTTTATTAGATCCGTGACCTTGAACACTTCCGTTCCCTGAGAAATTACGATACCCTGAATACCACCGGGTGAAGTGCTACAACGGTATCTTCCGTGCGCTTGCGGACTTTGCTGCTTCGCTAAGAAATACCAACAAGCATTTCTGGCGCCGTTGCCGGGGAACGGTTGTCGTTTTTTGTGTTCGGACCTAGTTGCTCGTGTATCTCTTTCTTTTCTTATTTCTTTTACCTTTTCTTTATACCCAATGGAGCAAAACTCTCTTTACCAACTTTCTACTCCCAAAGGCGAGCTCATAGAACCACCGCAATCATCAAAACCCATCACAGCTTTAGGTTATGAGCTCCGTCCTGGTTTTATAGCCATGGTTCGGGAACAACCCTTCTCTGGTTTAGACTATGAAAACCCATACCATCACTTGCGGGAGTTTGAGCAACTCTGTGCATGCCTGACGATTTCAGGCATGTCACAAGAAACTCTTAGGTGGAAACTGTTCCCTTTCTCGCTTGAAGAGGAGGCGAAACAGTGGTACGCCCACAACGTAGGGAAAGTAAGTGGAGATTGGGAAGAACTGAGGAACAGATTCTGTCTCACGTTTTTCCCTATATCTCGAGTTGCTGCCCTACGACAAGAGATTCTCAGCTTCCAACAAAAAGAGAAGGAAACCATAGGTGCAGCCTGGGATAGATTCTTAATCCTTACCCGTTCTGGCCCTGACTTGTCAATACCTAGCCATGTTCTTTTACAACATTTTTGGCTAGGTCTTCACAAGGAATCGGCCCTGCAACTAGACCTAGCTGCCGGAGGTTCATTTAACCATAAAACCACAGCGGAAGGAGAAGCTTTGCTAGATCGCATTCTAGAAAACACTCCTCCGCTAGAACCCCTCCGTGTGGAACCCGAACTAGAAGTTGCGGAAGTATCCATAGCTACCACTAAAAGCACACCATTAGAGACACTTCCACCCGAGTTGGGACCTCCTAAGGAATTTTATCATTCCTTGGATCTCCCGGATTTCGAGGATGATCTTTTTGAAGATTACGGAAACACCTCGAAATACTCGTGCCAAAGAAAACCTCAAGTTGCCGCTACCACTGATCAGCTGGATGAGGAGTTTATAAGCAATTCTATCAAACAACTCACAGCAATCATGAGTAGTGAATGGACGGAAGAAGTGGAAGGTTCCCCCGATACGCTTCGGATTACTTTCCCATCTTCTTCCATCCGTTGTGAAGTTCGAGGTAGCTGGGATTACGTGCTATACAATCCTCATGTTGGAGTGAATTTGATGTCAAAATCTTTCGCTACCACCTATTTTGGTGATAAGCGTCTCACTCCAACCCACAAAATTCTTAGGTTTGCCCCTCGTACTAATTTGCAAAGTTGTGGAATTCTCCACCAAACTACAGTACAATTTGAGAACATCAAATTGTGTCTCGACTTTTATGTCTTTGACATACGAAATTTTGACCTTTTGATTGGGCAACCCTTAGAAAGCTTAGCCAACGTTATCCCACTTACAGGGGCTCTGGACTTACACTTAGGGAGAGACACTTTTACCATTCCAATCACTCGAGCCAAAAACTCAGTGTCAGACTCTCTCCCTAACCTCAAGATGCCCAAGGAGGTGATGGTCGTTTCACCCTTTGAAACACCCGAATCGTCTTTAGATAAAGATGCTGAGACCTTCATCCAAGAAGAAGACGAGTTAGGAGAAACGATAGAGCTTCCCAAGGATGAAACACCACCAAAACCCCCGGTTGAGCTTAAACCCTTACCCGCTGGTTTACGCTATGTTTTTCTTAATGGCAACAAAGAAACTCCCGTTATCATCAGTGATAAGTTATCCGACGAGGAGACAGACAAACTCATTGTCATTTTAGAAAAGCATACAGCAGCCTTCGGGTATTCCCTGCAAGATCTTAAGGGAATAAGCCCAACTCTTTGCACACATCGCATTCCTACAGACCCTGAAATGACACCCTCTCGTGAGCCTCAGCGTAGGCTTAATAATGCGATGCGTGAAGTCGTGAAAAAGGAGGTTCTCAAACTTTTTCACGCCGGGATCATCTATCCCGTACCACATAGTGACTGGGTTAGTCCCGTCCAAGTGGTCCCTAAGAAAGGAGGCATGACAGTCGTTAAGAATGATAAAGATGAGCTAATTCCTCAACGACTGCCGACAGGGTGGAGGATGTGCATTGACTACCGAAAACTTAACAAAGCAACAAAGAAAGACCATTTTCCGCTGCCCTTCATTGATGAAATGCTAGAGCGGTTGGCAAAACATTCTTTCTTTTGTTTCCTTGATGGGTATTCGGGTTATCATCAGATACCTATCCACCCTGACGACCAAAGCAAAACCACGTTCACGTGTCCTTACGGAACGTTTGCTTATAGGCGCATGTCCTTTGGGCTATGCAATGCGCCCGCCTCTTTTCAAAGGTGCATGATGTCTATTTTCTCAGACATGATAGAAGAAATCATGGAAGTTTTCATGGACGATTTTTCAGTCTATGGAAAAACTTTTGATCACTGTCTGGAGAATCTAGACAAAGTTCTGCAAAGATGCCGAGAGAAAGACCTTGTACTTAACTGGGAAAAGTGCCATTTCATGGTCAGGGAAGGCATAGTTCTTGGACACTTAGTATCTGAGAGTGGGATCGAGGTAGACAAGGCTAAGATCGAGGTTATAGAACATCTACCACCCCCGGTAAACGTTAAGGGAATCCGAAGCTTCTTGGGTCCTGCAGGGTTCTACAGATGGTTTATCAAGGACTTCTCTCAGATTTCTAGACCCCTCACGAACCTTTTAGCTACGGACGCACCCTTTGAGTTCACTGATGAGTGTCTTAATGCTTTCCACACCCTTAAGAAAGCACTCATCTCAGCGCCAATCATTCAACCCCCAGATTGGTCGCTACCGTTTGAGATAATGTGTGATGCTAGTGACTATGCTGTAGGGGCAGTTCTGGGTCAAACAAAAGATAAACAGCATCATGCAATTGCCTATGCTAGCAAAACTATGACAGAAGCTCAATTGAATTATGCTACCACTGAAAAAGAACTCCTTGCAGTAGTTTTTGCTATTGATAAATTCAGATCTTACTTAGTTGGAGCAAAAATCATTGTTTACACTGATCATGCTGCATTAAAATATTTGCTCACTAAGAAAGATGCAAAACCTCGCCTATTAGATGGATTCTGTTACTTCAAGAATTTGATTTAGAGATAAAAGATAAAAAAGGAATAGAAAATACAGTAGCAGACCATCTTTCGCGCATGCAAGTCACTAACATGCAGGAGCTGCCCATCAACGACTTCTTGCGCGACGACATGCTGTTGAAGGTGACCGACTTGAACCCGTGGTACGCCAACATCGTCAACTACATGGTCACAGGGTACGTACCACCGGGCGAGAACAGGAAGAAACTGCAAGTAGAAAGCCGCCGCCACCTTTGGGACGACCCGTACCTGTACCGGGTCTGTTCTGACGGACTTTTGAGGAGGTGCATACCAGCCATAGAAGGAGAACAGATCATAGAGCAATGCCATTCGGCACCATACGGAGGCCATTACGGAGCTTTCCGCACACAATCCAAGATCTGGCAGTGCGGATTCTTCTGGCCAACGATGTATGAGGACACCAGAGAATTCATCCGAAGGTGTCGGAAGTGTCAGCTCCAAGGAGGCATCACTGCACGCAATGCAATGCCTCTCCACTACAATATGCCAATAGAAATATTTGATGTGTGGGGCATTGACTTCATGGGACCATTTCAGAAGTCCCATGATTGCGAGTATATCTTGGTGGCTGTGGACTATGTGTCAAAATGGGTAGAAGCACTACCATGCCGAGCTGCGGACGCAAAGCACGTACGGAAGATGTTCCATGAAGTGATCTTTCCTCGGTTTGGAACACCAAGGATGGTCATAAGTGATGGAGGATCACACTTCATCGACAAAACTTTCAGAAGCTTCTTGCGTGAACTCGGTGCAAAGCACAACATAGCTACCCCATATCACCCTCAAACAAGCGGGCAGGCAGAAACTTCAAATAAACAGATAAAGAACATCTTGCAGAAAACAGTCGACGAAATGGGGAAAGGTTGGAAGAATAAGCTTCCAGATGCCCTTTGGGCATACCGGACTGCTTATAAAACCCCCATAGGCATGTCACCGTTCCAGTTGGTTTATGGCAAAACATGCCATCTCCCTGTTGAGCTTGAGCACCGAGCTCACTGGGCAATAAAGAAGTGGAACATGGACGTCAAGCTAGCTGGAAGAAATAGGCAAAGACAAATATCCGAGCTAGAAGAATGGCGAGAAAAAGCTTACCACAGTGCCAAGCTATACAAAGAAACAACAAAAAAAATGGCACGACCACCGGATCAAGCCGAAGGAGTTCAAGATAGGCGATCGCGTTCTGCTCTTCAACTCCAAGGTAAAATTATTCGGTGAAGGAAAACTTCGGAGCAAGTGGAAAGGACCATACACTGTCGTCAACACATCTGAACATGGAGCGATCACCGTTCAAGACGACAACGGTAATATTACAAAGGTAAATGGTCAACGTTTAAAAGTTTTCCTAGAACCCACTTTTGAAAAAGAAATTGAAAGAATAAAATTGGTTAATTGGGATTAGAATTTTCAAAATAAAAAAAAACTTGAATAAGAACAGCATAAATGAAATGCCTTTATTTATATTCTATCAATAAAAATTTATTAAGAAAATTTCAAGGTGCATTGATGTTTTTATTCTTGCCAATTAACCAATTTCTACATGCAACGAATTATTCTTCGCATAAGTGCAATAAATTGCATGCTTTTTCACATTTGGGAAGGGGATTAAAGGCTGATAGAAAAATTTGGGAGCCAAAGGCGCTGGCGCTGGTGACGCCGTTTCTGCCCATTTTTCTCTGAGAGCCTTCACTCCTCGTGCTCGTGATCTTCGCGTTTGAATTTCCAAACTTTATGACCGCGAGATCACCAGGGGTGCCATTTCTCCCTATAAAAGAACCCCTCTCACCCCTCCATTCTCCACAAACCAAAGAGCCTTCTCTTCTTCCTCTAGAATCACTTCCTCTACAGCAAAGTAGTGCTAGGAGATGGCCGGACACGCGCTAGCACTGTTCGTGGAGTCGGGCGGTTCCTTCGACCCCGAGGGGGAGTTCTCCGAGGCCAACATGAAGGCCTTGTACGGGATGGAGGAGGGGGAGATGCTGCCTCCCCTTGCCATGCTCCCTCCTCCAAGCACCACGAGCCAAGGAACAAGCATGCGTTCCACGGCCCATACCATGGTGGTGGCACGAAAGACTGCGCACGAGGATGCGCCAACGTCGTCAACCGGCAAGCGGAAGGCACCATGCGAGCCATTTCATGTAATGCCTTCGGGCAGTTTAGACTCTAGGTCGCTCGCCTCTGGTTCCACCGCCCGGGCTGACCCGTCCTACACTGTGGTGGGAGTGCAGCGCCCCGGCGGAGGATACGGGAAAGGTCTCATGTGCAGGCCTAAGCCCACAGCTGCATCTGCCCCCAAGGCGCCTGTACCAGCTGCTAGTGCGGCCACGAACTCTGCGTCTGGTCCTCTGCGTTTCAAGCGCGCCAATCCCGCACCCGGAGGACTAGCTACTAGGCTGCCTAGCGATTCTAAGCTGCCCTCATCCCACACATCTGCCGCTACCTCCCGGGCGACCAAGCCTAAGCGTAAAAACCCCATCCTTAGAGGTCAGCCCAACGGTTTCCTTAGTGACTCAGATAATGAGTCCAAGCGGTAGGACGCGCGCACCATTTCTGCCCTGAGGGCATCAGTCCGGTCTCTGCGCCAGACCGTAGAAAACCTCCGAAGAGAGCTAGCTGATACGCAGCTCAAGTTCAGAGAAATGGCCAGTGATATAACTGCAGTGCAGTTCGGTCTGACCAACCGAATCATTAAAGTGGCCAGGGCTGCAGGGGTAGAGCATGTGGTTAACACCAACCTTATTTAGAAGCTCTCCCTTAGCGGAGCATTTTTATTTCCCTTTTTCAATTATTTCCCTTACATCATTTCCCTTATTTGTAATGCTCGAGCTGAATTATGAATAAAGAGATGTTCCTTTATTTGAATATATTTGTCTCCACTTGTTTTTGTATTCTTTGTGTCTACTTGTTTAAATCAAAAGATAGGTAAAAAACAAGTGTGGGGGAGGAGGAATCAACACTGAGGTATATCTACATAGCAATTTCACCAACATTCTTTTGTTCCTCCCATGACAATGAAAAAAAGAGAGAGAATTACTCCAATTCCTTTCTATCATTGAAAATGATTTGCATACTCTTTATTCCTCGCTAAAATTCCTATGACTCATGAGCAACTTGTTATAGGGACCCCAATTCTCTAAGTAATTGAAATTTGCGATATAGTAGGATGATATGAACTTGTTCACTCTTGCAACGAACTTGGGATTTATTTTACAAATCAAATTCAAAAGCCTGCTCTTCTATGATATATCCTACCAGAGCCATATGATGAAAAACTTTGCAAACCGTATATTCATATGCTGCTTGTATTTGTATTGAACTTATTCAAATAGTTGTGACCTATGTGTAGATTTCTTTCATGCATTCAAGATCAAGATTCACGTACACCCACCACATAAAGCTAACTCTTGCATTAAGAGTTACGCAAGACATGCCATGCATCCACCACAAAAATAAATGCTCCACCATTGATCATGATCTTTCTCTCCCAAAAAACTTGAAAAGAATTATGGGCTATCCAAAAAAATGAGAGAGTAAAAAAATGGACAAGTGTCCAAATGAAAACAATGGGTACTCCGATGCCCGCCTCTCTCTAAAAAAAAAATATGATGAATAAAGATAGCCCATAGTTCCCAAATTTCTAAAAGGAGAGAAAGACATGAGAAAAGGAGTATCCAAAAAGAAAAAAATTTCCACACACTTGCATTTCTTGATCTAAGTGTATGACTGAAATCTCCTAAGGTCCAATTCTTTGACTTTGCAATACCTACAATACAAGTATGCCTACTTCTTTCTCTACCCAAAACACCAGATACAGCTTTAGTTGGTAGAATGAAAAGAAGGGCAAAAGCCTTTGGTGAGGATCATACACTTCTTAAGTGACTTGAGAGTATCATTTGAAGAGCAAGGCTATTTCTTTTATCAAAATACAAAACCCCAAGTTTTAAGCAGAGTTGAATAAGAAGAGTTGATTCCACACTGTTCCATTTTTCAATTACTCAAGATGACTTGGTAGACACTTCTGAATGCTCATAAGTTCAGGTGAAGCCTGGAATAACTTGTATGCAGATCTATTATCATGAGAAAAGGAACCATCTTAAGTCCAAACACAAAACTTTACTCGAGGACGAGCAAAGGACTAAGTGTGGGGGAGTTTGTTGGTGATTCTTAACACATATTCTATATCGCCAACATGCATATGATTCTCTATAAAAATGTCACCAAACTAGAGGTAGGGCCTTTTTACACTAACAAATTCCACAGTTTTAGTGAACATGTATTTATACAGGAACAACGTGATTTGGGCCGAAAGTAAAGGAAGAATTGAAGGAAAAATCAAAACCAAGTACCAATGTGTATCAAACTTCAACCAGATTCAAACTCAGCACAACATTTCAGGCCAAATGGGCTTTGGCCCAGCCCACGGGGGCCCAGCCAGGGGGCGGCCGCCCCCTGGGTCGACCGCCCCCCTGGTGACGCCACCTGTCCACCGCCTTTGCAGAGGCGGTACAATCAATGTCCCTAAGGCGGTGCTGGGTGAAATTTGCAGCAAACCCCCTATTGAACCGACCTAGAACCCCTATATAAGCATGGGGAGAGGACCTCTCAACATATGAAGTATCAAGATACAAGAGAAGAAGTAGAGAGGAAGAGCTTCACTCATATCCTTAGCCTTTAGGTTAGGAATAGAATAGGGAGCGAGATAGAGAGTAGAGTAAGAGAAGTAGCAAGTGACCGGCTCCATCCCCTAGTTGCACTAGTCGGGAGGCCGAAGTATTGACTACTTCCTGCACTGTACCTCTGCAACCCGACTTACTACATTGGAGTAAGAAAAGGTTGAGTTCTACTTTTGTTCTAGTAAGTTCTTGAGCATTGTTAACTTGTTCTTACAATCTTGCGGGTTCGTTGTCCATCTTTTGGTGGGTACTCTAGTAGAGGAACCTCTGAATCATTTGGAGGGGTTCCTGGCCAACGCTAGAGTAGTAGCTAATAGCGTAGACGTGGTGTCTAAACTAAGAGCTACCCTCGTTTGCCTCGTATCCCACGGGTGAGGTGTCGGCGGCAGGTGGTGACAGCCCTGTTTGCCCTTAGTTTCCCCCACGTTCGGATACGGCGTAGAGCTATAGGCCGGAGTTACCTGGCAGACCAGGTATAAGCCGGTGCCCGAAGTAAGGTTGTGAAAACACGTGACCTTGTTTGAGGCTTCTAAGCATTAGAAGAACCTCGTTACCCAAGTCATTCCCCTCTTTTCTCTCTAGGGTTTATTAGATCCGTGACCTTGAACACTTCCGTTCCCTGAGAAATTACGATACCCTGAATACCACCGGGTGAAGTGCTACAACGGTATCTTCCGTGCGCTTGCGGACTTTGCTGCTTCGCTAAGAAATACCAACATTTCTTCCACTTGACCTTCTTCGGCTTTGCTATGCTTTTGGGTCATTTGGTCGAGCTCTCTCTCCTTCTCCTTCCTTCTTCTCTTTTTCATTATGATTTGTGTGAGTAGTTGACAATGCACTCATCAAGGGGGAGATTGCGGACACATGGGTGTATGCCGCGTCTCTGAGTGATGAGTGATTGTCAACGGGTTTGATCGCATGTTCTTTGGCTCGTGTTGTGCAGGTGTCGAGCACGGAGACAGTGATCGAGGGCAAGGTGAAGGTCAAGTTGAGACGGGCCGTGCCGATGGACCGGGTGCGGTGAAGGATAGGCATGCCGTGCGGCGGACGTGCCATGCTGATGTACCGAGCGGTGAAGGGCGGACGTGAGGCTTGGACTGAGGGACCAGAGTGCCTGAGGATTAGCTATGGTGGCTGGCAGCCTGGGACAGCGACGAGCGAAGACTTGCGGGGCACGGTGTTGCTCGGGTCGAGGACCTGGGGACACGTGTCGGTGGACGGGGTGCACGGGCGGTGCATCCCTTCTACGGCGCCGGTTTGGTGGTTGAGCCAGGGAAAAACCACCGGTGGACGGTTTCCTGGTTTGGGCCTCAAAACCTGGGCGTGGACGGTTTCCGAGTTTGGCCACAAAACTCGGGCTGAGGGTTTCCGAGTTTGGCCACAAAACTCGGGCTGAGGACGGTTTCCGAGTTTGGGCCTCAAAACTCGGGCGCTGCGGGTTTTCTGAGTTTGGGCCTCAAAACTCAGGCTTGTGGGCTGGTTTCCCGGTTTGGGCCTCAAAACCGGGGGTTGGCTGGAAAAGGCTGGTTTCCCGGTTTGGGCCACAAAACCGGGGGTGCAGAGCGAGGGCGGCACATGGCGGCAATCTGGAGGTTACGTTGACGCAACGCTTCGAGCTGTGCGTGCGTGGCCGTCGGATACACCTACCACCGAGTTGGTCCAGAATAACCCTAGGGTTTAGCTGGTTCGCTCTGTAATTAGTTTAGAGAGGGGTAGAGTAGGAAATAGACTTAGGCTAGAATAGGTTAAGTAGTCGGGGAGACACCCTCCTGCCTCCATCTCAGTTAGTCATCTCAGTCCTTTGCTCTTTCACACTTAGGGTTTCCTTCTCTCCCCATCCCCTGCTGTAGCTAGCTGAGATCCGCAGAGAGACTCACCTCTGTGTACTGTTGATTTTGAGGAAGTGAGGCCGTAACCTCACCATTGTAGCGTGTGGTAGCCACACGGTTGCAATTCATGGTTGTGATTCGCGTTTTGTTCGTGTTCTTCGCAGAATCCTTTTTCTCCACGTTTTTCCCGTCGCTTGATCTCTTTGCTCGGTTCATCTTTTGCAAATCCGTTTGAACCAAGTTGTTCTAGATCATGAGGCACTTCTTTCCACCAAAGTAATTCACCTCTAACCTCACGATCTAGGAGATCGATCGATTTCGGTTTCGGGTCAAGTTTTTCTTCTTTCCCCCAAAATTCTTTGATTCACTGATTTTGAGATAGGTTCGAGCCATGACCTCTTAGAGATAGCTCACTATCCTCCTTGTGACACCTCTCACCAAGTTTGATCCCTAGAGGATTCGTTTTGGGTGAGATCGAGTCAAATCGGTGAATGAACAGTGCCGTTTCGGGTTGACCGGACGCTGGCATCGGGCTGACCGGACGCTGGCACAGTGCGTCCGGTCGTTGAATGTTCGGCGCGATTTCCTGATACTCGATCGGATGCTAGGTGTTTGGAATTGACCGGACGCATCGCTTCTACTATTCACTGCGTTTGTCTCTGTTGACCGGACGCACTGCACATGACCGGACGCTCGTTTCACTGTGAGTCCGGTCGTATGCAGAGAGCTCCAAAACTCGATTCTGCCTGACCGGACGCGTCCGGTGGGTCTTGACCGGACGCTCGCAGAGTCCGGTCAGTGGGGTTCTGCGCGTTTTCGTCCATAGCTTGCTCGTTCGTTGTCGGATTTGATTTCCGTCTTTTGCGTTGGGCTTCTAGAGTTGTGTAGTGTCCCGCTGTGCTTCTAGGAAGCATCCACCCTATATCTAGGGTCGTGGACACTAGCAAGCTCTAGGGTTTGTTCTTGGGGTTGATTTTGGGACAGTTGGCCAAAGTTTTGGAAGAAATTTGATTGGCTCCCATTCACCCCCCCTCTGGTCGCCTTCCTAGTGCATTCTCGGTCCTTCAAAACGTGGTCCGCTAAGGAAAGAGCGTCCATCGCGATAGTCAAAACGCGGTGGTGGAAAGCGCTCAACAAATCCTCCGCCACGGGGTCCGTATCCTGCAAAGGCAGGACCCCGTCGGGCAACTCCTCCCTGACGCCTAGGACCTTGAGGTGCTGCACCTCTAGGCCTAGCAGCTCTCCTCGGATCTCTCCTCTGGACGTTCGGCACATGCACATCATGGAAAGGATGGTACATGTCCGGGTTGTCCATCTCCCTGGCACGGGGCTCCTCTCTCTTGCGCCGATAGCAAAACTCTTCTAAGTGACCATCTCTCCCACAGTACTCACAATGGTACCTCACCGCACGCAAAGGGGGTTGTTGGTACTCACTGTTGTGGGTATGGCTCACCTTGCCCTTCTGTGGCATAAGCTCCGCTTAGATGGGTGGCATTGTGTCAAGCTTGTTTTTGAGGTGATTGGGTTTGGGATGCCACACTTGGTTCTTGGGTGGAGCTGACGGACCAGGATGTCAGAGATATCATCCGAAGATGATTACTCCGACTAATCCCGGACGGCGTAGGAGATCCGAAGACTTGTTACATAGTGTACTTGTATTAGGACTCCGATTTGTAACTTAGCCGAGTTGTATAGGGAAGTCTTCTAAATAGAATAGGACTCTTCCTCTGTAATCGGCTTGGACTCGGACTGTGTCGTAGAATACTCGGATATATAAGGGGAGTCAGGCACAGGTCCTAGACAATCGAATCCTCAATCATAATCATACACAAGGCACACGCCGCACTAGACGTAAGGTATTACGCTATTTAGCGGCCTGAACCAGTATAAATCGCTGTCTCTGTGTAATCGCCGGGTCCTACGAACATCGATCCCCACCGAACAAATAGTCCTGAGATTACTCAAGACTAGTTGCCGGTTAACAAACACTGATAGCTGGCGCGCCAGGTAGGGGCTTTCGGCGATTCGATGATCAAGAGCCCGGCGAACCGCGTCAACATGTTCTCGGCGGGGTCAATTTTCGTTTTTGGCTCATGGACTTGCATCGCGGATGATCAAGGAAGGCTTCACAGCCAACTCGATGCTCCATCACAGCTGCAAGACACGCCAAAGACGGAGCTCCTCGCCCAACAACTCGCAAGATTACAGATTCAAGAACCGCAGCATCTGGATGGCAGCCCAAAGGCATCCGACTCCTACCCGGACCTGAATTCCCGAGGAAAGGACCCGGATCACGTCCAGACCATCTCCTTTGGATTGCGGAACACTGCTGAAAGCTTCCAAGACCTGATCGGGGCAAAGTTCAAAGAGTATCAGCAGATACCTTTGACAGGAGCCCAAAAAGGACTCGTCTTTAGCTCTACCGAGGAGGGTAACATTGTCCATTGGCCAATTCAGCCTGCCCCGGCTAGACTGATTGGCACAATTGACCAGCAACTTCCATATCAGCACAGACATCAGCTCCCCTTTGAGGAACATGACACCTCAACGGAACTAATCTCCAGTACTTCTACCCTGGAATCGGTAACACCAGGATCTAACCAAGGTTTCAATCGAGAAGTCTTCATGACGGGGCATCAGTCGTCCCTACGACCCCCAACGCCCCCGGATGTCTGCCAAGACGATGAAACATTGAGCATGATCTCTGACAACGACCCGGAGGTACCTGGAGAAACCGAGTCCTTAAAAGCTGAAAGAATTCGAAGGAACAAAGCCAAAGAAGCTCGCAGGAGGCGGGCTACTCATCGCAAGGAAGCTGTGGAACGCTACAATGCACGACTCGAGGAATACAATACTCGGAGGCATCTGGAAGCAGAGGCGGAGCGCCAGGCTCGCGAAGATGAGAATAACTCTCACGACGACAACAATAGGCGGCGCCCCGATTGCTCTCGAAACCATGAACCCGAGTTCATGAGGGTAGCGGGACACAAAGTCTACCAGACCCCTTACCAGAATGTCTTGGCTTTAGCCACAGAGATGGGTGCTAAGGCCAACCGCACTCCGGATGAAGAGCGACGACTAATCATGCTTCAGACCACTGCGCTTCAACTTCAGGGACGCAACCTCGGGTCCTTAGCTGATGAGCAAGATTCATCTAATCCAGGACAGAGGCGACCTGTTCAAGAGAGGCTCGGTAGGGTCCCGACAAGGAGTCGCCTGGGCCCCCGAGCACCTGATCAAGCTGAAGGAGGAGCCGAGTCCTCATATAGAGGGCCCACAGTTGCAGCATTCGACGCGGTCGATCGCTTCCCCTATTTCTCCCAAAGACTACGAGCAGTCGCGTTCCCGCAAAAATTCAAACCTAGGAACTATTCAAAGTACGACGGGAAGACAGAACCCAAACGGTGGCTCAGGCTGTACGCACAAGCAGTCGAGTTAGCCGGAGGAAGCAACGACGTCAAAGCACTCTACCTCCCAATGGCCCTGGGGACAATGCCGCTCGCTTGGTTTGACAGACTTAAGCCCGAGTCCATCGACTCCTGGGAACAACTGCATCGTATCTTCATTGAAAACTTTGCCGGTGTCCCAGAGAGGTTAGATCCTCGGACCAAGCTCAGAACCTGCAAGCAACAGAAAAATGAATCAATGAGGGAGTACTACAGGCGATTCTCAGAAATCCGCTCTACAGTCTCCGACATTATAGACAGAGAAGTAATTGACCTTTTCGGCAATGGCATTTGTGAAAGGTACAATTACAAAGATTTCATCAAGCAGGACCCGACCACCGCTGACGAGTTCCATCGGGCCGTAAACTCCATGATGGCGACAGAGGAACGCACACAGGAGCGCTTCCCCGATAGGAACACGCAAGGTGATCGAGGCAATAATCAGAAGGGTAACCAGGCACCACAACAAAGCACCCGCAAAAGGGCAGGGGACAATACTATTGCTGCCATGGAACCTCAGAAGAAAGGAAACAAGCCCTACACCTTTGATGACTTGCTTGACGGGCCTTGCCCTTTCCACCCAAAGAGTGGGCATCCATCAAGGCACTGCCGACAGCTCAAGGAGCGAGGTTTGAATCTTGATTTCAACAAGAATAAGAAAGACAAAGGCAAGAAGATAGCTGAGGACCCTCCACAAGATGCTGGCGGCTTCCAACACCCCAAAGGTACCATCAATGTCATCTTCGGATGTGTAACCACCAGCGACATTAAGAGGCTCCAAAAGCTTTCTCTGCGGGAAATCATGTCGACCGAACCAGCGACGCCTAAGTACCTCGACTGGTCCGAGCACTCGATCAGCTTCTCCAGAGCCAATCAATGGACTAGTGCCTCCAATGCAGGGCACTATCCACTAGTATTGGACCCAACGGTTGCTGGCTATACACTTGGAAGGGTACTTATTGATGGCGGAGCAGGACTGAATGTCATATTTGCAAGCACCCTGAGGAAGATGAACCTGGATCTCGCAACCCAGCTCACTCCATCAACAGCTCCTTTCTATGGCATAGTACCCGGAAAAGCAGCTGTACCACTCGGAAGGATCATACTGCCCGTCACTTTTGGAACTCCGGCCAACTACAGAACGGAGTACATCAGTTTCGAGGTAGCGGACTTCAAGTCATCATATCATGCCATATTTGGGCGCCCTGCCATTGCTAAGTTCATGGCAGTACCCCACTACCCGTATCTCTTATTAAAGATGCCGGGTCCTAAAGGAATCTTAACCTTCAGAGGTGACTTGAAGCGTTCATTCGATTGCGACACAGAGGCTGTCCAAATCGCTGAAAAAGCTCAACTCGCCCTGGAGGTCCAAGAACTCGCTCAGATGGTACATAACACCAAGCCTGGAGATTCCGAGATACCAACTAAAAAGGCGGGTACTATCCAACCATCAGCAGAAGTCTCCACAAAAGCTATTGACCTGGAAACCGGTGATCCCTCCAAGACAGCGGTTATCAGTGCTCACCTATCTGAAGAATAGGAACTCACGCTCACCAAGTTCCTTAGAGCAAACAAAGATATATTTGCTTGGAAACCAGCAGATATGCCTGGGGTCCCAAGGAACTTGGCTGAGCACAAACTGGAACTAAAGGAAGGCTCAAGACCTATCAAGCAGAGGTTACGACGATTCTCACCAGAAAAGAAGGAAGCAATCAAGAAGGAAATAGCTAAACTACTCGCGACTGGGTTCATCAGAGAAATCCTGCACCCCGAGTGGTTAGCCAACCCAGTGCTCATCAAGAAGAAAAACTCTGCCGAGTGGCGCATGTGCGTAGACTACACGGACCTCAACAGGCACTGTCCAAAGGATCCTTTTGGATTACCAAGGATAGACCAGATAGTTGACGCCACCGCAGGTTCCGCTTTACTCTCCTTCCTGGATTGCTATTCTAGATATCATCAAATTGCCCTCAAGGAAGAAGATCAACCCAAGACATCGTTCATCACTCCTTTCGGCGCATACTGCTATAAAACCATGTCCTTCGGATTAAAGAATGCGGGGGACACCTATCAACGTGCCATCCAAGACTGTCTGGGTGATCAAATTGGCCGCAACGCAGAAGCTTATGTTGACGATGTGGTCATAAAAACAAGGGATCCGACTACCCTGATTTCAGACCTAGAGGAAACCTTCAACCGATTACGCGCTTATCAATGGAGGCTCAATCCAACTAAATGCGTCTTCGGGGTACCTTCAGGCCAGCTACTCGGGTTCCTTGTTAGCCATCGAGGCATCGAGGCTAGTCAGAAGCAAATTTCTGCCATCATCAACATGAAGCCACCTACCTCAGTCAGAGACGTCCAGAAGCTAACCGGGTGCATGGCCGTGCTAAACCGGTTCATCTCACGCTTAGGAGAAAAGGGGCTACCTTTCTTCAAATTGCTTAAGGCCGGCGACAAATTTCAATGGATAGAGGAAGCAGACAAAGCTTTTGAACAGCTCAAGGGCTACCTCACAAATTCCCTGATATTAACGCCGCCAGAGCCCAAGGAACCAATGCTGTTGTACATTGCTGCTACTACACACGTCGTGAGCACGGCAATTGTGGTGGAGCGCAAAGACGACAAGCACATCTACAATACCCAACAGCCAGTTTATTACATTAGTGAGGTACTCTCCGACTCCAAAGTCAGATACCCGCAAGTGCAGAAACTGCTTTATGCCCTACTCATATCCTCGAGGAAGCTGCGGCACTACTTCGACGCTCATGAGATCACGGTAGTCACGGATTTTCCTTTAGGAGAAATCCTTCACAATCGTGATGCTACCGGCAGAATCTCTAAGTGGGCAGTTGAATTAGGCGCACTCAACATCAAATTTACTCCCAGGAAAGCTATCAAGTCACAAGCTCGAGCTGATTTCGTCACCGAGTGGACAGAGATACAGCAGCTTCAAGTCAGTGCTATTCCCGATCATTGGAAGATGTATTTTGATGGGTCCTTAAAACTCGGAAGAGCAGGAGTCGGGATCCTTCTTGTATCACCTGCGGGAGAACAGCTCAAGTACATTCTGCAAATATTGTGGCCGGCTACCAACAATGAAGCAGAGTACGAAGCACTACTCCATGGACTCAAAGTAGCAGCTACTCTGGGTATCAAGAGACTACTAGTCTACGGCGATTCCTCTGTGGTCATTCACCAAGTTAATAAAGATTGGGATTGCACCAAGGAGACAATGAACGCCTACTGCGCTGAAGTCTGCAAGCTAGAGAAGCACTTCGCAGGGCTAGAACTCATTCACATTACTCGGGACCTCAATGTAGCAACCGATATCCTTGCAAAATTGGGTTCTGATAGAGCACAAGTCCCTAGCGACACTTTTGTGCATGAGCTATCCAAGCCCTCAATCCAGGAAAAGGAAGAGTTCGAGTCAGTGCCTTCCAACCAGGTTCTATCCCTCTCACCCGACTGGACACAAGTATTCATTGACTACTTCAAGGAGCATAAACTCCCGAGTGACAAGATTGAAGCCGAGCAAGTCACCAGGCGTAGCAAGAACTATGTTCTAGTCGGGGATAAGTTATATCGACGTGGCGCTTCATCAGGAGTCCTCCTAAAGTGTATTACACCAGAAGAAGGCAGAGAAATCTTGAATGAAGTCCATTCTGGATGCTGTGGCAATCACGCAGCTTCAAGGACACTAGTCGAAAAGATCTTCAGGTCAGGATACTATTGGCCTTCAGCTTTAAAAGATGCAGAAGACTTAGTCCGCCGCTGTCAGTCATGCCAGTTCTTCGCAAAGCAACAGCATGTACCTGCACATGAGCTAATCTGTATTCCTCCGTCATGGCCTTTCTCGTGCTGGGGACTCGATATGGTGGGTCCTCTCAAACGTGCTCCAGGCGGATTTGAGTATTTATATGTCGCAATTGACAAATTCACAAAGTGGATTGAGTACATGCCCCTAGTTAAGTTCAATGCCTCCAAGTCAGTACAATTCATGCAGAGCATCTTTCACCGCTTCGGAATGCCGCACAGAATCATCACTGATCTTGGGTCTCCTTTTACGGCAATCGAATTCAAGACATGGGCTAGTGATTGCGGCATCAGAATAGACTATGCCTCAGTAGCCCACCCACAGTCCAATGGCCAAGTGGAACGAGCCAACGCTTTGATCCTCGCAGGCTTAAAGCCAAGACTCTTCGATCTCCTAAAGGATCATGGCGGCAAGTGGGTTGAAGAATTGCCCAAGGTAGTCTGGGGGCTACGAACGCAACAAAGTCGGGCAACAGGCCACACACCTTTCTTTCTGGTATATGGCACTGAAGCAATCCTACCGGCTGATTTAATCTGGAAATCCCCACGAGTAGAGCAGTACAATGAAGGTGAAGCTGATGATACCAGGCGGATAGAAGTCGACAGCATCGAGGAAGCCAGACTAACCGCACTGTTTCAATCTGCGAGATACCTTCAAGGGATGAGGCGGTATTACGATAAAAATGTCCATCACCGTACTTTCCAAGTGGGAGACTTGGTACTGAAGAAGATACAGAACACTACAGGACGCCACAAGCTCATGAGTCCATGGGAGGGTCCTTATATTGTATCCAAAGTAACAAGACCCGGGTCATTTGAGCTAGTCACTGAAGATGGATCTCCACTGCCAAATTCATGGAATATAGAGCATCTGAAGAAATTCCATACTTAAGGACTACGCTACAAATCAGACCCAGGGCAATTGTAATTACTAATTGGATAATAATAAAGTTTGAAGTTCATTAGAAACAAATACTTTGCAATTTATCCAGACTACATCTGACTATTTAGTCATCTACCACGTCACTGCAGAGGCAGGACTCTACCTCCGATTAGTATTAACTACTCGGATAGATTGGTTCGGCGGAAACCAAAACTCGAGTTACGAGCTTCGAGCTCAATACAACTCATATGATAGTACGACTTAATACCCGGCTATCAGCCTATAGCAAACACGGAATCTATTGTAGTGGAGACTGGTTTCTATAAGGCGTAACAAGACGGGATAAGTACCCACCTTGTTACACAACTACCGGACAGAGGTCCAATCACCTTCGCACTCAAGCTGCGATCCTCAAGAGGATACGATCCACCCTGAAGGAACCTACGTAATGGTCCTTCAAGAGGTGCCCGATCGAAGTTATCCCTTGAACAAGGGTACTAAGAGTAGTACTCGGGCAAAGACTGAGTTCTCTACAAAAAGAGTTAGAGAAACGAAGTCACATGACCCATACCTAATGTGCTAGAGAGCACTCGGATATACTCGTCTAATCAGACGTTTGGTCATACATCCACAACAAAGCAAATTCAACCCATTGCCAAGGACTCTCTTGTCGCAATACGGAGTTGGACTCATAAAATTCGGGAGAATCAAAAGTAATATATATTTTTTATCTTATAATAATTGTTTACAGGAGTTACAAGGTAGCGCTCAAAAGAGCAAGGAGTCTACTACATAAGATCTAAGATCTGCGAGTACTCTTCTGTCGTGGCCTTCACCTCCTCCTGCATCGCCGCATGGTCTTCATCACTCTTATCCTCAGGGAGGGTCATCAGAGTGCCCAGATCAAATGATGGCATATGCAGACGAAGGGTAGCCATCAAGCCTTGCACGACGGAGAACGACATATCCTTGATGTACTAGGCTAGCCGCTTTGGGGCGGCCTTGGCTCGGTCGATCAAGGACTCCTCGATTCCTTCAGGCGCCGGTATCATCCTAAGCAGAGGCTCGACGGCTTGCTCTAAGTCCCTCGTAGACTTCAAAGCCTGCAGAAGATCCCGGTCAGCACCCTCATGCATCAATTTGGCTTCTTCAAGAGTACTTTGCGCATTAGCAAATACCTCTTCAAGCTCCGCCTCTTTGCGATTGAAGGCGTTCTGCCATCCTGAAGCCTTATTGTTCGCATCTGCAAGAGTGCAAGTCAGTACGGTAAGATTCGATTACTTCCACGGACAAAGACTAAGCAAGCGGATTCCAAAAAGTACCTTCCAGCTGCTTTTTGGTAGATTTCTTTAGCTTCTTTACCTCCACCTCCGTGGCGGCGGCTTTGGCAATCAGCTGTACTTCCTGGTCATTGGCAGCATTCCGCTCGGCCATCGCAGTCTCAAGACTACCCTGAAGCTCGTTGATCTTGTTATGAAGCACTTGGGTAGCGAGCTTTTGCCTGATTTGATCTTGGGCAATATACTCCTTGAGCTGCTCGATCTCATGAGCTGTTTCCCGACGGATCCGGGTAACCTGATCCCGGAGCTTGAAGTCAAAGGCCTGGAAGCACAAGTACAACATAAGTACTCGGACGAGTCTACAATTCAATTAAGAAGACTTGGGATTTCTTACCTCAATAAACTGTTGGAGCGCATCAAACAGAGACTTCAACTGGTCGCCCAACTCCTTCAAGCGAGTGAGGTCCTGGTCGTACCCGAACACGTCTAGTGTTGCCCCTTGACGGGAGGACTCGGGCGCATCCTGGGACCCTCCCTCTTGACGAAACGAAGATTCCGCCTAGATATGTGCCATGACCATCTCAAGAGTTGGCTCACCTGGCTGTCGAGTACGAAAAAACCAATCACTCCAAACTTGATCAAACTCCAATTGCGACGAAGAGCGGAAAATGGAGTATGGCCAACAAACCTGAGGCAGAGGAAGAACACCCGCGTCAGGAGCCGTATTTGGCGTAGCGTCAGCCTCAACATCAGCCTTTCCCTCAGACAGAGAAGCATCAGGCAGCACATCTACCTGGCTAAAGGTAGGTGGCACAGTGGAGTCATCCTCCACCAGAGTCTCCGATTCTTCTACCACCTGAGGATCAGGCATAGGACTTGAAGTCGCAGCAGCTGGCTTCACTTTCCTGAAATACAGATGAGCACTAGTCTCAAAACAAGTATTTCTCGAATTTTAACAATAGTACAAGGGCGTGACTTACTTCGTGAACTTCAGAGTCTTTGGCACCTCCAACAGCAGTAGCGGATCAGAAGATTCACCAGCAGCTCTGCTCTCGGAAGCACCCTGCTCTGCTCCAGTACCTGGTACAATATCATATATGAGACAAGTGATTAACAACAAATGATAGAACTACAAAGTACTCGGGTTTTCCCTTACCAGGATTACCCGGCTTGTAGTATTTATCGTACAACTCTGCTGGTAAACAAACTTTACGACAAGCACGGCGATTACCAGTGCGAGCCTTCTTCTGGATGGGTTCTCCGGCATCAAGATGAGGAGTCGGCGACCTCTTCCGATTACTCTCTGCTTCAGGGTCTACGATCACGACATCAGAATCAGTTGAGTCTGAGTAAGCCAATCTAGATCAGCAGAAGAGCTTTGTTTACTTGGCAGGTCCTCATTCCGGATGGGTCCTTCCAGGGCTATGCCTCCGCCTTCTTGAGTTGATGGCGGCAGAGGAGGGCAAACATTGTTATCCCTACCTTGACCCAATATCAAAGAAGCATATAAACGAGTCAGAAGGATTCCTATAGAGAAAACTGATGACTAAGATAGGCTCAGATACTAACCGGAGGAGGAGGATTGATAGACGAGAAGGTGGCCATTATAGGAGCTAGGTGTCCACGGCTTTTCAACAGCTGGTTCACCCGGTTCAAAACCTCCAGATTTGAGAGCTGGTCCTCAGCGTGACGACTTGGGTCATTTACTCCTAAGAATTCGAACCCAAAGTTCGCTCGCTGCTGCAGAGGATGGATGCGCCAGGCAATAAAGTCCTGGACAATGTTGTACCCTGACAACCCAGTACTCTTCAAGGCCTCTATCATCATCAGGAGAGGTTGGATAGTGTCGAATTATTCATCTGACACCTTCTCCTTCCACTCGCGACATTTCTGCGGCGGCCATCCATCATGACGAAGCAGAGCCGGGGGTGGATTACCCATATAAAACCACCCGGCGGCCTAGTCCTTAACAGTATCTGATAACTCTACAGCTATATACTGATGGGCTACCTCTTGTCTAACCTGAAGGCTAGCCCCTCCGACCATCTGGCGTCACTAGGCTGACACTTAAACCAGAAAAAGTAGCGGAAGAGGGCGAAGTTGGGACAGATTCCCAAGAAGGCTTCACAGAGGTGAACAAAGATAGAAATATGCAGAACTGCATTGGGAGTAATATGGTTCAAAGTCAAACCATAGTAATGCAGTAGCCCGCGGAAGAAATCTGATGCAGGCAACCCCAATCCCCGCTCCACCATGGCCTTGAACATGACGATCTCAGTGGCGTTGGGGGCAGGGGCCCGGTGATCGATTGGCACTCTCCAGCCGTCGAGCGCTTGCGCCCGAAGGTATCCCTGCTGCGCCAGGAAAGCCAACTCCGCCTCAATGGTGTCTGGCTTCTTCCACGCCAAGACATCCGTTGGCAGATTTGGGTGCTTAGGCTTCCCGGTGATGGTGATCTTGGGTCTCTTCCCAGCAGCCTGTTTCTTGGGACCCATGTTGATCACAAGGGACTTCCTACGCATCAACTAGCAGATGGCTAAAAGTTGGTGGATTGAGGGCAAGAGCTTGATGAAAGCGTGAAGAAAGCAAGGCTCGGCGGCGACTTATTATAGATCTGTTTCGATACCCGTTCGACTTTTCACTAACAGCGTGACGACAACGTTAAGAAACCCTAACGGAGGGAAACACGTGTCAGACAGCGTCAGGACAAGGGGCAGAAGCGGTACACAGACAAGCTTTTCCAATCGCAAGAGATACATAGTACTCGGATAAAGGGACGAAGGACTCGGAAATTATTCCAAGTACCCGGATTCTTATTATTATTACTCGGAATTACAACAGAAGTACATGGAAGCATCTTGAGGTACAACAACTTTCATCAGAAGTTCAATCAAGGTGTAAAATGCTACTCTAGTAAATTCAAGGCACATAGCCTTGATGCTTATCGCACCAAGGACTGGGTTCAGTGAGACGCAGTAAATCAGAGGCAGAACCTTGGGTAGACACATGAGTCTTTTCAGTGCATCCCAAGGAGGGTCTTAGGCACGCCCCAATGCTCAAGGAACTCCGGGCAAGACCATCACCCTCGCCGCCCTTTTGACAACCTGTGACTACAAGGTTGTTTACAAGTGGTAGTCACAAGAGTTCTTCTAGGCGCCGCTCTGTATTCCTCTGCTCGCGACCACTTGGAAACCACCCTAATGGGATGGTCCCTTCACAAGAGTTCTTCTGGGCACTTCATCTATTCTACAGAAGGACGAAACCCGGGGGCTCGGCCATCTCAGCCATTGCTACTATAATTCTCATGAGGCTAAAGAGAAGTTCTACACTCCAACGCGGATATGAGCTCCTTTGCTTCCCAGGCAGGGTATTTATAGGCAGTTTCTGTTGGTCTATGGACATGGTTCACCAACAAAAGTGACTGTTGGAGCAATAATTCACCCAATGTACTGTGGCGCATGTGAACCTCAGCATGGATAACAGGACTGATACTCACATGGACGTCAAGACACAAAACGACAAAGTATGCAGTTGAAGACAACGACTGTGTACAGTTGGACCAGTCACCGGTCAATTATTGTTGATCTCCGGTAATATTTATCTAGTGGGGGTGATACGGGATGTTTGTTGAAAACATTGCCCACCTGAAGCTGGACATCTATTAATCAGACGGTTTAAACAATGAATTGGTGACATAATCCGACTCCTTCAGACCTTAAATGGACTACCCAATCATTTGGTTCTACAGATCCTAAAGACCGACTACTATAGTACTCGGATCTCAGGCTCGGGGGCTGCAGGGTACTATCCATTAAGGAAATGTTTTTTCTTATTTCAAGGATAACTTGGAAAAGGTTCCAAAGATCCTCAAAGTTATTATAAATAACAAGAGGCTCGGGGGCTACACCCTATGGGTGCGCTTTTTATAAAAAAAAGCGCACACCATAAGATTTCTTTAAGTTTCAGAGCACTTCAGGATTTCTCAAGACATTACTCGGAGATTCTCAAGAAGAAACCAGAAGATAACGTCGTGAAGAAATGATGAAGAGCTCGGGGGCTTGACGGACCAGGATGTCAGAGATATCATCCGAAGATGATTACTCCGACTAATCCCGGACGGCGCAGGAGATCCGAAGACTTGTTACATAGTGTACTTGTATTAGGACTCCGATTTGTAACTTAGCCGAGTTGTATAGGGAAGTCTTGTAAATAGAATAGGACTCTTCCTCTGTAATCGGCTAGGACTCGGACTGTGCCGTAGATTACTCGGATATATAAGGGGAGTTAGGCATAGGTCCTAGACAATCGAATCCTCAATCATAATCATACACAAGGCACACGCCGCACTGGACGTAAGGTATTACGCTATTTAGCGGCCTGAACTAGTATAAATCGCTGTCTTTGTGTAATCGCCGGGTCCTACGAACACCGATCCCCACCGAACAAATAGTCCTGAGATTACTCAAGACTAGTTGCCGGTTAACAAACACCGACAGGAGCTTTCGGGGGTTCCTCAAATACCCCATCCTTGGTGGTAGGCTTGGCAGGCTCCTTGGGTGGAAGCTTGGTAAGTTTGGGAGCAGTGGTGGAGTCGGGCTTCTCACATGGGTTCAGACCACTAGACTCTCCAATCTTCCCAAAAGCAGAAAGATCAACACCCAGAGCAAAACCTACACCTGGACCTCCAGCAGCTCGCTTGAATTGGGAGATCATCATCCCGAGTTGCGGCTCACTGCAAGAGACCCATGACAAGATGGTCCGAAGGTATGTGTTTTCCTCCTCGGTTTGCATCTTGGCATGTTTGACATTTGCAATCTCCATCTCCAAACCTTCACACAAAGCACACCTCGTGACACAAGTGCTACCCGAGCTGGCCTTCTCTAAAGACTCAATCTTGGCATTCTTCTCTGCCAACTCGGTTTGCAAGACAGGGCAAGCCTTGCATGCACCCAACAACTGGGGCCTAGCCCAGAGCTCATCCACCTCTCCAACCAAGGCAGCATACTTACCTCTCAAGGTGAGAAGGTCAGTCATGTGCTTGGTGCGCGACTCGCACTCAACCTCCTCCGACACGACCACGGTGGATTTTGCAAACTCCAACTCCTTCACCGTGTCCTCCCACTTCTGCCTAAACTCCTAGCGCTCTCTAGCAGCACGCCTAAGCAGCTTGTCTTGACTAAGAAGCGCGGTAGTAAGCTTATCGACCTCAGCAGAAAGCTCGTCGTGAGTCATCGATACCTGGGAGGTGTCGTCGTCGTTGTCGTCCCGAGGGGTATGCTCCAGCTTGCCGTCGACCTCATCACCAAGCGCCATGGTGCAGAAGCCCTCATCATCGGCGAAGAAGCAAAGTCCGTTCAGCTCGTCCTCGATCCTCTTCTTCTTCTCGGACTCGTCATCGCTTGAGCAAGCGGAGTCGTTATCCGAGCCGTCGACGTCGCTGAGCGTGGCGAAAAAAGCACGCTGCTCAGCCTGGGCCTTCTCCAAGTACTTCTTCTTGATGTACTCCTTGTCGAAGCCGCCCCTCCTCTTGTGCCTCGGGGGGACGTGCTTGTCCTTGCGCTTGCCGGAGTCGTACTTGTGCCCATGATCGCCCTTCCCCGAATGCTTGTTCTTCTTGGGGCAGTTGGCGATGAAGTGATCGGGGTCGCCGCACTCGAAATAGCCCGAGCGTCCTCCTCCGCGGCGATGGTTCATGCGGTTGTTGTGGAACCGCGAGAACCGGTTGGCAAGCAAAGCCAACTCGTCATCCCCCAAAGACTCAAGCTGATCCTCTGTGATAGAAAATAGAGATGAAAGTGCAAAGCCACCAGAGGGGTTAGCAGAAGAGCCAGAAACCAATGCCATAGTCGGGCCAGAAGGATTTTCATAAGAAGCCCTCGACATGGCGTCAATCTCACTACACTTGAGCTTATAAAGAGCTCGTCGCAAGTGAGGGTCACATAGTTAGACGATTCGATGATCGCCTGGACCTTTGAGTCGCACACCGATCGATCGAGTGTATGCAAAAGCTTCAAAGCCCTCTCATGATCGTCGAAAGGCAACAACTCCTTATTAGCTCTCATCTTGTTGACAATGACCTGAAAGCGAGCGAATAAACTCTCTATGCTCTCGCCAGGCATGTGTCGAAAGTTCTCATACTCCCACTTGTGCGACTCGTAGAGACAGTGTCGGTGTTTGTTAACCGGCAACTAGTCTTGAGTAATCTCAGGACTATTTGTTCGGTGGGGATCGGTGTTCGTAGGACCCGGCGATTACACAGGGACAACGATTTATACTGGTTCAGGCCGCTAAATAGCGTAATACCTTACGTCCAGTGCGGCGTGTGCCTTGTGTATGATTATGATTGAGTATTCTCTTGTCTAGGACCTGTGCTCGACTCCCCTTATATATCCGGGTGATCCACGGCACAGTCCGAGTCCTAGCCGATTACAGAGGAAGAGTCCTATTCTATTTACAAGACTTCCCTATACAACCCGGCTAAGTTACAAATCGGAGTCCTAATACAAGTACACTACGTAACAAGTCTTCGGATCTCCTGCGCCGTCCGGGATTAGTCGAATCAATCATCTTCGGATGATATCTCTTACATCCGGGTCCGTCAAGCCCCCGAGCTCTTCATCATTTCTTCACGACGTTATCTTCTGGCTTCTTCTTGAGAATCTCTGAGTAATGTCTTGAGAAATCCTGAAGTGCTCTGAAACTTAAAGAAATCTTATGGTGTGCGCTTTCTATAAAAAGCGCACCCATAGGGTGTAGCCCTCGAGCCTCTTGTTATTTACAATAACTTTGAGGGTCTTTTGAACCTTTTCCAAGTAATTCTTGAAAAAAGAAAAATCATTTCCTTAATGGATAGTACCCTGCAGCCCCCGAGCCCAAGATTCGAGTACTATGGTAGTCGGTCCTTAGGATCTGTAGAACCATATATTTGGGTAATCCATTTAAGGTCTGAAGGAATCGGATTATGCCACCAATTCATTGCTTAAACCATCCGATTAATAAATATCCAGCTTTAGGTGGGTAATGTTTTCAACAAATATCCCATATCACCCCCACTGAATAAATATTACCAGAGGTCGGCAATAATTGGCTGATGACTATTCCAACTGTACGCAGTAATGATGTTTGTCGTTTTCTTCAACTTCAAACTTTGTCGTTTTACGCCTTGAAGTGCATGTGGGATTCAGTCCTGTTACCCTTACTGAGGTTCACATGCGCCACAGTGTATTGGATAAATTATTGGTCCAATAGTCACTCTTGTAGCTGAACCAGGTCCATAGACCAGGATGAAGCCGCCTATAAATACCCTGCCTGGGAAGCAAAGGAGCTCATATCCATTGGAGCGTAGAACTTGTCTTAGTCCCATGAGTATTATAGTAGCAATAGTAGAGATGGTCGAGCCCCCGGGTTTCGTCCTTCTGTAGAATTGATGAAGTGCCCAGAAGAACTCTTGTGAAGGGACCATCCCGTCAGGGTGGTTTCCAAGTGGTCGCGAGCAGAGGAATACAGAGCGGCGCCTAGAAGAACTCTTGTGACTACCACTCGTAGATAACCTCGGAGTCACAGGTTGTCAAAAGGGCGGCGAGGGTGATGGTCTTGCCAGAGTTCCTTGAGTACTGGGGTGGCACCAAAGACCCACCTTGGGATGCACTGAAAAGATAGTGTCTACCCAAGGTTCTGTGTCTGCTTTACTGCGTCTCACTGAACCCTGCCCTTGGTGCGATGAGCATCAAGGCTATGTGCCTTGAATTTACTAGAGTAGCGTTTTACACCTTGATTGAACTTTTGATGAAAGTTGTTGTATCTCAAGATGCTTGCATGTATCTCTGTTGTAATTCCGAGTAGTAATATCAAGAATCCGGGTACTTGGAATAATTTCCGAGTCCTCTATCCTTTTATCCGAGTACTATGTATCTCTTGCGATTGAAAAAGCTTGTCTGTGTACCACTTCTGCCCCTTGTTCTGACGCCGTCGGACACGTGTTTCCCTCCGTTAGGGTTTCTAACGTTGCCATCACGCCGTCAGTGAAAAAGTCGAACGGGTATCGAAACAGATCTATAATAAGCCGCCGCCGGGCCTTGCTTTCCTCACGCTTTCATCAAGCTCTTACCTTCAATCCACCAACCTTTAGCTGTTAGTTGATGCGTAGTAAGTCCCTTGTCATCAACATGGCTCCCAAGAGGCAGGCTGCTGGGAAGAAGCCCAAGATCACCATCACCGGGAAGCCTAAGCACCCAAATCCGCCGACGGATGTCTTGGCATGGAAGAAGCCAGACACCACAGAAGCAGAGTTGGCTTTCCTGGCACAGCAAGGCTATCGTCGGGCGCAAGCACATGATGGCTGGAGGGTGCCAATCGACCACCGGGCTCCTACCCCCAATACCACAGAGATTGTTATGTTCAAAGCCATGGTGGAGCGGGGGTTAGGATTGCCAGCGTCAGATTTCTTCCGCGGGCTGCTACATTACTATGGTTTGACTCTAAACCATATTACTCCCAATGCAGTCCTGCATATGTCGATCTTTGTCCACCTGTGCGAAGCTTTCATGGGAATCTGTCCCAACTTTGCCCTCTTCCCCTACTTTTTCTGGTTCAAGTGTCAGCCTAGTGACGCCAAGACCGAATTAGTCGGAGGGGCTAGCCTTCAGGTTAGGCAAGAGGTAGCCCACCAGTATATAACAGTAGAATTATCAGATACTGTTAAAGACTGGGCTGCCGGGTGGTTTTATATGGGTAATCCACCCCCGGCTGTGCTTCGTCATGATGGATGGCCGCCTCAGAAATGTCGCGAATGGAAAGAGAAGCTGACCGATGAAGAACTCGACACCATCCAACCTCTTCTGATGATGATAGAGGCCTTGAAGAGTACTGGGTTGTCGGGTTACAACATTGTCCAAGATTTTATCGCTCGGCGCATCCATCTTCTCCAACAGCGGGCGAACTTTGGGTTCGAGTACTTAGGAAAGAACGACCCGGGTCGTCATGCTGTTGAGCAGTTGTCTGATTTTGAGATCATATGGAGGGTGAACCGGCTACTTAAGAGCCGTGATCGCTTGGCTCCAGTGATGGCGACCTTCTCTTCCATCAATCGTCCTCCTCCGGTTAGTATCTGAGCTTATCTAATCATCAATTTTCTTAGTAGAAATCGATCTGACTTGAGTATATGCGTCTTTGATATAGGGCCAGAGAAGAGATAACAATGTCTGCCCTCCTCTGCCGCCACCAACTCAAGAAGGCGGGGGCATAGCTCTGGAAGGACCCATCCATGATGAGGATCTGCCAAGTAAACAAAGCTCTTCTGCTGATCTAGGTTGGCTTGACTCAGACTCGACTGATTCTAATGTCATGCTCGTAGACCCTAAAGCAGAGAGTAGTCGGAAGAGGTCGCTGACTCCTCATCTAGATGCTGGAGGACCCGTCCAGAAGAAGGCTCGCACTGGTAATCACCGTGCTTGTCGTAAAGTTTGTTTGTCACAAGAGTTGTACGATAAATACTACAAGCCGGGTACTCCTGGTAAGGGAAAACCCGAGTACTTTGTAGTTCTATCATTTGCTGTTAATCACTTGTCTCATATATGATATTGCATCAGGTACTGGAGCAGAGCAGGGTACTTCCAGTAGCAGAGCTATTGAAGATTCTGCTGACCCAGTGCTGCTTTTGAAGTTGCCAAAACCTCTGAAGCTGACAAAGTAAGTCGTGTCCTTGTGCTTTTGGTGAAATTCAAGAAATACTTGTATTGAGACTAGTGCTCGTCTGTATTTCAGGAAAGTGAAGCCAGCTGCCGCATCTTCAAGTGCTATGCCGGATCCTCAGGCAGTAGAGGAGTCGGATTCTTTGGTGAAGGATGATTCCAATGTGCCACCTACCTTCAGCCAGGTAGATGTGCTGCCTGATTCTTCTCTGCCTGAGGCGAGGCCTGATGCTGCTCCTGACGCCACACCTGACGCTGACACTATTCCATTGCCTCAGGTTGGTTGGCCATACTCCATTTTCCGCTCTCCGGCGCAATTGGAGTTTGATCAAGTTTGGAGTGACTGGTTTTTTCGTACTCGTCAGCCGGATGAGCCGACCCTTGAGATTGTCGTGGCACATATCCAGGCGGAATCTTCGGTCCGTCAAGGAGGGTCCCAAGATGCGCCCGAGTCCTCCCGTCAAGGGGCGACACTAGACGTGTTCGGGTACAACCAGGATCTCACTCGCTTGAAGGAGTTGAGCGACCAGTTGAAGTCTCCGTTTGATGCGCTCCAACAATTTATTGTGGTAAAAAATCCCAATTCTTCTGTTTTGCTTTGTAGACTCGTTCGAGTACTTATGTTGTGTTTGTACCTCCAGGCCTTTGACTTCAAGGTCCGTGATCAAGCTACCCGGATCCGTCGGGAAACAGCTCGTGAGGTGGAGCAGCTCAAGGAGTACATCGCTCAAGATCAAATCAGCCAAAGGGTTGCTACCCAGGTGCTGCACAACAAGATCAACGAACTTCAGGGCAGTCTTAAGACTGTGGTAGCTGAGCGCGATGCTGCCAACGCCCGAGAAGTAGAGCTGATTGCCAAGGCCGCCTCCTCTGAGCTGAAGATTAAGGAGCTAAAGAAGTCAGTGAAGAAGCAGCTGGAAGGTACTTCCGAAGTCCGCGTATTTAGTCCTTGTCCGTAGAAGTAGTCTAATCTTACGGTACTGACTTGAACTCTTTGCAGATGCAAATAAGTTGGCTTCAGGATGGCAGAACACCTTCAACCGTAAGGAGGCGGAGCTTGAAGAGGTATTTGCTAATGCGCAAAGTACTCTAGAAGAAGCCAAACTGATGCGTGAGGGTGCTGACCGGGATCTCCTGCAGGCTTTGAAGTCTACGCGGGAGTTGGAACAAGCCGTCGAGCCCCTGCTTAGGATGATACCGGCGCCTGAAGGAGTTGAGGAGTCCTTGATTAACCGAGCCAAGTCTGCACCAAAGCGGCTAGCCCAGTACATCAAGAGCATGTCCATCTCTGTAGTGCAAGGTCTGATGGCTACCCTTCGGTTGCATATGCCGTCGTTTGATCTGGGTGCTCTAATGACCCTCCCTGAGGATAAGAGCGATGAGGATCTTGCGGCGATGCAGGAGGAGGTGAAGGCCACGGCAGAAGAGTACTCGCAGATTTTAGATCTTGTGTAGTAGACTCCTTGCTCCTTTGGGCACTTTTGTAACTCCTGTAAATATTTAGTATAAGATATCAAAAATATATATTACTTTTGATTCTCGTGAATTTCATATGAGCCCAACTCCGTATTGCGACAAGAGAGTCCTTGGCGATGGGTTGGGTTTGCTTGTTTGTGGATGTATGACCAGGCGTCTAATTAGACGAGTCTATCCGAGTGCTCTCAAGCACCTTAATTTTGGGTCGTGTGACTTTCTTTCTCTAACTTTTTTTGTAGAGAATTTAGTCTTGCCCGAGTACTACTCTCAGTACCCTTGTTCAAGGGATAACTTCGACCAGGCACCTCTTGAAGGACCATTGCCTAGGTTCCTTCTGGGTGGGTCGTATCCTCTTGAGGATCGCAGCTTGAGTGCGAAGGTGGTTGGACCTCTGTCCGGTAGTTGTGTAACAAGGTGGGTACTTATCCCATCTTGTTATGCCTTATAGAAACTAGTCTCCACTATAGTGGATTCCATATTTGCTATAGGCTGATAGCCGGGTATTAAGCCGTACTACCATATGAGTTGTATTGAGCTCGAAGCTCGTAACTCGGGTGTGGTCTCCACTGAACCAATCTATCCGAGTAGATAATACTAATCGGAGGTAGAGTCCTGCCACTGCAATGACTCGGTAGATGACTGAGTAGTCATGTGTAGTCCGGATAAATTGCAAAGTCTTTGTTTCTAATGAACTTCAAACTTTATTAATATCCGACTAATAATTACAATTGCCCTGGGTCGGATTTGTAGCGTAGTCCTTAAGTATGGAATTTCTTCAAATGCTCTATATTCCACGAATTTGGCAGTGGAGATCCATCTTCGGTGACTAGCTCAAATGACCCGGGTCTTGTTACTTTTGACACAATATAAGGACCCTCCCATGGACTCATGAGCTTGTGGCGTCCTGCAGTGTTCTGTATCTTCTTCAGTACCATGTCTCCCACTTGGAAAGTACGGTGATGGACGTTTTTATCGTAATACTGCCTCATCCCTTGAAGGTATCTTGCAGATTGAAACAGTGCGGTTAGTCGGGCTTCCTCGATGCTTTCGACTTCTAGCCGCCTGGTATCATCAGCTTCACCTTCATTGTACTGTTCTACCCTTGGGGATTTCCAGACTAAATCAGCCGGGAGGATCGCTTTAGTGCCATATACCAGAAAGGAGTGTGGCCTGTTGCCCGACTGCGTTGTGTTCGTAGCCCCCAGACTACCTTGGGTAGTTCTTCAACCCACTTGCCGCCGTGATCCTTTAGGAGATCGAAGAGTCTTGGCTTTAGACCTGCGAGGATCAAGGCGTTGGCTCACTCAACTTGGCCATTGGACTGTGGGTGGGCTACTGAGGCATAGTCTATTCTGATGCCACAATCACTAGCCCATGTCTTGAATTCGATTGCCGTGAAAGGAGACCCAAGGTCAGTGATGATTCTGTGCGGCATTCCGAAGTGGTGAAAGATGCTCTGCATGAACTGTACTGACTTGGAGGCATTGAACTTAACCAGGGGCATGTACTCAATCCACTTTGTAAACTTTTCAATTGCGACGTATAAGTACTCAAATCTGCCTGGAGCACGTTTGAGAGGACCCACCATGTCAAGTCCCCAGCACGAGAAAGGCCATGATGGAGGTATACAGATTAGCTCATGCGCGGGTACATGCTGTTGTTTTGCGAAGAACTGGCATGACTGACAGCGGCGGACTAAGTCTTCTGCATCTTTTAAAGCTGAAGGCCAGTAGTATCCTGACATGAAGATCTTTCCGACTAGTGTCCTTGAAGCTGCGTGATTGCCACAGCATCCAGAGTGGACTTCATTCAAGATTTCTCTGCCTTCTTCTGGTGTAATACACTTGAGGAGGACTCCTGATGAAGCACCATGTCTATATAACTTATCCCCGACTAGAACATAGTTCTTGCTACGCCTGGTGACTTGCTCTACTTCAACCTTGTCACTAGGAAGTTTATGCTCCTTGAAGTAGTCAATGAATACTTGTGTCCAGTCAGGCGAGAGGGATAGAACCTGTTTGGAAGCTACTGACTGGAGTGTTGACGCTCACTAATGCTCATAATTAACCATCAACTATTGCATGAAATGACACTAAATGAATCACAAAGCATAGTTATAGGGTTTGAAACTAACAAGTTCCATGAGTTTTGGTGCTCTCACTTGTTTTGTAAGACATCCATGTTTTTACCTTGTAAAAGTATCTCAAGTGATGAATTAGAGTACACCATTGCGAAGAGCTCATCGAGACGATCAAAACGGACATATCATTTGCTATAATTGGAGTCCCAGATGAAAAGATATTAATTTCGCGACGAAATCTGCAAAAGAAGGATCTAGAAGACACCAGAAGACACCACGTGGCGGGCCACCACGTGGGCCCACTGGGCCAGACCGACCGGTCCCACATGGGAGACCGACCGGTCGGCCACGGAGGCCCCTCGCTTCCGTCTTCTGCAAGCTACTTCCACCGCCTCCTAGGATGCATCTCCACCGTCCCCGAAGTCGGTTTGATCTAACGGTGGGCGATAAACGCGATTCCTTGCCCTCTACTCCACCTCGGGCTATATAAGCAACCCCAGACCCCCCTCTCCAGGCATCTCCCTCTTCATTATTCATCTCCACATCAGAAATTAGGGTTCCAATGTAGAAGTAGAGGTCCCTCTAGATGAATCTCTTCTAGTTCATCTAGAATTAGATCTAGTTCATCTAGTTGTAATCGAGAGCCCGCTATCAAGTAGAAGACTAGATACCCCTCTAGTAGGATTAGAACCTAGTCTTATTCAAGAACTAGAAGAGAGAGAGAGAGAGAGGAAGAGATCAAGAGGAAGCTCTGACCTGTCGGATCAACTTCTTCATCTTGTACCTGTGGATTCAAGTTCTTCATCGACTTGCTTCACGATTGTTTCGGTAATCAACATCTATATTTAAGTTTGAGCTATTGTTCTTATTATTCTTAAGGTTTGTGACTCTCTTTTGAGTACTTTAATTCTAGTCATTCTAGAGTTAGAGTGGTTGGATAGTGTAAGCGTGGTGCTTAGACTTGATAGCTCATCATAAATGCCTCCTATAACGCCGGTAACAGTGGTAGTTCGCAAGGGTGACTCTTATAGCCTTGTTGATTCTTCTATAGTCCACTACCCGTGTGTAGGCTCGGTAGGATTATACATTTGCATAAAAGAATCATACTTTGTTTGTGACCTTTTATGGCAATTTCCCCATTAAGAATAATAAACATATCAGTCTTAAGTTAGATTTAGATAACCTTAGTGATCCCCTCTATGCTTCTAGATTCTCCGTCCTTGTTAGCTACTCAGGGGTTATACACTTGAGACTCATTGCTATCCGTTCCTTTGGGTTCGATATTAAACTGGGTTACTCCAGTGAAGTGCTACATCGGTAGATGTTATCTGTGCGCTTGCGGATAAAGTAGAGTGTGCGTTAATTTATACCAACAAGCATTTCTGGCGCCGTTGCCGGGGAACGGTAGATCATCTTACGTCTTGAGTATAACCTTGTAATCATACTTTTATCTTTTTCCTTTTTGTCCCAGTCTTTTCATTATTTTTGTTTTCATTCTTATGAATGTTGTTTTTGAATTCCACTCTTATCTATTACTACCCCATGAGCAAGCTATAACCAGTAGAATCCCTATACCCCATCATAATTCCTGGTTATGAGCTATGCCTACCTTTCTGCTGCACTATCCTTGTAATGAGCATAGGAATATAATTGTGAAAATATTCCTTCGGGTATTCTTGTCACTAACCTTTCCAGGTCTGTAGCAGAAAAGAACGAAGGAACAACAAATACAAGGTATATCCCACCAATCATCATGCAACATTGAATTACATCCAATCTTGATTTATGCAAAATCCAAGCTTGGGGAATAGACTTTCTAGGAATATCTCTTGCCATGTTGCTATGATGGTTGTCCCTACCTTTAGGATTTGCTCGTATACTCTTTCATCACCATCTGAATAAATCTCTATAATACTTTCATGCTACCCTCATTCGCTATATTATATGTTTAGGTTTGGAGTACTTTCATACATCTCTTAAATTAAGCATGGTGCCTAGTTTAGGAGTGGTGATCTTGCTTTCAAAGGCTTTTAATTTAAGCAATTAAGTTAAAATGCCTTCCTAGAGCAAATTAGACGTGGTGTCTAGGTTGATTTTTGAGCCGATAGTATGCTATAGTGGATGTTGGATATTTTGTTGGACTAACCCCTGCAGAGAAACTTTCAATATCAATTTGGGAAAGTCCGGAGATGAACTCACACTGGAGATGAAGAGACACATGAACTTCAACAACTTTGCACAATGAAGACTCAGCTCATTCATCATGGATGAAAGAACTGTGAGTATCAAAGTTTATTTATTTTGTCTTCTACTGCAAGTTATCTTTTGCTTTGAATCATGTTAAAGTGCAGCCAACACATAAAATACTAGTCTATGCTAAAACAATCCTAAAAACATCTTTTTATTAGCATAGATGCAAAATACATAAGTTATGGATAACAACCCATGCTTCAAATTCTTGCAATCCTTCGGGTATATGTCCACTAATATTACACAGAAGAGAGATTTTGTTCATCCATGGTTTGGTCTGAACATTGAAGATCCAAAACCCAAACCATAGACACACAAACCTACTCTCAGATCACGAATGGTGCTAGCCTAGCTTTGAGTCTTGCTTGGGAGCTGATGACAAACAGGATGCAACTTACCTCATATAAGACAACCTATGCCTGCAACCATCATTGCCCAAGACATCAAGACAGGAAGTGGGAAGTTATCCTCTGCTCTAATCAAGAGCTAGCTTGGGAGACAAGATGGTACTACTACAACAATAGCAAGATCTACAAGTCAAACAGATGAACATGTTGTTGGGAGTCCATCTACCTCACAAGCCAGCTTGGGAGAGACAATTCCGTTGTCTAGATGTGTTTCACAATCAAAGGGAGGAAGGAGAAACCCAACTTCAAGACATATTAATCTCCTACCCACCACTTTGATCAATACAAACCACTAGAAGTTATCCCAATCGAGAAGAAGAATATGATCCACCACTCATTCTTGGAAGATCGTTCTTGAACACCATCAATGTTATTATCTTTACCGGACCTAGAGAAGTCAACTCTTGGATCTTTTGCTGATTCTTCAACAACTACATCACTGACGGACCAGGATGTCAGAGATATCATCCGAAGATGATTACTCCGACTAATCCCGGACGGCGCAGGAGATCCAAAGACTTGTTACGTAGCATACTTGTATTAGGACTCCGACTTGTAACTTAGCCGAGTTGTATAAGGAGGTCTTGTAATCAGCATAAGACTCTCCCTCTGTATTCGGCTAGGACTCGGACTGAGCCATGGATCACCCGGGTATATAAGGGGAGCCAGGCACAGGTCCTAGACAACTCGATTCTCAATAATAATCATACACAAGGCACACGCCGCACTCGACGTAGGGTATTACGCTATTTAGCGACCTAAACCAGTATAAATCACTGTCTCTGTGTAATTGCCGGGTCCTATGAACACCGATCCCCACCGAACAAATAGTCCTGAGTAATCTCAAGACTAGTTGCCGGTTACTAAACACCGACAGCTGGTGCGCCAGGTAGGGGATCTCGGCGATTCGACAATCAAGAGCCCGGCGAACCGCGTCAACATGTTCTCGGCGGGATCTATTTTCGTTTTTGGCTCGTGGACTTGCGTCGCGGATGATCAAGGAAGGCTCCACAGTCGACTTGACACCCAATCTCAGCTGCAAACCACGCCAAACACAGAACTTCTCGCCCAACAACTCGCAAGATTGCAGATTCAACAACCGCAGCACCCCGAGGATGGCTCAGAGGCATCCGACTCTTATTCGAACTCGAATTCTCAAGGGAAGGACTCGGATCACGATCAAGCCAGCTCCTTCGGACTGCAGAACGCCGCTGAAAACTTTCAAGACCTGATTAAGGCAAAATTCAAAGAGTATCAGCAGATACCTTTGATAGGAGCCCAAAAAGAACTCGTTTTCAGCTCTACCAAAGAGGGTAACATCGTCCATTGGCCAATCCAGCCTGCCCCGGCTAGACTGATTGGCACAATCGACCAGCAACTTCCATATCAGCACGGACATCAGCTCCCTTCTGAGGAACATGACACCTCAACGGAACTAATCTCCAGTACTTCTACCCTGGAATTGGTGACACCAGGATCTAGCCACGGTTTCAATCGGGAAGTCTTCATGACAGGGAATCAGTCGTCTCTACGACCACCAACGCCCCCAGATGTCTGCCAAGACGATGAAACATTGAGCATGATCTCTGACAATGACCCAGAGGTAGCCGGAGAAACAGAGTCCATAAAAGCTGAAAGAATCTGGAAGAACAAAGCAAAAGAGGCCCGCAGGAGGCGGGCTACTCACCGCAAAGAAGCCGTGGATCGTTATAACGTACGCCTGGAAGAGTACAATACTCGGAGGCGTCTGGAGGCAGAGGTAGAACGCCAGAACCGTGATGAAGAAAATCACTCTCAAAGCGACAGGCGCCGCCCCGATTGCTCTCGCAACCTTGAACCTGAGTTCATGAGGGTAGCAGGGCATAAAGTCTACCAGACACCCTATCAGAACGTCTTGGCTTTAGCCACAGAGATGGGTGCTAAGGCCAACCATACTCCGGATGAAGAGCGACGACTAATCATGCTTCAAACCACTGCGCTCCAACTCCAGGGACGTAACCTCGGGTCCTTAGCTGATGAGCAAGACTCATCTAATCCAGGACAGAGGCGACCCGTGAAAGAAAGGCTCGGTAGGGTCCCGGCAAGGAGTCGCCTGGGCCCTCGAGTACCCGATCAAGCTGAAGGAGGAGCCGAGTCCTCATATAGAGGACCCACAGTTGCAGCACTCGATGCGGTCGACTGCTTCCCCTATTTTTCCAAAAGACTCCGAGAAATTGCATTCCCGCGAAAATTTAAACCGGGAAACTATTCCAAGTATGACGGAAAGACAGAACCCAAACGGTGGCTCAGGCTGTACGCTCAAGCAGTTGAGTTAGCCGGAGGAAGCAACGACATCAAAGCACTCTATCTCACAATGGCCTTAGAGACAATGCCGTTAGCCTGGTTTGACAGGCTTAAGCCCGAGTCCATCGATTCCTGGGAACAACTGCATCGTATCTTCATCGAAAACTTCGCCGGTGTCCCAGAGAGGTCAGATCCTCGGACAAAACTCAGAGCCTGCAAGCAACTAAAAAATGAATCAATGAGGGAGTACTACAGGCGATTCTCAGAAATCCGCTCTACAGTCTCCGACATCACAGATAGAGAAGTAATTGACCTTTTCGGCAATGGTATTTGCGAAAGGTACAATTACAAAGACTTCATCAAGTAGGACCCGATCACCGCTGACGAATTCCACCGGGCCGTAAACTCCAGATGGCGACAGAGGAACGCACACAGGAGCGCTGCCCCGATAGAAACACGCAAGGTGATCGCGGCATTAACCAGAAAGGTAACCAGGCATCACAGCAAAACACCCGCAAGAGAGCAGGGGACAATACTGTTGCTGCCATGGAACCGCAGAAGAAAGGAAACAAGCCCTACACCTTTGATGACTTACTCGACGGGCCTTGCCCCTTCCATACAAAGAGTGGACATCCAGCAAGGCACTGTCGACAGCTCAAGGAGCGAGGCTTGAACCCTGACTTCAACAAAAACAAGAAAGACAAAGGCAAGAAGACAGTTGAGAACCCTCCACAAGATGATGGCGGTTTCCAACATCCCAAAGGTGCTATCAACGTTATCTTCGGCGGTGTAACCACCAACGACAGTAAGAGACTCCAGAAGCTTTCTCTGCGAGAAATCATGTCCGCTGAACCAGCAACGCCCAAGTACCTCGATTGGTCCGAGCACTCGATCAGCTTCTCCAGAACCGATCAATGGACTAGTGTATCCAACGCAGGGCACTACCCGCTGGTGCTGGACCCGACGGTCGCAGGCTACACACTTGGAAGGGTACTCATCGATGGCGGAGCCGGACTCAACGTCATATTTGCAAGCACCCTAAGGAAGATGAACCTGGATCTTGCAACTCAGCTCACCCCATCAACTGCTCCTTTCAACGACATAGTACCCGGAAAAGCAGCAGTACCACTCGGAAGGATCATACTACCCGTCACTTTTGGTACTCCGGCCAATTACAGAACGGAGTACATCAGTTTCGAGGTAGCGGACTTCGAGTCATCATATCATGCTATATTCGGGCGCCCTGCCATCGCCAAGTTTATGGCAGTACCCCACTACCCGTATCTCTTATTGAAGATGTCGGGCCCTAAAGGAATCTTAACCTTCAGAGGTGACTTGAAGCGCTCATTCGATTGCGACATAGAAGCCGTCCAAATCGCTGAAAAGGCTCAACTCACCCTAGAAGTTCAAGAGCTCGCTCAGATGGTGCATAACACCAAGCCTGAGGATTCTGAGATCCCAATCAAAAAGGCGGGTACTATCCAACCATCAGCAGAAGTCTCTACCAAAGCTATCGACCTGGAAACCGGTGATCCCTCCAAGACAGCGGTTATCAGTGCTCACCTAACTGAAGCATAGGAATTCGCGCTCACCAAGTTCCTTAGAGCAAACAAAGACATATTTGCTTGGAAACCAGCAGACATGCCTGGGGTCCCAAGGAACTTGGCTGAGCACAAACTGGAGTTAAAGGAGGGCTCAAGACCTATCAAGCAGAGGTTGCGACGATTCTCACCAGAGAAGAAGGAAGCAATCAAGAAGGAAATAGCTAAACTACTCGCTGCCGGGTTCATCAGAGAAATCCTGCATCCCGAGTGGTTAGCTAATCCAGTACTAGTCAAAAAGAAGAACTCTGCCGAGTGGCGCATGTGTGTAGACTACACAGACCTCAACAGGCACTGTCCAAAGGACCCTTTCGGATTACCAAGGATAGACCAAATAGTTGATGCCACCGCAGGTTCCGCTTTACTCTCCTTTCTGGACTGCTGTTCTGGGTATCATCAAATTGCCCTCAAGGAAGAAGATCAACCCAAGACATCGTTCATCACTCCCTTCGGAGCATATTGCTACAAAACTATGTCCTTCGGATTGAATAACGCGGGGGCTACTTATCAACGGGCCATCCAAGACTGTCTGGGTGATCAAATTGGCCGCAATGCAGAAGCATATGTTGATGACGTCGTTATAAAAACAAAGGACCCGACTACCCTGATCTCAGACCTAGAAGAGACTTTCAACCGATTACGCGCGTATCAATGGAGGCTGAATCCAACTAAATGCGTCTTCGGAGTACCCTCCGGCCAACTACTCGGGTTCCTTGTTAGCCATCGAGGCATTGAGGCTAGTCAGAAGCAAATCTCAGCCATCATCAACATGAAGCCACCATCATCAGTCAGAGACATCCAAAAGCTAACCGGATGCATGGCTGCGCTAAACCGGTTCATCTCACGCTTAGGAGAAAAGGGGCTACCTTTCTTCAAACTGCTCAAGGACGGCGACAAGTTTCAGTGGACAGAGGAAGCAGACAAGGCCTTTGAATAGCTCAAGGGTTATCTCACGAAGTCCCCGATACTAACTCCGCCAGAGCCCAAGGAACCAATGCTGTTGTACATTGCGGCTACTACACACGTCGTGAGCACGGCCATCGTGGTGGAGCGCAAAGACGACAAGCACATCTACAGTACCCAACAACCAGTCTACTACATTAGTGAGGTACTCTACGACTCCAAAGTCAGATACCCACAAGTGCAGAAACTACTCTATGCCCTACTCATATCCTCGAGGAAGCTGAGGCACTACTTCGACGCTCATGAAATCACGGTAGTCACAGATTTTCCCTTAGGAGAAATCCTTCACAATCGTGATGCTACCGGGAGAATTTCTAAGTGGGCAGTTGAATTGGGCGCTCTCAACATCAAATTCACTCCAAGGAAAGCTATCAAGTCACAAGCCTTAGCTGATTTCGTCGCCGAGTGGACAGAGATACAACAGCTTCAAGACAGTGCTATTCCTGATCACTGGAAGATGTATTTTGATGGATCCTTAAAACTCGGGGGAGCAGGAGCTGGAGTCCTCCTTGTATCCCCTGCGGGAGAACAGCTCAAATATGTTCTGCAAATATTGTGGCCAGCTACCAACAATGAAGCAGAATATGAAGCACTACTCCACGGGCTCAAACTAGCAGTTACTCTGGGCATCAAGAGACTGCTAGTCTATGGCGATTCCTCTGTGGTCATTCACCAAGTCAACAAAGACTGGGATTGTACCAAGGAAACAATGAACGCCTACTGCGCGGAAGTCCGCAAGCTAGAAAAACACTTTGCTGGACTGGAACTCATTCACATTACCCGAGACCTCAATGTAGCAGCAGATATCCTCGCTAAGTTGGGTTCCGACAGAGCACAGGTTCCTAGCGGTACCTTTGTACATGAGTTATCCAAGCCATCAATCCAAGAAAAGGAAGAACTCGAGTCAGTACCTTCCAACCAGGTTCTATCCCTATCATCCGACTGGACACAAGTGTTCATTGACTACTTCAAGGAGCATAAACTCCCGAGTGACAAGACTGAAGCAGAGCAAGTCACCAGGCGTAGCAAGAACTATGTTCTATTCGGAGATAAATTATATCGACGTGGTGCTTCATCAGGAGTCCTCCTCAAGTGTATCACACCAGAAGAAGGCAGAGAAATCTTGAATGAAGTCCACTCCGGATGCTGTGGCAATCATGCAGCTTCAAGGACACTAGTCGGAAAGATCTTCAGGTCAGGTTATTACTGGCCTTCAGCCTTAAAAGATGCAGAGGACTTAGTCCGCCGCTGCCAGTCATGCCAATTCTTTGCCAAGCAACAGCATGTACCTGCACATGAGCTAATCTGTATTCCTCCATCATGGCCTTTCTCATGTTGGGGACTTGATATGGTGGGTCCTCTCAAGCGCGCTCCAGGCGGATTTGAGTACCTATATGTCGCAATTGACAAGTTCACAAAATGGATTGAGTACATGCCTCTTGTCAAATTCAACGCTTCCAAGTCAGTACAATTCATGCAGAGCATCTTTCATCGCTTCGGAATGCCGCACAGAATCATTACTGATCTTGGGACCCCTTTCATGGCCATCGAATTCAAGACTGAAGGACCGAGAATGCAACCCGAAAGCGACCAGAGGAGGGGGGTGAATGGGAGCTTCAAATTTTCCTTACAGAAACTAGAGCCACTGTCCCGAAAATCAACCCCAAAAGCAAACCTTAGAGCTTGCTAGTGTCCACGACCCTAGATGTAGGGTGGATGCTTCGAAGAAGCACAGCGGGACACTACACAACTCTAGAACGCCAATGCAAAAGACAGAAACCAAATCCGAGATCGCACGAACGAACAGCAAACGAAAACGTGCAATCACAGTCGCATCGGACGTTGGCCTGCGTCCGATGCCAGACCACCGGACGCGTCCGATGCAAAATGGGCAGTTCTGGAACCTTACTGTTCCACCATCGGACGCTGTGAACAGTAATCACCCAGCGTCCGATGCAAAGGCTCCGGCGCGTCCGATGGACAACGGACGCGTCCGATGCCTAGCGTCTGATGCAAACTAAAACGCTGACACCGGAGCGTCCGATGCTAGGAACCCTAGCGTCCGATGCTCCCGTGTCAGCGTCCGATGCCCCCGAAATCAGTACAGTTCTTCGATGATTCAACCCGATCTCCTCCGAATCAAAAGCACTAGGCCTAGGATTCGATCTGAGAGGTCACAAGGATGTTAGTGAGCTATCTCTAAGAGATCATGGCTCGAACCTAACTCCAAATCGGTGAATCACGAAATTTCGGGGTAAGGAAGCAAGAACGCGATCCAAAACGAAAATCGATCGATCTCCTAGACCGTGAGGTTAGAGGTTAATTCCTTTGGTAGAAAGAAGTGCCTCACGATCTAGAACAACTTGGTTCAAACGGTTTTGCAAAAGATGAACCGAGCAAAAAGATCAAGCGACGGGAAAATCGTGGAGAAAAAGGATTCCGCGAAGAACACAAACAAAACGCGAATCACACCCACGATCTTGCAGCCGAAGCGCAAACACACGCTACGACAAGGAGGTTACAGCCTCCTTTCCTCAAAATCAACAGTACACAGAGTCAAGTCTCTCTGCGGATCTCAGCAAGCTACAGCAGGGGATGGGAGAGCAGGAAACCCTAAGTGCGAGAGAGCAAATGAGATGGCTAAAACTGAGATGAGGGGAGGAGGGTGTCTCCCCGACTACTTATCCTATTCTAGTCTAAGTCTATTTCCTACTCTACCCCTCTCTATTCTAATTACAGAGCGAAATAGCTAAACCCTAGGGTTATTCTGGACCAACTCGAGGTGGTAGGTGAATCCGACGGCCACGCCCGCACAACTCGTCCGCGTTGCCTCCACGCAACCTTCCGATTGCCGCGACGTGCCTCCCTCGCTCTGCACCCCCGGTTTTGTGGCCCAAACCGGGAAACCAGCCTTTTCCAGCCAACCCCCGGTTTTGAGGCCCAAACCAGGAAACCATCCCACCAGCCTGAGTTTTGAGGCCCAAACTCAGAAAACCCGCAGCACCCGAGTTTTGAGGCCCAAACTCGGAAACCGTCCTCAGCCCGAGTTTTGTGGCCAAACTCGGAAACCCTCAGCCCGAGTTTTGTGGCCAAACTCGGAAACCATCCATGCCCAGGTTTGGAGGCCCAAACCTGGAAACCGTCCACCGGTGGTTTTTCCCTGGCTCTACCACCAAACCGAAGCTGTAGAGGGGATGCACCGCCCGTGCACCCCATCCACCGACACGTGTCCCTAGGTCCTCAACCCGAGCAACACCGTGCCCCGCAAGTCTTCGCTCGTCGCTGTCCCAGGCTGCCAGCCACCACAGCTGATCCTCAGGCACTCTGGTCCCTCAGTCCAAGCCTCACGTCCGCCCTTCACTTGTCGATCCATCGGCATGGCACGTCCGCCGCACGGCACGCCCATCCTTCATCGCACCCAGTCCGTCGGCACGACACGTCTTAACTTGACCTTCACCTTGCCCTCGATCACTGTCTCTGTGCTTGACACCTGCACAACACAAGCCAAAGAACATGCGATCAAACCCGTTGACAATCACTCATCACTCAGAGGCTCGGCATACACCCATGTATCCGCAATCTCCACCTTGATGAGTGCATTGTCAACTACACACATAAATCATAATGAAAGAAAGAAGAAGGAAGAAGGAGAAGAGAGAACTCGACCACATGACCCAAAAGCATAGCAAAGCCGAAGAAGGTCAAGTGGAAGAAGCAAAAACTTGGTCCCCAAAGACATGGGCAACGGCTCGACGCAACCAAGCAAAGCAAAACTAGCCCTCAAGAAGAGGTAGAACAGGCTCAACACCGCTAGCAAATACCAATCGGAGCGCAAAAAGGCAAAATGCTAGTCCCTCAAGATAGAGGCACAGAGGCTCAACACAACTAGCAAGAAAACCACTCCGAAATAATCGAAATCAAAATCGACACCAATTGAGGAAAAAATTTGCTAGTCCCTCAAGACAGAGGCAACGGCTCAACACTACTAGCAAACTCCCCCTTGACAAGTGCAAGCAACTAGGGACTCCCCCTTAGGTCCAACATGAGAAGAGCACAAAGATTTGAAAATCTCCCCCTTAACAAAAGCTCCCCCTTAGATGAACACCAGGAGACATAAGATTTGCAAAAACTCTCCCCCTTAGTTGAAAATGCACTTATCAAGCACAAACTCTCCCCTGAACCAACACAACTCCCCCTTCCAAAATGCATATGAAGCAAAAATGCAAGTTAGGAGCTTCAGGCATATAATCAAAAAAGTGCAAAAATGCTCTAGTCGGTATGGCTCCAATGACACAACTAAGCACTCAAATAGCGAAGGCTCAAACTGATCACACATACGAAATATGAAGCATATGAGCAAGTGAGCAGTTTTTAGCCAAAAGAATAGTCACCATCAAAATAGCACTACACATGTATAGAAAGGAATCCAGACAAGTGCTAAACATATATACAAGGTGAACTACCCCTAGCAAAGTTCAATCATCATGCAAAGGAATGAAGCATATACTTGTGATTTCATTTTTATATCGGAGTTGCAGCGGTGAAACTACACAAGTTCAAATTTAGCATGTGATTGCGAGAGGTTGAAAGCTTGTCATTGCCTAACTTTTCAACCGAGCGAAGCCTATGCCGAAGCAATCAGAAGCTTAAAGCTACGGTTTCGGTCATACACTACACGGCTCAAGTTTAACTCAGAGTGCAATGAGAAACAGTCTCGATACCATGAGGTGTTGACAAGCAATCCCATCTCGATCTTTTCAATTCACTAAACTTGGTTCAAATTTTAAACATCATATGAACAGACCAAGCAAGTGAATGACTCAGAACTAGAGACATAGCAACCTAGCATATATGAAAAGCAGGAATGGACTCAACACATCCTCCACATGCTAGTTGCATATCTCAATGGTGAACATTTCAGATTTTATATACATTAAGCAAATTCACCATTCAAAAATAGCTCAGCTCATAACATGTACTAGTGATCAGAAGGAGCATAAGCTACAAGCATCAATATAAGCATCGGAGCATACTAAACAGAGCATAGTTACATTCAAGTGATTATAATCATGAAGCTCAGAATGTAAATGCGTATGCTAAAATGCGAAAGAAAGGAAGATCAAAAATAAAAGAGTCAGTCCAAGATACAAGATCCAAAATGTTTCCCCCATCTAAAAGGGGAAACACACACCAAGCTCACCCCTCAACCTATTAAAGGTTGATTCGTCTAAAGGCTTGGTGAAAATATCAGCCAGTTGGTGATGAGTATCGACATGGCGAAGGTCGATATCACCCTTCTCCTGGTGGTCTCGCAAGAAATGAAAGCGCACATCAATGTGTTTGGTTTTTGAGTGAAGCACGGGGTTCTTAGCAACGCTAATAGCACTCGTGCTGTCACAAAGCAAAGGCATGCGAGAAAAGCTCAAACCAAAATCACGCAAAGTGGCCATCATCCAGAGTAACTGGGAACAGCAGCTAGCCGCAGCGACATACTCAGCCTCCATGGTAGACTGGGCGACACTAGACTGCTTGCGAGAAGACCACGATACAAGAGAAGAACCAATAAACTGGCAAGTCCCAGAAGTGGACTTGCGCTCAATGCGACAACCAGCAAAATCGGCATCGGAATAACCGCAAAGCGAGAGGGTGGAGGAAGCAGAATACCAAATCCCGAACTCAGGAGTGAAACGAAGGTACCTGAAAATGCGCTTCACCGCCTGACGGTGAGAAGTGCGCGGCGACGCCTGAAAGCGCGCGCATAGACACACCGCGAACTGGATGTCCGGGCGTGTCGCCGTTAGGTAGAGCAGCGATCCAATCATGCTGCGGTACTCCTTCTGGTCCACTGCTTCTCCATCTACGTCCGCATCCAGGGCAGTCATCGTCGACATGGGTGTCGGAAGAGGCTTGGCCTCACCCATATCGAATCGCTTCAGCAAGTCCTTGGTGTACTTGCCCTGGTGCACAAACGTCCCCTCTCGGGATTGCTTAATTTGCAACCCGAGAAAGAATGTCAGCTCGCCCATCATGCTCATCTCGAACTCCCTGCTCATAGTATCTGCAAACTTGGCAACCAAAGCGTGAGAAGAACCACCGAAAATGATATCATCCACGTAAATTTGGACCAAGAGTGTGTCTTTGCCTTGCCTGAGGAGAAAGAGCGTCTTATCTACACATCCCATTCTAAAACCCTTAGCTAGCAGAAAAGTTTTCAATCTATCATACCAGGCTCTAGGGGCTTGTTTCAAACCATACAATGCTTTGTGAAGTTTAAAAACATGGTTTCGAAACTTGGGATTTTCAAAACCGGGGGGTTGCTCAACATAAACTTCCTCTTCTATGTAGTCGTTTAAGAAGGCACTCTTGACATCCATTTGAAAAAGTTTGAAACCTTTGGATGCAGCAAAAGCCAAGAGTATCCTAATAGCCTCCAAACGAGCTACAGGAGCAAAAGTCTCCTCATAGTCTATCCCCTCCTTCTGACTATAACCCTTCGCTACAAGCCGGGCCTTGTTTCTCACAACGTGGCCATCCTCTCCTTGCTTGTTTTTGAAAACCCATTTTGTCCCAATAGGCTTACAGTCAGGTGGAGGTGGAACTAGAACCCAAACCCGATTTCGCTCAAAGTTCTCTAACTCCTCATGCATGGCATTGACCCAATCCGGATCCGTCAATGCGTGTCCAACATCTCGGGGCTCAAAATTAGCAACAAAAGCAGAATGAGCAAAGTGAGAGATGTGCTGTGACCTGGAGCGAGTAACTCGCTCGCCCATGTTGCCGATCATCTGCTGAGGGGGGTGCTGGCGCTGGATGTGTCGTGGCGCCTCCCGGGAAGAAGTGACCTCCCCCTCAACAGCAGCTGGTTCCACCCCGGGTACAAAAGGTACCGCGCGAGGTGGAGGATCCCACGGCCCCCAGGAAGAAGAGGTGTCGGGGCCGTGAGTCATCGTCGAGGCCGCTCTTTGCGGCGCGGCAGGTGGAGGGGGTGCTGGATCATCCATACCTTCAGCACCCTCATCCTCGTCATCGAAAAGAGGCTCTCCAACCTCATGATCACCTGCACGCTCAAAACGAGAAGAAGAACAAACCATGGTCTCGTCGAAGGTGACATCTGATGTTTCCATGACTCGGTTAGTATCAAGGTTAAGTACATGATATGCGCGAGTGTGAGTGCCATAACCCAAAAATACACCATCAGAAGAACGAGACTCAAACTTATCCAGGTTGCCTTTCTTCAATATAAAACAGTGGCAACCGAAGACTCTAAAATAACTCACCTTGGGCTGGCGCCCAAAACGCAACTCATAAGAGGTCTTTTTCAAGAAAGCTCTCAGAAAAATGCGATTTGAAATGTAGCATGCAGTGTTCATAGCTTCGGCCCAATAGCGCCTGGGAGTTCTATGCTCATCGAGCATCGTCCTGGCCATCTCAACAAGGGTCCGATTTTTCCTCTCTACAACACCATTTTGGGGCGGTGTGTAGGGGGAAGAAAACTGATGCTCCAAACCAAGGCGGTCACAAAACTTCTCAAAATCCGAATTTTTGAATTCAGAACCATTATCACTTCTAATAGCTCGCATTGAGTTCAAAGGGAACTCGTTCTGAAGACGCAAAATCAGATTGCGAGCGAAGGAGAAAGTCTCGGTCTTCTCAGCTAAAAAGAAGACCCACGAATATCTCGAAAAGTCATCAACAACAACAAGCACATACCACTTCCCCCCAACCGAGCTCACCCGAGCCGGACCAACAAGGTCCATGTGCAAAAGCTCTCCAGGGCGCTTGGTCATGACCTGAGTCACTGGTTGGTGGGGAGCGGCAACCATCTTCCCATGTCTACAAGAGTGGCAAACAAGATCCTTCTCCATGGATAACTTGGGCAATCCTCGGATTAGGCCAAGTGAACTAAGCCTTGCAAGCAAGTCGAAGCTCAAATGTCCAAGTCTCCTATGCCACTTCCAAAGATCAAAGGAGGAAGGTCCAGCCACAAGACAACGAGAAGTGCCAAAAGACTCCGAGAAATTCGCACGAAAGAATTTTCCAAAGGGCGAAATCAAACACACAAGATTGCCCTGAGGATCCAAAATACGACTGAGATTCGGTTTAAAACGAATCTCATAGTCGTCATCAAATAGTTGCGAAACAGAAAAAAGGTTAAAATGTAAGTTAGAAACAAGAGCAACATCGCGCAACACAAAGTGCTCATTAACTCGCACGAACCCGCGAGACAATACCTTACCTTTGCTATTGTCACCGAAGGTTATGTACTCCTTTCCGGCAACAGGACTAAGGCTGGAGAACCACTTTGCGTTTCCGGTCATGTGCCTTGAGCAACCGGAATCCACCAACCAAATGTCCTCCAACCGTTTTACCTATATCAATAAAAAGACATAGGGTGAGCATACGGTCCAACACTGGGGTTAGTGAAGTAAGGGGAATACCAGTGTTGGGCCGGCTGCTCAAAAGAACGGTTAGCAGAAAAACCATTCCTAGCACGTCTACGAGAGGAGCGATCACCACGTAGAGGAAAACGTGGTCCGCTAAGGAAAGAGCGTCCATCGCGATACTCAAAACTCGGTGGGGGAAAACGCTCAACTACAAAGCCTCCGCCATGGGGTCCATAGCCTACACCTGCAGGCTCCTGCCGGGCATGCTCTCTACGAGGCCTAGGCCTAGCAACTTGAGGCACTGCGCCTCTGGGCCTAGCGTCTCTCCTGGGAGCTCTCTGCTGCCTAGTCCTAGGAACTTGAGGTTCTGGACCTCTGGGCCTAGCAGCACGTCTCGGTGCTCTCCTCTGAACATTCGGCGCATGTACATCATGGAAAGGATGGTACATGTCCGGGTTGTTCATCTCCCTAGAACGGCGCGCCTCTCTCTTGCGCCGAAAGCAGAACTCGCTCAAGTGACCATCTCTCTCATAGAAGTCACACTGGTACCTCACCGCACGCAAATGGGGTTGTTGGTACTCATGGCTGTGGGTATGGTTCACTTTGCCCTTCTGTGGCAACTCCTCCTGGATGGGTGGCATTGTGTCTAGCTTGTTTTTGAGGTGGTTTGGTTTGGGTGCCCACAGCTGGTTCTTGGGTGGAGCTCGTGGAGGTTCTTCAAACACCCCATCCTTGGTGGTAGGTTTAGGAGGCTCTTTGGGTGGAAGCTTGGTTAGTTTGGGAGTAGTGGTGGAGTTGGGCTTCTCACTCGGATTCAGACCACTCGACTCTCCAATCTTCCCAAAAGCAGAAAGATCAACACCCTGAGCAAAACCTACACCAGGACCTCCAGCAGCTCGCTTGAATTGGGAGATCATCATCCCGAGCTGCGGCTCACTACAAGAGACCCATGACAAGATGGTTCGAAGGTATGTGTTTTCTTCCTCGGTTTGCATCTTGCCATGCTTCACATTGGCTATCTCCATCTCCAAACCCTCACACAAAGCACACCTAGCCATACAAGTGCTACCTGAGTTGGCCTCTTCAAGAGACACAATCTTGGCATTCTTCTTTGCCAACTCAGATTGCAAGACAGGACAAGTCTTGCATGCACCCAACAGAGAAGGTCTAGCCTTCAGCTCATCCACCTCTCCTACCAACGCAGCATACTTACCTCTCAAAGTGAGAAGGTCAGTCATGTGCGTGGTGCACATCTCGCACTCTGCCTCCTCAGACACGACCACGGTGGACTTGGCAAACTCAAGCTCTCTCACCGTGTCCTCCCACTTCTGCCTAAACTCCTTGCGCTCTCTAGCGGCACGCCTAAGCAACTTGTCCTGACTAAGGAGCGCGGCAGTAAGCTTCTCGACCTCAGCAGAAAGCTCGTCGTGGGTGAGAGATACCTGGGAGGTGTTGTCGTCGTCGTTCCGAGGGGAGTGCTCCAGCTTGCCGTCGACCTCATCACCGAGTGCCATGGTGCAGAAGCCATCATCGTCGGCGAAGAAGCAGAGACCGTTCAGCTTGTCCTCGATCCTCTTCTTCTTCTCGGACTCATCATCGCTTGAGCAAGCGGAGTCGTCATCCGAGCCGTCGACGTCGCTGAGCGTGGCGAAGAACGCACGCTGCTCAGCTTGGGCCTTCTCCAAGTACTTCTTCTTGATGTACTCCTTGTCGAAGCCGCCCTTCCTCTTGTGCCTTGCGGGGACGTACTTCTCCTTGCGCTTGCCGGAGTTGTACTTGTGCCCATGATCGCCCTTCCCCGAATGCTTGTTCTTCTTGGGGCAGTTGGCGATGAAGTGATCGGGGTCGCCGCACTCATAGCATCCTGAGCGTCCTCCTCCTTGGCGACGGTTCATGCGGTTGTTGTGGAACCGCGAGAACCGGTTGGCGAGCATTGCCAACTCGTCATCCCCCAAAGACTCAAGCTGGTCCTCTGTGACAGAAAAGAGAGACGAAAGAGCAAAACCTCCAGAGGGGTTAGAAGAGCCAGAAACCAAAGCCATAGTCGGTCCAGAAGGATTCTCATAAGAAGCCCTCGACATGGCGTCAATCTCACTAGACTTGAGCTTACTAAAGAGCTCGTCGCAAGTGAGTGTCTCATAGTTAGAGGATTCGATGATCTCCTGGACCTTTGAGTCCCACACCGACCGATCAAGAGTATGCAAAAGCTTCAAAGCTCTCTCATGATCGTCGAAGGGCAACAGCTCCTTGTTAGCTCGCATCTTGTTGACAATGACCTGAAAGCGAGCGAATAAACTCTCTATGCTCTCACCAGGCATATGTCGAAAGTTCTCATACTCCCGCTTGTGCGACTCATAGAGGCGAGATTTGACTTGAGTGGTTCCCTCATGGAAACGCATGAGGGTAGCCCAAATCTCACGAGCCGTGGGGAGGTGAGAAACGCGATCAAACTCGGACATGCTCAAACAGGAGAACAAGGCGTTACGTGCTCGGCTATTGGCCTCGTGCTCATCGATCTGAAGCTGAGAGACACGAGCAGCCAAGACACGTAATCGGCATTGTTGCAAATCTCCCAAACAGAAGAGCCCATGCTCTGGAGATAGGCCGACATGCGTATCTTCCAATACGCATAGTTCGTCCCATCAAAGAACGACGGTTTGCCCACGCCGCGATCCATGTCGCCTTCCGTGGATCTGGAATCGGCTAAGGTGGAAGATCCTTAACCTGCTCCGATACCAATTGAAGGACCGAGAATGCAACCAGAAAGCGACCAGAGGGGGGGTGAATGGGAGCTTCAAATTTTCCTTACGGAAACTAGAGCCACTGTCCCGAAAATCAACCCCAAAAGCAAACCTTAGAGCTTGCTAGTGTCCACGACCCTAGATGTAGGGTGGATGCTTCCAAGAAGCACAGCGGGACACTACACAACTCTAGAACGCCAATGCAAAAGACGGAAACCAAATCCGAGATCGCACGAACGAACAGCGAACGAAAACGTGCAATCACAGTCGCATCGGACGCTGGCCTGCGTCCGATGCCAGACCACCGGACGCGTCTAATGCAAACTGGGCAGTTCTGGAACCTTACTGTTCCACCATCGGACGCTGTGAACAGCAATCACCCAGCGTCCGATGCAAAGGCTCCGGCGCGTCCGATGGACAACGGACGCGTCCGATGCCTAGCGTCCGATGCAAACTAAAACGCTGAAAACGTGACACGCGTCACCGGAGCGTCCGATGCTAGGAACCCTAGCGTCCGATGCTCCCGTGTCAGCGTCCGATGCCCCCGAAATCAGTACAGTTCTTCGATGATTCAACCCGATCTCCTCCGAATCAAAAGCACTAGGCCTAGGATTCGATCTGAGAGGTCACAAGGATGTTAGTGAGCTATCTCTAAGAGATCATGGCTCGAACCTAACTCCAAATCGGTGAATCAAGAAATTTCGGGGTAAGGAAGCAAGAACGCGATCCAAAACGAAAATCGATCGATCTCCTAGACCGTGAGGTTAGAGGTTAATTTCTTTGGTAGAAAGAAGTGCCTCACGATCTAGAACAACTTGGTTCAAACGGTTTTGCAAAAGATGAACCGTGCAAAAAGATCAAGCGACGGGAAAATCGTGGAGAAAAAGGATTCCGCAAAGAACACGAACAAAACGCGAATCACACCCACAATCTTGCAGCCGAAGCGCAAACACACGCTACGACAAGGAGGTTACGGCCTCCTTTCCTCAAAATCAACAGTACACAGAGTCAAGTCTCTCTGCGGATCTCAGCAAGCTACAGCAGGGGATGGGAGAGCAGGAAACCCTAAGTGCGAGAGAGCAAATGAGATGGCTAAAACTGAGATGAGGGGAGGAGGGTGTCTCCCCGACTACTTATCCTATTCTAGTCTAAGTCTATTTCCTACTCTACCCCTCTCTATTCTAATTACAGAGCGAACCAGCTAAACCCTAGGGTTATTCTGGACCAACTCGAGGTGGTAGGTGAATCCGATGGCCACGCCCGCACAACTCGTCCGCGTTGCCTCCACGCAACCTTCCGATTGCCGCCACGTGCCGCCCTCGCTCTGCACCCCCAGTTTTGTGGCCCAAACCGGGAAACCAGCCTTTTCCAGGCAACCCCCGGTTTTGAGGCCCAAACCGGGAAACCAGCCCACCAACCTGAGTTTTGAGGCCCTGTTGGCGGTTCTTATCGACATATTTATCCCGCCAACATAGTCCACATAAAAGGAGAAAAGCATGTATTTTACTCATATATACATTTATTGCTAACCAAGTTCCACATGTAGTGCAAAGTTATGTTTTGCAGATCATAAACATGCATACAGGTGGATAACAACCAAAAAGGCGCAATCCAACACGCTGAAATGCGCAAAATGAACAAGGACACAAAAAGCCCATATTGAAGTGCAGCAAATTTCAGTCGGGAACAAACTCAGGAGCCCAAAAGGAGCAGCCCAGGCTTTTGCCTGGCCTTGTTGGGCCCAGCCAGGGGGCGGCCGCCCCCTAGGTCGCCCGCCCCCCTAGAGACGCCACGTGGCCACCGCCTTTGCAGAGGCGGTACATTAATTGCCCTGAAGGCGGTTCCGGGTGAAATTTGCAGTGACACCCCTCTTAAACCGACCTCAAACACCTATATAAGGAGAGGGGGAGGGGAGGCCAAAGTAAAACACAATCACTTCTTGAGCTACACATTTGGGCACTACCACTTCTTAGTTTTTCCTTGTTCTTGAGCTTAGAGAGAGAGCTAGGCAAAGCTAGCAAGGAGGGCTTGTCTCCTTGGAGAGATATTGGGTATGAATAAGAAAGATCTGATCTCCAAAGCCCTGTCTTCATTCTTTCGATACAGTTCTTCATATGAACTAGAGTATAGTTCTTGTTCTAGTATTCTGGTATATGACTTAGATCTTAGGTCTTATATCATGTTGCTAGTATATGAACTTATGAATAGTTCTTATGGAATTAGTATAATATACATTCTAGTGTATAGTTCTTATAATATATTGCTACCCTAGGGTTAGTAGTGTATTATATGAATTAGAGCTAAGTGTGTATTGTATTATTCTCACATAGAACATTAGTCTAATTGCTTCATGCTTGTTATATGATTAGAAATGAGCTTATGTCAAGGGTGGCGGTTTATCATGCTCTTCTGAGTAGGCTCAGGCTTCTTACCTGTCGATCCGTAGGGTCGGGGACCCGGGGGAGTCTGAGTGGGTTCTGTGCATGCAAGCATGGTGCTTGGATGTAGAGGCCGGGTAATTGCATGGTCTTAGTCCACGGTAGTGGGGATGGCGGCAGGTGGTGACAGCCCTGTCCGTCCTTGGCATTCCCCCACGTTCGGCTAGGGTGTAGGAGTCTAAATTGTTACGAGAGCTTGCTGGCAGACCAGTACTCGCGTAATCTCCCGAACCATCTGAAGCATGAGATTAGTTCTATGTCATATGATTGCATGATTAACTTGTTCTATGAATGACTTGTATCTAGACCATGCCTGCTCTATTAGGTTATTCAATTATTCTTTTATTCATTTATTCTTTTAGTCTCTTTTTACTCTTTGCCCTCTTGCCATGCTCAAGATTGTGTTTCTCCACTATTCAAATCATCACTGTTTATCACCTGTTATGACAATTGATCCATTATTGCTACCATGGTATTTGGTACTATATTTATCCTAGAACTTGATACATACAAAGCCTTCCTCGAGCGAACCAATAAATCACGATACTCGGTATATCTCCGGGCGAAATGCTACACGATAATTCTGTGCGCTTGCGGACCTAAACTCCAAACCTACGAACTATCGTAAAGATGCATGCTTAACACTGTTGCTGGAAACGCGCCATTCTAAGCAACTTGTTAAGAGACATCGTACAGACACTTCTAGCGCCGTTGCTGGGAATAGATCTTCGGGTCCATTTCTATGCCAATATCCGGCGCCGTTGCCATGGATGGATTGCAAAGTCCATTCTTAGTGACGACGTTAGTAAGTGTCAACGTGCATTTCTGGCGCTGTTGCCGGGGATGGATCGTAAGGTCCATTCTTAGTAATAACGTTAAGAAATGCCAACAGGCCCAAACTCAGAAAACCCGCAGCACCCGAGTTTTGAGGCCCAAACTCGGAAACCGTCCTCAGCCCGAGTTTTGTGGCCAAACTCGGAAACCCTCAGCCCGAGTTTTGTGGCCAAACTCGGAAACCGTCCATGCCCAGGTTTTGAGGCCCAAACCTGGAAACCGTCCACCGGTGGTTTTTCCCTGGCTCTACCACCAAACCGAAGCTGTAGAGGGGATGCACCGCCCGTGCACCCCGTCCACCGACAGGTGTCCCCAGGTCCTCGACCCGAGCAACACCGTGCCCCGCAAGTCTCCGCTCGTCGCTGTCCCAGGCTGCCAGCCACCACAGCTGATCCTCAGGCACTCCGGTCCCTCAGTCCAAGCCTCACGTCCGCCCTTCACTGCTCGATCCATCGGCATGGCACGTCCGCCGCACGGCACGCCCATCCTTCATCGCACCCAGTCCGTCGGCACGACACGTCTTAACTTGACCTTCACCTTGCCCTCGATCACTGTCTCCATGCTCGACACCTGCACAACACAAGCCAAAGAACATGCGATCAAACCCGTTGACAATCACTCATCACTCAGAGACTCGGCATACACCCATGTATCCGCAAAGACATGGGCTAGCGACTGCGGCATCAGAATAGACTATGCCTCAGTAGCCCATCCACAGTCCAACGGCCAAGTGGAACGAGCCAATGCCTTGATCCTCGCCGGATTGAAGCCAAGACTTTTCGACCTCCTAAAGGATTACGGTGGCAAGTGGGTCGAAGAGTTGCCCAAGGTAGTCTGGGGGCTACGAACACAGCGCAGTCGGGCAACGGGTCATACTCCTTTCTTTTTGGTATATGGCACTGAAGCAATTCTCCCGGCTGACATAATCTGGAAATCCCCACGGGTAGAACAGTACAATGAAGGAGAAGCTGATGATAGCAGGCGGCTAGAAGTCGACAGCATTGAGGAAGCCAGACTAACCGCACTGTTCAATCCGCAAGATACCTTCAAGGGATGAGGCGCTACTACGATAAAAATGTCCATCACCGTACTTTCCAAGTGGGGGATATGGTACTAAAGAAGATACAGAACACTACAGGACGCCACAAGCTCATGAGTCCATGGGAGGGTCCTTACATTGTATCTAAAGTAACAAGACCCGGGTCATTTGAGCTAGTCACCGAAGATGGATCTCCACTGCCAAATTCATGGAATATAGAGCATTTGAAGAAATTCCATACTTAGGGACTACGCTACAAATCAGACCCAGGGCAATTGTAACTACTACTCGGATATTAATAAAGTTTGAAGTTCATTAGAAACAAAGACTTTACAACTTTATATACGACTACTTAGTCGATTACCAAGTCACTGCAGAGGCAGGACTCTACCTCCGATTAGTATTAACTACTCGGATAGATTGGTTCAGCGGAAATCAAACTCGAGTTACGAGCTTCGAGCTCAATACAACTCATATGATAGTACGGCTTAAAAACCCGGCTATCAGCCTATAGCAAATACGGAACCCACTATAGTGGCGACTGGTTTCTATAAGGCGTAACAAGACGGGATAAGTACCTACCTTGTTACACAACCCACTGGACAGAGGTCCAACAACCTTCGCACTTAAGCTGCTATCCTCAAGAGGATACGATCCACCCAGAAGGAACCTACGCAATGGTCCTTCAAGAGGTGCCTGATCGAAACTATCCCTTGAACAAGGGTACTAAGAGTAGTACTCGGGCAAGACTAAGTTCTCTATAAAACAAGCTAGAGAAACGAAGTCATACGACCCACCTAACATGCTAGAGAGCACTCGGATAGACCCGTCTAGTTAGACGTCTGGTCATACATCCACAATACAGCAAACACAACCCACTGCCAAGAACTCTCTTGTCGCAATGCGGAGTTGGACTCATAAGACATTTAGGATAATCAAAAAGTGATATATTCTTTTGATTACTTATAAATTCTTTACAGGCTATTACAAGATAACGCCTAACAGGGCAAGGAGTCTACTACACAAGTTCTAAGATTTGCGAGTACTCCTCTGCCGCAGCCTTCACCTCCTCTTGCATCGCCGCATGGTCTTCATCACTCTTGTCCTCTGGGAGGGTCATCAGAGTGCCTAGATCAAACGACGGCATGTGCAGACGAAGGGTAGCCATCAAGTCTTGGACGACGGAGAAGGACATATCTTTGATATACTGGGCCAGTCGCTTCGAAGCAGCTTTGGCTCGGTCAACCAAGGACTCTTCGGCTCCTTCTGGCGCTGGTATCATCCTAAGCAGCGGCTCCACGGCTTGTTCTAACTCCCGTGTAGACTTCAAAGCCTGCAGGAGATCTCGGTCAGCACCCTCACGCATCAATTTGGCTTCTTCAAGAGTACTTTGCGCATTAGCAAATACCTCTTCAAGCTCCGCCTCCTTGCGGTTAAAGGCGTTCTGCCATCCTGAAGCTTTGTTATTTGCTTCTGCACGAGTTCAAGTCAAAACAATGAGAAGGGATTACTCCTACAGAAGAACATTAAGTACTCAGATTTCAGGAGTACCTTCAAGTATGTTTCTTTGAGACTTTTCAGCTCCTTGACCTTCTGCTCAGAAGAAGCAGCTTGGGTGATCAGTCGCACCTCTCGGTCATTGGCAACATCTCGCTCGGCCACCACAGTCTCAAGATTACCCTGGAGCTCATTGATCTTGTCATGAAGCACCCGGGTAGCGAGCTGTTGCCGAATTTGGTCTTTGGCAATATACTCCTTGAGCTGCTCGACCTCACGAGCTGTCTCCCGGTGAATCCGGGTGACCTGGTCTCGGACCTTGAAGTCAAAGGCCTGTAACGACAAGTACCATATTAGTACTCGGCTGATTCTATAAAGTACCGACAAAAGGGTTGGGACTTCTCACCTCAATGAATTGCTGAAGTGCATCAAAAGGCGACCTCACTTGGTCACTCAGCTCCTTCAACCGGGTAAGGTCCTGGTTGTACCCGAAGACATCCATAGTCGCGCCTTGGCGAGAGGACTCGGGCACATCCTGGGAACCTCCCTCTTGGCGACGCGACGACTCCTCCTGGATATGAGCCACAACCATTTCAAGAGTTGGTTCATGTGGCTGTCGAGTCCGAAAAAACCAATCACTCCAAGTGCGATCAAACTCCAATTGAGCCGGAGAGCGGAAGACAGAGTATGGCCAACCAACCTGAGGCAGTGGAAGACCATTGGCGTCAGGAATGGCGTCAGGAGCTGCAATGGACCTCGCCGCAAGCGGAGAAGACTCAGGCAGCACCTCTACCTGGCTGAAGGTAGGTAGCGCCTCGGCGTCATCCCTCGCTGGAGTCTCCGACTCCTCCGCTACGGCAGGCTCCGACGCAGCACTGGCGGACGCAGCAGCCGGCTTCACTTTCCTGGAGTACAGATGAGTATCAGTCTTAATGCAAGCAGTCTACGCTTTTCAATAAAAAGTACAAAGGCGTGACTTACCTTGTCAGCTTCAAAGTTTTTGGTAACTTCAGAAGCAGTGCTGAATCCGAAGATTCCTCAGCAGCTTTACTCCCAGAAGTACCCTGCTCAGCACCAGTACCTAGTACACAATCACATATGACATCAGTAATCAACCAAAAAGGATAAGAACTACAAAGTACTCGGGTTTTCCCTTACCAGGATTACCCGGCTTGTAGTATTTATCGCACAATTCTTGTGGTAAAGAAACTTTGCGACAGGCACGGCGATTACCGGTGCGAGCCTTCTTCTGGATGGGCCCTCCGACGTCTAGATGTGGCATCGGCGATCTCTTCCGGCTACTCTCTGCCTCAGGGTCTACGATCATGACTTCAGAATCAGTTGACTCAGAGTCAAGCCAGTCTAGATCGACAGAAGAGCTCTGTTTACTTGGCAGATCCTCATCCCGGATGGGTCCTCCCAATATTATCCCTCCGCCTTCTTTAGCTGGTGGTGGCAGAGGTGGACCAATGTTGTTCTCCCGCCCTTGCCCCTGTCGATGAAGAAGTACACTTTCAAGTCAAAAGGACTCCGACAGAGAGGATTACTGACTAGATAAGTCCAGATACTAACCGGAGGAGGAGAATTAATGGCGGAAAAGGTCGTCATCACTGGAGCTAGGCGTTCACGTCTCTTAAGTAGCCAGTTCACCCTCCATAAGACCTCAGCATCTGCCAACTGGTCCTCAGCATGACGACTTGGGTCATTCCTTCCCAAGTACTCGAACCCAAAGTTCGCTCTCTGCTGGAGAGGATGGATGCGCCGGGCAACAAAGTCTTGGACAATGTTAAAGCCTGTGAGCCCATCAATCCTCAAGGCATCTATACCCATGAGCAGAGGTTGGATAGTTTCAAGCTCCTCAACCGAAATCTTCTCCTTCCACTCGCGGCACTTCTGTGGCGGCCACCCATCATGATGGCGCAGCGCTGGGGGTGGATTTCCCATATAAAACCACCCGGCAGCCCAGTCCTTTACAGTATCTGACAACTCTACTGTCACATACTGATTGGCTACTTCCTGCCTAACCTGAAGACTCGCCCCTCCGACTACTTCGGTCCTAATGTCACTAGGTTGACACTTGAACCAGAAAAAATAGCGGAAGAGGGTGAAGTTGGGGCAGATGCCCAGAAAAGCCTCACAAAGATGGACAAAGATAGAGATGTGGAGTACTGCATTGGGAGTAATATGGTTCAAAGTCAAACCATAGTGGTGCAGCAGTCCGCGGAAGAAATCCAACGCCGGCAGCCCCAATCCCCGCTCCACCATTGCCTTGAACATGACAATCTCCGTGGTGTTGGGAGCGGGAGCCCGGTGGTCGGTTGGCACCCTCCAGCCATCAATTGCTTGCGCCCGCAGATAGCCTTGCTGCGTGAGGAAGGCCAATTCCGCCTGAGTGGTGTCCGGCTTCTTCCACGCCAAAACATCCGTCGGCGGGTTCAGATGCTGCGGCCTCACGGTAGTGGTGATCTTGGATTTGGGCTGCTTCTTGGGACCCATGGTGGTGACAAGGGATTTCTTGCGCATCAACTAGAAAAAGGCTAAAGGATTGATGGATTGAGAGCAAGAGCTTGATGAAAGCGTGAGGAAAGCAAGCCCCGGCGGCGGCTTATTATAGATCTGTCTGGGTAACCGTTCAGCTTTCACTGACGGCGCGCGGCAACGTTACAAACCCTAACGGAGGGCAATACGTGTCACAACGGCGTCAGACCAACGGGCAGAAGCGGCACACAGACAAGATTTTCCGAAAAACGCAAGATATATAGTACTCGGATAAAAGGACAAAGGACTCAGATATTATTCCAAGTACTCGGATTCTTCATATTAGTACTCGGAGTTACAACAAAAGTACAAGGAAGCATCTTGAAGATACAACAACTTTCAACAGACGTTGACTCAAGGTGTAAAACGCTACTCTAGCAAATTCAAGGCACATAGCCTTGATGCCTAATGCACCAAGGACCGGGTTTAGTGAGACGCAGTAAAGCAGACACAGAACCTTGGGTAGACACATGAGCCTTTTCAGTGCCTCCCAAGGTGGGTCTTAGGTCCACCCCAATGCTCAAGGAGCTACGGGCAAGACCATCACCCTCGCTGCCCTTTTGACAACCTGTGACTACAAGGTTATTCACCAGTGGTAGTCACAAGAGTTCTTCTAGGCGCAGCTCTATACTCTTCTGCTCGCGACCACTTGGAAACCACCCTGACGGATGGTCCCTTCACAAGAATTCTTCTGGGCACTTCATCTATTCTACAGAAAGACGAAACCCGGGGGCTCGGCCATCTCTGCTATTGCTACTATAATACTCATGGGACTAAGACAAGTTTTTCCTCGAATGGATATGAGCTCCATAGCGTCCCAGGCAGGGTATTTATAGGCAGTTTTCAACTTGGTCTATGGACTTGGTTCAGCTTCAAGAGTGACTGCAGGACCAATAATTCACCCAATACACTGTGGCGCATGTGAAGCTCAGCGGGGGTAACAGGACTGATTCTCACATGCACTTCAAGGCATAAACGACAAAGTCTACAGTTGAGGAAAACGACAAGACGACATTACTGCGTACAGTTGGACAGTCATCAGTCAATTATTGTCGACCTCTGGTAATATTTATCCAGTGGGGGGTGATATGGGGTGTTTGTTGAAAACATTACCCACCTGAAGCTGGACATCTATTAATCGGATGGTTTGAACAATAAATTGGTGACACAATCCGACTCCTTCAAGACCTTAAATGGATTACCCAATCATTTGGTTCTACAGACCCTAAAGACCGACTACTATAGTACTTGGATCTCAGGTCGGGGGCTACAGGGTACTATCCATTAAGGAAATGTTTTTTCTTGGTTCAAGAATTACTTGGAAAAAGTTCAGTAGATCCTCAAAGTTATTGTAAATAACAAGAGGCTCGGGGCTACACCCTATGGGTGCGCTTTTTATGAAAAGCGCACACCATAAGTATTCTTTAAAGTTTCAGAGCACTTCAGGATTTCTCAAGACATTACTCGAAGATTCTCAAGAAGAAGCCTGAAGATAACGTCGTGAAGAAATGATGAAGAGCTCGGGGGCTTGACGGACCAGGATGTCAGAGATATCATCCGAAGATGATTACTCCGACTAATCCCGGACGGCGCAGGAGATCCAAAGACTTGTTACGTAGCATACTTGTATTAGGACTCCGACTTGTAACTTAGCCGAGTTGTATAAGGAGGTCTTGTAATCAGCATAAGACTCTCCCTCTGTATTCGGCTAGGACTCGGACTGAGCCATGGATCACCCGGGTATATAAGGGGAGCCAGGCACAGGTCCTAGACAACTCGATTCTCAATAATAATCATACACAAGGCACACGCCGCACTGGACGTAGGGTATTACGCTATTTAGCGGCCTGAACCAGTATAAATCACTGTCTCTGTGTAATTGCCGGGTCCTACGAACACCGATCCCCACCGAACAAATAGTCCTGAGTAATCTCAAGACTAGTTGCTGGTTACTAAACACCGACAATCACTTATGAGCAGCCAAAGAGAACCAAGAGAAGACATCGAAGGGAGAACCAACTGCCAAGAATTGAGGAGGGCATCATGAAGGATGAAGCCACCGCACCACAAGAGTTAGAAGATGAAGAGATTACCTGAGCTAGAAAATCAAGAAGAACAGCCGATATGATCTCCATCATCTAGACACTGTTGAGAGGACAAGTCTCAGTTGTGACATTACAAGACAAAAGACTATCATAGAGGCACTCGAGTAGCAGCTCTAAATTCAAGTCTCTTGCCAACCCAATGATTAAAGGAAAACAAGAAAGGTTGACAAGAGAAGAATGTGAAACTGTCCCTACATCCTCATAGTACAGAATTAATACAAGAAAGAGAGAGGATCGAAGTCAGCATACTCAAGGAACAATGTGCCTTCACCGATAAGTTGACACTTAGAGAAGGGAGGTCGATACCTATAAAGATGATTCCACTGTGATCTTTCTCCCCTCAATCACACTATGAGACGAGCAAGAGAAGACAAGCCAGCTAGACAAGAGAAGCTTCCACAAGATGGTTCAGCACAATCACTTTCCAATGACAAAGTAACATTTCAAGGTAAGTGACCACCACTTTAAAAGCTTCTTCTTGATTCTAGTATGAACATAAATAAAGAACTAAACATGTTTAAGCTGCATCTCACTTGATCCAACCTAATCAACTCAACATGTTCAGTCCTTTGATCTTTGTTCATAGCTTTACTCTCTTGAATTTCACTGTTTTAACTAAATGAGCTAAAATGTTGTGCATCTAACCTTTGGAAGATGATATATCTCAATTATAAAAAGATCGACACTTTATGCATAGATTATCCTTCCTTGGGTTAAGTAATTTGATCTGTTAAATATTTTAAGATGCTACTTTTATGCTCATCCTCTGATCCTATCACTCATGTTAAGATTGAATAGAACACCTAAACAACAAGTTGTCTTGTGCAATGTGCCTAAGGTTAGAGAGGAATAAACAAAACTTTTGGTTCTGTTGGTGTTTTTCCACCAACGGAGCCCATGCACTTGATCTCTACCTTGTCTTTATGAGCAGGACACACTCTTGAGCAAACATGGAGAAGTTTATCACTTCCAAATTTTATAGAGAGAAGGTCCTAGATCTACAAGAACATGCACATTGAGCAAGATGCTACCAGCTTCCATAATTAACGCTTCACTTCAAACTGCTGGACGAACAAATAACATAAGTGACACCATATCATGAGGCATAAACAAGGAGGAATGATAGAAAACGTCGTAGTCAGAACTAGAGTCATAAAGTCCCCAAAGACTTCTTGATCCTCGACATGGGAGAAGACGATAATGTCCACCTCATCCTAGGAAGACCATTCCTCTACGCTACAAGTACAATCATTTACAAGAGGAAATCCATTTTCACTTTCCTAGAGAAAAGGCACGATGCAACTTCATCAACTACATACCCAATGAAGCACCCAAGAAGAACAGAAGTGAAAGACGCCGCTCTCAACGCTAAGGAAGACAAACTATCAAGAATAGAGAGGCCAATCATAATGAAGAAGCTATCGCCACTGTCCCAGAAAAAAAAGAACAAGAGAAACCTCAAGACAGTGAACCACAGGAAGTGAAGACTCAGACCAAGAAAGTATGAAAGAAAATATCTACACGTCAGAGGTACAATCAATAACAACTTTCTAAATGTCTGACATACCTTGGGAGGTCTGAACCAAGGAAGTGTCCGGTTCGTCGGACCTAAATATCCGAACCTTCGCCAAAAGGTAAAATCGGTAGTTATCCTCATATTTACTTTGCTGCATATTTTTCATATTTAATTCTTAGTCATTTATTGCATCATCATATTTAATTCACGAACATTTTAATTTCTACATTACATTAGAAAAGAAAATAAAAATGTTGCAATTGTTACACTACATCATAAACCATGAAGCCCCATGTGAATAATTCTATGGTGTGTAAAAACCCACAGGAATGTTCATCGTAGTGGCATAAAAAAATAATAATAATAAAAATAAATATGCATGCATTCATCCTGTTGCATTTTCTCTTGCATCATAAAAATATAAAAATACAAAAATATTGAGAAAGAGATCTTACTGAAATTCTAGACAACTAAGGCTTGAGTGGCCAACCGCTAATGCTTAATCTGTTCCACAAGTTTTGTTGTCTATTTGAGTTTCACAGGATTTGAAAGGCCAAGAAAAGTTGACAAACAAGTGAATGCTCCATCCACTGTTGGAGCACTGTCCCCACAAACATTAACATCAATCAAAGCTCTAATAGAGGAAGGACATATCCACTGTCAGTATGCTATATTACAAGATCGAACGACTACGTCAACATTCAGCTTGGGGGAAGGCACCCCCATGTATTCAAGTAAGTATCTCTATCCTCTTAAGTTTTTCATTCTATAAATAAATTCAAAACACCAAAAATATGTGAGCACATGAAGGCTCACCCTTAAAAAGAAAAAGAACAAAAATATGTGAGCACATGAAGGCTCGCCATTAATTAAAAAAAGACAAAAATATATGGGCACATGAAGGCTCAACGCTATTAAGAGAACCAACTTGGGGGAGACGCACCCCCGTTATCTTCACGATTCAGGTATGTCTTTATTATTACTATTACTACTATTATTCTTAGCTTTAATTTTATATCTTAAAGTGTGTTAGATTAAATAAATAAAATAGTCTGTCTAGTTTTGTTTAAGAAGTTGATCACTAAAGAAGAACCCTCTCTCTCTAATCTTTTGCATGGAAATGATGAATAGTTGCTCTATCTAATTTCTTTCAAGTACCTAGCCATCAAAGCATGAGTTCTCCTAATTAATAATGATGCTTAAAAATGAAATTAAATACATGGTTGGCAAATACTTAATCTAGGGTCTAGGTAATTGGGATATGACATGTGATGATCTGAGCTGCTATTATCTTGTTCTAAACAACACTAAGTTCCGGAGATTTCTAAATATGAATGTAACTAATAATTGCATTGAGTTAAATTAAGCTTTGTGACCCTGTGGAAGTCGATCATGCCATTGAATTGAGATCACTAACACATTTCATCCATCTTCCGCATAAATGCTCATAATTATCTGTTGCTATACTCTCTGAAGTTTGTTGGAAGCATGTGGCTATAAAAAAAAGAAAAAAAAAGAAATCCAAGGAAATAAAAATGGACAAGTGTCCGAAACCTCAAAAAGATAGATCCTGAAGAAATAAAAAGGGACAAGTGTCCGGAACCTCGAAGAAAAAGAAGAAAAAAAAATGTGTGTCAGAAAAAAAATGGGCACGTGCCCGACAGTAGAATTAGCCCAATAGCCATGTCTCTGATAGACAGAAGAGAGTGAATATATTCAAAAGAGCATCCGATTCCGTTTTTCCATACACATGCACTTCTTGATTCAATGGTTGGTTGACATTCTCTTTGGATCCATTGTTTAATTTGACAACATATGTATTAATGCTTTGAAAATTAATTAAAACTCCAGGATAAAAGTGAAGTGAAAGAACTAGAGACATAGTGCTTGATTTGATCATTAAATCTCAATTATTTAGGATCTAAGGTAAGAGTAATAAGCCCCATGAAGAATAACATGATATCTTTCGGAGAATTTTTGTTTAACGGCAGGTATACTTGTTGGAAGTGAAGATATTGTAGCGACTCCTGATCCATTGTTAAGTTTTAGTTTTGCTAAGGGACTAGCAAAAGGTAAGCTTGGGGGAACTTGTTGACGCTCACTAATGCGCATAATTAACCATCAACTATTGCATGAAATGACACTAAATGAATCACAAAGCATAGTTATAGGGTTTGAACCTAACAAGTTCCACGAGTTTTGGTGCTCTCACTTGTTTTGTAGGACATCCATGTTTTTACCATATAAAAGTATCTCAAGTGATGAATTAGAGTACACCATTGCGAAGAGCTCGTCGAGACGATCGAAATGGACATATCATTTGTTATAATTGGAGTCCCGGATGAAAAGATATTAATTTCGCGACGAAATCTGCAAAAGAAGGATCCAGAAGACACCACGAGGCGGGCCACCACGTGGGCCCACTGGGCCAGACCGACCGGTCCCACATGGGAGACCGACCGGTCGGCCACGGAGGCCCCTCGCTTCCGTCTTCTGCAAGCTACTTCCACCGCCTCCTAGGATGCATCTCCACCGTCCCCGAAGTCGGTTTGATCTAACGGTGGGCGATAAACGCGATTCCTTGCCCTCTACTCCACCTCGGGCTATATAAGCAACCCCAGACCCCCCTCTCCAGGCATCTCCCTCTTCATTATTCATCTCCACATCAGAAATTAGGGTTCCAATATAGAAGTAGAGGTCCCTCTAGATGAATCTCTTCTAGTTCATCTAGAATTAGATCTAGTTCATCTAGTTGTAATTGAGAGCCAGCTATCAAGTAGAAGACTAGTTACACCTCAATTAGGATTAGAACCTAGTCTTATTCAAGAACTAGAAGAGAGAGAGAGAGGAAGAGATCAAGAGAAATCTCCGGCCTATCGGATGAACTTCTTCATCTGTACCTGTGGATTCAAGTTCATCTTCAACTTGCTTCAACGATTGTTTCGGTAATCAACGTCTATATTTAAGTTTGAGTTATTGTTCTTATTATTCTTAAGGTTTGTGACTCTTTGAGTGCTTTAATTCTAGATGCGCTAGAGTTAGAGTGGTTGGATAGTGTAAGCGTGGTGCTTAGACTTGATAGCTCATCATAAATGCCTCCTATAACGCCGGTAACAGTGGTAGTTCGCAAGGGTGACTCTTATAGCCTTGTTGATTCTTCAATAGTCCACTACCCGTGTGTAGGCTCGGTAGGATTATACATTTGCATAAAAGAATCATACTCTGTTTGTGACCTTTTATGGCAATTTCCCCATTAAGAATAATAAACATATCACTCTTAAGTTGGATTTAGATAACCTTAGTGATCCCCTCTATGCTTCTAGATTCTCCGTCCTTGTTAGCTACTCAAGGGTTATACACTTGAGACTCATTGCTATCCGTTCCTTTGGGTTCGATATTAAACTGGGTTACTCCGGTGAAGTGCTACATCGGTAGATGTTATGTGTGCGCTTGCGGATAAAGTAGAGTGTGTGTTAATTTATACCAACATCGAGCTCTTCCTTTTCTTGGATTGAGGGCTTGGATAGCTCATGCACAAAAGTGCCGCTAGGGACTTGTGCTCTATCAGAACCCAATTTTGCCAGGATATCGGCTGCTACGTTGAGGTCCCGAGTAATGTGAATGAGTTCCAGCCCAGCAAAATGCTTCTCTAGCTTGCGGACTTCAGCACAGTAGGCGTTCATTGTCTCCTTGGTACAATCCCAATCTTTATTAACTTGGTGAATGACCACAGAGGAATCGTCGTAGACTAGTAGTCTCTTGATAACCAGAGTAGCTGCTAGTTTGAGCCCGTGGAGTAGTGCTTCGTACTCTGCTTCATTGTTGGTAGCCGGCCACAATATTTGCAGAACGTACTTGAGCTGTTCTCCGGCGGTTGATACAAGAAGGACTCCAACTCCTGCTCCTCCAAGTTTTAAGGACCCATCAAAATACATCTTCCAATGATCAGGAATAGCGCTGTCTTGAAGCTGCTGTGTCTCTGTCCACTCGGCGACGAAATCAGCTAAAGCTTGTGACTTAATAGCTTTCCTGGGAGTGAATTTGATGTTGAGTGCCCCTAATTCAACTACCCACTTAGAGATTCTGCCAGTAGCATCACGATTGTGAAGGATTTCTCCTAAAGGGAAATCTGTGACTACCGTGATCTCGTGAGTGTCGAAGTAGTGCCGCAGCTTCCTTGAGGATATAAGCAATGCATAGAGCAGTTTCTGCACTTGCGGGTATCTGACTTTTGAATCGGAGAGTACCTCGCTAATGTAGTAAACTGGTTGTTGAGTATTGTAGATGTGCTTATCGTCCTTGCGCTCCACCACGATTGTCGTGCTCACGACGTGTGTAGTAGCAGCGATGTACAACAGCATTGGTTCCTTGGGCTCTGGCGGCGTTAGTATTGGGCAATTTGTGAGGTAGCCCTTGAGCTGTTCAAAAGCCTTGCCCGCTTCCTCTGTCCACTGGAATTTGTTGCCAGCCTTAAGCAATTTGAAGAAGGGTAGTCCCTTTTCTCCTAAGCATGAGATGAACCGGTTTAGCGCGGCCATGCACCCGGTTAGCTTCTGGACGTCCCTGATTGAGGCAGGTGGCTTCATGTTGATAATGGCTGAAATTTGCTTCTGACTAGCCTCGATGCCTCGATGGCTGACAAGGAAGCCGAGTAGCTGGCCTGAAGGTACCCCGAAGACGCATTTAGTTGGATTGAGCCTCCATTGATAAGCACGTAATCGTTTGAAGGTTTCCTCCAGGTCTGAAATCAGGGTAGTCGGATCCTTTGTTTTTATGACGACGTCATCAACATAGGCTTCTGCATTGCGGCCAATCTGATCACCCAGACAGTCTTGGATGGCTCATTGGTATGTAGCCCCCGCGTTCTTTAATCCGAAGGACATGTTTTGTAGCAATATGCTCCGAAGGGAGTGATGAACGATGTCTTGGGTTGATCTTCTTCCTTTAGGGCAATTTGATGATACCCAGAATAGCAATCCAGAAAAGAGAGTAAAGCGGAACCTGCGGTAGCATCAACTATTTGGTCTATCCTTGGTAATCCAAAAGGATCCTTTGGACAGTGCCTGTTGAGGTCCGTGTAGTCTACACACATGCGCCACTCGGCAGAGTTCTTCTTTTTGACGAGCACTGGATTGGCTAACCACTCGGGGTGCAGGATTTCTTTGATGAACCCAGCCACGAGTAGTTTAGCTATTTCCTTTTTGATTGCTTCCTTCTTCTCTGGTGAAAATCGTCGTAACCTCTGCTTGATAGGTCTTGAGCCTTCCTTTAGTTCCAGTTTGTGCTCAGCCAAGTTCCTTGGGACCCCAGGCATGTCTGCTGGTTTCCAAGCAAATATATCTTTGTTTGCTCTAAGGAACTTGGTGAGCGCGAGTTCCTATTCTTCAGATAGGTGAGCATTGATAACCGCTGTCTTGGAGGGTGAAGGACCGAGAATGCTACCCAAAAGCGACCAGAGGGGGTGAATGGGAGCTTCAAAATTTCCTTCCGGAAACTCAATGCCACTGTCCCCAAATCAACCCCAAAAGCGAACCCTAGAGCTTGCTAATGTCCACGACCCTAGATGTAGGGTGGATGCTTCCAAGAAGCACAGCGGGACACTACACAACCCTAGAAAGCCAACGCAAAAGACGCAAACCAAATCTGAGATCGCACGAACGAACAGCGAACGAAACAACGCAGTCACAGCTGCATCGGACGCTGGCAGCGTCCGATGCCAACCCAACGGACGCGACCGATGCAAACAGGGCAAAACCAGAACCTTACTGCATAGACATCAGACGCTGCTACAGTGAATCAGTAGCGTCCGATGCTTGACCTCCGGTGCGTCCAATGGCAACGGACGCTCCGATGGTCAGCGTCCGATGCTCCTTTGAAAAACGCTGTCAGATGACACGTGGCATCGGACGCTCCGGTGTGACGAACTCAGCGTCCGATGCTCACGGGCTCAGCGTCCGATGCTCCCAAAACAGCACAGTTCTTCCGCGAAATTCACACAATCTCCTCCGAATCAAAAGCACTAAGGCCTAGACTTGGTATGAGGAGTTCCAAGGATGCTAGTGAGCTATCCCAACGGAATCATGGCTCGAACCTAACTCCAAATCGGTGAATTGGAAGAAATCGGGACAAGGGAGCAAAAACCGATCCAAAACTAAAATCGCTCGATCTCCTAGACCGTGAGGTTAGAGGTGAATTCCTTCAGTGGAAAGAAGTGCCTCACGATCTAGAACAACTCAGTTCAAATGGATTTGTAAAAGACGCACCGAGCAAAGAGATCGATCGACGGGAAAATCATGGCAAAAAGCAATCCGCGAAGAACAGCGATGAACTCGAATCAAAATGCGAATTGACACACGATCTTGCAGCCGAAGCGCAACCACACGCTACGACAAGGAGGTTACGGCCTCCTTTCCTCAAAATCAACAGTACACAGAGGTGAGTCTCTCTACGGATCTCAGCTAGCTAAAGCAGGGGATGGGAGAGCAGGAAACCCTAAGTGCAAGGAGCAAATGAGATGGCTAAAACTGAGATAGGGGGAGGAGGGTGTCTCCCCGACTACTTATCCTATTCTAGTCTAAGTCTATTTCCTACTCTACCCCTCTCTAATCTAATTACAGAGCGAACTAGCTAAACCCCTAGGGTTATTCTAGACCAACTCGGTGGTAGGTGTATCCGACGGCCACGCCCGCACAACTCATCTGCTTTGCCTCCACGGAACCTTCCGATTGCCGCCACGTGCCGCCCTCGCTCTGCACCCCCGGTTTTGTGGCCCAAACCGGGAAACCAGCCTTTTTCAGCTATCCCCAGGTTTTGAGGCCCAAACCGGGAAACCAGCCTCCAGCCTGAGTTTTGAGGCCCAACTCAGCAAACCCGCAGCGCCCGAGTTTGAGGCCCAAACTCGGAAACCGGCCCATCGCCCGAGTTTTGTGGCCAAACTCGGAAACCGTCCGCGCCCAGGTTTTGTGGCTCAACCTGGAAACCGAGCACCCGAGTTTTGAGGCCAAACTCGGAAGCCGTCCACCCGGTGGTTTTTCACTGGCTCAGCCATCAAACCGAAGCTGTAGAAGGGATGCACCGCACGTGCACCCCGTCCACCGACACGTGTCCCTAGGTCCTCGACCCGAGCAACACCGTGCCCCGCAAGTCTTCGCTCGTCGCTGTCCCAGGCTGCCAGCCACCACAGCTGATCCTCAGGCACTCCGGTCCTTAGTCCAAGCCTCACGTTCGCCCTTCACTGCTCGATCCATCGGCATGGCACGTCCGCCGCACGGCACGCCCATCCTTCATCGCACCCAGTCCGTCGGCACGACACGTCTCAACTTGACCTTCACCTTGCCCTCGATCACTGTCTCCGTGCTCGACACCTGCACAACAGAAGCCAAAGAACATGCGATCAAACCCGTTGACAATCACTCATCACTCAGAGACCGGCATACACCCATGTATCCACAATCTCCCCCTTGATGAGTGCATTGTCAACTACACACACAAATCATAAATGAAAGAAAGAAGGAAGGAAGAAGGAGAAGAGAGAACTCGACCAAATGACCAAAAGCATAGCAAAGCCGAAGAAGGTCAAGTGGAAGAAGTGAAACAACTTGGTCCCCTAAGACAAGGGCAATGGCTCGACGCAACCAAGCAAAGCAAAGCTAGCCCTCAAGAAGAGGTAGAACAGGCTCAACACCGCTAGCAAATACCAATTGGAGTCGGAGGAAGATCGAAGCAAAAGTGCTAGTCCCTCAAAATAGAGGTACAGAGGCTCAACACAACTAGCAGAGAAAGCTCGATACAAATGCCTTTCGGCAAAGCACGCTCTGAACCAACTGAAAATCGACCTGAAAAGACGACCCAAAGATCTCTGAATCAAAAGAGAACCAATCGAAGTCGAAATGCCCTGAAAATGTTTGCTAGTCCCTCAAGAGAGGCAACGGCTCAACACAACTAGCAAACTCCCCCTCGACAAGTGCAAGCAACCAGGGACTCCAACCAGGGAACATATGATTTGGCAAAAATTCTCCCCCTTAGTTGAAAATGCACTTATCAAGACCCAGGGCAAAGATCTCCCCCTTGGCAAATTCTCCCCCTTAGTTGGACATCACCCAGAAATGCCAACTGAAAAGCCATCTTCCTTTCCAAAATGCATATGAAGTCAGAAATGCAAGTCAGGAGCTTCAGGCATATAATCAAAAGAGTGCAAAGATGTTCTAAACAGTATAACTCCAATGACTCAACTAAGCACTCAAATAGCGAAGGCTCAAACTGATCACACATACGAAATATGAAACATATGAGCAAGTGAGCAGTTTTAAGCTAAAAAAAATAGTCACCATCAAAATAGCACTACACATGAATAGCCAGGAATCCAAACAAGTGCTAAACATGTATACAAGGTGAACTACCCCTAGCAAAGTTCAATCATCATGCATAGGAATGAAACATAGACTTGTGATTTCAGTTTAATATCGGAGTTGCAGCGGTAAAGAATTCACAAGTTCAATTATTTAGCATGTGATTGCGAGAGGTTGAAAGCTTGTCATTGCCTAACTTTTCAACCGAGCGAAGCCTATGCCGAAGCAATCAGAAGCTTAAAGCTACGGTTTCGGTCATACACTACACGGCTCAAGTTTAACACAAAGTGCAATGAGAAACAGTCTCGATACCATGAGGTGTTGACAAGCAATCCCATCTCGATCTTTTCAATTCACTAAACTTGGTTCAAATTTTAAACATCATATGAACAGACCAAGCAAGTGAATGACTCAGAACTAGAGACATAGCAACCTAGCATATATGAAAAGCAGGAATGGACTCAACACATCCTCCACATGCTAGTTGCATATCTCAATGGTGAACATTTCAGATTTTTATATACATTAAGCAAATTCACCATTCAAAAATAGCTCAGCTCATAACATGTACTAGTGATCAGAAGGAGCATAAGCTACAAGCATCAATATAAGCATCGGAGCATACTAAACAGAGCATAGTTACATTCTAGTGATTATAAACATGAAGCTCAGAATGTAAATGCGTATGCTAAAATGCAAAAGAAAAGAAAGACAAACAAAAAGTCAGTCTATACAAGATCCAAAATGTTTCCCCCATCTAAAAGGGGAAACACACACCAAGCTCACCCCTCAACCGATTAAAGGTTGATTCGTCTAAAGGCTTGGTGAAAATATCAGCCAGTTGGTGTATCGACATGCGAAGGTCGATATCACCCTTCTCCTGGTGGTCTCGCAAGAAATGAAAGCGCACATCAATGTGTTTGGTCTTTGAGTGAAGCACGGGGTTCTTAGCAACGCTAATGGCACTCGTGCTGTCACAAAGCAAAGGTACGCGAGAAAAGCTCAGACCAAAATCTCGCAAAGTGGCCATCATCCAGAGTAACTGGGAACAGCAGCTAGCCACAGCAACATACTCAGCCTCCGTGGTAGACTGGGCGACACTAGACTGCTTGCGAGAAGACCACGATACAAGAGAAGATCCAATAAACTGGCAAGTCCCAGAAGTGGACTTGCGCTCAATGCGACAACCAGCAAAATCGGCATCGGAATAACCGCAAAGCGAGAGGGTGGAGGAAGCAGAATACCAAATCCCAAACTCAGGCATGAAACGAAGGTACCTGAAGATGTGCTTCACCGCCTGACGGTGAGAAGTGCGCGGCGACGCCTGAAAGCGCACGCACAGACACACCACGAACTGGATGTCCGGGCATGTCGCCGTCAGGTAGAGGAGCGATCCGATCATGCTGCGGTACTCCTTCTGGTCTACTGCTTCTCCATCCTTGTCCGCATCCAGGGCAGTCGTCATCGACATGGGTGTTGGAAGAGGCTTGGCCTCACCCATATCGAACCGCTTCAGCAAGTCCTTCGTGTACTTGCCCTGGTGCACAAACGTCCCCTCTCGGGATTGCTTAATTTGCAACCCGAGAAAGAATGTCAGCTCGCCCATCATGCTCATCTCGAACTCCCTGCTCATAATATCTGCAAACTTGGCAACCAAAGCGTGAGAAGAACCACCGAAAATGATATCATCCACGTAAATCTGGACCAAGAGTGTGTCTTTGCCTTGCCTGAGGAGAAAGAGCGTCTTATCTACACATCCCATTTTAAAACCCTTAGCAAGCAAAAAGGTTTTCAACCTATCATACCAGGCTCTAGGGCTTGTTTCAAAACCATATAAAGCTTTGTGAAGTTTAAAAACATGGTTTGGAAACTTGGGATTTTCAAAACCGGGGGGTTGCTCAACATAAACCTCCTCCTCTATGTAGCCGTTTAAGAAGGCACTCTTGACATCCATTTGAAAAAGTTTGAAACCTTTGGATGCAGCAAAAGCCAAGAGTATCCTAATAGCCTCCAAACATACTACATGAGCAAAAGTCTCCTCAAAGTCTATCCCCTCCTTTTGACTATAGCCTTTCGCTACAAGCCGGGCCTTGTTTCTAACAACGTGGCCATCCTCTCCTTGTTTGTTTTTGAAAACCCATTTTGTCCCAATAGGCTTATAGTCAGGTGGAGGTGGAACTAGAACCCAAACCCGATTTCTCTCAGAGTTCTCTAACTCCTCATGCATGGCATTGACCCAATCTGGATCCGTCAAAGCGTGTCCAACATCTCGGGGCTCAAAATTAGCAACAAAAGCAGAGTGAGCGAAGTGAGAGATGTGCTGTGACCTGGAGCGAGTGACTCGCTCGCCGATGTCACCGATCATTTGCTGAGGGGGGTGTTGGCGCTGGATGTGTCGTGGCGCCTCCCGGGAAGAAGTGACCTCCCCCTCAACAGCAGCTGGATCCACCCCGGGTACAAAAGGTACTGCGCGAGGTGGAGGATCCCATGGCCCCCAGGAAGAAGAGGTGTCAGGGCCGTGAGTCATCGTCGAGGCCACCCTTGGCAGCACGGCAGGTGGAGGGGGTGCTGGATCGTCCATACCTTCAGCACCCTCGTCCTCGTCATCAAAAAGAGGCTCTCCGACCTCGTGACCACCTGCACGCTCAAAACGAGAAGAAGGAGAAACAAGAGTCTCGTCGAAGGTGACATCTGATGTCTCCACGACTCGGTTAGTATCAAGGTTAAGTACACGATAAGCTCTAGTGTGTGTCCCATAACCCAAAAATACCCCGTCAGAAGATCGAGACTCGAACTTGTCCAAGTTGCCCTTCTTCAATATAAAACAATGGCAACCGAAGACTCTAAAATAACTCACCTTGGGCTGGCCAACCAAACGCAACTCATAAGAGTCTTCTTCAAAAACGCTCTCAGAAAAATGCGATTCGAAATGTAGCATGCAATGTTCATAGCTTCGGCCAATAGCGCCTAGGAGTCCTATGCTCATCAAGCATCGTCCTGGCCATCTCAACAAGGGTCCGATTCTTCCTCTCTACAACACCATTTTGGGGCGGTGGTGTAGGGGGAAGAAAACTGATGCTCCAAACCAAGGCGGTTACAAAACTTCTCAAAATCCGAATTCTTGAATTCGGAACCATTATCACTTCTAATCGCTCGCATCGAGTTCAAAGGGAACTCATTCTGAAGACGCAAAATTAGATTGCGAGCGAAGGAGAAAGTCTCAGTCTTTCTCAGTCAAAAGAAGACCCACGAATAACCTTGAAAAGTCATCAACAACAACCAAAACATACCACTTGCCACCAACCGAGCTCACCCGAGCCGGACCAACAAGGTCCATGTGCAAAAGCTCTCCAGGGTGCGAGGTCATGACCTTAGTCACTGGATGGTGGGAGCGGCAACCATCTTCCCATGTCTACAAGAATGGCAAACTAGATCCTTCTCCATCGAAAGCTTGGGCAATCCTCGGATTAGGCCAAGTGAGCTAAGTCTTGCAAGCAAGTCGAAGCTTAAGTGACCGAGCCTCCTATGCCACTTCCCAAGATCAGAGGGAAGAAGGACTAGCCAAAGACAGCGAGAAGAACCAAACGACTCCGAGAAATTCGCACGAAAGACTTTCCCAAATGGCGAAATCAGACATACAAGATCGCCCTGAGGATCTAAGATGCGACTAAGGTTCGGTTTGAAATGAATCTCATAGTCATCATCAAAAAGTTGCGAAACAGAAAGCAAGTTAAAATGCAGGTTAGAAACAAGAGCAACATCGCGCAACACAAAGTGCTCATTAACCCGCACCGAGCCACGAGACAACACCTTACCTTTACTATTATCGCCGAAGGTAATGTACTCCTTTCCGGCGACTGGGCTAAGGGGAGAACCACTTGGCGTTTCCGGTCATGTGCCTCGAACAACTGGAATCCACCAACCAAATGTCCTCCAACCGTCTTACCTACATCAATAAAAAGACATAGGGTGAGCATACGGTCCAACACTGGGTTAGTGAAGTAAGAAGAATACCAGTGTTGGGCCGGCTGCTCAAAAGAATGGTCAGGGAAAAAACCATTCCTAAGCTGTCTACGAGGGTAGCGATCACCACATATAGGAAAACGTGGTCCGCTAGGGAAGGTTCACTTTGCCCTTCTGAGGCAAACACTCCTCCTGGATGGGTGGCATTGTGTCAACTTGTTCTTGAGGTGGTTTGCTTGGGTGCCCACACTTGGTGTTCTTGGAGGAGCTCTTGGGGTTTCCTCAAACACCCCATCTTGGTGGTAGGCTTGGCAGGCTCTTTGGGTGGAAGCTTGGTCTGTTTGGGAGTAGTGGTGGGAGTGGGCTTCCACTCGGATTATGACCACTCGACTCTCCAATCTTCCCAAAAGCGGAAAGATCAACACCCTGAGCAAAACCTATACCTGGGCCACCAGCAGCTCGCTTGAATTGGGAGATCATCATCCCGAGCTGCGGCTCACTACACGAGACCCATGACAATGGTCCGAAGGTATGTGTTTTCCTCCTCGGTCTGCATCTTGCCATGCTTCACATTGGCAATCTCCATCTCCAAGCCCTCACACAAAACACACCTCGTGACACAAGTGCTATCTGAGCTGGCCTTCTCAAGAGACTCAATCTTGGCATTCTTCTCTGCCAACTCAGATTGCAAGACAGGACAAGTCTTGCACGCACCCAGCAGGGAAGGTCTAGCCTTCAGCTCATCCAGCTCTCCTACCAACGCAGCATACTTACCTCTCAAAGTGAGAAGGTCAGTCATGTGCGTGGTGCACGACTCGCACTCAACCTCCTCCGACACGACCACGGTGGACTTGGCAAACTCAAGCTCCCTCACCGTGTCCTCCCACTTCTGCCTAAACTCCTTGCGCTCTCTAGCAGCACGCCTAAGCAACTTGTCTTGGCTAAGGAGGGCAGCAGTAAGCTTCTCAACCACGGTAGAGAGCTCGTCGTAGGTGAGAGATACCTGGGAGGTGTCGTCGTCGTCGTTCCGAGGGGAGTCCACCATCTCGCCGTCGAGCGCCATGGTGCAGAGGCCGTCGTCGTCGGCGAAGAAGCAGAGGCCGTTCAGCTTGTCCTCGACCCTCTTCATCTTCTCGGACTCATCGTCGCTTGAGCAAGTGGAGTCGTCATCCGAGCCGTCGACGTCACTGAGCGTGGCGAAGAACGCACGCTGCTCAGCCTGGGCCTTCTCCAAGTACTTCTTCTTGATGTACTCCTTGTCGAAGCCGCCCCGCTTCTTGTGCCTTGGGGGGACGTGCTTCTCCTTGTGCTTCGAGTTGTACTTGTGCCCATGATCGTGAAGGACCGAGAAGTTAACCGAAAGCGACCAGAGGGGGGGGTGAATGGGAGCTTCAAAATTTCCTTACGGAAACAGATGCCACTGTCCCAAATCGACCCAAGAGCGAACCCTAGAGCTTGCTAATGTCCACGACCCTATATTTAGGGTGGATGCTTCCTAGAGCACAGCGAAACCTAGACAACTCTAGAAAGCCAACGCAAAAGACGGAAATCAATTCCGACAACGAACGAGCAAACCGCGGACGAAACCGTGCGAAAACAGTCGCATCGGACGCTGGCCTGCGTCCGATGCCAGACCACCGGAAGCGTCCGATGCAGACTGGTGGTTCTGGAACCTTACTGTTCCACACATCGGACGCTGTGAACAGTAGTCACCCAGCGTCCGATGCAAAGGCTCCGGCGCGTCCGATGAAACAACGGACGTGTCCGATGTGGTGGTCGTCCCGATGCAAGCTAAAACCGCGGTCGACGTGCCTGCGGACACCGCGTCCCGGAGCGTCCGATGCTGGGACCCTAGCGTCCGATCTCCCGTGATAGCGTCCGATGCTCCCGAACGATGGGTTGGTGTGGGATGGAACCGCAGTTCTTTGAGATCAACCCGATCTCCTCTAAATCAAAAGCTCTAGCCTAGGATTCGATCTGAGGTCACAAGATGTTAGTGAGCATCTCTAAGAGATCATGGCTCGCGAACCTAACTCCAAGCGGTGAAGCAAGAAATTCGGGGGCATGGAGGCAAGAACCGCAATCCAAAACGAAATCGATCGATCTCCGAACGTGAGGTTAGAGTTTTTAATTCCTTCGGTGGAAAGGAGAGCCTCACGATCTAGAACAACTTAGGTCAAACGGTTTTGCAAAAGATGAACCGAGCAAAGAGATCAAGCGACGGGAAAATCGTGGAGAAAAGGGATTCCGCGAAGAACACGATGATAAGTGAACGTGCCTCGAATCACAGCCACGAACTCGAATTAAGGACGCAAAGCAAGCCATCATCTGTGCTCCAAAGTGGATAAGCTGGCGCACTCACTCTCAAATCAACAGACACAGTGGGGTCCATCTGGGAGTGATGTCGGATATGCTAGAGCTGGGGCTGGAAGCAACCGCGAGAGCAGGAGTGGAAGAGGTCCAAAGGATGTAGGAAGAGATTGCCATGTGCGCTTTCGGATGAGTATTGAAAAGGTTGGGGAGGGTGTGTTCTCCTCGGTGCTAGAACTAGCTATAGACTAAATCTATCCTAAGTCTATTTCCTACTTGAGCTTCCCTCTACTCTAATTACAGAGCGGACCAGCACTCAGTCTAAGGCCTAATTCTAGTCCACCCCGGGTGGGGAGGGAGGATAGATCTGGCCACGGCGCCACGGTTTCCCGCGTCACTCTGCCGCGTCGCCGCCACCAACCTCAGATCGCCCGCTCATGCTGCCGCCACCTACCTCTGCACCCCCGGTTTGCGGCCCAAACCGGGAAACCAGCCTTTTCCATCCAGCCCCTTGGCGGTTTGAGGCCCAAACCGGGAAACCAGCCTCCAGCCCGAGTTTTGTGGCCAAACTCGGAAACCGTCCGCGCCCGAGTTTTGAGGCCCAAACTCGGAAACCGGCCCGCCCAGGTTTTGAGGCTCAACCTGGAAACCGTCGCGCCCAGGTTTTGTGGCTCAACCTGGAAACCCAGCACCCAGGTTTTGAGGCCCAAACCTGGAAACCGTCCACCGTTGGTTTTTCCCGGGCTCTACCAACAAACCGGCGTCGTAGAGGGGATGCACCGCCTGTGCACCCCTTCCACCACCGACATGATCGCACTTCTCCGCCTGTCGCTGTCGCAGGCTGCCAGCCACCACAGCTGATCCTCCGGCCTCCAGTCCATCAGTCCAAGTCCACGTCCGCCCTTCACCGTCCGATACATCGGCATGGCACGTCCGCCGCACGGCACGCCCATCCTTCATCGCGCCCGGTCCGTCGGCACGGCACGTCGCAACTTGACCTTCACCCCCGCCATCGATCACTGTCTCCGTGCTCGACACCTGCACAACACAAGCCAAAGAACATGCGCATCATCTCCATTGACAATCACTCATCACACAGAGACTCGGCATACACCCATGTATCCGCAATCTCCCCCTTGATGAGTGCATTGTCAACTCCACAACAAATCATGAATAAGAAGAAGAGGTAGGAAGGAGTGGGAAGAGAAAACCCAACCAAATGACCCAGAAGCCTTAACAAAAGCCGAAGAAGGTCAAGTGGATGAAGCAAAAACTTGGTCCCAAAAGACATGGGCAACGGCTTGACGCAACCAAGTAAAGCAAAGCTAGCCCTCAAGAAGAGGTAGAACAGGCTCAACACCGCTAGCAGATAGCAATTGAAGATCGGAGGACAACAGAAGCAAAATGCTAGTCCCTCAAGATAGAGGCACAGAGGCTCAACACAACTAGCAAGAAAATCACTCCGAACCAATTGAAAATCAACCCAAACCAAATGGGAAAGCACACCAGACGATACCAATTGAAAGCCAAATGAAAAAGCTTATGAAAGCTCATGAGAAGCTAGGAACTTTGCTAGTCCCTCAAGACAGAGGCAACGGCTCAACACAACTAGCAAACTCCCCCTCGACAAATGCAAGCAACTAGGACAAAAGATTTTCAGGGCATATGATTTGCGTAAATTTCTCCCCCTAGTTGAAAATGCACTTATCAAGGCCAAAAGGTATCGGAGAAGCAACTCTCTTCACATAAACTCCCCCTGAACACAAGATCTCCTTCCACAATGCATATGAAGTCAAAATGCAAGTTAGGAGCTTCAAGTATATAGTCAAAAGAGTGCAAAGATGCTCTAATCAGTATAGCTCCACATCTCAATTAAGCACTCAAATAGCAAAGGCTCAAACTGATCACTTATACGAAATATGAAGCATATGAGCATGTGAGCAGTTTTAAGCCAAAAGGATAGTCACCATCAACATAGCACTAGACATGTATAGAAGGAATCCAAACAAGTGCTAAGCATATATACAAGGTGAACTACCCCTAGCAAAGTTCAATCATCATGCATAGGAATGAAGCATATACTTGTGATTTCAAATTCATATCGGAGTTGCAGCGGTAAAAGAATTCACAAGTTCATTTTTAGCATGTGATTGCGAGAGGTTGAAAGCTTGTCATCGCCTAACTTTTCAACCGTGCGAAGCCTATGCCGAAGCAATCAGAAGCTTAAAGCAACGGTTTCGGTCATACACTACATGGCTCAAGTTTAACTCAAAGTGCAATGAGAAACAGTCTCAATACCATGAGGTGTTGACAAGCAATCCCATCTCGATCTTTTCAATTCAACAATACTTGGTTCAGATTTTAAGCAAGTTATGAACAACCAAGCAAGTGAATGACTCAGAACTAGAGACATAGCAACCTAGCATATATGAAAAGCAGGAATGGACTCAACACACCCTACACATGCTAGTTGCATATCTCAATGGTGAACATTTTCAGATTTATATACATTAGGCATAATTCACCATTCCAAAAAAAGCTCGCTCATAACATGTAACAGTGATCAGAAAGAGCATAAGCTACAAGCATCATCATAAGTATCGGAGCAATACTAACAAGAGCATAATTACATTCTAGTGAATATAGACATGAAGCTCAGAATGTAAATGCGTATGCCCGACACAAAACTGAAGGAAAGAAGATACCAAAAGGAGAGACTCAAGAAACTCAAAAGAAAAGAGCCTCAAAATAAAAGAGTCAGTCTGTACATCTCAAAATGCTTCCCCCATCTAAAAGGGGAAACACACACCAAGCTCACCCCTCAACCTATTAAAGGTTGATTCGTCTAAAGGCTTGGTGAAAATATCAGCCAATTGGTGATGAGTATCGACATGGCGAAGGTCGATATCACCCTTCTCCTGGTGGTCTCGCAAGAAATGAAAGCGCACATCAATGTGTTTGGTTTTCGAGTGAAGCACAGGGTTCTTAGCAACGCTAATGGCACTCGTGCTGTCACAAAGCAAAGGAACTCGAGTAAAGCTCAAACCAAAATCACGCAAAGTGGCCATCATCCAGAGTAACTGGGAACAGCAGCTAGCCGCAGCAACATATTCAGCCTCCGTGGTAGACTGAGCGACACTAGACTGCTTGCGAGAAGACCACGACACAGAGAAGATCCAATAAACTGGCAAGTCCCAGAAGTGGACTTGCGCTCAATGCGACAACCAGCAAAATCAGCATCAGAAAAACCACAAAGCGAGAGGGTGAAGAAGCAGAATACCAAATCCCGAGCTCAGGCGTGAAACGAAGGTACCTGAAGATGCGCTTCACCGCCTGACGGTGAGAAGTGCGTGGCGAAGCCTGAAAGCGCGCGCACAAGCACACGGCGAACTGAATGTCCGGCCGTGTCGCCGTCAGGTAGAGCAGCGATCCAATCATGCTGCGGTACTCCTTCTGGTCCACTGCTTCTCCATCCGTGTCAGCATCCAGGGCAGTCGTCGTCGACATGGGCGTCGGAAGAGGCTTGGCCTCACCCATGTCGAACCGCTTCAGCAAGTCCCTGTGTACTTGCCCTGGTGCACAAACGTCCCCTCTCGGGATTGCTTAATTTGCAACCCGAGAAAGAAAGTCAGCTCGCCCATCATGCTCATCTCGAACTCCCTGCTCATAGTATCTGCAAACTTGGCAACCAAAGCGTGAGAAGAACCACCGAAAATGATATCATCCACGTAAATTTGGACCAAGAGAGTATCTTTGCCTTGCTTGAGGAGAAAGAGCGTTTATCTACACATCCCATTTAAAACCCTTAGCTAGCAAAAAGGTTTTAAATCTCTCATACCAGGCTCTAGGGGCTTGTTTCAAACCATACAAAGCTTTGTGGAGTTTAAAGACATGGTTTGGAAACTTGGGATTTTCAAAACCGGGGGTTGCTGGACATAGACCTCCTCCTCAATATAGCCGTTTAAGAAGGCACTCTTGACATCCATTTGAAAAAGTTTGAAACCCATGGATGCAGCATAAGCCAAGAGTATCCTAATAGCCTCCAAACGAGCTACAGGAGCGAAGGTCTCCTCATAATCTATCCCCTCCTTCTGACTATAACCCTTCGCTACAAGCCGGGCCTTGTTTCTCACACATGTGGCCCTCCTCTCCTTGCTTGTTTTTAAATACCCATTTTGTCCCAATAGGTTTACAGTCAGGAGGTGGTGGCACTAGAACCCAAACCCGATTTCGCTCAAAGTTCTCTAGCTCCTCATGCATGGCATTGACCCAATCCGGATCCGTCAATGCGTGTCCAACATCTCGGGGCTCAAAAGACGCAACAAAGCAGAATGAGCAAAGTGCGAGATGTGCTGTGACCTGGAGCGAGTAACTCGCTCGTCGATGTCTCCGATCATCTGTTCAGGGGGGTGCTGGCGCTGGATGTGTCGTGGCGCCTCCCGGGAAGAAGTAACCTCCCCCTCAACAGTAGCTGGTTCCACCCCGGGTACAAAGGTACCGCGCGAGGTGGATCCCACGGCCCCCAGGAAGAAGACGTCTCGGGGCCACGGGTCGTCGTCGAAGCCGCTCCCGGCGGCGCGGCAGGCGGAGGGGGTGCTGGATCATCTATACCTTCAGCACCCTCTTCCTCGTCATCGAAAAGAGGCTCTCCAACCTCGTGATCACCTGCACGCTCAAAACGAGAAGAAGGAGAAACAAGAGTCTCGTCGAAGGTGACATCTGATGTCTCCATGACTCGGTTAGTGTCAAGGTTAAGTACACGATAAGCTCGAGTGTGAGTGCCATAACCCAAAAACACACCGTCAGAAGAACGAGACTCAAACTTGTCTAGGTTGCCTTTTTTCAATATAAAACAGTGGCAACCAAAGACTCTAAAATAACTCACCTTGGGCTGGCGACCAAACGCAACTCATAAGAGGTCTTCTTCAAAAACACTCTCAGAAAATGCGATTCGAAATATAGCATGCAGTGTTCATAGCTTCGGCCCAATAGCGCCTAGGAGTCCTATGCTCATCAAGCATCGTCCTGGCCATCTCAACAAGGGTCCGATTCTTCCTCTCTACACACACCATTTTGGGGTGGTGTATAGGGAGAAGAAAACTGATGCTCCAAACCAAGGCATTTACAAAACTTCTCAAAATCCGAATTTTTAAACTCGGAACCATTATCACTTCTAATCGCTCGCATCGAGTTCAAAGGGAACTCGTTCTGAAGACGCAAAATCAGATCGCGAGCGAAGGAGAATGTCTCGGACTTCTCAACTAAAAAGAAGACCCACGAATACCTCGAAAAGTCGTCAACAATAACAAGCACATACCACTTCCCACCAACCGAGCTCACCCGAGCCGGACCAACAAGGTCCATATGCAAAAGCTCTCCGGGGTGCGAGGTCATAACCTTGGTCAAAGGATGGTGGGGAGCAGCAACCATCTTTCCATGCCGGCAAGCATGGCAAACTAGATCCTTCTCCAACGAAAGCTTGGGCAATCCTCGGATTAAGCCAAGTGAGCTAAGTCTTGCAAGCAAGTCAAAACTCAGGTGACCGAGCCTCCTATGCCACTTCCAAAGATCAGAAGAAGAAGGACTAGCCAAAAGCACAGCGAGAAGATCCAAACGACTTTGAGAAATTCGCGCGAAAGACATTCCCAAAGGGTGAAATCAGACATACAAGATCACCCTGAGGATCTAAGATCCGGCTAAGGTTCGGTTTGAAACGAATCTCATAGCCTTCACGAAAAAGTTGCGAAACAGAAAGCAAGTTGAAATGCAGGTTAGAAACAAGAGCAACCTCGCGCAACACAAAGTGCTCATTAACCCGCACTGCACCAACGGACAATACCTTGCCTTACCTTTGTCGCCGAAGGTTATGTACTCTTTTCCGGCGACCGGACTATGGCTGGAGAACCATTTGGCATTTCCGGTCATGTGCCTCGAGCAACCGGAATCCACAAGCCAAATGTCCTCCAACCGCTCCTCCTCTACATCAATAAAAAGACATAGGGTGAACATACGGTCCAACACTGGGGTTAGTAAGATAAGAAGGAAACCAGTGTTGGGCCGGCTGCTCAAAAGAACGGTCAGTGTAAAAACCATCCTGTCTAGGGGGATAGCGATCACCACGCACAGGAAAACGTGGTCCGCTGGGGAAGAAGCGCTCACCGCGAAACTCTACCTGCGGTGGGACAAGGCGCTCAACAAAGCCTCCGCCACGGGGTCCGTTACCTGCAAAAGCAGGACCTCGTCGGGCACGCTCTCTACGAGGTCTACGCCTAGGAGCCTGCTGCTCAACTCTAGCGTCTCTCCTCGGAGCTCTCTCCTGCCTAGGCCTCACAAACTGAGGTGCTCTACCTCTAGGCCTAGTCTCCCTCCTAGGGGCTCTCTCCTGCTGCCTAGGCTGGGTATGCTTCCCTCCAGACCTAGCAGCTCTCCCCTGAGGCTTCGGAGCATGTCCACCACGAGCTGGGTGAAACATGTCCGGGTTCTGCATCTCCCTAGCTCGGCGCGCCTCTCTCCTGCGCCTAAAGCAGAACTCACTCAGGTGACCATCCCGCCCACAAAAGTCACACTGAAACCTCACCGCGCGCAAAGGGGGTTGTTGGTTTGCAGGGATGTGGGTATGGTTCACCTTGCCCTTGCCCTTCTGTGGCAACTCCTCTCGGATGGGTGGCATTGTGTCAAGCTTGTTCTTTAGGTGATTGGGCTTGGGTTGCCATTGTGGATTCTTGGGTGGAGCCTTGGGGGGTTCAACTACAACTCCATCCTTGGTGACAGGCTTGGCAGGCTCTTTGGGTGGAAGCTTGGTTAGTTTGGGAGTAGTGGTGGAGTTGGGCTTCTCACAGGGTTCAGACCACTAGACTCTCCAATCTTACCAAAAGCTGAAAGATCAACACTCTGGCCAAGACCTACACCAGGAGCCCCAGCAGCTCGCTTGAATTGGGAGATCATCATCCCGAGCTGAGGCTCACCACAAGACACCCATGACAAGACGGTCCGAAGGTATGTGTTTTCCTCCTCGGTACGCACCTTGTCATGCCTCACATTGGCCATCTCCTGCTCCAGGCCCTCACACAAAGCACACCTCTTGACACAAGTGCTATCCGAGCCGGCCTTCTCAAAAGACTCAAGCTTGGCATTCTTCTCTGCCAACTCGGATTGCAAGACAGGACAAGTCTTGCACGCACCCAACAGCTGCGGTCTAGCTCGGAGCTCATCCACCTCATCTACCAGCGCAGCATACTTACTCCTCAGAGTGAGAAGATCCGTCATGTGCGCGGCGCAACTCTCGCACTCCAACTCCTCCGACACAACCACGGTGGACCGAGCGAACTCAAGCTCCTTCACCGTGTCCTCCCACTTCTGCCTAAACTCCTTGCGCTCTCTAGCGGCACGCCTAAGCAACTTGTCTTGACTAAGGAGGGCAGCAGTCAACTTCTCAACCTCGGAGGAAAGCTCGTCGTAGGTGAGAGATACCTGGGAGGTGTCGTCGTCGTCGTCGTTCCGAGGGTACGCTCCTCCGGCTCGCCGTCGACCTCATCATCTCCGAGCGCCATGGTACACAGGCCTTCGTCGCCGGCGAAGAAGCACAACCGTTGAACGTGTCCTCCAGCTTCTTCTTCTCGGACTCGTCATCACTCGATCGAGCGGAGTCGTCATCCGAGCCGTCGACGTCGCTGAGCGTGGCGAAGAACGCTCGCTGCTCAGCCTGCTGCTTCTCCAAGTACTTCTTCTTGATGTACTCTTTGTTGAAGCCGCCCCGCTTCTTGTGCCTTGGGGGAACGTGCTTCTCCTTGTACTTGGAGTCGCGCCTGTGGCCGTGATCGCCCTTCCAAGATGCTTGTTCTTCTTCTTGGGCAGTCGGCGATGAAGTGGTCGGGGTCGCCGCACTCGTAGCATCCGGTGCGTCCTCCTCCGCGACGACGGTTCATGCGGTTGTTGTGGAACCGCGAGAACCGGTTGGCAAGCAAAGCCAACTCGTCGTCTCCCAAAGACTCCAGCTGGTCCTCTGTCACAGAAAAGAGAGAAGAAAGCGCAAAGCCAGCTGAGGGGTTAGGGGAAGAGCCGGAAACCAAAGCCATGGACGGGCGAGAAGGATTTTCAAAAGAAGCCCTCGCCATAGCATCAATCTCACTGGACTTGAGCTTACTGAAGAGCTCGTCGCAGGTGAGGGTCTCATAGTTCGGCGATTCGATGATTGCCTGAACCTTGGAGTCCCCACCGAACGGTCAAGAGTGTGCAAAAGCTTCAAAGCACGCTCATGATCGTCAAATGGCAACTGCTCTCTGTTAGCCCTCATCCTGTTGACAATCACCTGAAAGCGAGCGAATAAACTTTCTATGCTCTCGCCAGGTTGATGTCTAAGTTCTCATACTCTCGCTTGAACGACTCGTAGAGTCGGGTTTTGGACTTGAGAGGTGCCCTCATGAAAACGCATGAGAGTGTCCCAGATCTCCCGAGCCGTAGCGAGGTGAGAAACGCGATCAAACTCACCCATGCTCAACACAAGAAAAGAGCATTACGGGCTCGGCTATTGGCATCGTGCTCATCGACCTGCTGTTGAGTCACACGAGCAGCCAAGACCACGTAATCAGGGGAGTTGCAATATCCCAGATCGAAGCGCCCAAGCTCTGCAAATAGGCCGACATACGTATCTTCCAATACGCATAGTTTCGTCCCATCGAAAAACGGCGGTTTGCCCACGCCGCGATCCATGTCGCCTTCGTGGATCTGGAACCGGCTAAGGTGGAAGATCCTTAACCCGCTCCGATACCAATTGAAGGACCGAGAAGCTAACCGAAAGCGACCAGAGGGGGGGTGTGATGGGAGCTTCAAATTTCCTTACGGAAACTAGATGCCACTGTCCAAAAATCGACCCCAAGAGCGAACCCTAGAGCTTGCTAATGTCCACGACCCTATATGTAGGGTGGATGCTTCCTAAAGCACAGCGACACTAGACAACTCTAGAAAGCCAACGCAAAAGACGGAAATCAATTCCGACAACGAACGAGCGAAACCGCGGACGAAACCGTGCGAAACAGTCGCATCGGACGCTGGCCTGCGTCCGATGCAGACCACCGGAAGCGTCCGATGCAGACTGGACGGTTCTGGAACCTTACTGTTCCACCATCGGACGCTGTGAACAGTGTCACCCAGCGTCCGATGCAAAGGCTCCGGCGCGTCCGATGGACAACGGACGCGTCCGATGCCTGGCGTCCGATGCAAACTAAAACGCCGAAAACGTGACACGCGTCACCGGAGCGTCCGATGCTAGGGACCCTAGCGTCCGATGCTCCCGTGATAGCGTCCGATGCTCCCGAAAACAGCGCAGTTCTTTGATGATTCAACCCGATCTCCTCTAAATCAAAAGCTCTAGGCCTAGGATTCGATCTGAGGGTCACAGGATGTTAGTGAGCTATCTCTAAGAGATCATGGCTCGAACCTAACTCCAAATCGGTGAATCAAGAAATTTCGGGGCATGGAGGCAAGAACGCAATCCAAAACGAAAATCGATCGATCTCCTAGACCGTGAGGTTAGAGTTTAATTCCTTCGGTGGAAAGGAGAGCCTCACGATCTAGAACAACTTGGTTCAAACGGTTTTGCAAAAGATGAACCGAGCAAAGAGATCAAGCGACGGGAAAATCGTGGAGAAAAAGATTCCGCGAAGAACACAAGAAAACGCGAATCACAGCCACGAACTCGAATTAAGGACGCAAATCAAGCCATCGATCTGTGCTCCAAGGTGAGGATACGGCCTCACTTCCTCAAATCAACAGTACACAGAGTGGAGTCTCTCTGCGGATCTCAACTAGCTAAGCAGGGATGTGAGAGTGGAAACCCTAGGTGCTAGAAGCAAATGACTGCGCTAACTGAGATTGAGATGGGAGGAGGGTGTCTCCCCTAGACTACTTAACTAACCTAGCCTAAGTCTATTTCCTACTCTACCCCTCTCTACTCTAATTACAGAGCGGACCAGCCTAACCCTAAGGCTATTCTAGTCCACCCGCTGGTGGTAGGGTAGATCCGACGGCCACGCCCGCACGGTCTTTCCGCGTCGCCTCCACGCAACCTTCAGATCCCGCCACGTGCCGCCACCACTCTGCACCCCCGGTTTTGCGGCCCAACGGGAAACCAGCCTTTTCCATCAGCCTTTCCATCCCCCCTTTTTGAGGCCCAAACCGGAAACCAGCCTCCAGCCCGAGTTTTGTGGCCAAACTCGGAAACCGTCCGGCCCGAGTTTTGAGCCCAAACTCGGAAACCGGCCCACGCCCATGTTTTGGAGGCTCAACCTGGAAACCGTCGCGCCCGGGGGCCAGGGGGGGTTTTGTTGTCTCACTCCTGGAAACCCAGCACCCAGTTTTGTTGAGGCCTCAAACCTGCGCGGTTTTGTGGCTCAACCTGGAAACCCAGCACCCAGGTTTTGAGGCCCAAACCTGGAAACCGTCCACCGTTGGTTTTTCCCGGGCTCTACCAACAAACCGGCGTCGTAGAGGGATGCACCGCCTGTGCACCCCTTCCACCGACATGATCGCACTTCTCCGCCTGTCGCTGTCGCAGGCTGCCAGCCACCACAGCTGATCCTCCGGCCTCCAGTCCATCAGTCCAAGTCCACGTCCGCCCTTCACCGTCCGATACATCGGCATGGCACGTCCGCCGCACGGCACGCCCATCCTTCATCGCGCCCGGTCCGTCGGCACGGCACGTCGCAACTTGACCTTCACCCGCCATCGATCACTGTCTCCGTGCTCGACACCTGCACAACACAAGCCAAAGAACATGCGCATCATCTCCATTGACAATCACTCATCACACAGAGACTCGGCATACACCCATGTATCCGCAATCGACCTTCCCCGAATGCTTGTTCTTCTTGGGGCAGTTTGAGTGAAGTGGGTCGGGATCGCCGCCTCGTAGCATCCGATCGTCCTCCTCCCGGCGACGGTTTCATGCGGTTGTTGTGAAATCGCGTGAACCGGTTGGCAAGCAAAGCCAACTCCTTGTCTCCCAAAGACTCCAGCTGGTCCTCTGTGACGAAAGAGTGAAGATAGCGCAAAGCCAGCAGAAGGGTTAGCGGAATGCCGAAACCAAAGCCATGATGGCGAGAAGGATTTTCATAAGAAGCCCTCTCCATGGCATAAATCTCCTGACTTGAGCTTACTGAAGAGCTCGTCCACGTGAGGTCTCATAGTTCGGCGATTCAATGATCCGCTGAACGTGGAATCCCACACTGACCGATCGAGAGTATGCAAAAGCTTCAAAGCTCTCTCATGATCGTCGAAAGGCAACTGCTCTTTGTTAGCCCTCATCCTGTTGACAATCACCTGAAAGCGAGCGAATAACTCTCTATGCTCTCGCCAGGCTGATGTCGGAAGTTCTCATACTCTCTCTTGAACGACTCGTAGAGTTGGGTTTTGACTTGAGAGGTGCCCTCATGAAAGCGCATGAGGATGGCCCAAATCTCCCGAGCCGTAGAGAGGTGAGAAACGCGATCAAACTCTCCAACGCTCAAAACACGAAAAGAGAGCATTACGGGCTCGGCTATTGGCTTCGTGCTCATCGATCTGATGCTGAGTCACACGAGCAGCCAAGACCACGTAATCGGCAGAGTTGCAAATATCCCAGATGGAAGCGCCCAAACTCTGCAGATAGGCCGACATGCGTACTTCCAATACGCATAGTTTGTCCCATCGAAAAACGGCGGTTTGCCCACGCCGCGATCCATGTCGCCTTCGGTGGATCTGGAACCGGCTAAGGTGGAAGATCCTTAACCCGCTCCGATACCAATTGAAGGACCGAGAATGCTACCCAAAAGCGACCAGAGGGGGGTGAATGGGAGCTTCAAAATTTCCTTCCGGAAACTCAATGCCACTGTCCCCAAATCAACCCCAAAAGCGAACCCTAGAGCTTGCTAATGTCCATGACCCTAGATGTTGGGTGGATGCTTCCAAGAAGCACAGCGGGACACTACACAACCTAGAAAGCCAACGCAAAAGACGGAAACAAATCCGAGATCGCACGAACGAAACAGTGAACGAAACAGCGCAGTCACAGCTGCATCGGACGCTGGCAGCGTCCGATGCCAACCCAACGGACGCGACCGATGCAAACAGGGCAAAACCAGAACCTACTGCATAGACATCGGACGCTGCTATAGTGAATCAGTAGCGTCCGATGCTTGACCTCCAGCGCGTCCGATGGCAATGGACGCTCCGATGGTCAGCGTCCGATGCTCCTTTGAAAAACGCTGTCAGATGACACGTGGCATCGGACGCTCCAGTGTGACGAACTCAGCGTCCGATGCTCACGGGCTCAGCGTCCGATGCTCCCGAAACAGCACAGTTCTTCCGCGAAATTCACACGATCTCCTCCGAATCAAAAGCACTAAGGCCTACACTTGGTATGAGGAGTTCCAAGGATGCTAGTGAGCTATCCCAACGGAATCATGGCTCGAACCTAACTCCAAATCGGTGAATTGGAAGAAATCAGGACAAGGGAGCAAAAACCGATCCAAAACTAAAATCGCTCGATCTCCTAGACCGTGAGGTTAGAGGTGAATTCCTTCGGTGGAAAGAAGTGCCTCACGATCTAGAACACTCAGTTCAAATGGATTTGTAAAAGACGCACCGAGCAAAGAGATCGATCGACGAGGGAAAATCATGGCAAAAAGCAATCCGCGAAGAACAACGATGAACTCGAATCAAATCGCGAATTGACACACGATCTTGCAGCCGAAGCGCAACACACGCTACGACAAGGAGGTTACGGCCTCCTTTCCTCAAAATCAATAGTACACAGAGGTGAGTCTCTCTGCGGATCTCAGCTAGCTAAAGCAAGGGATGGGAGAGCAGGAAACCCTAAGTGCAAGGAGCAAATGAGATGGCTAAAACTGAGATAGGGGGAGGAGGGTGTCTCCCCGACTACTTATCCTATTCTAGTCTAAGTCTATTTCCTACTCTACCCCTCTCTAATCTAATTACATAGCGAACCAGCTAAACCCCTAGGGTTATTCTGGACCAACTCGGTGGTAGGTGTATCCGACGGCCACGCTCGCACAACTCGTTCGCGTTGCCTCCACGCAACCTTCCGATTGCCGCCACGTGCCGCCCTCGCTCTGCAACCCCGGTTTTGTGGCCCAAACCGGAAAACTAGCCTTTTCCAACTATCCCCCGGTTTTGAGGCCCAACCCGGGAAAACCTCCAGCCTGAGTTTTGAGGCCCAAACTCAGCAAACCCGCAGCGCCCGAGTTTTGAGGCCCAAACTCGGAAATCGGCCCATCGCCCCAGTTTTGTGGCCAAACTCGGAAACCGTCCGCGCCCAGGTTTGTGGCTCAACTTGGAAACCGAGCACCCGAGTTTTGAGGCCCAAACTCGGAAACCGTCCAACCGGTGGTTTTCACTTGCTCAGCCACCAAACCGAAGCTGTAGAGGGGATGCACCGCCCATGCACCCCGTCCCCAACACGTGTCCCCAGGTCCTCGACCCGAGCAACACCGTGCCCCGCAAGTCTTCGCTCATCGCTGTCCCAGGCTGCCAGCCACCACAGCTGATCCTCAGGCACTCCGGTCCCTCAGTCCAAGCCTCACGTCCGCCCTTCACTGCTCGATCCATCGGCATGGCACGTCCGCCGCACGGCATGCCCATCCTTCATCGCACCCAGTCCGTCGGCACGACACGTCTCAACTTGACCTTCACCTTGCCCTCGATAACTGTCTCCGTGCTCGACACCTGCATAACACAAGCCAAAGAACATGCGATCAAACCTGTTGACAATCACTCATCACTCAGAGACCCGGCATACACCCATGTATCCGCAGAGGGGTCACCGTTTTTCCAGGTCAATAGCTTTTGTGGAGACTTCTGCTGATGGTTGGATAGTACTCGCCTTTTTAGTTGGGATCTCTGAATCTCCAGGCTTGGTGTTATGTACCATCTGAGCGAGCTCTTGAACCTCCAGGGCGAGATGGGCTTTTTCAGCGATTTGGACAGCCTCTGTGTCGCAATCGAATGAACGCTTCAAGTCACCTCGGAAGGTTAAGATTCCTTTAGGATCCGACATCTTCAATAAGAGGTACGGGTAGTGGGGTACTGCCATAAACTTGGCGATGGCAGGTCGCCCAAATATAGCATGATATGATGACTCGAAGTCTGCTACTTCGAAACTGATGTACTCCGTTCTGTAGTTGGCCGGAGTTCCAAAGTGACGGGTAGTATGATCCTTCTGAGTGGTACAGCTGCTTTTTCGGGTACTATGCCGTAGAAAGGAGCAGTTGATGGGGTGAGCTGAGTTGCAAGATCCAGGTTCATCTTCCTCAGGGTGCTTGCGAATATGACATTGAGTCCTGCTCCGCCATCAATGAGTACCCTTCCAAGTGTATAGCCTGCAACCATTGGGTCCAATACTAGCAGGTAGTGCCCTGCATTGGAGACACTAGTCCATTGATCGGCTCTGGAGAAGTTGATCGAGTGCTCGGACCAGTCGAGATATTTAGGCGTTGCTGGTTCGGTCGACATGACTTCCCGCAGAGAAAGCTTTTGGAGCCTCTTACTGTCGCTGGTGGTCACACCTCCGAAGATGACGTTGATGGTACCTTGGGGTGTTGGAAGCCGCCAGCATCTTGTGGAGGGTCCTCAGCCGTCTTCTTGCCTTTGTCTTTTTTGTTTTTGTTGAAGTCAGGGTTCAAGCCTCGCTCCTTGAGCTGTCTGCAGTGCCTTGCTGGATGTCCACTCTTTGGGTGGAAGGGGCAAGGCCCGTCAAGTAGTCATCAAAGGTGTAAGGCTTGTTTTCCTTTCTTCTGAGGTTCCATGGCAGCAACAGTATTGTCCCCTGCCCTCTTGCGGGTGTTTTGCTGTGATGCCTGGTTACTCTTCTGATTATGTCCTCAATCACCTTGCGTGTTCTTATCGGGGAAGCGCTCCTGCGTGCGTTCCTCTATCGCCATCATGGAGTTTACAGCCCGATGGAATTCATCAGCGGTGGTCGGGTCCTGCTTGATGAAGTCCTTGTAATTGTACCTTTCGCAAATGCCGTTACCAAAAAGGTCAATTACTTCTCTGTCTGTAATGTCAGAGACTGTAGAGGCGATTTCTGAGAATCACCTATAGTACTCCCTCATTGATTCGTTTTTCTGTTGCTTGCAGGTTCTGAGCTTGGTCCGAGGTCTGATCTCTCAGGGACACCGGCAAAGTTTTCAATGAAGATACGATGCAGTTGTTCCCAGGAGTCGATGGACTCGGGCTTAAGTCTGTCAAACCAAGCAAGCGGCATTGTCTCTAGAGCCATTGGGAGGTAGAGTGCTTTGACGTCGTTGCTTCCTCCGGCTAACTCGACTGCTTGAGCGTACAGCCTGAGCCACCGTTTGGGTTCTGTTTTCCCCGTCGTACTTAGAGTAGTTCCCGGGTTTAAATTTTGGCAGGAACGAGACTGCTCGAAGCCTTTGGGAAAAGCAAGGGAAGTGAACCACCGCATCGAGTGCTGCAGTTGTGGGTCCTCTATATGAGGACTCGGCTCCTCCTTCAACATGATCAGGTGCTCGGGGGCCCAGGCGACTCCTTGCCGGGACCCTACCGAGCCTTTCTTGAACAGGTCGCCTCTGTCCTGGATGGGATGAATCTTGTTCATCTGCTAAGGACCCGAGGTTGCGTCCTTGGAGTTGAAGCGCAGTGGTCTGAAGCATGATTAGTTGTCGCTCTTCGTCTGGAGTGCGATTGGCCTTAGCACCCATCTCTGTAGCTAGAGCCAGTATATTCTGATAAGGGGTCTGGAAAACTTTGTGTCCCGCTACCCTCATGAACTCAGGTTCAAGGTTGCGAGAGCAATCAGGGCGCCGCCTGTTGTTATCATCGTTAGAGTAGTTCCCTTCGTCATGAGTCTGGCGCTCGACCTCCGCTTCCAGACGCCTCCAGGTGTTATATTCTTCCATGCGTACGTTGTAGCGATCCACGGCTTCTTTGCGATGAGTAGCCCGCCTCCTGCGGGCTTCTTTGGCTTTGTTCTTCCGGATTCTTTCGGCTTTTAAGGACTCGGTTTCTCCAGGTACCTCCGGGTCGTTGTCAGAGATCATACTCAATGTTTCATCGTCTTGGCAGACATCTGGTGGCGTTGGAGGTCGTAGGGACGACTGATGCCCCGTCATGAAGACTTCTCGATTGAAACCTTGGTTGGATCCTGGTGTCACCGACTCCAGGGTAGAAGTACTAGAGATTAGTTCCATTGAGGTGTCGTGTTCCTCAAAGGGGAGCTGATGTCCATGCTGATACGGAAGTTGCTGGTCAATTGTGCCTATCAGTCTAGCCAGGGCAGGCTGAATTGGCCAATGGACAATGTTACCCTCCTTGATAGAGCTGAAAACGAGTCCTTTTTCGGCTCCTGTCAAAGGTATCTGCTGATACTCTTTGAATTTTGCCCTGATCAAGTCTTGGAAGCTTTCAGCAGTGTTCTGCAGTCCAAAGGAGATGGCTTGGGCATGATTCGGGTCCTTCCCTCGAGAATTCGTGTCCGGGTAGGAGTCGGATGCCCTTGGGCTGTCATCTTGGATGTGCAGTCTTGCAAGTTGTTGGGCGAGGAGCACTGTCTTTGGCATGGCTTGCGGCTGCGATTGGGTGTCGAGTCAGCTGTGAAGCCTTCCTTGATCATCCGCGACGCAGGTCCATGAGCCAAAACGAAATTGATCCCGCCGAGAACATGTTGACACGGTTCGCGCTCTTGATTGTCGATTGTCGAATCGCCGAAAGCCCCTACCTGGCGTGCCAGCTGTCGGTGTTTGTTAACCGACAACTAGTCTTGAGTAATCTCAGGACTATTTGTTCGGTGGGATCGGTGTTCGTAGGACCCGGCGATTACACAGGGACAACGATTTATACTGGTTCAGGCTGCTAAATAGCGTAATACCTTACGTCCAGTGCGGCGTGTGCCTTGTGTATGATTATGATTGAGTATTCTCTTGTCTAGGACCTGTGCCCGGCTCCCCTTATATATCCGGGTGATCCACGGCACAGTCCGAGTCCTAGCCGATTACAGAGGAAGAGTCCTATTCTATTTACAAGACTTCCCTATACAACCCGGCTAAGTTACAAATCGGAGTCCTAATACAAGTACACTACGTAACAAGTCTTCGGATCTCCTGCGCCGTCCGGGATTAGTCGGATCAATCATCTTCGGATGATATCTCTGACATCCGGGTCCGTCAAACGGGATTTGACTTGAGTGGTGCCCTCATGGAAGCGCATGAGGGTAGCCCAAATCTCACGAGCCGTGGGGAGGTGAGAAACGCGATCAAACTCGGACATGCTCAAACAGGAGAACAAGGCGTTACATGCCTGGCTATTGGCTTCGTGCTCATTGATCTGGAGCTGAGTGACACGAGCAGCCAGGATAACATAATCGGCCTTGTTGCAAATCTCCCAAACAGTAGAGCCCATGCTCTGGAGATAGGCCGACATGCGTATCTTCCAATACGCATAGTTCGTCCCATCAAAGAACGGCGGTTTGCCCACGCCGCGATCCATGTCGCCTTCTGTGTCTGGAACCGGCTAAGGTGGAAGATCCTTAACCTGCTCCGATACCAAGAAAAGCTCCCCCTTAACGAAAGCTACCCCTTAGTTGAACATCCAGGAGCCCCTTAGTTGAACATCCAGGAGACAAATGATTTGACAATTTTCTCCCCCTTAGTTGAAAATGCACTTATCAAGAAAAGGCATCATCAGGCAAATGAGCAAAGATCTCCCCCTTCCAAAATGCATATGAGTCAGAATGCATGTTAGCAGCTTTAGGTATATAATCAAAAGAGTGCAAAGATGCTCTAAACAGTATACCTCCAATGACACAACTAAGCACTCAAATAGTTAAGGCTCAAACTGATCACTACATACGAAATATGAACATGAGAGCAAATTGAGCAAGTTTGAGTCAAAAGATAGTCACCATCAAAATAGCACTACACATGTATAGGTAGGAGTCCGAACAAGTGCTAAACATGTATACAAGGTGAACTACCCCTAGCAAAGTTCAATCATCATGCTTAAGAATGAAACATACACTTGGGATTTCGGTTTTATATCAGAGTTGCAGCAGTGAAAATACACAAGTTCAATTATCAGCATGTGATTGCGAGAGGTTGAAAGCTTGTCTTTGCCTAACTGTTCAACCGAGCGAAGCCTATACCAAAGCAATCAGAAGCTTAAAGCTACGGTTTCGGTCATACACTACACGGCTCAAGTTTAACTCAAAGTGCAATGAGAAACAGTCTCGATACCGTCATGTGTTGACAAGCAATCTCATCTCGATCTTTTCAATTCACTAAGACTTGGTTCAAATTTTAAACAGGATATGAGCAGACCAAGCAAGTGAATGACTCAGAACTAGAGACATAGCAACCTAGCATATATGAAAAGCATGAGTGAACTCAACACATAGTTCAACTAAGGCTAGGAATAGGTTAAGTAGGGGGAGACACCCTCCTCCCCAGGTATCTCAGTCATTTGCTCTTTCACTTCTAGGGTTTCCTGCTCTCCCACATCCCTGCTGTAGCGAACCTGAGATCCACAGAGAAGAGACCAATACCTCTGTGCCCGTTAGATTTTTGAGGAAGTGAGTGATGAGGACATCGCCAAGTTGGACTCACCGACGCCATGGTCTTCCCCAAGTTGCAATCCGACTCCAACTCAGTTTTCACGTCACCCTCGGAATTCAGGAGCAGCCCGAGTAAAATCAACGCCCCGGATGCATACGGACTCCGTTTTCGACGAACCAGATATGCTTGGAAAGATAATTTGATAAGCTAACCAATGGCTTTGGAATCACGTCAAAATACGTCCGGAGTCAACGGGAATCGTCGAAACAAGTCAGCGTCCAGAATCTGCCAGGGTGCTGCGTCACCGTATTTTGGTCCGTTGGGCCGTGTATCGTCTTAGAGCCCATTAGGGGGCGCGTCCAGTAGGGGCGACGACCTAAACCCTATATTTAGCCGCCGCCGCCGTTGTTAGGTCTTGGGTTTTGTTTTGAGTTTAGTTTTCCACCGAGAAACTGAATCGTTCATTGTAACTGTGGTGACAAATCCTTTTACAGTGATCCAGGGCCCCCGTTCTTGATCTCTTCCACTGTGTCGATTAGTCCTTTGGAACCGAGTTCTTGAACCCCTCTAATATATTCGTGATATTCATATCTGCAATTTCAGATTGCGTGTTTTTACCCTCTTGCTTGTGTTCTTCCATTCGCTTGCAGGATTAGCCTTCTTGGCGAGGTCAATCAAGTTGTGCTTGGTTGATAACCAACAGAGCAGTGGTGTAACGGTTGCAGGGTTTGAATCGTGTCTGATTGAAGCCGGATCGCCAACGTCGAGTTCTCCACCAATCGAACCTATCGCTACCTCACGGAAGATCGGGCCGTCCCTCATCAATTGGTATCGGATTTTCAGGTTTCCCGCGAGGTATAATCTCGTTTGCCCTTAGATTCATATTTGTTTATTACCTACAGTCCACAAAAAGCCAAAAAATATTTCAATTTCCGCTGTCCTATCGCCTTTTGTGCCTTTGCAATTTCGTTTCAGATTCGCTTTGTTGAGTTTGTGTCCGTGGTCGAGTCTTGTTGCTGGTTTAGGTTGTGTTCGTCGTCGTAGTTCATCGTGCCCGTTGCTGTTTCTTTGTTTTCTCCGCTATCCCATCCACCGTTCCTAAACAACAAGTCGAAGCCACCACATTACTCGACTTGCCCGCTAGCCGCCTTGTGTAACTTCTCGCCGCCGCGCAAACCCTAGACAGGTTGCCAACCGCTCTAATTTTTGCCTGCATCGCAGCCCTCCTTACATCATCTGGCATCTACCTTCTGTTGTTAGTCACAAGGACGCTTGATGTTGTGATCGGTGTTGGAGTTTCGGGTCGCTTTGCCCTAACTGCCGCTGCCGAGTTGCTCTTACTGCCGATTTTTGTGTGTGCCTTTCAGAAAACATAACTTGAGGTAACTTCGGTAAAACAGGCATAACTTTTCGCTCGTTTGTCCGAAAAATCTGAAATTTTTGTGGAGATTCTTGACACCGTTTGGACCTCACCCAAACTCGGCTTTGCCCTGTTTGGTCCCCTCAAAATTGCCAAAAAAAACGGGAAAATAAATAAAAAAATTGACAAGGTTTCAGCACGCTTTTCAGAGAACTTGCTGATTTTGTGTAGACCACATCCGACCTCAGTTGCAGGTGCCAATTTTTGTGGTTACATCTTTTGTGATCCTTGTTCAAGGAAAAATATAAAAATAGTGAAAAAATCAAAAAGTTTGATTCCTACTAGTACCTTTTTGGAAAATCCAGGGAAAATTCAGGAAAAGAAAAATTCAGATTCTTTCCTTGTTCTGTGAGTTCTTTCCATCGTTCTTTGTTTCATCTTGTTGCGCTACGTCTACACACGTCTTAGCCAGCAATTGTGACTTGTGCTTTGGATACTTATTGAACTTGCTAATCTGCTCTGCTTTCGTTATTGCTAATCCTTGCTGTCATATTGTGCCTACCTATAGCTCCACATATACTTCTGTCAGCACAGGTTTATCTTGCAACTGTTACCCACGCTCAACAACAGATTGCTTCGTCACTTTGGTTTGATCTTGTTTGGCGTTGGTAAGAATACAGGCAAGACGGTGGTAAGCCGCCTGTGATTTTGCATTCAGTTCCACTTCTACCACCACCACTTGGTTCCTTTAGTTGATAGGGATAATCCTTTGCTGTTGTATTTTTCTATCTTCTAACAATGGCAGGAATTCCGACGGACTTCAATGAGTGCGTGTCCAAAGGCGAGCTTACGACATTCATGAATGAACAACGCAATCTTATGACCGAGCTGACACGCAACGTGAACAATCTGGTCAACCGCATTACGCAGCTTGAGCAACGCCCTCAACCAAATCGTGATGACGAAGATGCGGATGCTTTTGGTGATGACGATGCGGATGCTGATGCTGGTCCTCGTCGCCGCCTCAACTTCAATCGTCGTGGTATGGGAGGTAATAATCATAATAATGATCCTTTTGCTAAAATTAATTTAGCCTACCTTCCTTTGCTGGTAATATGGATCCAGAGACATATTTAGATTGGGAACTTGCTGTTCAACAAAAATTTGATTCTTATAATGTTCCTGCTGAGCATAGAGTTAGACTTGCTACTAGTGAGTTTACTAATTTTGCTTTATTCTGCTGGAGTGATCTTTGCAATGCTAATAATGCTGCTGCTGTGCCTCAAACTTGGAATACTTTAAAGCAACGCATGAAATCTCGTTTTGTTCCTCCTTATTACCAACGTGATCTACGTTTGAAACTGCAAACTTTAAAACAAGGTGATAAAGGAGTAGAGGCATATTATCAAGAATTGCTTATTGGTTTAGCACGTTGTGGTATACATGAAGATGATGATGATGCTAGTGCTAGATTCTTTGGTGTTTAAATCGTGATATCCAGGATATTCTTGATTACAAAGATTGGACTAGGTTCAGCCAATTATATCATCTTGCTCTTAAAGCTGAACGAGAAGTACAGGGACGCAAACAACACCAACCTTTCAGGTATAACACTGGGAGGACTTTTCAGCAACGTTCCGAGCCGGAGACGCCCAAGCTTCCTGCTGCACCACAGCCGTCTACACCTTCCGAGGTAAGTAAATTGTCTAATGTGCAGATTCCACAGCCAAAGAAAGGTGCCACTACGGGTGCTTCTACTAGCTCTTCCTCGTCCAGCTCTAAATCATTTGCCATCGATGTAAAGGCATGGGACATGTCATGAAGGATTGCCCCAGTCGTCGCGCTTTCATTGCTACCGAGGATGGATATGTAAGTACTAGTGATGTTGAAGATGATTTAGTTCTTGCTGCTAACATTGCTGCAGATTCCACCGAGGACGATCACGACAAGGAGACCATCACCATTGACTCTGTGGCTGCTGCTGCGGATTATCCTAGTCTTCTTGTGCAGCGAGTGTTGAGTACACGTGTGGGACATGAAGAAGAGATGAAGATCCAACGCCACAATTTGTTCCACATGTATCTCATTGTGCAGGGTTGTCGTGTTCTCACCATCATTGATAGCGGGAGTTGCAACAACTTGGTGAGTTCGGATTTGGTTGAGAAGCTTGGCTTGACCACACGACAACATTCATAACCGTATAAACTTCAATGGTTCAATAATAATGGTATGACTAAGGTAACTAAATCAGCACGCATTAGCTTTTTCACAGGCTCTTATCATGATACTGCTGATTTTGATGTTGTCCCTATGCAAGCTTGTTCTATTTTTAGGCCGTCCCTGGGAATTTGATAATGATGCTTTACACCATGGTAGAACTAATACATACTCAATCACACATAAGGACAAGAAAATTACTTTGCTGCCTTTGTCTCCTACAAATATTACAACATGCTAAGAGATTAAAAACAAAAATAAACCTCCAACAGACGTTGCTAAAAATAATGAGATTAAGTTAAAAGGAGGTGCTTTCTTGCTACAACTTCTACTACTGCTGCGTTATGTGATACTAATAATGATGCTCCTTGTTATACTATGCTTTGTCGACATGTTAGTGTTGCTGCACATGATTCTATACATTGTGTTTCGCATTGTGCGGTCACTAACCTTTTGCAGGAGCTTGGCGATGACATGGAGTCGCGGACGACTCCAATTTTAGAAGGAGGGGATGATGAGGACATCGCCAAGATGGAGTCGAGGACGACTCCAATTCAAGAAGGGGAGGATGATGAGGACATCGCCAAGTTGGACTCACCGACGCCATGGTCTTCCCCAAGTTGCAATCCGACTCCAACTCAGTTTTTCACGTCACCCTCGGAATTCAGGAGCAGTCCTGAGTAAAATCAACGCCCCGGATGCATACGGACTCCATTATTGACGAACCAGATATGCTTGGAAAGATAATTTGATAAGCTCACCCAATGGCTTTGGAATCACGTCAAAATACGTCCGGAGTCAACGGGAATCGTCGAAACAGTCAGCGTCCAGAATCTGCCAGGGTGCTGCGTCACCGTATTTTGGTCCGTTGGGCCGTGTATCGTCTTAGAGCCCATTAGGGGCGCGTCCAGCAGGGGCGACGATCTAAACCCTATATTTAGCCGCCGCCGCCGTCGTTAGGTCTTGGGTTTTGTTTTGAGTTTAGTTTTCCACCGAGAAACTGAATCGTTCATTGTAACTGTGGTGACAAATCCTTTTACAGTGATCCAGGGCCCCCGTTCTTGATCTCCTCCACTGTGTCGATTAGTCCTTTGGAACCGAGTTCTTGAACCCCTCTAATATATTCGTGATTTCATATCTGCAATTTCAGATTGCGTGTTTTTACCCTCTTGCTTGTGTTCTTCGATTCGCTTGCAGGATTAGCCTTCTTGGCGAGGTCAATCAAGTTGTGCTTGGTTGATAACCAACGGAGCAGTGGTGTAACGGTTGCAGGGTTCGAATCGTGTCTGATTTGAAGCCGGATCGCCAACGTCGAGTTCTCCACCAATCGAACCTATCGCTACCTCACGGAAGATCGGGCCGTCCTCATCAGTGAGGCCGTAACCTCACCTTGTAGCGTGTGGTAGCCAACGGTTGCAAATTCGTGGTTGTGATTTGTGTTTTGTTCGTGTTCTTCGCGGATTGCTTTTTTGCCACGATTTTCCCGTCGATCGATCTCTTTGCTCAGTGCGTCTTTTGGAAATCCGTTTGAACCAAGTTGTTCTAGATCGTGAGGCACTTTTTCCACCATAGGAATTCACCTCTAACCTCACGGTCTAGGAGATCGAGCGATTTTAGTCTTGGATCGGTTTTTGCTACTTAGTCCCGAATTCTTCCAATTCATCGATTTGGAGTTAGGTTCGAGCCATGATTCCATTGGGATAGCTCACTAAAATCCTAGGAATTCCTCATACCAAGTCTAGGCCTTAGTGCTTTTGATTCGGAGGAGATCGAGTGAATTTTGCGGAAGAACAGTGCTGTTTCGGGACCATGGGACGCTGAACCTGGGAGCATCGGACGCTGAGTTCGTCACACCAGAGCGTCCGTTGCCACGTGTCAGCTGACAGTGATTTTAAAGGAGCATCAGACGCTGACCATCGGAGCGTCCGTTGCCATCGGACGCGCCGGAGGTCGAGCATCGGACGCTACTGTTTCACTGTAGCAGCGTCCGATGCCTATGCAGTAAGGTTCTAGATTCGCCCTGTTTGCATCGGACGCGTCCGTTGGTTGGTCATCGGACGCTGCCAGCGTCCGATGCTGCTGAGTCCGCACAGTTTCGTCCGCAGTTTGTTTGTTCCGACTTTTGATTTGAGATCCGCTTGTTGCGTTGGATTCCTAACTCTGCGCTCTACAGAAATAGGACTTCATGCTTTGTTCCGTTGAGGTTACCCAAAGCCCATCCTATCACTAGTTGACTTGCGTGAACTTGGGTGTGGAAATTTTGTGGTGTCCCGCTGTGTTCCTAGGGAACATCCACCAATTCTCTTGGGTCGTGGACATCACGCGCATTGGTTTTGCTCTTGGGGTTGATTTTCTAGAACAGAGGCTATTAATTTCTGAAAAGAAATTTAAGCTCCCATTCACCCCCCCCCTCTGGTCGCTTTCTGGTAGCACTTTCGGTCCTTCAGAAATTACACAAGTTCAAATTCAGCATGTGATTGCGAGAGGTTGAAAGCTTGTCATTGCCTAACTTTTCAACCGAGCGAAGCCTATGCCGAAGCAATCAGAAGCTTAAAGCGTCAGTTTCGGTCATACACTACACAGCTCAAGTTTAACTCAAAGTGCAAAGAGAAACAGTCTCGATACCGTGATGTGTTGACAAGCAATCCCATCTCGATCTTTTGAATTCACTAAACTTCTTGGTTCAATTTTAAACAGGATATGAACAGACCAAGAAAGTGAATGACTCAGAACTAGAGACATAACAACCTAGCATATATGAAAAGCACGAGTGAACTCAACTCATCCTACACATGCTAGTTGCATATCTCAATGGTGAACATTCTCAGATTTTATGTACATTAAGCAAATTCACCATTCCAAAATAGCTCAGCTCACAACATGTACTATTGATCAGAAAGAGCATATGCTACAAGCATCATCATAAGCATCACCAAACCCTTCTCCTTGTGGTCTCGCAAAAAATGAAAGCGCACATCAATGTGTTTGGTCTTCGAGTGAAGCACGAGTTCTTAGCAACGCTAATAGCACTAGTGTTGTCACAAAGCAAAGGCACGCGAGAAAAGCTCAGACCAAAATCACGCAACATGGCCATCATCCAAAGCAACTGGGAATAGCAGCTAGCCGCAGCAACATATTCAGCCTCTGTGGTAGACTGAGCGACACTAGACTGCTTGCGAGAAGACCACGACACAAGAGAAGAACCAATAAACTGGCAAGTCCCAGAAGTGGACTTGCGCTCAAAACGGCAACCAGCAAAATCAGCATCCGAATAACCGCAACGGGAGAGGGTGGAGGAAGCAGAATACCAAATCCCAAACTCAGGTGTGAAACAAAGGAACTTGATTATGCGCTTCACCGCCTGACGGTGAGATGTGCACGGCGACGCCTGAAAGCGTGCGCACAGACACACCGCGAACTGGATGTCCGGGCGTGTCGCCGTCAGGTAGAGCAGCGACCCGATCATGCTTCGGTACTCCTTCTGGTCCACTGCTTCTCCATCCTTGTCCGCATCCAGGGCAGTCATCGTTGACATGGGTGTGGGAAGAGGCTTGGCCTCTCCCATATCGAACCGCTTCAGCAAGTCCTTGGTGTACTTGCCCTGGTGCACAAACGTCCCCTCTCAGGATTGCTTAATTTGCAACCCGAGAAAGAATGTCAACTTGCCCATCATGCTCATCTCGAACTCCCTGCTCATAGTATCTGCAAACTTGGCAACCAAAGCGTGGAGAAGAACACCGAAAATGATATCATCCACATAAATCTGGACCAAGAGAGTGTCTTTGCCTTGCTTAAGGAGAAAGAGCGTTTTATCTACACAACCCATTTTAAAACCCTTAGCAAGCAAAAAGGTTTTCAACCTATCATACCAGGCTCTAGGGGCTTGTTTCAAACCATATAAAGCTTTGTGGAGTTTAAAAAACATGGTTTGGTAACTTGGGATTTTCAAAACCTGGGGTTGCTCAACATACACTTCCTCTTCTATGTAGCCGTTTAAGAAGGCACTCTTGACATCCATTTGAAAGAGTTTAAAACCTTTGGATGCAGCAAAAGCCAAGAGTATCCTAATAGCCTCCAAACACTACAGGAGCAAAAGTCTCCTCATAGTCTATCCCCTCCTTCTGACTATAACCCTTCGCTACAAGCCTAGCCTTGTTTCTAACAACGTGGCCATCCTCTCCTTGCTTGTTTTTGAAATTCCATTTTGTCCAATAGGCTTACAGTCTGGAGAAGGTGGAACTAGAACCCAAACCCGATTTCGCTCAAAATTTTCTAACTCCTCATGCATGGCATTGACCCAATCCGGATCCGTCAAAGCGTGTCCAACATCTCGGGGCTCAAAATTAGCAACAAAAGCGGAATGAGCAAAGTGAGAGATTTGCTATGACCTGGACCGAGTGACACGTTCGTCAATGTTGCCGATCATCTGCTGATGCGGGTGCTGGTGCTGGATGTGTCGTGGCGCCTCCGAGCTGAAGTAGCCTCCCCCTCAACAGCAGCTGGTGCCTCCCCGGGTACAAAAGGTACCGCTCGGTGGCGGATCCCACGGCCCCAGGAAGAAGAGGTGTCGGGGCCGTGAGTCGTCGTAGAAGCTGCTCTTTGCGGCACAGCAGGTGGAGGCGATGCTGGGTCACCCATGCCTTCAGCATCCTCGTCCTCATCATCGAAAAGAGGCTCACCAACCTCATGATCACCTGCACGCTCAAAACGAGAAGAAGAACAAACCATGGTCTCGTCGAAGGTGACATCTGATGTCTCCATGACTCGGTTAGTATCAAGGTTAAGTACATGATATGCGCGAGTGTGAGTGCCATAACCCAAAAATACACCGTCAGAAGAACGAGACTCAAATTTGTCCAGGTTGCCTTTCTTCAATATAAAACAGTGGCAACCGAAGACTCTAAAGTAACTCACCTTGGGCTGTCTACCAAACGCAACTCATAAGAGGTCTTCTTCAAGAGAGCTCTCAGAAAAATGCGATTCGAAATATAGCATGCGGTGTTCATAGCTTTGGCCCAATATCGCCTAGGAGTCCTATGCTCATCGAGCATCGTCCTGGCCATCTCAACAAGGGTTCGATTCTTCCTCTCTACAACACCATTTTGGGCCGGTGTGTAGGGGGAAGCAAACTGATGCTCCAAACCCAAAGAGTTACAAAACTTCTCAAAATCCAAATTCTAAAATTCGGAACCATTATCACTTCTAATAGCTCGCATCGAGTTCATAGGGAACTCGTTCTGAAGACGCACAATCAGATTGCGAGCAAAAGAGAAAGTCTCCGTCTTTTCCGACAAAAGAAGACCCACGAATATCTCAAAAAACGTCGACAACAACCAAAACATACCACTTGCCACCAACCGAGCTCACCCGAGCCGGACCAATAAGGTCCATGTGCAAAAGCTCTCCAGGGCGCTGTGTCATGACCTTAGTCACTCGATGGTGGGGAGCGGCAACCATCTTTCCATGTCTACAAGAGTGGCAAACTAGATCCTTCTCCATCGACAGCTTGGGCAATCCTCGGATTAGGCCAAGTGAGTTAAGTCTTGCAAGCAAGTCGAAGCTTAAGTGACTGAGCCTCCTATGCCACTTCCAAAGATCAGAGGAGGAAGGACTAGCCAAAAGACAGCGGAAATACCAAACGACTCCGAGAAGTTCGCGCCAAAGACTTTCCCAAAGGGCGAAATCAAACATACAAGATTGCCCTAAGGATCTAAAATACTACTTGAGATTCGGTTTAAAACGAATCTCATAGTCATCATCAAAAGTTGCGAAATAGAAAGCAAATTAAAAATGCAGGTTAGAAACAAGAGCAACATCACGCAACACAAAGTGCTCATTAACCCGCATCGACCCACGAGACAACACCTTACCTTGCTATTGTCGCTGAAGGTGATAAACTCCTTTCCGGCAATAGGGCTAAGGCTGGAGAACCACTTGGCGTTTCCAGTCATGTGTCTCAAGCAACCGGAATCCACCAACCAAATGTCCTCCAACCGTTTTACCTACATAGGGTGAGCATACGGTCCAACACTGGGTTAGTGAAGTAAGAAGAATACCAGTGTTGGGCCGGCTGCTCAAAAGAACGGTCAGTGTAAAAACCATTCCTAGCCTATCTATAGGGGTAGCGATCACCACGCACAGGAAAACGTGGTCCGCTAAGGAAAGAGCGTCCATCGCGATAGTCAAAACGCGGTGGAGGGAAACGCTCAACAAAGCCTCTGCCACGGGGTCCGTATCCTGCAAAGTCAGGACCCCGTCGGGCACCTCCTCCCTGACACCTAGGACCTTGAGGTGCTGCACCTCTAGGCCTAGCTGCTCTCCTCGGAGCTCTCCTCTGAACATTCGGCACATGTACATCATGGAAAGGATAGTACATGTCCGGATTGTTCATCTCCCTAGCGCGGCGCTCCTCTCTCTTGTGCCTAAAGCAGAACTCACCCAAGTGTCCATCTCTCCCACAGTATAGACTTGTGTTATTTTCAAATATTTTATCGAAGATTGCAGCGGTATTAACACAAGTTTCAATTAAAGCATGTGATTGCGAGAGGTTGAAAGCATGGTCATTGCCTAACTTTTCAACCAGGCTAAAGCCTATGCAAGAGAAGCAACCAGAAGCTTAAAGCACCGGTTTCGGTCTTACACTACACGGCTCAAGTTTAACTCAAATGTGCAATGAGAAACAGTCTCGATACCGTGATTGCTGACACATGCAATCCCATCTCAATCACTTTTCAATTCACAAGACTTGGATCAAATTTTAAGCACAAGGTAATATGAACAATCCAAGCAAGTGAATGACTCAGTGCAAGAGACATAGCAACCTAGCATACAAAAGATAGCACAAGTGATCTCCACACATCCTACCCATGCTAGTTGCCAATCTCATTGGTGAACAAATTATAGGTTTCATAGTTGATTAATCAAGTTCACCATTTGCAAAAATAGCTTAGCTCATAACATGTATCAAGTGATCAAAAAGAGCCTAAGCTACAAGCAGCGTCATGTATAAACAGGGCATACCAAAAGAGCATAGTCTCATTCTTATTGCTCTAAACATGAAGCTCTAAAATGCACTAGTATACATGATGAAATGCATGCAAAAGCTAGTCTATCAAAGACAAAGCAAAAACTAGCCTAAAAAGGAAAACCCAAAACAAAAGGGTATCGGAGAAGTCCAACTAAGATACAACAAGCAAAATGCTTCCCCAACTAAAAGGGAAACACACACCAAACTCACAAGAAAAGAGCCAAGAAATGCTCAAGCGAACAGCCAGCAAAATCCACATCGGAAAGACCACACGGCAGAAAGAAGTCGAAGAAGAAGAGTACCAGAACCCGAACTCAGAAGTGTGTCGGAGATACCTCATGAAGCGCATGACCGCCTGCTGGTGTGATACCCGAGGGGACGCCTGAAACTGCTGAAATCTTCGGGGCACCTGCTCGCCGAAGTCGTCTCCCCCTCGCCTGATGCTGTCGCTCCCACAGGTGCTGCTAGTGCTCACTGGAGAGCTGCTCGAACGGAACCTCATGTCATGGAAGAAGTGGGATTGGGTCTGTGAGCCGAAACGCAATCTCCAGGCACCTGTTCTCCTGCACACTCAAAAGCAGAAGAAAACACAAGGCATTGCCTCGTCCAGTGTGACCTCAAGGTCTCCACGAAAATGGTTAGTCACATAATAAGCATAAGGTGAACTCTCAACAAAAAGAGATCTACCTATGAATGATACCGCAAGGAGATCTGAACTCAAACTAGTCAAGACTACCATGCAACAGGATAAAGCACTGTATAACAAAATGCAGCCTAAAGACATGATCAACACAAAACACAGCCTAAACCTCAACACATGCTACAATGCAAGATAATGATAGCAATAGATCCAAAAGCATGTGTGGCAGAACCTCCCATTAATGTGGCCCACCTGCACACGTCATCATCTCCCCGAGCCCTAATGACTGTGCACATGCACCACATCACTGGAAAGATCTGTCGGGTGTCCTCGAGAGAACCCCGAATTATCCACGAACCACAGGATCATCATCATGAAGGTTGGAATAATTACAACATTACAACAGTTGATACAAATACCATCGGAGTGCAGAAGCAAATAGATAAACTTTACAAAACCATGAACAAGTTACTTTTTACATAAACATAACTGGTATTGCGGAAGTAGAATAGTATTACGGAACACACTTAGGCGGAGTACCTAAGTTGGAGAAAGAACAATCAGATCACGTCCAGCCCACTGACATGATCAATGATCAACATCACCTATTAGAAACCTGCAACAGGGGTTAACAAACCCTGAGTACTGGGGTACTCAACAAGACTTACCCGACTAAAGAAAAAATAAAGAAGAAGACTCAGGAATGAGAGGCTTAGGTAGTCAAGGTAAGGCTTAAGCAAGATCAAGTATTTTGCGGAAAAGCATTTTGTAAACCTTGTTTTTATTTTTGGAAAGATTCAAGTATTTCTCAATTCTTCATTGTTCATGATTCATTTTACTTTTCAAAACAAACCTAGTTGAGAACCACTCTCTGTTGACAGTCAGTGACCAAGTCTCCGATCCCTATCCACACTGCATATGTAGCACCCAAGCTTGCATATGCCAACTCGTCTACCACGATTCCTCCAATTATTGGACCCGGTCCTACGCCACCCGGAAGTACAGTACAGCACTCATATCCAGGTACGACGACCACGTGGGTACAAGCTACTTCTGCCATCTCTCCACTCCACTCCCAGTGCGCGGTTTCGGTCCCAATAAAGGATTCCTCGGAGCCAGAGCTTTCCGAAGTATGTGAATAGTTACAAGTCTTAGCCAGCAGGCTCCCATACGGATGGTCCCTAATTTTTCCGCCAGGAACCGTACCTTGGTTATATCTCACCCAAGCGTAATAGTCCTGTCAGTTTTTCAACCCTGTCCCGGTCGGTGTCAACTGTTGAGTCCCGGACTACAACATGATGGCACCGTACGCTAGGACAACCTATCCTTGCCGTTGACTAGGTACGGATCAGATAATTAGCCAACAGTCGGGAGTAAAGCCAAATTCCCATAAATATTCTTTAAGTGATCACACTTTTGAAATTGGCATTTTTATTGCAAATCTATTATATAGCACCACTAAGCATTTTGCAATTAGTTTTTAAAATAGGGCAGGTGGATATTCTGGTGGAGGTAAGTAGTGCAAGAAATAGGTCATCACACAACTCCTATAACCTAATGCAGTAGTTTAACTCAAAGTATTTTAAATAAACCTTTATAAAAGCAAGGAAGGGTTAAATGCACCGGGGCTTGCCTTCGTTGCAGGGAAGATAAGATCTAAGAAGAATCCACACAAGTTAGTTCCTTTGCTAATTTGAAGTTAAGTCTTCTCGACGAAGCTTGTCCAACAAGAATCTCCTTCCGAGGCTTGTTCGACGAGGGTGATCATCAAAGCTTGATCAACACGACTTCAACACTCTCGGATACTACACGTAGATAAATGATGTATGCTCAGTATGATGCCATGGAATGCATGCTAAGGTGCAGGACAAATATAGCAAAAGATTAAACAAACTTAAGGAAAGTCGAGTACAACTTTCCTTCGCGGTAAAGTTGCAAACCAACAAAACCAACTAAGATTCCTAGCTATATGTACAATTTCCATCAAGCACCTTTAGGATGATAACTAAGGATGACTAAGGTTCATGAAAACATCACTTAAGCCATAGGAACACAAGATGAGAGGTGTCCCATGGTCTTCAAACAATAATCCAAAGTCACACAAGATGTAAACACTGCTGCTGTTCACACTTTGGATAGATACACCACTTATACTAATCAAGCCATACTAGAGCTTCTAAGATTCAAAAGGGGTGATTCTAGACAATCTAGAAAACTTATGAAAACTCTAAAACTTTCCTATTAAACTTAACAGGTGATTCACAACTTAATTAGCTCAAACAACTATAAACATTCAAACGATTAAATAAAGCATATAAATAAGAATAAAATTTATTTTCTTCAATAGACCTCAAAATTTTTGTGAAGATACATTTTCAGCTAAAAACAGCTACAAAAATAGTTTCATGATTTTTGGACCTTTAACTAGGCCTACAAAAATCATCAAAGTCCATTTATTAATTAGAAGCCATATTTAAATCAGTTTCAAAATTTGTTCAAAACTCAATTTTTATATTTTTCTTAAATATCAGGCAGCTCGAGAAAGCCACACACAAAATTTTCACAATTTTTGGAGCTTCCTACAAAAAGATATCAAAAGGACAAAACCTAACACTATTCACTCATAACAGCAAAAAGGAAAAACCATCTCTAACTCTTACTGCGCTCGGCCCAGTTCAACCCACGGCTGCTGACATCCGAGCCTCAGGCCTCAGCTCTTCTTTCTCCGACAGTGGCCTCAGGCTGTCAGGCCCTCCTTCTCCGACTCGCCCGAGGCTGACAGGCCCTTCATATCCGAGGCTCAGGCCTCAGCCTCAGCCCTCCTTCTCCGACTCGCCCGAGGCCAGCGCGTCAACCTCACCTCTTCTTTCTCCGACAGCAGGCCTAGACGGTCAGGCCTTCCTTCTCCGCCTCGCCCGAGACCAGCGCCTGGCCAGCAGGTTCCTCTTCTCCGCCTCGCCCGAGGCCAGCTGTCGAAGGCTTTGACTTAACGCGCGCCCACATTGACCGGCCTCCAATCTCATCGCTGACGAGACCTCCGGCGACGGCGAGGCCTTCCACATCTTCGCCTGGATCTCGCGCACCGATTCCACTCTTTTCCTGGCCTCGCACTCACTCGACTCCGAGCGGACGACGGTCATGGCGGCTCGGCCATACCGAGCACGGCGGCGACACGGCGCTCCGACTGTAGGGCTCGGTAGCGACCTAGCCGAGGGCGGACTCACGCGCAGGAACTTGTAGCGCTCACGATGTGCACCCAAACTTGCTCAGAGACGGCTCCAAACAACCTGGTCCATGCTAGCGGCCATGGCGGCGCTTGTGCCGACGGCAAGCCACGTGGACCGATCACGGTGGCCCGGTAGAGACTAAACTAGGAAGCGCAACACATCGAGGAGCTCATGACGACTACGGTGCTCACCTTGCCTTGACTCGAGGAGCACTGGACCAAGGTTGGCGACGGCGGCGGCAACCTTCGGGGACTGCTCAAGATAGGGCAGAAGAGACTTCACAAGCGAGTGGAGCATGATTAGCGAAGCAAGGCGGAGCTGTTGGTGTGACCGGTTTGGCCGGAGAGACTCCGAGCCAGGCTGGTCATGGCGGCAGTTTGCGCGGCGGAGCTCCGGTCGGTGTTGGAGAAGGCGACCACAGCGGTGGTGCTACGGTTCACCGGAGTAGGCTAGCGAAGGCTCAAACGAAAGCTCAGGAGGCGGCGGGATCAGAGGCACGGCCAACTTGGTCGGAGACGGCGTAACGACGGCGAGGTGTGGAGACGGAGCTTGGTGATTTTCAGAGGAGCAGAGGAGGAAAACGGGGATGGTACTGGCGATGGAGAGGCTTATATAGCCGGTTGCGAGCGCGGAGCGTTGGACACGCTATAGGCGGTCGCAGCAGTGCAAGCAGGAGGTGTCCGGGTGGCGTGGCATGGTCGGCAGAGGTGGCAGCAGCGAACGGGCTTGGCGGACACTCGGCGGCAGCAGGCCCTGCTCTCGCCGGAAGAACAGAGATGGGAGAGGGAGAAGGCATGCACGGCACTAGGATTAGACGGTTACGGTGGTTCATGAAGGTGCTAGCTCCTGCTTCGTCGAGATGACGAGGATGATCGCGTGGCGCACGCACACGGCCGGCCAAACGGGCACAGCGCGACGGCGGCGGCGTCCAGAGAACTCTGCTCTGATATTTCCCCCTTCGGCTACTGTAGCAAGACAAACCTTCCCCTTTCTGATTACTCCAGATATTTGTACTGCACAGCAAAAACTCCAAAAAACAAAAGTTGCTCCAAACTTTGTGTTCTACAAGTTTGTTTTAAAAACCAAAGCCAAAAGTCTGCCTAGATTTTGAAATGGAGTTCAAATTTCAAATTTGGAACCAAACTGAATTTCAAATATTACTTTTGAATTTTCTGAACAACATCAAATTTTACCAATATAAAAGTTGTTCCTTATGAAATTATCTAAAACTTTGTTTTCGGTCATATATCCAAATTGTGCTTAATTTTGAAACTACACAAAAGGGGATAAAACTAGGGTTTAGAAATTGATTTTCAATTTAAAACCAAATCAAACTTGTTTTCCAAATTACTTCAGATTTTCTTTAGTAACATGAAAATCTATTTTAATAAAAGTTGTTTCTTTTATCCTCTCTACAACTTTGATTAAAGGACCAAAGTCTAATTCTTTTTACTTTTTGAAATCTAGTTCAGGGGTCAAATTCAGGGTTTGAAAGATTTCAAATTTATTTAAACTTTTGTACAGAAACTTTGAAAACTTTGAATACCAAAGTTGTGCCTCTCAGCAAGAGCTACAACTTTGCTTTTGAAATCATTTTAAAATTTAACTTACTCTTTGACTTATTGAAAAGAGAACAAAAAGAGACATTTAAAAACCAAAGTTTTCTCACTTGCCCTTTCATGAAACACCAAACATCACAATCCAACCACATAAATTTCAAACATGGAAATCACACTCAAAAACATACAACACTCTTGTCAAACATATAAAGCATCACATTTATGCCTTAAACATGAAAACATGAAATGTTTTTATGCCATGATGCCAGATGATTATGCATACTAAACAACTTAATTAGGATTTTAATTAATGCTTAACACCAGGGGTGTTACAGCATGTAACATGACAAAATTGTGGAAAGGCTAGTGCTCAAACTAATCATATCACAGGATACATGTAGCTAACCAAAACTAGCACCTGAAAAGTGATACCTAATGAACATCATACCTCTACAAGTAAAGCTCATGGAGAAGCATGGTAAAGCATGGCATAATGTTCATGAGGATCACAGACTAGCATGAAAAGTGGCTACTCCACGAAAGCTATACACAAAGCTAGCATGACATATGATACAGAAGATAGCACATGCTAGACTAAACAAAACATGATACAAAAGAAAATGTACATGCAACAACTATACAAGTGAGCATATGAAGGACCATCTCATACCACAAGGAATAGATCATGGATGTACAAGGTATGAGTATGAGAAAGCTCACCAAACTGCAAAAGCCTCTTTGGAGGCAAATCTAAGCGGGATGCCGAGAACCATCAAAACTTGATCACATCTAAAAGACCAAGTTCCATTCGGCGCATGTTCTCCACCCCGCGTCCTCATGTCTACACACAAGAGGACAAAATAACCCAAGTCTTGGATCCCAAAGGGTTAGCAAGCATGTACTTGGGAACCCAAGACTTGGTCACAAATCTCAAGGTTAGCATGATGCACATGTTGGTTCAAATGCAATTTTGAAACACCCTTGGAAGCATTCCTCAAAAGGACAACTCGAGGAGAAGAACGAGTCGTACCACGGGAAAAGAGGCAAACATCTTCCAAGGTTTTTGTAGAAGACCAATAGAAGCACCATGAAAAGCATGACGTGGACCAAGAGAAGAAGCACTAGAAGCATGTCCACGACCATGACCTATCCCACTAGAAAAGGAGTCATAAAACCCATCAACAAAGATGGGCCTCTTACTAGGACAACAAGCGTTCATGCCATGAGAAGGACCATGAACCACCAACTTCCTAGAAGAGCGAGCTTGGCGCAAACGTTTGGCACGCTGATAGCAAAAGCTTTCTTGATGCCCATCTTTCTCACAAAAAGAGCAATGGTACAAAGGCCTATCGGAAGGCACACCATTCTCTGACAAGTGAGAAGTCCCTTGGGACTTAGAACAAGAAGCATCAATGTTCAACTTGGTGCCAACACTAGGAGCACACGTGCCATGGGAAAGGCTACGTAGCTTCCTAAAAGCCTTAGCTCGAATACGTCGCTCGTGTTTGACACGGCAGAAACAAAAATCGAATGAGTGTCCATCTTTCTTGCAAAAGGTGCAATGGAATATCGGATTGGGAGCACGATTTCCAAAAATGTGAAAAACACCCTTGTCATGAGAAGTCCCATGGACATCACTCGAAGAAACAGCAAGGTTAGGGGTAGCTATGAAAGAGCTATCTGAAACCTTGGCACTAGTGATGTCATCAAAAGACTCACGCGCAACACAAGAATTCAACTCCGGTTTCAAAGAATCAAGCTTAGAAACACCAACATCGGAGTTGCAAGAAATGCGTGAATCAAACGACTTAGCACAAAGACTCTTGCATCTTTTGGCCAAAACCTCATTTTCAAACATTAGGCGATCACAAGTACCACAAGGAGCATTTTTCAGATTTTCCATCTCCTCTTTTATGCACTCGGCATATGTGGTACGCAAGAGCTCAACTTCCCTCTCAAGGTTGGCACTCATATCATTGTGCTCAACCAACTTGGCGCTCATATCGTCGCGCAAAGCTTTCAAAGCCAAAACTTCTTTTTCTAAATCAATGCAAGATGTGCAAATGAAAACGGTGGAAGAAACATCACCATTCACATCAAGCAAAGAATCATGATCAGCCAAGAAGTAAGGCAAGCATTTTTATTCAAAGAGCATGAGCTACAAGGCCTAGAATTTATTTCAATAATTTTAGCCCTAGCATGCTCAAGTTCATCTACACATGTGGTGTGAGTCAATTTTAGTTCATTAATTTCATCATACAAGGACTCACATGAAACACATGGTAACAAAGCATTTGACTTAAGCAAGGCTATTTTAGTTTTAGCACAATCAAGGTCCTTGCGCAAGTCAATGCAAACTAGACATGGTTTGGAAGCATTGGATGTCTGTTGGTATAAATTAATGCACACTCTACATTATCCGCAAGTGCACAGATAAAATCTACCGATGTAGCACTTCAACCGAGTAACCCAGTTTTAATATCGACCCAAAGGAATGGATAGCGATGAGTCTCAAGTGTATAATGAAGGACCGAGAAGCTACCCGAAAGCGACCAGAGGGGGGGGTGAATGGGAGCTTTAAAATTTCCTTTCGGAAACTAGATGCCACTGTCCCAAACTCAACCCCAAATGCAACCCTAGAGCCGACAATGTCCACGACCCTAGATGTAGGGTGGATGCTTCCTAGAAGCACAGCGGGACACTAGACAATCCTAGAAAGCCAACCCAAAAGACGGAACTCGAATCCGTTGACGAACGAACGAACCGCGAACGAATCGGCGCGAAACAGCTACGACCGGACTCTGGCCAGCGTCCGGTCAGCAAGACCGGACGCGTCCGGTCGTCCAAAATCGGCTCTGGAACCTTACTGTTCGCGACCGGACTCACGAGTACGGAGCGTCCGGTCGTGTACAGTGCGTCCGGTCGAAACCGACAAACCAGGAACAGTGCAAGCGTAGCGTCCGGTCGAAATGCAAACAGAGCGTCCGGTCGAGAGCGTCCGGTCAGTACGCAGAAAAGCTTGGCGCCGTGCTCAACGACCGGACTCTGAAAGCGTGCGTGGTCAGCCCGACACAGCGTCCGGTCACCCGCGACTGCACTGAAACTCCGGCGATTCAACCCGATCTCCTCCGAATCAAGTGCTCTAGGCTTGGGATTCGATCTGAGGAGTCACAAGGAGGTTAGTGAGCTATCTCTAAGAGATCATGGCTCGAACCTAACTCCAAATCGGTGAATCGAAGGAATTCGGGGGAAAGAAGAAAAAGAGACCCGAAACTAAACTTGATCGATCTCCTAGACTGTGAGGTTAGAGATGATTTCTTTCGGTGGAAAGAAGTGCCTCACGATCTAGAGCAACTCAGTTCAAACGGAATCGTGAAAGATGAACCGAGCACAAAGATCAAGCGACGGGAAAACTCAAGGCACAAAGCAATCCGCGAAGAACATGATGAACATGAAATCAAAACGCGAATTGACACCAAGAGATGGATCCAAGGTGAGGATACGGCCTCACTTCCTCGAATCAACAGTACACAGAGTGGAGTCTCTCTGCGGATCTCAACTAGCTAAAGCAGGGGTGTGGGAGAGTGGAAACCCTAGGAAATGAAAGCTCTAACTGAGATTTTGATTTGGAGGAGGGTGTCTCCCCTAGACTACTTATACTAACCTAGCCTAAGTCTATTTCCTACTCTACCCCTCTCTACTCTAATTACAGAGCGGACCAGCCTAACCCTAAGGCTATTCTAGTCCACCGCTGGTGGTAGGTAGATCCGACGGCCACGCCCGCACGGTCTTCCGCGTCGCCTCCACGCAACCTTCAGATCGCCGCCACGTGCCGCCACCACTCTGCACCCCCGGTTTTGCGGCCCAAACCGGAAACCAGCCTTTTCCATCAGCCCCCGTTTTGAGGCCCAAACCGGGAAACCAGCCTCCAGCCCGAGTTTTGTGGCCAAACTCGGAACCGTCCGCGCCCCGAGTTTTGAGGCCCAAACTCGGAAACCGGCCCACGCCCAGGTTTTGAGGCTCAACCTGGAAACCGTCGCGCCCAGTTTTTGTGCTCAACCTGGAAACCCAGCACCCAGGTTTGAGGCCCAAACCTGGAAACCGTCCACCGTTGGTTTTTCCCGGGCTCTACCAACAACCGGCGTCGTAGAGGGGATGCACCGCCTGTGCACCCCTTCCACCGACATGATCGCACTTCTCCGCTGTCGCTGTCGCAGGCTGCCAGCCACCACAGCTGATCCTCCGGCCTCCAGTCCATCAGTCCAAGTCCACGTCCGCCCTTCACCGTCCGATACATCGGCATGGCACGTCCGCCGCACGGCACGCCCATCCTTCATCGCGCCCGGTCCGTCGGCACGGCACGTCGCAACTTGACCTTCACCCGCCATCGATCACTGTCTCCGTGCTCGACACCTGCACAACACAAGCCAAAGAACATGCGCATCATCTCCATTGACAATCACTCATCACACAGAGACTCGGCATACACCCATGTATCCGCAATCTCCCCCTTGATGAGTGCATTGTCAACTCCACAACAAATCATGAATAAGAAGAAGAAGGTAGGAAGGAGTGGGAAGAGAAAACCCAACCAAATGACCCAGAAGCCTTAACAAAAGCCGAAGAAGGTCAAGTGGATGAAGCAAAAACTTGGTCCCCAAAGACATGGGCAACGGCTTGACGCAACCAAGCAAAAGCAAAGCTAGCCCTCAAGAAGAGGTAGAACAGGCTCAACACCGCTAGCAGATAGCAATTGAAGATCGGAGGACAACAGAAGCAAAATGCTAGTCCCTCAAGATAGAGGCACAGAGGCTCAACACAACTAGCAAGAAAATCACTCCGAACCAATTGAAAATCAACCCAAACAAATGGGAAAGCACACCAGACGATACCAATTGAAAGCCAAATGAGAAAGCTTATGAAAGCTCATGAGAAGCTAGGAACGTTTGCTAGTCCCTCAAGACAGAGGCAACGGCTCAACACAACTAGCAAACTCCCCCTCGACAAATGCAAGCAACTAGGACAAAAGATTTCTCCCCCTAGTTGAAAATGCACTTATCAAGGCCAAAAGGTATCGGAGAATCTCCCCCTGAACACAAGATCTCCTTCAGAATGCATATGAAGTCAAAATGCAAGTTAGGAGCTTCAAGTATATAGTCAAAAGAGTGCAAAGATGCTCTAATCAGTATAGCTCCAACATCTCAATTAAGCACTCAAATAGCAAAGGCTCAAACTGATCACTTATACGAAATATGAAGCATATGAGCATGTGAGCAGTTTTAAGCCAAAAGGATAGTCACCATCAACATAGCACTAGACATGTATAGAAGGAATCCAAACAAGTGCTAAGCATATATACAAGGTGAACTACCCCTAGCAAAGTTCAATCATCATGCATAGGAATGAAACATATACTTGTGATTTCAAATTCATATCGGAGTTGCAGCGGTAAAAGAATTCACAAGTTCATTTTTAGCATGTGATTGCGAGAGGTTGAAAGCTTGTCATCGCCTAACTTTTCAACCGTGCGAAGCCTATGCCGAAGCAATCAGAAGCTTAAAGCAACGGTTTCGGTCATACACTACATGGCTCAAGTTTAACTCAAAGTGCAATGAGAAACAGTCTCAATACCATGAGGTGTTGACAAGCAATCCCATCTCGATCTTTTCAATTCAACAATACTTGGTTCAGATTTTAAGCAAGTTATGAACAACCAAGCAAGTGAATGACTCAGAACTAGAGACATAGCAACCTAGCATATATGAAAAGCAGGAATGGACTCAACACACCCTACACATGCTAGTTGCATATCTCAATGGTGAACATTTTCAGATTTATATACATTAGGCATAATTCACCATTCCAAAAAATAGCTCGCTCATAACATGTAACAGTGATCAGAAAGAGCATAAGCTACAAGCATCATCATAAGTATCGGAGCAATACTAACAAGAGCATAATTACATTCTAGTGAATATAGACATGAAGCTCAGAATGTAAATGCGTATGCCCGACACAAAACTGAAGGAAAGAAGATACCAAAAGGAGAGACTCAAGAAACTCAAAAGAAAAGAGCCTCAAAATAAAAGAGTCAGTCTGTACATCTCAAATGCTTCCCCCATCTAAAAGGGGAAACACACACCAAGCTCACCCCTCAACCTATTAAAGGTTGATTCGTCTAAAGGCTTGGTGAAAATATCAGCCAATTGGTGATGAGTATCGACATGGCGAAGGTCGATATCACCCTTCTCCTGGTGGTCTCGCAAGAAATGAAAGCGCACATCAATGTGTTTGGTTTTCGAGTGAAGCACAGGGTTCTTAGCAACGCTAATGGCACTCGTGCTGTCACAAAGCAAAGGAACTCGAGTAAAGCTCAAACCAAAATCACGCAAAGTGGCCATCATCCAGAGTAACTGGGAACAGCAGCTAGCCGCAGCAACATATTCAGCCTCCGTGGTAGACTGAGCGACACTAGACTGCTTGCGAGAAGACCACGACACAAGAGAAGATCCAATAAACTGGCAAGTCCCAGAAGTGACTTGCGCTCAATGCGACAACCAGCAAAATCAGCATCAGAAGCCCCAAAGCGAGAGGAGGGTGGAAGAAGCAGAATACCAAATCCCGAGCTCAGGCGTGAAACGAAGGTACCTGAAGATGCGCTTCACACGCCTGACGGTGAGAAGTGCGTGGCGAAGCCTGAAAGCGCGCACAACACACACGGCGAACTGAATGTCCGGCCGTGTCGCCGTCAGGTAGAGCAGCGATCCAATCATGCTGCGGTACTCCTTCTGGTCCACTGCTCTCCATCCGTGTCAGCATCCAGGGCAGTCGTCGTCGACATGGGCGTCGGAAGAGGCTTGGCCTCACCCATGTCGAACCGCTTCAGCAAGTCCCTTGTGTACTTGCCCTGGTGCACAAACGTCCCCTCTCGGGATTGCTTAATTTGCAACCCGAGAAAGAAAGTCAGCTCGCCCATCATGCTCATCTCGAACTCCCTGCTCATAGTATCTGCAAACTTGGCAACCAAAGCGTGAGAAGAACCACCGAAAATGATATCATCCACGTAAATTTGGACCAAGAGAGTATCTTTGCCTTGCTTGAGGAGAAAAAGCGTTTTATCTACACATCCCATTTAAAACCCTTAGCTAGCAAAAAGGTTTTTAATCTCTCATACCAGGCTCTAGGGGCTTGTTTCAAACCATACAAAGCTTTGTGGAGTTTAAAGACATGGTTTGGAAACTTGGGATTTTCAAAACCGGGGGGTTGCTGGACATAGACCTCCTCCTCAATATAGCCGTTTAAGAAGGCACTCTTGACATCCATTTGAAAAAGTTTGAAACACATGGATGCAGCATAAGCCAAGAGTATCCTAATAGCCTCCAAACGAGCTACAGGAGCGAAGGTCTCCTCATAATCTATCCCCTCCTTCTGACTATAACCCTTCGCTACAAGCCGGGCCTTGTTTCTCACAATGTGGCCCTCCTCTCCTTGCTTGTTTTTAAATACCCATTTTGTCCCAATAGGTTTACAGTCAGGAGGTGGTGGCACTAGAACCCAAACCCGATTTCGCTCAAAGTTCTCTAGCTCCTCATGCATGGCATTGACCCAATCCGGATCCGTCAATGCGTGTCCAACATCTCGGGGCTCAAAAGACGCAACAAAAGCAGAATGAGCAAAGTGCGAGATGTGCTGTGACCTGGAGCGAGTAACTCGCTCGTCGATGTCTCCGATCATCTGTTCAGGGGGTGCTGGCGCTGGATGTGTCGTGGCGCCTCCCGGGAAGAAGTAACCTCCCCCTCAACAGTAGCTGGTTCCACCCCGGGTACAAAAGGTACCGCGCGAGGTGGATCCCACGGCCCCCAGGAAGAAGACGTCTCGGGGCCACGGTCGTCGTCGAGCCCGCTCCCGGCGGCGCGGCAGGCGGAGGGGGTGCTGGATCATCTATACCTTCAGCACCCTCTTCCTCGTCATCGAAAAGAGGCTCTCCAACCTCGTGATCACCTGCACGCTCAAAACGAGAAGAAGGAGAAACAAGAGTCTCGTCGAAGGTGACATCTGATGTCTCCATGACTCGGTTAGTGTCAAGGTTAAGTACACGATAAGCTCGAGTGTGAGTGCCATAACCCAAAAACACACCGTCAGAAGAACGAGACTCAAACTTGTCTAGGTTGCCTTTTTTCAATATAAAACAGTGGCAACCAAAGACTCTAAAATAACTCACCTTGGGCTGGCGACCAAAACGCAACTCATAAGAGGTCTTCTTCAAAAAACACTCTCAGAAAAATGCGATTCGAAATATAGCATGCAGTGTTCATAGCTTCGGCCCAATAGCGCCTAGGAGTCCTATGCTCATCAAGCATCGTCCTGGCCATCTCAACAAGGGTCCGATTCTTCCTCTCTACAACACCATTTTGGGTGGTGTATAGGGAGAAGAAAACTGATGCTCCAAACCAAGGCATTTACAAAACTTCTCAAAATCCGAATTTTTAAACTCGGAACCATTATCACTTCTAATCGCTCGCATCGAGTTCAAAGGGAACTCGTTCTGAAGACGCAAAATCAGATCGCGAGCGAAGGAGAATGTCTCGGACTTCTCAACTAAAAAGAAGACCCACGAATACCTCGAAAAGTCGTCAACAATAACAAGCACATACCACTTCCCACCAACCGAGCTCACCCGAGCCGGACCAACAAGGTCCATATGCAAAAGCTCTCCCGGGTGCGAGGTCATAACCTTGGTCAAAGGATGGTGGGGAGCAGCAACCATCTTTCCATGCCGGCAAGCATGGCAAACTAGATCCTTCTCCAACGAAAGCTTGGGCAATCCTCGGATTAAGCCAAGTGAGCTAAGTCTTGCAAGCAAGTCAAAACTCAGGTGACCGAGCCTCCTATGCCACTTCCAAAGATCAGAAAGAAAGGACTAGCCAAAAGACAGCGAGAAGATCCAAACGACTTTGAGAAATTCGCGCGAAAGACATTCCCAAAGGTGAAATCAGACATACAAGATCACCCTGAGGATCTAAGATCCGGCTAAGGTTCGGTTGAAACGAATCTCATAGCCTTCACGAAAAGTTGCGAAACAGAAAGCAAGTTAAAATGCAGGTTAGAAACAAGAGCAACCTCGCGCAACACAAAGTGCTCATTAACCCGCACTGCACCAACGGACAATACCTTGCCCTTACCTTTGTCGCCGAAGGTTATGTACTCCTTTCCGGCGACCGGACTATGGCTGGAGAACCATTTGGCATTTCCGGTCATGTGCCTCGAGCAACCGGAATCCACAAGCCAAATGTCCTCCAACCGCTCCTCCTACATCAATAAAAAGACATAGGGTGAACATACGGTCCAACACTGGGGTTAGTAAGATAAGAAGGAACCAGTGTTGGGCCGGCTGCTCAAAAGAACGGTCAGTGTAAAAACCATCCTGTCTAGGGGATAGCGATCACCACGCACAGGAAAACGTGGTCCGCTGGGGAAGAAGCGCTCACCGCGAAACTCTACCTGCGGTGGGACAAAGCGCTCAACAAAGCCTCCGCCACGGGTCCGTTACCTGCAAAAGCAGGACCCCGTCGGGCACGCTCTCTACGAGGTCTACGCCTAGGAGCCTGCTGCTCAACTCTAGCGTCTCTCCTCGGAGCTCTCTCCTGCCTAGGCCTCACAAACTGAGGTGCTCTACCTCTAGGCCTAGTCTCCCTCCTAGGGGCTCTCTCCTGCTGCCTAGGCTGGGTATGCTTCCCTCCAGACCTAGCAGCTCTCCCCTGAGGCTTCGGAGCATGTCCACCACGAGCTGGGTGAAACATGTCCGGGTTCTGCATCTCCCTAGCTCGGCGCGCCTCTCTCTCTCGCGCCTAAAGCAGAACTCACTCAGGTGACCATCCCGCCCACAAAAGTCACACTGAAACCTCACCACACCGCGCGCAAAGGGGGTTGTTGGTTTGCAGGGATGTGGGTATGGTTCACCTTGCCCTTGCCCTTCTGTGGCAACTCCTCTCGGATGGGTGGCATTGTGTCAAGCTTGTTCTTTAGGTGATTGGGCTTGGGTTGCCATTGTGGATTCTTGGTGGAGCCTTGGGGGATTCAACTATAACTCCATCCTTGGTGACAGGCTTGGCAGGCTCTTTGGGTGGAAGCTTGGTTAGTTTGGGAGTAGTGGTGGAGTTGGGCTTCTCACAGGGTTCAGACCACTAGACTCTCCAATCTTACCAAAAGCTGAAGATCAACACTCTGGCCAAGACCTACACCAGGAGCCCCAGCAGCTCGCTTGAATTGGGAGATCATCATCCCGAGCTGAGGCTCACCACAAGACACCCATGACAAGACGGTCCGAAGGTATGTGTTTTCCTCCTCCTCGGTACGCACCTTGTCATGCCTCACATTGGCCATCTCCTGCTCCAGGCCCTCACACAAAGCACATCTCTTGACACAAGTGCTATCCGAGCCGGCCTTCTCAAAAGACTCAAGCTTGGCATTCTTCTCTGCCAACTCGGATTGCAAGACAGGACAAGTCTTGCACGCACCCAACAGCTGCGGTCTAGCTCGGAGCTCATCCACCTCATCTACCAGCGCAGCATACTTACTCCTCAGAGTGAGAAGATCCGTCATGTGCGCGGCGCAATTCTCGCACTCCAACTCCTCCTCCGACACAACCACGGTGGACCGAGCGAACTCAAGCTCCTTCACCGTGTCCTCCCACTTCTGCCTAAACTCCTTGCGCTCTCTAGCGGCACGCCTAAGCAACTTGTCTTGACTAAGGAGGGCAGCAGTCAACTTCTCAACCTCGGAGGAAAGCTCGTCGTAGGTGAGAGATACCTGGGAGGTGTCGTCGTCGTCGTCGTTCCGAGGGGTACGCTCCGGCTCGCCGTCGACCTCATCTCCGAGCGCCATGGTACACAGGCCTCGTCGCCGGCGAAGAAGCACAAGCCGTTGAACGTGTCCTCCAGCTTCTTCTTCTCGGACTCGTCATCACTCGATCGAGCGGAGTCGTCATCCGAGCCGTCGACGTCGCTGAGCGTGGCGAAGAACGCTCGCTGCTCAGCCTGCTGCTTCTCCAAGTACTTCTTCTTTCTTGATGTACTCTTTGTTGAAGCCGCCCCGCTTCTTGTGCCTTGGGGGAACGTGCTTCTCCTTGTACTTGGAGTCGCGCCTGTGGCCGTGATCGCCCTTCCCAAGATGCTTGTTCTTCTTCTTGGGCAGTCGGCGATGAAGTGGTCGGGGTCGCCGCACTCGTAGCATCCGGTGCGTCCTCCTCCGCGACGACGGTTCATGCGGTTGTTGTGGAACCGCGAGAACCGGTTGGCAAGCAAAGCCAACTCGTCGTCTCCCAAAGACTCCAGCTGGTCCTCTGTCACAGAGAGAGAGAAGAAAGCGCAAAGCCAGCTGAGGGGTTAGAGGAAGAGCCGGAAACCAAAGCCATGGACGGGCGAGAAGGATTTTCAAAGAAGCCCTCGCCATAGCATCAATCTCACTGGACTTGAGCTTACTGAAGAGCTCGTCGCAGGTGAGGGTCTCATAGTTCGGCGATTCGATGATTGCCTGAACCTTGGAGTCCCACACCGAACGGTCAAGAGTGTGCAAAAGCTTCAAAGCACGCTCATGATCGTCAAATGGCAACTGCTCTCTGTTAGCCCTCATCCTGTTGACAATCACCTGAAAGCGAGCGAATAAACTTTCTATGCTCTCGCCAGGTTGATGTCTAAAGTTCTCATACTCTCGCTTGAACGACTCGTAGAGTCGGGTTTTGACTTGAGAGGTGCCCTCATGAAAACGCATGAGAGTGTCCCAGATCTCCCGAGCCGTAGCGAGGTGAGAAACACGATCAAACTCACCCATGCTCAAACAAGAGAAAAGAGCATTACGGGCTCGGCTATTGGCATCGTGCTCATCGACCTGCTGTTGAGTCACACGAGCAGCCAAGACCACGTAATCAGGGGAGTTGCAAATATCCCAGATCGAAGCGCCCAAGCTCTGCAAATAGGCCGACATACGTATCTTCCAATACGCATAGTTCGTCCCATCAAAAAACGGCGTTTGCCCACGCCGCGATCCATGTCGCCTTCGGTGGATCTGGAACCGGCTAAGGTGAAGATCCTTAACCCGCTCCGATACCAATTGAAGGACCGAGAAGCTACCCGAAAGCGACCAGAGGGGGGGTGAATGGGAGCTTCAAAATTTCCTTTCGGAAACTAGATGCCACTGTCCCAAGATCAACCCCAAAAGCAAACCCTAGAGCTTGCAATGTCCACGACCCTAGATGTAGGGTGGATGCTTCCTAGAAGCACAGCGGGACACTAGACAACCCTAGAAAGCCAACCCAAAAGACGGAACTCAAATCCGTTGACAACGAACGAACCGCGAACGAATCGCGCGAAAGCTACGCCGGACTCTGGCCTGCGTCCGGTCAGCAGAGACCGGACGCGTCCGGTCGTCGCAAAATCGCTCTGGAGCTCTACTGTTCGCGACCGGACGCACGATACAAGCGTCCGGTCGTTCCAGTGCGTCCGGTCGAAACCGACAAGCCAGGAACAGTGCAAGCGTAGCGTCCGGTCGAAATGCAAACAGAGCGTCCGGTCGAGAGCGTCCGGTCAGTACGCAGAAAGCTTGGCGCCGTGCTCAACGACCGACTCTGAAAGCGTGCGTCCGGTCAGCCCGACAGAGCGTCCGGTCACCCCGCGACTGCACTGAAACTCCTCCGGCGATTCAACCCGATCTCCTCCGAATCAAGTGCTCTAGGCTTGGGATTCGATCTGAGGAGTCACAAGGAGGTTAGTGAGCTATCTCTAAGAGATCATGGCTCGAACCTAACTCCAAATCGGTGAATCGAAGGAATTCGGGGGAAAGAAGAAAAAGAGACCCGAAAAAACTTGATCGATCTCCTAGACCGTGAGTTAGAGATGATTTCTTTCGGTGGAAAGAAGTGCCTCACGATCTAGAGCAACTCAGTTCAAACGGAATCGTGAAAGATGAACCGAGCACAAGATCAAGCGACGGGAAAACTCAAGGCACAAAGCAATCCGCGAAGAACATGATGAACATGAAATCAAAACGCGAATTGACACCAAGAGATGGGATCCAAGGTGAGGATACGGCCTCACTTCCTCGAATCAACAGTACACAGAGTGGAGTCTCTCTGCGGATCTCAACTAGCTAAAGCAGGGGGTGTGGGAGAGTGGAAACCCTAGGAAATGAAAGCTCTAACTGAGATTGAGATTTTGGAGGAGGGTGTCTCCCCTAGACTACTTATACTAACCTAGCCTAAGTCTATTTCCTACTCTACCCCTCTCTACTCTAATTACAGAGCGGACCAGCCTAACCCTAAGGCTATTCTAGTCCACCCGCTGGTGGTAGGTAGATCCGACGGCCACGCCCGCACGGTCTTCCGCGTCGCCTCCACGCAACCTTCAGATCGCCGCCACGTGCCGCCACCACTCTGCACCCCCGGTTTTGCGGCCCAAACCGGGAAACCAGCCTTTTCCATCATCCCCCCGGTTTTGAGGCCCAAACCGGGAAACCAGCCTCCAGCCCGAGTTTGTGGCCAAACTCGGAAACCGTCCGCGCCCGAGTTTTGAGGCCCAAACTCGGAAACCGGCCCACGCCCAGGTTTTGAGGCTCAACCTGGAAACCGTCGCGCCCAGGTTTTGTGGCTCAACCTGGAAACCCAGCACCCAGGTTTTGAGGCCCAAACCTGGAAACCGTCCACCGTTGGTTTTTCCCGGGCTCTACCAACAAACCGGCGTCGTAGAGGGGATGCACCGCCTGTGCACCCCTCCACCGACATGATCGCATTCTTCTCCGCCTGTCGTCGCAGGCTGCCACCCACACAGCTGATCCTCCGCCTCCAGTCCATCAGTCCAAGTCCACGTCCGCCCTTCACCGTCCGATACATCGGCATGGCACGTCCGCCGCACGGCACGCCCATCCATCATCTCATCCGCCCGGTCCGTCGGCACGGCACGTCGCAACTTGACCTTCACCCGCCATCGATCACTGTCTCCGTGCTCGACACCTGCACAACACAAGCCAAAGAACATGCGCATCATCTCCTTGACAATACTCATCACACAGAGACTCGGCATACACCCATGTATCCGCATATAGCCCCTGAGTAACAACAAGGACGGAGAAGCTCAAGTATAGAGGGGATCACTAAGTTTCTAAACCAACTTAGGGATCCCCATGTTATCGCAATAACCCCTGATTAAACTAACAAATGACGGGAAGCTAAAGTCTAGAGGGGATCACTAAGGTTATCTAAACACTTAGAGTGATATGTCTATTATTCCTTAATGGGAAAGTTGCCATAAAAGGTCCAACAGAGTATGAATCTTTTATGCAAAATGTATTTCCGACTACCGAGCCTACACACGGGTAAGTGGACTATAGAAGAATCAACAAGGCTACCTTGCGAACACCACTACTACCGGCGTTATAGGAGGTAAACAGATTTATCCGGTCTAAGCACCACGCTTACACTATCCAACTACTCTAACTCTAGAGCGACTAGAATTAAAGTACTCAAAGAGAGTCATAAACCTTAAGAATAATAAGAACAATGCTCAACTTAAATATAGATGTTGATTACCGAATCAATTGTTGAGCAAGTCGATGAAGAACTTGAATCCACGGTACAAGATGAAGAAGTTGATCCGATAGGCTGAGCTTCCCTCTTTAATCTTTCCCTCTCTTTCTCTCTCTCTTCTAGTCTAATAAGACTAGGTTCTAATCCCACTAGAGGGGTATCTAATCTTCTACTTGAATCTAACTCCTGAAGTCTCTTCTAGGGTTTCTAGTTGAAGCGTAGTCTTCTGAAGAGGGACCTTCTGTCTGACTGCGCTCAAGGGCCTGTTTATATACCCTGAGGGATCAACCGTGACCGTTAGATCAAACCGACTTCACGTAGGGCTGAGATTGTTCCTCAAAGGCGGTGGAAGTAGCTTGCAGAAGAAAAAGCCGCGGGGCCTCCGTGGCCGACCGATCGGTGGGCCCTGTGGGACCGGTCGGTCCCACCAGTTATGCCTCAGGTGGTGCCCTTTGTCGTGGTGTCTTGTGGTGTCCTCTGAGTCTTCTGGAAGGTTCCTGACTTGGTGAATGCGTTAATCTCCCTCGTTTTCCTTCTATGGAGGAAATCAGGGTTGTTTCCTGGTTTAGTCCGTGGATTCACAATTCACCAAAACTCGTGGAATTCATTTGTTTAAATCCCTATACTAAGGTGGAGTTTATATATTCATTCATCCTTTTCATGCTTAATTGACCTTTAATAATAAGAGTTAATAAGTGTCCACAAGCTCCCCCACACTTAGACTTTTACTCGTCCTCGATAAAAGGTTGGATCATAAGATATCAAACATTAAGCTTTTTGTGTTTAACCTAAATCTTTGAGAAGTTGGGGGATAGTTGAAACAGATTACCCCTTTTCTTTAGCATAAGACATTGGAGTTTTTTTGAATTTTGAAAACAAGTCATAGCTTTCCTTCTCCTTTTGTAGTACTTCAATTCCTTACCAAAGCATTTTTATTTTATGAAGCAGTTTTAATGTTACTAAGTCAATGGAGAAAAAATTATACTCTTAGATCAAGACCTTTTACTCTTTTAAACTTTATCATTCTTGCTGGCATATTGTAATAGAGGGACCATGGGCTATCTTCTTTTTCTCTTTACATATTTTTATCATATATTTTTTTTTCTATATTTTTTCTGAGGTTTGTCGGACACTTGTCCATTTTTCTTTCCTCATATTTCGTATTTTGCCTAGCCCATGACTCTAATCCAATACTACTTTTCGGAAGAGTGAATCTCTTTCTTTATTTGTAAGGATCTCGATCTTCAAAGCATAATAAATTTCTTTCAACAAAGACTCAGTATTAAAGTAAACAATAATTGATTGATGTTCTTGGCAGGTAACTTATTTTACTACAAAGGAGAAGTGTTGCTAATCTCTTTTTAAATTTGCAAGTAAAATTCTCCAATGCTCATACTTTACGAATTGAGTTCTCATTACTTCTTCTACCAAGTCCAAAGCAACTCTTAGATAGTATGGTTTTTTTTAAAATATCAGAACAGGTCTTTTCAGAAAGGAGTTTTTATGGGATTTTATATACTATGAACATGTCCAATTAATCTTTTTTTTTAAAGTTCATGAATTGGAAGAATATGATTATGATTTGAACAGAAGTTTAAACATCGAAAAATAGAGTGTAACAATTACGTACCGAACCGTGGACAAAGGAGAAGGCAAGGGGGGTCCACCCCTGACCGACCGGTGGGGTCCACCAACTGGTCAGTTGGGCTCAGAGCCCAAGCGTGGCCCACTTCGTGGTGCGTGATCCTGGAACGTTGTTTTCTGTTCTATGCAGTTTTCGCGATCGTTTTTCGGTAATTCTGTCGACGTCTTCTCCCCCACACTTATTTTCTATTTTCTGCTAATCACAACATGTGGAGACAAGACATATATCCAAAATAACAATATAAAAGATAACTAAAACTTTATTGATATTTAAGGCACTTTTATTACACACTAAATTTAACTAAACAAAAACTCTAACAAAACATGACTCAACCACGAGACTATGCAAACACTAGTGCCTTATCAAACTATCGACGGACTATTCTTCCTTCTCTCCCTCGAGTAGATTTCCTAGCGTAGAGGCTACACTGACGACCTTATCCTTCAAGCTAATGTGTTTAGTTACATATTTGTGCATTGTATCGGCCATCTTCTTCATAGTCTTGGCTAGCGAGGAGTATCTCTGCTTGAGCTCTAGATTATCTTTCTCAAGGTATTCAATTCTGTCCCCGAGGCGATCTAGCTAGGTAGTCCTCTTGCGCTTGGCCGCGATATTAGGAGTGGTGGGTGCCCTGGTTGCTGGTGGAGTGACCTTGATCTGCTTAGGGTGACCTCAAACTCCCTCAAAACGCGGGCGCGGATTTTCAGATGTGTATCTTACGACAGTGGGTTCTCCAAGCTTGTTCGTCTTCAGCCTGACAAGTGTCTCGTTGGGCCTAGGAGGAAGGAGTGGGATCTCTTTGGTGACGGAGAAAGTCGAAAGTCTTCTCGCCGGCACCGCTTGAGCATAGAAAGCTTGTTGCCGATGCGACGAGGTTTCTTCAGCGGGATAGTATCAACGGGCGTAGGCGAGTCAACAAGAGCGACCTCCTTGGATGGTGTTATGGCGAGGTCCTTTGGCGCGGTGACGACAAGGGCCATCGAGTTATCAGCGGGTTCATTGAGGTCGATCCTTGGATAGGAGGCCATTAGTGCTGGTGGGAGGAGAGCTCTGTTGCTGCTGGTTTTCTGGGAGAGGCTTGAATGAATCTAGAGGCAGGCCTGGGGCTGGTTTTATAGCTGAGGAGGCTTGAATGATAGGCATGATAGGTTCGTTACGGGAGTTATCAATTCTGCGGATTAGGTTACTAGAATGGGTACGAGAAAGAGCCGGGACACGTAACGAAAGAAGGCAGAGGGCGAGCGGCCTCCAGGGCAGACCGGTCGGTCTCCCTAGGAGACCGGTCGGTCCACCCCTGTGGGATCTCGCGGGTCCGTCGCTCATGGTGTCTTTAAACTTGATCCTAATCTCAGAAAATATATCCCCGATGTGCAAACTTATCGAGATAATGACGATGGTGTAATTCTATGGGATAATGAAGAATTGGATGACATCCAACTCTTCAGGACTCTTTTCAGGTTCTAGAAAAATCTTAAGACGTTGTCCATTTACCTTGAATAACGTACCTTCGTCATTTTGAAGTGTAATGGCTCCATGTGATGAAGTGGCTACCACCGTGAATGGTCCTTCCCATTTGCTTCGTAGTTTTCCATGCCCGAACAGTTTTACCCTGGAATTAAAAAGTAATACCTTATCTCCAGGAGTGAAGCTCTTCTTCTTAATTCTCTTGTCATGCCACCTCTTTGTAAATCTTTGCATTGTGATATGCTTTTTTGCGCCATTCGTCTAGTTCAGAGAGTTGCATTTTCCTCTTTACTCCGGCAGCTTCTAAGTCCATGTTCCATCTTTTGATTGCCCAGTGAGCTTTGAATTCTAACTCTACTGGTAAGTGACAAGTCTTTCCGTAGACGAGTTGATATGGAGACATTCCCAATGGTGTTTTGTAGGCAGTACGGTAAGCCCACAGTGCTTTAGGTAGTCTATCTTTCCATTGTGTTCCCATCTCGTTAACTGTTTTCTGCAGAATATTCTTGATTTGCTTGTTCGATGTTTCTGCTTGGCCACTTGTCTGTGGGTGATAGGGAGTGGCAACATTGTGACGGATCCCATGATTTGTTAGATATTTATGAAAGCCTTTATCAATGAAGTGGGTTCCTCCGTCACTAATTACCATCCTTAGCACTCCAAATCTTGGAAATATTATCTCCTCGAACATCCTCTGAGAGTTTCTTGCGTTAGCAGACTTGCATGGCACTGCTTCGACCCATTTTGAGACATAGTTGACAGCAACTAGGATATACTCATGATTCCTTGATTTAGGGAATGGTCCCATGTAATCAATTCCCCAGACATCGAAGAGCTCAATCTGAAGGTTGTTAGTGAATGGCATGGCATCTCTGGTGTTGATGCTGCCGTGCCTTTGACATGACCCACATCTTCGGATGAAATCTTTTGTGTCTTGGTACATAGTTGGCCAGAAAAATCCACTTTGCCAGATCTTCGCATGTGTTCGGAATGCCCCATAATGTCCTCCATATGGTGAAGAGTGACAGCATTCAATGATCCTGATTCCTTCTTTAGCTGGTACACATCTTCTGAGTAATCCATCAGAGCAAACTCTGAATAGATATGGATCATCCCACATGTGGATCCTGCTCTCATAGATCAGCTTCTTATTTGCTCCTGATGGTACATACCCTGCAACTATAAAATTGACAATTCTGCATACCAGGGGTCAGATCTAGTGACGTGAAAAAGCATGTCATCCCTGAGTGAGTCATTTATAGATAATTCCTGCGGATTTTCAAAATACATTCTAGACAAGTGATCAGCTACAGAGTTTTCTACTCCTTTCTTATCTTTTATTTTAAGTCAAACTCTTGGAGTAACAAAACCCATCTTATCAAGCGTGGTGTAGCATCTTTTTTAGTAAGCAGGTATTTAAGTGCGGCATGATCAGTAAAAACAATCACCTTTGATCCCACTAAATAAGATCTAAACTTGTCTATAGCAAAAACAACAGCCAGAAGTTCTTTTCAGTAGTAGCATAATTAAGTTGACGTCCAGTTAAAGTTTTGCTGGCATAAGCGACTGCATGATGCTTTTTATCCTTATATTGTCCTAACACAGCTCCTACATCAAAATCACTTGCATCACACATGATCTCAAAAGGTAGAGACCAATCAGGAGGTTGAACGATAGGTGCAGAAGTGAGTGCTTTCTTAAGAGTGTTAAAAGATTCTAAACATGCATCATCAAATTCAAAAGGAACATCTTTGGCCAAAAGATTTGTAAGTGGTCTTGCAATGTAAGAAAAAATTTTTTATAAATCTACGGTAAAAACCAGCATGGCCAAGAAAACTTTGGATTCCTTTAACATTAATCGGTGGAGGCAAACGTTCAATTACTTCAATTTTAGCTTTGTCTACCTCAATTCCATGTTCTGATACTAAATGTCCTAGCACTATGCCTTCTCTAACCATGATGTGACATTTCTCCCAATTAAGGACTAAGTGCTTTTCTTCACATCTTTGCAAAACCTTATCTAAATTTTCAAGACAATCATCAAAAGTTTTTCCATAAACAGAAAAGTCATCCATGAAAACTTCCATGATTTCTTCAATCATATCAGAAAATATAGACATCATACATCTTTGAAAAGAAGCAGGTGCATTACATAATCCTAAAGACATTCGGCGATAAGCATAAGTTCCGTATGGACATGTAAAAGTGGTTTTGCTTTGATCATCTAGATGGATTGGGATTTGGTGATATCCAGAATACCCATCAAGAAAACAAAAGAAAGAGTGATTGGCTAACCGTTCTAACATTTCATCTACGAAAGGTAGCGGAAAGTGATCTTTCTTAGTTGCCTTGTTTAGTTTTCTGTAACCAATACACATTCTCCAACCAGTAACAGTTCTTTGTGGAATTAATTCGTTCTTCTCATTATTTACCACAGTCATGCCTCCCTTTTTAGGCACAACTTGGACAGGGCTTACCCACTCACTGTGTGGCACAGGATAAATGATCCCGGCGTGTAAGAGTTTCAAAACTTCTTTCTTTACTACTTCTCTCATCACATTGTTAAGCCTACGTTGTGGCTCTCTAGATGGTGATATGATAGGATCAGTAGGAATGCGATGGGTGCAGAAAGCGGGGTTGTTTCCCTTTAAATCATGGAGTGAATAGCCAAAGGCTGATTTATGCTTTTCTAAGACAGTGATCAACTAGAAGTTTGTTCTTGAGTAAGATTATTATTTATGATTATAGGAGATTCAGGATCATTATTCAAGAAAGCATATCGAAGCTCAGAAGGTAAGGGTTTTAACTCTATGGGAGGTTTAGGGGGTTCTTCTAAGGAATCTAGAGGATCTGGATCAGGTGTGTTATCTTCTTCCTCAGTGAAAAACTGAGCATCTTCTTCATATTCAGATTCATTTATTATTTCAAAAGATGCTTCTTTAATTTCTTCCATAGGATCTGGCTCGGGACATGATTCATTTTCAGCATTTAGAGAGTGAGTGATAGGTATGGTTCCTTTAAGATTTTTCCCAGATAGAAGTTTAAGATCCCTTTTTGACCTTCATGAATGAGTTGCTTAAGTGGTTGGCTTATCAGCAGATTAAAACTCTTAATATCAAAGATATAAAAGCTTAAGTGCAACGGAGTGTTATCTACTGTGACAGGCAGAACATACATGATTCTGAGCTAGGAATAACATGTCCTAAAGGGGTTTTTAAAAGTTTATCTGTTGGGGTAAGTGGCATTTGTTTTAATAAATCTTGAGCAAAAGTTTCAGACATAATGTTGATTCCCACAACAGGATTATAGGGAGCTTCGAAGGTTTGTTGATGGATTTGACATTGAATGTGTGTACAAGGTGAATTTAAGCGAATTGTATTAGTAGAAAGCTCTGATTCTTCTAACCATTCATGACTTATTATAGAGATTAGTTTCTTCGTAGTCTCTTTTAGGAAAACCTTATCAGTAAGTTCTTCTAAAGATGATTTTTGATTTTGTGGTTTCCTAATTGTGTGATATTTCGAGGTATTACCAAATTCGGTAAAGTACTCCTCCTCGAAATCAAAGGTGTCTCCTAGGATTGAGGTTTCCCTCTCACTAGGAATTAAAGCTGCAGTTTATTCATGATTAAGAATAGATATAGGATCAGCTTCTAGATTTACTTCTAGTGGTTCTTATGGTTAAGCTTCAGGAGTAGGAGTGATCTGAGATAAGTTTTGTAACATTTCCCTTGCCTTGGAGGCTGGGGTATGTAGGAATGATCCGTTTGAAGCTAAGTTAAGGTAATTAGAAGTTTTTCTATTCAGACCATTATAAAAGTGTTGAAGTAAGACAGGGTCTGGAATAGATAAGGTTGGACCAGAGCAGACAAGATTATCGAATCTTTCCTAGGCTGCAATTAGAGACTCATTATCCTCTTGAATGAAGGACAAAATCTCTAAGCCAAGATAAATATTTTGGAGACAGGGAAGTATTCTAAGCAAAAGTTAGAGCAGAGTTCTTTCCAATCTGTTGACACTCAAAAAGGTCCCAAACATATAATGGACTCTTCCATCATATTTGTGTCATCAAGATGGCCAGAAAAGCACACTTAGATCTTCACGTTTGGAGCCCAGGTGAAAAAAAAGTTTTTCAGGTGCTGAATCAGCTAGAGTCGACTAAGCCGGGTCCCTAAACCGGCTAAGTCGGATTTTCCAACTTTCTCAAATGCAAGAATGGACTTCACCATTGTGTTCCCCTCGTTGAGCTGATCAAAAAACATATATGGTTTGTCTCGTTTGATGTCCGGATGAATTAATTATGAATTTCAGAAGATTGTTGCCTGAATTTCCTGTTGCCAAGTCGGCTTAGCCGGTTCAGGGACCCGACTAAGCCGACTTCCCCCTGTTTGGAGCCCAAAAATAATGTCTCGGCCCACTCCATTCACCCCAAGGTGTCTTACGGTGGATCATAGGTATCATCAACAAGTTATGCACATCATATATGTGTTGGTGGCCGCAAGGGACGACGAAACGTCGAGAAAGCATGAAGAAAACGACAATGTGTTTTCTGAGCCACCAAGAACCGACTTAGCCGGGTCCCTGAGCCGACTAAGTCGGGTCCAGCCGACTTAGTCGGGTCCCAGAGCCGACTAAGCCGGATCTCCCCTAGGCTGATATGCCGAGCCCGCACAAACCGACTTAGTCGGATCCTGAGCCGACTAAGTCGATTTTTGCCTGTTTCCGAATCGTTTTGGTTTCCAAATCAGTTTCTGGTATGTTTTTGACATGGGAAACTTGGAGAACGTGTTTTGGAGTTGTTTCCTACTGGGATAAGACCACCCCCCTCTATATAAACGAGAGGATCACGACCGATTGAGATCCCATCTATCCAATCATCAAAAACACATCTATTTACTTTTATCTCCTATCCCAAGCTCTTCCAACCCCCTTGCTATTCAGCGCATCTCTCGATGAGATTCGTTGGCGTTCTAGGTGGCCTTGCCGACCCTAGAACACCCCCACCGTGCGTCTCCCTGACGGGTCTTCCCGGGAGGCGTTCGTGGGTTTATCGGGCGAAGAACGAGCATCTAATCGGCCTCGTCGACCTGCTGGTCGGCTTCACCGTTGGGATCTCCCTCCGTCAAGTGCTAGGCCGTGTGCGGCCTCCGGGCGATCTAGCCCCTATCAGTGTGTGACCCGAATTGGCGTCAACACACTTTTTGGCGACTCCGCTGGGGAAGAAAGCAAATCAATCTACTACGACAATGCCTAACGACAAGACCGGTCCAAAAAATCAAGGCAATATCATTAAGCCTTCGGTCGATCAACTTCCTGAGGAGATTCGCGAGATGCTAGAGGAGAGGGCGAAGGCCCGAGCCGCTGCTGATCTGGAGCATGCCCTTGCATGCTTTGAGGTGGATCGGCGGGAACTATCAAGAAGATCCAAGACGTCAACTTCGATCCTCTTCCTACTACGTCTACATCTACATCTGAGGTAAAAATAGATCAACCTCTCCCTAAATTTGGCATAACACATGATGAATGTGCTGCAATGATTGCCAATCAAGCTAAGCTTTTTGAAATTCGTATGAGTGAAAATCTTAGCAAATTTATGGATAGTCATGATAAGGGGGAGAGAAAGAAATCTGAAATTTCTGTTTTACCTCAAGATGTATCTATTGGCGGATCGGCTCCGGTTGCTAACCAACCACAATATGGGATGTCGTTCGGCTTTTTTGAGGGACAAACAGACTATGCATCGGCTAATCAGCTTAAATTGGCCTCTTCGGTGCCAGAAACCGATATGGCCAATTTAGGGGGGTTTGGTACTACCATGCCAATGACTACCTTTGCGCAGTCATCGGTTTCTACCACACGAGCCGATAGCAGTTCAGCAGCACCACATGTCTCTTTTCCTCATAATACGGTGTTGCCAAATCCTCCTAAACCACCATTTAGGAGTCAACAGGCTAATGCCTATGCAAGTACTTCACAAATCGGCAGCCCAACCCCATGGGACGAAGCTTTAAACCGATTTAAAGAAAATTTGCATAAAGATTTAGAAAAAAGTCTGGGTGTGCATTTTAAAGCAGCCGGGAGTTATGGTAAGCCATATCCTTCATATTTTGATCATATGAAAGCTCCCGATGGTTGGAAAGTACCTGACTTTTATAAATTTAGTGGTAAAGATAATAAAACCACGAAGGAGCATATAAGCATGTATATTGCTCAACTAGGTGAAGCTGGTACCAAAGAACATATGAGGATCCGTAATTTTTCATTATCTCTTACTGGTACCGCTTTTTCATGGTATTCTTCACTACAGTCTTGCTCTATTGGTTCCTGGGCACAATTAGAAGAAAAGTTCCATGAGCATTTTTATGATGGAACCAGTGAGCTTAAATTGACTAATTTGATATCGGTTAGACAAGGGCGTGATGAGTCAGTCCTTGATTTTGTTAAAAGATTCAGAGATGTTAAAAACCGATGTTTTAATTTGTCAATTTCTGAAAGAGATCTTGCTGATTTGGCTTTTGCTGGCTTGCGCTCTAACATCAAAGAAAAGCTAGAGCACTTTGAGTTTCTCCCTATTAATCAATTGTTACAGAAAGCTTCGGCAGTTGAAAGCCGAAGTAATGTTGGAGAACCTCAAAAGTCACATCGTCTTAATATGCATACTATTGAATGTCAATCAGATGACACGGACGATGAAACATCAAGTTGTTTTGTTGCTGAATTTGTTTGGCCAGCACAAGCTAAATCAGTTTCTTGTTCTTCCCTTAAGCCGATTTACAAGAATCGGCAAGAGGAGATGAAATTTACTTTTGATGTATCCAAATGTGAGCGTATTTTTGATGAGATGTTGAAGAATGGATACATTAAATTGCCGCATCCATTGCCGCCATTCGATGAATTGAAGCGTCGTGCATACTGTAAATGGCATAATTCAGCTTCCCATGCTACTAATGATTGCAATGTCTTTAAGCGGCAAATTCAATCGGCTATTAATGAAGGCCGATTGAGTTTATTAGGGATGCAGGTGGATACAATGCCCTTCCCGGTTAACACTTTGGAATTGAAGAATCCAGCTATTTTGATTCGGCCTAACCAAGCCGAATCTTGTAGCAGGAAGAATGTCATAATTGGTGATCCGAGGGTTGGCGACAAGATTGAGAAGACTTCGGGGCGTGAAATCATGCTTGAGAAGCTCGCGGATGGCCGGGACAACATTAAAATCAACATTAAGTCTTCTAGGCTCGGGGGGCAAGTGAAAACTCTTTTTGAAGAGAAAGAAGAAGATCCTATTGCTGTTGTTCGTGGCACTAACCAGCAAAAAGCAGCAAGGACGATTTCTCAAATCGGCCCAACAAAGGTAAACAAAAGGTACCTACACACTTATAAACCAAGACAACCAAAGGATAGAACTTGGATGACCAGTAACGTCAGGGGTTCTAGTGAAGAGGTACAATTACAATCAGCTTTTGACCATCTTTTGAACAAATACACCAAAAAAAGGCCGATTCGGTGAATCAGCCCATAAAAAAGAAGTTCGGTCACTTCCTAGGCAAATTTATGTGCCTAAGAAGAAGGAAGTTATTGCAGCTCCGATGAAGGCCATCAAACAAACATCAATTCTAATAGGCTCTATGGAAGTCCCGCTTGATGGTGTTGACGAGCCGATTGTTGTTAAAAATCTGGCTCAATCCTCTATACAAAGAGAAGAGGGAGAGATTGCTATGAGTAAAGATAATGTTGATAGTAGCAATCTTGAGTCCAAGTATTTCCAACCAAGGTGGTGTCCATCGGATTTAACCAAGACACAACGACGCAAGCTTCAGCGTGCCCGTTGTAAGAAGCTCCAGCAGGCATAAAACTACATTGGGCAAATGGCCGATACATGTATCGCCCTTAGAACAAAATGCTGATGTATACATCGTCCTTAGCCGCTGAATAGCCGATGAGATGGGTATCGATGCTATATGGTTTTGAATTATGTTTTCAGGATCATGCCACATTCACCTGAAAACAGGGGGGCATATGTTGACACTCAAAAAGGTCTCGGACATATAATGGACTCTTCCATCATGTTTCTGTCATCAAGATGGCCAGAAAAGCACACTTAGATCATCACGTTTGGAGCCCAGGTGAAGAAAATAGTTTTTCGGGTGCTGAATCAGCTTGAGTCGACTTAGCCAGGTCCCTAAACCGGCTAAGTCGGATTTTCCAACTTTCTCAAATGCAAGAATGGACTTCACCATTGTGTTCCCCTCGTCGAGCTGATCAAAAAACATATATGGTTTGTCTCGTTTGATGTCCGGATGAATTAATTATGAATTTCAGAAGATTGTTGCCTGAATTTCCTGTTGCCAAGTCGGCTTAGCCGGGTCAGGGACCCGACTAAGCCGACTTCCCCCTGTTTGGAGCCCAAAAATAATGTCTCGGCCCGCTCCATTCACCCCAAGGTGTCTTATGGTGGATCATAGGTATCATCAAGAAGTTATGCACATCATATATGTGTTGGTGGCCGCAAGGGACGACGAAACGTCGAGAAAGCATGAAGAAAACGACAATGTGTTTTCTGAGCCACCAAGAACCGACTTAGCCGGGTCCCTGAGCCGACTAAGTCGGGTCCCAGAGCCGACTAAGCCGGATCTCCCCTAGGCTGCTGTGCCGAGCCCGCACAAACCGACTTAGTCAGATCCTGAGCCGACTAAGTCGGTTTTTGCCTGTTTCCGAACCGTTTTGGTTTCCAAATCAGTTTTTGGTATGTTTTTGACGTGGGAAACTTGGAGAACATGTTTTGGAGTTGTTTCCTACTGGGATAAGACCACCCCCCTCTATATAAATGAGAGGATCACGGCCGATTGAGATCCCATCTATCCAATCGTCAAAAACACATCTATTTACTTTTATCTCCTGTCCCAAGCTCTTCCAACCCCCTTGCTGTTCAGCGCATCTCTCAACGAGATTCGTTGGTGTTCTAGGTGGCCTTGCCGACCCTAGAACACCCCCACCGTGCGTCTCCCTGACGGGTCTTCCCGGGAGGCGTTCGTGGGTTTACCGGGCGAAGAACGAGCATCTAATCGGCCTCGTCGACCTGCTGGTCGACTTCGCCGTTGGGATCTCCCTCCGTCGAGTGCTAGGCTGTGTGCGGCCTCCGGGCGATCTAGCCCCTATCAGTGTGTGACCTGAATTGGCATCAACACAATCCCCATTTTTACTTGGTGCAGTTTGAAGGTACCATGTTTTGGCTTTTCCCTCTAAGGAGAATGGAAAAAGTTTCCACCTATGGGTTTCGTCAGACATGCCTGTGATATGTAGGCACGCACAGGTTTGTTCAAACTCATTTAAATGAATATGTGGGTTTTCGTCTTCTAAGCCAGAAAAAAATTTGATTCTTAACCATCTCTATCAAACATGGGCGTAGCTCGTAGTTATCTGAAAGGATAGGCTTAGCAGATTTGGGTAACTCTAAGTCTACGACAGTGTGATAGGTATACTAGTTCAGTGGAATAGAATCTGTGGAGCTAGTGATTGGCTCTGAGAAATCCATTGTGAAAAGAATAAAAAGATAAAAGATAAAAGCAGCGGTAAATTAAAGTAAAGGTAAATGATAAAGTATAAAAGTATAATACAAGGTTATACTCAAGACGTAAAATGATCTACCGTTCCCCGGCAACGGCGCCAGAAATGCTTGTTGGTATAAATTAATGCACACTCTACTTTATCCACAAGCGCACAGATAAAATCTACCGATGTAGCACTTCACCGAAGTAACCCAGTTTTAATATCGAGCCCAAAGGAACGGATAGAGATGAGTCTCAAGTGTATAACCCCTGAGTAACTAACAAGGATGGAGAAGCTAAAAGTATAGAGGGGATCACTAAGGTTATCTAAACCCAACTTAAGAGTGATATGTCTATTATTCTTAATGGGGAAGTTGCCATAAAAGGTCACAACAGAGTATGAATCTTTTATGCAAATGTATAATCCTACTGAGCCTACACACGGGTAAGTGGACTATAGAAGAATCAACAAGGCTATAAGAGTCACCCTTGCGAACAACCACTACTACCGGCGTTATAGGAGGTAAACATGAGTTATCCAATCTAAGCACCACGCTTACACTATCCAACTACTCTAACTCTAGAGCGACTAGAATTAAACTACTCAAAAGAGAGTCATAAACCTTAAGAATAATAAGAACAATGGCTCAAACTTAAATATAGATGTTGATTACCGAATCAATCATTGAAGCAAGTCGATGAAGAACTTGAATCCACAGGTACAAGATGAAGAAGTTGATCCGACAGGCCGGAGCTTCCTCTTAATCTCTTCCTCTCTCTCTCTTCTAGTTCTAAATAAGACTAGGTTCTAATCCTACTAGAGGGGTATCTAGTCTTCTACTTGAAAGCTAACTCCTGAAGTCTCTTCTAGGGTTTCTAGTTGAAGCATAGTCTTCTGAAGAGGGACCTTCTATCTGAGCTGGGGCTCAGGGGCCTGTTTATATAGCCCTGAGGGATCAACCGCGACCGTTAGATCAAAGCGACTTCACGTAGGGCTGAGATTGATCCTCAAAGGCGGTGGAAGTAGCTTGCAGAAGACAAAAGCGCGGGGCCTCCATGGCCGACCGACCGGTGGGCCCTGTGGGATCAGTCAGTCCCACAGGTAAGCCTCCTGTGGTGCCCTTTGTCGTGGTGTCTTGTGGTGTCCTCTGGAGTCTTCTGGAAGGTTCCTGACTTGGCGAATGTGTTATCTCCCGTAGGTTTCCTTCTAGGGGAAGGAATCAAGGGTTGTTTCCTGGTTTAGTCCCTGCAGATTCACAATTTACCAAAACTCATGGAATTCATTAGTTTAAATCCCTATACTAAGGTGGAGTTTATATATTCATCCATTTTCATGCTTAATTGACCTTTAATAATAAGAGTTAATAAGTGTCAACAATGTCAACATGTGAAGGACCAAGAATGCAATAGCAAGGCGACCAGAGGGGGGTGAATGGGAGCCAACAAAATTTCTCTCAAAACTTTGGCCAAATGTCCCAAAATCAACCCCGAGAAGCTACGACCGAAACCGTGATGCCCACGACCCTTGGAAGAGGGTGGATGATCCCTAGGATCACAGCGAAGCACCATAAAGCGAAAGCAAACCAAACACCAAAAGCTCCGGCTCAAGTTCCACCCTTGAAAATCGAGTCCCGAACGTAGATTGGAGGCTACGTCGAGAAATCCCCAAATACCAATGCTAACAAGTAGCAAAGATACTTAGAAATGTTTCTTGGTTAACTATAGTGCCAAACGAGAAGTCCGAAAACCAAGCGGAAAAGCCGGGAGGGCAAATGCACTGAAAATCAGCCTTCAGCAGGGTCCTGGACTGTCCGCGGGTACGGTCCCGGACTGTTCGGCCCAACCGCGGACTGTCCGCGAGGGGATGGCGGACTGTCCGCCGGCAAATCCCCAAAAACAGCAAAGCTGCTGAAGTCCCCTGGACGGTTCCCGGACTGTCCGCGAAAATCAACTGCGGACTGTTCACCGGTCAAACAAAGACAAGACAGCCAAAGAACACGGCCACTGATCTGGCCAAAACCCAACGCGCGGACTGTCCGCGGGAGGAACGGCGAACTGTCCGCCACCTCCCAGAAAGGGCGATTTTGGTCGCCCGAAAACCAAATCTCCCCAAATCCAAATCAAATCATAATGCCAAGTTCCCAAACTTGGAGAATATGATCACGAGGTAGTTAGGAGACTATCCCCAAGAAATCATCCGCTCAAATCGACCAAATCACCGGGAAATCAAAAGGGAAGGTGGATGAACCGAAAAAGTGCCACGAAAACGAAATCAACCCGATCTACTTGTTCGTGAGGAGTTAGATGAATTCCTTTGGTCGAAATGACCTCCTCACTAAAACGAACAAGATGATTCAAACGGATTTTGCAAAGATGCAGTATAGAGAGAGATTGAGCGGCGGGAAAAACACGGAGAAACGAAGAACGCGAAGAACACGAACCAAAACGTGAATCAACACATCGATCTACAACCGTGTGGCTACCACACGCTACAACAGTGAGGTTACGGCCTCACTTCCTCAAAATCTTCAATACACAGAGGTATGGTTCTCTGCGGATCTCAGCTAGCTACAGCAGGGGATTGGGAGAGCAGGAAACCGTAGAAAGCAAGGAGCAAAAATGACTGAGATGGATGGGGAGGTGGGTGTCTCCCCCTACTTATCCTAATTCTAACTAATCCTAATTCCCACTCTACCCCTAACTAATTACAGAGTGAACCAGCTAAACCCTATGGTTATTCTGGACCAACTCATGGTAGGTGGTGATCCGACGGCCACGCCCGCACAACTCGTAGCGTTGCCTCGACGCAACCTCCCGATTGCCGCCACGTGCCGCCCTCACTCTGCACCCCCGGTTTTGTGGCTGAAACCGGGAAACCAGGCTTTCACGCCAACCACCGGTTTTGAGGCCCAAACCGGGGAACCAGCCTCCAAGTCCATCTCCTGGTTTTGTGGACGAAACCACGAAACCCGCCAGCGCCCAGGTTTTGAGGCCCAAACCTGGAAACCGTCCTCAACCCGAGTTTTGTGGCCCAAACTCGAAAACCCGCCGCACGCCTAGGTTTTGTGGCCCAAACCTGGAAACCGTCCACTCGAGTTTTGTGGCCCAAACTCGGGAACTGTCCACCCGGTGGTTTTTCTGTGGCTCAACCACCAAACCGGATCTGTAGAGGGGATGCACTGCCCGTGCACCCCGTCCATCGACACGTGTCCCCAGGTCCTCGACCCGAGCAACATCGTGCCCCGCAAGTCTCCGCTCGTCGCTGTACCAGGCCGTCAGCCACCACAGCTGATCCTCAGGCCACCGGTCCCTCAGTCCAAGCCTAACGTCCACCCTTCACCGCTCCCGGTCCATCGACACGACACGTCTCTACTTGACCTTCACCTTGCCCTCGATCACTGTCTCCGTGCTCAACACCTGCACAACACAAGCCAAAGAACATGCGATCAAACCCATTGACAATCACCCATCACTCCGAGACTCGGCATACACCCATGTATCCGCAACATGTCATTTTTAGATTTTAAGCTATCAAGGGAAAAGCATAGCTCATCATTCTTCCTAACCATGTGACTACAAGAGGTGCAAGGTAAAGACGCACAAGACTTCCAATGAGAAAGACAACATCTCAACCTAGCAACAGAGCATTTCAACTTCTTGATCTTTCTATGCAAGGTATCACAAAGCTCATCATATCTACTGTTGTCATCACGACAAGCATTAAATTGTAGAGACATAATCCCAAGACAAGCATAAAGTGTACCTTTCTTGGCCTTGCCAAGTTCACATATACGATCCTCCGTCGAATGCTCATCATCTCCTAGAAAGTCTAGCAAAGCGTCCACCTCACGTTCTGCCTCCAGAGCCTCACTCCTCCTTCTTCTCCTAATGTCGTCCTCAATCACATGTCCATGATTCGAACCTGAGGACAAAGACATGCAAGAAGATGAACTTGGTGCCATTTCACAAAGTGCCGTTAGTGTTAGCAAGACAAAAGCTCAACACCTCGGCAAACCACGTTGGAAGCAAAACCACTCTAAAAGGTCGCCTTCGTGGATTTGGAACCGGTTAAGGTAGTGAGATCCTTAACTGGCTCTGATACCAATTGAAGGACCAGAAATGGCGACCAGCGGGGGGTGAATGGGAGCCACAAATTTCTTCTCGAGAAATCAACGGCCTCTATCCCAGAAAGTCACCCAAAACAGCAAAATCTCGCACAGGTAGTGTTCTCGAGCCAACAGGTGGCTGGATGTTCTCGGTGATGACCGACGAACACACGGAACACTCACCACAGCGAAAAACACACCGCATGGCCAAAACGATCCGAAAACCAAAAATGGCGCTCTCTAACTCGATAGAAACGAGAAAAGAGCCCAAACCTAAATCACCCAAACCAACTAGTGGTTTGATGACTTAGAAAAGTTCCTGGGTAGACTAGAAACCCATCGGAACAAACGGATCGAGAAACAGACACTCGGAAGGCTCGAAAGACCAAAATCAGCTAGCAGGCCTGGAGGTTCCGCGTGCTGGCTCGGAGGTTCCGCGGTCTGGAAGATCACTGGAAACCTTCACACCTCGGAGGTTCCACCTACAGACCTTGGAGATTCCACGCCTCTGCGAGGAGACTTCGTGCGTGCCTAAAACCGCCTACAGACTACGGAGGTTCCGCGGTTCAGCGCGGAGGCTCCGGACCGCGGAGGTTCCGCGGCTCTGCGTGGAGGTTCCGCGATCTGTAAGCCAGCAAACACTCCCGATTCCTGGACAGTCCGTGGAATTAGGTCCGGACAGTCCGGGAATACCCAGACTGCACAAAATCAGCTCGAATCAAAACCAAATTCGATCGGATCTCGACCAAATCAAAAGGGCTTGCAATCAAACTTCTCCCAAGTGTTCTTCTACGTGTTGGGAAGCTAATCCTAGGATATCATCGCTTCAAACCATCTAATCCATGAGAAATTCGAAGAACACTAGAAAAGGTGAAGAAAGAAGAACAAAAACGATTTCGACCCGATCTACTTGTTCGTGAGGGTAGAGATGAATTCCTTCGGTGGAAATGTTCTCCTCACTTCAAGAACAAGTTGATTCAAACGGAATCGCAAAAGACGCAGCGTAGAGGGAGATCGAGTGAAGGGAAATTCATGGAGAAAAGAAGAACGCGAAGAACAAATTCAAAGCACGAATTCAACCACAAATTTGATCCTTGGATTCAGAGGAATGGATGATTGATTAAGCACTCGGTGTCGGGCTACAAGCCACTTCTAGCAACACAAAGCTTGGATGGCAAAAATCTCAAGAACAAGAGCCAACTCTCCTCTAACCCTAGCCTACTCTCACAAGAACAAAATGAGAGAGACACCGTCCAAGGATGGCTGCCCTAATCAGCCCCCTTCATATATATAGACGCACGTCCGAAGACCAAAACGCTCTCACATGAAGCACTAACCCAAATACCCCCCAGGGGTAAAACTGTCCAACCCTAGCAGTTTTCATCCAACGGCCACGCGCCTTCTCATCCTTCGCTTCGCCTCGACGCAAGCCTCAGGATGCCGCCACGTGTCGTCACGTCGACCACCGCGCCTTCCTCGTGGATAGCTTCGTCGCTGCGCCAGCCTCTCCACGCCGTCACGCGTCGACCGTTCCGCATAGGAACCTCCGCCCGGTTTTGAGGCCCAAACCGATAAACCCGCTAGCCCAGGTTTTGAGGCCCAAACCCGGCAAAGCGTCCACCCTGAGTTTTGAGGCCCAAACTCAGAAACCCGCCAGCCCAGGTTTTGAGGCCCAAACCTGGAAACCGTCCACCTCGAGTTTTGAGGCCCAAACTCGGAAACCATCGATGGTAGCTTTTTGAGGCTCAGCTACCGAACCCGCACCATAGACGGGATGCGTGGTTCGCACACCCCGACCACCGGCACCGATGCCGATGCATGTCCAGCCTCCATGCCGGGCACAACGCCTTCGCCTTCCTTCTTGACTTGGCCGACGACACTTGCGCCGCACGCAAGCCCGTGTCCGACCTCCCGCCAAGTGCCACGACGCCATCATCTTCCTCCCGACTCAGCCGATGCATTGCACATCCCCATGTGCTCCTGCTCGTTGATGCCACATGCCAGGTACCAAAGCTGGTCCTCCGGCCTCTGGTCTGTCAGTCCAAGCCTCATGTTCGCCCTTCACCGCTCTGGGTACATCGGCATGGCACGTCCGCCGCACGGCACGCCCATCCTTCACCGCTCTCGGTCCGTTGGCATGACACGTCTCTACTTGACCTTCACCTCGCCATAGACCACTGTCTCTGAGCTCCACACCTGCACATCAACACAGCCAAGAGACACATGTTGCACACGCACACCAACCCGGTAAACACACACAACTCAACGCCACCGGTTAGTCATAAACATTAAGCGCATAGCGAATAGTGACTCAACCGGGAAAAGCCTCAAACCTTCCTCATCAAAGTCAATCATTCATCATATATGTTTCTCAAAGACATGTGAGAATGTTTTATGCTCATGAGATGTCAAGTTATGCATTTAGGATTGCTTAACACCAGAGGTGTTACACGGGTGAGCGAAATGGCGAGTGAGAGAGAGAGCGAACGGCGCTGTCGTTTTGCTCTTGCTTCGGTTGGGCGAGCGGGAGTGGCGGGGGCCACGGCCGGCGATGGCGAGTGGCGGGCACGGTCAGCGAGGCGAGCGTGGTAGGCGAGGAGGCGAGGGAGAGGGAGAGCGAGATGCTTGCGTGATGCGGGCGAAGGAGATCGCATGCGGAGTGGGCGAGGTGGATTCGGGGTCAGGCGCTCGCGGCCACGCGGCGTGCTCGCCGGCGTACGGCGCGGACGCGGGTTGGGGCCGGCGCGGCGCGGCGCGCGCGGCGCAAGAGCGGGTGCAGGCATGGGCCTGGGCCAGGAAAGGCCGAATGGGCCGGTTGGTTGGCGCTGGGAAATACAATCCCCTTTTTATTTTTCCAAAACTTTTTCAAACTTTGACTATTTTAAAACAACTTCAAAAACTAAAAACTAGGTTTTGACCCAAAAACAAAATTTGCTCAAAATAATTTTCTCTACAACTTTCATATAGGATATATTTTCTAAAACTCATTTCTTTAGCCTACACATAATTAAAGCTAATTTTTGGGCTATAAATCATTTTTGTTTCTACATTTTTAATTATTAATTCACACTGAATTAAGACAAGGTGTCTATATGAAAAGTATTGTACTCATTATTCTCTATTTTATAAAACTATTTGCCAAGACAGAAATCAATTTAAACAAACAAGTTCCTTCAAACCCAAATTTTTAAATAACAAACAAAAGGCAAAAAGCACTTTGATGCAACATGAGATGATGCAATGCAATGATCATGTTATTTAGTAGCTAATGATATTCCTAATGCAGTGCTTGATACTAGGGTGTCACAAGACTATCCGCCGGCAAAACTTCAGAAAACAGACTGTTCTGCAAGTCTGCTAGACAGGTCCCGGACTGTCTGCAGGTTTGCGCCATGGACTGTCCGCCGTTCACTTGACAGTGAACAGTCAGGGGGTTGCGCCTGACTGACCTGAACAAATCCCGATTCCCGGACTGTCCGCCGCTGGAGGTGCGGACTGTCCGCGAATGAACAGAAAGCACAAAAACTGCTCGGGACAAAACCAAAATCGATTGCAACTCGACCAAATCAGATGGGGTTTCAACCAAACTTCTCTCAAGTGTTCTACGTATTGGGGTGCTAATCATAAGAAATCATCGCACCAAACCAAGTCAATTACGACAAATCCGAAGAACACTAGAAAAGGGGAAAGAATGGAGAACGAACGTGATTTCTGCCCGATCTATGTCCTTGTGAGGTTAGGAGAGAAATCCTTTGGTGGAAAGAAGGAGCTCGCAACATAGAACAATCTAATTCAAGTGGAATCGAAAAACACCTCACGGAGAGGAAGAACGAGGCAAATCTCCGAGAGAGGAAAAACCAAAACGTGAAGAACACACAAGCAAAATGTGAATCGATCGGGAATTCAACCGTGTCTCGAACCCACGAGATAAGAGGTGAGATTACGGTCTCACTTCCTCAAAACTTTAGAACACATAGGAATTGGTTCACACTCTGCGGATCACAGGCAGCGAGGAATGATTAGAACCTAAGCGAGGGCTAGAGAGAGGGAAAGCTCAGGAGTGTTGTGGCTGCCAGGATAGAATGAGAGGAGGGGCTGCCTCTCTTATTTATAGCCTAAGTACTATAGTCCCCTTCTACCCCTAGATACATGAGCGAACAGGCTAACCCTGGGGTATTCCAGTCCAACTCGCTGATTGTCAATCCGACGGCCACGCGCCTTCCTCATCCTTAGCTTCGCCTCGACGAAAGACTCAGGATGCCGCCATGTGCCGTCCTGTCAACCTCCACGCCTACCTCATGGATAGTTTCGCCGCAACGCAAGCATCTATGTGCCGTCACGCGACGACCGTCCTTTTGGACCTCATCCCGGTTTTGAGGCCGAAACCGGGAAACCTGTCCTCCGGCTGAGTTTTGTGGCCTAAACTCAGAAACCCGCCAGCATAGGTTTTGAGGCCCAAACCTGGAAACCGTCCACGTCGAGTTTTGAGGCCCAAACCTAGAAACCGGCCACCCCGAGTTTTGAGGCCCAAACTCAAAAACCGTCGAGGGTAGTTTTTCGAGGCTCAGCTGTAACACCCGGATTTACGAATAAAACCGAGGTAAAGCATATGTGGGCCCAGGGGGTCCCAAATCCACATATACCACAAAATGTATATCATTACAGCACGAACAACGTTTAATAACTTAATACATCACACGAGATTGTTCTTCACATCGGCCAACGGCCCATTAATACAACGGTAGCGTAGACGTAGACTTTACTCCACAGGGACACCGACTGGGGCACGCCATCCTCAAAAGTCTGGCACATCTTCTGGATACTCCTCGTACTCTCCTTCATCTGGTACCCATCTGGGATTTTTATGTGAACCAACGACAAGCGTCAGCTCACCATGCTCAGCAAGTACAACTACGGGTAATGCAAGGCTCAAAAGGTTGACCGGGTTGACTGCGATTAGTATTTTATCTTAAACATATTTTAATACTATCCTTTCATTACTAAGTATGTGATCCCTGTTGTCCCACATGGTATGATCATAATTATGTTAACAAGAGGCAAGCCACAAACCACCAACATACCCCACCAAGAACCACTTATAAAGGATCCGAGCCGCTCGTATCCGTGAGCACGGCTGATATATCAGGTTTACACTCTGCAGAGGTTGTACACTTTCACCTTAGGCCGTGATTCCCATATGCCGGGGAGAGCCAATCCCACATTACCTCCTCTATGGAAGTACGGCAGGGTTTCACTACGTAGTCTTTCACTAGCTACCCTAACAAGTAGTAGCCGCAAGGTTTCGGCTTCCAGGCGAATGGAGGCCCCCTTCAAGATGGCACACCTGACAGCCGACCAGTACACATCTTGACAGGCAAGGAAGCCATTCTTTAACCCGGTTCCCCCCTCTAGCGCCTTTCGGTAACTACTACAAGCTAGAGAAAGTCTAGTTATACAACTAAGATCAGAGCCATATAATACCCAAGGTTGCACGGGATCTCCCGGGTGGTCGCTTTAAAAGATAGTCCCTGGGGTGGGTCACTGAGCAACACCAGGCTCCAGTGCCCTAAACGTGGTTAAAAAGCCTCTTTTAACATTTGTTCCATAGTCATTAATCAGTATTAAACAATTAGCATTTATATAGCGCTTAGCATTTCTAATCATATTGTGCAAAACCCTCCCATAGGTTCAAGGTATACAGTTTCAGGAAACTAGTATGATCCTATGGTTCATCATATTAGACACATGCATAATGATTTACTAGGTCTTGCATTAAATAGGTAACAAGGAAACCGTGGGTTGTACTTGCCTTGGTCACACGCTTGGTCCTGGTAATGCTCCTGCGAAGCCTGCTCCTCAAACACGTCACCGTCTGGACTCGATATAGAATCACCAATCATAGCATCCAAACAGTCATTACATGCAAACAAAATATATATCTATTAGAACAGTACATCAAGCATCAAAAACAGTTAGAGAAACATATATAAAACTATTCTACTCATCGATACGATCAAATGAACATAAGGATCACTCTAATCGGATTTAAAACGAGAAAGTTATAAAGAAAACAAGTTTCAGGGGCATTTTTATAAATAAAAATCATTTTCCGAGGGCTAACTCGCGAAAGCCGAGGACTAAAACGCTATTGAACACAGCCGGCGGGGGCTAACACGCGAAAACGCGTCCTCTGGACGGCGGGCACTATAACCGGGAACTCCAGGGGCTAAACCGAAAGAAAACAGGACTTAAAACTAAATATTTTGAACTGCATCGGACTGCGGGTTGATTTTCATAAAACACGGGGGCCTTTCTGCAAAAGCGGCAGCGGCTGCCGCGCTGGCGCCGACACGGCGCCACGCGGCGCAAGGGGATTGGGCGGGTCCACCAGCTGGCGGTGGACCGCGAGCAGGGCGCGGGTGCACGGGCCGGTGAACCCGGCGCATACCCCTTCGGGGTTATGCTCTAATCCTGGCCGTCCGCACCGATCGGACGGCGCAGGGCAGCTCGGCGAGAGAGCGCGGCGGCGGGAGCGGTGGTGCAAACGCCGGCGAGCGGCGGCGCCATGCGAGGGGCTCGGGAACTCGCCGTTCCGGCGTTCCCGACCTTGGTTGGCCACGCGGATAGCACCGGAGCAAAGCGGGGGCGAAGGCGAACTCGGCGGTGGCCTTGGCTCCGGCGGAGACTCACCGTAGCGACGACGAGGCGGCGGCGGGATCTGCGAAAAGGAAAAAGCTCCGGTGAGGCTCGGGTTCACGCGGAACAAAAGAGAGAGGGCACGGGGTGGGTTCGGACGGTCGCGGCGTCACCTGCGGGTGCTCGATGGAGAGCTAGGACGGCCGGCGGGCCTCGCAGGCGGCGGCAGAGAGGGTGGGTGCGGGAAGTGGCGAGGGGAGGGCGAGGGGCTTCGCCCGGGGCTTTATAGGGCTCGGGTGGAAGCGGAGGCGGCCGGGAGTGCTCCACCGAGCTCGGCTTGAAGGCCGAGTGGCCATTATGGCCACTCAACGCCGGTTACGGGAAGAGGATCGGGCGGCGGCGGCGGCATTGCAACCGGCTTGAGGAAGGGGAAGGGTGAGGCGCTGACAGGTGGGGCCGGGGTGTCAGCGGGGAGAGCGGGGCGCGGGCGCGGCGCTTGCGCGAGCAGGCCGGCGCGGGCGAGCGAGCGGGCCGAGCGGCTGGGCCGCGAGCGCGCGAGGGGAAAGGGGAAGCGGGCCGCGCGGTTGGGCTGGCTGCGCGCGGGGCGAGCAGGCCGACTGGGCCGGCGGGAAAGGAAGGGGAGGGGGAGAGGGAGGCGCTACGGGCTTGGGCCGCATCGCCGGCTGGGCCAAAAGGGTGAGGGAGGGAGAAGGAGAAAAAGAAAAGCCCTTTCCTTTATTTTCTTTTGAAAACTTGTTCAAACCCAAAACAAATTTGAATTTGAACCACTCAGCACTATTCCTACACTCAAGCAAAATATTATGCTCCAGCATGAATGCAACAAAAAAAATGTTTTTACGCCCCAACTAACTTTATTAATTCACCAAAAATTATTATTTAAGCTCTATGTTTCATGAAAAGAAATAAATGAATTCATATTAAATTCTATTTTCTCAAAAGAGATTTTTCAGGGTGTCACAAACCTACCCCCTTAGGATGAATCTCGTCCTCGAGATTCGGAAGATAGAAAAAGATTGGGATATTCTGATCTTAGATCCTCTTCTCTTTCCCAAGTGGCCTCATCCTCAGAGTGCCGATTCCACTGGAGCCTACACATCCTGATTATCTTGCTCCGAGTAATTCTCTCTGCGGTATCCAAGATTTTGATAGGATATTCTGCATAGGTAAGATCTCCCTTGATGTCCAATTCCTCCAAAGGTAACTGTTCTTCAGGTACTCGCAAGCATTTCTTTAACTGCGATACATGAAACACATTATGTACCCCTGAAAGACTTTCTGGCAACTCAAGCTGATAAGCCACTTCACCTCTTCTATCTGAGATTCTGAACGGTCCCACATATCTGGGTGCTAACTTGCCTTTGGCATGAAACCTCTTGGTTCCTTTCATAGGTGATACCTTTAGATACACATAATTCCCGATTTCAAACTCCAGATTTCGTCTTCTGTTATCTGCATAACTTTTCTGCCTTGACTGAGCTATTTTCAGATTCTGCCTGATTATATGAACTTGATTTTCTGCCTCTTTTAAAATTTCTGGTCCAAAAACTTGACTTTCACCCGTTTGGTTCCAGAACAAAGGAGTTCGACACTGCCTTCCGTATAGTGCCTCAAAAGGTGACATTTTTAAACTTTTCTGATAGCTGTTGTTATACGAGAACTCTGCATAAGCCAAACTCTTGTCCCAACTGATTCCATACTGAAGTGCACATGCTCGTAACATATCCTCGAGAATCTGATTCGTTCTTTCTGTCTGCCCATCAGTCTGCGGATGATATGCGGAGCTGAAGTTGAGCTTGGTTCCCAGTGATTCATGTAACTTCTGCCAAAACTGAGATGTAAACTGAGTTCCTCTATCAGACACGATCTTCTTAGGAACTCCATGTAAACATACTATCCTTTCCATATAAAGCTCTGCTAGCTTAGCTCCTGTGTAAGTGGTTTTGACAGGAAGGAAATGTGCCACTTTGGTTAACCGATCCACTATAACCCATATTGAATCATAACCTTTCTGAGTACGGGGTAAGCCCACAATGAAATCCATTCCCACTTCTTCCCACTTCCATTCTGGAATTTTCATGGGTTGAAGCAGTCCTGCGGGTCTTTGATGTTCTGCTTTAACTCTTTGACACGTATCACAGATTGCAACATATTCAGCTATTTCCCTTTTCATACCATACCACCAATACTTTTCTCTCAGATCTAGGTACATCTTTGTACTGCCTGGATGAATTGAGTATGCTGAGTTATGAGCTTCACTAAGAATCATATCCTTGACCGACTTGATATCCGGCACACAGATTTTCTTACCATGCCACACCGTCCCTTGTTCATCCATTCTGAAACCAGGTGATTTGCCAACTACTATGCGTTCTGCAATGGCTATGATGTCCTCATCCTTCAACTGACCTTTACGAATTTCTTGTTCAAGAACAGGTTCCACTTCTAACTCCACGGTGTGTGCAACAACTGCTAGGTTCAACTTCCCAAATTCCTCTGCTAACTCTGTCGGAAACTGAGATGCGTTAACCATATTCGCATAGCTTCTCCGACTAAGAGCGTCTGCCACAACATTTGCTTTTCCTGGATGATAGTGTACTTCAAGATCATAATCCTTGATCAATTCCAACCATCTTCTTTGCCTCAAATTCAGATCTGACTGAGTAAAGATATACTTTAAGCTCTTATGATCAGTGTAAATCTCACACTTGTGACCTATCAGATAGTGTCTCCATATTTTCAAGGCATGCACAACTGCGGCCAGTTCTAGATCATGAGTCGGGTAGTTAAGTTCATGCTTTCTTAGCTGCCGTGACGCATATGCCACTACCTTGCCATCTTGCATAAGAACACATCCGAAACCTTGCCTGGATGCATCACAGTATATCGAGAAACATCTGGTGAGATCTGGCAGAACTAACACTGGTGCGGTTGTCAACCTCTTCTTTAACTCCTCGAAATTTTCTTGACATTTTTCTGACCAGACAAACTTAGCATTTTTCTATAGCAAAGCGGTCATTGGCTTGGCAAGCTTGGAAAACCCTTCTATGAATCTTCGGTAGTATCCGGCCATACCCAGAAAACTACGAATCTCACTGACATCCTTGGGTGGATTCCAACTCAACACATCTTGAACTTTCTTTGGGTCCACTGCTACTCCACCATTAGAGATAACATGCCCAAGAAAGGATACTTCCTTTAACCAAAACTCACACTTGCTCAACTTAGCATATAACTCATTCTCCCTGAGCTTTTGCAACACTAGCCTCAGATGTTCCTCGTGTTCCTCTTCATTCTTGGAATACACCAAAATGTCATCTATAAAAACCACAATGAACTTGTCCAGATATTCCATGAATACATTGTTCATTAGGTACATGAAGTAAGCCGGTGCATTGGTCAAACCAAAAGACATCACTGTGAACTCATACAAACCATAACGGGTGGTGAAAGCAGTCTTTGGTATGTCTGACGCTCGAATTCTCAACTGATGATATCCAGATCGAAGATCTATCTTAGAGAAAACACATGTTCCTCTCAACTGATCAAACAAGTCATCAATCCGAGGCAAAGGATACTTATTCTTTATGGTCACTTCATTCAAGGATCTGTAATCTATGCACATCCTTTGAGTCCCATCTTTCTTCTCTACGAACAACACAGGTGCTCCCCAAGGTGAGGAACTAGGTCGAACATAACCCTTATCCTGTAACTCTCTTATTTGTTTCTTTAGCTCTTCTAACTCATTAACACCCATTCTATAAGGTCTTTTTGCTATTGGTGCAGTGCCAGGTAAAAGATCTATTATAAATTCAATTTCACGTTCAGGTGGCATACCTGGCAGATCGTCGGGAAAAACATCCGGGAATTCTCTGACTATTGGAATATCATCAGTCGTTGATCCCTTAATCTGATTCACTTGGCATACTTCAAGAGTTGGTGACACTGCCCTGCACTCTATTACTTCTCCCTCTGAAGTTTTTAGCTGTACGGTTCTTGATGCATAGTGAATGACTGCATCATGCTTTGTCAACCAATCCATACCCAGAATGACATCGATCCCATATGTGTTTAACACCATCAGATCGGATAAAAAGTCTACCCCCCTTATGTTAACCTTAACTTTTGGGCAGCGCAAGCTTGCTCTCATTTCACCACCTGGTGAACTAACAAGCATGGCCTTGTCCATGGTATGCATGAGTAGTGTATGCCTCTTCACAAAGTGTGCAGATATAAAAGAATGCGATGCTCCGGAATCGAACAAAACTAAAGCAGAGTGGGAGTTAACTGGAAACGTACCGATCACAACATCTGGGGCGCCCTGAGCTGACTCTGTTGTCACATGGTTCACCCTGCCACGAGCATAGTTCTGCTGACCTGGACGGCTTGGCGTGTGGGTGTTGAGCTTCTGGATGCTTTGGGATCCTTGTCCCGTCTTCTTAGGACAATGGTAGGAGAGATGCCCAACGTCACCACAGACGAAACACTTGTTGTTTGTTGGAGTGGCCGGTGTGTTGGGTGAGTTCTTCACTGGTGTTCCACCAGTCTGTCCCTGGCGAGGGGTCTGTGCACGACTCTGATTTTGTTGAGTCTGCTGAGGAGTCCTCTGCTGGTTCTGGTTGCGCTGGTCATTGCCCGATTGCCCATACTGCCTCTGCTGGTTGCCGTACCCCATAGAAAAACGCGGACGGCTGCTGCTTCCGGACTGCTGGTTCTGAAACTTTCTCTTCTTGGCGTCCATATCACGCCTCTTTCCTTCAATTACCAACGCCTTATCAACCATCTGCTGAAAGTTGGCGAAGGTGTGAGAGAGTAGCTGATACTGGATTCCATCATTCAAGCCTTCCATGAAAAGCTCCTGCTTATCAAGGTCTTCTTCAATGTCCCGAGATGCATAGCGGGAGAGCTGTGTAAACTTGTCCTTATACTCGCTAACAGACATGCTTCCTTGCTTCAGAGCTAAGAACTCCTTTCTCTTCAAACGTACTGTTCCCGCCGGCACATGATGCGTGCGGAAACTGTCGCGGAACTCTTGCCACGTGATCTGGTTGGGGTTGGGGTGCGCTTGTTGGTAGGTCTCCCACCAATCAAGAGCTGCTCCTTGGAGTTGCCCCGATGCATACAAGACCTTCTCGCGGTCGTTGCATTGCGCGATCTCCAACTGGCGTCCAACTGCCCGGAGCCAGTCATCCACCTGAAGTGGATCTGGGGAGTGGTCGAAGGTAGGCGGATGTCCCTTCATGAACTCGCCTCGCTTATCTCTAACTTGAGGTGGAGGTGGGGGTGGATGATTCTGGTTGTTCTGGATGGCATTGGTCATCTGTTGCATGAGCTGTGTCTGCATAGCCAGGAGTTGTTCTATTGACACATTGGGAGGTGGTGGTGGTGGGTTTCCTGCTCCAGGGGTTCTCCTGGTGTCAACCATCTGTATGTATAGGCCTCATAAGCTCTTTTGTATTGTATGATAAAGCACTGATAGAGATATAGATAACAAAAGAAAACTGGTCGAGAAAACTGATCCAAGAAAAGATGATATAGAACCCAACGTTATTATTATTATTATCACATTAAGAGTACTAAGATGGTGTGGACATGCCCCACACTCATCTCAATCATGCAAAGATCCAAATCATTACATGATCATCAACACAAGCATTAAAACACGTTATTAAACTCAAGGTTCATCCAAGACTCGACAATAAGACACTGACTCAACACTGACTCAACACTGACTCAAACTCGCGTAACTGTCGATCTGGCCTGATCTAGGATGAGGCTCCTATGGGTCGTAGCTCGTGCGGGTGCAGGTGCAACTCGGATGGTGCCTCTTGCGCTGAACGACGATAGCAGGGTCCCTCGCTGTGGTGACTGGCAGGGTGTCCTGCGGCTGGACTCCACGTCGCACCTGGCGCTAGAGGGAGTCGATCCGACGCTGCAACCTCTCCGTCTCAATCCATAGAGTCCTCTGATCCATCATAGCACGATCCAGAGCTGTGTTGAGAGCGACCACCAAGGGTACTGTCGCAATCAACCTAGCACTCTCGTGCTGCTGCACCCGTGCAACATCACAGCCGTCGTCCAAGGTACGGCGTCGAGGGAAGTAGCGGTCGTCATCCTGCTGGATGGTCGGAAACAACCTGTCGCGGAAGACAAGGCAAGCCTGCCTAGCTGCATCCTCCACGCCGAACTCACGGGCGAGGGTCGGGCTCAGAGCGCAGATGACGTCACGAACAACCCAAGTCTTGTCCTCCTCGTCCCAAGTCTTCACGAACGCCTTCGTGACCCAGTAGCCGGTGTGCTCTGGGTGGGTGTACGACCGGCTGCGGTACTCCACCGTGGTACGACGAGGCCCGTAGTGCAGGTCGACGAGCTTCAGGAGCTTGGGGTGGTAGAAGTCGTCGCCCTCCTCGGTGGTGCGGGTCTTCCGGATCCAGGTGGGATCCTCGTCCTGGACGTGGTACTCGGGAGTCCTCGAACCACTGTCGTCGCTGTCGTCGTGCGAGTCGCTGGAGTCGGAGCTGGAGTGGTCGTCGGAAGAGTCGTCGGAGGAGTGGTCGTCAGACGAGTCTCCGGAGTCGTCGCTGGGGTCTCCACCTGCAGCCTGCTGCTGCTCCTCGGGCTCCTCCTCGGCCTCCTGCCTCTGCTGACGGAACAGACGGAGGTACTCGGCGCGGGTCGGTGCACGTCCTCCGGTGCTCTTGCGAGCGGTCTGCTTGGTCCGTGCCATCTACAAATTTTAAATAAGAGTCAGGTACGGTAAAAAGTTTTATGAAAGACAGAGGAGTACTGGAAATTTTATAAATTACAAAAAGCAATAAATTTTTGGAATTACTCCTAGGAAAAAGGGGTGTCCAGTCTATCTAGGGTAGCGTCCTACAGTCAGTTCGGCTTGGATACCAATTTGTAACACCCGGATTTACGAATAAAACCGAGGTAAAGAATATGTGGGCCCAGGGGGTCCCAAATCCACATATACCACAAAATGTATATCATTACAGCACGAACAACGTTTAATAACTTAATACATCACACGAGATTGTTCTTCACATCGGCCAACGGCCCATTAATACAACGGTAGCGTAGACGTAGACTTTACTCCACAGGGACACCGACTGGGGTACGCCATCCTCAAAAGTCTGGCACATCTTCTGGATACTCCTCGTACTCTCCTTCATCTGGTACCCATCCGGGATTTTTATGTGAACCAACGACAAGCGTCAGCTCACCATGCTCAGCAAGTACAACTACGGGTAATGCAAGGCTCAAAAGGTTGACCGGGTTGACTGCGATTAGTATTTTATCTTAAACATATTTTAATACTATCCTTTCATTACTAAGTATGTGATCCCTATTGTCCCACATGGTATGATCATAATTATGTTAACAAGAGGCAAGCCACAAACCACCAACATACCCCACCATGAACCACTTATAAAGGATCCGAGCCGCTCGTATCCGTGAGCACGGCTGATATATCAGGTTTACACTCTGCAGAGGTTGTACACTTTCGCCATAGGCCGTGATTCCCATATGCCGGGGAGAGCCAATCCCACATTACCTCCTCTATGGAAGTACGGCAGGGTTTCACTACGTAGTCTTTCACTAGCTACCCTAACAAGTAGTAGCCGCAAGGTTTCGGCTTCCAGGCGAATGGAGGCCCCCTTCAAGATGGCACACCTGACAGCCGACCAGTACACATCTTGACAGGCAAGGAAGCCATTCTTTAACCCGGTTCCCCCCTCTAGCGCCTTTCGGTAACTACTACAAGCTAGAGAAAGTCTAGTTACACAACTAAGATCAGAGCCATATAATACCCAAGGTTGCACGGGATCTCCCGGGTGGTCGCTTTAAAAGATAGTCCCTGGGGTGGGTCACTGAGCAACACCAGGCTCCAGTGCCCTAAACGTGGTTAAAAAGCCTCTTTTAACATTTGTTCCATAGTCATTAATCAGTATTAAACAATAAGCATTTATATAGCGCTTAGCATTTCTAATCATATTGTGCAAAACCCTCCCATAGGTTCAAGGTATACAGTTTCAGGAAACTAGTATGATCCTATGGTTCATCATATTAGACACATGCATAATGATTTACTAGGTCTTGCATTAAATAGGTAACAAGGAAACCGTGGGTTGTACTTGCCTTGGTCACACGCTTGGTCCTGGTAATGCTCCTGCGAAGCCTGCTCCTCAAACACGTCACCGTCTGGACTCGATATAGAATCACCAATCATACCATCCAAACAGTCATTACATGCAAACAAAATATATATCTATTAGAACAGTACATCAAGCATCAAAAACAGTTAGAGAAACATATATAAAACTATTCTACTCGTCGATACGATCAAATGAACATAAGGATCACTCTAATCGGATTTAAAACGAGAAAGTTATAAAGAAAACAAGTTTCAGGGGCATTTTTATAAATAAAAATCATTTTCCGAGGGCTAACTCGCGAAAGCCGAGGACTAAAACGCTATTGAACACAGCCGGCGGGGGCTAACACGTGAAAACGCGTCCTCTGGACGGCGGGCACTATAACCGGGAACTCCAGGGGCTAAACCGAAAGAAAACAGGACTTAAAACTAAATATTTTGAACTGCATCGGACTGCGGGTTGATTTTCATAAAACACGGGGGCCTTTCTGCAAAAGCGGCAGCGGCTGCCGCGCTGGCGCCGACACGGCGCCACGCGGCGCAAGGGGATTGGGCGGGTCCACCAGCTGGCGGTGGACCGCAAGCAGGGCGCGGGTGCACGGGCCGGTGAACCCGGCGCATACCCCTTCGGGGTTATGCTCTAATCCTGGCCGTCCGCACCGATCGGACGGCGCAGGGCGGCTCGGCGAGAGAGCGCGGCGGCGGGAGCGGTGGTGCAAACGCCGGCGAGCGGCGGCGCCATGCGAGGGGCTCGGGAACTCGCCGCTCCGGCGTTCCCGACCTTGGTTGGCCACGCGGATAGCACCGGAGCGAAGCGGGGGCGAAGGCGAACTCGGCGGTGGCCTTGGCTCCGGCGGAGACTCACCGCAGCGACGACGAGGCGGCGGCGGGATCTGCGAAAAGGAAAAAGCTCCGGTGAGGCTCGGGTTCACGCGGAACAAAAGAGAGAGGGCACGGGGTGGGTTCGGACGGTCGCGGCGTCACCTGCGGGTGCTCGATGGAGAGCTAGGACGACCGGCGGGCCTCGCAGGCGGCGGCAGAGAGGGTGGGTGCGGGAAGTGGCGAGGGGAGGGCGAGGGGCTTCGCCCGGGGCTTTATAGGGCTCGGGTGGAAGCGGAGGCGGCCGGGAGTGCTCCACCGAGCTCGGCTTGAAGGCCGAGTGGCCATTATGGCCACTCAACGCCGGTTACGGGAAGAGGATCGGGCGGCGGCGGCGGCATTGCAACCGGCTTGAGGAAGGGGAAGGGTGAGGCGCTGACAGGTGGGGCCGGGGTGTCAGCGGGGAGAGCGGGGCGCGGGCGCGACGCTTGCGCGAGCAGGCCGGCGCGGGCGAGCGAGCGGGCCGAGCGGCTGGGCCGCGAGCGCGCGAGGGGAAAGGGGAAGCGGGCCGCGCGGTTGGGCTGGCTGCGCGCGGGGCGAGCAGGCCGACTGGGCCGGCGGGAAAGGAAGGGGAGGGGGAGAGGGAGGCGCTGCGGGCTTGGGCCGCATCGCCGGCTGGGCCAAAAGGGTGAGGGAGGGAGAAGGAGAAAAAGAAAAGCCCTTTCCTTTATTTTCTTTTGAAAACTTGTTCAAACCCAAAACAAATTTGAATTTGAACCACTCAGCACTATTCCTACACTCAAGCAAAATATTATGCTCCAGCATGAATGCAACAAAAAAAATGTTTTTACGCCCCAACTAACTTTATTAATTCACCAAAAATTATTATTTAAGCTCTATGTTTCATGAAAACAAAATGTTTCAAGAGCTTGGTAACTAACCTTGGAGGACCCAAAAAGGTTTCGGTACCTAAGAAGAATTGATTTACTCTTGTAGGTCAATTACAAAGCCGGAGGAAGGCATTCAGTACTTGATAGTGGGTGCACTCAACACATGACCGATGATGGAAGAATGTTCAAATCAATCAATACTAGTGGCAATGATCATGTTGATGCTATCACATTTGGTGACAACAAGAAAGGCAAGGTGAAAGGCTTGGGCAAGATTGCTATATTGAATGACTTGAGCATCTCCAATGTGCTATTAGTGGAATCTCTCAACTTCAATGTATTGCTCGTGGCACAATTGTGTTACTTGGGATTCAAATGCATATTTGGGGTTGATGATGTGGAAATAGTGATTGTTGATGAAAATGACTTGGTATTCAAAGGATTTAGATATAAGAACCTCTATTTCGTGGACTTTGATGCTAGTGAAACTCAATTAACAAAATGTTTGATCACCAAATCAAGTATGGGTTGGCTTTGGCATAGGCACTTGGGACATGTTGCAATGAATCAACTAAAGAGGCTAGTCAAACATGACATGGTGAGAGGTTTAAAAGATGTTCATTTTGAAAAGGACAAGTTTTGTAGTGCATACCAAATGGGAAGGCATGTTGGAAACACTCATCCCAATAAAGGAATGATGAGGACTACACATGCACTTTAGTTGTTGCACATGGACTTGTTTGGCCCAACAACATATGCAAGTATTGGGGGAAACAAGTATGGATTTTTGATAGTGGATGACTTCACGAGATACACATGGGTCTTCTTTCTTGTTGACAAAAGTGAAGTGTTTGGCATATTTAAGACCTTTGTCAAGAAAAGTCAAAATGAGTTTGATAGAAGAATCAAGAAAGTGAGAAGTGACAATGGAAGTGAGTTTAGAAACACAAGAGTTGATGAGCTATGTGATAAATTTGGAATCAAGCATCAATTCTCGGGCAAGTATGCACCTCAATCAAATGGGATGGTTGAAAGGAAGAATAGGACACTCATTGACATGTTAAGATCAATGCTCAGTGAATACAATGTGAGTGATTATTTTTGGGTCGAAGCAATCAACACGGCATGCTACTACAGCACCCGACTCTATTGTCACCCTCTATTAAAGAAGACACCATATGAGCTCCTCAATAATAGAAAGCCCAACATTGCATATTTTCAGGACTTTGGGCGCAAATGTTACATATTGAAGGGCATAAGACTTGACAAGTTTGAGAAGAAGTGTGATGAAGGATTCTTATTTCGTTATTCCACTACAAGCAAAGTCTATAGAGTGTGGAACAACACATCCAGATTAGTTGAAGAAGTCCATGATGTTGAGTTTGATGAAACCAATGGCTCTCAAGAAGAACAAGACAATCTAGATGATGTGAGAGAAACACAATTGGTGGATGCTATGAAGAACATGGATTTCGGTGATATTAGGCCAAAACAAATGATTGACATTGAAGATGACAAAGATCAAGTGCTCTCTCCCTCAAAAATGCAAAGCAGCAATGATGCAAGCACTACTGGCTCTCATGATCAACAAAAAGCTAGTGATTCTCAAGTGGCTCGACCAAGTTTGGTTCTACAAACAAATGAACTGATAAATATATGATTGATTTATATGGAGAAACAAATGTTAAACATTTTAAGCAGATAAATAGGAACTACAGGAACTAGTTCCATAAGCAACAATTTAAACTGACAAAAGAGTAGTAGCAATATCGAGACACCGAAATAAGGAGTACAAAATCAGCGTGAGCACAGTCAAATTTATTAATGCTTGTAGACAGACGGACAGACATAGACACAACTTTTTTTCTTTTTGATAGCATGTTCGATCATGTTCTAAGGTACAGTAGCTAGCTAGATTAATATCACTACCAGTGCTATGGAGCAGTATGCCAGTAATTGTATTTATTAATACCTAATTCTTTTAAGATTCATGTATGCAGCTAGTTTTTTACATGGTTTAGTATGCTAACGAATTGGAAGTTACCACTTTATAAAGATGGAACCATGTAAGAAGTGTAGAATTAACAATAGCACTCCGGTTTCACCAAGACATGTCAAACGAGAAGAATTATTACAAAATGGTTGATGGGCATTTGGTATTATACCTCAAATAATTACAAAGACTAGATCAATCCTTCCTTTGTCTTCTCACAACCCATAGTGCAACAGTGAACAGTCAGGGGGTTGCGCCTGACTAACCTGAACAAATCCCGATTCTCGGACTGTCCGCCGCTGGAGGCGCGGACTGTCCGCAGATGAACACAAAGCACAAAAACTGCTCGGGACAAAACCAAAATCGATTGCAACTCGACCAAATCAGATGGGGTTTCAACCAAACTTCTCTCAAGTGTTCTACGTATTGGGGTGCTAATCCTAAGAAATCATCGCACCAAACCAAGTCAATTACGAGAAATCCGAAGAACACTAGAAAAGGGGGAAGAATGGAGAACGAACGTGATTTATGCCCGATCTATGTCCTTGTGAGGTTAGGAGAGAAATCCTTTGGTGGAAAGAAGGAGCTCACAACATAGAACAATCTGATTAAAGTGGAATCAAAAAACACCTCACGGAGAGGAAGAACGAGGCAAATCTCCAAGAGAGGAAAAAACAAAACGTGAAGAACACACAAGCAAAATGCGAATCGATCGGGAATTCAACCGTGTCTCAAACCCATGAGATAAGAGGTGAGATTACGGTCTCACTTCCTCAAAAACTTTAGAACACATAGGAATTGGATCACACTCTGCGGATCACAGGCAGCGATGAATGATTAGAACCTAAGCGAGGGCTAGAGAGAGGGAAAGCTCATGAGTGTTGTGGCTGCCAAGATAGAATGAGAGGAGGAGCTGCCTCTCTTATTTATAGCCTAAGTACTATAGTCCCCTTCTACCCCTAGATACATGAGCGAACAGGCTAACCCTGGGGTTATTCCAGTCCAACTCGCTGATTGTCAATCCGACGGCCATGCGCCTTCCTCATACTTAGCTTCGCCTCGATGCAAGCCTCAGGATGCCGCCACGTGCCGTCCTGTCGACCGCCGCGCCTTCCTCATGGATAGCTTCGCCGCAACGCAAGCATCTCTGTGCCGCCACGCGTCGACTGTCCTTTTGGACTTCATCCCGGTTTTGAGGCCGAAACCGGGAAACCTGTCCTCCAGCTGAGTTTTGTGGCCTAAACTCAAAAAACCCGCCAGCATAGGTTTTGAGGCCCAAACCTGGAAACCGTCCATGTCGAGTTTTGAGGCCCAAACCAAGAAACCAGCCACCCCGAGTTTTGAGGCCCAAACTCGAAAACCGTCGAGGGTAGTTTTTCGAGGCTCAACTACCAAACCCGCGCCATAGACGGGATGTGGTTCGCACACCCCGACCACCGGCACTGATGTCGATGCATGTCCAGCCTTCACGCCGGGCACAGTGCATTCACCTTCCTTCTTGGCCTCCCACCAAGTGTCACGACGCCATCACCTTCCTTCTGACTCAGCCGATGCACCGCACATCCCCATGTGCTCTTGCTCACCGATGCCACGTGCCAGCTACCATAGCTGGTCCTCCGGCCTCCCGGTCCTTCGGTCCAAGCCTCATGTCCGCCCTTCACCGCTCCTAGTCCATCAGCACAACACATCTCTACTTGACCTTCACCTCGCCATCGAGCACTGTCTTTGAGCTCCACACTTGCACATCAACACAGCCAAGAGACACATGTTGCTCATTGACCGATCGCTCATCACTCAGTAAGAGAACCACAAGGGCACATATCAACCTTGTGTTCGCAGGTGCCCAAGTGGTAACTAACCTTGGAGGACCCCAAAAGGTTTGGGTACCTAAGAAGAATTGATTTACTCTTGTAGGTCAATTACAAAGCCAGAGGAAGGCATTCAGTACTTGATAGTGGGTGCACTCAACACATGACCGATGATGGAAGAATGTTCAAATCAATCAATACTAGTGGCAATGATCATGTTGATGCTATCCCATTTGGTGACAACAAGAAATGCAAGGTGAAAGGCTTGGGCAAGATTGCTATATTGAATGACTTGAGCATCTCCAATGTGCTATTAGTGGAATCTCTCAACTTCAATGTATTGCTCGTGGCACAATTGTGTTACATGGGATTCAAATGCATATTTGAGGTTGACGATGTGGAAATAGTGAGTGTTGATGAAAATGACTTGGTATTCAAAGGATTTAGATATGAGAACCTCTATTTGGTGGACTTTGATGCTAGTGAAACTCAATTAACAAAATGTTTGATCACCAAATCAAGTATGGGTTGGCTTTGGCATAGGCACTTGGGACATGTCGCAATGAATCAACTAAAGAGGCTAGTCAAACATGACATGGTGAGAGGGTTAAAAGATGTTCATTTTGAAAAGGACAAGTTTTGTAGTGCATACCAAATGGGAAGGCATGTTGGAAACACTCATCCCAACAAAGGAATGATGAGGACTACACATGCACTTTAGTTGTTGCACATGGACTTGTTTGGCCCAACAACATATGCAAGTATTGGGGGAAACAAGTATGGATTTTTGATAGTGGATGACTTCACGAGATACACATGGGTCTTCTTTCTTGTTGACAAAAGTGAAGTGTTTGGCATATTTAAGACCTTTGTCAAGAAAAGTCAAAATGAGTTTGATAGAAGAATCAAGAAAGTGAGAAGTGACAATGGAAGTGAGTTTAGAAACACAAGAGTTGATGAGCTATGTGATAAATTTGGAATCAAGCATCAATTCTCGGGCAAGTATGCACCTCAATCAAATGGGATGGTTGAAAGGAAGAATAGGACACTCATTGACATGTTAAGATCAATGCTCAGTGAATACAATGTGAGTGATTATTTTTGGGTCGAAGCAATCAACACGGCATGCTACTACAGCACCCGACTCTATTGTCACCCTCTATTAAAGAAGACACCATATGAGCTCCTCAATAATAGAAAGCCCAACATTGCATATTTTCAGGACTTTGGGCGCAAATGTTACATATTGAAGGGCATAAGACTTGACAAGTTTGAGAAGAAGTGTGATGAAGGATTCTTATTTCGTTATTCCACTACAAGCAAAGTCTATAGAGTGTGGAACAACACATCCAGATTAGTTGAAGAAGTCCATGATGTTGAGTTTGATGAAACCAATGGCTCTCAAGAAGAACAAGACAATCTAGATGATGTGAGAGAAACACAATTGGTGGATGCTATGAAGAACATGGATTTCGGTGATATTAGGCCAAAACAAATGATTGACATTGAAGATGACAAAGATCAAGTGCTCTCTCCCTCAAAAATGCAAAGCAGCAATGATGCAAGCACTACTGGCTCTCATGATCAACAAAAAGCTAGTGATTCTCAAGTGGCTCGACCAAGTTTGGTTCTACAAACAAATGAACTGATAAATATATGATTGATTTATATGGAGAAACAAATGTTAAACATTTTAAGCAGATAAATAGGAACTACAGGAACCAGTTCCATAAGCAACAATTTAAACTGACAAAAGAGTAGTAGCAATATCGAGACACCGAAATAAGCAGTACAAAATCAGCGTGAGCACAGTCAAATTTATTAATGCTTGTAGACAGACGGACAGACATAGACACAACTTTTTTTCTTTTTGATAGCATGTTCGATCATGTTCTAAGGTACAGTAGCTAGCTAGATTAATATCACTACCAGTGCTATGGAGCAGTATGCCAGTAATTGTATTTATTAATACCTAATTCTTTTAAGATTCATGTATGCAGCTAGTTTTTTACATGGTTTAGTATGCTAACGAATTGGAAGTTACCACTTTATAAAGATGGAACCATGTAAGAAGTGTAGAATTAACAATAGCACTCCGGTTTCACCAAGACATGTCAAACGAGAAGAATTATTACAAAATGGTTGATGGGCATTTGGTATTATACCTCAAATAATTACAAAGACTAGATCAATCCTTCCTTTGTCTTCTCACAACCCATAGTGCAACAGTGAACAGTCAGGGGGTTGCGCCTGACTAACCTGAACAAATCCCGATTCTCGGACTGTCCGCCGCTGGAGGCGCGGACTGTCCGCAGATGAACACAAAGCACAAAAACTGCTCGGGACAAAACCAAAATCGATTGCAACTCGACCAAATCAGATGGGGTTTCAACCAAACTTCTCTCAAGTGTTCTACGTATTGGGGTGCTAATCCTAAGAAATCATCGCACCAAACCAAGTCAATTACGAGAAATCCGAAGAACACTAGAAAAGGGGGAAGAATGGAGAACGAACGTGATTTATGCCCGATCTATGTCCTTGTGAGGTTAGGAGAGAAATCCTTTGGTGGAAAGAAGGAGCTCACAACATAGAACAATCTGATTAAAGTGGAATCAAAAAACACCTCACGGAGAGGAAGAACGAGGCAAATCTCCAAGAGAGGAAAAAACAAAACGTGAAGAACACACAAGCAAAATGCGAATCGATCGGGAATTCAACCGTGTCTCAAACCCATGAGATAAGAGGTGAGATTACGGTCTCACTTCCTCAAAAACTTTAGAACACATAGGAATTGGATCACACTCTGCGGATCACAGGCAGCGATGAATGATTAGAACCTAAGCGAGGGCTAGAGAGAGGGAAAGCTCATGAGTGTTGTGGCTGCCAAGATAGAATGAGAGGAGGAGCTGCCTCTCTTATTTATAGCCTAAGTACTATAGTCCCCTTCTACCCCTAGATACATGAGCGAACAGGCTAACCCTGGGGTTATTCCAGTCCAACTCGCTGATTGTCAATCCGACGGCCATGCGCCTTCCTCATACTTAGCTTCGCCTCGATGCAAGCCTCAGGATGCCGCCACGTGCCGTCCTGTCGACCGCCGCGCCTTCCTCATGGATAGCTTCGCCGCAACGCAAGCATCTCTGTGCCGCCACGCGTCGACTGTCCTTTTGGACTTCATCCCGGTTTTGAGGCCGAAACCGGGAAACCTGTCCTCCAGCTGAGTTTTGTGGCCTAAACTCAAAAAACCCGCCAGCATAGGTTTTGAGGCCCAAACCTGGAAACCGTCCATGTCGAGTTTTGAGGCCCAAACCAAGAAACCAGCCACCCCGAGTTTTGAGGCCCAAACTCGAAAACCGTCGAGGGTAGTTTTTCGAGGCTCAACTACCAAACCCGCGCCATAGACGGGATGTGGTTCGCACACCCCGACCACCGGCACTGATGTCGATGCATGTCCAGCCTTCACGCCGGGCACAGTGCATTCACCTTCCTTCTTGGCCTCCCACCAAGTGTCACGACGCCATCACCTTCCTTCTGACTCAGCCGATGCACCGCACATCCCCATGTGCTCTTGCTCACCGATGCCACGTGCCAGCTACCATAGCTGGTCCTCCGGCCTCCCGGTCCTTCGGTCCAAGCCTCATGTCCGCCCTTCACCGCTCCTAGTCCATCAGCACAACACATCTCTACTTGACCTTCACCTCGCCATCGAGCACTGTCTTTGAGCTCCACACTTGCACATCAACACAGCCAAGAGACACATGTTGCTCATTGACCGATCGCTCATCACTCAGTAAGAGAACCACAAGGGCACATATCAACCTTGTGTTCGCAGGTGCCCAAGTGGTAACTAACCTTGGAGGACCCCAAAAGGTTTGGGTACCTAAGAAGAATTGATTTACTCTTGTAGGTCAATTACAAAGCCAGAGGAAGGCATTCAGTACTTGATAGTGGGTGCACTCAACACATGACCGATGATGGAAGAATGTTCAAATCAATCAATACTAGTGGCAATGATCATGTTGATGCTATCCCATTTGGTGACAACAAGAAATGCAAGGTGAAAGGCTTGGGCAAGATTGCTATATTGAATGACTTGAGCATCTCCAATGTGCTATTAGTGGAATCTCTCAACTTCAATGTATTGCTCGTGGCACAATTGTGTTACATGGGATTCAAATGCATATTTGAGGTTGACGATGTGGAAATAGTGAGTGTTGATGAAAATGACTTGGTATTCAAAGGATTTAGATATGAGAACCTCTATTTGGTGGACTTTGATGCTAGTGAAACTCAATTAACAAAATGTTTGATCACCAAATCAAGTATGGGTTGGCTTTGGCATAGGCACTTGGGACATGTTGCAATGAATCAACTAAAGAGGCTAGTCAAACATGACATGGTGAGAGGTTTAAAAGATGTTCATTTTGAAAAGGACAAGTTTTGTAGTGCATACCAAATGGGAAGGCATGTTGGAAACACTCATCCCAACAAAGGAATGATGAGGACTACACATGCACTTTAGTTGTTGCACATGGACTTGTTTGGCCCAACAACATATGCAAGTATTGGGGGAAACAAGTATGGATTTTTGATAGTGGATGACTTCACGAGATACACATGGGTCTTCTTTCTTGTTGACAAAAGTGAAGTGTTTGGCATATTTAAGACCTTTGTCAAGAAAAGTCAAAATGAGTTTGATAGAAGAATCAAGAAAGTGAGAAGTGACAATGGAAGTGAGTTTAGAAACACAAGAGTTGATGAGCTATGTGATAAATTTGGAATCAAGCATCAATTCTCGGGCAAGTATGCACCTCAATCAAATGGGATGGTTGAAAGGAAGAATAGGACACTCATTGACATGTTAAGATCAATGCTCAGTGAATACAATGTGAGTGATTATTTTTGGGTCGAAGCAATCAACACGGCATGCTACTACAGCACCCGACTCTATTGTCACCCTCTATTAAAGAAGACACCATATGAGCTCCTCAATAATAGAAAGCCCAACATTGCATATTTTCAGGACTTTGGGCGCAAATGTTACATATTGAAGGGCATAAGACTTGACAAGTTTGAGAAGAAGTGTGATGAAGGATTCTTATTTCGTTATTCCACTACAAGCAAAGTCTATAGAGTGTGGAACAACACATCCAGATTAGTTGAAGAAGTCCATGATGTTGAGTTTGATGAAACCAATGGCTCTCAAGAAGAACAAGACAATCTAGATGATGTGAGAGAAACACAATTGGTGGATGCTATGAAGAACATGGATTTCGGTGATATTAGGCCAAAACAAATGATTGACATTGAAGATGACAAAGATCAAGTGCTCTCTCCCTCAAAAATGCAAAGCAGCAATGATGCAAGCACTACTGGCTCTCATGATCAACAAAAAGCTAGTGATTCTCAAGTGGCTCGACCAAGTTTGGTTCTACAAACAAATGAACTGATAAATATATGATTGATTTATATGGAGAAACAAATGTTAAACATTTTAAGCAGATAAATAGGAACTACAGGAACTAGTTCCATAAGCAACAATTTAAACTGACAAAAGAGTAGTAGCAATATCGAGACACCGAAATAAGCAGTACAAAATCAGCGTGAGCACAGTCAAATTTATTAATGCTTGTAGACAGACGGACAGACATAGACACAACTTTTTTTCTTTTTGATAGCATGTTCGATCATGTTCTAAGGTACAGTAGCTAGCTAGATTAATATCACTACCAGTGCTATGGAGCAGTATGCCAGTAATTGTATTTATTAATACCTAATTCTTTTAAGATTCATGTATGCAGCTAGTTTTTTACATGGTTTAGTATGCTAACGAATTGGAAGTTACCACTTTATAAAGATGGAACCATGTAAGAAGTGTAGAATTAACAATAGCACTCCGGTTTCACCAAGACATGTCAAACGAGAAGAATTATTACAAAATGGTTGATGGGCATTTGGTATTATACCTCAAATAATTACAAAGACTAGATCAATCCTTCCTTTGTCTTCTCACAACCCATAGTGCAACAGTGAACAGTCAGGGGGTTGCGCCTGACTAACCTGAACAAATCCCGATTCTCGGACTGTCCGCCGCTGGAGGCGCGGACTGTCCGCAGATGAACACAAAGCACAAAAACTGCTCGGGACAAAACCAAAATCGATTGCAACTCGACCAAATCAGATGGGGTTTCAACCAAACTTCTCTCAAGTGTTCTACGTATTGGGGTGCTAATCCTAAGAAATCATCGCACCAAACCAAGTCAATTACGAGAAATCCGAAGAACACTAGAAAAGGGGGAAGAATGGAGAACGAACGTGATTTATGCCCGATCTATGTCCTTGTGAGGTTAGGAGAGAAATCCTTTGGTGGAAAGAAGGAGCTCACAACATAGAACAATCTGATTAAAGTGGAATCAAAAAACACCTCACGGAGAGGAAGAACGAGGCAAATCTCCAAGAGAGGAAAAAACAAAACGTGAAGAACACACAAGCAAAATGCGAATCGATCGGGAATTCAACCGTGTCTCAAACCCATGAGATAAGAGGTGAGATTACGGTCTCACTTCCTCAAAAACTTTAGAACACATAGGAATTGGATCACACTCTGCGGATCACAGGCAGCGATGAATGATTAGAACCTAAGCGAGGGCTAGAGAGAGGGAAAGCTCATGAGTGTTGTGGCTGCCAAGATAGAATGAGAGGAGGAGCTGCCTCTCTTATTTATAGCCTAAGTACTATAGTCCCCTTCTACCCCTAGATACATGAGCGAACAGGCTAACCCTGGGGTTATTCCAGTCCAACTCGCTGATTGTCAATCCGACGGCCATGCGCCTTCCTCATACTTAGCTTCGCCTCGATGCAAGCCTCAGGATGCCGCCACGTGCCGTCCTGTCGACCGCCGCGCCTTCCTCATGGATAGCTTCGCCGCAACGCAAGCATCTCTGTGCCGCCACGCGTCGACTGTCCTTTTGGACTTCATCCCGGTTTTGAGGCCGAAACCGGGAAACCTGTCCTCCAGCTGAGTTTTGTGGCCTAAACTCAAAAAACCCGCCAGCATAGGTTTTGAGGCCCAAACCTGGAAACCGTCCATGTCGAGTTTTGAGGCCCAAACCAAGAAACCAGCCACCCCGAGTTTTGAGGCCCAAACTCGAAAACCGTCGAGGGTAGTTTTTCGAGGCTCAACTACCAAACCCGCGCCATAGACGGGATGTGGTTCGCACACCCCGACCACCGGCACTGATGTCGATGCATGTCCAGCCTTCACGCCGGGCACAGTGCATTCACCTTCCTTCTTGGCCTCCCACCAAGTGTCACGACGCCATCACCTTCCTTCTGACTCAGCCGATGCACCGCACATCCCCATGTGCTCTTGCTCACCGATGCCACGTGCCAGCTACCATAGCTGGTCCTCCGGCCTCCCGGTCCTTCGGTCCAAGCCTCATGTCCGCCCTTCACCGCTCCTAGTCCATCAGCACAACACATCTCTACTTGACCTTCACCTCGCCATCGAGCACTGTCTTTGAGCTCCACACTTGCACATCAACACAGCCAAGAGACACATGTTGCTCATTGACCGATCGCTCATCACTCAGTAAGAGAACCACAAGGGCACATATCAACCTTGTGTTCGCAGGTGCCCAAGTGGTAACTAACCTTGGAGGACCCCAAAAGGTTTGGGTACCTAAGAAGAATTGATTTACTCTTGTAGGTCAATTACAAAGCCAGAGGAAGGCATTCAGTACTTGATAGTGGGTGCACTCAACACATGACCGATGATGGAAGAATGTTCAAATCAATCAATACTAGTGGCAATGATCATGTTGATGCTATCCCATTTGGTGACAACAAGAAATGCAAGGTGAAAGGCTTGGGCAAGATTGCTATATTGAATGACTTGAGCATCTCCAATGTGCTATTAGTGGAATCTCTCAACTTCAATGTATTGCTCGTGGCACAATTGTGTTACATGGGATTCAAATGCATATTTGAGGTTGACGATGTGGAAATAGTGAGTGTTGATGAAAATGACTTGGTATTCAAAGGATTTAGATATGAGAACCTCTATTTGGTGGACTTTGATGCTAGTGAAACTCAATTAACAAAATGTTTGATCACCAAATCAAGTATGGGTTGGCTTTGGCATAGGCACTTGGGACATGTCGCAATGAATCAACTAAAGAGGCTAGTCAAACATGACATGGTGAGAGGGTTAAAAGATGTTCATTTTGAAAAGGACAAGTTTTGTAGTGCATACCAAATGGGAAGGCATGTTGGAAACACTCATCCCAACAAAGGAATGATGAGGACTACACATGCACTTTAGTTGTTGCACATGGACTTGTTTGGCCCAACAACATATGCAAGTATTGGGGGAAACAAGTATGGATTTTTGATAGTGGATGACTTCACGAGATACACATGGGTCTTCTTTCTTGTTGACAAAAGTGAAGTGTTTGGCATATTTAAGACCTTTGTCAAGAAAAGTCAAAATGAGTTTGATAGAAGAATCAAGAAAGTGAGAAGTGACAATGGAAGTGAGTTTAGAAACACAAGAGTTGATGAGCTATGTGATAAATTTGGAATCAAGCATCAATTCTCGGGCAAGTATGCACCTCAATCAAATGGGATGGTTGAAAGGAAGAATAGGACACTCATTGACATGTTAAGATCAATGCTCAGTGAATACAATGTGAGTGATTATTTTTGGGTCGAAGCAATCAACACGGCATGCTACTACAGCACCCGACTCTATTGTCACCCTCTATTAAAGAAGACACCATATGAGCTCCTCAATAATAGAAAGCCCAACATTGCATATTTTCAGGACTTTGGGCGCAAATGTTACATATTGAAGGGCATAAGACTTGACAAGTTTGAGAAGAAGTGTGATGAAGGATTCTTATTTCGTTATTCCACTACAAGCAAAGTCTATAGAGTGTGGAACAACACATCCAGATTAGTTGAAGAAGTCCATGATGTTGAGTTTGATGAAACCAATGGCTCTCAAGAAGAACAAGACAATCTAGATGATGTGAGAGAAACACAATTGGTGGATGCTATGAAGAACATGGATTTCGGTGATATTAGGCCAAAACAAATGATTGACATTGAAGATGACAAAGATCAAGTGCTCTCTCCCTCAAAAATGCAAAGCAGCAATGATGCAAGCACTACTGGCTCTCATGATCAACAAAAAGCTAGTGATTCTCAAGTGGCTCGACCAAGTTTGGTTCTACAAACAAATGAACTGATAAATATATGATTGATTTATATGGAGAAACAAATGTTAAACATTTTAAGCAGATAAATAGGAACTACAGGAACCAGTTCCATAAGCAACAATTTAAACTGACAAAAGAGTAGTAGCAATATCGAGACACCGAAATAAGCAGTACAAAATCAGCGTGAGCACAGTCAAATTTATTAATGCTTGTAGACAGACGGACAGACATAGACACAACTTTTTTTCTTTTTGATAGCATGTTCGATCATGTTCTAAGGTACAGTAGCTAGCTAGATTAATATCACTACCAGTGCTATGGAGCAATATGCCAGTAATTGTATTTATTAATACCTAATTCTTTTAAGATTCATGTATGCAGCTAGTTTTTTTACATGGTTTAGTATGCTAACGAATTGGAAGTTACCACTATATAAATATGGAACCATGTAAGAAGTGTAGAATTAACAATAGCACTCTGGTTTCACCAAGACATGTCAAACGAGAAGAATTATTACAAAATGGTTGATGGGCATTTGGTATTATATCTCAAATAATTACAAAGACTAGATCAATCCTTCCTTTGTCTTCTCACAACCCATAGTGTGGCAGTAACATAGTACTGATTACTCCTACTTAGTAGTATTTAGAAATGCCACTAATATGGGGAAAGAGATGAAAATGAAACTATCTTTCAGCATCTTAAAGATGATATTTAGCCTCTAATTAAATAGGGAGAATTGGCCCTGGGACATTCCGAAAGGCCTAAATTGTCCGGTGCACACATCCACTTTCAATATTTGCCAGAAGACACTATGGTTTCGTGTAATTGGGCCAATAGACATCGACCCTCATCCAATATTTTTATAAAATAGATATAAAATTATATAAGTGCTAAAAAATTATAATATAATTTTTTCGACACTCTACATAATAAGAACTACATACTAAAAATATTATTTTGCGCTGAAATGATCATTTTGCCCCCACTTCATAAATAAACAAAGATAACCATGATTAATTAGTTAATTTATTTGTAATATATTAAAAATACTGACAAAATCACAGAATGCATACATCACCAAATCTTTTCTATCATAAAAATATCATATCAAAATAACAAAGTTTAATATATCAATTAAGCTCCACAAGAGATAAATCTATAATTCAGTCATGCTAAATATGTCACTATAAACTTTATTATTTTGAGCTAATATTTTTAGCATTGTCAAGAATTGTTGATGTACGCATTCTATGATTTGTCCCAAGATTTGTAGTGACCTACAATCATATAAGCAAATTAACCATGATTATCTTTGTTTATTTATGAAGTGGGGGCAAAATGATCATTTCAGCGCAAAATAATATTTTTAGTATGTAGTTCTTATCACGTAAAGTGTCGAAAAAATTATATTATAATTTTTTGGCACTTATATAATTTTATATCTATTTTATAAAAATATTGGATGAGGGTCGATGTCTATTGGCCCAATTACACGAAACCATAGTGTCTTCTGGCAAATATTGAAAGTGGATGTGTGCACCGACCAATTTAGGCCTTTCGGAATGTCCCAGGGCCAATTGTCCCAATTAAATATTTGTCATGGTAGGATCTTGAGTTGTTGAATATGACAATTAAGAAAGGCTATCTTCTACTGCGTTAGTGTAATTATGAACCTATGTTTTGCGTTCTAATACATCAAGGGGCCTTTGTGTTGAATGAGACAGAACATGTTGCGATGTGAATTCACAAGAAGATGGCTTTAAAGGAAGCGACTAACGCACGCACGTGCATGCGTTAAGCATGTTGCGCGCACACTCCAAAAAAGGAAACTTTTGAGTACGGACCGAAGAGCCATGTCATATTTGGCAAAAAGTGCAACGAGAAGGATATTAATTGCTCTGACTTTTGACGTGCATGAAAGACAATTTTTCCCACCGAGCAACTTTAGTGGGATAGACCTAAACACGATTATTATGAAGCAAAACAGGTCTACATATGCATTAAAAAGGGGACTTGCAATATTCTCTTAAAAAAATTGATTGGTCTATCACAGTAATGTATATTTTCATCTACAATTTCCTAGAATATAACACTATGCATCTAGTCCCTAGGAAAAAACACATTTTCCCATCTTCTCTATACCAGGTCTGTTTGTATCTTGCTTCTCTGTACATGGCTTCCATCCTGCATGTTAAAAAAGATAACATGTATCATAAATTTATTGTTGGGTGGAGATAGAAAATGATGCATATGTTAAAAAAAACTTATGTTGCCTATTTAAGAATACATTATTGTTCCTAGAGCCGAGATTGTCACTGGTAATGCTATAGTAGTTGCATTTTCTTAGACAATTTAAGTGTCATTCATTAGACAACAATATTTTTCCAAATAAGCAATTTAGCCTATTCATAGTAGTAAAAAAACAATATTTATCAATCACTGGCTCTCTCTCTTTTGTTTAAAGGTACATCTATGTAATTTAGCATATTCTTACTAGCATTACCAGTGATGTTTCTGCAGAACTGCTGCTGCTACTACAAAATTAGCAAGCACTCAAAGATGCTTTCTAAGAGTTGAAGTATTTTCAGTAACTAAAATACCAGTAGTGCAGCTAAGCCCACAGATTCTAGTGCAAAAAACTCACTGCATAGAAATCACAATTAATTTTCCTATCAAAAAAGATAGGGTGCTTCCAAAGGTAGCATTGTTAACATGGTAACAAAAAAATACCTTCATCTACTTCACTGCAACATTTAGAATGGAATTTTACCGCAAATCAATTCCCTGCAAACCATTGGTACGAGAAACTTAACATTCTCGAAGTATTGACTAGTCTTACTCAGTTATTATTTGTTCACTCATGTCATCATTCCCCATTGTATATGTTCACTGCTAACCATTTGGGCTACCTATCAAGACTTTATTTTATCTCTTAGGCAAAATAGTGTTAGGTATTAAGCAGTAATATTGTTATAGATTAGGCAAAATTATGTGATTGATAAAGCAATAATAGTGAGATAACCAGAAATGGAGGTGACATATGCAAATTTTTATACAAACTGTAACTACATTTTTAAAAGCACGAAACTAGAACTACATTTTAAAAGCACATATGCAAATTTTCCAATCACAAAAAAATGATTTAGATGAATTGTGGTGTGCTAACCAAAACATATGTGTAAGGAATTTATGTATCCTGAAAAAGAAACTACAGTGTTTACATTCATTTGCAACTCACAAACCCCCCTCCGGATTACTAGTTAAAATACAGAGCTATGCTTTCCTTTTTTATGCATTGTACCTGTTTGTATAATGTGCAAAAATATAGATCAAGCTGAGAACCAAAACAATGTCTACTTAGATAGGTAGAACTGCAATTGTTATGCCAATTCTGCACATCATGTGTGCAGAAATTGCAGCAGCCTAGATAGCCTAGCAACTACTTTAGTTACTATAGATGACATAGAATCAGTTTATAATTTGGTACATGGTAGTAGCAGTGGTAGTGGTAGAGTCTATCAAACAAAAGTGGTAGCGGATGATATTTAAATATCATTACTTAAGCAATTTAATATCAAAAGGTAAGCAATTTAATACTATTAGTCATGCAAGTTATTACGAAACTGGTAACAATTATGTGTGTCCAACACAAAAAATATGCCTATAACTTCTGTCAAAACCAGAGCAGAACTCAAAAATGCATTAGGATTGGAATTTCAGTTGTAGTCGAAGCAGCAGCATGATTTTCAAAATCTAGAGGGCTGTAGGGCTCCCAGAAACACATCTTTTTACTCAAAATATAGATTGCAAAATGATATAGAAATATGCACATCTCCTCGAGCTTAACCCAACCAGAAGAACAAGGAGATGATACCCAAGCCACAAGGAGCAGCGAGGCGGGGAGAGAGCCCTCACCGAATCCCATGCGAAGATGAGCATGTTTGTTGGAGGGTGGGCATGAACTGAACCCACCTGCAGTTATGTTGCCACCGCTGGGACGAGCTGTAGCACCAGGATCACAGGCACCTAAACAATGACAGCGGAGAAATACCCATCGTCCAGCTATAGAACACAATATTGAATTATAAGAATTTGAAAACAAATGGTCATTTGCCTGAATACTTCATATACATAAAGAAGTACTTGGTCTGACAGTTCAGGTGACAATGATCATAATGCAGAGCACAATATTGTAGTAGATTGTATTTTTAGGTAATTTAAATATAATTCGTTAGGCAACAATGTATTTCTAAATAGACAATTTATGTATTCTGAAAAGTAAGTATAGTGTCTTTTCATTTGCAACCCATGACCCACCCCCGATTTAAAAAGAAAATCAAACTGAGTTAACATGGAGAACATGACTGTACTTGATATAGTAAATTAGCAGCAGTAGCAGTAGCAGACACACAAATAATCTCTCTCTAATATTTATTTATTTTTAAAAGGAAGTTAAACTGAGTTAACATGGAGAATATAATTGTACTTGATAGAGTAAATCAGCAGCAGTAGTAGACACACCACAATCTTCTCTAATTGAATGTAGTTGTGATTGCAATATAGTAGTGTTAGTGGAGTAAATCAACAGTTGCCACATATAGAAGTGCTATAATTGCTGCAACTAGAGTGAAACACTCATTTTATATTGTTGTCTTATGCCTAATAAGTCAAATAAAAACAGAGTGAAACATCCATTCAAAATGGCTAAATAGTGGATTATTAGTATCTATTTTGCCTATACTCAACACTAGGAAAAAAAATATATTATACTCCATTAACCACAAGTAGCATTAGTTGAGCACATGGAGCACTAAAATGTGTTTTCTTCTTCGTATCGACCAAAATTATAAATAGTAATTATTTAGAAAATTATATTTGACCAGATCATACAAATAGATAATGAAAGCAAATTGGATCTCCAAAAGGTTAAATGGGGGTGCGGATACCTGGGTGTATGCCGAGTCTCGAGTGATGAGTGATTGTCAACGGGTTTGATCGCATGTCCTTTGGCTTGTGTTGTGCAGGTGTCGAGTACGGAGACAGTGATCGAGGGCAAGGTGAAGGTCAAGTAGAGACGTGCCGTGCCGACGGACCGGGAGTGGTGAAGAGCGGACGTGAGGCTTGGACTGAGGGGCCGGTGGCCTGACGATCAGCTGTGGTGGCTGAAAGCCTGGGACAGCGACGAGCGGATACTTGCGGGACATGGTGTTGCTCGGGTCGAGGACCCGGGGACACGTGTCGGTGGACAGGGTGCACGGGCGGTGCATCCCCTCTACAGCTCCAGTTTAGTGGTTGAGCCACAGAAAAACCACCGGGTGGACGGTTTCCAGGTTTGGGCCACAAAACCTGGGTGTGCTACGGGTTTGCCGAGTTTGGGCCCCAAAACTCGGGCTGAGAACGGTTTCCAGGTTTGGGCCTCAAAACCTGGGCGCTGGCGGGTTTCTGAGTTTGGGCCACAAAACTCAGGCAACGGACGTCGGGTTTCCCGGTTTCGGCCTCAAAACCGGGGGATGGACTTGGTGGCTGGTTTCCCGGTTTGGGCCTCAAAATCGGGGGTTGGCGTGAAAGCCTGGTTTCCCGGTTTCGGCCACAAAACCGGGGGTGCAGAGCAAGGGCGGCACGTGGCGGCAATCGGGAGGTTGCGTCGAGGCAACGCTATGAGTTGTGCGAGCGTGACCGTCGGATCACCACCTACCACGAGTTGGTCCAGAATAACCTTAGGGTTTAGCTGGTTTGCTCTGTAATTAGAGAGGGGTAGAGTAGGAATTAGAATCAGGATAAGTAGAGGGAGACACCCTCCTCCCATTCTATCTTAGTCATTTGCTCTTTCACTCCTAGGGTTTCCTGCTCTCCCATTCCCTGCTATAGCGAACTGAGATCCACAGAGAAGAGAAGAATACCTCTGTGTCCGTGAGATTTTGAGGAAGTGAGACCGTAATCTCACTATTGTAGCGTGTGGTAGCCACATGGTTGCAAATTCGTGGTTGTGATTCGTGTTTTGCTTGTGTTCTTCACGGGTTGCTTTTCTCCACGTTTTTCCCGTCGATTGATCTCTTTGTTCGGTGTGGTTCTTGCAAATCCGTTTGAATCAAGATGTTCTAGATCGTGAGGCACGTCTTTCCACCGAAGGAATTCACCTCTAACCTCACGAGCTAGTAGATCGGTTGATTTTCGTTTCGGGTCAAGTTTTTCTCCCTTCTCCCAAATTTCTTTGATTCATCGATTTGGAGATAGGTTCGAGCCATGATCTCTTAGAGATAGCTCACTATCCTCCTTGTGACTCCTCTCACCAAGTTTGATCCCTAGAGGATTTGTGTTGGGTGAGTTTGAGTCGAATCGGTGGACGAACTGCTCAGTTTCGGGGTGACCGAACGTTGTCTTCGGGGCGACCGGACGCTAGGGTTCAGGGTCCGGTCGTTGAATGAGTTCTTCGTTCTTTCCTGCAACTTGACCGGACGCTGGCTTCAGGGTGCGACCGGACGCGCCACCTTCACTGTTCATCCGGTTTTGACCTTTGTGACTGGACGCTTGGCTTCTGACCAGACGCTCCCCTGCAGTGAGTCCGGTCAGGAACAGAGAGCCTCCAAAGTCGATTTTCACCGACCGACGCGTCCGGTGCCTGTTGACCGGACGCTCCAGTGAGTTCGGTCAGGGCTGTCTCGCGCTGTTTCGCCCGCGTTTTGCTCGTTCCTCGTCAGTTTTGATTTCCGGCTTTTGTGTTGGATTTCTAGAGTCGTAAAGTATCTCGCTGTGCTTCTTGGAAGCATCCACCCTGTCTTTAGGGTCATGGACACTTACGAGCTCTATGGTTTGCTCTTGGGGTTGATTTTTGGGATAGTGGCGACAAGTTTCCGAAAGGAATTTTGAAGCTCCCATTCACCCCCCCCCCCTCTGGTCGCTTTCTCGTAGCAATTTTGGTCCTTCAATTGGTATCGGAGCAGGTTAAGGATCTTCCACCTTAGCCGGATCCAGATCCACAGAAGGCGACATGGATCGCGGCGTGGGCAAACCGCCGTTTTCGATGGTTCAAACTATGCGTATAGGAAGATACGTGTCGGCCTATCTTCAGAGCATGGGTGCTTCTGTTTTGGATATTTTCAACAAGGAGGATTACGTTGTCTTGGCTGCTCGTGTCTCTCAGCTTCAGATCGATGAGCACGATGCCAATAGCCGAGCGCGTAACGCTCTTTTCTCCTGTTTGAGCATGTCCGAGTTTGATCGCGTTTCTCACCTCCCCACGGCTCGTGAGATTTGGGCGACCCACATGCACTTCCATAAGGGAACCATTCAAGTCAAATCCCGTCTCTATGAGTCGCACAAGTGGGAGTATGAGAACTTTAGACATATGCCTGGTGAGAGCATAGAAAGTTTATTCGCTCGCTTTCAGGTTATTGTCAACAAGATGAGAGCGAACAAGGAGCTATTGCCTTTCGATGATCATAAGAGAGCTTTGAAGCTTTTGCATACTCTCGATCGGTCAGTGTGGGACTCAAAGGTCCAGGCGATCATCGAATCGTCTAACTATGAGACCCTCACATGCGACGAGCTCTTTAGTAAGCTCAAGTATAGTGAGATTGACGCCATGTCGAGGGCTTCTTATGAAAATCCTTCTGGCCCGACTATGGCTTTGGTTTCTGGCACTTCTGCTAACCCCTCTGGAGGATTTGCACTCTCTTCACTTTTTTCTATCACAAAGGAGTAGTTGGAGTCTTTGGGAGATGACGAGTTGGCTTTGCTTGCCAACCGGTTCTCGCGGTTCCACAACAACCGCATGAACCGTCGTCGTGGAGGAGGACGCTCAGGATGTTTCGAGTGCGGCAACCCCGACCACTTCATCGCCAACTGTCCCAAGAAGAACAAGCATTCAGGGAAGGGCAATCATGGGCACAAGTACGACTCCAGCAAGCGCAAGGAGAAGTACGTCCCCACGAAGCACAAGCGAAGGGGCGGCTTCGACAAAGAGTACATCAAGAAGAAGTACTTGGAGAAGGTCCAGGCTGAGCAGCGTGCGTTCTTCGCCACTCCCAGCGACGTCGACGGCTCGGATGACGACTCTGCTGGCTCAAGCGATGACGAGTCCGGGAAAAGAAGAGGATCGAGGACGAGCTGAACGGACTTTGCTTCTTCACCGATGACGAGGGCTTCTGCACCATGGCCCTTGGTGATGAGGTCGACGGCAAGCTGGAGGACATCCCTCAGAACGACGACGACGACGACACCTCTCAGGTATCTCTGACCCACGACGAGCTTTCTGCTGAGGTCGAGAACCTTACTGCCGCCTTGCTTAGTCAGGATAAGCTGCTTAGGCGTGCCGCTAGAGAGCGCAAGGAGTTTAGGCAAAAGTGGGAGGATACGGTGAAGGAGCTTGAGTTTGCAAAGTCCACCGTGGTCGTGTCTGAGGAGGTTGAGTGTGAGATGTGTACCAAGCACATGACTGACCTTCTCACTTTGAGAGGTAAGTATGCTGCTTTGGTTGGAGAGGTGGATGAGCTCCGGGCTAGACCCGTGTTGTTGGGTGCGTGCAAGACCTGACCAGGCTTGCAAACCAAGTTGGCAGAGAAGAATGCCAAGATTGTGTCTCTTGAGAAGGCCAGCTCGGTTAGCACTTGTGTGGCGTGGTGTGCTTTGTGTGAGGGTTTGGAGATGGAGATTGCAAACGTGAAGCATGGCAAGATGCAAACCGAGGAGGAAAACACATACCTTCGGACCATCTTGTCATGGGTGACTGAAGGACCGAGAATGCTACCCGAAAGCGACCAGAGGGGGGTGAATGGGAGCTTCAAAATTTCCTTCCGGAAACTCAATGCCACTGTCCCAAAATCAACCCCAAAAGTGAACCCTAGAGCTTGCTAATGTCCACGACCCTAGATGTAGGGTGGATGCTTCCAAGAAGCACAGCAGGACACTACGCAACCCTAGAAAGCCGACGCAAAAGACGGAAACCAAAACCGAGATCGCACGAACAAACAGCGAACGAAACAGCGCAGTCACAGCTGCATCGGACGCTGGCAGCGTTCGATGCCCAACCAACGGACGCGTCCGATGCGAAATGAGCAGAAATGGAACCTTACTGCATGGACATCGGACGCTGTGAATAGTAGACTCTCAACATTCGATGGTCTTGCTCCAGAGCGTCCGATGCTCAACGGAGCGTCCGATGGCTGCGTCCGATGCTCCTTTGAAAATGTCAGAAACTGACATGTGGCACCGGAGCGTCCGATGCCAAAGGGGTCAGCGTCCGATGCTAAGAACACGAGCGTCCGATGCTCCCGACGCAGTGCAGTTCTTCCGCGAAATCTGCTCGATCTCCTCCGAATCAAAAGCACTAAGGCTTAGACTTGGTATGAGGAGTCCCAAGGAGGTTAGTGAGCTATCCCATGGGAATCATGGCTCGCATCTAAATCCAAATCGAGGAATCGGAAGTAATCGGGGCAAGGGAGCAAAAACCAATCCAAAACTAAAATCGCTCGATCTCCTAGACCGTGAAGTTAGAGATAGATTCCTTCGGTGGAAAGAAGTGCCTCATGACCTAGAACAACTTGGTTCAAACGGATTTGAAAAAGACGCACCAAACAAAGAGATCGATCGACGGGAAAATCATGGCAAAAAGCAATCCGCGAAGAACAACGATGAACTCGAATCAAAACGCGAATTGACACACGATCTTACAGCCGGAGCGCAAACACACGCTACGACAAGGAGGTTACGGCCTCCTTTCCTCAAAATCAATAGTACACAGAGGTGAGTCTCTCTACGGATCTCAGCTAGCTACAGCAGGGGATGGGGAGAGCAGGAAACCCTAAGTGCGAAAGAGCAAATGACTGAGATAAGGGGAGGAGGGTGTCTCCCCGACTACTTAACCTATTCTAGACTGAGTCTAATTCCTACTCTACCCCTCACTAATCTAATTACAGAGCGAACCAGCTAAACCCTAAGGTTATTCTGGACCAACTCGGTGGTTGGTGTATCCGACGGCCACGCCCGCACAACTCGTCTGCGCAACCTTCCGATTGCCGCCACGTGCCGCCCTCGCTCTGCACCCCCGGTTTTGTGGCCCAAACCGGGAAACCAGCCTTTTCCAGCCATCCCCCGGTTTTGAGGCCCAAACCGGGAAACCAGCCTCCAGCCTGAGTTTTGAGGCCCAAACTCAGCAAACCCGCAGCGCCCGAGTTTTGAGGCCCAAACTCGGAAACCGGCCCATCGCCCGAGTTCTGTGGCCAAACTCGGAAACCCTCAGCCCGAGTTTTGTGGCCAAACTCGGAAACCGTCCACGCCCAGGTTTTGAGGCCCAAACCTGGAAACCATCCACCGGTGGTTTTTCGCTGGCTCAGCCACCAAACCAAAGCTGTAGAAGGGATGCACCGCCCGTGCACCCCGTCCACTGACACGTGTCCCCAGGTCCTCGACCCGAGCAACACCATGCCCCGCAAGTCTTCGCTCGTCGCTGTCCTAGGCTGTCAGCCACCACAGCTGATCCTCAGGCAGTCTGGTCCCTCAGTCCAAGCCTCACGTCCGCCCTTCACCGCTCGGTACATCGGCATGGCACGTCCGCCGCACGGCACGCCCATCCTTCACCGCACCCGGTCCATCAGCACGGCATGTCTCAACTTGACCTTCACCTTGCCCTCGATCACTGTCTCCGTGCTTGACACCTGCACAACACAAGCCAAAGAACATGCGATCAAACCCGTTGACAATCACTCATCACTCAGAGACTCGGCATACACCCATGTATCCGCAATCTCCCCCTTGATGAGTGCATTGTCAACTACACACACGTTCACCGCTGAAAGAAAGAAGGAAGGAAGAAGGAGAAGAGAGAACTCGACCAAATGACCCAAAAGCATAGCAAAGCCGAAGAAGGTCAAGTGGAAGAAGCGAAACAACTTGGTCCCCTAAGACAAGGGCAACGGCTCGACGCAACCAAGCAAAGCAAAGCTAGCCCTCAAGAAGAGGTAGAACAGGCTCAACACCGCTAGCAAATACCAATGGAGTCCAGATACCAATTGAAATCGGAGAAGGATCGATGCAAAATGCTAGTCCCTCAAGATAGAGGCACAGAGGCTCAACACAACTAGCAAAGAAAGCTCGATACCAAAACCTTTCGGCAAAGCCCGCTCCGAACTAATCGAGAATCAACCAAAAAGGTCTCCGAACCAATTGAGGATCAAACGAATGCGACCCTGAAAATGTTTGCTAGTCCCTCAAGACAGAGGCAACGGCTCAACACAACTAGCAAACTCCCCCTCAACAAGTGCAAGCAACCAGGGACTCCCCCTTAGGTCCAATATGAGAAGAGCACAAAAATTTGAAAATCTCCCCCTTAACAAAAGCAAAGCTCCCCCTTAGTTGAACACTAGGAGACATATGATTTGCAATTCTCCCCCTTAGTTGAAAATGCACTTATCAAGAAACAGGAGTCGGGCAAAAGATCTCCCCTCAGCAAATTCTCCCCCTCAATGAAATTCTCCCCTTAACATGCATATGAAGTCAGAAATGCAAGTTAGGAGCTTCAGGCATATAATCAAAAGAGTGCAAAGATGCTCTAAATAGTATAACTCCAATGACTCAACTAAGCACTCAAATAGCGAAGGCTCAAACTGATCACACATACGAAATATGAAGCATAGGAGCAAGTGAGCAGTTTTTAGCCAAAAAGATAGTCACCATCAAAATAGCACTCCACATGTATAGGTAGGAATCCAATCAAGTGCTAAACATGTATACAAGGTGAACTACCCCTAGCAAAGTTCAACCATCATGCATAGGAATGAAGCATAGACTTGTGATTTCAGTTTTATATCGAAGTTGCAGCGGTAAAGAATTCACAAGTTCAATTATTTAGCATGTGATTGCGAGAGGTTGAAAGCTTGTCATTGCCTAACTTTTCAACCGAGCGAAGCCTATGCTGAAGCAATCAGAAGCTTAAAGCTACGGTTTCGGTCATACACTACACGGCTCAAGTTTAACTCAAAGTGCAATGACAAACAGTCTCGATACCGTGAGGTGTTGACAAGCAATCCCATCTCGATCTTTTCAATTCACTAATCTTGGTTCAATTTTAAACATCATATGAACAGACCAAGCAAGTGAATGACTCAGAACTAGAAACATAGCAACCTAGCATATATGAAAAGCAGGAATGGACTCGACATACCCTACACATGCTAGTTGCATATCTCAATGGTGAACATTTTCAGATTTTATATACATTAAGCAAATTCACCATTCAAAAATAGCTCAGCTCATAACATGTACTAGTGATCAGAAGGAGCATAAGCTACAAGCATCCATATAAGCATCAGAGCATACTAAAGAGAGCATAGTTACATTCTAGTGTTTATAAACATGAAGCTCAGAATGTAAATGCGTATGCTAAAATGCAAAAGAAAAGAAAGACAAACGAAAATGAGTCAGACTATACAAGATCCAAAATGTTTCCCCCATCTAAAAGGGGAAACACACACCAAGCTCACCCCTCAACCTATTAAAGGTTGATTCGTCTAAAGGCTTGATGAAAATATCAGCCAGTTGGTGATGAGTATCGACATGGCGAAGGTCGATATCACCCTTCTCCTGGTGGTCTTGCAAAAAGTGAAAGCGCACATCAATGTGTTTGGTCTTCGAGTGAAGCATGGGGTTCTTAGCAACACTAATAGCACTCGTGCTGTCACAAAGCAAAGGCACGCGAGAAAAGCTCAGACCAAAATCATGCAAACTGGCCATCATCCAAAGCAACTGGGAACAGCAGCTAGCCGCAGCAACATATTCAGCCTCCGTAGTGGACTGAGCGACACTAGACTGCTTGCGAGAAGACCACGATACAAGAGAAGATCCAATAAACTGACAAGTCCCAGAAGTGGACTTGCGCTCAATGCGACAACCAGCAAAATCGTCATCGGAGTAACCACAAAGCGAGAGGGTGGAGGAAGCAGAATACCAAATCCCGAACTCAGACGTGAAACGAAGGTACCTGAAAATGCGCTTCACCGCCTGACGGTGAGAGGTGCGCGGCGACGCCTGAAAGCGCGCGCACAGACACACCGCGAACTGAATGTCCGGGCGTGTCGCCGTCAGGTAGAGCAGCGATCCGATCATGCTGCGGTACTCCTTCTGGTCCACTGCTTCTCCATCCTTGTCCGCATCCAGGGCAGTCATCGTCGACATGGGTGTTGGAAGAGGCTTGGCCTCACCCATATCGAACCGCTTTAGCAAGTCCTTCGTGTACTTGCCCTGGTGCACAAACGTCCCCTCTCGGGATTGCTTAATTTGCAACCCGAGAAAGAATGTCAGCTCGCCCATCATGCTCATCTCGAACTCCCTGCTCATAGTATCTGCAAACTTGGCAACCAAAGCGTGAGAAGAACCACCGAAAATGATATCATCCACGTAAATCTGGACCAAGAGAGTGTCTTTGCCTTGCTTGAGGAGGAAGAGCGTCTTATCTACACATCCCATTTTAAAACCCTTAGCTATCAAAAAGGTCTTCAACCTATCATACCAGGCTCTAGGGGCTTGTTTCAAACCATACAAAGCTTTGTGGAGTTTAAAGACATGGTTTGGAAACTTGGGATTTTCAAAACCGGGGGGTTGCTCTACATAAACTTCCTCTTCTATGTAGCCGTTTAAGAAGGCACTCTTGACATCCATTTGAAAAAGTTTGAAACCTCTGGATGCAGCAAAAGCCAAGAGTATCCTAATAGCCTCCAAACGTGCTACAGGAGCAAACGTCTCCTCATAGTCTATCCCCTCCTTCTGACTATAGCCTTTCGCTACAAGCCGGGCCTTGTTTCTAACAACGTGGCCATCCTCTCCTTGCTTGTTTTTGAAAACCCATTTTGTCCCAATAGGCTTACAGTCTGATGGAGGTGGAACTAGAACCCAAACCCGATTTCGCTCAAAGTTCTCTAACTCCTCATGCATGGCATTGACCCAATCAGGATCCATCAAAGCGTGTCCAACATCTCGGGGCTCAAAATTAGCAACAAAAGCAGAGTGAGCGAAGTGCGAGATGTGTTGTGACCTGGAGCGAGTAACTCGCTCGCCGATGTCGCCGATCATCTGCTGAGGGGGGTGCTGGCGCTGGATGTGTCGTGGCGCCTCCCGGGAAGAAGTGACCTCCCCCTCAACAGCAGCTGGTTCCACCCCGGGTACAAAAGGTACCGCGCGAGGTGGAGGATCCCACGGCCCCCAGGAAGAAGAAGTGTCGGGGCCGTGAGTCGTCGTCGAAACCGCTCTTGGCGGCACAGCAGGTGGAGGGGGTGCTGGATCGTCCATACCTTCAGCACCCTCGTCCTCGTCATCAAAAAGAGGCTCACCGACCTCGTGATCACCTGCATGCTCAAAACGAGAAGAAGGAGAAACAAGAGTCTCGTCGAAGGTGACATCTGATGTCTCCATGACTCGGTTAGTATCAAGGTTAAGTACACGATAAGCTCTAGTGTGTGTCCCATAACCCAAAAATACTCCGTAAGAAGATCGAGACTCGAACTTGTCCAGGTTGCCCTTCTTCAATATAAAACAATGGCAACCGAAGACTCTAAAATAACTCACCTTGGGCTGACGACCAAAACGCAACTCGTAAGAGGTCTTCTTTAAAAACGCTCTCAGAAAAATGTGGTTTGAAATGTAGCATGCAGTGTTCATAGCTTCGGCCCAATAGCACCTAGGAGTCCTATGCTCATTGAGCATCGTCCTGGCCATCTCAACAAGGGTCCGATTTTTCCTCTCTACAACACCATTTTGGGGCGGTGTGTAGGGGGAAGAAAACTGATGCTCCAAACCAAGGCGGTTACAAAACTTCTCAAAATCCGAATTCTTGAATTCGGAACCATTATCACTTCTAATCGCTCGCATCGAGTTCAAAGGGAACTTGTTCTAAAGACGCAAAATCAGATTGCGAGCGAAGGAGAAAGTCTCAGTCTTCTCAGTCAAAAAGAAAACCCACGAATACCTCGAAAAGTCGTCAACAACAACCAAAACATACCACTTGCCACCAACCGAGCTCACCCGAGCCGGACCAACAAGGTCCATGTGTAAAAGCTCTCTAGGGTGCGAGGTCATGACCTTAGTCACTGGATGGTGGGGAGCGGCAACCATCTTCCCATGTCTACAAGAATGGCAAACTAGATCCTTCTCCATCGAAAGCTTGGGCAATCCTCGGATTAGGCCAAGTGAGCTAAGCCTTGCAAGCAAGTCGAAGCTTAAATGACCGAGCCTCCTATGCCACTTCCAAAGATCGGAGGAAGAAGGACTAGCCAAAAGACAGCGAGAAGAACCAAACGACTCCGAAAAAATTGCGCGAAAGACTTTCCCAAAGGGTGAAATCAGACATACAAGATCGCCCTGAGGATCTAAGATGCGACTAAGATTCGGTTTGAAACGAATCTCATAGTCATCATCAAAAAGTTGCGAAACAGAAAGCAAGTTAAAATGCAGGTTAGAAACAAGAGCAACATCGCGCAACACAAAGTGCTCATTAACCCGCACCGACCCGCGAGACAACACCTTACCTTTGCTATTGTCGCCGAAGGTTATGTACTCTTTTCCGGCGACTGGGCTAAGGCTGGAGAACCACTTGGCGTTTCCGGTCATGTGCCTTGAACAACCGGAATCCACCAACCAAATGTCCTCCAACCGTCTTACCTGGGAGGTGTCATCGTCGTCGTCGTTCCGAGGGGAGTCTACCAACTCGCCGTCGAGCGCCATGGTGCAGAGGCCGTCGTCGTCGGCGAAGAAGCACAATCCGTTGAGCTTGTCCTCAATCTTCTTCATCTTCTCAGACTCGTCGTCGCTTGAGCAAGCGGAGTCGTCATCCGAGCCGTCGACGTCGCTGAGCGCGGCGAAGAATGCACGCTTCTCAGCCTGGGCCTTCTCCAAGTACTTCTTCTTGATGTACTCTTTGTCGAAGCCGCCCCTCTTCTTGTGCCTTGGGGGGACGTGCTTCTCCTTGCGTTTGTCGTCGTACTTGTGCCCATGATCGCCCTTCCCCGAATGCTTGTTCTTCTTGGGGCAGTTGGCGATGAAGTGGTCGGGATCGCCGCACTCATAGCATCCTGAGCGTCCTCCTCCACGGCGACGGTTCATGCGGTTGTTGTGAAACCGCGTGAACCGGTTGGCTAGCAAAGCCAACTCCTTGTCTCCCAAAGACTCCAGCTGATCCTCTGTGATAGAAAAGAGTGAAGCAAGTGCAAAGCCAGCAGAGGGGTTAGCAGAAGAGCCAGAAACCAAAGCCATAGACGGGCGAGAAGGATTTTCATAAGAAGCCCTCACCATGGCATCAATCTCACTGGACTTGAGCTTACTAAAGAGCTCGTCGCACGTGAGGGTCTCATAGTTAGGTGATTCGATGATCGCCTGAACCTTGGAATCCCACACCAACCGATCGAGAGTATGCAAAAGCTTCAAAGCTCTCTCATGATCGTCAAAAGGCAACGGCTCCTTGTTAGCTCTCATCCTGTTGACAATCACCTGAAAGCGAGCGAATAAACTCTCTATGCTCTCACCAGGCTGATGTCGGAAGTTCTCATACTCTCTCTTGAACGACTCGTAGAGTCGGGTTTTGACTTGAGAGGTGCCCTCATGAAAGCGCATGAGGGTGGCCCAAATCTCCTGAGCCGTAGAGAGGTGAGAAACACGATCAAACTCTCCAACGTTCAAACACGAAAAGAGAGCATTTCGGGCTCGGCTATTGGCATCGTGCTCATTGATCTGATGCTGAGTCACACGAGCAGCCAAGACCACGTAATCGGCAGAGTTGCAAATATCCCAAATAGAAGCGCCCAAACTCTGCAGATAGGCCGACATGCGTATCTTCCAATACGCATAGTTTGTCCCATAAAAAAATGGCGGTTTGCCCACGCCGCGATCCATGTCACCTTCGGTGGATCTGGAACCGGTTAAGGTGGAAGATCCTTAACCTGCTCCGATACCAATTGAAGGACCGAGAATGCTACCCGAAAGCGACCAGAGGGGGGTGAATGGGAGCTTCAAAATTTCCTTTCGGAAACTCAATGCCACTGTCCCAAAATCAACCCCAAAAGCGATCCCTAGAGCTTGCTAATGTCCACGACCCTAGATGTAGGGTGGATGCTTCCAAGAAGCACAGCGGGACACTACGCAACCCTAGAAAGCCGACGCAAAAGACGGAAACCAAAACCGAGATCGCACGAACAAACAGCGAACGAAACAGCGCAGTCACAGCTGCATCGGACGCTGGCAGCGTCCGATGCCCAACCAACGGACGCGTCCGATGCGAAATGAGCAGAAATGGAACCTTACTGCATGGACATCGGACGCTGTGAACAGTAGACTCTCAGCGTCCGATGGTCTTGCTCCGGAGCGTCCGATGCTCAACAGAGCGTCCGATGGCTGCGTCCGATGCTCCTTTGAAAATGTCAGAAACTGACACGTGGCACCGGAGCGTCCGATGCCAAAGGGGTCAGCGTCCGATGCTAAGAACACGAGCGTCCGATGCTCCCGACGCAGTGCAGTTCTTCCGCGAAATCCGCTCGATCTCCTCCGAATCAAAAGCACTAAGGCTTAGACTTGGTATGAGGAGTCCCAAGGAGGTTAGTGAGCTATCCCATGGGAATCATGGCTCGCATCTAACTCCAAATCGAGGAATCGGAAGTAATCGTGGCAAGGGAGCAAAAACCAATCCAAAACTAAAATCGCTCGATCTCCTAGACCGTGAAGTTAGAGATAGATTCCTTCGGTGGAAAGAAGTGCCTCACGACCTAGAACAACTTGGTTCAAACAGATTTGAAAAAGATGCACCAAACAAAGAGATCGATCGACGGAAAAATCGTGGCAAAAAGCAATCCGCGAAGAACAACGATGAACTCGAATCAAAACGCGAATTGACACACGATCTTACAGTCGGAGCGCAAACACACGCTACGACAAGGAGGTTACGGCCTCCTTTCCTCAAAATCAATAGTACACAGAGGTAAGTCTCTCTGCGGATCTCAGCTAGCTACAACAGGGGATGGGGAGAGAAGGAAACCCTAAGTGCGAAAGAGCAAATGACTGAGATAAGGGGAGGAGGGTGTCTCCCCGACTACTTAACCTATTCTAGACTGAGTCTAATTCCTACTCTACCCCTCTCTAATCTAATTACAGAGCAAACCAGCTAAACCCTAGGGTTATTCTGGACCAACTCGGTGGTAGGTGTATCCGACAGCCACGCCCGCACAACTCGTCCGCGCAACCTTCCGATTGCCGCCACGTGCCGCCCTCGCTCTGCACCCCCGGTTTTGTGGCCCAAACCGGAAAACCAGCCTTTTCCAGCCATCCCCCGGTTTTGAGGCCCAAACCGGGAAACCAGCCTCCAGCCTGAGTTTTGAGGCCCAAACTCAGCAAACCCGCAGCGCCCGAGTTTTGAGGCCCAAACTCGGAAACAGGCCCATCGCTCGAGTTCTGTGGCCAAACTCGGAAACCCTCAGCCCGAGTTTTGTGGCCAAACTCGGAAACCGTCCACGCCTAGGTTTTGAGGCCCAAACCTGGAAACCGTCCACCGGTGGTTTTTCGCTGGCTCAGCCACCAAACCGAAGCTGTAGAAGGGATGCACCGCCCGTGCACCCCGTCCACCGACACGTGTCCCCAGGTCCTCGACCCGAGCAACACCATGCCCCGCAAGTCTTCGCTCGTCGCTGTCCCAGGCTGTCAGCCACCACAGCTGATCCTCAGGCACTCTGGTCCCTCAGTCCAAGCCTCACATCCACCCTTCACCGCTCGGTACATCGGCATGGCACGTCCGCCGCACGGCACGCCCATCCTTCACCGCACCCGGTCCGTCAGCACGACACGTCTCAACTTGACCTTCACCTTGCCCTCGGTCACTGTCTCTGTGCTCGACACCTGCACAACACAAGCCAAAGAACATGCGATCAAACCCGTTGACAATCACTCATCACTCAGAGACTCGGCATACACCCATGTATCCGCAGTGTCATGTAATGAGCCGCAGCTTGGGATGATGATCGCGCAGTTTAAGCGTGCTGCTGGAGGTCCAGGTGTAGGTTTTGCTCCGGGTGTTGATGTTTCTGCCTTTGGGAAGATTGGAGAGTCGAGTGGTCTTAACCCGAGTGAGAAGCCCAACTCCACCACTACTCCCAAGCTTACCAAGCTTCCACCCAAAGAGCCTCTCAAGCCTATCACCAAGGATGGAGTGGTTGATGAACCTCCGAGAGCTCCACCCAAGAAACAGCAATGGGCTCCCAAACCAAACCACCTCAAGAACAAACTAGACACAATGCCACCTATCTAGGAGGAGCTTTTGCCACAGAAGGGCAAAGTGATCCAAACCCACAACTGTGAGTACCAACAACCCCCAATGAGAGCGGTGAGGTACCATTATGAGTACTGTGGGAGAGATGGACACTTGGGTGAGTTCTGCTTTCGGCGCAAGAGAGAGGAGCGTCGAGCTAGGGAGATGAACAATGCGGACATGTACCATCCTTTCCATGATGTACATGTGCTGAATGTTCAGAGGAGAGCTCCGAGGAGAGCTGCTAGGCCTAGAGGTCCAATGCCTCAAGGTCCTAGGCGTCAGGGAGGTGTTGCCCGATGGGGTCATGACATTGCAGGATACGGACCCCGTGGCGGAGGCTTTGTTGAGCGTTTCCCTCCACCATTTTTGAGTATCGCGATGGATGTTCCTTCCTTAGCGGACCATGTTTTCCTGTGCGTGGTGATTGCTTTCCCCGTAGGCAGGCTAGGAATGGTTTTTACACTGACCGTTCTTTTGAGCAGCCGGCCCAACACTGGTACTCTTCCTAGCTCACTAACCCCAGTGTTGGACCGTATGCTCACCCTGTGTTTTTTTATTGATGTAGGTAAAACTATTGGAGGACATTTGATTGGTGGATTCCGGTTGCTCGAGGCATATGACCGGAAACGCCAAGTGGTTCTCTAGTCTTAGTCCTGTTGCCGGAAAGGAATTTATCACCTTCGGCGACAATAGTAAAGGTAAGGTGTTGTCTCGTGGGTCGGTGTGGGTTAATGAGCACTTTGTGTTGCGTGATGTTGCTCTTGTTTCTAACCTACATTTTAACCTTCTCTCTGTTTTGCAACTTTTCGATGATGACTATGAGATTCGTTTTAAACCGAATCTCAGTTGCATTTTAGATCCCCAGGGCAATCTTGTATTTTTGATTTCGCCCTTTGGGAAAGTCTTTTGGGCGAATTTCTCGGAGTCATTTGGATTTTCTCGTTGTCTTGTGGTTGGTCCTTCCTCCTCTGATCTTTGGAAGTGGCATAGGAGACTTGGTCACCTGAGCTTCGACTTGCTTGCAAGGATTAGCTCTCTTGGCCTAATCCGAGGATTGCCGAAGTTGTCCATGGAGAAGGACCTTGTTTGTCACTCTTGTAGACATGGGAAGATGATTGTCGCTCCCCACCATCCAGTGACTCAGGTCATGACTTCGCACCTTGGTGAGCTTTTACACATGGATCTTGTTGGTCCGGCTCGGGTGAGCTCGGTCGGGGGTAAGTGGTAAGTTTTGGTTGTTGTTGACGACTTTTCGAGGTATTCGTGGGTCTTCTTTTTGACTGAGAAGACAGAGACTTTCTCCTTTGCTCGCAATCTGATTTTGTGTCTTCAGAACGAGTTCCCTATGAACTCGATGCGAGCTATTCGTAGTGATAATGGTTCCGAATTCAAGAATTCGGACTTTGAGAAGTTTTGTAACTCTTTGGGTTTGGAGCATCAGTTTTCTTCCCTCTACACACCGCCCCAGAATGGTGTTGTAGAGAGGAAGAATCGGACCCTTGTAGAGATGGCCAGGACGATGCTCGATGAGCATAGGACTCTGTTGGCATTTCTTAACGTTATTACTAAGAATGGACCTTACGATCCATCCCCGGCAACAGTGCCAGAAATGCACGTTGACACTTACTAACGTCGTCACTAAGAATGGACTTTGCAATCCATCCATGGCAACGGCGCCGGATATTGGCATAGAAATGGACCCGAAGATCTATTCCCAGCAACGGCGCTAGAAGTGCCTGTACGATGTCTCTTAACAAGTTGCTTAGAATGGCGCGTTTCCAGCAACAGTGTAAAGCATGTATCGTTACGATAGTTCGTAGGTTTGGAGATTAGGTCCGCAAGCGCACGGAATTATCGTGTAGCATTTCACCCGGAGATATGCCGAGTATCGTGATTTATTGGTTCGCTCGAGGAAGGCTTTGTATCTATCAAGTTCTAGGATAAACATAGTACCAAATACCATGATAGCAATAATGGATCAATTGTCATAACAGGTGATAAACAGTGATGATTTGAATAGTGGAGAAACACAATCTTGAGCATGGCAAAAGGGCAAAGAGTAAAAAGAGACTAAAAGAATAAATGAATAAAAGAATAATTGAATAACCTAATAGAGCAGGCATGGTCTAGATACAAGTCATTCATAGAACAAGTTAATCATGCAATCATATGACATAGAACTAATCTCATGCTTCAGATGGTTCGGGAGATTACGCGAGTACTGGTCTGCCAGCAACCTCTCGTAACAATTTAGACTCCTACACCCTAGCCGAACGTGGGGGAATGCCAAGGAAGGACAGGGCTGTCACCACCTGCCGCCATCCCCACTACCGTGGACTAAGACCATGCAATTACCCGGCCTCTACATCCAAGCACCATGCTTGCATGCACAGAACCCACTCAGACTCCCCTGGGTCCCCGACCCTACGTATCGACAGGTAAGAAGCCTGAGCCTACTCAGAAGAGCATGATAAACCGCCACCCTTGACAAAAGCTTATTTCTAATCATATAACAAGCATGAAGCAATTAGACTAATGTTCTATGTGAGAATAATACAATACACACTTAGCTCTAATTCATATAATACACTACTAACCCTAGGGTAGCAATATATTATAAGAACTATACACTAGAATGTATATTATACTAATTCCACAAGAACTATTCATAAGTTCATATACTAGCAACATGATATAAGACCTAAGATCTAAGTCATATACCAAAATACTAGAACAAGAACTATACTCTAGTTCATATGAAGAACTGTATCGAAAGAATGAAGACAGGGCTTTGGAGATCAGATCTTTCTTATTCATATCCAATATCTCTCCAAGGAGCCAAGCCCTCCTTGCTAGCTTTGCCTAGCTCTCTCTCTAAGCACAAAAACAAGGAAGAACTAAGAAGAGGTAGTGCCCAAATGTGTAGCTCAAGAGGTGATTGTGTTCTACTTTGGCCTCCCCTCCCCCTCTCCTTATATAGGTGCTTTAGGTCGGTTTAGGAGGGGGTTTGCTGCAAAATTCACCCGCAACCGCCTTAGGGCCATTGATTGCACCGCCTCTGCAAAGGCGGTGGCCACGTGGCAGCACCAGGGGGGCGGTCGACCCAGGGGGCGGCCGCCCCCTGGCTGGGCCCATCCAGCCCAGGCAAAAGTCTGGGCTTGCTCTTTTGGGCTCCTGAGTTCGTTCCCGGTTGAATTTTGCTGCACTTCTATATGGGCTTTTTGTGTCCTTGTTCATTTTGCGCATTTCGGCGTGTTGGATTGCGCCTTTTTGGTTGTTATCCACCTGTATGCATGTTTATGATCTGCAAAACATAATTTTGCACTACATGTGGAACTTGGTTAGCAATAAAAGTATATATGAGTAAAATACATGCTTTTCTCCTTTTATGTGGACTATGTTGGCGGGATAAATATGTCGATAAGAACCGCCAACAAACTCCTAGGCGATATTGGGCCGAGGCAATGACCACTGCATGCTATATTTCCAATCGCATTTTTCTCCGAGCTTTCTTGAAAAAGACTTCTTATGAGTTGCGTTTTGGTAGACAGCCCAAGGTGAGTTACTTTAGAGTCTTCGGTTGCCACTGTTTTATACTTAAGAAAGGCAACCTGGACAAATTTGAGTCTCGTTCTTCTGATAGTGTATTTTTGGGTTATGGCACTCACACTCGTGCATATCGTGTACTTAACCTTGATACTAACCGAGTCATGGAGACATCTGATGTCACCTTCGACGAGACCATGGTTTGTCCTTCTTCTCGTTTTGAGCGTGTAGGTGATCATGAGGTTGGTGAGCCTCTTTTTGATGATGAGGACGAGGATGCTGAAGGCATGGGTGACCCAGCATCGCCTCCACCTGCTGTGCCGCAAAGAGCGGCTTCTACTATGACTCACGGCCCCGACACTTCTTCTTCTTGGGGGCCGTGGGATCCGCCACCCCGAGCGGTACCTTTTGTACCCGGGGAGGCACTAGCTGCTGTTGAGGTGGAGATCACATCTGCTCGAGAGGCGCCACGACACATTCAGTGCCAACACCCACCTCAACAGATGATCGGAAGCATTGACGAACGTGTCACTGAGTCCAGGTCACAGCACATTTTTCACATTGCTCATTCTGCATTTGTTGCTAATTTTGAACCCCGAGATGTTGGACACGCTTTGACGGATCCAGATTGGGTCAATGCCATGCATGAGGAGTTAGAAAATTTTGAGCAAAATCGGGTTTGGGTTTTAGTTCCACCTCCTCCAGACTGTAATCCTATTGGGACAAAATGGGTTTTCAAAAACAAACAAGGAGAGGATGGCCACATTGTGAGGAACAAAGCTAGACTTGTGGCCAAGGGTTATAGTCAGAAGGAGGGGATAGACTATGAGGAGACTTTTGCTCCTGTAGCTCAATTGGAGGCTATTAGGATACTATTGGCTTTTGCTGCATCCAAAGGGTTTAAACTTTTTCAAATGGATGTCAAGAGTGCCTTCTTAAACGGCTACATAGAACAAGAGGTTTATGTTGAGCAACCCCGCGGTTTCAAAAATCCCAAGTTTCCAAACCATGTTTTTAAACTCCACAAAGCTTTGTATGGTTTGAAACAAGCCCCTAGAGCCTGGTATGATAGATTGAAAACCTTCCTGCTAGCTAAGGGTTTTAAAATGGGATGTGTGGATAAAACGCTTTTTCTCCTCAAGCAAGGCAAAGACACTCTCTTGGTCCAGATTTACGTGGATGATATCATTTTCGGTGGTTCTTCTCACGCTTTGGTTGCCAAGTTTGCAGATTTAATGAGCAGGGAGTTTGAGATGAGCATGATGGGTGAGTTGACTTTCTTTCTCGGGTTGCAAATTAAGCAATCCCGAGAAGGGATGTTTGTGCACCAGGGCAAGTACACCAAGGACTTACTGAAGAGGTTCAATATGGGTGAGGCCAAGCCTCTTCCAACACCCATGTCGACCACGACGGCCCTGGATGCGGACAAGGATGGAGAAGCTGTGGACCAGAAGGAGTACCGAAGCATGATCGGGTCGCTGCTCTACCTGACGGCGACACGCCCGGACATCCAGTTCGCGGTGTGTCTGTGCGCACGCTTTCAGGCGTCGTCGCGCACTTCTCACCGTCAGGCGGTCAAGCGCATTTTCAGGTACCTTCGTTTCACACCAGAGTTTGGGATTTGGTATTCAGCTTCCTCCACCCTCTCTCTGTGTGGTTATTCCGATGCCGATTTTGCTGGTTGCCGTGTTGAGCGCAAGTCCACTTCTGGGACTTGCCAGTTTATTGGATCTTCTCTTGTATCATGGTCTTCTCGCAAGCAGTCTAGTGTCGCTCAGTCTACCATAGAGGCTGAATATGTTGCTGCGGCTAGCTGCTGTTCTCAATTGTTTTGGATGATGGCCACTTTGTGTGATTTTGGTCTGAGCTTTACTCGTGTCCCTTTGCTTTGTGACAGCACGAGTGCTATTAGCATTGCTAAGAACCCCGTGCTTCACTCGAAGACCAAACACATTGATGTGCGCTTTCATTTTCTGCGAGACCACCATGAGAAGGGTGATATCGACCTTTGCCATGTCGATACTCATCATCAGTTGGCTGATATTTTCACCAAGCCTTTGGACGAATCAACCTTTAATCGGTTGAGGGGTGAGCTTGGTGTGTGTTTCCCCTTTTAGATGGGGGAAACATTTTGGTTCTTGTACTATAAGACTTACTATTTTTCGTTTGTCTTTGTTTTCTTTTGCATATCAGCATACGCTGTTACATTCTGAGCTTCATGTATATATTCTTTAGAATGTGATTATGCTCTGTTTTAGTATGCTCTGATGCTTTATGTTGATGCATGTAGCTTATGCTCTTTCTGATCACTGATACATGTTGTGAGCTGAGCTATTTTTGAATGGTGAACCTGCTTAATGAACATAAAACTTGAAAATGTTCACCATTGAGATATGCAACTAGCATGTGTAGGATGTGTTGAGTTCACTCGTGCTTTTCATATATGCTAGGTTGCTATGTCTCTAGTTCTGAGTCATTCACTTGCTTGGTATGTTCATATTCTGTTTAAAATCTGAACCAAGTTTTAAGTGAATTGAAAAGATCGAGATGGGATTGCTTGTCAACACATCACGGTATCGAGACTGTTTCTCATTGCACTTTGAGTTAAACTTGAGCCGTGTAGTGTATGACCGAAACCGGTGCTTTAAGCTTCTGATTGCATATGCATAGGCTTCGCTCGGTTGAAAAGTTAGGCATTGACAAGCTTTCAACCTCTCGCAATCACATGCTAAATTCTGAACTTGTGTAATTCCACCGCTGCAACTCTGATTAAAATTTGAAATCACAAGTGTATGTTTCATTCTATAGCATGATGATTGAACTTTGCTAGGGGTAGTTCACCTTGTATACATGCTTAGCACTTGTCTGAGTTCCTGTCTATACATGTGTAGTGCTATTTTGATGGTGAATACCATTTTTTTGGCTTAAAACTGCTCACTGTGCTCACTTGTTCATATTTCGTATTTGGTGATCATTTTGAGCCTTTGCTAGCTTGGTGTGATGTTGTTGAGTCATCGGATCAGAACTGTGTAGAGCATCTTTGCATTCTCTTGACTATATTCTTGAAGCTGCTAACTTGCATTTTGACTCATATGCATTTTTGAAGGGGAAGAAATTTGCTTAGTGGCACTTTTGATGGTGCACTTTCTAAGGGGGAGAGTTTTTACACGATGGTGCATTCTTTGCTTGCTGGTGCATTTTCAACTAAGGGGGAGAGATTGCAAATCATATGCTTCCAGAGTTCAACTAAGAGGGAGTTTTCATAAGGGAGAGAAAATGTTCAAATCTTGTGCTTTCCGAGTTGAATCAAGGGGGAGTCTTCCTGGTTGTATGCACTATTCGAGGGGGAGTTTGCTCGTGATGAGTTTTTGACATTTCTAATTGGTTCAGAGCGGTTTGCTAGTTGTGTTGAGCCTTTGCCTCTTTCTTGAGGGACTAGCATTTGCCTTTCAGATTTCCAATTGGTGTCGAGGTCTTCTTCTTAAGCTGGTAACAGTTGGTATCGAGCTTTTCTGCTAGCGGTGTTGAGCCTGTTCTACCTCTTCTTGAGGGCTAGCTTTGCTTTGCTTGGTTGCGTCGAGCCGTTGCCCATGTCTTTGGGGACCAAGTTGTCTTGCTTCTTCCACTTGACCTTCTTCGGCTTTGCTATGCTTTTGGGTCATTTGGTCGAGTTCTCTCTTCACTGTTGACGCTCACTAAGTGTCGTATTCTTAGCATCAACAAGGTCATATAACACCACAAAAGGGCCTAAAAACAACCAAAAACCTTTTATAAACTAACGATTTCCACTTGTCCTTGAGTTTTATTTCAATGTAGGAAATTGCAGGGTTTTTGAGCAAAATGACCAGGAGGACCCACCAGGAGGCGAGCACACTCACCTGGGCTCACATTGGGCCAAGGTGGGGTGGTGCCCGCCACCCATCACTGGCGGCCGCCAAGGGAGTGAGGCCCAAACTCCTGCCCTGCCACGTCACTGATCCAGGGGAAGCACCCCACACTCATTTGCAGCCGTTGCTCACCTAAGTCGGTTCATCCAAGGGCTAAGAAGCAGGGTCACATGGATCAAGGCCTAATTGCCCATGTGACGGTTATTGGACAACCCTAACCGACCCTAAACCGACTTGGAGGACCTCCTGGATGCCGTTGGAGAAGAGGCGGTGGATCCAAGGGCCAGGAGGGTGGCGGCCGCCACCTAGGGCTGGCGCCCGCCACCACACTCACCCCCCTGACCTAACCCTAGGTCCCTTAGGCTATAAATAGGACCCCCCGAGCTCATTTGTACTCACACCTCACCGCATTAGTCCCACTCTCTTGTAAGCAAGCTCTGGTGAAGTAACACTCTAGTTGAGAGACTTAGAGTGAGAGCGAGAGTGTAGAAGAGAAGAGCTGGAGTTGTAATAGAGGATCTTCCAAGAGTCTCAGGTATAATTCCAAGTCTTTCCTCATTTATCTTAGTGTTCTTCTACTTTCAGCAGTTACTTTAAGTTCTTTACTTATTGTTCTTGTTGAGTGCTTTCGATCATAGATAGCTTAGTATTTAGTTTATATCTAGTTTGGGTTCTTTGCTGAGTAATCAGTGCTCTAGTTTTGGACGCAAGATTAGAGTAGTATATATTAGTGTAAGCGCGGTGCTTAGACTAATTATACCTTAGTTTGTAGCTAGCCCCCCGGATAGCTGTGGTAGCAAACAGGTGGTGACAGCCCTGGGAGCCTTGAATTCCACCACGTAGTTGGGTTAGTTTTTAAATCATAAACCTCGTTGTGCACGTCTGAGGTAAATAGTCTAGAGGGTGTGTACGGTTCGAAGAACTAGATAAACTCTTTATTGCTAAGTTAGTTGTGTTCGTAAGTGTGTAGGAAAACATTAATCTGTTCAATCGGCCAGACCCCGCTGATTTAGTTTAGTAGTAGTTAGTCTTTCTTTCTTTTCTTTTTAGTAGTAGTAGAAACCAACCCCCATCTATACATCTCAATCAACCCTGCTAGAATCACTAGTTGTTCATAGCAGTCCTAGTGTTAGTTCTGCCATAGTAGCTTCCCTGTGGAAATAAATATGATACTCGGTTACTCCCAGGTGAAGTGCTACAATTGACTTATTCTGTGCGCTTGCGGAACCTACCAATAGTCATACGAATAGTTAGTTATACTTCTTACATTAAGAAGTATCAACAAGCCTTTCTGGCGCCGTTACCGGGGATAGATTCCATAGTCTACTCCTAGTGACGACGTTAGCAAGAGTCAACAAGCATTTTTGGCGCCGTTGCCGAGGAAGCAATTGGCTAGAATTAATTCTTTGTGATTTCTATTGAATTAACCCCCGTAGTTCTAGCGGGTATATATTGTTCGTTGTTTGTGATCGTTCAAGTAGCCATGGCTGGATTCAATCTTCCGAGCGACTATCAAGAAGATCCTGAGGCTATTCTTAGGAGAGCGAGAGCTAATCTCACTCCTCCGAGGAAGAACCTGGACCTTCACGAGAGGAGTTCGTCGAGACAAGAATCCCAGTCAAAATTGACTGACGAACCAAGCTGCTCCAATGATCAATCAACATCGACGTCGACCAAAACACTCTGTGAGTATTCCATGCCTACTCTTGCTCACATTCCAGTGTTACCTTCTACTAGTAATGTAGATTTTGAGCTTAAATCTCACCTAATACGTATGGCTCAAGCTATTGCATTTAATGGCAAACCTTCCGAGGATGCCAATGCTCACCTCCGGAATTTTCTGGAGATATGTAGTACAATTTCTGTGCAGGGAGTTTCGCAGGATGCTATTAGACTTCGTCTTTTTCCATTTTCATTAGTGGAAAAAGCGAAGCAGTGGTTCCTCTTCAACTCTGGACACCTGCTAACATGGGTGAGATGCGCGGATCAATTCCTCAACAAGTTCTGCCCGATAAGTCGAACTATTCTTTTCCGTAGCAAGATTTCCAACTTTGGACAGGGAGACGAACAAACAATCACTGAAGCTTGGGAGAGACTACAAGAGTATGTTAAGGACTGTCCCCACCATGGTATGCAAGACTGGTACTTGATCCAGAGCTTCTACAATGGACTCCAGCAAGAATCTCGACAACACATTGATGCTGCCGCCGGAGGTGCATACCTCTCTCTCATCGTAGAGAAGGCAACCAAACTGATCGAGACAATGGTGGTGAATCAAGGATGGACAGAAAAACGTGCTAGAGGTATGTCTGAAATTAAGCAAGTTGATTCTGTTACCCTGCAAACTTTGGTAAAATTGCTAGAGCAAAGAATAAATGAGAAGATAGATCGTGCTGCAAAGGAGTACTACGCCAAGCAAAGAGCCACTTCGTCAAGTGAAGGTCAAGCAGAAATTAAGAAAGAGGATGCTAAATCCCTTCTTAATAATGGTGGCTACGGAGAACCTCCAATTCCAATGATCCAACAATGGAATAATAAAGGTATGCCTCAAACCTCCGTATTAATTCTCCTATTGGAAAATTAGTTTCTAATCAAGGTAAAATTAATGATAGCATAAATAGGAAATTAATTGAACATGATAAAATGTTAGAAGGAATTTATGCTAAACTAAAAGATTTTTCTAAAGCATTTAAGGAACAAATTAATTTTAATAAGAGATTAGAGAAAAAAGTAGATAACATTAAATCTTAAATTAAACACCATGAGGAATTAAAAGTTGTAACCACGAGAGGAGGTAAATCCACTCGTGATCCACCTCATCCTAATTTAGTTCCTAGTAGTAATTCTGCTGCAAAGAAAAATATTGTTAATGTTGAAGAAGACGAAGAAGAGGAGACCCCAGCTGAGCCTTCATCCAAGGTACGAACTGCTCCTCATGAATTCTATGATACACATGTATTACCTTTTCCAGATCAAAACAGAAATCCGATGGAAGATGACCAATTCAAGAAATTCGTCGAGGTAATTCAAAAATTATATATACATGTGCCATTTATTGACGCTATGCAGGTTCCAACTTATGCAAAATATTTGAGAGACATGATCAATAAGAAGAAACCAATTCCAAGTAGGGATGTGGTTAAATTGACCGAAGATTGCAGTGCGGTCATTTTAAACCAACTCCCAGAAAAGAAGAAGGACCCAGGAACCCAAACAATCGCATGTTCAATTGGAGAGCAGCACTTCGAGCATGCACTCTGTGATCTGGGAGCAAGTGTCAGCGTCATGCCCAAGGTAATATATGATAAATTAAATCATCATACCTTGTCCCCTACTTCTATGTGTCTGAAGCTAGCCGATCAATCGCTCCGATATCCCACGGGAATAGCAGAGAATATTCCGGTGAAAATCTGGAATCTCTTTGTCCCGGTGGATTTCGTGGTTCTGGATATTAATCCCGACCACCAGACACCATTGATCTTGGGACGGCCATTTCTAAGCACTGCAAAAGCCACCATTGATCTAGGAGCTGGAGAAATTCAGCTCCACATCAGTGGAAAGGAGGAGAAATTCGAGTTCACACCGCGACCGGAAAAACACCCGTCATCAAAGTTCGTCGGTGCCAACATTCAGCTACAACCACTGTGAAGGCGACACTAATCGGGAATCCAAAGCGGCTAACCAAGGTAAGTTAGTCTAAGGTAAGTCTTTATCCCCCATTTAAATTTTCGTTTTTACTTAAGCAATTTAATTTTCAGCAAATTGAGTGATTACTAGAGTGATTAGGTGGCTCCTAGGGGATTTTAGGGCTGCCATAGGGGTGGCGCCCGCCACCACAAGCTGGCGCCTGCCACCCTAGGTTGCACTAGGGAGCACTAGCCAATCTCTAGACTTTTACACCTTCCTCCTAGACCCATATAGCACCAAGGGAGACCCATGCCTTTGCTCATTTCAATGCAATCACTCACTTCCATGTCTCCCCCTCTTCACTCCACCTTTTGGACACATCTCCACCCAAAATATTCTAGTGCACATGTGATGGAGAGTGACAAGAAGAGCACTTGGTGAAAGGAGGGGTAAGTTGGAGTGAAATTCAGCCAAGGGGGTGGCGCCCGACACATTTTGCTGGCGCCCGCCACTTATTTTTGGCGCCCGCCAGGAGGGAGTGGCTCTCATCCTTCCCCCTTCCATCCTCAGCCTATAAATGCTACTCACACCCCATGCAAGTTCCTACAACTCACTCAAAACACAAAAACACCAGCCACCTTGAGCACTGGCAAGGAAGTCATGGGCCCTCCCAAGAACTTCTTCACCGGCAAGAAGAAGAAGAGTAAGGGTGAAGGAAGTTCGTCGAGAGCAAACACCCACATTCGCTTTGCTGGGAGTGATGAGGAGAGCGCCGGGTGGGGTACTCCATCCACCAACGAAATGTCGGTGGATCGGGACTCTCCGCCCACACACCAGGTTGGACCGACCATCCGTATCCTGAACTCCGTCAATAATATCATCTGGTAGAGTGATCGGGAACGGTAGGCCCGGAACATCCTCAGTGAGAGGGAGTTCGTTCACACCCGCCATATCGACGCCGACTTGCTAAGTCGCTCTGGTATGGACAGTGAGTTTCTCTACATTGCTCGAACCTTGGGATGGGAAGATGCATGGAAGCTTAACGAGGAGGGAATCCTTCCCCTCACAATGGAATTTCTAGCTACCATGCAATTGTCTGCTACTCACGTAACATTCCGGCTTTTTAATGAAGAGCACACTCTTTCGTGGGGGCAGTTTAGCAAGCACTTAAATTTTGATGATTCATGCTTGCTAAACCTGGAGTCTGCTTGTACGGGTTTCAATAGGAATGATTTTTGGAAAAACATTGCTGGGAACAGAGACCCAGGCTTGCCCCGTACAAGTAATATTCATAACCCCACACTTAGGTTCTTTTATAAATATGTTAGTATCACACTCTTTCCAAGAACTGATTTAAGACCTATTAAAAAGCCCGAAATGCTGCTGCTTTATGCTCTAGTTAACCGCATAAGAGTATCACCTGCCAAAGCTATGGCCGATTACTGGTCAAAATTTAATCAACGCACGGGTGATATTGAAATAACATCATGGATAACTAGACTAGCCTTAAACATGGGTCTGCTGAACACCGCTATATACTCCTACATTCCTAGTGACCGAGACCTTTTGACCCTGGAGCACTTCTCGCAAGGGCACCTCTTGCGTGAGAACCAGGAGACCGGTGAGATTCACATGATCTACCAAGATTATGTGAATAAAATTGCTCTTCCTGACATATCACTTTGGTTGGTGAATGCACCAACGTTACTTCTGCCCCTGGAAACCGAGGCAGAACAAAACCGCAGGTTGGCTCGAGAGAACACCATGCAGGTTCCTAGGAGGAGGACGCGAGCGCAGACCCGTGCAGCAGAAGAGGCTGCAAGAGCCGCAGCAGAAGCACAGGAATTTGACCCTTTTCATGCAGAGCAGTATGGAGGAGCGGCACACTATGGTCATTTGACACCCCCTGACTCGCACCAAGCAGGAGGGTCGAACTGGCAGCAACCGCAACATCTGCGGTGGGAATTCGGCCATGAGGCGTCCTTCCACTCATCCCAGTTGGGTAGTTCATCCCATTCCTTGGGAGGATCCACCCGGTACACTGGCCGCGATGATGAGTTCTTCCATAGGGGAATCTCGCCACAGGCCGCTCGCCATTTGTCCTTTCATCAGGATGAGTGGATGCGCGACATGGGATATCTTCAGCACCAAATGACTGGACTCACCATGGATACTGCTGAAATCCGTCAGGACTTGAGCCAACTGAACCAGAATTTCCAGGAATTCTGCCAGGAAACTGGTGGAGAACTGGGTAATATTTCTTCTCTCTTGCAGCAGAACCAGCAGAACTGGGATGACATGTACCGTCGTCAAGGATGGATGTGACCCGACCACGCCAACAGCCAGCTTGGAGGAGGACCCCCGTCAAAGAGGTAAGTATCACTGCCATCTTTACTACCGTTTTTATTTATCTATTTCAGTAATTTAAATTTGAGTCTTATCTTAGTTAATTTCTAGCTCTTTTTAAAAAAAATAATATATATATATATAATTATTAGTAATAAATAATTAGCAATAAATAAAACGCTCTCATCATAAGTCTTTCTAATAAATAAAAATGTATGTCATGCATTAGAGTTATCATGGGAGAACGTATGCTAGAACTAAACTTGAGACATGAGCATTAGACTAAGTAAAGGGGAAGTAAGTTTCTACTTTGACTTGAGCGAGTCAAGTTTGTGGAGTAGTTATTTTTGAAAAATTTAAAAACTTGCTCTAAGTACTTCTGTGGCAAAGAAAGTCCTACCAAAGCCAAATAATTTTTACTCTTAGAGTAGGAGCTTCCACTTGCTGCATGTTAGTGTTGAGCTAGTTAGACTTTTGTTGATAGTCATGGTAGAGAAACTTGTCATATTTTTAGACCAAGGAATTCACTTGCACCCACCTATACAGTGCTATTCTTACACTGAGAATACGCACACAACATGCCTTTATTTCCGTTCATTGTTAGGAATACTTCATGGCAATATCATGCTCCATAATGAAATCCCAGGGACATGGCTATAGTTGTTCAAAAAAAAGAGCAAGTGCTCCAGAAAGAAAAGAATATCCAAAAGAGCAAGTGCTCTAGAAAGAATATTCAAAAGAGCAAGTGCTCTAGAAAGAAGAGAATATCCAAAAGAGCAAATGCTCTCATTCATAGCCATGATCCCACAAATGAGATAAAAAGGAGAAGTGCCATGAAAGTAGTAGCCACAATAAATTCCACACACTTGCACATTCCTGGTCTGAACCTATGACTTGTTGCTCCTTTGCTCCATTTGTCTAACTTGGCAAGATTATGCTAGCATTCCATGCTCACTTTTATCCTACCCATTAAACCCCACATAAAGTCTTAGTGAGAGGATAATTCTTCCATTTCCACATACAAACATGAGTGATCGAGTGAGCCACAGAAGTTACTAAGCATGCTTTCTTTTGAACAAAACTTGCAAAAACTCCACATATCTTGATTAGCAAAATAGGCAAGGGAAAGACAAACCTTCTTTCTTGCTGGTCTTTTGTTCTAATCTTGAGTGCAGGGAAGGCTACAGATTCCATGGTGATGAAGATAATATGGGCATACACAACAAAAACACAGAGTTTCCAAGATTATTCAAATTCATGCTTGCTCGAGGACGAGCAAGAGGTAAGCTTGGGGGAGCTTGTTGACGCTCACTAAGTGTCGTATTCTTAGCATCAACAAGGTCATATAACACCACAAAAGGGCCTAAAAACAACCAAAAACCTTTTATAAACTAACGATTTCTACTTGTCCTTGAGTTTTATTTGAATGTAGGAAATTGCAGGGTTTTTGAGCAAAATGACCAGGAGGACCCACCAGGAGGCGAGCACACTCACCTGGGCTCACTTTGGGCCAAGGTGGGGTGGTGCCCGCCACCCATCACTGGCGGCCGCCAAGGGAGTGAGGCCCAAACTCCTCCCATGCCACATCACTGATCCAGGGGAAGCACCCCACACTCATTTGCAGTCGTTGCTCACCTAAGTCGGTTCATCCAAGGGCTAAGAAGCAGGGTCACATGGATCAAGGCCTAATTGCCCATGTGACGGTTATTGGACAACCCTAACCGACCCTAAACCGACTTGGAGGACCTCCTGGATGCCGTTGGTGAAGAGGCGGTGGATCCAAGGGCCAGGAGGGTGGCGGCCGCCACCTAGGGCTGGCGCCCGCCACCACACTCACCCCCCTGACCTAACCCTAGGTCCCTTAGGCTATAAATAGGACCCCCCGAGCTCATTTGTACTCACACCTCACCACATTAGTCCCACTCTCTTGTAAGCAAGCTCTGGTGAAGTAACACTCTAGTTGAGAGACTTAGAGTGAGAGCGAGAGTGTAGAAGAGAAGAGCTGGAGTTGTAATAGAGGATCTTCCAAGAGTCTCAGGTATAATTCCAAGTCTTTCCTCATTTATCTTAGTGTTCTTCTACTTTCAGCAGTTACTTTAAGTTCTTTACTTATTGTTCTTGTTGAGTGCTTTCGATCATAGATAGCTTAGTATTTAGTTTATATCTAGTTTGGGTTCTTCGCTGAGTAATCAGTGCTCTAGTTTTGGACGCAAGATTAGAGTAGTATATATTAGTGTAAGCGCGGTGCTTAGACTAATTATACCTTAGTTTGTGGCTAGCCCCCCGGATAGCTGTGGTAGCAAACAGGTGGTGACAGCCCTGGGAGCCTTGAATTTCACCACATAGTTGGGTTAGTTTTTAAATCATAAACCTTGTTGTGCACGTCTGAGGTAAATAGTCCAGAGGGTGTGTTCGGTTCGAAGAACTTGAAAGGTCCTAAATGGCTAGAGGGGGGGTGAATAGCCTATAAAAATTTCTACAACACTTAAGCAAGCTTATTAGACAACTAAATGGCGAAGCAAGTTTTGCGCTAGCTCTACAAAAGTGCAAGCCACCTATCCACAATTCTAGTTAATTATAATCTCTATGTCACACAAAGTCTATGTTGCTATTTTACAACTAAATGAGCAAGAATAATTAACACTACACAAGATAAGTAGTTTTGACTAGCTACAATAAGATACAATTATCACTTGCAAGAATGTAACAAATGTAAATACAAGTGACAGAAGATTGTATACCGAGTCGGGCAAGAGATCAATAAATGGATACCAATGAATACCACGAAGACAAGATGACACAATGATTTTTCCTCCGAGGTTCACTTGCTTGCCGGCAAGCTACGTCCCCGTTGTAGCGATTCACCCACTTGGAGGTTCACGAGCTAGTTGGCATCACACGCCAAACCCTCAATAGGGTGCCGCACAACCACACCACAAGATGGGGATCCACAAGCTACGAGCAATCCACTAAAAATGCCTTTTGTGATCTCCCACGGGGAAGGCTCAAGAACCCCTCACAAATCACCGATTGGGGGCGGATACAATCACCAAATCCCCTCACCAATCATCAAATCACCAACTGTCTAGGTGACGGCAATCACCAAGAGTAATAAGAAATCCACAATCACAACAATTACCTACTGCCACCAAATATGCAATCTCAAATGCACACACTAGGGTTTTCCCCAAATCCTCTCCCAAATGAGCAACAAGCTAGGAGATGGAGAGAAGAGGGAGGAGATGTTCTTCGCACTCTCAAGATGAACACTTTGAGCTCTTAAGATCTCTCTTAGGGTGAGCACCAAGCTTGGAGAGAAAGAGAGGAGAGGGAAGAACTTGCTCTCCTTTTTTTTGTGCTTGAGTTGGAAGAATGGGGAAGAGCTATGTCAGGGAAGGGGGAAGACCCTGCCTTTTCCCCAGCCAGCCAGCCCTTGCGAGTGGGCAGACGACTCCCCACTCCAACGGCTACAGGAACGAAGGCAGAGGCAAAAGGCACCTGTGCTCCATCACTCCTATAGCTGACGCATGGGCCCACTGAGCAGTGGCCCCGGACAGCAGTCAGATGCGTGTGGAGCTCGCCCCCGGCTCCCTATTCAGCTTACGCACGCAGAACGCTCCTCTCTCTCTCTCGGTTGGCCAGCACCACACCCAGGCTGCAAGCAGAGGCCAATGACAGGACGACAACAAGCTGCACCCTCTCCTTGCATGCAAGCAAATGTGCAGCTCCGGTCTCCCTGCTCTCTGCCTCCCTCTCTCACACAACCACATGCAAAAAGCTGGTGCACAGGCTTGCATGCACCCCTTGTCTCACGGACGGTCAAAAGGAGCATGCAACAACATTAACTCTCCCTCTCTCTCCTTGCATGCACCCCTTGTCTCACGGACGGTCAAATGATGTACGAAGCTTCAATTCCCTTTTTTTTATCTCTCGCATGCATACAAGATGCAATGATGCCATCTGCACTGTGAAGCCATGCAAACACCGGAATATCCAGCTCGGGTAGCAGATTATTCCGGGTGAACCCTCTCTGTTTGAACGCACAAACAGAGAGCCCTGATCTGGAATATATTCTGAGTTCAACCGGCAATTCAGACAGGAGCCTCTCTTCTCCTTTTTTCAACCCTTTTTAAGTGCTAACTTTTCCAAGATATTCCAAAATAAATTTGACACTTAAGTTAGGTGTTTCACGAATATTTTTTTGGTTAATCTCACCACGTCACTAAGCGCAATATATATGCAAATGAGACTCACACTTAGTGGCACTAGATAACCATTGTAATTAAAGATTTCCCCTCTTTATAGTACGGTTATCTAACCTAAACCCGATCACACACTCTATTGTGTCTTGATCGGTAAAACAAAATGATCCTATATTTATACCTTCGCCTTGAGCCCATTTTGTTTCTTTCTTTCTTTATTTCCATGTTAGAGCACTTGATCACAATCTTTCGGCTATCTCCATCACATGAGTGCCATCTAGCTCCACCACTTGAACTTGGACTAACTTATCTTATAATCACACTTAAGCATAGAGTTAGTCCAATAGGTTTCATCAATTAGCCAAAACCAAACTAGGGCTTTCAATCTCCCCCTTTTTGGTAATTGATGACAACCTTCACAAAGATATGAATTAAATTCAATTTTGAATTTGAGTTGCTTGTCCAAGCATTTTGTTTATGAGTAAGAATTGGACAATCACCACAAATTCGATTTTGGTAGTACTAGCTCCCCCTACATATGTGCTTCATGAGTTTGGTTCAATTTATTCACATATGCATGGATTGAAATTTTGGGAGAGATACTACTACCAAATGATGCTAAGGTGTATAGAATGGACCTTTGAAGCGTGTTACCATCGGAGTGCACATTTGATTACCATCCTTAGCACCATGAGTAACTAGATATCACTTGTAAACACAAAAGACTAGATACCTCATGAGATCAACATTAGAAACAAGGCTCTAGTACCACTTTAAAAATTAACACTATATCTAGCTAACTCCTATGCATGCTAGTTTCCAAATCATCATAAAAATTCTAATACTAGCATACACCACACAGGCATGTATATTGAATTTAAGACTTGTGATGCAACAACTCATATGAATATGCACATTCAAATGCAACAATAGGTCATGAGCTTGCTCCCCCTACTTGTATGCTCAAATTTTAATTGATCCTCCCCTTTGTTATATTTCTATCTTTATATCTTTGTAACCATTTCTCCCCCTTTGTCATTAAGTACCATAAAAGGCACACCAATTTTAGTAGGAGATAAGTCAATCCATGGGGTGATCAAGTTCATATTATGGTTCAACCTAGCAAACAAACATAAGATATTTAACACGGTTTGCTCTAGAGTAAGCTTCTTCACACATCTTTTAATGGTTATCTTACTCACGTTGGTTAAACACTTGAATGCTTGTTTTCAAGATTAAACACTAGGTTCACAAGCCCACAAACATGTCATATGCTACCACTAGATCATATCAAACATAGAAGCAATAGTGGTACCATATACACATCAAAAGTATTTAATTTTCATGAATGAGCCTATAATATGCAAGAAATGACTAAATGCACTAAACATGTCCTTAGCAAGGATGAATGACATGCCAAACAATTTTACCTTTGCTTTGTCGAAGGAGAGGCATGTCATATAATGGAGGGTGCATCAACTCATATTTGAGAAATCAAGTATGTTCAATTCATTCCTTAGCTTGCAAAACCTCTTCTCATCAAGTGGCTTGGTGAATATATCAGCAAGTTGATCTTCAGTTCCCACACTCTCAATTGAAATATCACCCTTTTGTTGATGATCTCTTATGAAGTGATGGCGAATGTCAATGTGCTTTGTTCTTGAATGTTGAACCGGATTGTTAGTGAGCTTCACCGCACTCTCATTGTCACATAGCAATGGCACTTGTTTGAACTTGATTCCAAAATCATCCAAAGTTGCTCTCATTCATAGCAATTGTGCACAACAACTACCCACGGATATGTATTCGGCTTCGGCGGTTGAAAGTGCAACACTATTTTGCTTCTTTGATGACCATGATACAAGTGATCTTCCAAGTAATTGACATGTTCCCGATGTGCTCTTTCTATCAACTTTGCATCCCGCATAGTCGGAGTCCGAATATCCAATCAACTCAAAGTTTGACCCCTTGGGATACCACAATCCAACATTTTGTGTATGCTTCAAATATCTCAATATTCTTTTTGTTGCCTTCAAGTGACTCTCTCTTGGTGAGGCTTGAAATCTTGCACACATGCATACACTAAACATGACATCCGGCCTAGAAGCGGTCACCTAGAGTAAGCTTCCAATCATAGACCGATACAACTTTTGATCCACCATGTTGCCACTAGCATCACTATCCAAATGTCCATTTGTCCCCATAGGTGTGCTAATAGATTTTGCATCATCTAAACTAAACTTCTTGAGCATGTCTTTGATGTACTTGCCTTGACTCGCAAATGTTCCATTCTTCATTTGCTTGATTTGAAGACCAAGAAAGTAACTAAGCTCTCCAATCATGGACATCTCAAACTCATTTGCCATCATATTCCCAAACTCTTCACAAAACTCTTGGTTGGTTGACCCAAAGATAATGTCATCAACATATATTTGCAACACAAACAAGTCTTTGTCAATCTTCTTGGTGAAAAGAGTAGTATCAACCTTGCCCATCTTGAACCCTTTAGAGAGTAGGAAATCCCTCAACCTCTCATACCATGCTCTTGGTGCTTGCTTCAAACCATACAAAGCCTTCTTGAGCTTGTAAACATGGTTGGGCTTCTTGTCATCTTCAAAACCGGGTGGTTGTTCTACAAATACTAACTCATTGATGTAGCCATTGAGAAATGCACTTTTAACATCCATTTGATATAACTTGATGTTGTGAGCACATGCATAAGCTAATAGAATTCTAATTGCTTCCAACCTTGCAACCGGTGCATATGTTTCTCCAAAGTCAAGACCTTCAACTTGAGTGTAACCTTGAGATACTAATCTTGCTTTGTTTCTCACCACTATGCCATCTTGATCTTGCTTGTTGCGAAATACCCATTTGGTTCCAATTACATTGTAGTTCTTTGGCCTCTCAACAAGTTCCCAAACTTGGTTGCGGGTGAAGTTGTTTAGCTCTTCATGCATAGCATTAACCCAATCAACATCCATCAATGCATCTTCTATCTTGGTTGGCTCAAATGATGACACAAATGAATAATGCTCACAAAATGAAGCCAATCTTGATCTTGTTAGCACACCACTTCTAATATCCCCAACAATTTGATCTATGGGATGATCTCTTGCAATGTTGGTTGGTTGGAGTATTTGCACTTGATTGCTTTGTTGAGATAAACTAGCTTGGTGATCTTCACTAGCACTTGATTGATCATGAGAACCACTAGCTTGATTTGCATCAACTTGCACATTTGAGGAGAACATTTGGTCATCTTCATTATCATCCACTTGTCTTGGTCTAATATCACCAATATCCATATTCTTCATCGCATTAGCCAATTGAGTGTCTCTCACATCATCTAGATTTTCATTTTCTTCTTGAGATCCCTTAGTTTCATCAAATTCAACATCATGCACTTCTTCAACAATGCCACTAGCTAAGTTCCAAACTCTATATGCTTTGCTTGTGGTTGAATATCCAAGTAATAATCCTTCATCACATTTCTTCTCAAATTTGCTCAATCTTGCACCTTGCTTCAATATATAGCATTTGCAACCAAATACTCTAAAGTATGCAATATTGGGCTTTCTTCCATTCAATAGTTCATATGGTGTCTTCTCTAACATACCATGGCAATAAAGATGGTTGCTACAATAGCAAGCCGTATTGATAGCTTCGGCCCAAAAAGAATGACTAACATTGTATTCACTAAGCATAGACCTTGCCATATCAATCAAAGTTCTATTCTTTCTTTCAACAATCCCATTAGATTGAGGAGTGTACTTGGGTGAGAATTGATGTCTAATGCCAAAGTCATCACACAACTCATCAACTCTTGTATTCTTAAATTCACTCCCATTGTCACTTCTAACTCTCTTGATTGTTGTTTCAAACTCATTTTGGCATCTCTTGACAAAAGTTTTGAAGATATCAAATGTTTCACTCTTGTCACTAAGAAAGAAGACCCATGTATATCTAGTGTAATCATCCACTATCACAAAGCCATATTTATTTCCACCGATGCTAATGTATGTTGTTGGTCCAAATAAATCCATGTGCAACAATTCAAATGCTTTGCTAGTGCTCATCATGCTTTTCTTAGGATGGGTGTTACCAACTTGTTTGCCGGCTTGACAAGAGCTACAAAGTTTATCCTTCTCAAAGATGACATCTTTCAAGCCTCTAACTAGATCATGTTTCACTAACTTGTTCAATTGTTTCATTCCAACATGACCAAGCCTTCTATGCCATAACCAACCCATACTAGATTTAGTGAACAAGCATGTTGATAATTGGGTTTCACTAGCATTGAAATCAACCAAGTATAGATTCTCATATCTAAATCCTTTGAATATCAAATTAGAGTCATCTACACTTATGATCTCTACATCATCAACCCCAAATATGCATTTGAAACCAAGATCACATAATTGAGCAACTGACAATAGATTGAAGTTCAAGCTCTCAACTAGCAACACATTGGAAATGCTTATGTCATTGGATATTGCAATCTTACCAAGTCCTTTCACCTTGCCTTTGCCACTGTCACCAAATGTGATAGAATCAAAACCATGATTGCCACTTGAATTGATTGAATTGAACATTCTTGAATCCCCGGTCATATGTTGAGTGCACCCACTATCAAGCACCCAATGCCTCCCTCCGGCTTTGTAATTGACCTACAAGAACAAATCAATTCCTTTTAGGTACCCAAACCTTTTTGGGTCCTCTAAGGTTAGTGACCAAACTCTTTGGTACCCAAATGGCTTTCTTCTTTGAGCCCACAATTGGTGCACCAATGAATTTAGCTTTCACACCATTAACACCCTTGGTAAGCAAATAGCAAGAATCAAATTGAATAGAGGATACATTAGCATTCTTGTTCTTGTTCTTGCAATATTGCCCTACATGCCCACTTTGCTTGCATCTAGTGCAAAACCGACCATTGCTCTTCACAAAACTAGTCTTGTGAGTAGCAAAAGCCGCCTTGCCATTCTTGGGGGTATAGCTCAATCCCTCTTTGTTGAGAGAAAAGCGTTGGCTACCCAAGCACTTAAGCAAGCGGGCCTCACCACCATAGGCTTTACCTAAGGCGTGAGTGAGCTCATTTACCTCCCTCTTCAATGTCTCATTCTCAACCATGAGTGAGGCATCACAAGTGAAGCCATCATCCATAGATGAAGAAGTAGTGGTAGATGATGAACTACATGAAGGGTTAGTAGGAGCAATAACAATAGGCTTATAGAATGATTCATCAATTATATCACAAGCTATGCCTATGTCACATGTTTCAACCACATCCTTAATTTTAGCTTGATCAATAAGTGAGGAGTGAGTTTTCTTAAGCTTAGTGTGAGCATTGCCAAGCTCCTCATGGGCTTCCACTAGCCTCTCATGAGTAGCATTTAGCTCCACAAAGGATTGCTCAAGAGCTTTTATTCTCTTTTGCAATTCTTTGCACTCCTTTCTCTTTTTATCAAAGTGTTCTCTAGCATCATCAAGCATTTCAAATAATTCATCTTTAGTGGGTTCATCATCATCATCATCATCACTCTCATCATCATCGGATTGTACCTTTGTGGCCTTAGCCATGAAGCATGATGGAGCATCGAAGATAGAAGGCTTGTTGTTGATAGCAATGCTTGCAAGTGCCTTCTTCTTGCTTGCCTTGCGGTCATCATCATCATTATCTTCATCACTATCACTTGTGGATGCATCACTATCCCAAGTGACCATATATGATTGCCCCTTCTTCTTCTTCTTGATGAACTCTTTCTTCTCCTTCTTTTCCTTCTTCTTGCCCTTCTTGTTGTCATCATCATTTTCACTATTATATGGACATTGAGCAACAAGATGATCCTTGCTACCGCACTTGAAGCACCTCCTTGGTTCATCCTTGTTCTTGTATGAGGTCTTCTTCCTCCTTGCCCGATAGCCCTTCTTCTTCATGAATTTGCCAAATCTCTTGACAAATAAAGCCATCTCTTCATCTTCATCATCACAAGCAATGGAACAATCATCTTCACTTGATTCTTCCTTCTTTTCTTTGCCCTTGCTCTTTGATGATGATGTGGCTTTGAATGCCACACTCTTCTTCTTCTCATCCTTCTTTACCTCTTGATCATTCTCATCTCTATAGGTGTCGTCGGTCATCACATCTCCAAGTACTTGGTTTGGTGTCATAGTGTCCAAACCGCTCCTCACAAGCAATGTGACCAACATACCAAATCTCTTGGGAAGACATCTCAAGAATTTGTGAGAGAAGTCTTTGTCCTTCACCTCTTCTCCAAGTGCTTTGAGATCATTGACAAGCACTTGAAGCCTATGGAACATCTCCGGTACACTCTCATCTTCATTCATCTTGAAGCTAGCAAACTTTTCTTTGAGAATGTATGCCTTTGCTCCTTTCACCGCTTGAGTGCCCTCAAATGACTCTTCCAATTTCTTCCAAGCATCATAGGCCATCTCTAAATTCTTGATTTGCTCAAATACCCTCTCATCAACGGCATCATGAATAGCACTAAGAGCAATGTCATTGTTTTGCATCTTTCCTTCTTCGGCGGGGGTGAGTCTCTCCGGGTTTGCAATCTCAATCTTGACATCTACAACTTGCCATATCTTTCTATTGATTGACTTTATGTGAGTGGTCATCTTTGCCTTCCAATAGCCATATTTGGTGCCATCAAATTGGGGTGGCCTTTTGGTGTTGTTGATTTGAGCCATTTTGACACCGAAGGTTGTTAAGCCTCAAATAACGGTGACCTCGGCTCCGATACCACTTGAAAGGTCCTAAATGGCTAGAGGGGGGGTGAATAGCCTATAAAAATTTCTACAACAACACTTAAGCAAGCTTATTAGACAACTAAATGGCGAAGCAAGTTTTGCGCTACCTCTACAAAAGTGCAAGCCACCTATCCACAATTCTAGTTAATTATAATCTCTATGTCACACAAAGTCTATGTTGCTATTTTACAACTAAATGAGCAAGAATAATTAACACTACTGTCGGGGGAACGCCAAAGGGGTACCCCCAATCAACGCAAACAAATAGGTTAAACCTAGAACACCGATTATTACAGCCCCGGCTAGGCAAACCCCCATAGGAACCAAACCTTTGGAGCCCGCCTCGTCCGAGCCCTCCACCAGGCCTCGGGCGCCCGAGCCCTCCAGGCCTCGGGCGAGCCCGCACCTCGAATCTCGGCGCACGGGCCTCGGGCCCACCACGCAGTACATCCCTCAAGACCCTGGCGGGAACCTCGAGCCTATCCAAATACGACAGTCTATCCCTCGAGACGCATCACGCCTCCCTCGAGCGGCGCCAAACTTCGGACGCCAGCCCATACCACGCATTCAATACATCCACCTACTCCGGTCATGTCCACTGGTGCTCAGCACGTACCACAGTGACTCGGTGTAAAGGTCAAGTCTCGTTTTCACCACAATCATGGGCAAAAGGGCGCCAGTACGGCACTATTAACCCATACCCTACACTGTTGCGTGCCCAGACCACGTCTCGAGGCCCGGATGCCCACTGCTCAAACGGGTTTCCCGGGACTTGCCCCTGACTGCGGAGCCTCGAGCCCCCCCCCGCAGGGGCCACCTCGAGGCTGGCTCCGCGCCCCTCGAGCCCTAACTACTTTCACGCTATTGGAGCACAGGTACCCCAAGACCCGGAGGGACCCTGCCATGTCCTATACGTGCTGGGATGGGTGCTGTACGGCTTCCACATCGCCACGCCTCCACGTCCGCGCCCGGGAGGAGGCCACGCTTCAAGGACGCCTCAACAGCAACACCCACGCTGGCTATAGTGACTTCGACAAGACAGAATTCCTACCCTTCGCCATATCGAGCATTGTACATATCAATCCTGTGTAAACCCTGGCCTCCTCTTGCTCTATAAAAGGGGACGCCAGGGCCCTTCACTCCGCCGGTTACACACATATGCGAAGAGACAAGGCACGAGTCCACACACACACACATACACGAGTCTGGACTTCGGTCCACGCTCACTGAGCTTGTATTTGCCCCTGTACAAGCACTTAGGTGCAAGTAATACAAGAACCCCCTCCCCCGCTGGACGTAGGGCCTTCTTTGCCCGAACCAGGATAAATCCTTGTGTCATCTTGCATCACCATCCAGGAAGAGAGCACGCGATCATATTACTCGTTGGTGTCATACCCCCGGGTTCAAAACACCGACAGTTGGCGCGCCAGATAGGGGTCTTCGCGTGTCCGAGTCGGTTTCTCGTTGTTTCCTGGATGGCTGCTTCGGCTCCTTCGTTCTCTGCCGGTGCCGTCGTCTGGTTCGGGAGCCTCGAGTTCCTGACCACCGGCAACGGCAACGAGCTGACCTTGCTCTCCACGGAGGGCCCAAATGGAGGGCGTGTCACGCCGCCCCGTGCGAGGAGCGTGACACGTCGCCCGCACCACCATGCGTCGCCACCTCGTGAGCGGCGCCGTCGTCATCGTCGTCGTCGGGCACAGGCGGTGCCCGTGGCAAACACCCACGTCCCCGTAGCCGGCGCGGGATCCCCGAGGGGAAACCAGCCCGGCGAGCGGCCGGAGACCTCCAGGGCGCGTGCACACTCCCCCGGCGAGTTCGCGTTTGTCACGCGCACGGACCGGGAGCCAGGCCGGAGGCCCCCGAGCCGTGCTCCCTCGAAGCCACCTAGCCTCCCGCCGCACGGGGTGTACCGCGCTCGACGCCGGCGGTTCCCGTTCGGCCTCGACAACTCCGCAGCAGCCTACGCCCGTCGGCTCAACGAGCGCCGTCGGGACCGGCCGCCGGCAGAGCAGGAGGAGCGCTCGGGCGTGCTACTGCAGGCCATGGCCAACCTGGAGATCATCCACCCCGCGCACGTCGACTACGGCTTCTCGCGAGCCATCGAGCCGCCCCGGCGAGCCACCGTCGGAGAATGGTACCGCGAGCTGCGGTCCCAGCATTTGCCAAGGCGGCACGCCGTCAACAGCTCCGACTCTGATGAGTACGACTACCACGACCCCGACCTCTGGGATCCCACCAGGGAGTGCTTTCAGCTCGAAGGGGTCGTGGACGATGCCGAGGACGACGGCGACGACAACACCAGGCCGGCGCTCGACCTCGAAGGGCCCGGAGACATGGCTGCAGCAGGCGGGTCACGCGTTCAGGGGAGGAACGAACCCCCAGCACCGGCTGCACCATCCCAGCACAGCGACGACCGAGCCGCGCAGCTCGCGCAGCTGCGGGAGGCCATCGCCAAGGCCGAGGAGGACCGACAACGCCTGTTGCAGCTCGAGAAAACCCTAGCGCAAGAACCACCCCAGCCTCGAGGCGCTGGTGTTCGTGGTCGAGCTCGAGAGGTCCACCGGCAGATCCTCGAGGACGGGGCGCCAGCACGCCCCGAGGTGCGTTTCCCGCGAGCCGGGCAGAACGTGGTGGCGGCGGCGATGCTGCTCCGCGATTTGCCCGCCGTCTCCAACCCTGACGCCAGGCGCATGCTTGGGGAGATGAAGAACCTCCTCGAGACGGCCGCTGTGCAGCAGGCCGAGAGCTTGGCGTCACGCCGGCGCGGAGCAGCCTCGGGGAAGCCGGCGGACGCGCCCCGCAACGAGCGCGAGGCATCCGTCCACCAGCCGGACGCCTCTCGAGCTAGGCCAGTCCGCGAACGGATCATCGACAACCGGCCACCTCGAGACCCCAATGACGCCCGCAACGACATCAACCGACGGCGCAAGGACAAGGGGGCCCAAGAGCGCGGCTATAGCGCCCATCGAGGGGGGCGCTACGACAGTGACGAGGACCGGCAAGTCCTCGAGCCCCCGGGCCCCAGAGTCTTCAGCCGGGCCATCCGCGGCTCAAACCTCCCCGACCGCTTCCGACCGCCGACCAACATCGTGAAGTATGACGGGGAGGTCGAGCCCAAGCTCTAGCTCTCGGACTTCCGCCTAGGCTGCCAATTGGGCGGAGCGAAGAACGACGACCGTGCGATCATACGCCAACTCCCACTTTATCTCTCGGACACCGCCCGCCGGTGGCTCGAGGGGCTCCCGCCGAATCGGATCGATGACTGGGCCGACCTAGTCAGGGTCTTCGACGGGAATTTCAAGGGGACTTGCGTGCGCCCAGGCAACCCCTGGGACCTACGGCGTTGTAGGCAGGCGGCGGACGAGCCCCTCCGCGACTTTGCTCGACGGTTCTCGAAGCAGCGCCTCGAGCTCCCCCACGTACCTGATGAGGACGTCATCTCAGCGTTCCTCGCGGGCACGACATGCCAAGAGCTAGTTCATGAGCTAGGACGCTACCGTCCCAGGACGGTCGAGGACCTGATGGATCGTGTCACCAGCTTTGCCTCAGGCGACGAGGCAGTGGGGGCCTTCTTTGGCCATTCCACGGACAAAGGTAAGGCGGTGACTACGCCGGAGGGCTCGAACAAGGGCAACGACGCCAAGAACGACAACAACAACAGCAACAAAAAGAAGAAGAACAAACGCAAAGGTCAGAAGGCGAGGCGCGACGCCAATGACGACGATGACGAAGAGGTGCTTGCAGGCGCCCTCGAGCCTAAGAAGCCCCGAGGCCCCCCTGACGGGGCTGTTTTCAACCAGATGCTCGAGGGCCCCTGCACTTATCACAGGGGCCCCGTAAATCACAAGTTAAAGGACTGCCGACTGTTGAAAGGCTACTACTCCAAGCTCGGCGATAAGAAAGAAGACGTGCCTAAGGGTAAGGACAACGATCGGCGCGGTGGAGGGGACACGGACGGCAACTTCCCCCCGGTGCGCGACTGCTACATGATCTACGGGGGGCCGACCGTCGGGCTCTCAGCTCGAGAAAGAAAGAAGGAGCGCCGGGAGATCTTTGCACTCGACCACGACGCCCCCCGGTATCTTGACTGGTCTGATGCGCCGATCACGTTCGACCGTGACGACCATCCGGACCGTGTCATAAACCCGGGGGCGTACCCTCTCGTCGTCGACCCTGTCATCGTCGACGTTCGGTTCTCCAAGGTGTTGATGGATGGGGGCTCGAGCCTCAACATCATATACCTCGAGACCCTCGACCTCCTGGGGATCTCCGAGGGTCAGCTCCGACCCAGTGTCGGGGGGTTCCACGGAGTCGTACCAGGGAAGAAGGCCCACCCCCTCGGGCGCATCGACCTCCCTGTCTGCTTCGGCACGCCGGCCAACTTCCGCCGGGAGATGCTCACCTTCGAGGTGGTAGGGTTCCAAGGAACCTACCACGCCATCATCGGCCGGCCAGGCTACGCCAAGTTCATGGCGGTTCCCAACTACACGTACTTGAAGCTCAAAATGCCGGGGGCAAAAGGGGTCATCACCGTCGACACATCCTACGAGCACGCGTACCACTGCGACATGGAGTGCGTCGAGCGTGGGGAGGCAAACGTCCAGCTGGACTCGCTCGAGGCCCTAGCCGCCCTGGCCACCGAGGAGGCCCCTGAAGCGAAGCGCCACGCTGGCACCTTCGAGCCGGCGGAGCACACGAAGCGGATACCCGTCGACCCGACCTCGACCAATGGCAAGACGCTGGCCGTCAGTGCCAGCCTCGAGCCTAAATAGGAAGCAGTGCTCGTCGACTTTCTCCGCGCGAACATCGACATGTTTGCGTGGGGCCCTTCGGACATGCCGGGCATCCCGAGGGAAGTCGCCGAGCATGCCTTGGAAATCCGGGCCGGGTCCAGACCGGTGAAGCAACGCCTGCGCCGCTTCGACGAGGAGAAGCGCAGAATCATCGGCGAGGAGGTGCACAAGCTTTTGGCGGCCGGGTTCATCAAGGAGGTATTTCACCCAGAGTGGCTAGCTAACCCTGTATTAGTTAGGAAAAAGAATGGAAAAATGCGGATGTGTGTAGACTACACTGGTCTGAATAAAACATGTCCAAAAGTTCCATTTCCTTTACCTAGAATTGATCAGATTGTCGATTCCACTTCTGGGTGCGAAGTGCTTTCGTTCCTTGATGCGTATTCCGGCTACCACCAAATTAAGATGAAAAAATCCGACGAACTCGCAACCTCTTTTATCACGCCATTTGGTATGTATTGCTACGTTACGATGCCCTTCGGCCTGCGAAACGCTGGGGCAACATACCAACGATGTATGCAGCACATCTTTGGCGAGCACATAGGCAAGACCGTCGAGGCCTACGTCGATGATATCGTGGTTAAAACCAAGAAAGTCGGGAACCTCATCAGCGACCTCGAGACCACGTTCGAGTGCCTCCGGGCCAAGAATGTGAAGCTCAACCCCGAGAAGTGTGTCTTTGGTGTGCCTCAGGCATGCTACTTGGCTACATTGTCTCACAACGGGGGATCGAGGCAAACCCTGAAAAAATCTCAGCAGTCACGAGGATGGGCCCGATTCGAGACCTCAAGGGTGTGCAGAAAGTGACAGGCTGCCTAGCCGCTCTCAGCAGATTCATCTCGAGGCTAGGGGAAAAAGCGCTGCCCCTCTACCGCCTGCTAAAGAAGACGGAACACTTTGCATGGACCGTCGAAGCCGAGGAGGCCTTAACCAAGCTGAAGGGATTGCTGACTTCCACGCCAATTCTCGTGCCTCCACAACCAGCCAAAGGTGGCGATCCCCCCGAGCCTCTCCTCCTCTATGTGGCCGTAACCACTCAGGTGGTCAGCGCGGTCATAGCCGTCGAGAGACATGAGGAGGGTCATGCATTGCCGGTCCAACGACCGGTGTACTTCACCAGTGAGGTGCTCTCCGAGGCCAAGGTCCGGTACCCGCACATCCAGAAGCTGCTCTACGACATCATCCTCACGAGGCGCAAGCTCCAGCACTACTTCCTCGCTCATCCCGTAACGGTGGTGTCGTCCTTTCCCCTCGGTGAGATCATCAACAATCGGGAGGCCACGGGACGCATCGCCAAGTGGTCCGCCGAGCTAATGGGGGAGACCATCACCTACGCCCCGCGAAAGGCCATCAAGTCACAAGCGTTGGCAGACTTCGTTGCCGAATGGACCGACACTCAGCTCCCGCCGGCGCAGATTCAAGCCGAGCTCTGGATCATGTACTTCGACGGATCCCTCATGAAGACGGGGGCAGGCGCAGGCCTGCTCTTCATCTCACCCCTCGGAGTCCACATGCGCTACCTGCTACGCTTGCACTTCCCCGCCTCCAACAACGTCGCCGAGTACGAGGCCCTCGTCAATGGGCTGTGCATCGCCCTCGAGCTCGGGGTCCGACGCCTCGATGCCCAAGGAGACTCGCAGCTCATCGTCAACCAGGTTATGAAGGCTTCAAGCTGCATCGATCCCAAGATGGAGGCATACTGCGGGGAGGTGCGCAAGCTAGAAGATAAGTTCTACGGCCTCGAGCTCAACCACATAGCTCGAAAGTACAACGAGGCCGCTGACGAGCTGGCAAAGTTGGCGTCCACGCGCGGCACGGTCCCACCAGACGTCTTCTCGAGGGACGTTTTCGAGCCATCCGTCAAAGCCGACCCAGGGGCTCGGCCCTCCACGCCACCCCTCGAGCCAGGCACGGGGGCTCGGTCCTAGACGCCTCACCTCGAGCCCGACGCAGGGGCTCGGCCTTCGACACCACGTCTCAAGGACGATGCCTCGACACCCGCTGAGGCAATGCAGATCGACGCACCCGCCTCTTCTTCATCACGACACCTCGACTGGCGAACGCCGTTCCTCGACTACTTAACGCAAGGCGTGCTGCCAGAAGACAAGACGGAGGCTCGACGCATAGCTCGAAGGGCCAAGACCTACGTCACCTACGGCGACGAACGGGAACTGTATCGACGGAGCCCGACTGGGATCCTTCAGCGCTGCATCCCCCTCGAGGAAGGACGCAAGCTCCTCGACGACATGCACTCGGGGGCTTGCGGCCACCACGCAGCGCCAAGGACCCTGGTCGGGAACGCCTTCCGTCAAGGCTTCTATTGGCCAACCGCCATTGGCGACGCCAAGCGCTTGGTCCGAGCATGCCATGGGTGTCAATTCTACGCCAAGCAGACGCACCAGCCCGCACACGCCCTGCAGATGATCCCAATCACTTGGCCATTCGCCGCCTGGGGGCTCGACCTCGTGGGTCCCCTCAAAAGGACAAGTGGAGGGTACACACACGTGCTCGTGGCCATCGACAAGTTCACCAAGTGGATCGAGGCTAAGACGATAGGAGACCCCACCTCCGAGAAGGCTGTCGAGTTCATCGCCAACATCATGTACCGGTTTGGGGTGCCTAACGTCATCATCACCGACAATGGCACTCAGTTCACAAGCAAAAAGTTCACCAACTTCTGCGACGACAACAGCATTCGCGTGACCTGGGCCGCAGTCGCATACCCTCAATGCAACGAGCAGGTCGAGCGCGCCAACGGCATGATACTCCATGGCCTGAAGCCGAGGCTATTCAAGACCCTCAAAAACTTCGGAAAGGGGTGGGCTGCGGAACTCCCCTCGGTGCTGTGGGGCCTCAGGACTACGCCGAGTCGAGCCACCGGGTTCACTCCGTTCTTCCTAACTTACGGCGCCGAGGCTGTCCTGCCTACGGACCTCGAATACGGCTCCCCTCGACTTCGAGCCTACAACGAGCAAAGCAACGACGAGAGGCTCGCCAACGCCAAGGACCAGCTCGAGGAGGCTCGAGACGTGGCGCTCATCAACTCCGCGCGCTACCAGCAAACACTTCGACGCTACCACGACAAGCACGTGCGCAAGAGGGACCTGGCGGTGGGGGACCTCGTGCTTCGACGGCTGCAGGATAATCGAGGGCGCCACAAACTTACCCCTCCATGGGAGGGCCCATACACCGTAGCTGAAGTGCTCAAGCCAGGAACATACAAGCTCTACGACGATCAAGGCAGGATCCTGGCGAACGCGTGGAACATATCTTAGCTACGTCGCTTCTACCCTTAAAGGCCTCGATGCCTCATTCATTCTGTTGCTTTGTACAAACATGTCAAATATGAATGAACAATCTCGTGCATTGTCTTTCATTTTGCTTAGCAACTCGAGGTAGCCTCGACCCTGCTATGCTCAGGGTCGAGCCTCCCTCGGGGGCTGACAGGGGGACCCCCCTAGACTCTGGAAAAAACGTGCTTTTCTTTTCAAAAATCCGACCCTTATCTCGACTCATGCCTCGAGTGAACTAGCGACGTCTAAATCCTGAAATACCTCGAGCCCCCAAGGGTCGGGAGGTGTCGACGTAGACGGCCACCTACGCCCCCGGGCTACGGTACCCTACCTACGCCTCCCCTCGAGGGGCTCGCGACGTATCGAAGGAACACAAGCTAAGCTAGCAGAAACTCGAGCTTGCAAAAAAGAGAAGTAGTCAAACGCATTTGAAAGAAAACAGCATCTTCAAATAAATAAGTCATACATACACATGTTGGCCTCGTCAGGCCGCAAATAATGACACAAATTCTTACAGGGGCCTCGACGCCCAAATTTGACACGCAGGTCTCAATCCTCGTCGGTCTGGTACTCCTCCCCGAGGTCTCCAACGGAGGGCCCAACCTCGACGCTCGAGCCAAGAGGAGGAGCACCCTCTACGCCACTGCTCACGTCGGGAGGCATCACGTCCTCCTCGAAAAGCTTCGCTAGCGCCGCGCCTGGCTTCTCCATCTTCTCCAAGATCGCGTCGACGCGACGGATGTTCCACTCCTCGTCCTTCCCCTCGATCTCGATGAAGCCCTTGGCAACAACATTGACCGGGTAGCGGAAACCGGAGCGAACCGCCGCGAGCGCCTGCTTGACGCCATGATGGAGAGCGAGCCGGACGCGGTCCCGCGCGGCCACATCGAAGTAGCACAGGGCGTCGACCAAGGCATCGCCTCGAGCCATCGTACCCTCTGCTGCGGCGACCGGGTCGGCACCCCACACGGAGCTAAGCCTATCAAGGGTGGCGCGCGCCCTCTCCGACACCATCGTTTCGCATTGGAGTTGCTCCACGAGAACCTGGTTCGTCTCGCGGAGCTCCTCCGCGGTCGTCTCGACGTCTATACAGCAAACAGGAAAAAGTGAACCTGCAACATAGCAAGCACCTCGAGAGCAAGGCCAAACAAAGCAGGAAAAATACCTCGGCAGTGCACGTTCAAAGTGGCAAAGTCGCTGGTGAGGACCTCGACGCGCTGCTCGAGCGTGCTCACCCGAGACAGCGCGTCGAGCTTTTCGACCCTGAGGCCTTCGACCAGCTTGCCCGCCTCCGCAAGGGCCAGATCCTTCTGGATCACCTCTTGCCGCGACGCCTCCGCTGCGGACCGAGCGGTGGCGGCTTCATTCTGGGCAGCGGCGGCCTCCGTTTTCGCGGCGTCCGTTGCGGCTCGGGCGGCAACGGCTTCACTCTGGGCGTCGGCGGCCTCCTTCTTCGACGCCTCCGCCGCGGCCAAGGCAGTGGTGGCCTCCCTCCTAGCTTGGGCGGCCTCGTCACGAGCCGCCTGGACCTCCGCTTCCGCCGCACGAAGCCGGTCCGCCATCTGAGCGTTTCGGCCCAGCTCGGCGCGGAGCCCCACGAGCTCCTCCTCTGCCCTCGCGAGGGCAGCCACCACCTGCGCGGATTTCTCCGTCTCCTCCGACAGAGCCCGCTCCGCCTCCGCCATGAGCCCTGCCACCTCCTTGAAGATGGCTCGCGCCTCCCGCGGAGCCCCCTGCCAAGCCGACCGCTCGACAAGGACCATAGTGTCGTCCGAGCTCGGTGCACCAGCACGCGGGAGCTCGAGCGGTAGCGGGTGGCTCGAGTTTTCCGGCCCTTGGTCGGCTCCCGACGGTGCCTCGGGCCCCTCCCCCAGCGCGGGGGCCTCGACCAAAGGCGGCGCCTTCTCCAGCTCTTCTAAGAGCTCCTCCACCGTGGGCGTCCTCGCTCCCGACACCCCCTCGGCGTTCTCCTGCTCCGAGGGCGCGAGAGGCTCTGGCGGAGGAGGGTCTTGACCAGCGGGTCGGCTCGTGGCATCTGGGGCCCCAAGGCCCGTAACCTCCTCGGCCTCGGGCTCCACCGAGGCCGCCCCTACCTCCGGCGCACCCTCCGGGGCGGCCGTCGTAGCCGGGGAAGAAGGGGGCGGGGCCGTGACAGACGCAGTCACGGCAGGCTCGACGCCAGGAGTCGAGGTCCCTGCTACAGAGGAAAACAACATCGTCAGGACCAAAAAAGACTTCGACCCCCGCGGTCGGCATCGCCAGCCTCACCAAGATCCACCGCGGCCATCTGTCTTCCTCGAGCCATAGCCGCTCGAGCCTTCGCTAGCCAAGCCGCCTCATCGGCAGAAGAAGGGCCCATACCTCGAGGGGCCTAGACATCCACGGAGCTCGAAGTCCTGGCCCGCTTGGACGCCGCGAGCACGACCTCCTGCCGAGTGCGCTTCTCCCTGGAAAATCCAGAGACAGCACGTATCATCAAAAGGAAAAAGGCAAATCCTCGCTACCATCAGAATTGAAATATCACTTACCCAAAACGACGGCTGAGCTTTTTCCCCGAGTCGCCAGACCCGCTCGGGGGCTTCGAGCCCGACCCTTGGCTTGAGCCACGCATCTGGGCCGTTTCCACGTGGCTCGGGAGGGAGGAAGGCTCCCGCTGCCTCCTGTGGCTCGACCCCGACGGGGAGCTATCCCTGGGTCTCTCGCCCCGGGAGGGGGACCTTGTCTCCGTCGAGCGGTCGTCCTGGCGCCTCTCCTGACGTGGGCTCCGGGACCTACTCCGACGCTCGACGCGACGGTCACGCCTCCCCGCATCTGCCTCCCTCTCCCGACGTGGGTGCGGCGACGGGCTCCGAGGCCGCTCGCGGCCACCATCACGAGACGACCGAGGGCTCCTCCCACGGCGGTCATGGTGGCGATGGCTCGACGCCCCGTCGTGCTGTCCGCCCCTCCGGGGGCTCGAAGTCCCCCTTGAGGCTTCGCGACGGGCGGGCTCAGGATCCGTCTCGACGCAAGGGCCACTCCTCGAGGACCGGCCCCTCTCGGAATCCTCCGCCTAGGTCGATGCCGACGTCGACTCCTTCTTCGCCGCGTCAACAGCGCTCCTGGTTCGCGGCTTCCTCACGACGGCCGGCACGTCCAGCGCGGAGCTCGAGGTCCCCTGGGCTTCCAACGAAGCCTGACTCGACACGGCCTTCCGCGGCTGCGCACCGCACGATCCCTTCGCCGGGGGGACCTCCAAGACATCCTCCTGCACAAAGGAGGGGTCAGCCTCGACGCCGAAGACCCCCGTGCGCCTCAAACGCGCGTCCATCCCCTCGTCATCATCATCGTCCTCGTCATCACTCTCCTCCTCCGAGCCCGAAGAGCTCAGCTCTCGGGACTCTTCTCTGGGCTGACGGTTGCGGCGAGCCTTCGCCAGCCTCTGCTCCCGAGCCGAGCGGCGCAAGTTTTTGATTTTTTCCTTCTTCTTTTTGGCGTCCTTGCTCTCCTTATCTTTTTGAGCAGAAAGGCGCCTCACCTGGGTATCCGCGGCGTCCTCCCTCACCGGAGGCCTCGACGCGCGATAGGTAAATGCCCCCTGCGAGGGTAAAACAGATAAGGAAAATCACGGGAAGAAAGAAGGAAGGAGGGGCTCGAGGCCAACCAGCTCGGGGGAAGCTTACCAGGTCAGGACACTCCGTGCCGGGTGCCATAGCGATCAGGTTGGCTTCCTCGGGGCGGAACGTCCCTTGGATCGTGATCGACACCCGGGAGATGGCCTCATTCCGGGACAGCCCCGCCTCGGCCAACCTCGAGCGCTTCAAATCCTCGAGCGAGGCCTTAGGCCCCATCTTGAACATAAGGAGGGGACGGTCCGCCAGGGGAAGGACCCTCCGCTGGTGGAACGCCCAGACCACCGCCGCGACGGTCAGCCCCTTCTCCTCCACCAACGTCTTCATCGCCTTCATTAGCGGCACCAGGTGGCGCTGCCTGTCCGACGCAACGCCCCAGGTCCACTTCTCCGGGCGTCGAGTGAGGACACCGCCGGTATACTGCGGAAAGAGGCCATCTTCGTTCCGCAGGTAGAACTAGTGGTCATCCCACCCCGCCTGGTTAGAAGAAAGCTTGTAGCGCAGGTACTCACGGGGAACGTCGGCCGGTGAAGGTCCAGTCCTCGCGGTGATGGCCAAGGAGCCCATGCGCACGAACCGCCTCCCGCTGGACTTCGAGGCCTTGACGAAGAGCTCGCCCCAGAAGAGGTGGACGAACATCTCCCAATGCGGCTCCATCTTCAAATATCCCTCGCACACCGCGGCGAAGATGGCGGCGTGCGAGATCGAGTTGGGGGAGAAGTGGTGCAGCTCCGCCTCGAAGTGGTGGGTGAGCGCCCGCATGAAGCGACTCGGCGGAACACCGAGCCCCATACGATGGTAGCGAGTAAAGCTCACCACGTACCCCTCCGGCGGGCACGGCTCACGGTGATCCGCCGACGGAAGAATCCACCACGCCGGCCCCGCCTCCGGGTTGGGGCGGAGGAGCCCACGCTCCACCAGCGTCCCCAACTCCTCCTGCGTCGTCTTCGTTGGGCTCCAATCTTCGGGCGGCAGCACTTGAGATTGGGCGGCCATGTCGGCAACAGCACGGATCTGAGCTGCGGACGGGCGGCCGGGAAGATTTCCAATTGCGAGATTGGGAAGAAGGCGTGCGCGGGCTATGGCGAAAGTGAAGGCAAAGGCAAAGTAAACGAATCCTCTCCTTTCTTTCGATATTTATAGGGGGAAACCTCAACAGGCGGGGCTCTCCACGGCGACGGAAAAGGTAACCACATAGCATTTAATGCGCCCACCTAACCACGTCTCGAGCCGGATGCAGGGTACACGCGGCAGTTCTCCATTCGCTCCGCTACCCGGGCCCGCCACGACCGTCGCTCCGGCTTTGCGTCCGCCGCCCTCCCCGACGATTTCCGCCTAAAAAGGCGCGCCCAACGGGCGGAAGGATTTCCAGACGACGGAGGCTTCTTCACGAAGGTAAAAACGGGCCCTGGCTCTAAGTCTCGAAGCAGCGAAGGCTGGCCCTCGAAAAAGGGTTCGACAGCCGGTTTCGAGCGCCCAAAAACGGGCCCCGGTCCTAAGTCTCGAAGCAGCGAAGGCTGGCCCTCGACGAAAGAGGGTTCGACAGCCGGCTTCGAGCACCCGAGTCAGGGACACCAAGGGGCGCCACTCGCGGCATTACTCAAGGGCCAAGCCCTCGAGGCCCCTCACGTGTATCCAAGGCAGGGAGCTTGACGTGCAGTGGGATCCCCTCGGAGGGAGGCATCGAGCCACCGGGTCCTATCGAATGGACCCGGCACTCCTGCAGACTGAGCACCCATGCTTTATGAGATCGCCTTCGGGCTACAGTCGACCCCTATCGAACGGGGCTCGAGGTCTCACTTGGATTCCCCGTTACCAGCTCACCGGGAACCTCGATACTCGCCCATTCGTGGTAGTACGAGGCATCCCCCCTCGCATCCGATCGCAAGGACTCGCGGGATGACAAGCCAGGGCAACCGGCGTGCCGGACAGCTCGAAGAGCCGGCCGGCCGGTTCAACCTGGCACCCCACGACGAAAGAGGGTCTAAAAAACTCGGGGCTCGACACCCCCGAACCTAGAAATCGCAACTAAAACTCGCAAAAAGCCCACGAGGGAGCTCAAACCACTCCCCCGTGGCCTCGGGGGCTACACCCGCGGGTGTCACTCGCGCGACACCCACGGAGCAAACACGGCCAAACCCTCGAGAACCGGCTAGCTAACCCTCAAGATCCCAGTCAAGAGCCCCTGCTCGAGTGCCAGCACTCAAACAAGGGCTCGGGGGCTACTGTCGGGGGAACGCCAAAGGGGTACCCCCAATCAACGCAAACAAATAGGTTAAACCTAGAACACCGATTATTACAGCCAAGGCTAGGCAAACCCCCATAGGAACCAAACCCTTGGAGCCCGCTTCGTCCGAGCCCTCCACCAGGCCTCGGGCGAGCCCGCACTCTCCGTCTCGCCCGAGCCCTCCAGGCCTCGGGCGAGCCCGCACCTCGAATCTCGGCGCACGGGCCTCGGGCCCACCACGCAGTACATCCCTCGAGACCCTGGCGGGAACCTCGAGCCTATCCAAATACGACAGTCTATCCCTCGAGACGCATCACGCCTCCCTCGAGCGGCGCCAAACTTCGGACGCCAGCCCATACCACGCATTCAATACATCCACCTACTCCGGTCATGTCCACTGGTGCTCAGCACGTACCACAGTGACTCGGTGTAAAGGTCAAGTCTCGTTTTCACCACAATCATGGGCAAAAGGGCGCCAGTACGGCACTATTAACCCATACCCTACACTGTTGCGTGCCCAGACCACGTCTCGAGGCCCGGATGCCCACTGCTCAAACGGGTTTCCCGGGACTTGCCCCTGACTGCGGAGCCTCGAGCCCCCCCCCCCCCCCCCCGCAGGGGCCACCTCGAGGCTGGCTCCGCGCCCCTCGAGCCCTAACTACTTTCACGCTATTGGAGGACAGGTACCCCAAGACCCGGAGGGACCCCGCCATGTCCTGTACGTGCTGGGATGGGTGCTGTACGGCTTCCACATCGCCACGCCTCCACGTCCGCGCCCGGGAGGAGGCCACGCTTCAAGGACGCCTCAACAGCAACACCCACGCTGGCTACAGTGACTTCGACAAGACAGAATTCCTACCCTTCGCCATATCGAGCATTGTACATATCAATCCTGTGTAAACCCTGGCCTCCTCTTGCTCTATAAAAGGGGACGCCAGGGCCCTTCACTCCGCCGGTTACACACATATGCGAAGAGACAAGGCACGAGTCCACACACACACACATACACGAGTCCGGACTTCGGTCCACGCTCACTGAGCTTGTATTTGCCCCTGTACAAGCACTTAGGTGCAAGTAATACAAGAACCCCCTCCCCCGCTGGACGTAGGGCCTTCTTTGCCCGAACCAGGATAAATCCTTGTGTCATCTTGCATCACCATCCAGGAAGAGAGCACGCGATCATATTACTCGTTGGTGTCATACCCCCGGGTTCAAAACACCGACAACTACACAAGATAAGTAGTTTTGACTAGCTACAATAAGATACAATTATCACTTGCAAGAATGTAACAAATGTAAATACAAGTGATAGAAGATTGTATACCGAGTCGGGCAAGAGATCAATAAATGGATACCAATGAATACCACGGAGACAAGATGACACAATGATTTTTCCTCTGAGGTTCACTTGCTTGCCGGCAAGCTACGTCCCCGTTGTAGCGATTCACCCACTTGGAGGTTCACGAGCTAATTGGCATCACACGCCAAACCCTCAATAGGGTGCCGCACAACCACACCACAAGATGGGGATCCACAAGCTACGAGCAATCCACTAAAAATGCCTTTTGTGATCTCCCACGGGGAAGGCTCAAGAACCCCTCACAAATCACCGATTGGGGGCGGATACAATCACCAAATCCCCTCACCAATCACCAACTGTCTAGGTGACGGCAATCACCAAGAGTAATAAGAAATCCACAATCACAACAATTACCTACTGCCACCAAATATGCAATCTCAAATGCACACACTAGGGTTTTTCCCAAATCCTCTCCCAAATGAGTAACAAGCTAGGAGATGGAGAGAAGAGGGAGGAGATGTTCTTCGCACTCTCAAGATGAACACTTTGAGCTCTCAAGATCTCTCTTAGGGTGAGCACCAAGCTTGGAGAGAAAGAGAGGAGAGGGAAGAACTTGCTCTCCTTTTTTTGTGCTTGAGTTGGAAGAATGGGGAAGAGCTATGTCAGGGAAGGGGGAAGACCCTGCCTTTTCCCCAGCCAGCCAGCCCTTGCGAGTGGGCAGACGACTCCCCACTCCAACGGCTACAGGAACGAAGGCAGAGGCAAAAGGCACCTGTGCTCCATCACTCCTATAGCTGACGCATGGGCCCACTGAGCAGTGGCCCCGGACAGCAGTCAGATGCGTGTGGAGCTCGCCCCCGGCTCCCTATTCAGCTTACGCACGCAGAACGCTCCTCTCTCTCTCTCTCGGTTGGCCAGCACCACACCCAGGCTGCAAGCAGAGGCCAATGACAGGACGACAACAAGCTGCACCCTCTCCTTGCATGCAAGCAAATGTGCAGCTCCGGTCTCCCTGCTCTCTGCCTCCCTCTCTCACACAACCACATGCAAAAAGCTGGTGCACAGGCTTGCATGCACCCCTTGTCTCACGGACGGTCAAAAGGAGCATGCAACAACATTAACTCTCCCTCTCTCTCCTTGCATGCATGATGTACGAAGCTTCAATTCCCTTTTTTTTTATCTCTCGCATGCATACAAGATGCAATGATGCCATCTGCATTGTGAAGCCATGCAAACACCGGAATATCCAGCTCGGGTAGCAGATTATTCCGGGTGAACCCTCTCTGTTTGAACGCACAAACAGAGAGCCCTGATCTGGAATATATTCTGAGTTCAACCGGCAATTCAGATAGGAGCCTCTCTTCTCCTTTTTTCAACCCTTTTTAAGTGCTAACTTTTCCAAGATATTCCAAAATAAATTTGACACTTAAGTTAGCTTTTTCACAAATATTTTTTAGGGTTAATCTCACCACGTCACTAAGCGCAATATATATACAAATGAGACTCACACTTAGTGGCACTAGATAACCATTGTAATTAAAGATTTCCCCTCTTTATAGTACGGTTATCTATCCTAAACCCGATCACACACTCTATTGTGTCTTGATCGGTAAAACAAAATGATCCTATATTTATACCTTCGCCTTGAGCCCATTTTGTTTTTTTCTTTCTTTATTTCCATGTTAGAGCACTTGATCACAATCTTTCGGCTATCTCCATCACATGAGTGCCATCTAGCTCCACCACTTGAACTTGGACTAACTTATCTTATAATCACACTTAAGCATAGAGTTAGTCCAATAGGTTTCATCAATTAGCCAAAACTAAACTAGGGCTTTCAGAACTAGATAAACTCTTTATTGCTAAGTTAGTTGTGTTTGTAAGTGTGTAGGAAAACATTAATCTGTTCAATCGGCCAGACCCCGCCGATTTAGTTTAGTAGTAGTTAGTCTTTCTTTCTTTTCTTTTTAGTAGTAGTAGAAACCAACCCCCATCTATACATCTCGATCAACCCTGCTAGAATCACTAGTTGTTCATAGCAGTCCTTGTGCTAGTTCTGCCATAGTAGCTTCCCTGTGGAAATAAATACGATACTGAGTTACTCCCGGGTGAAGTGCTACAATTGACTTATTCTGTGCGCTTGCGGAACCTACCAATAGTCATACGAATAGTTAGTTATACTTCTTATATTAAGAAGTATCAACAAGCCTTTCTGGCGCCGTTACCGGGGATAGATTCCATAGTCTACTCCTAGTGACGACGTTAGCAAGAGTCAACATTCACCTTCTTCCTTCTTCTATTCTATTATGATTTGTGTGAGTAGTTGACAATGCACTCATCAAGGGGGAGATTGCAGATACATGGGTGTATGCCGAGTCTCGAGTGATGAGTGATTGTCAACGGGTTTGATCGCATGTTCTTTGGCTTGTGTTTTGCAGGTGTCGAGCACGGAGACAGTGATCGAGGATAAGGTGAAGGTCAAGTAGAGACGTGCCGTGTCGACGGACCAGGAGCGGTGAAGGGTGGACGTGAGGCTTGGACTGAGGGACCGGTGGCCTGAGGATCAGCTGTGGTGGCTGATAGCCTAGGACAGCGACGAGCGGAGACTTGCGGGACATGGTGTTGCTCGGGTCAAGGACCCGGGGACACGTGTCGGTGGACGGGGTGCACGGGCGGTGCATCCCCTCTGCAGCTCCGGTTTGGTCGTTGAGCCACAGAAAAACCACCGGGTGGACGGTTTCCAGGTTTGGGCCACAAAACCTGGGTGTGCTACGGGTTTGCCGAGTTTGGGCCACAAAACTCGGGCTGAGGACGGTTTCCAGGTTTGGGCCTCAAAACCTGGGCGCTGGCGGGTTTCTGAGTTTGGGCCACAAAACTCAGGCGACGGACGTCGGGTTTCCCGGTTTCGGCCTCAAAACCGGGGGATAGACTTGGTGGCTGGTTTCCCGGTTTGGGCCTCAAAACCGGGGGTTGGCGTGAAAGCCTAGTTTCCCGGTTTCCGCCACAAAACCGAGGGTGCAGAGCGAGGGCGGCACGTGGCGGCAATCGGGAGGTTGCGTCGAGGCAACGCTACGAGTTGTGCGGGCGTGGCCGTCGGATCACCACCTACCACGAGTTGGTCCAGAATAACCTTAGGGTTTAGCTGGTTCGCTCTGTAATTAGAGAGGGGTAGAGTAGGAATTAGAATTACGATAAGTAGAGGGAGACACCCTCCTCCCATTCTATCTTAGTCATTTGCTCTTTCTCTCCTAGGGTTTCTTGCTCTCCCATTCCCTGCTGTAGCGAACTGAGATCCAAAGAGAAGAGAACAATACCTCTGTGTCCGTGAGATTTTGAGGAAGTGAGACCGTAATCTCACTATTGTAGCGTGTGGTAGCCACACGGTTGCAAATTCGTGGTTCTGATTCGTGTTTTGCTTGTGTTCTTCACGGGTTGCTTTTCTCCACGTTTTTCCCGTCGATCGATCTCTTTGTTCGATGTGGTTCTTGCAAATCCGTTTGAATCAAGATGTTCTAGATCGTGAGGCACTTCTTTCCACCGAAGGAATTCACCTCTAACCTCACGAGCTAGTAGATCGGTTGATTTTCGTTTCGGGTCAAGTTTTTCTCCCTTCTCCCGAATTTCTTCGATTCATCGATTTGGAGATGGGTTCGAGCCACGATCTCTTAGAGATAGCTCACTATCCTCCTTGTGACTCCTCTCACCAAGTTTGATCCCTAGAGGATTTGTGTTGGGTGAGTTTGAGTCGAATCGATGGACGAACTGCTCAGTTTCGGGGTGACCGGACACTGTCTTCGGGGCGATCGGACGCTAGGGTTCAGGGTCCGGTCGTTGAATGAGTTCTTCGTTCTTTCCTGCGACTTGATCGGACGCTGGCTTCAGGGTGCGACCGGATGCGCCACCTTCACTATTCATCCGGTTTTGACCTTTGTGACCGGACGCTTGGCTTCTAACCGGACGCTCCCCTGTAGTGAGTCTGGTCAGGAACAGAGAGCCTCCAAAGTCGATTTTGACCGACCGGACGCGTTCGGTGCCTGTTGACCGGACGCTCCAGTGAGTCCGGTCAGGGCTGTCTCGCGCTGTTTCGTCCGTGTTTTGCTCGTTCCTCGTCAGTTTTGATTTTCGGCTTTTGTGTTGGATTTCTAGAGTCGTAAAGTGTCTCGCTGTGCTTCTTGGAAGCATCCACCCTGTCTTTAGGGTCGTGGACACTTACGAGTTCTATGGTTTGCTCTTGGGGTTGATTTTCGGGACAGTGGCGACAAGTTTCCGAAAGGAATTTTGAAGCTCCCATTCACCCCCCCCCTCTGGTCGCTTTCTGGTAGCACTTTCGGTCCTTCAGGGGGGAGAGAAGAGATTACTACATGCAGCACGTACTAATGAGTTGTCCTCTAAAATTAGGAATCGATACAAATATTTAATAAAATTAAGAACTGACAAGGTAATTCGTTAAGCAACCTGCTACACAGTGGATCAGGAGCACCTAGGTAACGCGATTAAACTGTTTGCAACACATTCTAGAAAAAACACATGGTAAGGCATGAACACATTAAAGGATGGAAAGGGTACTTGCCTTGGCGATGGCCCGGTCGACACAGGTGAGCCAGAAGTGGGTGGAGGTGCGGCCATGCCGGGACGCTGTCTGTACCGAGGACCACGCGTTATTGGTGGGAAATGAGTGAGGATAAAAATCACGAACAATGAGTTGTTCTCCTCTATGGGCGCCATGGCTGTTGCAACCTACCTCTGCTCTCCCGCCCGACTCGTCTGTGAATTTTTAGGATTTTGCGGAGCGAAGGCTAGATCTGGTAGTTGTGCGGCACAAGGTGGTACGAGGCCAGTGGATCTGAGAGGTCGCCGGCCCGCGGGGAGACGAGATCAGGGAGGCACGGTAGATTAAATGCGGATAGCAAAATAGCTTACGTTAGGGTTGGGGAGCTTGGTTTCGTGCAGAAGGAAGGGGAAGTTAGGCAGGGGTGAACGAACCTGGTGGTGCTCATCGCCGGCGTGTGGCCAAGGGCCTGACGAAGCCGCTGCAGTATGGGGATGTTAGGCAGGTGACGAACCTGGTGCAGAAGGAAGGGGAACTTGCAGTACTCGGCGAGGAGGCCGCACACACAGCAGTAGAGCACGCGCACCGGAGCCGGCTTCTCAGCCGCCATCGCCGCTGCTTCTTCGATTCGGTGCGGAGTGCGGTGGCGAATGTTTTCTGGATTTGACTTTGCAGGGATGAGGTGCCATGGGCGCCCGATCCGCCATGGCCGCCGCTGAAACTGACGGATCCGCCATGGCCGCAAGCAGATCTGGCATGGGCATGGAGAGGATATCACCAGAGGAGGTCGCCGCCAATGACAGAGCGCGGTGGATGAAGAAGGAGAGGAGGAAGACGGTTGTGTGTGAGAGAGAGAGAGGTGGGACGGGAGTGGAGGTGCGAGGAGGTGGGACGGGTGTGCAGGCGAGTGTGCGTACGAGTCACTTATAGCCTGGTCGTGCGTAAGGAAGTCTTTACGTTAAAGATTTACATCAACTCTAGTAGGCTTCTATTTTTAAAGATTTACTCGAAACCTGCCACTAGATGCAAGATGTTCTGCTATGACCAATTTGTCTTCAATTCCTCATCTAAAACTTTGACACTAATGCCAAAAGACATGATTACCAGCGAGAAGACAGACTGAGGGGATGGACGCTGGAGAGGAGAGTGACAAGTCATTATCAAGTCCAAGTCACGCCGCCTCAGCTGCAACTTCAGCGTCGCCACCACGACACCTACGCCGTCAGTCTCGGGTCTTTGGGTAGTTTGCCTCGTCGCTCAAGGTTAGATTTACATCAACTCTAGTAGGCTTCTATTTTTAAAGATTTACTCGAAACCTACCACTAGGGGTGCTAATGGATCATGGCCCTTATCACTCCTTCACAATCCAACTTAACTCTTTCTATATTTTTAGTTCAAAATAATATAGTATTACGGCCCGATCCTTATTGAGTCCGGTCCTTAAATTGGTTAGGCTAAATTATAGGGTCCTTTACCACCCCTACCTGCCACTAGATGCAAGATCTTCTGCTATGACCAATTTGTCTTCAATTCCTCATCTAAAACCGTGACACTAATGCCAAAAGACATGATTACAAGCGAGAAGACAGACTGAGGGGATGAACGCCGGAGAGGAGAGTGACAAGTCGTTATCAAGTCCAAGTCACGCCGCCTCAGCTGCAACTTCAGCGTCGCCACCACGACACCTACGCCATCAGTCTCAGGTCTTTGGGTAGTTTGCCTCGTCGCTCAAGGTTGGTTCCACAAGGTCAGACATAAGGGTTAGATCTTCCACGGGGAATCAGCCCTCACCCCAACCAGGAAGGTTTAACTTCCATGGGGAATCAGCCCTCACCCCAACCAGGACGGGCCTGAACGAAAGGCCTGAGGAAGGTTAACTGATAGGGATTAACGCTAACGAATCGTTTCTCAAAAAAAAAATGATACCAAATCATGTTTGTTTTAGTTCCTCGGTAATCAGATCATGGAGGTTAACTGATACTGAATCATGTTTTGATTTAGCTCCTCAACAATAAGGTGGCGATTTCCCGATGTGTGATGTGTCAGCTTGCATCAATTACTCATCACACGGTACGTGTGCACTAAAACAACACAGATCAGTGATTGCAGAAAAACATAGGGGTTGATCTTGACACCAATCATTACTGATAACATCATTTTACAGAAGATCCATAATGTTAGAAGCCAGCAAAGATCACAAGCTTAATCCATAATATTATAAGCCAACAAAGATCACAAGCTTAAAATCCATAATGTTACAAGGCAACCAAGATCACAACCTCAACTCCAGAGAATATGCAATAAGCTACATGAGTTCAGAAAACTCCCTATTGGACAAAGAAACTGTCTAGCTGCAAGAGGCTCAGCCACCTCTGTTGAGCATGGGCTTTATAGTACTTCTCATGTGTCCCGCTTAGTTTAGTTAAAAGCTTCATGTGCCCGTTGAGCTTTGTAAACCAAAGTGGTCAATGCAACTCTTTCTCGACTCTTGCGTTTATGGGCATTCAACACTTTTTTGCAGGCCATCAAGCAAACTGGCTCATTTATCTTACCTTTGTACTTATCTGCATCATCCAGCAACTTCGATCTTACATCTTGTCTAAAGAAGATCTGCAGAAGACAAGATTCGCCCATTACATTCGTAACAAGTGTACATGAATGCACAGCAAGCAGATGTGAACACATCCACATGGTAAGTACGGTTTACCTCATCAAAATCATTAACTTTTTTGGTCAATATGATATTAAAAGCAGCTGCAAGTCGCAGAGTGCTCCAATTCTTATAGTCAATGCCTGACAGATCCTTAAGGAGATAACCAATGCTAAAAAAGTGTTTATACTCTTTCTTCTGAACAGCATCACAATGAAACATGGAAGATGCAGCCGACACAATCTGCTCATTTACCTGGATACAATGAATGTTGTTTTTATCATTGGCTTTGGTCTATGAAAATGAAGGATTGCGTGCACAAGGTGAAGCAGAAACATTTGCAACTGTAAAACTCACCATCTCTGGTTCGATATGATAACCATATTCACTCAGGAACATTTGCAGTCCTTGACTCATAGGGACACGGTCCTCTTTAGGCAGTTCTGATTTTTCTCCAGGCACCAAGCTGTGCATAAGATGCTGCATGCCCCACATCAGCTCCATCACAATACCATCATAGAGGCAAGGAATTTCCTAAAAGTCAAACAAAAATTGTGGTCAAATTCGTTCACATATATAAGCAAACAAAGAGCTTATACTCACCAAACTTGATTCAATGATTGATTTATATTTCTCATTTCCAACAATCAATGTACGCCCAGGGCGGTAATATTTCATGATCATCTCAGTAAGCTGACTATTAACACCAGTATCAACATTAATGGCACTGGACTTGTCATCAAACGTTTGAAATTCATCCAGAAAAGCAATCTAATAAAAGAAACAAACAAACATTAGCAGGTTCAGGAAAAAAAACTGTATTTCGTATATGTTTTTTATAACTTTATTTGTTATAAGGTTTCTTTAGTTCATCCAGTATGTCTAAATTTAACCCTGAAATTCCTGTCTCAGTGAAAGCAACCTAAACCTATTATCAATTAGTAAGTGCAAACTGAAAGGTGACAACCAAGGATAAAACATGTCAATCATAAATGGTGCAAGATCGCCACTTGGTCAATTTGGGGGAGGGTGACAAGCAACTGAGAAAAAAAGTGGGAACAATGAGAAGGGTAGTGGCCACTCACACGCCTTGCCCTTTCATACTTATCGAAGTTTGCCCACAAGCTCTGCAGACAGTTAAAAGATAAGACTTAAGTCAACCTAATAAGAGAAGAAGCAAGTACTCCTATACATCATTGATAAGGAAGGGAGATCAAAGTACTTTTTTGGCATCTGGTCCATAGAGGTAGAGGGAAAAAAACCCAAAAATTGCGAAGCCAGAAGGCGTCTCGAACAGCAGCAAGGCAATCCCAAAATTATCCACAAAGCCATCACCTACAAACACAGGAGTCATGGAAAGCTAAGCCAGCTGGATTACCAATACCAAGAAAAAAAAATGTGTGCCCTGGATGGTCCTCCCCTCCACGGCTCCACCTGATCTGACCCAACAGTGACGTGCACCCCCACCCCCACCACCACCCAGAACCCTATCACTCCAGCTGATCCGACCCAACAGTGACGTGCACACCCACCACTATCCCCACCCGGAACCCTATCACACCAATGGAGGTAACGGAGCAAGGTGTCACGATCCTTCACTACCAGGTAGCAATTACAGTAGTATTGATACAATTTGGGAAAGAATCAGAGAGAGATTAGACTGGGAAGTAGCAAGGATCAAAGGCAGGTAGCAGGAATAGCAGGACAGGGAGGTCTCGGACGGAAGGAGGAAGACGACGACGGCAGGATGCCTCTCCGAGGTGTGCCTTGCATCATTTATTCTCTTGCCCATGTCCTGATGGAAGCCCATCTCGTAGCCCAGCTTGAAGCCCATGATCCATCAGCCTAGCCCTGACACAAGGTAACCAGTCCACTTCTCAAACCCAATCCCGAACCCTTCTTAACACACGGATGGAGGGAACGGACCCTTCCTAACACACGGATGGAGAGAACGGCGCAACGAAACCACCGCTGGAGGGAACGAGGTCTCCGGAGGGAACGGAGCAAGGCAACCAACCTCTCAAACCAAATCCCCGAGCCCTAACACGCCAATGGAAGGAACGAGGTATCCGGATCTGGTTTCGTGAAGGCGGAAACAAACCAAATCCCCGAGCCCTAACACGCAAATGGAAGGAACGAGGTATCCGGATCTGGTTTCCTGAAGGCGGAAACAAACCAAATCCCCGAGCCCTAACACGCCAATGGAAGGAACGAGGTATCCGGATCTGGTTTCGTGAAGGCGGAAATCGCCACGCCAAATCTCTCTGTTTTCCCCGACAGTGGCATGAATGCTCATCTCTAGGGTTTCCATTCTAATCCTAAAGTTGGCTGAGATAGAGAGAGGATGGTGACGGCGGCTGGAAGCTCACCTAGAGTGGTCCTTAGCTTTTCCATGGCAACGTTCGTGTCAATCATGGGTAGACTCGACGGAGAAGGTAGCCCCCTGCCCCGATCGACGGGACTGGACCCTCTGCGCCGCTCGACGGGACTGAGCTCGCTGCGCCGCTCGACGGGACTGAGCTCGCTGCGCCGCTCGACGGGATTGCGCGTCTGGAGCGTCCCGCTGCGCCCGCTCCGCCGCTTGACGGGAAGGGACGACCCGCTCCGCCGCTTGACCGGAAGGGACGACATTGTGAATGGTTCGGCCGTGTGCGGTGTGCGGTTGGTGGTGGTGCTTCTGGCCTCTTGGCGGCGCCAATTATATAGCGAGAGGTGTTTAGGGCGTCTCTGGAATCTGGGCTGGCTGGCTCGGCTGTTAGACTATCCGCGCTCACGTTCCTCTATTTTCATCCTCTATCTAGTCATCAAGATTCTTTCCTCTATACTTATTTCTTCCGCATCCATTCATCCTCTATATCATCCTCTATCCACTGTGGGTCTACTTATCATTTTATTTAAATATATTTATGAGAGATCTAGTTTTGAAAAATTAATTGCAACAAATTTAATGGCGCAATCGGAATTTAATTTGGATTTTCGGTTCGTGAGATATATCATTTTTTATTAGAGAATGAATTGGGGGCTACCACTGCAGGGGCTCTCGCTGGCTAGCACACCCTCTCAGCGTGCAGCGCGCGCATGCACTGGCCCCACGCTGTCTACGCTAAGACTATCTCCAACAACAACTATCCAAATTAGAGACCTATTTTACGAAATGAGTCTTGCACAGTACAAAAGCTATCTACCCAAAACTCAACCTCTCCAACAACCTCTCCAACAGCGTATCAAAAAGCCAAGACCCATTCCTCGCCCCACCGGCCCACCCACTCGTCTTCCCCCATCCTTCTTCTCCCCAGTGCGTCTGCGTTCTTCTCCCCACCAATCTCTACTCCGGCGACGCCCCTCCCTCTCTCCCCTCCAGCACGCCGCCCCTCCCTCCCAGATCTAGCCACCGGCGGCTCCCTCCCTACCGGATCCACCGCAGCTCTTGCTCCTGCTCGCGCCTACGCGGCTCCTGCGCGCAGCGCCTCCGCCATGGCTGCCTACCTTCTGCGCCGCTCCAGCTGCAGCTGTTGTCCGGTGTGGCGGCGTCGGCGGACGAAGAAGTTGTCTGGCGCTGTTGGGCGCGCCGGCGACCGACGGTGTGGGCCCACTGCATGGAGGTGCTCGCTGGCACTCGGCCTGGGCACCTGCCCAGCGTGGCGGTGCCGGTGGCCGAGGGCGCGGGCTCGATGCAGGGAGCGAGCACGGCGGCTCCGGCGAGCGTACGCGACGGCTACTGCGGGTCTCTGGCTATTGCGTACGCGTACGAGACGGAGCAGAGTTTTGCGTCGAGGAGAGAGAGGGTGGCATTTCTGGGTTCCCACTCGAGTCGGACGCAATCTGGGTCTCTGGTTTGGGTCCTCTGTTGGAGGAGGATTTTTCACCCAAAAACACTGTGCCGCATCCATTTTGGGTTTGGGTCTTCCTTTAGCTATTCTGTTGGAGATAGTCTAAAGAGCCGGGCTTCCGCTCCATTTCCCGGACGAATGCGAGTACCGTATTGTTTAGCGTCCCGCGTTGCGGCCAAGTTTTGACGCTAACCGCGTTAGCGTTTCTTTTCCCGTCTTGCGCTACGGACAGTCTTACATCTGGCCTGGGCCAGCCACAGTCAGCTCAAAGCGATGCAATTGCTCTTTTATTTTACTGCAGGTACTCCTCCATATAGGAACTCCGTATAGGAAATAGATGACGTTTTGGACATTGACACGGTCTCTAAAGTATAATTTTGACTCCCTTTATAAAAAAATATTTATCAAAAAGTGATATATGTATACTTTTATAAAAGTATTTTTCAAGACAAATCTATTCATATGGTTTTTATATTTTCAAACTAAATAATTTAAAAGTTATTCATAATTGATATTTTCAATGTTTGACTGAAACCTTGTCCAAAACGTCATCTATTTCCCGTACAGAGGGAGTACTAAATAAAACAGGTCCAACATTGGTTATGTTTGTTTTTAATTTTGCAGCATGATCAGCCACTAACTACTACCAACAACAAAATCAAGATTTTATTTGATATGTGGCCTCTGCTACCGGCATCAACCAAATCTAACATACTCACAAATGAAACAACACTAGACCATACTATGCATGGTGAAATAATTACAAATGCTATTAGCAGCAAGAATTTTTTTAGAATTACAATTAGACAGTACTGGATATTACACAACTCATATGCCTCAAATTTTATGTTTTACAAATGTTTAACATCTAAAATGAATGTAGCATCATTGCTGAATAACATAAAAATAAAAGAATATATTAAAGATTAGTTCAAAGCATGTTTGAAGATAGTGGTGGCGCCCAAAAAACATAGAACACAATTAATGTGATCATAAGCACATCATGAGCACAGAAGTAAGACATAGACACATCCAGCTCCTCCAAACATCACATACTCCCTCTGTCCTAGAAAGAAGCTTCTTATGGGTTGCGTGTCGGTCAAACTTTTCTAACTTTAACTAGATTTGTAGAAAATGTATGTAATATTTATATCGCCAAGTAAGTTTACTATGAAAGTACATTCAACGATTTTATCTAAGGGCCCGTTTGGATCCCTTCATTTTGGAGGAATTGGAATTCACTCAATAAACTAGTCTATTTGTCTTGAAATTTGATATTCCACCACTTTCCAAAGTTCACATATAAGCCTATCTCAAATTCATAGGGTGAGAGAGAGAAATGGATTCTATAGATCACGATGTTATATTTCTACTTTACAACTTATAACACTCTCTTCAACTCACTCTCCTATGGTAGAAATGCAACAATAATTATATATAAATATAATTCATATATAATATTTTAATATACAAATATATATAGCCAACAATAACGGACCCTAATATACAAATAATATACAAATATAATTCATATATAATCATATTAGCTTAATTAATATGTATCTAAATTATAATTCTTAAAATGAATTCAATTCCAAGCATCCAAACGGACCCTAATGGTACTAATTATATATTATAAATATTAATATTTTAATATATATATATATAATAGATCAAAGTTAGAAAAAATGACTTCTCGGGAAGCGAGAACGACTTCTATTTTAGGACAGAGGGAGTATGTCATCATAGGCCATGAAAACAAAGTAAGCAAACCATCCACCAAACTCCAAACTGTTGTTGGTACTTCTTAGCGTCACTACTAAGAATAGAGTTTTAATCTATCCCCGGCAACGGCGCCAGAAAAAAACTTGTTGACACCAGAAGTGGCAAACGGATATACCGCAAGCGTACGGTAGTCAATTGTAGCCTTTCACCGGGAGTATTCCAGGTATCGTATTTCCATAGGGAACGTGAAGTAATATAGCTAGATGTAGGATCGTTAAAGGATGATCAAAGGGTATATGATAACTGGGATAGAGATGTCTTCCTAATATCAATATCTGGTACTGGTTTTCTAAGAGTACTGAGGTTTACCACCTCATTCCTTACTGGGGGCGAAGGACGAAACAGTAGTTGATTAAAAGGTTTTCCACCTAACAACTACTGAGGCGGCAATGCTACTACCCAACTATTATTTTCAACTTGCCTACAACACTTGAGAGGAACTCCAAGCACTGGCTGTGTCTGTCACCCTACCACCAGGCGTCTACACAAGTGCGACAAGAAGTCCACACTGGCAAGATATAGCCTAGACACCACGTCTACACTAATCTTACTACTCTAAAGCTAAGCTTATTAGGCCTAGAGCACTTCAACAAAGTAAAGCAATGTGCCAAGTAAAAGAACTGTAAACTTAAATTACCAGACCAGAATATTAAATACTAGAAGGACTCAGATGTAACACTTACAAGAAGAATCGCATCCGCTGAGGCGCACCTTGGAGAAGACTCCCGACAGGCTGGGACTCCTCCGTGGAACTCCTCACTCCCTTCCCTCTCTTCTAACACTAAGGCTACTAAGTAGACTTTCTCTCCTTGGATGCATACAAATGAAGAGCTCTAGGGTGTATTTATAGCTTGGAGGTGGAGTAGCGGCTACTCCGGTGCCACGTCAGCGATCCGCATGCTCTCCTTCCTTGGCCATTGGATCAAACCGTCATAGCAACCGACCTTGATGAATGGCTAGGATATTGTTCACGTGTGAAACATGTGTTTTGCCACCGACTTGGGTGAAGCTCACCATGGGGTCGGCCGACCCCACTCTATGACATTGGGGCCCGGGGTGCATCTTCTAGAAGGTGGTGATGTCAAACTGATGAACAGTGCAGATGGGCCCCACCAAGGGCGGGTCGGCCGACCCCCCTATGACAGGGCTGACCCACCTTCTTCTCTCCCTTAGTGACCCCACATGTCATGGAGCAAGTCTTGTGATGATGGTTGCATTTGGTTTCGATGTGGACCCATGAATCCATGTGCTTCTCATCTTGCACCATTGAGTAAAAGCACATGTTTGATCCAAGGGTTGATATTGGCTTGAACATGCTTCTCTTGGATCATGCCATGTCACCCTGGCTTAGGTGGCCCCAAGGTGGGGTCGGCCGACCCCCTTGGTGGGCCCACCTGGCCTCATTTTGTTCATTTTGCCATCTCCTACAAGTTCACAAGCTAAGAGTACAAGTGGAACTTATTAGTGATAAATATGCTCATGATATGCTATACTTCCTTGAAACCGAGGCCTGTTGACGGTATTTTGATAAGGTAAAACATGCTATAACTTCCGTCAACAAGATCCCCCACACTTGAATCTTTGCTCGTCCTCGAGTAAAGGTTAGAGAAAGTGCACAAGTGATTATTACATACTTAAAATGATAATGATCATAAAGCATCATTCCTAACATAGTTTATACAAATGGGTTATGTGGTACTGTCTATCATATATCCTTTAGATGTTAAGAAAAGGAACAAACCTCAAAGCAAAGTCATCTCCCTGAATTCTTGTTCTTGGTACTTAGAGTTTTTAGGACAGTTTGAATGGAAAAACACATAGTTCATGCTTACTCCTCATATAGTACTCTCAAGACACTCTTATAGGTGTTTGGTTCCTCACCAAGGCATAGCATGTGATTGCCTTATTTTTGTTTTATCCTAATCTATCAGGCTTATGTGGAGCTTGGTAGGGATAAACAAAGTAGCATACTTGTTTTGCATATATTGTAAAGTCAAAACAAGGATCCAAGGAGAAGAATGTCATAATCCTAGATCAATATGTGCATGTGTGTGGAAAGTGTGTGGACTAGAATGCTCCTTTAATATAATTTCTCTCTCTACTTTATTTTACCTTGAGACATGGCTAGCATTTTTTTCAACAATGGACCTTCATGTGTCCATTTTTTTAATGGACCTTCATGTGTCCACAATTTGTTTATATAGTGGACCCTCATGTGTCCACTTTTTTTAGCCTTAATCTCTCTCTCTTTTTTTTGCTAACCAGAGTTAGAGAGAGAGAGATATTGTAGAACTTTAATGTACGGAGCATCTATAGAGTGGAAATGAATGGCATGTGCAGGCATACTTCCAATGTAGAAGTTGCATATATAGATGGTGTGTACGTGATCTTGATCTTGGGATTATGACAAAATTCTTGACTAGGGTCAACAAGGTTTGACCAAACTCAAGACAAAAACAAGTATGCATATGTATGGTTTTGGTAGGTATTTCTCACTATAGAGGAGTAAATGATACTATGGTTTTGATATATTTTCAAAAACAAATCTCTAAGCACCTTAAACAAAAACAGGTTTGAGTCTTAAGCCAAGATTTATCTCACTTTTAACAACAACTTAGTCAATATGGTTTCCTAATTTAGTTTACCCATGAGTATAAACATATGTAAGAACATGGTTTTATGTCATTAACAATCCTAGCATATCATAACTCAAGTTACTTTGTAGCTTTTTATTTTATTTTATTCAGAATATGGAATGAGTGGCAATCTGCTTGAACCGAGAGGAGAAAGGGGAAATGAACCAGATAGCAGTGTTGAGCTTACTGTGCAGAGGTGAGCTGGTGGGCCCAGGTCACCATGGTGGGGTCGGCCGACCCCACAAAATGGTGGTTTTCGTTGCCATTTGCTTTTTCCTCCATTCAATTTTACATCTGCGAAAACACTTTTCAAAAATTCAAGAAAACAGGGGTCGCCCGACCCCTTACTTACCTCTGTTTTGTGCACTGCAGCGTGTCAGCCTGTGCTCAGCAGTTCAGTGTGGTTCGGTGATGAAATTTGGGGGTCGTCCGACCCCCCCCCCCCCACACTTGAAACTTTCCATAAATGAACTCTGAACATAACGCAAAGATAAAATGCAAGGTGCTCTACTGGTGCCAAACACACCAGTAGAGACGAAATATATTTTATTTATTCTCTAAGAAGGGAAATACATTGTGTCGGGGGAACACCAAAGGGGTACCCCTAATCAACGCAAAACAAATAGGCTGAGCCTAGGACACCAATTAACAAGAGGCCCAACTGGCCCAACCAACCCATCGAGGTCCACGACGCCGGCCCACCGCGAGGAAGTCCAGGCCCGCCAAAGCCTCTCTAACCGCCTCGTGGGAGCTTACCCCTCGGGCCTCGGCACAGGGGGCTCGAGCCCGCCACAGCTGCACACCATCCCTCGAGGCCCCATGCGGGGACCTCGAGCCACTCTAACCTAACAGCCTGCTCCTCAGGACGCATCGCACCCCCTCGAGCGGCGCAAACATTGGATCCCGATCACACACTACGCATTCAATGCGTCCACCTACTCCAGTCATGTCCCCTGGTACACGACGTGTGCCACAGTGAACCGAAGTCGTAGTCAAACCTCCTTTTTACCGCCAGCATGGGTAAAAAGGCACAAGTACAGCACTGTTCAACCATACCCTGCGTTGTAGCACACTCCGGTCACATCTCGAGGCTCGGATTCCCGCTGTACGACCGAGTTCTCCAGAACTTGCCCATACCTGCAGGGACTCGAGCCCTCCGTAGACACCACCTCGAGGCCGGCTCCGCGCCCCTCGAGCCCTGATTACTTTCATGTGATTGGCGGACAGGAACCCCAGGACCCGAAAGGACACTGCCACGTCCCGTACGTGCCGGAGTGGGCGCTGCACGATCCCCACGTCGCCACGTCTCCATGACCGCGCCCGGGATGGAAGCCACGATGCCTCAACAGCAACCTCCACGTCAGCTCCAGTGGTCCCGACAAGACAGGATTCCTACCCCCCTCCCCCGCTGTATTGAGCACCGTACATTCTAGTCCTGTGTACCCCCGTGCAACCCTATGTAACCTAGCCTCCTCTTGATCTATAAAAGGGGATGCCGGGGGCCCTTCTCGCACACGAGAGACACACACGCACGATCCAACACACACACACGCACACAAGTCCGGACTTCGGTCCACGCTCATCGAGCTTGTATTGCCCTTGTACAAGCACCTAGGTGCAAGTAATACAAGAACCTCCTCCCCCCGCTGGACGTAGGGCCTTCTTTGCCCGAACCAGGATAAATCTTGTGTCATCTTGCATCACCATCCAGGGAGAGAGCACGCGATCACATTACTCGTTGGTGTCATACCCCAGGGGTAGAAACACCGACAGTTGGCGCGCCAGGTAGGGGCTTCGCATGTCGAGTCGATTTCTCGCTGTTTCCTGGATGGCTTCTCCCATTCCTTCGTTCTCTGCTGGTGCCGTCGTCTGGTTTGGGAGCCTCGAGTTCCTGGCCACCGGCAACGGCAACGAGCTGACCCTGCTCTCCACGGAGGGCCCAAGCGGAGGGCGTGTCACGCCACCTCGCACGGGAAGCGTGGCGTGTTGCCCGCACCACTACGCGTCACCACCTCGCGATCGGCGTAGTCGTCATCATCATCACCAGGCACAGGCGGTGCCCGCGGCGTACATCCACTTCCCCGCGGCCGGTGCGGTGTCCCCAAGGGGAAACCTGCCCGGCGTGCGGCCGGAGACTCCTAGGGCGCGCATGCACCCTCCCAGCGACTTCGCGTTCGTCATGCGCACGGACCGGGAGCCAGGCCAGCGGCCCCCGAGCCGTGCTTCGTCAACACCGCCAGGCCTCCTCCCGCACGGGGTGTACCGCGCTCGACGCCAGCGGCTTCCGTTTGGCCTCGACAACTCCGCAGCTGTCTACGCCCACCACCTCGACAAGCGCCTATTGGCAGTTCTTATCGACATATTTATCCCGCCAACATAGTCCACATAAAAGGAGAAAAGCATGTATTTTACTCATATATACTTTTATTGCTAACCAAGTTCCACATGTAGTGCAAAATTATGTTTTGCAGATCATAAACATGCATACAGGTGGATAACAACCAAAAAGGCGCAATCCAACACGCCAAAATGCGCAAAATGAACAAGGACACAAAAAGCCCATATAGAAGTGCAGCAAAATTCAACCGGGAACGAACTCAGGAGCCCAAAAGAGCAAGCCCAGACTTTGGCCTGGGCTGGATGGGCCCAGCCAGGGGGCGACCGCCCCCTGGGTCGACCGCCCCCCTGGTGCTGCCACGTGGCCACCGCCTTTGCAGAGGCGGTGCAATCAATGGCCCTAAGGCGGTTGCGGGTGAATTTTGCAGCAAACCCCCTCCTAAACCGACCTAAAGCACCTATATAAGGAGAGGGGGAGGGGAGGCCAAAGGAGAACACAATCACTTCTTGAGCTACACATTTGGGCACTACCACTTCTTAGTGTTTCCTTGTTCTTGAGCTTAGAGAGAGAGCTAGGCAAAGCTAGCAAGGAGGGCTTGGCTCCTTGGAGAGATATTGGGTATGAATAAGAAAGATCTGATCTCCAAAGCCCTGTCTTCATTCTTTCGATACAGTTCCTCATATGAACTAGAGTATAGTTCTCGTTCTAGTATTCTGGTATATGACTTAGATCTTAGGTCTTATATCATGTTGCTAGTGTATGAACTTGTGAATAGTTCTTGTGGAATTAGTATAATATACATTCTAGTGTATAGTTCTTACAATATATTACTGCCTTAGGGTTAGTGGTGTATTGTATGAACTAGAGCTAAGTGTGTATTGTATTATTCTCACATAGAACATTAGTCTAATTGCTTCATGCTTGTTATATGATTAGAAATAAGCTTTTGTCAAGGGTGGCGGTTTATCATGCTCTTCTGAGTAGGCTCAGGCTTCTTACCTGTCGATCCGTAGGGTCGGGGACCCGGGGGAGTCTGAGTGGGTTCTGTGCATGCAAGCATGGTGCTTGGATGTAGAGGCCGGGTAATTGCATGGTCTTAGTCCACGGTAGTGGGGATGGCGGCAGGTGGTGACAGCCCTGTCCGTCCTTGGCATTCCCCCACGTTCGGCTAGGGTGTAGGAGTCTAAATTGTTACGAGAGGTTGCTGGCAGACCAGTACTCGCGTAATCTCCTGAACCATCTGAAGCATGAGATTAGTTCTATGTCATATGATTGCATGATTAACTTGTTCTATGAATGACTTGTATCTAGACCATGCCTGCTCTATTAGGTTATTCAATTATTCTTTTATTCATTTATTCTTTTAGTCTCTTTTTACTCTTTGCCCTTTTGCCATGCTCAAGATTGTGTTTCTCCACTATTCAAATCATCACTGTTTATCACCTATTATGACAATTGATCCATTATTGCTATCATGGTATTTGGTACTATATTTATCCTAGAACTTGATACATACAAAGCCTTCCTCGAGCGAACCAATAAATCACGATACTCGGTATATCTCTGGGTGAAATGCTACACGATAATTCCGTGCGCTTGCGGACCTAATCTCCAAACCTACGAACTATCGTAACGATACATGCTTAACACTGTTGCTGGAAACGCGCCATTCTAAGCAACTTGTTAAGAGACATCGTACAGGCACTTCTAGCGCCGTTGCTGGGAATAGATCTTCGGGTCCATTTCTATGCCAATATCCGGCGCCGTTGCCATGGATGGATTGCAAAGTCCATTCTTAGTGACGACGTTAGTAAGTGTCAACGTGCATTTCTGGCATTGTTGCCAGGGATGGATCGTAAGGTCCATTCTTATGTAATAACGTTAAGAAATGCCAACAAGCATTTCTGGCGCCGTTGCCGGGGAAGGCTAATGTAAAAAGTTCTAGATAAACATAAACCAATATCTGATATGCATAATGAGTCATTGTTATGCAGGTTAACTCTGCCTGTTTTCCTCCTGTTGTGGATGAAACAGGGATAGTGTATGTCTGGTTTCTCTCTGCCGGAAAACTTCATTAACGATCCCGAGGCACTCCTAAGGGCTAAGCGGATTCGTTCCGTTTCGTCTTCTGCTACTCCACCGACAGAGCAACCAGCCGGTTCCGCACCAACCCCAACTGAGGTCATGGCTGAGAAGACACTCCGCGAGTTCTCCGTGCCCGCTGTCACCAACGTGGCTACCGGCCCCGCTGTGGACACGGCCGGAAAGAACTTCGAACTCCGTACAGGCCTGATCACCATGGTGCAGGCAAGCCCGTTCTGCGGTTTGCCTAGCGAGGATGCGAATGCGCATCTGCAACACTTCCTGGAGCTATGTGACACCATCGTCATCAAGGACATCACCCCAGATGTCATTCGGCTCCGTCTTTTTCCCTTTCTCCCTTGTGGGGAAAGCGAAAAGGTGGTTCTACCAGGACAAGGAAGCTGTCAACACATGGGCAAAATGCTCAGCTGCATTCCTCGCTAAATTCTTTCCCATAAGCAAAACCAATGCTTTGCGGGGAAGAATCTCCAATTTCAAGCAAGATGCCACTGAATCAATCCCTGACGCGTGGGAAAGGCTCCAGGAGTACATCCTGAGCTGCCCCCACCATGGCATGGAAAATTGGATGGTGCTCCAAAACTTTTACAACGGGCTCACGCCCATGTCGAAGGGGCACCTAGATGCAGCCGCTGGTGGAGCATTCTTATCGCTCACCACCGCCGGGGCTAAGGCCCTGATCGAAAAGATGGTTGAACACCAAGGCTGGAGTGACGAGAGAACTCAACCACAAGCACCAGCCAAAACACAAAAAGGCATGCATACCGTGAAGGAGACGGATATGCTTGCTGCAAAAATAGACCTCCTTATGAAACACCTATCTGAGAAAAACCAAGAAAACCAAACAAATACGGTGAACGCCATAGATTCACACATGACGTGTGAAGTCTGTGGTGATGTTGGCCATTCGGGGACCGACTACCCCGAAACCCGTGAAGACGCCGCCTACATCAACAACGGGTTCCGCCAACAAGGAGGCACCAACCAGAACAATGGTTGGAATAACCAGTCACGGCCACCATTCCAAGGTAATTCGAACTCCAATTCGAATCAACCTTCATTAAGAGACTTAGTTCTTGGACATGTTAAAATTAATGAAAATTTGACTAAAAAGTTGCTGTCCAATGATAAAGTTTTTGAAAATTTAAATACAAAAATAGAAAACCTAACGTCCTCCGTTCAAAATCAACTGACCTTCAATAAAATGTTAGAATCCCAATTAGCTCAAATCGCCGCTGCTATTCCTACCGAAAGTGCGGGACGACTCCCGGGACAACCCGAGAGTTCTCCCACTAACCATGCAGGGTGAAACTGGAAAACGGAAGGAAAGTCCCACTCAAAGGACTCAAAATAATTTGAGCCTCCACCGAAGGTAATCGGTATGTATCCAAAAAAAATGTTTATGGTAAAAAAATAAATATTTCAAAATTTCAAAATAAAAATGTTTAAAAATCATTTTCTGATATGGAATAATATATAATCATAAAAAAATATTTTTTTCGACATTTTTCAGAAATAATTTTTTATCAAATAAATGTTGGAAATTGCAAAAAGGATATTTCGGACAGGAGAAGTTTGAAACTTCAAACGGCTATGTCATGGACATAGCCGTTGGGAGAAGCAGCCAAAAGGGGAGGCAGAGCTGGGCCCATAGGGGGCCCCAACGGCTCTGGCCAACGGCCAGCTGGGGGAGGCTCCTATCCGTTGAGCTCAACCCAAAACCACCTGCAGTTTGCGACTATACGTAGTAGGGGCTCGGGTGTGACCCTCTCCATCCATTTTCACAACACTTCTCCACCCCCATCTCACTTCTCCAAGCACCACTCCCACTCTCTTGCCATTTCCAACCAACCAATAGCAGAAAAACCTCATAAAAACACCCATCACAAGCTAGCTAAAAAGTCCCTTGGGTGCAAGAAAAATTTCCCTAGCCACCACTCACCTGAGGGTTCGCCAGTGCAAAACTTTGCATCATGAGAAAGTTCGGAAGAAAGGTTTCCGGTGCACTCAAGAAAGCCACAAGGTCATCCTCGAGGCGCCAGTATGAGAGCACCTCCTCATACTACACTGAACCCCCGGGAAGCCCTCCTCGCAATGAGGGATCCCCGGAGGTTGAGGAGGTCCAAGCGGAGGAGGGACAAGCGGAGGAGCAACATGCAGCCCCAACGGGGGGAGGAGGAGTCCACCAATTCGACTTGGTGGACGACCGGGAAATTCAAGCCTACAACATGCTCAAGGAATGGCTCCTCATCCACACACCGGTCTTCGACGAATCGCTTCTCTCCGACATCGGTATGGACACCGAGTTCCACTCCATTTGGAAGGCCGTAGGTTGGGAAAACATTTACCCAATCCCCGAGTATGGCTCCTATTTCCTTACTATTCAATTCTTATGCACTTTAAGGGAATTAGATGAAGGCATTTCCGTTCGTTTATTTGGCAAAGAATATTTTATCTTATGGTCCAAATTAAGCAAATGCCTTGGCTTTCATCAAAGATGCTCTCATGATTTAGACTATGCCACTAGAGGGTTTAATAAAGATAGACTTTGGGAAGAAATTTCGGGGCAAGTTCATACTAAAAAGTATTATCCAAGGAATGCTCAGATTCAGCACCCAACTTTAAGATTCTTGCATCTTTGGATTTCCATGACTTTGTTCCCCAGTCAAGATCCCCGTATTGTGCGAATTGTTGAAATGAAGCTTCTCTATGCTGCTAGAATGAAAATAAAAGTTGCACCTGTACGAGAAATTGTTAATCATTGGTTAGATTCAATTAAGACTTCCACTGCTGTTACCATGACTTCTCTTATAACACGTGTGGCCACAAGTATTGGTGCTTTGGAAGGGCAAGAAATTAATTTTATTCCTATCCAACGCACCATTGTAAATGAACTTTATCTGTTACGTGGTCATCACCTAAAAAGAGATGCTGCAGGAAACCTTGTGTTTTGTTTCCCCGGGTATACAACTGTAATCCGGTTACCTAACCCGGAATTACACTTGTATAGTTGTGGGAGGCTAACCTTTGACTTGCAGACAGTGGAGTCTTCACGCAGGCGCAGTGTGTCTAGCAGAGGCATGAGAGAGTCTAGCTCTCAGCCACCACCCTCTTACATACCACCGACTTTCGGGCAGGGGTTTGTTCCTGAGCCAGTACCCGGGTACCAGCCAGGATGGGACATACCCATGCCCTCACCAAGTGTTGAGGGGTGGCCTGAGGCAGACTCTAGTGCCTGGGAGCAGCAAGCTCGCTGGAGAATTGAGTCACCAGAGGAGCACCCACAGGCTCCCACATGTGACCAGATCAACTTTGATAGCCTCCAAGCCCAGCTTGGGGATTGGTGGTGCGCACAGATGAGATCCAGGAGACCCTCGAGCAGCACATTCAGACGACTGATGCACACCACCAGCAGACCATAGAGTGGCACCAACAGGAGCTACTGCATCACCAGCAGCAACAGGCTATGTACCAGCAGCAGCAGGCCCTGTACCAGCAGCAGCAGTGAGAACACAAGGTTGACATGTGCCCTTGTGGTTCCCTTCCTGAGTGATGAGTGATCGATCAACTGGCAACGTGTCTCTTGGCTGTGTTGATGTGCAGGTGCGAAGCTCGGGCAGTGGTCGAAGGTGAGGTGAAGGTAAAGTGGGGACGTGTCGTGCCGACGAACCAGGAGCGGTGAAGGGCGAACGTTGGAGCTTGGACTGACGGACCGGGAGACCTGAGGACCAGCTGTGGTAGCTGGCACGTGGCGTCGACAAGCAAGAAGACATGGTGATGTGCGGTGCATCGACCGAGTCGGGAGGAAGGTGATGGCGTCGTGACACTTGGCGGGAGGCCGAGGAGGATGGCGAATGCACTGTGCCCGGCGTGGAGGCTGGACATGCTCTGGCATCGATGCTGGACTTCGGGGTGTGCGAACCACATCCCGTCTACGGCGCGGGTTCGGTAGCTGAGCCTCAAAAAGCTACCATCGACGGTTTCCAGGTTTGGGCCACAAAACCTGGGGTGGCCAGTTTCCGAGTTTGGGCTTCAAAACTCGGCGAGGACGGTTTCCAGGTTTGGGCCTCAAAACCTGAGCGCGCGGGTTTCTGAGTTTGGGCCACAAAACTCAGCCGGAGGACAGGTTTCCCGGTTTTAGCCTCAAAACCGGGGGAAGGCCCAGGTTTCCCGGTTTCGGCCTCAAAACCGGGGGGAGGTCCGCAAAAAGGACGAACGACACGTGGCGGCGTGGAGAGGCTGGCGCGGCGGCGCAGCTATCCGCGAGGAAGGCGCGGTGGTCGACAGGGCGACACATGGCGGCATCCGAAGGCTTGCGTCGAGGCAAAGCAAAGGGTGAGGAAGGTGCGTGGCCGTCCGATCAACATCAAGCAGAGTTGGACCGGGATACCCCTAGGGTTGGCCGTTTCGCTCAGTTATCCTAGGGTTAGAAGGGGATTATTGTTTAGACTATAAATAAGAGAGGCACCCCTCCTCTCCCTCTATCCTTGCAGTCATTTGCTCTAAGCACACTCTCTCTCTCTTTAGCCCCCGCTTAGGTTCTAATCATACCTGGTTGTAGAGGATCCACAGAGAAGACTCGATCATGCCTCTGTGTTTTGGGAAGTTTAGGAAGTGAGACCGTAATCTCACATTTGTAGCGTGTGTTTGCCACACGGTTGCAATCTTGAGCTTGTGATTCGCGTTTTGGTTGTGTTCTTCGCGGATTGCTTTTTGGTCTCGTTTTCCCGTCGCTTGATCTCTTAGCTTGGTGCGTCTTTTGCAAATCCACTTGAACCAAGTTGTTCTAGATTGTGAGGCTATTCCTTCCTCCAAAGGAATTCATTTCAAACCTCACGGTCTAGGAGATCGAACGATTTTCATTTCGGATCATGTTTTTGCTTCCTTGCCCCAAAACTTCTTTGATTCACCGATTTGGAGTTAGGTTCGAGCCATGATCTCTTAGGAGTAGCTCACTAACATCCTTGTGATTCATCTCACCAAGTTTGATCCTCTGGGGATTTGTTTTGGGTGAGATCAGATCGAATCGGTGAACGAACGAAGTGGTTTCGAGGTGACCAGACGCTGTGATCGGGGCGACCGGATGCTGACCCTGTGCGTCCGGTCGTTGAACACACAACGTGTTCTTTCAGTAGCTCGACCAGACGCTCTCTCCTCTGTGTGACCGGACGCACACCTGGCACTGTTCACTTTGTTAGTCACTTGTTGACCGGACGCTCCCTGCCTGTGAGTCTGGTCAGGAACAGTAAGGTTCCAGAAAGGATTTTCTTCGACCGGACGCGTCCGGTGCCTGGTGACCGGACGCACTGTGAGTCCGGTCAGTGCTGTTTGTTGCAGTTTCATCCGCGGTTTGTTCGTGTGTGGTCGGGTTTGGTTTCTGGCTTTTGCGTTGGGTTTCTAGAGTCGTGTAGTGTCTCGCTGTGCTTCTTGAAAGCATCCACCCTACATCTAGGGTCGTGGACATTATTCGAGCTCTAGGCTTGCCTCTAGGGTGACTTCTGGGATAGTGGCTAAAAGGTTCTGAGAAGAAATTTTAAAGCTCCCATTCACCCCCCCTCTGGTCGCTTTTCCGGTCCTTCAATTGGTATCGGAGCCGGTTAAGGATCTCTTCTACCTTAATCAGTTTCGGATCCTAAGGGCGACATGGATCGAGGGAATGGCAAGGCTCCCTACTTCGATGGTACGAACTATCCCTATTGGAAGATTCGGATGCGTGCTTATCTCAACAGCATCGGATCTTCTGTTTGGGAGATATGCGAGGATGTCGATTACGTGGTTCTTGCGGCTTGAGTTGGTCAGCACCAGATTGACCAACACGAGGCCAACTCTAAGGCTCGTAATGCGCTTTTGGCCAACCTCTCCCTTCCTGAGTTCGAGCGTGTCTCTGAGCTTGAGACGGCACGAGAGATCTGGGTGAAGCTTCAAAGCTATCACGAGGGGACCGCTCAGGTCAAGACCAGACTCTTCGAGACGTACAAGCGTGAGTACGAGAACTTTGTTCAGTTGGAGGGAGAGACGATTGACGCTATGTTCGCTCGTTTCCAAACGATTGTGAACAAGATGCGTGCCAATCGGGCCAACCTACCCTATGACGATCATGAGAGGGCATTCAAGTTGCTATACGCCCTGGATCGGAGGGTATGGGAGGTGAAGGTGTCGACTATCATTGAGTCTGCTTCTTATGACACCCTCACCGTGGATGAGCTTTTCAGCAAGCTCAAGTCCACCGATATCGATCACTTGACTCAGGCCAAGCTGAAGAACCCATCTTCTCATTCCATGGCTTTGGTCTCAGGCAAGGGTGGATCGACTCTTTCCGCTGACGCTTCACCACCTCTCTTTGCTTTGTCTTCTTTGCTTTCAGTAACTGAGGAGCAGGTGGAGGCGTTGGACGATGACGAGCTCGCCCTCATCATCACCCGGTTCTCGCGGTTTCACAACAACCGCTTGAATCGCCGGCGTGGTGGCGCACGTGAGGGCTGCTACGGATGTGGAGATCCGGATCACTTCGTCGCGAACTGCCCCAAGCGCGACAAGTCCTTCCCCGGCAAGAACCGCAACTCTAGGCGCAAGGGCAAGCCTGAGAACAAGACCGGGAAGAACAAGAAGAAGGGCAGCTACCGCCGAGAGGACATGGAGAAGGCTTTCGACGCCGGCAAGCGTGCCTTCCTCGCCACCTTCAGCGATGGCGAGAAGTCCTCCGACGGTGACTCCAGCGATGATGGGTCCGAGCACAAGACTGAGGAACGCTTCAACGGACTTTGCTTTTTTGGCAAATCCTCCAAGGGTCTTTGCACCATGGCCTTGGATGAAGAGGACTCCAAGCACCAGGACGGGGATGATGGCACCGACGACGACGACGACGATGCTTCTGAGGTATCATCCTCTTCTCTTATCAAGCGTCTTACTGGTGAGCGTGATTCCCTTGCCGATATAGTCCTAGGTTAGGATAAGAACCTCAAGCGAGCTATCCGAGAGCGCAATGAGTTTAAGGCCAAGATGAATGATGCGCTAAAGGAGCTTGAGTTCGCTAGGTCTGAGGTGAAGGTGACCGATGAGGAGGAGTGTGAGGAGTGCTCGATGCATATGACAAACTTTGCCACCCTGCAAACCAAGTATGCCTCTTTGATTGAGGTGTATGATGAGCTGAAGAGTAGGCTAGACTTGGTGGGTGATTGCAAGGAGTGTCCCTCCCTAAAGAAGGAGCTGGAGGAGGTGAAGGCGAGGCCTTCTTTGTTGGGTGCGTGCAAGCTTTGTCCTAGCTTGCGAACTGAGTTGGCAGAAGTTAGTGCCAAGCTTGCTGAAGCCGTGAAGGCTAGCTCAGTTAGCACCTCGGCCGCTCCATGTGAGCAATGCGTGGGGATGGAGCTTGAGATTGCCAACTGCCGGCATGCCAGGATGCAAACCGAGGAGGAAAACACATACCTTCGGTCCATTCTGAGTTGGGTGTCATGCAATGAGCCGCAGTTGGGCATGATGATCAGTCAGTTCAAGAGGGGAACTGATTGCTTGGGAGTAGGTTTTGAGTCAGGTGGGAAGAGAGCTAGCACCTTTGGCAAGATTGGTGAGTTTAGTGGAGTGAACCCTAGTGAGAAGCCATCCACTATCCCTAAGCTCATCAAGATCACCCCACCTGAACCTCTCAAGCCTATCACCAAGGATGGGATCCTTGATGAACCTCCCAAGGCTCCACCTCGCAAGCAAGTGTGGGTTCCCAAACCTAACCATCTTAGGAACACACTTGACACCCTTCCTGATGCCTCTAGTGATCCCCTTCCGAAGGGCAAGCAGCCGGCTAAAGTGAACAACCCTCGCAACCATAGAAACCAACAACCCAAGAGAGTGGTGAGGTTTGAGTGCGAGTATTGTCACCATGAAGGTCACCTAGCTGAGTTTTGCTTTCGGAGGAAGAGAGACGCTAGGAAGGAGTTGGAGCTGAACAACCAGGCCAGGCACCACCCTCTCCATGGTGTGCAAGGTCGGGGAGTTCAGAGGCAGGGCGTTAGGCCTGGAGGTGCACCCCCTCAGGCAGCTAGGCCCCAAGCAGCTAGACCACGGGGTGGTGGTCGTGCCCGTCGTGGTTCCGGTCGTCCTCAATACGACCTGGAGCCAAGTGTAAGAGGCTTTGCTGCTCAGTCCCATAGCGGATCACCTTTTCAATATGGTGGTGATCGCTTTGCTCAGGTAGGTCAGTTTGGAAGTTTTCCGTTCCTTAGCGGACCACCCTTTCAGGTTGGTGGTGATCGCTATCCACCCATGGGACGAGGACAGGTTTGTGTTCCTACTAACACTTTTTTTGGGCCTATGACACAGCACTGGTATCCTTCTCAGTATACTAACCCCAGTGTTGTGCCATATGCTCATTTTCTGCCTTTCTATTAATGCAGGAACTTCGGTTGGAGAACATGTGGCTCATGGATTCCGGGTGCTCGCGCCACATGACCGGAAAGAAGGAATGGTTCTCCAGCCTTAGCCCCGTGATGCACAAGGAGTACATCACTTTCGGGGATAATAGTAGAGGTAAGGTTGTTTCTCATGGAGCTATCCGGCTCAATGAGAACTTTGTTCTCAAGGATGTTGCGTTGGTTTCGAACTTGCATTACAATTTGCTTTCTGTTTCGCAACTTCTTGAGGATGATTGTGAAGTGCGCTTTAAGAAGGGTTTGAGTCGTGTTTTAGACCCTCGGGGAGATCTTATTTGTTGGATTGTCCCTTTTGGCCGAGTTTTCAGAGCCGATTTTTCTCATTCTTTCGGCTCTGCTAGATGTTTGATGGCTGGTCCTTCTTCTGATTTGTGGAAGTGGCATAGGAGGCTTGGTCACTTGAGTTTTGACTTGCTTGCAAGACTTAGCTCACTTGGCCTAATCCAAGGATTGCCCAAGCTTAAGTTTCAGAAGGACCTTGTCTGCCATCCCTGTCGTCACGGGAAGATGGTTGCTGCTTCTCACCCGCCTGTTAATCAGGTGATGACAAAGCGACCCGGCGAGCTTTTACACATGGACACAGTTGGTCCAGCTCGGGTTTGCTCAACGGGTGGGAAGTGGTACGTTTTAGTGATCGTTGACGATTTTTTGAGGTACTCTTGGGTATTTTTCATGGAGGGTAAGGATGAAGCTTTTTCTTTTGCTCGTGACTTGGTTTTGAAGTTGAAAACTGAGTTTCCTCCTGATACCATTAGAGCTATCCGTAGCGATAATGGTACCGAGTTTGATAACTCTCAGTTTGCTTCTTTCTGTTCTTCTAATGGAATCGAGCATCAGTTTTCTTCTCCTTATGTCCCTCAGCAAAACGGTGTTGTTGAGCGCAAGAACCGGACTCTTGTTGAGATGGCCAGGACGATGCTCGATGAGCATAGGACTCCTAGGCGTTTTTGGGCCGAGGCAATCAACACCGCTTGCCATGTTTCAAATCGCATCTTCCTTCGGGCTTTCATGAAGAAGACTTCTTATGAGTTGCGGTTTGGGCGTGTACCCAAGGTGTCTCATTTTCGGGTGTTTGGTTGCAAGTGCTTTATCCTGAAGCAAGGCAATTTAGATAAATTTGAATCTCGCTCTGCTGATGGCGTGTTTCTTGGTTATGCTTCGCATTCGCGCGCTTATCGAGTTCTTAACCTTGAGACTAACTGGATAGTGGAGACCTGCGAGGTCACATTCGATGAGACTATGCCTTGTGTTTCTTCTGCTTTTGATGTTGCAGGAGAACAGGAGCTGGGAGAGACTATCTTTGTGGAGGAGGAGCAGGAGAATGCCGATTGGGGTGATTCCGAGCCAACTCCACTGGCTGCCCCTATCGACCCTGCGACGACTACTTCAGCTCGAGGACCCGATCCCACTACTTCTTCTTCTTGGGGTCCTCTGGAGCCACCTCTCCAGCAAGCACCGGCAGCACCCGAGAGAGCGACAGCATCTGGCGAGGGGGAGGCGACTTCGATGAGGCAAGCGCCCCGAAGCGTTCAGCAGACTCACCCCCCGCAGCAGATGATCGGCGGCATCGACCAGCGAGTCACGCGGTCGCGAGCGTATGAAATCTCTCACTTTGCTCATTCTGCATTCGTTGCTTCTTTTGAGCCCAAAGATGTTGGACACGCACTTTCTGATTCTAACTGGGTCAATGCCATGCATGAGGAGCTAGAAAACTTTGAGCGAAACCAGGTTTGGACCCTAGTTCCACCTCCACCAGATTGCCACCCTATAGGCACCAAATGGGTTTTCAAAAACAAAGAGGGTGAAGATGGGATGGTAGTGAGGAACAAGGCTAGGCTAGTAGCCCAGGGTTTTTGCCAAAAAGAGGGGATAGATTACGAGGAAACCTTTGCCCCTGTAGCCCGTTTAGAAGCCATTAGAATCCTTCTAGCCTTTGCTGCTTCGAAGGGTTTTAAGCTTTATCAGATGGATGTTAAAAGTGCTTTTCTGAATGGGTATATAGAGGAAGAGGTTTATGTTAGGCAACCCCCAGGTTTCGAGGATCCCAAGTTTCCAAACCATGTTTATAACTTTCAAAAGCTTTGTATGGTTTGAAACAAGCCCCGAGAGCGTGGTATGATCGTTTGAAAACTTTTCTTCTCTCTAAGGGTTTTAAAATGGGACGGGTCGATAGAACTTTGTTTCTCCTCAAGCAAGGCAATGATACATTGTTAGTCCAGATTTACGTGGATGACATCATCTTTGGTGGCTCTTCTCATGCTCTTGTTTCAAAGTTTTTCAGATACTATGAGCAGGGAGTTCGAGATGAGTATGATGGGCGAGTTGACTTTCTTCCTCGGGTTGCAAATTAAGCAAACCCGGGACGGGACGTTTGTACATCAAGGCAAATACACAAAAGACATCCTGAAGAAATTCGACATGGGCGAGGCCAAGCCTCTTACAACGCCCATGCCGATGACTGCGGCGATGGATGCGGACCAAGACGGAGAGCCGGTTGACCAGAAGGAGTACAGGAGCATGATTGGCTCGCTTCTGTACCTGACGACGACGAGGCCGGATATACAGTTCGTTGTGTGTCTGTGCGCTCGTTTTCAGGCGTCCCCTTGGACTTCCCACAAGCAAGCGGTCAAGCGCATCATGAGGTACCTCCGATACACTCCTGAGTTCGGACTTTGGTACTCTTCTTCTTCGAACCTCTCGCTTTGTGGTTATTCCGATGCGGATTTTGCTGGTTGTCGGATTGAGCGTAAGTCTACTTCTGGGACTTGTCAGTTTCTTGGCTCTTCTTTGGTCTCGTGGTCTTCTCGCAAGCAGTCGAACGTAGCCCAGTCCACTACAGAAGCCGAGTACGTTGCCGCTGCTTCTTGTGCTTCGCAGCTTTTATGGATGGTTGCCACATTGCGTGATTTTGGTCTAGATTTCAGTCGGGTTCCTTTGCTTTGCGATAGCACCTCTGCCATTAGTGTAGCAAAGAACCCCTGTTCTTCACTCCAAGACCAAACACATCGATGTTCGCTTTCACTTTCTTCGTGATCACTACGAGAAAGGCGACATTGATCTTAGGCATGTAGACACCCATAACCAGGTTGCGGATATTTTCACTAAGCTTTTGGACCTCTCAACTTTTGCTAGGTTGAGAGGTGAGCTTGGTGTGTGTTTCCCTTTTTAGATGGGGGAAGCTTTTTGATTATGTACCATAGACTAACTTTCTGATCCTTTTGTTTTGAGTTTTGAGTCTTTTGAGTTTTGTTTTGGCTCCGACTCTGACTTCATCATATATGTATCTTGCATTTTCAAGCTTCATGTCTATGTTCTTGAGAATGAATCTATGCTCTGATTAGTGCTTGCTTCGATAATATATGATGATGCTTGTAGCTTAGGGTCTTTCTGATCACTGATACATATTGTGAGCTAAGCTATTTTCAGAACGATGAACATGTTTAATGAACTTAAAATTTGATACGTGTTCACCATTGAGATTGGCAACTAGCATGTGTAGGATGTGTTGAGATCACTTGAGCTATTTCATATATGCTAGGTTGCTATGTCTCTAGTTCTGAGTCTTTCGCTTGCTTGGTTTGGTCATAAACTGCTTAAAATGAACCAAGTTGTAGTGAATTGAAAAGATCGAGATGGGATTGCTTTGTCAACACATCACGGTATCGAGACTGTTTCTCATTGCACATTGAGTTAAACTTGAGCCGTGTAGTGTAAGACCGAAACCGATGCTTTAAGCTTCTGATTGCAAATGCATAGGCTTAGCTCGGTTGAAAAGTTAGGCAATGATAAGCTTTCAACCTCTCGCAATCACATGCTAATTTTGAACTTGTGTTAATAACCGCTGCAAATTCTCCGATAAAATCTGAAAACACAAGTCTATGTTTCATTCTATAGCATGATGATTGAACGTTGCTAGGGGTAGTTCACCCTGTATATATGTTTTAGCACTTGTTGACTTCCTGTCTATACTTGTCTAGTGCTATTTTAATGGTGACACTCCTTTCAGAATGGCTTAAAACTGCTCACTTGGCTTATGCATTCATATGTTGTATTCAGTGATCAGTTTGAGCCTTTGCTAGCACTTGTGTATGTTGCTATATAGTCGGATCAGCACTCATTAGAGCACTTATTCACTCTCTCGAGTATATACTTGAAGCTGCTAACCTGCATTTTTGACTCATATGCATGTGCTTGACTCCGATAGGCATGACCTTAGCTCCGATTGAAATACTTGAGCTCTTTTCCCTTTTCTTTTGATTGCAAATTGCCCCCAAGGGGGAGATGTTTGACCAAGGGGGAGATTTTGTAAAAATGTCTTTTGTGGTGACAATTTGCAATTTATGCTTCGCATGTTAAGGGGGAGTCTCTGAGTAAGGGGGAGTTCTGCATTCTTCGGTGGTCATGTTTTTCATTTGGTATCGATCGTTTCAGCTAGTTGTGTTGAGCCTCTGTGCCTCTGTCTTGAGGGACTAGCTGTTTTCATCTAGTTTTGATGAGTCTTGATTGGTATCTAGCCTGCTGCTAGTTGTGTTGAGCCCGTTCTGCCTCTTCTTGAGGACTAGCTTGTTTCGACTTGGTTGCGTCGAGCCGTTGCCCATGTCTTTGGGAACCAAGTTTTGTGCTCTGACTTTGATCGGGTTTTGCTCCTTGATGAGTTGTTGCTCCGATTTCTTGCTTGGTTGTGTCGAACCGTTGCCCATGTCTTTGGGGATCAAGCTTTGCTTATCTTGAGTTGTTCTTCTTTGGTCTTTTACTTGTCTTTTGGACATCTCAAGTAAGTTTTCTCCTTCTACCTAATTCTGCTTTATTTTACTTTGGTTACGGTTACTATGAGTTGACGATGCACTCATCAAGGGGGAGATTGAGAACACAAGGTTGACATGTGCCCTTGTGGTTCCCTTCCTGAGTGATGAGTGATCGATCAACCGGCAACGTGTCTCTTGGCTGTGTTGATGTGCAGGTGCGAAGCTCGGGCAGTGGTCGAAGGTGAGGTGAAGGTCAAGTGGGGACGTGTCGTGCCGACGGACCAGGAGCGGTGAAGGGCGAAAGTTGGAGCTTGGACTGACGGACTGGGAGACCTGAGGACCAGCTGTGGTAGCTGGCACGTGGCGTCGACAAGCAAGAAGACATGGTGATGTGCGGTGCATCGGCCGAGTCGGGAGGAAGGTGATGGCGTTGTGACACTTGGCGGGAGGCCGAGGAGGATGGCGAATGCACTGTGCCCGGCGTGGAGGCTAGACATGCTCTGGCATCGGTGCTGGACTTCGGGGTGTGCGAACCACATCCCGTCTACGGCGCGGGTTCGGTAGCTGAGCCTCAAAAAGCTACCATCGACGGTTTCCAGGTTTGGGCCACAAAACCTGGGGTGGCCAGTTTCCGAGTTTGGGCTTCAAAACTCGGCGAGGACGGTTTCCAGGTTTGGGCCTCAAAACCTGAGCGCGCGGGTTTCTGAGTTTGGGCCACAAAACTCAGCCGGAGGACAGGTTTCCCGGTTTCAGCCTCAAAACCGGGGGAAGGCCCAGGTTTCCCGGTTTCGGCCTCAAAACCGGGGGGAGGTCCGCAAAAAGGACGAACGACACGTGGCGGCGTGGAGAGGCTGGCGCGGCGGCGCAGCTATCCGCGAGGAAGGCGCGGTGGTCGACAGGGCGACACGTGGCGGCATCCGAAGGCTTGCGTCGAGGCAAAGCAAAGGGTGAGGAAGGTGCGTGGCCGTCCGATCAACATCAAGCAGAGTTGGACCGGGATACCCCTAGGGTTGGCCGTTTCGCTCAGTTATCCTAGGGTTAGAAGGGGATTATTGTTTAGACTATAAATAAGAGAGGCACCCCTCCTCTCCCTCTATCCTTGCAGTCATTTGCTCTAAGCACACTCTCTCTCTCTTTAGCCCCCGCTTAGGTTCTAATCATACCTGGTTGTAGAGGATCCACAGAGAAGACTCGATCATGCCTCTGTGTTTTGGGAAGTTTAGGAAGTGAGACCGTAATCTCACATTTGTAGCGTGTGTTCGCCACACGGTTGCAATCTTGAGCTTGTGATTCGCGTTTTGGTTGTGTTCTTCGCGGATTGCTTTTTGGTCTCGTTTTCCCGTCGCTTGATCTCTTAGCTTGGTGCGTCTTTTGCAAATCCACTTGAACCAAGTTGTTCTAGATCGTGAGGCTATTCCTTCCTCCAAAGGAATTCATCTCAAACCTCACGGTCTAGGAGATCGAACAATTTTCATTTTGGATCACGTTTTTGCTTCCTTGCCCCAAAACTTCTTTGATTCACCGATTTGGAGTTAGGTTCGAGCCATGATCTCTTAGGAGTAGCTCACTAACATCCTTGTGATTCATCTCACCAAGTTTGATCCTCTGGGGATTTGTTTTGGGTGAGATCGGATCGAATCGGTGAACGAACGAAGTGGTTTCGAGGTGACCGGACGCTGTGATCGGGGTGACCGGACGCTGACCCTGTGCGTCCGGTCGTTGAACACACAGCGTGTTCTTTCAGTAGCTCGACCGGACGCTCTCTCCTCTGTGTGACCGGACGCACACCTGGCACTGTTCACTTTGTTAGTCACTTGTTGACCGGACGCTCTGTCCCCGACCGGACGCTCCCTGCCTGTGAGTCCGGTCAGGAACAGTAAGGTTCCAGAAAGGATTTTCTTCGACCGGACGCGTCCGGTGCCTGGTGACCGGACGCACTGTGAGTCCGGTCAGTGCTGTTTGTTGCAGTTTCGTCCGCGGTTTGTTCGTGTGTTGTCGGTTTTGGTTTCCGGCTTTTGCATTGGGTTTCTAGAGTCGTGTAGTGTCTCGCTGTGCTTCTTGAAAGCATCCACCCTACATCTAGGGTCGTGGACATTATTCGAGCTCTAGGCTTGCCTCTAGGGTGACTTCTGGGATAGTGGCTAAAAGGTTCTGAGAAGAAATTTTAAAGCTCCCATTCACCCCCCCTCTGGTCGCTTTTCCGGTCCTTCAAGCAGACTGAATTAAGGGCACGTCAGGAGGAGATGCTGAGGCAGTCTCAGGGTTTCTGGCAGTTCATGGGATACAACCCTGATCAGTAGGCCAGAAGCTAGCTTGGGGGAGGACCCCCACTTCCGAGGTATGTTGCATTGCATATTTAATTCCATGCATTCTTATTTTTCCATTAGCTTGTTTACTTAATGCAATTTTAATTTTAAAAAAAAAACTGAAAAATGCTAAAAAGACCAAAAATATGAATTCCACTCTTATATGTGATGTAAGATATGTGCTTCTTCCTTGTTGAAATGACGAATAGTTGCTCTGTCTTATAATTCACCTGTGCCTAGTTTATAACTTAGTTTCTACTAAGATTTGAGTTTATTGGTAAATGGCTCACTTAAGAACTTGAAACTTGTGGAATGCACATGCTTACTCAAGTCCAAGGTTATTGCTAGTCATGATCTGGTATAAGCAGAGAATTGCTGTGACATTGTTCTAAGAAAGACTTGACATCCGGAGAATTTATTTAAAAAAATTTAAAATTCAAAAGTTCCTCGATGATGATATATCCTACCAGAGCCATATGATGAAAAACTTTTCAAAACCATATACTCATATGCTACTTGTATTTGTATTGAGCTTATTCAAATAGTTGTGACCTATGTGTAGACTTCTTTCATGCATTCAAGATCAAGATTCACGTACACCCACCAAATAAAGCTAACTCTTGCATTAAGAGTTACGCAAGACATGCCATGCATTCACCACAAAATTAAATGCTCCACTATTGATCATGATCTTTCTCTCCCAAAAGAATTATGGGCTATCTAAAAAAATATATATGAGAGAGTAAAAAAAAATGGACAAGTGTCCAAATGAAAACAATGGGTACTCCGATGCCCGCCTCTCTCTAAAAAAAAAATGAATGAGAGAGTAAAAAAAAATGGACAAGTGTCCAAATGAAAACAATGGGTACTCCGATACCCGCCTCTCTCGATGAATAAAGATAGCCCATAGTTCCCAATTTTCCAAAGGGAGAAAGACATGAGAAAAGGAGTATTCAAAAAGAAAATATTCCACACACTTGCAATTCTTGATCTAAGTGTATGACTGAAGTCTCCTAAGGTCCAATTCTTTGACTTTGCAATATCTACAATACAAGTATGCCTACTTCTTTCTACCCACAACTCCAGATAAAGCTTTAGTTGGTAGACTGAAAAGAAAGGCAAAAGCCTTTGGTGAGGACCATACACATCTTGAGCGAATGAGTGAATCATTTGAGGAACTTGCTTTGATTTTCAAAACTCCTAAAAACTCCGGATTATAAAGTTGCTCAAGGAACAAAAGTTAAGCACCTCTGTGAAAGCCGATCTAACATGCAGTGACTAAGGATTTGAGGAGGCTAACAAGCCCCATGAGTGACAGGGTACTAAGGAGAGTAATGGACCAATTTATTCAAACCATGGTAGACACTTTGGTATAGACCTGGCACTTGTGAATAATAATCGGCATTGAAGCAACTCCTGATCAACAACCAAAACCTTAGCTTTTGCTCGGGGACGAGCAAAGGGTAAGCTTGGGGGAGTTTGTTGGCGGTTCTTATCGACATATTTATCCCGCCAACATAGTCCACATAAAAGGAGAAAAGCATGTATTTTACTCATATATACTTTTATTGCTAACCAAGTTCCACATGTAGTGCAAAATTATGTTTTGCAGATCATAAACATGCATACAGGTGGATAACAACCAAAAAGGCGCAATCCAACACGCCGAAATGCGCAAAATGAACAAGGACACAAAAAGCCCATATAGAAGTGCAGCAAAATTCAACCGGGAACGAACTCAGGAGCCCAAAAGAGCAAGCCCAGACTTTTGCCTGGGCTGGATGGGCACAGCTAGGGGGCGGTCGCCCCCTAGGTCGACCACCCCCCAGGTGCTGCCACGTGGCCACCGCCTTTGCAGAGGCGGTGCAATCAATGGCCCTAAGGCGGTTGCGGGTGAATTTTGCAGCAAACCCCCTCCTAAACCGACCTAAAGCACCTATATAAGGAGAGGGGGAGGGGAGGCCAAAGGAGAACACAATCACTTCTTGAGCTACACATTTGGGCACTACCACTTCTTAGTGTTTCCTTGTTCTTGAGCTTAGAGAGAGAGCTAGGCAAAGCTAGCAAGGAGGGCTTGGCTCCTTGGAGAGATATTGGGTATGAATAAGAAAGATCTGATCTCCAAAGCCCTGTCTTCATTCTTTCGATACAGTTCCTCATATGAACTAGAGTATAGTTCTCGTTCTAGTATTCTGGTATATGACTTAGATCTTAGGTCTTATATCATGTTGCTAGTGTATGAACTTATGAATAGTTCTTGTGGAATTAGTATAATATACATTCTAGTGTATAGTTCTTACAATATATTACTGCCTTAGGGTTAGTGGTGTATTGTATGAACTAGAGCTAAGTGTGTATTGTATTATTCTCACATAGAACATTAGTCTAATTGCTTCATGCTTGTTATATGATTAGAAATAAGCTTTTGTCAAGGGTGGCGGTTTATCATGCTCTTCTGAGTAGGCTCAGGCTTCTTACCTGTCGATCCGTAGGGTCGGGGACCCGGGGGAGTCTGAGTGGGTTCTGTGCATGCAAGCATGGTGCTTGGATGTAGAGGCCGGGTAATTGCATGGTCTTAGTCCACGGTAGTGGGGATGGCGGCAGGTGGTGACAGCCCTGTCCGTCCTTGGCATTCCCCCACGTTCGGCTAGGGTGTAGGAGTCTAAATTGTTACGAGAGGTTGCTGGCAGACCAGTACTCGCGTAATCTCCCGAACCATCTGAAGCATGAGATTAGTTCTATGTCATATGATTGCATGATTAACTTGTTCTATGAATGACTTGTATCTAGACCATGCCTGCTCTATTAGGTTATTCAATTATTCTTTTATTCATTTATTCTTTTAGTCTCTTTTTACTCTTTGCCCTTTTGCCATGCTCAAGATTGTGTTTCTCCACTATTCAAATCATCACTGTTTATCACCTGTTATGACAATTGATCCATTATTGCTATCATGGTATTTGGTACTATATTTATCCTAGAACTTGATACATACAAAGCCTTCCTTGAGCGAACCAATAAATCACGATACTCGGTATATCTCCGGGTGAAATGCTACACGATAATTCCATGTGCTTGCGGACCTAATCTCCAAACCTACGAACTATCGTAACGATACATGCTTAACACTGTTGCTGGAAACGCGTCATTCTAAGCAACTTGTTAAGAGACATCGTACGGGCACTTCTAGCGCCGTTGCTGGGAATAGATCTTCGGGTCCATTTCTATGCCAATATCCGGCGCCGTTGCCATGGATGGATTGCAAAGTCCATTCTTAGTGACGACGTTAGTAAGTGTCAACGTGCATTTCTGGCGCTGTTGCCAGGGATGGATCGTAAGGTCCATTCTTAAGTAATAATGTTAAGAAATGCCAACAGCGCCGTCGAAACCAGGTGGCGGAGGAGCGAAAGGAACGCCCGGGCGTGCTCCTACAAGCCATCGCCAACCTGGAGATCGTCTACCCCGCGCACGTCGACCGTGGCTTCTCACGAGCCATCGAGCCACCCCGGCGGGCCACCATCGGAGAGTGGTACCGCGAGCTGCAGTCTCAGCACGAGCCAGGGAGGCGCGACGTCAACAGCTCCGACTCCGACGAGTACGACTACCACGACCCTGACCTCTGGGATCGAACCAGGGAATGCTTCCAGCTCGAGGCGGCCGGGAGCGATACCGAGGACGAGGGCGACGACGGCAGGCCGGCACTCAACCTCGAAGACCCCAGTGACGTGGCCGCGGCGGGAGGATCGCGTATTCAGCAGAGGAATGAACCCCCGGCACCACCAGCACCACCTCAGCACGACGACGACCGGGCGGCGCAGCTCGCCCAACTACGGGAGGCAATCGCCAAAGCTGAGGAGGACCGACAGCGCCTACTACAGCTCGAGAAAGCTCTTGAACAGGAACAACCCCAGCCTCGAGGCGCCGGCGCTCGTGGCCGGGCTCGAGAAGTCCACCGGCAGATCATCGAGGATGAGGCACCAGCGCGTCCCGGGGTGTGCTTCCCGCGAGCCGGGCAGAACGTGGTGGCGTCCGCAATGCTGCTCCGCGATCTACCCGCCGTCTCCAACCTTGACGTCAGGCGCAGGCTCGGGGAAATGAAGAACCTCCTCGAGATGGCCGCCGTACAGCAGGCCGAGAGCTCAGCCTCGCATCAACGCGGGGCGACATCGGGGAAGCCGGCAGACCCGCCCCGCAACGAGCGGGAGATGTCCGTCCACCAGCCAGATGCCTCTCAAGCCAAGCCAGTCCGCGAGCGGATCGTCGATAACCGGCCACCTCGAGACCCCCATGACGCCCGCAACGAGCTCACGCGGTTGCGGGAGGCAAATGCCAAGGCAGAGGAGGATGCGCTGCAATACCGGCGCAACCCCCGGCGCAAGGACAAAGGGGGTGAGGAACGTGGCTATAGTGTCCATCGAGGAGGGCGCTACGATAGTGATGAAGACCGACAAACCCTCGAGCCCCCGGGCCCCAGGGTTTTCAGCCAAGCCATCCGCACCTCGACCCTCCCCGACCGCTTTCGACCACCGACCAACATCGTGAAGTATGACGGGGGGTCGAGCCCAAGCTGTGGCTCTCCGACTTCTGCCTAGGCTGTCAATTAGGCGGGGCCAAGAACGACGACCGCGTGATTATACGCCAACTCCCACTCTACCTCTCGGACACCGCCCGTCGGTGGCTTGAGGGGCTCCCGCCGCATCAGATCCACGACTGGGCCGACCTAGTCAGGGTCTTCGATGGGAATTTCAAGGGGACTTGCGCGCGCCTAGGCAACCCCTAGGATCTACGACGTTGCAGGCAGATGGCGGACGAGCCCCTCCGCGACTTCGCTCGACGATTCTCAAAGCAGCGCCTCGAGCTGATGAAGATGTCATCTCAGCGTTCCTCGCAGGCACGACATGCCAAGAGCTAGTCCACGAGCTAGAGCGCTACCGTCCCAAGACAGTCGAGGAACTGATGGATCATGTCACCAGCTTCGCCTCTGGCGACGAGGCGGTGGGGGCCTTTTTTGGCCGCTCCACAGACAAAGGCAAGGTGGTGGCCACACCGGAGGGCTCGAGCAAGGGCAACAACGCCAAGAACCGCAACAACAATAACAACAAAAAGAAGAAGAACAAGGGCAAAGGTCAGAAGGTGAAACGCGACGCCGAAGATGACGATGATGAAGAAGAAGTGCTCGTGGGCACCCACGATCACAAAAAGCCTCGAGGCCCCCCTGACGGGGCTGTCTTCGACAAGATGCTCGAGGACCCCTGTCCTTATCACAAGGGCCCCGTGAATCACAAGTTGAAGGACTGCCGACCGATGAAGGGTTTCTACTCCAAGCTTGGCAACCAAAAGGAAGACGTGCCCCAGGGTAAGGACAACAATCGACGCAACGACGGGGACGCGGACTTCCCCCCGGTGCGCGACTGCTTCATGATCTACGGGGGCCCAACCGTCGGGCTCTCAGCTCGGGAGAGAAAGAAGGAGCGCCGAGAGGTCCTTGCACTCTGCCACGATGCCCCTCGGTACCTCGACTGGTCTGATGCATCGATCACGTTCGGCCGTGACGACCATCCGGACCATGTCGTAAATCCGGGGGCATACCCCCTCGTCGTCGACCCCATCATCATCGACGTGCGCTTCTCCAAGGTGTTGATGGATGGGGGCCCGAGCCTCAACTTCATATACCTCGAGACTCTCGACCTCTTGGGGGTCTCGAGGGACCAGCTCTGACCCAGCGTTGGGGGGTTCCACGGAGTCGTACCAGGGAAGAAGGCACATCCCCTCGGGCGCATAGACCTACCTGTTTGCTTTGGCATGCCAGCCAACTTCCGCCGCGAGACGCTCACCTTCGAGGTGGTCGGGTTCCAAGGGACCTACCACGCCATCATCGGCAGACCAGGCTATGCCAAGTTCATGGCGGTCCCCAACTACATGTACTTAAAGCTCAAGATGCCGGGGCCAAAAGGAGTCCTCACCGTCGACACCTCCTACGATCACGCGTACCAGTGCGACGTGGACTGCGTCGAGCGCAGGGAGGCCAACGTCCAACTCGACTCGCTCGAGGCCCTAGCTGCCTTGGCCACCGAGGAGGCCCTTGAAGCAAAGCACCACGCCGGCACCTTCGAGCCAGCAGAGCACACCAGGCAGATACCTGTCGACCCGACCTCGACCGACGGCAGGACGCTGGCCATCAGTGCCAGCCTCGACCCCGAATAGGAAGCAGTGCTCGTCGAATTTCTCCGTGCGAACATTGTTGACACTCCTTAATGGAATCACTCTAAGATAGACTTCATAAACAATAACCTAGTGAAGGCACTAATGTAACAACCCAAAAATTCGGACTATTTAAAATTTTTTCTGTGATTATGTGAAGCATGTAGTTGCTAGCCGAACCGGGAACACTTTTATAAATAAATTGTTGCATTCATTTAGTATTCATTGTAGGAGTTTGCCGAAGATTCCTTTTACAACCTAAGTCTTATATTGGAGAGCACATGACCATAGCAACCTCTCTTGGATTATCTTGAGTCTCTCTCCGATCCCCGACCATCCATTATGACCACCCTTCGGATTCATCTTAAACCACCTTCGAAGTCTTCCCAAATCCCTTCTCTCAAAATTCCCTTTTGAATCCTTTCCGAATCCACCTTCAAATTCCAATTGAATCTTCCCAAATTCCTTTAAATCAAATGGACAAGTCTTCTTCACCCATGGGCCACAAGTCCCCTAATTTCCCTCCTCTGGCCCAACCCCCTCCTCACTTGGCTCAGCACCGCCCGCAGGCCGCTTGCTCGCGCGGCCCAGACGGCCCAGTAGCTGGCCCAGCTGTGTGCCTCTGCGTCCCAAACCCTAGGGCGCTGCTCCTTGGGAGCCCGACCATGGGCGCCGCCGCCGCAGACCGCAAGCAGCGCGCGCAAGCCGCGCTCCCCACGCGCGCACATACGAAACCTTCGCACGAGCACTCGCGCCCTCCGCCACCTACCGCGCCCTCCGCCACCTACCGCGCGCGCCCCTTCTTCCCCAAGCGCTCGCACCCCAGCCGGCTACCACCTTCTCCTCCTTCCTCCTCCGTGCCGCACGCCCGCCCTGGCCGAAGCCGCGTCGCGCCACGCCATGGTCACGACAAGTCGGGCCACCAGCCAGCCAAAGCCGCGCCCCTACCGCCTCCTCTCGTTCGGCCTCGCGTCACGCCATGACGCGGCCACACGTGGTGGCCAGGCCCTCCTCGACGCCGCTAGGAGCCAACGACATCGAGCCCGCGACCCAGCACCACCTCGACGACTCGACGGGACCGTCCACGACCTGCGCGCCAACCTTCGAACGACCACCGCGACACCTGGAGCTCCACCCGTGACTTCGACTGCACCGCAGCTGCATCGCCGGTCGTCCACAGCACCGACGCCGAGCCCCGGTCTCCTGTTTCGTCCTCTGACCATGCCGACCGCGCCGTGCACCGCTGCGGCCACGCCGTCGACTTCAGCTTCCTCTGCTCCATCCTCGCCGAGCCGCAGAAGCACGTCGAGGCCGCAGCAACGTCCGCACCAGCAACGGTACCACCGCAACTCGTCGATCCGCCGTGGCCACGTCCACCTCCGTGACGTCGGCTACTCCATCGCCCTGGAACTACCCCGGCCGAGCACGTCACGCTCCCCGTCATCGAACCACAGCCGCACCACCGGCCGCAAGCCGCTACATCGCCCTCCGTCCCCGAGCCTCCTCGCCTCGGGCACATGACAACCTCGCCGCGACCCCAGCTCACCTTCAACCAAGCCACGGCGTTGGCCGTGCTCGACCCCGAGACGGCCGAAGCCGCCCTGTGCTGCTGCACGCAGAAGCGCCCGCGACCGCCTCTGCTGTGCCTCGACGTCACCCATCCTGTCTGTTCCGTTCGCAACACCTAAGGCCGCCGACGAGCTCTTCACTGGGTGAGCCCCATGAACCACGAAGCCCCATCCCTCCTTTCTGAGATCACTATTGTCTGAGTTCCGGTCTTCGTGCCATGATGAACACTGTTGCAGGAAAGCCGACGGGATCACGATGCCTTCACCAGAGCGTTTCGGTCGTCCCTGTTCGGCCAGACCGCGTCGCTGTTCGGCCAAGACACCCCCTGTTCGGTTGACGGCACTACTTCGCTGAAGACCCCTTTTCATATCCTGCACAAGCTTTTGACTAATCCCTGTAATATTGAATTCATGATAATCATCTATGGCTGCCCATGCCATCGTGCCGGATACTTGTCCTCGCTATTAACGTATTCGTTATCTCGTATCAATCTATTATTATCTTTGACCGAACCTCTCCTCTCTAGGTGCACCATGTGCAAAGGACAAAGGATGAGCTATATGGATGGCATCACGATGCCAATACCTAGACGCCAAGCAACGTCGTCCACGATTACACGATGAACCATGGTTAGCTAAACGATCCTCTCTTCCAACCCCTGACCCTGCTTGCCGAACGAGACGCGTAGACCGATATCGCTTCCGACCTATGAACACGTGTTGCTCCCCGTTGTAGACGTGCGTAGTTGTCGACGTGACTACGTCGTTGGCAGTAGACCGGCCCTAACCAAATCAAACCCCTCGGTGTTCCAAGAACATCGGCGTGTTATTGACCACCCCGAAAGCATGCCCGTGACGAAACCATGACCGTGACATATTTAGACCGAACGGAACAAACCCTAGTCGATACGGTGGACGAAAAGGTAATTCCCTTCTCATCTCGACTGAAGGATGCCCCTGATGGAAACCGTAGCGTATGATAGTTGAGGAGACCCCGTGACCCTATGTGCCGCCACCATGACCCTTTAGGACCCGTGTTATCTTACAGTCAATCTACCAAGCCTCTTCTGGAAAGTCTCTTATTTATCTATCTGTACTCATGCACCTCGATCTTACGACCACCTGTATATGCACTTGTGATACAGGAATCCATCCAATCTCATGCTATGGGAATGTGCTACTCCACTTATTTTGGTTCGATGTGTCTTGTGTCGCTTATGGTTCTTATCGTTGTTTTGATGGATGTTCGTGTGTTGTCTGTGTGTGCCGAGCCTTTAAGACGGCTAAGGGATCATACCACGTTCGGACGTTACGATCGCGAGACCCGTCTCGCCATGGCCGTGATGCCGAATGTAACACGACCCTTATTAGCGTATCTTGTGGTCGTGAGTACACCTCGCCATGACCATGGAGCTACGCTCTTATGCTTCTTCGTGCACAAACTCTTGTATGCTTGTATCCGTTGACCACTGCATATCTTGATTTTTGCGGTGACAACCGCACCGCTACGAATCTGGAAATGACTTAGTGCCAGAGCACCCGGTCGGGTACCCTACGAGTAGTTTGCGCACTTGCATCTTATATTGTGCCACTCCTTTCAACTCCCCGTCTTCTACCATGACGTGTGCGTTGGAAAGAATGAACCTCTGACTTATATATTTGTACTCGTGCTATTCCTTTTGTTAGCAAAGCTATGGTCTATGTTGTATCTCAGGATCTCGCGCGTCGACTCGATCGACCACCTAAACACATTTCACTGGAGATGTGCCTGGGAACAAGGCATAGATGTGCTGAGCTAACCCTGCTCTTATGAGTGACCCTGAGTCTTAGTTCCCGACGTACTATGTCATGTGGAACGAGAGGATTATAGACCTCCAACCCTTCTGCGCTACCGCTTTTGCCATAGCGGGCAAGCCAAGGTACTTTGGAGACAAGACACAATCGTGTTAATCGTTCTCATGATCAATTAACCTTTGGGATAAGGCTACAAGAGCCGAACCCCGTCGTTCTTATTCGATAGGCCCGTCCTCCGATTTTCGCCTATTTAAATGACGACCAAATCGAAGGATGTAAGCCGTGGTGTTTGCTAAGGATAGGCCTTGGTTTGAACCCTATGTCATAAAGCCGTATTGGCTTGGCCAAGACTTAAACTTGCAAACCACCACCTTGTTCCTAGCTCGAGGAAATCGGACAAACGCCGAGAGAGCTAAACCTTGTGTATTCTAGTGTCTCGTTGGTGTTATTGGATCTTCCTGCGTCCTGTTGTCTTTTCAATTATGGTGTGAACGTTCTCTTGCCTTGCGTGTCATTTCGTGGAGTAGCATACGATTGGACCAAGAGAAGAGAGCATGGACGACAACAAGGACTGCGACGCGGAGTCAACTCAGGAGGAGACGACCTCGCAGATGGAACACCAACGAGGAATAATTAACCACGACTACGACTACTTCGCAGGTGTCATGGCAGCACCCTCTTTTAGAGAATCCTATTAGACATTGCAAATATGTAGACTTGCTAGTGCTTTTATATTTATTCCTTTGCTAGTGTATTGATGCATGATACTACCTAAGCCATAATTACCTGAATGCAACCCACTCTACCATAACACCCTGCTTTGCGCATCCGCTCACTTATTCATGCTCACTCGCCTGCTTGCTTGCATGTTTCACCATTATATTATTAAACTCCACTTCGTATTATATCTGGGATGTGATGCGGGTGGTGAACCCTTGGGATGGTTTGGCGGGTGATGCCAGACTTGGTGATGTGTGAGCGTGCTGCGTGTGTGACTTGGGTGTGTGGAGGGTGAGGGTTGTGTCGACCGAGCCGGAATATACGACGAGCCTGGTGCGAGTCTTGCCGTGGGGCATATCTGGATGCCCCTGTGGTGTGAAACCTGTGGCGGGTTATGTGGTGACTTGAGGTGGATCCAGGTGTGAGCCGCTGGTGGAACCCGGATCAGAAGCGTGCTGTGGTGGCACGGATAATGAAAACCTTTGAGAAGACATTCCGGCTTAGTCACCCTAGGTGGAGCAGGAACCTGACCACGGGGAATACCTTTACATGCCACTCGCTCCTTATGGACGGGGACGGTCGGACTACCTGGTAGAGCAATGCCACTACTGCTAGGCGAGAGAGTGCGAGGAAGGTACGGGCATGGGAGTCCCACACCCTTCCGAGACGATCACGGCCCCGGGCGGACTTATGGGGACGAACGTGACTTCACAGACTTAGCCATCCCAGACTAGACTTGGGATGTTCCAGGGCTAAGAGGTAGGGTGGCATTACTCTAGGCTGGCAAGCGACCGATATCCGCCTAGGCATATCTAGAGTGCCGATGATGGCGATCTTGTGGATATTGTAAAACCTCTGCAGAGTGTAGGTTGATCGATCGATACGTTAGCCAACTCGTTGGCTGCGGACCTTTTCCCTGACCAGCTTTCCGACGTCGCGAGAGTTTTCTCTTCTCCCCCTGGTATGTGAGTGCCGGCCGTGAACCTGGTGTGAGGTTGCGGGCCGTTGAGACAAGGCTGGGAGGGAGCTGGCCTCTGTCGACTGAGCGGTTGAGTGTGTGAGATGAGGTGATGGTGTGGTGATGAATGGGATGGATATGGTTATGGTGGATGGATGTGGATGGGTGTGTATGGGAATGTGTTAAAACTTGATAAATATTATATATTACTACTGCTCATGCGCTAGGATGCAAATCCACAGCCAAATATTAGGATCGCCAGATCCCTTGTTTTATCTTTTCCACCAAAGCTCATCGGTGCTGACCATGGCCTGCACACATCTGGCGGTGTGCAGATATCCTGCTTCAGAAGTGCTGACTTTAGGAGGTTTCGTGCCTACGCTCAAGTTTGGTTCGGAGGATCCGGTCGATGCTGCGCTACAACAACTTTGATGATGCCCGCGAAGGAGGAGCCTTCACTCAATAGACTTCCGCTAGAATAGACTCTGTAATAGGTGATATTCACTGATGTAATGCTTATAACTATGTAATCTTACGATGTATGACTGAGATATCGACTGATATATGATAATATGATAAGATCAGTTCTTGGTTTTGTCATATTATAACTCGTTCTGTGGATTTTTGCTTCGCGGAAAAGTTGAGGACGTTTCAGTTGGTATCAAAGCGATACTTGACCTTAGGACGAAACCTCAGGACCCAAACACTAGTATAGAAGCCAAACATCTCGTCTAATAACTGCTGACACTTGTTTCTTTACCCCGCCTTGACTTCTGCTACATACTAACACTCTTACCCTGGAAAAGTGGTGTAGAAAACAACATACCCTATGACTGTCCACGTTAGACGGTAGATGTGTGAGACTTGAAGGTTTAAAGAGTCACCTTAAGTCAACACTATGCATATAGGAGTTGTAATGCTGTCTGATTGCCTGGATCTTGTGTTTTTGCGCTTTCATTCGTTTTTACTACATGAGTGTAATTTGTAGAGTTATTTTTAATAATGACTCTGGACCCTAGTTATCTCCGGATAGATCCCACCCAAGACCCCTTCATATGGTACATAAGTGACCCAACTACCCAAAGTTATGAGACGATGCACCATGTCTTTCCAGACTATTTAGAAAAACAGATTTGATTTCTAAACTTCAAACTTCAAATTTTCCCCCTATTTGGTTGAAAATATAAACAGTTTTCTTTGTAAAAATTTAGATTCATATTTTCAAACTTGAACTTGACTGGATTTCAAAAGCAACTATTCTAATAAGATTTCAAAGACTGTTCCAAAGGTTGATTCGAAAATGATTTCTCTTTAAAAACTATGTTATTTACGAATCACTACTTTCCAAAAACTACCGTAGATATAAAAGGTTCTTGTTTTGCAAAAATCCTTTGGAACAAAAGTGTGTGTTTTGTTTTCAAAATCAAAAGACTTCAAAAGTTTGATTGCAAAACTTACGTCGATCCCGACTATTTCTAAAAAAAAACTGCACTGGATTTTAAAAGCACTGCGAAACGACTCTTTCAAAAGGATTTTACAAACCATGCATCCTCTCTATTTTGAAACACCGTTTTACCAAAAGCCTTATAAAATATTTTGATTTTGAAATACTTCCTTTTCAAAATGACATTTCCTTTTCGAAAGAAAACAGATTTAGTCTCTTCTCAAACTGATTCCTTCAAAAGCTATTTTGAAAACCATTTTCTTTTTGGAAAAGTGTTTCGAAACTCGATTCCAGGAAACTAAGTTTTGCTTTCACGCAGTAAAATGTTTTCAAACCAAAAGCCCTTGGCTCAGTTTTGTCTTAAGATTTCAAATTGAGAGGCAAGTTCCCTTTCCAAAAGTCAACCTGCTTTCAAAAAAAATACTTTGCAACTATTTTATCAAACAAAACCTTTGCGAAAAAGATGTCTTGCTACCGTTTCAAAAAAAAGGAGAGGTTCTTCCAAAGTTTATTTCAAAAGTTGTTTTGAAAAGGTTTCTGAAAATAAATTTGATTACGAAATCCTTGCTCTTCAAAAAGGCATGTTTTAAAACCGGTTTCAAAGTAGCTTGCGCGTTTCAAAATTTGATTTTAAACAGAAGGGAGCAACTCCCGAATTCAAAACTTGTGTGTTTTCAAAATCGCTTGTTTCAAAACTTTTATAATAAACGAGTGTGTTTTGTCTTCGAAAACAAAAGACTTTCAAAATGCTTTTATTGCAAAACCGGTGTCGATTTCGACTATCTTCAAAAATCTGATTTATCTAGATTTATAAAGTTTTGCGAAACGTTTTCTTGAAAGGATTTCAAAACACTCTCTTTTAGAAAAAAAAGCTTCAAATTAAAAATGTCAAAAGCCTATTTAGAACCTCTTTAAAAAAAAACTCTTGCGAAAAGAACACAAAATACTTGAATGGCAAAACCCTTTTCAGAAAAGAAAGTCCGTACTTTTTATCTTAAACAAAATACTTTCACAACCCCTGGCTCAGCTTTGTTTCAAAACCCTTTGATTTTGACCAAAGTGCCATGACCTCTTTTCAAAATCTTTCCATTTTAATGGATTTATAAAACAAAAGCTATTGCAAAAATATATATATCATGTCTTTCTACATTATTTTTAAAATAAATCCCATTTTAAGAACCTTTCGCAATCAATTTTCAATTTCAAAATAAATAATTAATTCCATTTCCAAAAGCTATTGAATTATTTTGAATCATTCTTGAAAACTAGCTTGCTTTTAAATTTTCAAAGTGCATGGAGAAATGCCTCTTTTAAAAAAAAATATCATTCGAAATGATTTGATTTCAAAACATATTGAAAAGCAAAATGTGTATCTCCATTTCAAAAACCCTCTAATATATTTTAAATACCACCTCTTGATTTCAAAAGGTTTTGCAAAAGCTTACTTTCAAAAGGATTTAGAAAAACAATTTGAATTATATCCCAAAAACCCTTTCCTTCTTTCGTTTTAAAACTAGGATTCGAAAAGTTTTCGAAAATCCTATTCTATTGTAAAAGTCCAACCCTATAATGTTTTCCCTATGCAAGAGGTCTTTAAAAATATATGTTTTCCAAAACCCCGTTTTGTACATACATCGAAATTTCCAAACCTATGTTTAAACCATGACTTTCCATTTCAAATCTCCTTTTCATATATATAAAACTCTTTTGAAGAGTTTTACGAAAACCCCGCTTTTCTTTCTCTTCAAATGACTTTCCGATTTGATATATCGTGTTTAAGGGAGTTTTCAACCAAACCACCTTAATCTGTGAAAATCATTCCTCGACTTAAATGTTTTCAAAACTTTCTCATTTAAAAAGACTTTAAAAAAAAGATGCTTTGCAGAAACATAATTTTTACCAAAGCTATTCCATGGATTCCTAAAAACACTTTGGACAAAAGATTTGATTTCAAAAATCGAACTGATTTCCTAAAAGGATTTGAAATACCGTTTTGGTTTCCAAAACTAACCCTTAAGTTTGTTTTTCCAAAAATAATGTTTATGAAAGTGTTTTCAACTAGAGTTTTAAACGGATTCCCTAATAAGAATTTTCCTTACTTTGCGAAACAAAGTTTCTCTATTTTAAAAGGACTTCCGAAAACAAATGTTTCCAAAACTCCTCTTCAAATTGCCAGAGTTCAAAATAAATGCATTACTGCATATGACTTGACAACGAAGACCTGACTCTTTAACACTACGTCCTAAATCTCGAGGACGAGATCCTTGTAAGGTGGGTGGACTGTAACAACCCAAAAATTCGGACTATTTAAAATTTTTTCTGTGATTATGTGAAGCATGTAGTTGCTAGCCGAACCGGGAACACTTTTATAAATAAATTGTTGCATTCATTTAGTATTCATTGTAGGAGTTTGCCAAAGATTCCTTTTACAACCTAAGTCTTATATTGGAGAGCACATGACCATAGCAACCTCTCTTGGATTATCTTGAGTCTCTCTCCGATCCCCGACCATCCATTATGACCACCCTTCGGATTCGTCTTAAACCACCTTCGAAGTCTCCCAAATCCCTTCTCTCAAAATTCCCTTTCGAATCCTTTCCGAATCCACCTTCAAATTCCAATTGAATCTTCCCAAATTCCTTTAAATCAAATGGACAAGTCTTCTTCACCCATGGGCCACAAGTCCCCTAATTTCCCTCCTCTGGCCCAACCCCCTCCTCACTTGGCTCAGCACCGCCCGCAGGCCGCTTGCTCGCGCGGCCCAGACGGCCCAGTAGCTGGCCCAGCCGTGCGCCTCTGCGTCCCAAACCCTAGGGCGCTGCTCCTTGGGAGCCCGACCCTGGGCGCCGCCGTCGCCGACCGCAAGCCGCGCTCCCCACGCGCGCACCTACGAAACCTTCGCACGAGCGCTCGCGCCCTCCACCACCTACCGCGCCCTCCGCCACCTACCGCGCGCGCCCCTTCTTCCCCAAACGCTCGCACCCCAGCCGGCTGCCACCTTCTCCTCCTTCCTCCTCCGTGCCGCACGCCCGCCCTGGCCGAAGCCGCGTCAAGCCACGCCATGGTCACGACAAGTCGGGCCACCAGCCAGCCAAAGCCGCGCCCCTACCGCCTCCTCTTGTTCGGCCTCGCGTCACGCCATGACGCGGCCACACGCGGTGGCCAGGCCCTCCTCGACGCCGCTAGGAGCCAACGACATCGAGCCCGCGACCCAGCACCACCTCGACGACTCGACGGGACCGTCCACGACCTGCGCGCCAACCTTCGAACGACCATCGCGACACCCGGAGCTCCACCCGTGCCTCCGACTGCACCGCAGCTGCATCGCCAGTCGTCCACAGCACCGACGCCGAGCCCCGGTCTCCTGCACCGTCCTCCGACCACGCCGACCGCGCCGTGCACCGCTGCGGCCACGCCGTCGACTTCAGCTTCCTCTGCCTCCGTCCTCACCGAGCCGCAGAAGCACGTCGAGGCCGCAACAACGTCCGCACCAGCAACAGTACCACCACGACTCGTCGATCCGCCGTGGCCACGTCCACCTCCGCGACGTCGGCTACTCCATCGCCCTGGAACTACCCCGGCCGAGCACGTCGCGCTCCCCGTCATCGAACCACGGCCGCACCACCGGCCGCAAGCCGCTGCATCGCCCTCCGTCCCCGAGCCTCCTCGCCTCGAGCACATGACAACCTCGCCGCGACCCCAGCTCACCTTCAACCAAGCCACGGCGTTGGCCATGCTCGACCCTGAGACGGCCGAAGCCGCCCTGTGCTGCTGCACGCAGAAGCGCCCGCGACCGCCTCTGCTGTGCCTCGACGTCACCCATCCTGTCTGTTCCGTTCGCAACACCTAAGGCCGCCGACGAGCTCTTCACTGGGTGAGCCCCATGAACCACGAAGCCCCATCCCTCCTTTCTGAGATCACTATCGTCTGAGTTTCGGTCTTCGTGCCATGATGAACACTGTTGCAGGAAAGCCGACGGGATCACGATGCCTTCACCAGAGCGTTTCGGTCGTCCCTGTTCGGCCAGACCGCGTCGCTGTTCGGCCAAGACACCCCCTGTTCGGTTGACGGCACTACTTCGCTGAAGACCCCTTTTCATATCCTGCACAAGCTTTTGACTAATCCCTGTAATATTGAATTCATGATAATCATCTATGCCTGCCCGTGCCATCGTGCCGGATACTTGTCCTCGCTATTAACGTATTCGTTATCTCGTATCAATCTATTATTATCTTCGACCGAACCTCTCCTCTCTAGGTGCACCATGTGCAAAGGACAAAGGATGAGCTATATGGATGGCATCGCGACGCCAATACCTAGACGCCAAGCAACGTCATCCACGATTACACGATGAACCATGGTTAGCTAAACGATCCTCTCTTCCAACCCCTGACCCTGCTTGCCGAACGAGACGCGTAGACCGAGATCGCTTCCGACCTATGAACACGTGTTGCTCCACGTTGTAGACGTGCGTAGTTGTCGACGTGACTGCGTCGTTGGTAGTAGACCGGCCCTAACCAAATCGAACCCCTCGGTGTTCCAAGAACATCGGCGTGTTATTGACCACCCCGAAAGCATGCCCGTGACGAAACCATGACCGTGACATATTTAGACCGAACGGAACGAACCCTAGTCGATATGCTGGACGAAAAGGTAATTCCCTTCTCATCTCGACTGAAGGATGCCCCTGATGGAAACCGTAGCGTATGATAGTTGAGGAGACCCCGTGACCCTATGTGCCGCCACCATGACCCTTTAGGACCCGTGTTATCTTACAGTCAATCTACCAAGCCTCTTCTGGAAAGTCTCTTATTTATCTATCTGTACTCATGCACCTCGATCTTACGACCACCTGTATATGCACTTGTGATACAGGAATCCATCCAATCTCATGCTATGGGAATGTGCTACTCCACTTATTTTGGTTCGATGTGTCTTGTGTCGCTTATGGTTCTTATCGTTGTTTTGATGGATGTTCGTGTGTTGTCTGTGTGTGCCGAGCCTTTAAGACGGCTAAGGGATCATACCACGTTCGGACGTTACGATCGCGAGACCCGTCTCGCCATGGCCGTGATGCCGAATGTAACACGACCCTTATTAGCGTATCTTGTGGTCGTGAGTACACCTCGCCATGACCATGGAGCTACGCTCTTATGCTTCTTCGTGCACAAACTCTTGTATGCTTGTATCTGTTGACCACTGCATATCTTGATTTTTGCGGTGACAACCGCACCACTACGAATCTGGAAATGACTTAGTGCCAGAGCACCCGGTCGGGTACCCTACGAGTAGTTTGCGCACTTGCATCTTATATTGTGCCACTCCTTTCAACTCCCCGTCTTCTACCTTGACGTGTGCGTTGGAAAGAATGAACCTCTGACTTATATATTTGTACTCGTGCTATTCCTTTTGTTAGCAAAGCTATGGTCTATGTTGTATCTCAGGATCTCGCGCGTCGACTCGATCGACCACCTAAACACATTTCACTGGAGATGTGCCTGGGAACAAGGCATAGATGTGCTGAGCTAACCCTGCTCTTATGAGTGACCCTGAGTCTTAGTTCCCGACGTACTATGTCATGTGGAACGAGAGGATTATAGACCTCCAACCCTTCTGCGCTACCGCTTTTGCCATAGCGGGCAAGCCAAGGTACTTTGGAGACAAGACACAATCGTGTTAATCGTTCTCATGATCAATTAACCTTTGGGATAAGGCTACAAGAGCCGAACCCCGTCGTTCTTATTCGATAGGCCCGTCCTCCGATTTTCGCCTATTTAAATGACGACCAAATCGAAGGATGTAAGCCGTGGTGTTTGCTAAGGATAGGCCTTGGTTTGAACCCTATGTCATAAAGCCGTATTGGCTTGGCCAAGACTTAAACTTGCAAACCACCACCTTGTTCCTAGCTCGAGGAAATCGGACAAACGCCGAGAGAGCTAAACCTTGTGTATTCTAGTGTCTCGTTGGTGTTATTGGATCTTCCTGCGTCCTGTTGTCTTTTCAATTATGGTGTGAACGTTCTCTTGCCTTGCGTGTCATTTCGTGGAGTAGCATACGATTGGACCAAGAGAAGAGAGCATGGACGACAACAAGGACTGCGACGCGGAGTCAACTCAGGAGGAGACGACCTCGCAGATGGAACACCAACGAGGAATAATTAACCACGACTACGACTACTTCGCAGGTGTCATGGCAGCACCCTCTTTTAGAGAATCCTATTAGACATTGCAAATATGTAGACTTGCTAGTGCTTTTATATTTATTCCTTTGCTAGTGTATTGATGCATGATACTACCTAAGCCATAATTACCTGAATGCAACCCACTCTACCATAACACCCTGCTTTGCGCATCCGCTCACTTATTCATGCTCACTCGCCTGCTTGCTTGCATGTTTCACCATTATATTATTAAACTCCACTTCGTATTATATCTGGGATGTGATGCGGGTGGTGAACCCTTGGGATGGTTTGGCGGGTGATGCCAGACTTGGTGATGTGTGAGCGTGCTGCGTGTGTGACTTGGGTGTGTGGAGGGTGAGGGTTGTGTCGACCGAGCCGGAATATACGACGAGCCTGGTGCGAGTCTTGCCGTGGGGCATATCTGGATGCCCCTGTGGTGTGAAACCTGTGGCGGGTTATGTGGTGACTTGAGGTGGATCCAGGTGTGAGCCGCTGGTGGAACCCGGATCAGAAGCGTGCTGTGGTGGCACGGATAATGAAAACCTTTGAGAAGACATTCCGGCTTAGTCACCCTAGGTGGAGCAGGAACCTGACCACGGGGAATACCTTTACATGCCACTCGCTCCTTATGGACGGGGACGGTCGGACTACCTGGTAGAGCAATGCCACTACTGCTAGGCGAGAGAGTGCGAGGAAGGTACGGGCATGGGAGTCCCACACCCTTCCGAGACGATCACGGCCCCGGGCGGACTTATGGGGACGAACGTGACTTCACAGACTTAGCCATCCCAGACTAGACTTGGGATGTTCCAGGGCTAAGAGGTAGGGTGGCATTACTCTAGGCTGGCAAGCGACCGATATCCGCCTAGGCATATCTAGAGTGCCGATGATGGCGATCTTGTGGATATTGTAAAACCTCTGTAGAGTGTAGGTTGATCGATCGATACGTTAGCCAACTCGTTGGCTGCGGACCTTTTCCCTGACCAGCTTTCCGACGTCGCGAGAGTTTTCTCTTCTCCCCCTGGTATGTGAGTGCCGGCCGTGAACCTGGTGTGAGGTTGCGGGCCGTTGAGACAAGGCTGGGAGGGAGCTGGCCTCTGTCGACTGAGCGGTTGAGTGTGTGAGATGAGGTGATGGTGTGGTGATGAATGGGATGGATAGTGTTATGGTGGATGGATGTGGATGGGTGTGTATGGGAATGTGTTAAAACTTGATAAATATTATATATTACTACTGCTCATGCGCTAGGATGCAAATCCACAGCCAAATATTAGGATCGCCAGATCCCTTGTTTTTATCTTTTCCACCAAAGCTCATCGGTGCTGACCATGGCCTGCACACATCTGGCGGTGTGCAGATATCCTGCTTCAGAAGTGCTGACTTTAGGAGGTTTCGTGCCTACGCTCAAGTTTGGTTTGGAGGATCCGGTCGATGCTGCGCTACAACAACTTTGATGATGCCCGCGAAGGAGGAGCCTTCACTCAATAGACTTCCGCTAGAATAGACTCTGTAATAGGTGATATTCACTGATGTAATGCTTATAACTATGTAATCTTACGATGTATGACTGAGATATCGACTGATATATGATAATATGATAAGATCAGTTCTTGGTTTTGTCATATTATAACTCGTTCTGTGGATTTTCCCTTCGCGGAAAAGTTGAGGACGTTTCAACTAAGAAATGTATGGGACACTACTAGCATCACTTAACGTCAAGTTGTCATCCCCAACATGAAACTAGCAATGTGATTATATCATAGCACTGACTCTAAAGATAAATATTTACCCGCAAGCGCACAGATAAATACACCCATTGTAGCAGCATTTTACCCAGAGATGTTCCAAGTATCGTTATTTATATTTAGCACTAGGAATGAAGTGAGATAAATAAGGACAAGAGCTACTCTACACATGTGATAGGAGAATTGAGAATAAAGTAAGAACATACTCCTTTATCCTAAACAGGGATCAATCACAATAATGAGGTACACTATAAATGATAAAAGATCAATCTATGATAGTCCTAAGAGCATTTCAACTTAGACAAGGCATGCGGATTAGAATAGACATTAAAGAAGTATTCCTAAGTTATTCTAATTATAAGTCATAATATACATTGATTAATGCAATTATATTTGGCAATCATTGGCTAGGTTATCCCATATTCATATTCAAGAGGCAACTCCATAGTAAAGGTGCCAAACAAAGTAACCCCTAAACCATGAGTTAACTGAGCCATACTGAACACTACATTCGAGAGGTGGAATACAAAGGACTCAACAGGCCTGTCACACCCGCGATCTACCGCTCTATCCGGAACATAGGACGCATTCGCAGATAAATAGTGTATAGGCACCACACCTACACAGCATTTATCACCCACCCGTTGATCATTAAGATGAGCGCTATACGAACATGAGTATAAACATGATGATAATCTATCTATGCCAAATATATAATCAAAGCATACTACAAGCAATATAATTAAGAATATAGTAATTAATGTCTTAGTCATATCAATTATATCTAAACTATTATGAACTAGAACACATAGATGAACTAGAAGATGAACTAGACGATGAACTAGAACTAGAAGATGAACTAGAACATGAACAATGAAGAACAATGAAGAACTAGAAGAACAATTATGAACTAGAAACATAATTAGATCCATAATGTTGATACAAGAGAGAAGATCTTGGGTTTACCGAGCCTTCTCGCGATTAGATCCGGAATCCAAGCGAAGCTTGCCTCTTCTAATTCTAATTCTATCTAGCTATGCCTAAGTTGATGTGGCTCTAAGGAAATTAGGGTTTCTGATTGATCCTCCTCCTCTTCTAATGACTTGTGATCTGATGATGATGGAGAGGGGGGTCTGGGGCTGCTTATATAGCCCGAGGTGGAGTAGGGGGCAAGGAATCGCCATGTATCGCCCACCGTTGGATCAAACCGACTTCAGGGACGGACAAGATGCATCCTAGGAGGCGGTGGAAGAATGTTCCAGAAGGCGGAGGCGAAACGGCCTCTGTGGCCGACCGGTCGGTCCCTGGGTGGGACCGGTCGGTCTGGCCCAGTGGGCCCACGTGGTGGCCCGCCTCGTGGTGTCTTCTGGTGTCTTCTAGATCCTTCTTTTGCAGATTTCGTCGTGAAATTAATATCTTTTCATCCGGGACTCCGAATATAGCAAATGATATGTCCGTTTCGATCGTCTCGACGAGCTCTTCGCAATGGTGCACTCCAATTCATCACTTGAGATGCTTTTATATGGTAAAAACATGGATGTCCTACAAAACAAGTGAGAGCACCAGAACTCGTGGAACTTGTTAGTTTCAAACCCTACAACTATGCTTTGTGATTCATTTAGTGTCATTTCATGCAATAGTTGATGGTTAATTATGAGCATTAGTGAGCGTCAACAAACATCGACATGTTTGCATGGAGCCCCTCGGACATACCGGGCATACCGAGGGGAGTCGCCGAGCACGCCTTGGAGATCCAGGCCGGGTCCAGACCGGTGAAGCAACGCCTGCGCCGCTTCGACGAGGAGAAGCGTAGGATCATCGGCGAGGAGGTGCACAAGCTTTTGGCGGCTGGATTCATCAAGGAAGTGTTTCACCCTGAGTGGCTAGCTAACCCTGTACTAGTTAGGAAAAAGAATGGAAAAATGCGGATGTGTGTAGACTACACTGGTCTGAATAAAGCATGTCCAAAAGTTCCATTTCCTTTACCTAGAATTGACCAGATTGTCGATTCCACTGCTGGGTGTGAAGTACTCTCATTCCTTGATGTGTATTCTGGCTACCACCAAATTAAGATGAAAGAATCTGACGAGCTCGCAACTTCCTTTATCACGCCCTTTGGTATGTATTGCTATGTTATAATGCCCTTCGGCCTTCGAAACGCCGGGGCAACATATCAACGTTGTATGCAGCATATCTTTGGCAAACACATAGGCAAAACCGTCGAGGCCTACGTCGATGACATCGTGGTTAAGACCAAGAAAGTTGGGGACCTCATCAGCGATCTCAAGACCACGTTCGAGTGCCTTCGGGCCAAGAATGTGAAACTCAACCCAGAGAAATGTGTCTTTGGTGTGCCTCGGGGCATGCTGCTTGGCTACATCGTCTCGCAACGGGGGATCGAGGCCAACCCCGAAAAGATCTCAGCAGTCACGAGGATGGGCCCAATCCGAGACCTCAAGGGCGTACAGAAGGTGACAGGCTGTCTAGCCGCTCGCAGCAGGTTCATCTCGAGGCTAGGGGAAAAGGCGCTACCCCTCTACCGCCTGCTAAAGAAGACAGAACGCTTCGCGTGGACCGTCGAGGCCGAGGAAGCCCTGACCAAGCTGAAGGGGCTGCTGACTTCCGCATCGATTCTCGTGCCGCCACGACTAGCCCAGGGTAACGATCCCTGTTGGTGGTCCTTAACTCATATTTTATACCACCAACTTCATTATAAAAATATATAAAAATATTCCCAAGACTAGTGAATAGGGCTTCACACTAATGCATTCCACGAGTTTTGGTGAACATGTATTTATACAGGAACAACGTGATTTGGGCCAAAAGTAAAGGAAGAATTGAAGGAAAAATCAAAACCAAGTACCAAAGTGTATCAAACTTCAACCAGATTCAGACTCAGCACGACGTTTCAGGCCAAATGGGCTTTGGCCCAGCCCACGGGGGCCCAGCCAGGGGGCGGCCGCCCCCTGGGCCGACCGCCCCCCAGAACGTCGGTTTCAGCCCAATTTTGTTGAGGCGGTGCATTAACTCCTCCCTAAGGCGGTTCCGGGTGAATTTTGCAGCGAAGTCCCCCCTAAACCGACCTAAAGCACCTATATAAGGAGAGGAGGAGGGGAGGCCAAAACAACAACACACAAAGGAATAGAAGAGCACCTCTCTCTTGAGTAGATCCCCACTCCTTAGGGCTATGCCCTAGTAGCTTTCTAGAGTTGGAGATTGAGATGTGAGGGAAGAGAGCGGGGAAGTGCCGGGCTTGTCGGTCTCTCCTCGAGCTTGTACCTCGACGAGCCCTTACCTTGTACCCACATCGGGATCCATACATAGTAAGTGTTCGTGTTTTCTATAGTATTATTGTTCTTTTGATTAGATAAGCTTTTTCTCTTCTTGTTTGCGGGTTCGTCGTCCGTTCTCATAGCGGATACTCTAGTAGAGGAACCTCTGAATCATTTGGAGGGGTTCCTGGCCAACGCTAGAGTAGTGATCAATAGCGTAGACGTGGTGTCTAGGCTAGGGTTCACCTTCGTTTGCCTCGTATCCCACGGGTGAGGGGTCGGCGGCAGGTGGTGACAGCCCTGTTTGCCCTTAGTTTCCCCCACGTTCGGATACGGCGTAGAGCTACAGGCCGGAGTTACTTGGCAGACCAGGTATAAGCCGGTGCCCGAAGTAAACAAGTAGAAGTAACGTTTATCTATCATTAGACAATAAAGCTATAGGGATCCATCTCTATTCCCTTCTCCTTCTCTACCCTTGTGTTGTCCTTGGACAAACTAGATAGAAGAAATACCTCCGTTCCTCGTGGAAATACGATACCCTGAATACCACCGGGTGAAGTGCTACAACAGTATCTTCCGTGCGCTTGCGGACTTTGCTGCTTCGCTAAGAAATACCAACAAGCATTTCTGGCGCCGTTGCTGGGGATGGATCGTAAGGTCCATTCTTAGTAACGACGTTAGTAAGTGTCAACAAGCATTTCTGGCGCCGTTGCCGGGGATGGATCGTAAGGTCCATTCTTAGTAACGACGTTAGTAAGTGTCAACAAGCATTTCTGGCGCCGTTGCCGGGGAACGGTTGCTATTTTCTTCAAACCTAGTTCATCCTCGTATCTGTATCCTTTTTTATAAAAACCAAAAATATTTTCTTTTTACCTTTTCTATCATGAAGCCAACCACTCAACTTCAAAATCTGTCCGCTTCAAAGGGGGAGTTCGTCGAGCCAAAACCTTCTCCAAAACTTTCATCCAATGATGGACTCCACCCTTATTTGACATCCATAGTTCGGGCATTACACTTCTCTGGTTTTCATAATGAAGATTCTTTTAACCACTTACGAGATCTGGAGGAAATTTGCTCATGCCTAAGCATCCCAGGCATGACAAAAGAAACGATTATGTGGAAATTGTTTTTGTCTTCCCTCAATGGGGAGGCGAAACAATGGTACGCTAATGTCGTAGAAAGTGTGAATGGGGATTGGGAAGAACTTAAAAACAAGTTTTATCTTGCATTCTTCCCTAGATCCCATATCACCTCTATACCAAGGGAAATCCTCCATTTCGAGCAAGATGAGGAGTCTATAGGTGCAGCCTGGGCCAGGTATTTGACGATACTACACGCTAGCCCAGACATGTCTTTACCCGAGAGCGTGCAATTGCATCTCTTTTCTACGGGTCTAGATGAAGATGCTGCCCTAGTCCTTGACAGGGCCGCTGGAGGGTCGTTTTCAAGCAAAACTACGACGGAACAGAGAAAAATCCTTGATAACTTCCTAGAGAAGCACACTTCTCCCGTTGTAGAACCAAAACCTCTCCAAAACAAGGGCATGTCAAGTTTTGAGGAGCCCTCATCAGCCGAATCTACAATTTTGCCATACATAGATTCGACTTTTGAGCCCTCACCCGAGCTGCAAACACCGATGATAGGAATGCTTTATCCTTCGGAGTTTGCGATTGAATTCGAGGATTATGACAGAATCACGAACCTTACTAGGTACGGAAAACGCTCGACATATGAAGTGTCCCCTAAAATAGAGCCATCAAAAGAATTGTTAGTGGAGGTGAAATGTTATTCTGATGTAATTCGGATTCTTTCACCCTCCACAACCTTTTCTTGCACATTTAGGGGAAGAATTGTCGATGCTCTTCACAACCCATCGGTCAGGACAAATATCATGTCAAAATTCTTAGTGGAATCTCTTTTGGGTAACACTCCGCTAATCCCGACCGACAAACTCTTTGAAGGTCCGCCAGGACTGCTCTGGGAGTGTTGTGGGATTGCTAGGGCCGTGCCTTTTGAAATAAACGAAAACGTGGTTCACCTAGATTTTCATATCTACGACATCATCGAATTCGAACTTCTGTTAGGCCACCCTTTCGAAAAACTTTCCATAGAGAAACCATTCCATGGGAGCCTTGATGAAAAGTTGGGAACAACCACTTCCGCCGAGTCTATCGCTAGTTCCAAAAATCCAAAGGCGAAGGAGCAGCCCAACGCTAACTCATGCGAGGTGGTAAAATGCATAGCTCCGTGCGTTTCGTTTGAGTTTCCCTCTCATCCTTGTGAAACGATACGTCCACTACCATCCTTGCTCAAGCTTACTCCATGTCCCTCTGGCCATCATAACGTTGTTCTTGACAGCAGTCAAGATTCAACGTTCGTCCTTCATGATATATCTTTCCAGTGCAAAAACATTCATGCCATGGACATGTGTGAAGCAACAACTCTAGAAACCAAGCAAGAATCTGTTAATGAGCATGATAACTTCTCTTTTGAGATCCCTCACGTCAGGTGCTCACTTTTAGGTTCTCTAGAGTTCGTTTTGCTTCAAACCACATGTTTGTACGAGGATCACAACCTTCTCTTGATTCTCGTTGTCAAACTCTTTAAGAGAATGGTTGTGGATGCTTATGTTTATCACAAACATTGCAAATCCCGTAAATGCATGATGGTGCTAACCTTGCAGCTTGAGTATTAATGCCAAATACTTGGTGGTGAACTGGGAATTACACCACCACTGTAGGCTGCAAGATGAAGTTCCCATGGTCGAGCTTAAGACTATAACTTAAGCACTGCCGGGAGATACCCCGGATTATCCTAAAAAAAAATGAAAAAAAAATATTTATTTAATGATTTAAAAAAAATAATAGCTTTATATTTCTTTTATTACTTTCATGAAAAAAAATTCTTTTAATAAAAATAAGATCATGCTATCTAGTTAGTGTGCACCTTCGGGTATTCTTGGTTGTTAACCCCTTTCAGGATATGATCAAGAAGAACAAGGGTACATACGATGTAAGAGAGCATGAAGAGCTTCAAAAAAAATCATCAAATGCCTTACTCATATTTATCTCCATAAGTTTACTAGACCATACAAATTCATGCTTCTTATTGTTTATGACGGCTGCTCTAGTTTGGGTATACTAGATCCGGTACATCCATTGGTCTTTTTAAATTAAGCATGGTGCTTAGGTTAAAATGACCTTCTTTAATCAAAATTTGACATGGCATTAGATTTTGATTAATGAACCTAAGTTGTTTGCATAAACAACAGAAGTAATCTTTAATGGAGATGAACCAAGGCTAGCACTTTATAGCAAAACTTATCTTAGCCTTGTTTGAGTTCTGCTTAAAAAAAAGAGAGTTTTCCTAAATGATAAAAATAAAAAAAAGGGTTTTTCATAATAAAATTGAGCCTTCCCAGTTTTCAAACTGGTAGAGCCTTTCTTTTTGTTTCTTTTGTTTTGTTTCAATAAACAGGTACAAGAATAAGTGTGGGGGAGATCTCCCAAGTATAACCTTTCACACAATTGAGATCTCCCCAACACTTTGCACAACATCGAGAAACCTAACATGGAGAAGGACAAGGTAAAAGGTTTTAGAATGGATTGACTTAACTTCCGGGTTGGTCAAATCATTTCTAACTCATCGTAAACTCCTTCATCTTCAAACGATGGTTTGTGCAAAACTCTATCCTCACATCTCCCATGTTTTGAAGATTAAAACTAAACAGATTAAAAAGACAAAACTTTTGACATGTCATCTCCAAGTTATCCTTTGATAAAATTTGCATACTCTTTATTCCTTGCTAATATTCCTATAACTTGTGAACACATTTCAGAGGGACCCCATGCTATCTAAGTAATTGAAATATGAGATATAGTAGGATGAAAATGAACCTTGCTCTTTCATGTGAAGAACTTGGGATTTATTTTACAAAAACAAAGTTCAAATAGCATGCTCGTCAATGATATGAAAATTCCTACCAAAGCCATATCTAGTGTTAGATTTTAAAACCTCCAAATACTTGCAACTTACTACTGCATTGAGTTTTGTCAAGTCTTGTTGATGCCTTGTTGAGAAACTTATCATGCCCCTAAGATCAAGATTCACGTACACCCACATAAAAAAATGCTAACTCTTGCACTAAGAGTTACGCAAAAACATGCCTTTCCATTCCACCAAAATAAAAACTCCACCACTTGTGTTATGAACCTCTCTTCCCAAAATTCCTTTTTACTTTTGCAAAATATGGTCTATGAAAAAAAAATAATAAAATAATCCCATGCCAAAAAGCATGAAGAAAAGAGAAAAGATGCCATGCCAAAGAAGCATGTGCCAAAAAATGAGAGAGCAGAAAAAATGGACAAGTGTCCAAATGAGAAAACAATGGGTACTTCGATGCCCGCCTCTCTCTAAAAAAATAATAATAAAGATAGCCCATATTTTCATAAGTTTCTAAAAAAAAGGAGAGAGAAGCATGACAAAGGAGTTCAAAAAAAAATATGTACATATATATTCCCCACACTTGCACTTCTTGATCTAAGGGTACGACATCTTTCTCCTCGGATCCGAGATTTGACTTAGCAAAATATGCAGAGTAAGTATGCCTTCATATCTTTACCTACCCAAACTCCACAAAAGCTTTTTAGGAATAGGAAAGAAAGAAGGCAACACTTTGGTATGCCTTGGTGAGGAACCAAACACATAAATGAGCGATTTGAGAGAATCATTTGAGGAGCTAAGCTATGGTTTACATTTTCAAAATGAAAACCCAAGTTTCTGAATTGATTGATGCAAGGGGATTTGAATCCATGTTGTTCCATTTTTCAATCACCCAAGATATCATGGTAGACACTTCAGAGTCCATAAGTGCAGGTGAAGCTTGGAATAACTTGTATGCAGGTTACATATCAGAGAGATGACCCATCTTAGTCCTAATCTTTACTCGAGGACGAGCAAAGGGCTAAGTGTGGGGGAGTTTGTTGGTGGTCCTTAACTCATATTTTATACCACCAACTTCATTATAAAAATATATAAAAATATTCCGAAGACTAGTGAATAGGGCTTTACACTAATGCATTCCACGAGTTTTGGTGAACATGTATTTATACAGGAACAACGTGATTTGGGCCGAAAGTAAAGGAAGAATTGAAGGAAAAATCAAAACCAAGTACCAAAGTGTATCAAACTTCAACCTGATTCAGACTCAGCACGACGTTTCAGGGCAAATGGGCTTTGGCCCAGCCCACGGGGGCCCAGCCAGGGGGCGGCCCGCCCCCCAGAACGTCGGTTTCAGCCCAATTTTGTTGAGGCGGTGCATTAACTCCTCCCTAAGGCGGTTCCGGGTGAATTTTGCAGCGAAGTCCCTCCTAAACTGACCTAAAGCACCTATATAAGGAGAGGAGGAGGGGAGGCCAAAACAACAACACACAAAGGAATAGAAGAATACCTCTCTCTTGAGTAGATCCCCACTCCTTAGGGCTATGCCCTAGTAGCTTTCTAGAGTTGGAGATTGAGATGTGAGGGAAGAGAGCGGGGAAGTGCCGGGCTTGTCGGTCTCTCCTCGAGCTTGTACCTCGACGAGCCCTTACCTTGTACCCACATCGGGATCCATACATAGTAAGTGTTCGTGTTTTCTATAGTATTATTGTTCTTTTGATTAGATAAGCTTTTTCTCTTCTTGTTTGTGGGTTCGTCGTCCGTTCTCGTAGCGGATACTCTAGTAGAGGAACCTCTGAATCATTTGGAGGGGTTCCTGGCCAACGCTACACTACTACAGAATCGGGCTTTAGCCCCGGTTGGGAAGGGGCTTTAGCCCCGCTTTCCCAACCGGGACTAGCATTCCGGGACTAAAGGTCCCAACCTTTAGTCCCGGGCCTTCCCAACCGGGGCTAAAGGCTCCCACGAGAAAAAATAAATGTGCGTCTGTGAGATTCGAACTCAGCACCTCTCACCTCAGATACGCTTACCAACTGAGCTACACAACTCACGTGATGTAGTTCTGGACGTTTTCCTTTTGAATCCACTCGGGAAGGACCTTTAGCCCCGGTTGGTAACACCAACCGAGGCTAAAAGGACCTTTAGTCCCGGTTGGTAACACCAACCGGGGCTAAAAGGTCACCCTTTAGTCCCGGTTGGTATTACCAACCGGGACTAAAGGCTGAGGGACCTTTTGTCCGGGTTAGTAATACCAACCGGGACTAAAGGTTCACCTTTAGTCTCGGTTGGTTTTACCAACCGGGACTAAAAGTCTTTAGTCCCGGACGCAATTTTGTGCCGAGACTATAGCTCAGTTGATAGATCGGCCAAAGACCCTTTCTGTTGTAGTGCTAGAGTAGTGATCAATAGCGTAGACGTGGTGTCTAGGCTAGGGTTCACCTTCGTTTGCCTTGTATCCCACGGGTGAGGCATCGGCGGCAGGTGGTGTCAGCCCTGTTTGCCCTTAGTTTCCCCCACGTTCGGATACAGCGTAGAGCTACAGGCCGGAGTTACTTGGCAGACCAGGTATAAGCCGGTGCCCGAAGTAAACAAGTAGAAGTAACGTTTATCTATCATTAGACAATAAAGCTATAGGGATCCATCTCTATTCCCTTCTCCTTCTCTACCCTTGTGTTGTCCTTGGACGAACTAGATAGAAGAAATACCTCCGTTCCTCGTGGAAATACGATACCCTGAATACCACCGGGTGAAGTGCTACAACGGTATCTTCCGTGCGCTTGCGGACTTTGCTGCTTCGCTAAGAAATACCAACAAGCATTTCTGGCGCCGTTGCCGGGGATGGATCGTAAGGTCCATTCTTAGTAACGACGTTAGTAAGTGTAACACCTCTGGTGTTTAAAATGTAATTAACCTGACATGTCATCATCTTTAAGCATTAATCATTTTTTTGCCATGCATTTGAGTTTGCCTGTTCTTGTTTGCCTTATTGACCTAGTTCAAGGTCAAAATCAAAAATAGAATTTAAAATTCCTTTTGAAAAAAACCCCCAAATTTCCAAACTCTAGTTTTACCCCTCTTTCTCTAACTCAAAAACTGTTCAAAATTTTAAGATGACCCTATTTGCAAAGTTGTAGATCTCAAAGTTTTAAGTAACTTTGGTGTTTTGAGTTTTCCTTGTGCAGTTCATCTTTTGGGAGTTTTTCAAAAATTTCAAAAAGGGAAATAGGTGTCATCGCCATGTCGATCTGTTGCTAGGGGGCCCCGGCCAATGGCGACGCAGCGCCGCCCACGAGCCCGGCTGACCCGCGCCCGTGCCGCGCGCAGCCAAGCGCTGGCGCTCGTTTTCCTCCCGGCCCCTACCCCCGCCTGCCGCCAACCTGCCGCCTGCGACCGTGTGGTCTTTTCGCGCCCGCACGCCGAGCGCTGACCTTCGCCCGTCCCCCACTGCTCTCTGCACATCGCCGCCGCGTGGCCGTCGCCGACGAGCTCACGCCCGGTCCCTGAGTGCACGCCCGTCCTTCCGTCATCATGCGATCGAACGCACGCGCCGCAACCTTATCCACCCCCGCGCGCTCTCTATCTGCCCCTGGCCGCGCCTATAAAAAGGGCCGCCGGCCGGCCGGAGCTCCACACTTCCTCCGCCACCGCCGCTAGCCAATTCCAGTGACTTCCCCGCTCAACCACCTAGCCCAGCAGCTCCGCCTTGAGCTCGCAAAGCTTCCCAGCTCCTCAATTTCACCCCTCCGCCCCTCCTTTAGCCGGTGCAAGCGATTCTTCTCCAACTCCGGCGAACAGTCTTGCCGCGGTAAGCAGCAAAATTCGTCGCCGTGGGTTTTCTTCCCATCCATCCGACCCCCGCCCTCTTTTCCTCACCTCGGTGCGCTCCTAGCCACACATCGGTAACCCCTCTTGGTGGACAGAGCCGCCGGAACGCCGCTCGCCGCCGAGAAGCTCCGCCGAGGCGCCGCCAACGTCGAGCTCCCTCCTTCGACCCTTGTTCCGCCTCGCCGAGCCCTGCCTCCGACCTGTGGTGAGCACTCGAAGCCTCCCCCGGTCTCTGCTTTCTCAGCGCAAAGCTCGAGCCAGGCCTCGAGCACACGTTTCTCGTCTCGCTCGAGCCAGGCCTCGAGCGGACACACTCACCACTTCGCTCGAGCCAGGCCTCGAGCGAACACACACCCTCGCCATTTCGCTCGAGCCAGGCCTCGAGCAAGCACTCACGCATTGTCTAGCTCGAGCCAGGCCTCGAGCAGACACGCACGCTCACCACTTTGCCGAGCCTAGCCTCGAGCAAGCGTGCACCCTCCGCTTCGCCCGAGCCAAGCCTCGGACGAACCCGCGTTTCCGTCTCGACCGAGCCTCCCAGCCAGGCCTCGGACGGACGATTGTTTCCGTCTCGCCCGAGCCTTCCGACCAAGCCTCGGACGGACGAGCGTTTTCCGTCTCGCCCGAGCCCTCCGTGTCGGTCTCGAGCATCGTTGTGACTCTTCTAGTAGTTTCTTGCTCGTTGGATAGTTGTTTCCTTGAATCCGTGGTTTTGCCTTGTGTCATTTTGTGCATGTCAGCATCCTCATAGCATACGTCATTGCATTCGTATAGTGACCGAAGGAGAAGGCGTCAAGGTCGAGGCAGCCGCTGACGAACCCACCCCCGAGGCGACCCCGAGCTCCGACACCTGCAGTCCGACCTCGAGCCTGCTCTCTTTGCTCTTCAAGGCAAGCCCCGGTGCATTTAACCCTTCCTCGTTTTATAAAAGTTTATTTAAAATGCTTTTGAGTTAAACTACTGCATTAGGTTATAGGAGTTGTGTGATGACCTATTGCCTCCTGCACTATTCACCTCCACCGTCAAATACCTCACCCTGTTTTAAAAACTATTTGCAAAATGCTTAGTGATGCTATACAATAGATTTGCAAAAAAAATGCCATTTTCAAAAGTGTGATCACTTGAAGAATATTTATGGGAATTTGGCTTTACTTCCCGACTGTTGGCTAAGTATCTGATCCATACCTGGTCAATGGCGAGAAGAGGTTGTCCTAGCGTACGGTGCCGTCATGTTGTAGTCCGGGACTCAACAGTTGACACCGACCGGGACAGGGTTGAAAAACCGGCAGGACCTGTACTCTTGGGTTAGAGTCCCGAGGTGCTTGTCGCTGGCGGAAAAGTTTAGGGACCATCCGTATGGGGGCCTGCTGGCCAAGACTTGCAACTATTCACATACTTCGGAAAGCTCTGGCTCCGAGGAATCCTTTATTGGGACCGACAACCGCGCACTAGGAGTGGAGAGATGGCGGAAGTAGCATGTACCCACGTGGTCGTCGTACCTGGATATGAGTGGTGTACTGTACTTCCGGGTGGCGTAGGACCGGGTCCAATCTAGGAGGAATCGTGGAAGACGAGTTGGCATATGCAAGCTTGGGTGCTACATATGCAGTGTGGATAGGGATCCTTAGCTGAGTATTATTTATTCGGATTAACGTTGCTCCTCGGTTATGGAGACTTGGTCACTGACTGTCAACGGAGAGTGGTTCTCAACTAGGTATGTTTTGAAAGGTAAAATAAATCATGAACAATGAAGAACTGAGAAATACTTGAATCTTTCCAAAATAGAAACAAGGTTTACAAAATGCTTTTTCTGCAAAATACTTGATCTTGCTCAAGCCTTACCTAAGCCTTTCATTCCTGAGTCTTCTCCCTTTTTCTTTAGTCGGGTAAGTCTTGTTGAGTACCCCAGTAGTCAGGGTTTGTTAATCCCCTGCTGCAGGTTTCTAATAGGTGACGTGATCATGATCATGTCAGTGGGCTTGACGTGATCTGGTTGTTCCTCTTCTCCAACTTAGGTACTCGGCCTAAGTGTGGTTCTGTAATACTCTTCTGCTTCCACAATACCGGTTATATTTATGTAAAAAGTAAAATCTTCAGGTTTTGTAAAGTTTATCTATCTTGCTTCCGCACTCCGATGGTATTTTGTATCAACTGTTGTAATGTTGTAATTATTCCAACCTTCATGATGATGGTCCTGTGGTTCGTGGATAATTCAGGGTCCTCGCGGGGACACCCGACAGATCTTTCCAGTAACGTGTTTCATTTGCACAGTCATTAGGCCCATTCTTAGTAACGTGTTTAGGTTCTGCCACAGTAAGTGTCAACAAGCATTTCTGGCGCCGTTGCCGGGGATGGATCGTAAGGCCCATTCTTAGTAACGATGTTAGTAAGTGTCAACAATCCCCCCGAGCCTCTCCTCCTCTATATAGCCGCAACCACCCAGGTGGTCAGCGCGGTCGTAGTCGTCGAGAGACTCAAGGAGGGTCACGCGCTGCCAGTACGTCCAACGGCCGGTATACTTCATCAGTGAAGTACTCTCCGAGGCCAAGGTCCGGTACCCGCATATCCAAAAGCTGCTCTACGACATCATCATCTCGAGGCGCAAGCTTCAGCATTACTTCCTCGCGCACCCCGTAACGGTGGTATCATCCTTCCCCCTCGGGGAGATCATCAACAATCGGGAGGCCACAGGACGCATCGCCAAGTGGTCTGTGGCGGAACCGCCCTGATTATAAGAGCTCAAGTAGTATCTTAGCCAATTTCGTCTGACTTCGACTGATACTTGAACCCATATAACCCCGGTAGTCCGGAAATCACAAGGATTTCTAACACCATACATCATACAGGATCACATTGTTCAAGGACCCCATTCGTAAAGATACAACATAGCGAAAATGAAACCGAATTTAAAATATCAGAGTGCGAATTTAAAACGGAGTTATTACAATACTGAATTTTAAAAGTGCGGAAGCTGAATTAGTTTGAAACACGACCACTACACGTGTGGTCCAAATAAAACATTGTTTGATAAACCAACTCACACAACTCACTCTTCCCTTTTTAAGATAATGTGCCACTAGTAGTCTCAGTCCAGCAAAAGAAAAGGGAAAAGCTTCTGGAAGACCCTGCCCTGGGCCTACTCCTCATCACCTTCCACTGGGTAGAGGCAGTGCTTACAATAGCCGAAGTAGACCTGGCCATCTGCAACAACGGGATAAACCCTGAGTACGAGAATGTACTCAGCTAGACTTACCCGTCCAACTGAAAATAAAAGACACCAAGGACATGCAAGGCCTTTTTGGGTGGAGCTGGGATCTTGAATTTGCAAAGAGCTCAATTTAAGATAAGCGAAGTATTAGTGAAGTTAATGAGCTGTCATCTTTTATACCTATTCCTTCTTCTAGGTTTGCACCTGAACTATTGCACACACTTGAGTCTAGCAGACAAATAATATAACCATATCCAGTTGGCTTGTCCACATTTTAGTTGAACCTTTAGATATCACATGGAGTTGTATCGTGGTGAAGCTCGCCATAGTTTCCCACTAACCGGGGGAGACGGCGACTCAAATCGAATTCCAAACCAGCTGGTGAAAGACCTTTAATACCAGCCCACACTTTCCCCGTCGGGTCCATGCATTGGGCAACCGCTCGATGCTTGTTCGTGGTGGTAATCGTCGCGGCTCACAGCACGGACCGCCCAATTGGAACCTGGCGATGGCCTCACGCGGCAGATCACAATTTCCATACTAGAGGGCACGACACGGGTTGAGACCGGCCCGAACAGCTTCTAACCGGCTTTGGGGTCGATGATTACAGCACCGACATATCCCTAAGTAAAAGGGCGCGTTCAAAAATGAACGAGGGCCAACATCGATACAAACCTACACGATCCAACGGACGGACTGCCCCAAGTTTCCAAACTTGTGCCTTGCCTTCCAGTTGACCGTATTTCATTACTACTCAGGTTCTTTTCCACGATAGCAAATATAGCCAACCGTGATCCGGTAAATACCCACCAGGGGTATTACGGGAACATCCTTAACCAGTACTTTTATTAAGCAGACTAAGCCATTCTACATTATAAAAGTAACAGGATAACAAGGCAGATATTAATCAATAGTCAAGGGATGGTAATGCAGCAAATAGGATTCAATCAACTCCTATACCTAATGCATCACAATATAAAGGGACTCAAGTAATTTAATTATAAAAGATAGGAGGCTTAATATGCTCCGGGGCTTGCCTTGGGTGAAGACCGAGGCCTCGTGGGAGGGGCACTCGGGCAAGTTAGCGTCGCTGGCGGGGTCGACTTCCTCGGCTTGCTGGAGCTCCGGGATCTGCTGCTCGGCGTTTATCTCCTGCTCCTGGTCGGGCTCCGGCGGGGTCGATCCTATTGCATGCGACGAATAAATAAGTATTTAAATGCGGGGTGCGAGGTGTGAAGGTATGAGAAAGAGCATTTCTTGCAAACCAACAAAACCAACTTGTTGAACCATTTATGACATTGAGGCAAATACTCATAAAACAAAATCAATTTATTCACCTTTTTCTTATTTAATAATTCAAGAAGAAACTTAGGTTTGAACTGCAAGTGTACTTTTCTGGACTCAGAAAAATCCACGAAAATTCCAGAAGACAATTAACACTCTCAAGACTCTACTGAATAAATTTCAGCCAAAAATAAAATACGGAACTGCAGATACAAAAATAACAAGCAAACGGCCCAAAAAGGTACTTTGAATTACAACCCTACTGTAAAAGGGTGCACAACTCTATTTCATATTTTTCCCAGATTCTACTTCACATTTTATGCTTATCAAGAAAGTTCCGTGAATCAAAAACATTATATTATTTCCTACATGAATTTTCAAAGGAAAACACAGAAAAGCACATTTGTAAAGCGACTTCAGATTTCTCCATACAACAGCTCATGCTTACACTTTTCTTAGCTTGGACATCATAAACAGAGACTATACAAATTTTCCCACATTTTATTTTGACCTATAAAACACCTTAACATTTATTCTAAGAAATCAGCCAAAAAGGACTTTTAAGCATAACAGAAACTTTTTCCACATAAACAGTGCATCATATATTTTTCACAGGTGTAAAACAGGATAATAAACTTACACAAAATTTTCCAGGAATTATCTCAACCAGAAAACACTTATAACCATTTATCTAAACAAAAGCATATAAACTGAAATAAATGAAAACAGTAAAATAAACTCCTACCAAAAATACTTTCATATTCTTCCATGATAGATCTACTCATAAACAAACTATCAAAATTGAAAGCACTCCATTTGGACTAACAAAACAGGATCTACAAAAATAAACAAGCATTTACTGGAAATAGAAAAACATTTTGGAAAACGTTTTCTGGGAAACACTCGGCGCACGGAATAGGTGTGCGCTCGCTCGAGGCTCGGCGCGGACGAGACAGCGCCCGAGGGTTCGAAACGTCCGTCCGAGGCCTGGCTCGGAGGCTCGGGCGAGACGGAAAAGCGTTCGCCCGTCCGAGGCCTGGCTCGAGGGCTCGGGCGAGACGGAAAAGCGTTCGCCCGTCCGAGGCCTGGCTCGAGGGCTCGGGCGAGACAGAAAAGCGTTCGCCCGTCCGAGGCCAGGCTCGAGGGCTCGGGCGAGACGGAAAAGCGTTCGCCCGTCCGAGGCCTGGCTCGAGGGCTCGGGCGAGACGGAAAACAGGGGAGAGGTTTGACCGTCGATTCCTCGCCGACGGTGAGGTCGCCGGCGGGGAAGCTAGGCTTGTGAACTCGCCTCGACGAGGCGCATCCGGTGAGGTAGGTGGTTTGGCTAGGGAACGGCTAGAGCATGCCGGCGACGAGCGGCGGCGCACGGAGGCGGCGGCATCGCGTGGCTACGCCGTTTCCAGCGGTCGTCGGTGAAATAGGTGGAGGCATAAGCTTTTACGAACCCTAGGGAGCAAGACTACGGGGTTGGTTTGGCTCGGATGGCTCCAGAGGAGCTTGGCCACGAGCGAGGTCCGCGGCGGTGCCTATGGAGCTCGGCCGGGGAGAAGAGTGAGATAGGGAGCGGTAGCGCTGAGGTGGATAGGTGTTCTCACCTTGCCTTGACTCGGTGAAGCTCGACGGTGAAGGAGGGAGACGGTGGAGCTCGGGTTGGGGAAGAACGGCGTTGCGGCTCGGCGGTGGCGACTGACGGACCGAAAGAGGCGCTAAGTCCTCCGGCGGCGTCGGGGCTCGGTCGGGGATGATGACGTGCGCACGGCGTGTGCACGGCGTAGGCGGAGCTTGGTGCAGAAGTAATCGGACGGTGGTGCTCGGTGGGATTGGGAACGGAGAGGGGAGGTGGCGGTGGTGTGCGGCGGCGAGGGCGAGCAGCGTTTCTCGACTCGCGTCCGCGGGAGAGGAGAGAGTGAGGGCGAGAGCGAGCGGGAGTGTGTGCGCGGGTGAGCGAGGGAGTGAAGGGGGTGCTCGGGGTTTTGATCGGCTTGACCGGCCGGTGGTCGAGGCGGGACACGGCGGCGCGGTCGGCGAGGCAGCGCGGGCGATGCCGTGCACGGCGAGCGGGCGCGGCAGGCGAGGCGAGCGGAGAGTGGCCGGGGGAGATAGCTTGCGTGCTCGGATGAGAGGGGATCGAGCGAGGAGTGGCCGGCGAGGATCCTCGGCAGGATACGGCGGCCACGTGGCGGTTGTGGCCGGCGTACGGCGCGGGCGTGTTAGCGGCGATGTCGCGCGCAGCGCGCGGGCGAGGCGGGAGCGGACCGGCGCACGGGAGCGGGCGAGCTGGGCCGGCGCACGCGAGGTTGGGCCGAAAGGCCAGATGGGCCGAAAGGTGGGGCGCCGGGAAGAAATCGTTTTCCTTTTCTTTTTCCAAAAACTTTTCAAACTTTGACCACTCAAAAACAGTTTCAAAAACTCCAAACTAGGTTTTGACCCAAATACAAAAGTTGCTCCAAATAATTTTCTCTACAACTTTCATATAGGACACTTTTTCTGAAAACCATTTTTTAAATCCTCCACATAAATAAAGCCAAATTTGAAACATAAACCATTTTGTTTGACTTATTTTTATTTAGCAAACTATTTTGAACTAGGTCAAAACTCCAACATGAAAGCACTCTACCCAATATTCTCTATTTTATAAAACTCTTTGCCAAAACAGAAATCCAATTAAATCATCGAGTCAAAAGAAATCCAAATCCAATTAAATAAACAAAAGACAAAAGCACTCTCATGCACATGAAATGATGCAATGCGTTGCTTATGCTTCTTAGTAGCTAATTGCAATTCCTAATGCAGTGCTTGACACCAGGGTGTCACATGGTCTGCCGAACTGATGGGGGAAGCCATCACCTACACTCCACGGAAAGCCATCAAGTTGCAAGCGCTGGCGGACTTCGTTGCTGAATGGACCGACACCCAGCTCCCGCCGGCGCAAATCCAAGCCGAGCTCTGGACTATGTACTTCGACGGATCCCTCATGAAGACAGGGGCAGGCGCGGGCCTACTCTACATCTCACCCCTCGGAGTCCACATGCACTACCTGCTGCGTCTGCACTTCCCCGGTTCCAACAACGTCGCTGAGTACGAGGCCCTCGTCAACGGACTGCGTATCGCCCTCGAGCTTGGAGTCCGACGCCTCGACGTTCGAGGGGACTCGCAGCTCGTCATCAACCAAGCCATGAAGGCCTCGAGCTGCATCGACCCCAAGATGGAAGCATACTGCGGAGAAGTGCGCAAGCTAGAAGACAAGTTCTACGGCCTCGAGCTCAACCACGTCGCTCGAAAATACAACGAAGCCGCAGACGAGTTAGCCAAGTTGGCATCCACGCGCGGCACAGTCCCACCAGATGTCTTCTCGAGGGACGTCTTCGAGCCATCCGTCAAGATCGGCCTGGGGGCTGACCACTCAACGCCACCCCTCGAGCCGGACTCGGGGGCTCGATCTTTGACGCCACCCCCCGAGCCAGACGCAGTGGCTCGGCCCTCAACGCCGCACCTCAAGGACGACACCTCGGCATCCGCTGAGGCAATGCAGATCGACGCACCCGCCTCTTCTTCAACACGACCCCTCGACTGGCGAATGCCCTTCCTCGCAAGGCGTGCTACCGGAAGACAAGACGGAGGCCCGACACATCGCTCAAAGGGCCAAGACCTACATTATCTACGGCGACGAACGAGAGCTGTACCGACGAAGCCCATCAGGAATCCTTCAGCGCTGCATCCCCCTCGAGGAAGGACGCAGGCTCCTCGATGACATGCACTCGGGGGCTTGCGGCCATAACGCAGCACCAAGGACCCTGGTGGGAAACGCCTTCCGCCAAGGCTTCTACTGGCCGACCGCCATTGGAGACGCCAAGCGCCTAGTTCAAGCCTGCCATGGATGTCAGTTCTACGCCAAGCAAACCCACCAGCCCGCACACGCCCTGTAAATGATCCCCATCACTTGGCCGTTTGCCGTCTGGGGGCTCGACCTCGTGGGTCCCCTCAAAAGGACAAGTGGAGGGTACACGCATGTGCTCGTGGCCATCGACAAGTTCACCAAGTGGATCGAGGCCAAGCCTATAGGCGACCCCACCTCCGAGAAGGCCGTCGAGTTCATCGCTGACATCATATACCAGTTTGGGGTGCCTAACATCATCATCACCGACAATGGCACTCAGTTCATGGGCAAAAAGTTCATCAGCTTCTGCGACGACAACAACATCCGCGTGAACTGGGCCTCGGTCACATACCCTCAATGCAACGGGCAGGTCGAGCATGCCAATGGCATGATACTCCATGGACTGAAGCCGAGGCTGTTCAAAACCCTCAAGAACTTCGGAAACGGGTGGGCTGCAGAGCTCCCCTCGGTGCTGTGGGGCCTCAGGACAACGCCGAGTTGAGCCACCGGGTTCACTCCGTTCTTCCTAACCTACGGCGCCGAGGCTATATTGCCTACGGACCTCGAGTACGGCTCCCCTCGACTTCGAGCATACAACGAACAAGCCAACGACGAAAAGCTCACCAACGCCAAGGACCAGCTCGAGGAAGCTCGAGATGTGGCACTCATCAACTCTGCGCGCTACCAGCAAACACTTCGACGCTACCACGACAAACACGTACGCAAAAGGGACTTGGCGGTGGGGGACCTCGTGCTTCGACGACTGCAAGACAATCGAGGGCGCCACAAGCTCACTCCTCCATGGGAGGGCCCATACACCGTGGCTGAGGTGCTCAAGCCAGGGACATACAAGCTCTACGACGATCAAGGCAGGATCCTGGCGAATGCGTGGAACATATCTCAGCTACGTCGCTTCTACCCTTAAGGGCCTCGAGGCCCTGTACATTCTGTTGCTTTGTACAAACATGTCAAATATGAATGAATAAACTCGTGCCTTATCTTTCATGTTACTTAGCAACTTAAGGTAGCCTTGACCCTGCCCTGCTCAGGGTCGAGCCTCCCTCGGGGGCTGACAGGGGGACCCCCCAGACTCCAGAAAAAGTGCGTTTTTCTTTTCAAAGAATTCGACCCTCATCTCGATTCGTACCTCGAGCGAACTAGCAAAGTCTAAGTCCGTAAAATACCTCGAGCCTCCAAGAGTCGGGGGGCGTCGACGTAGACGGCCACCTACGCCCCCGGGCTACGGTACCCTACCTACGCCTCCCCTCGAAGGACTCGTGATGTATATCGAAGGAACACAGACTGAGCCAGCAGAAACTCGAGCTAGCGACAAAGAGAGACGGACAAACGAATTTGAAAAGAAAATAACTTCTTCAAACAAACAAGTCATACATACAAACGAGCCTCGACGGGCCATGAGTCATGACATAAATTTTACAAAGGGCCTCGACGCCCAAATTTGGCACGCAGGCCTTAGTCCTCGTCGGTTTGGTACTCCTCCCCGAGGTCTTCCGCGGCGGACTCAACCTCGACACCCGGGCTGGGAGGAGGAGGGCCTTCTACACCGTTGCCGGCGTCGGGAGGCATCACGTCTTCCTCGAAGAGCTTCACGAGCACCGCCCCTGGCTTCTCCATCTTCTCCAGGATCTTGTCAACGCGGCGGTCGTTCCACTCCTCGTCCTTCCCCTCGATCTCAATGAAGCCCTTGGCTACAACGTTGACCGGGTAGCGGAAGCCGGAGCGGATGGCCGCAAGCGCCTGCTTCACGCCGTGGTGAAGAGCGTGCCAGACACGATCCCGCGCGGCCACGTCAAAGTAGCATAGGGCGTCGACCAAGGCGTCGCCTCGAGCTACTGCACCCTCTGCCGCGGCCACCGGGGCGGCACCCCACACGGAGCCAAGCCTGTCGAGGGTAGCGCGCGCTCGCTCCGCCACCATGGTTTCGCCTTGGAGTTGATCCACGAGGGCCTTGTTCGTCTCACGGAGCTCCTCGGCGATCTTCTCGACCTCTGTGCAACAAACAAGAAAGAGTAAGACCGCGACGCGACGAAAACCTCAGAATCAAGGCAAAGGCAAGGCATGAAAATTACCTTCGCAGTGCATGCCCAGAGCGGCGAGGTCGCTGGTAAGGCCCTCGACGCGCTGATCAAGCCTACGCTTCTCGGACTGCACGTTGCGCTTTTCGGCCCTGAGGTCTTTGACCAGCTTGCCCGAATCCGCGAGGGCCAGATCCTTCCGGATCACCTCTTGCCGCGCTGTCTCCGCCGCGGCCTGGGCGGTGGCGATTCCGTTCTTGGCCTCCTCGGCCTCCTTCTTCGCCGCCTCCGCTGCGGATCGGACAGTAGCGGCCTCGCTCTGGGCTTCCTCGGCCTCCTTCTTCGCCGCTTCTGCTTCAGACCGAGTAGTGGTGGCCTCATTTCGGGCGTCGGTAACCTCCTTCCTCGACGCCTCCAGAGCGGTGGCGGCCTCCTCCTTAGCTCGGGCGGCTTCGTCTCGAGCCTCCTGAGCCTCTGCCTGCGCCTCATTGAGCCGGCTCGCCATCTGGGCGTTCCGGCTCAGCTCAGCACGGAGATCCTGGAGCTCCGCCTCCGCCCTCACGAGGGCAGCCGCCACCCGTGCGGACCTGTCTGCCTCCTCGGAGAAGGACCGCTCCGCCTCCACCATGAGCTCGACCACCCCTGAAGATGGACCGCGCCTCCCGCGGGGCCCCCCGCTGTGCCGATCGCTCGACGGGGATCATTGCTCGGGACGGGCTCGGCGCATCGGGAAACGGCCACACCGGTCAGCCGATCTCGATGTCGGGCAGACCCTCCTCCTCCGTCTCGAGTAGCACCGGCTGCGGCCCACCGGCCGGCGGCATAGGCCCCGGCTCCCTCCGTTCCTCCGTTGGCACCTCCTGTTGCTCCACCACCTCCCGAGGCGGCGACGCGATCGCGCGTGGAGGCGAGGACTCGAGCGGTGGCGGATCACTCGAGAGGTGGCTCCTCCCCAAGCTCTCCTCCCCCGCCAAGTCCTCCGGCATCTTGTCGTCCCTGGCCGGCGCCTCGGGCGTTTCCTCCAGCGTAGAGCCCTCGGCCGGGAACGGCCCCTGCTCCAGGTCCTCCAGGAGCTCTCCACCGTCGGCAAACCGTCCCCACCGATGCCTCTCCCTCCTTCCCCTCCTCCGCTGGCCAACTCGCGTCGATTGGGGCCTCGAGGGTCACAGTCTCCTCAGCCCCACGCCGGCGGGGTCGTGCTTGCCTCCGGTGCTCCCCCCAAAATGGCCGTCGTGACAGGGGGAAGGGTGGCACTCTCGGTAGACGCCGCCAGGGGAGAGGAGGAGGAGGAGGAGGAGGGGGGGAGGAGGAGGCGGCGGTACTACTGCGGTGGACGTGTGGTGGCGGGCTCAACGCCGAAGCTGCGGTCCCTGCTGAAAAGGATAACGACGTCGTCAGAACCGGGAAGATGCCTCGACCTCCGTGGTCGATGGCGGCGGCCTCACCAAGATCCGCGACGGCCATCTGACTCCCCGAGCCATGGCTGCTCGAGCCTTCACCAGCCAAGTAGCCTCTCTAGCGGAGGAAGGAGCCATACCTCGAGGCGCTTGCGCCTCAACAGAGCTCGAGGCCTTAGCCCACTTGGACGCCGAGAGGTCCGAATCCTGCCGGGAGCGCTTCTCCCTGGGCAAACCAAAGATGGCACGCATCACAAAAGGTAAAAGGAAAAACCTCACTACCAACGAAATTAAAAAGCGTTACTCACCCAAAGTGACACCGGGGCTTCTTCCCCGAGTCGCCGGACTCACTCGGGGGCTTCGAGCCCGCCCTATGGCTCGAGCTATGCTCCCGAGCCGTCTCCATGTGGCCTAGATGAGGGGAGGGCTCCCGATGCCTCCCGTGGCTCGACCTCGATGGGGAGCCCTCCTTCCGCCCCTTGTCGCAGGGGTGTTGACACTCCTTAATGGATTCACTCTAAGAATGAGTCACATAAAATAATAAACTAGTGAAAGCACGAAAGAGTGTACGGGACACTACTATCTTCACTTAACGTCAAGTTGTCATCCCCAACATGAAGCTAGCAATGTAATTATATCAGAGCACTAGATTAAAAGATATATATATATTTATCCGCAAGCGCACAGATAAACATACCCTTGTAGAGCATTTCACCCAAGCTAGTCTCAGGTATCGTTATTTATATTTAGCCTAGAGACTAATCAATTCAAGGTATGATAGTATTGAAAGAACTTAACAGCATGGCACACTCTCACAACATTGATAACATACTAACTACTACGGATAAGGATCAGATACAGAGTAAATGGTATAATAGATAAATGATAAAGGATAACAGAGATCAGATCAATCAAGGATAAACTTAGAACAGTACTGCCTAGTAAGATGATGATTAGAACAGGTATAAACAAGGAACATTCCTAAGTTACTGTAGTTACAAGTCATAGCATACATTGATTAGTGCAATTATATTTAGCAATCATTGGCTAGGTCACATCATATTTATAATCAAGAGGCAACTCCATAGCTAAGGTGTCAAGCATAGTAACCCTTAAACTATGAGTTAACTGAGCCATACTGAACACTATATTCGGGAGGTGGAATACAGAGGACTCAACAGGTCTGTCACACCTGCGATCTACCACTCTATCCGGAACATAGGACGCATTCGCAGATAAATAGTGTATAGACACCATGTCTACACAACATTCATCACCCATCCGTTGTACTTTAAGATGAGCGCTATACGAACATGAGTATAAACATAAAGATGAACTATCTATGCCAAATATATAATCAAAGCAAACTATAAACATTATAACTAAGAATATAATCATTGATGTCTTAATCATATCAATTGTATTGCTATCTAGAACACAATAATGAACAATAAGGTGAATTAGATCATCGATAAGAACTAAAGTACGAACTAGCACATGAACTAGAGCAAGATTATGAACTAGATGATGAACATGAACTAGACGATGAACATGAACTAGACGATGAACTAGAACATAAACAATGAAGAACAATGATGAACTAGAAGAGCAATTATGAAGTAGATCCATAATGTTAATACAAGAGAGAAGATCTTGGGTTTACCGAGCCTTCTCGTGACTAGATCGGGAATCCAAGCGAAGCTTGCCTCCTCTAATCCTATTCTATCTACTATTCTAGGTGGATGAAGTTCTAAAGCCTCCGATTGATCTCCTTCTGGTCTAACCCTAATTTCTCTGTCAAATGCTAAATTGCCTGAAGCCTGAATCCGGATGATCTGGAGAGGGGGTCAGGGTCTCCTTATATAGCCTTGGCGACAAATCGTGACCCTTGGATCAAACCAACTTGAGGTACGGTCAAGATGCATCTAGGGAGTCGGTTGAGGTAGCTTGCAGAAGACAGAACCGCGTGGAGCCCGTGGGTGACCGACCGGTCATAGGTGGGACCGGTCGGTCCCACCTGTCAGCCTCTGGTGGTGTCCTTCGTCGTGGTGTTCTCTTATGTCCTCTGGAGTCTTCTAGAAGTATCCTGATGTGGCGAATGCGTTATCTCCCGTCGGTTTCCTTCTATGGGAAGCTATTGCTGCTGATTTCCTGGTTTAGTCCCTGTAGAATCATAACTCACCAAAACTCGTGGAATATTGTCAGTTGAAACCCTAAATCTTTGTTGGTGATTATATTCTTGCCCCTTTTCATATTTATTTATCTCTTAATTATGATAGTTAACCAGTGTCAACAAGGGGGCGACCGTGTTTTCCCTCGGGCGGTCCCCTTGGCGCCCATCCTTACGTGGGCTCCGGACCTGCTCCGGCGCTCATGCTGGCGGTCGCGCCCCCCCCCCCCCCCCCGCGTCCGCCTCTGTCTTCCCGCGGCGGTGCGGCGATGAACTCCGGGTCGCTCGCGCCCCTGGTCACGAGACGGCCGGGGGCTCCCCCCCGACGGTCATGGTGGCGGGGGCTCAACGCCCCCTCTTGGTTCCCGCTCCTCCGCGGGCTCGACGTCGCCCTCGATGGCTCGCGGCGGTCGGATCCGGAGCTCCTCTCAGAGTGATGACCACTCCTCGAGGACCGGCTCTTCTCGAGGCCCCCCATCTTGGTCGACACGGGTGCGGCCTCCTTCTGCGCCGTGGCAATGGCGCTCTGGGTCCGAGGCTTCTTCGCGACGAGGGGCGCGTCCGGCCTGGAGCTTGACGTACCCTGGGCCCCCAGCGAGGCGGAACTAGGCATGGCCCTCTGCTGCTTCGTCCCGCGTGGTGCCTTCGCCGGGGGGATCTCCAGGATGTTCTCCTGCACAGAGGAGCGGTCAGCCCAGACGTCGCTGAACCCCGCGCGCCTCAGACGCACATCCATCCCCTCATCGTCACTCTCCTCCTCCTCCTCATCCTCCTCCTCCGAGATCGAGGAGCTGAGCTCGGGGGACTCATCTCCAGGCTGCCGGTTACGACGAGCCTTCGCCAGCCTCTGTTCCCGAGCTGACCGACGCAAGTTTTTGTCTTTCTCTTTCTTCTTTCTGGCATCCTTGCTCTCCTTATCTTTCTGAGCAGAGATGCGCCTCACCTGGGTATCCGCGGCGTCCTCCCTCACTGGGGGCCTCGACGCACGACAAGTGAACGCCCCCTGCAAAGAAGAAGAAGCTTGATGAGAAAAACCACGGGAACAATATACAAGGTGCGAAGAAGAAAGAAAAAAAGGGAGGCTTGAGACAGGCTAGCTCGAGAGAGGCTTACCAGGTCAAGATGCCCCTCGTCAGGCGCCATGGGGATCAGGTTGGAGTCCTCGGGGACGAACGACCCTTGGATCGTGATCGACACCCGGGAAACGCCCTCGCTCCGAGGCACCTTCCCTCGGTCATCCTCGACTCGTTCAGTGCCTCGAGCGAGGCCTTTGGCCCCATCTCGTACATGAGAAGGGGGCGGTCCACCAGAGGAAGGACCCTTCACTGGTGGAACGCCCAAATGACCGCTTGGATGGTCAGCTTCTTCTCCTCCACCAGTGACCACATCGTCTTCATCAGCGGCATCAGGTGGCGTTGTCTGTCCGTCACAACGCCCCAGAACCACTTGTCCGGGCGCTGGGTGAGGACCCTACCAGTGTACTGCGGAAGGAGCCCTCCCTCGTTCCGCAGATAGAACCAGTGCTCGTCCCACCCCGCCTGGTTGGTTGAGAGCCTGTAGTGGAGGTACTCGCGGGGGACGTTGCCTAACGAGGCCCCGGTCCGCACGGTGATGGCGAGGGAGCCAGCACGCACGAGCTGCCTCCCGCTGGACTTCAACGTCTTGAGGAAAAGCTCGCCCTGGAAGAGGTGGACAAACATCTCCTAGTGCGGCTCAATCTTCAGGTATCCTTCGCACACCGCGGCGAAGATGGTGGCGTGCGAGATCGAGTTTGGGGAGAAGTGTTGTAGCTCCACCTCGTAGTGGTGAGCCAACGCCCACATAAAGCGGCTCGGCGGGACGCCGAGCCCATGCGGTGGTAACGCGTGAAGCTCACCACGTATCCCTCCGGCGGGTGCGGCTCCCGATGGTCCGCCGATGGGAGAATCCACCATGCGGGCCCCTCCTGCGGGTTGGGGCGGAGAAGTCCCTGGGCCACCAGCGAGTGTAGCTCGCGCTGCGTCGTCTTCGACGGGCTCCAGTCCTTGGCCGGCTGTGGTGGAGTCTTATCGGCCATGACGGCGACGGCGTGGACTCGGGCAGCGGATGGACGGCCGGGGAGGTTACCAATTGTAGACTCAGGGAGAAGATGCGCGAGAGCTACGGCGGCTATGAAGGCGAAGGTAGAGTAAAGGGTCCCTCACCCCCTCTCTCGCTATTTGTAAGAGAAAACCCCAGCGGGCGGGGTCTCCCATGACGGAAAAAAGGTAACCGCATAGCATTTAATGCGCCTGCCTAACTACGTCTCGAGCCGGTTGACAGGTACACGCGGCGGCTCCCGATTCGCCCCACTACCTGGGCCCGCCACGATCGCCGCTCCGACTTCGCGTCCGCCGCCCTCCCTGACAGATTTCGCCTAAAAAGGCGCGTTCGACGGGACAACAAGATTCCAAACGACGGAGATGAGAACACAAGGTTGATATGTGCCCTTGTGGTTCCCTTCCTGAGTGATGAGTGATCGATCAACCGGCAACATGTCTCTTGGCTGTGTTGATGTGCAGGTGCGGAGCTCGGAGACAGTGGTCTAAGGTGAGGTGAAGGTCAAGCGGGGACGTGTCGAGCCGATGGTCCGGGAGCGGTGAAGGGCGAACGTGGAGCTTGGACTGATGGACCAGGAGACCTGAGGACCAGCTGTGGTAGCTGGCACATGGCGTCAACAAGCAAGAAGACATGGGGATGTGCGGTGCATCGGCCGAGTCGGGAGGAAGGTGATGGCGTCGTGACACTTGGCGGGAGGCTGAGAAGGATGGCGAATGCACTGTGCCCGGCGTGGAGGCTGGACATGCTCCGGCATTGGTGCTGGAACTCGGGGTGTGCGAACCACATCCCGTCTACGGCGCGGGTTCGGTAGCTGAGCCTCAAAAAGATACCATCGATGGTTTCCGAGTTTGGGCCTCAAAACTCGGGGAGGACGGTTTCCAGGTTTGGGCCTCAAAACCTGGGCGCGCGGGTTTCTGAGTTTGGGCCAAAAACTCAGCCGGAGGACAGGTTTCCCGGTTTCAGCCTCAAAACTGGGGGATGGCCCAGGTTTCCCGGTTTCGACCTCAAAACCGGGGGACGGACCGCAAAAAGGACGGTCGATGCATGGCGGCATGGAGAGGCTGGCGCGGCGGCGCAGCTATCCGCGAGGAAGGCGCGGCGGTCGGCAGGGCGGCACGTGGCGGCATCCTGAGGCTTGCGTTGAGGCGAAGCTAAGGGTGAGGAAGGCGCGTGGCCGTTGGATCAACATCAAGCAGAGTTGGACCGGGATACCCCTAGGGTTGGCCGCTTCGCTCAGTTATCTAGGGATTAGAAGGGGATTATTGTTTAGGCTATAAATAAGAGAGGCACCCCTCCTCTCCACTTATCCTGGCAGTCATTTTACTCCTAAGCACTCGCTCTCTCTCTCCTTAGCCCCCCTTAGGGTTCTAATCATACCTAGCTGTAGAGGATCCACAGAACAATCAATCATGTCTCTGTGTTTTGGGATGTTGAGGAAGTGAGGCCGTAACCTCACGATTGTAGCGTGTGTTCGCCACACGGTTGCAATTCCATGGTGTGATTCGCGTTTTGTTCAAGTTCTTCGCGGATTGCTTTTTCTCCTAGTTTTCCTGTCACTTGATCTCTTTGCTTGGCGCATCTTTTGCAAATCCGTTTGAACCAAGTTGTACTAGATCGTGAGGCAATCCTTTCCTCCAAAAGGATTCATCTCTAACCTCACGGTCTAGGAGATCGAGCGAGTTTCGTTCCGGTTGACGTTCTTGCACTTTTGCCCCGAAATCTTTCAATTCATCGGTTTGGAGATAGGTTCGAGCCATGATCTCTTAGAGATAGCCCACTATACTCTTTGTGACTCCCCTCTCCAAGTTTGATCCCTAGAGGACTTGTTTCGGGAGAGATCGAGTCAGATCGATGAATGAACAGAGCTTTGTCGGGTTGATCGGACGGTCTCCTCGTGTCGACCGGACGCGTCCGGTGGTTGAACACCACGAGCGAGTTCCTGCGTCTTGACCGGACGCTCGGTTAGATAAGTGACCGACGCTCTTGACTTACTATTCACCTGGTTCATCTTGTCTGACCGGACGCTAAGTGTTGTGACCGGACGCTCTAACCCTGTGAGTCCGGTCCAACACAAAGAGCTCCGAAATCAGCATCTGCTTGACCGGACGCGTCCGGTGCTCTGTGACCGGACGCAGGCAGAGTCCGGTCAGTGCAGTATCGTGCTGTTTCGTCCGTGGTTCGTTCGTTCGTTGTCGTGTCGGTTTTGATTTCTGGCTTTTGCGTTGGGATTCTAGAGTTGTATAGTGTCCCGCTGTGCTTCTTGGAAGCATCCATCCTACATCTAGGGTCGTGGACATTATTCGAGCTCTAGACTTGCCTTTAGGGTGACTCCTGGGACAGTGGCTAAGAGTTTCTGAGAAGAAATTTTAAAGCTCCCATTCACCCCCCCTCTGGTCGCTTATCCGGTCCTTCAATTGGTATCGGAGCCGTTTAAGGATCTCTTCTACCTTAATCGGTTTCGGATCCTAGGAGCGACATGGATCGAGGGAATGGCAAGGCTCCCTACTTCGATGGGACGAACTATCCCTATTGGAAGATTCAGATGCGTGCTTATCTCAACAACATCGGATCTTCTGTGTGGGAGATATGTGAGGACACAGATTACATGGTTCTTGCAGCTCGAGTGGTCAGCACCAGATTGACCAACACGAGGCCAACTCTAAGGCCCGTAACGCGCTTTTGGCCAACATCTCCCTTCCTGAGTTCGAGCGTGTTTCCGAGCTTCAGACTGCTCGAGAGATCTGGGTGAAGCTTCAGAGCTATCACGAGGGGACCGCTCAGGTCAAGACCAGACTCTTTGAGACTTACAAGCGGGAATACGAGAACTTTGTTCAGTTGGAGTGAGAGACGATTGACGCTATGTTCGCTTGTTTCCAAACGATTGTGAACAAGATGCGTGCCAATCGGGCCAACCTACCCTATGATGATCATGAGAGGGCACTCAAGCTGCTATATGCCCTGGATTGAAGGGTATGGGAGGTGAAGGTGTCGACCATCATTGAGTCTGCTGCTTATGACACCCTCACCGTGGACGAGCTATTCAGCAAGCTCAAGTCCACCGGATCGATCACTTGACTCAGGCCAAGCTGAAGAACCCATCTTCACATTCCATGGCTTTGGTCTCAGGCAAGGGTGGATCGACTCTTTCCGCTGACGCTTCACCACCTCTCTTTTGCTTTGTCTTCTTTGCTTTCAGTGACTGAGGAGCAGGTGGAGGCATTGGACGATGACGAGCTCGCCCTCATCATCACCCGGTTCTCGCGGTTTCACAACAACCGCCTGAATTGCCGGCGTGGTGGCGCACGTGAGGGCTGCTACGGATGCGGAGATCCGGATCATTTCATCGCAAACTGCCCCAAGCGCGACAAGACCTTCCCCGGCAAGAACCACAACTCCAGGCGCAAGGGCAAGCCGGAGATCAAGGTCGGGAAGAAGAAAAAGGGCGGCTATCGTCGAGAGACATGGAGAAGGCCTTCGACACCGGCAAGCGTGCCTTCCTCGCCACCTTCAGTGATGGTGAGAAGTCCTCCTCGACAGTGACTCCAGCGACGATGGATCCGAGCACAAGACTGAAGGACGCTTCACCGGACTCTGCTTCTTCGGCGATTCCTCCAAGAACCTTTGCACCATGGCCTTGGATGGAGAGGACCGCAAGCATCAGGACAAGGACGATGGCACCGACGACGACGACGATGCTTCTTCCGAGGTATCATCCTCTTCTCTTGTCGATTGTCTTACTGGTGAGCGTGATTCCCTTGTCGAGATAGTCCTAGGTAAGGACAAGAATCTCAAGCGAGCTATCCGTGAGCGCAATGAGTTTAAGGCTAAGATGAATGATGCGCTTAAGGAGCTTGAGTTTGCTAGGTCCGAGGTGAAGGTGTCTGAAGAGGAGGAGTGTGAGGAGTGCACAATGCACATGACTAACTTTGCCACCCTGCAAACCAAGTATGCCTCTTTGATCGAGGTGTATGATGAGCTGAAGAGTAGGCTAGACTTGGTGGGTGATTGCAAAGAGTGTCCCTCCCTGAAGAAGGAGCTTGGGGAGGTGAAGGCTAGACCTTCTTTGGGTGCGTGCAAGCTTTGCCCAAGCTTGCAGACTGAGTTGGCAGAAGTAAATGCCAAGCTTGCTGAAGCCACGAAGGCCAGCTTATTAGCACCTTGTCCGCTCAGTGTGAGCGATGCGTGGGAATGGAGCTTGAGATTGCCAACTGTCGGCATGCCAGGATGCAAACCGAGGAGGAAACACATACCTTTGGTCCATCCTGAGCGGGTGTCTTGCAATGAGCCGCAGTTGGGCATGATGATCAGTCAGTTCAAGAGGGGAACTGATTGCTCGGGAGTAGGCTTTGAGTCAGGTGAGAAGAGAGTTAGCACCTTTGGCAAGATTGGTGAATTTAGTGGAATAAACCCTAGTGAGAAGCCATCCACTATCCTTAAACTCATCAAGATCACCCCACCTGAGCCTCCTAAGCCTATCACCAAGGATGGCATCCTTGATGAACCTCCCAAGGCTCCACCTCGCAAGCAAGTGTGGGTTCCCAAACCTAACCATCTCAGGAACACACTTGACACCCTTCCTGACGTCTCTAGTGATCCCCTTCCGAAGGGCAAGCAGCTGGCTAGGATGAACAACCCTCGCAACCATAGAAACCAACAACCCAAGAGTGGTGAGGTTTGAGTGCGAGTACTGTCACCGTGAGGGTCACCTAGCTGAGTTTGCTTTCGGAGGAAGAGAGACGCTAGGAAGGAGTTAGAGCTGAACAACCAGGCCAGGCACCACCCTCTCCATGGTGTGCAAGGTCGGGGAGTTCAGAGGCAGGGCGCTAGGCCTGGAGGAGCACCCCCTCAGGCGGCTAGGCCCCAGGCAGCTAGACCACGGGGTGGTGGCCGTGCACGTCACGGTTCCGGTCGTCCTCAATACGATCTGGAGCCGAGTGTAAGAGGCTTTGTTGCTCAGTCCCATAGCGGACCACCTTTTCAGTATGGTGGTGATCGCTTTGCACAGATGGGACAGGTAGGTCAGTTTGGAGGTTTCCGTTCCATAGCGGACCACCCTTTCAGGTTGGTGGTGATCGCTATCCACCCATGGGACGAGGACAGTTTGGTGTTGCTACTAACACTTTTTCTGGGCCTATGACACAGCACTGGTATCCTTCTCAGTATACTACCCCAGTGTTGTGCCATATGCTCATTTCCTGCCTTTCTATTGATGCAGGAACTTCGGTTGGAGAACATGTGGCTCATGGATTCTGGGTGTTCGCGCCACATGACCGGAAAGAAGGAATGGTTCTCCAGCCTTAGCCCGTGATGCACAAGGAGTACGTCACTTTTGGGGATAATAGTAGAGGTAAGGTTGTTTCTCATGGAGCTATTCGGCTCAATGAGAGTTTTGTTCTCAAGGATGTTGCTTTGGTTTCTAACTTGCATTATAATTTGCTTTCGTTTCGCAACTCCTTGATGATGATTTTGAAGTGCGCTTTAAGAAGGTTTGAGTCGTGTCTTAGACCCTCAGGGAGATCTTGTTTGTTGGATTGTCCCTTTTGGCCGTGTTTTCAGAGCCGACTTTTCTCGTTCTTTTGGCTCTGCTAGATGTTTGATGGCTGGTCCTTCTTCTGATTTGTGGAAGTGGCATAGGAGGCTCGGTCACTTGAGTTTCGACTTGCTTGCAAGGCTTAGCTCACTTGGCCTAATCCAAGGATTGCCCAAGCTTAAGTTTCAGAAGGACCTTGTTTGCCATCCCTGTCGTCACGGGAAGATGGTTGCAGCTTCTCACCCACCTGTTAATCAGGTGATGACAAAGCGACCCGGCGAGCTCTTACACATGGACACAGTTGGTCCAGCTCGGGTCTGCTCAGCGGGGGAAGTGGTACGTTCTAGTGATCGTTGACGATTTTTCGAGGTACTCTTGGTATTTTTCATGGAGGGTAAGGATGAAGCTTTTTCTTTGCTCGTGACTTGATTTTGAGGTTGAAAACTGAGTTTCCCCCTGATACCATTAGAGCTATTTGTAGTGATAATGGTACTGAGTTTGATAACTCTCAGTTTGCCTCTTTCTGTTCTTCAATGGAATCGAGCATCAGTTTTCTTCTCCTTATGTCCCCCAGCAGAACGGTGTTTGTTGAGCGCAAGAACCGGACCCTTGTTGAGATGGCCAGGACGATGCTCAATGAGCATAGGACTCCTAGGCGTTTTTGGCCGAGGCGATCAACACGGCTGCCATGTTGCAAATCGCATCTTTCTTCGGGCTTTCATGAAGAAGACTTCTTATGAGTTGCGGTTTGGGCGTGTACCCAAGGTGTCTCATTTTCGGTGTTTGGCTGTAAGTGCTTTATCCTGAAGCAAGGCAATTTGGATAAATTTGAATCTCGCTCTGCTGATGGCATGTTTCTTGGTTATGCTTCGCATTCGCGCGCTTATCGAGTTCTTAACCTTGAGACTAACTGGATAGTGGAGACCTGCGAGGTCACATTCGACGAGACTATGCCTTGTGTTTCTTCTTCTGCTTTTGATGTTGCAGGAGAAACATGAGCTGGGAGAAACTATCTTTGTGGAGGAGGAGCAGGAGAATGCCGATTGGGTGATCCCGAGCCAACTCCACTGGCTGCCCCTGTCGACCCTGCGACGACTACTTCAGCTCGAGGACCCGATCCCATGACTTCTTCTTGGGGTCCTCTTGAGCCACCTCTCCAGCGAGCACCGGCAGCACCTGAGGGAGCGACAGCATCTGGCGAGGGGGAGACGACTTCGGCGAGGCAAGCGCCCCAAAGCGTTCAGCAAGTACACCCACCGCAGCAGATGATCGGCGGCATCGACCAGCGAGTCACACGGTCGCGAGCGTATGAAATCTCACACTTTGCTCATTCTGCATTTGTTGCTTCTTTTGAGCCCAAAGATGTTGGACACGCACTATCTGATGCTAACTGGGTCAATGCCATGCATGAGGAGCTGGAAAACTTTGAGCGAAACCGTGTTGGACCCTAGTTCCACCTCCACCAGAATGCCACCCATAGCCAAAATGGGTTTTCAAGAACAAAGAGGGTGAGGATGGGATGGTAGTGAGGAACAAGGCTAGGCTTGTAGCCTAGGGTTTTTGCCAAAAAGAGGGATAGACTATGAGGAAACCTTTGCCCTGTAGCCCGTTTAGAAGCTATTAGAATCCTTCTAGCCTTTGCTGCTTCGAAGGGTTTTAAGCTTTATCAGATGGATGTTAAGAGTGCTTTCTGAATGGGTATATAGAGAAGAGGTTTATGTTAGGCAACCCCCAGGTTTCGAGGATCCCAAGTTTCCAAACCATGTTTATAAACTGTCTAAAGCTTTGTATGGTTTGAAACAAGCCCCGAGAGCGTGGTACGATCGTTTGAAAACCTTTTTACTCTCAAAGGGTTTTAAATGGGACGGGTTGATAGGACTTTGTTTCTCTCTCAAGCAAGGCAATGATACCCTGATAGTCCAGATTTACGTGGATGACATCATCTTTGGTGGCTCTTCTCATGCGCTTGTTGCCAAGTTTGCAGATACAATGAGCAGGGAGTTTGAGATGAGTATGATGGGTGAGTTGACTTTCTTCCTCGGGTTGCAAATCAAGCAAACCCGAGACGGGACGTTCGTGCATCAAGGTAGTACACGAAGGACAACCTGAAGAATTCGACATGGGCGAGGCCAAGCCTCTCACGACGCCCATGCCGACGACTGCGGCGATGGACGCGGACCAAGACGGAGAGCCGGTTGACTAGAAGGAGTACAGGAGCATGATTGGCTCGCTCTGTACCTGACGGCGACGAGGCCGGATATACAGTTCGCTGTGTGTCTGTGCGCTCATTTTCAGGTGTCCCCTCGGACTTCCCACAAGCAAGCGGTTAAGCGTATCATGAGGTATCTTCGATACACTCCTGAGTTGGACTTTGGTATTCCTCTTCTTCGAATCTCTCGCTTTGTGGTTATTCCGATGCGGATTTTGCCGCTGTCGGCTTGAGCGCAAGTCCACTTCTAGGACTTGTCAGTTTCTTGGCTCTCTTTGGTTTCATGGTCTTCTCGCAAGCAGTCGAACGTAGCCCAGTCTACCACAGAAGCCGAGTATGTTGCCGCTGCTTCTTGTGCTTCGCAGCTTTTATGGATGGTTGCTACTTTGCGTGATTTTGGTCTAGATTTCAGTCGGGTCCCTTTGCTTTGCGACAGCACCTCAGCCATTAGTGTAGCAAAGAACCCAGTGCTTCACTCCAAGACCAAACACATCGATGTTCCTCGCTTTCACTTTCTTCGTGATCACTATGAGAAAGGCGACATTGATCTTAGCATGTAGACACCCATAACCAGGTTGCGGATATTTCACCAAGCCTTTGGACCCTCAACTTTTGCTAGGTTGAGAGGTGAGCTTGGTGTGTTTCCCTTTTAGATGGGGGGGAAGCATTTTGTTCATGTACCATAGACTGACTTTCTGTTTCTTTTGTTTTTGGGTTTGAGTCCTTTTAGTTTGTTTTGGCTCTGATTCTGACTTCATCATGTATACATCTGCATTTTCGAGCTTCATGTCTATTTCTTGAGAATGAATCTATGCTCTGATTAATGTATGCTTCGATGATATATGATGATGCTTGTAGCTTAGGCTCAATTTGATCACTGATACATGTTGTGAGCTAAGCTACTTTTCAGAATGATGAACATGCTTAATGAACTAAAATTTTTTGATACATGTTCACCATTGATATTGGCAACTAGCATGTGTAGGATGTGTTGAGGTCACTTGAGCTATTTCATATATGCTAGGTTGCTATGTCTCTAGTTCTGAGTCATTCACTTGCTTGGATTGTTCATATTCTGCTTAAAATAACCAAGTGGTAGTGAATTGAAAAGATCGAGATGGGATTGCTTTGTAAGCACATCACGGTATCGAGACTGTTTCTCATTGCACATTGAGTTAAACTTGAGCCGTGTAGTGTAAGACCGAAACCGATGCTTTAAGCTTCTGATTGCATACGCATAGGCTTAGCACGGTTGAAAAGTTAGGCAATGACAAGCTTTCAACCTCTCGCAATCACATGCTGTTTTTGAACTTGTGTAAATAACCGCTGCAAATTCTCCGATAAAAAACTGAAAACACAAGTCTATGTTTTCTCTCTATAGCATGATGATTGAACTTTGCTAGGGGTAGTTCACCTTGTATACATGTTTTTAGCACTTGTTTGACTTCCTGTATACATGTTTAGTGCTATCATGGTGAAACTTCTTTTAGAATGGCTTAAAACTGCTCACCTGGCTTATGCACTCATATTTGTATTCAGTGATCAGTTTGAGCCTTTGCTAGCTCTTGTGTATGTTGCTATGTAATCGGATCAGCACTCATTAGAGCATTTATTCACTCTTTCGAGTATATACCTGAAGCTGCTAACATGCATTTTTGACTCTTTTTGCATATGCTTGACTCCGATAGGCATGACCTTAGCTCCGTGTGTCTTCTTTTGAGCTCTTTTCCTCTCTTTTGATTGCAAATTGCCCCCAAGGGGGAGATGTTTATCCTAGGGGGAGTTTAATTCTTTTTATGGTGTCAATTTGCAATTTGTGCTTCATTTGTTGAGGGGGAGTTCTTCTGCCTATTCTGGGTTGTTTTTAAGCATATTTTTCAATTGGTATCGATCTTTTCAGCTAGTTGTGTCGAGCCTCGGTGCCTCTGTCATGAGGGACTAGCTGTTTTCATCTTGTTTCGATGATTCTTGATTGGTATCTTGCCTACTGCTGGGTGTGTTGAGCCTCTGTGCCTCTATCTCGAGGGACTTGCAGTAGTTGCTTCTCATGCTGTCTTCAGTTGGTACTCGAGCTTTTAGCTAGTGGTGTTGAGCCCTTTTTGCCTCTTCTTGAGGACTAGCTTGTTTCTGACTTGGTTGCGTCGAGCCGTTGCCCATGTCTTTGGGAACCAAGTCTTGTGCTCTGATGTTGATCGGGTTTTGCTCCTTGATGAGTTGTTGCTCCGATTTCTTGCTTGGTTGTGTCGAACCGTTGCCCATGTCTTTGGGGACCAAGCTTTGCTTATCTTGAGTTGCTCTTCTTCGGTCTCTTCTTTGGCTTTTGATCATCTTGAGTGAGTTTTCTCCTTCTATCTAATTCTGCTTTCTTTTATTTTGGTTACGGTTACTATGGGTTGACGATGCACTCATCAAGGGGGAGATTGACAACACAAGGTTGATATGTGCCCTTGTGGTTCCCTTCCTGAGTGATGAGTGATGGATCAACCGGCAACATGTCTCTTGGCTGTGTTGATGTGCAGGTGCGGAGCTCGGAGACAGTGGTCTAAGGTGAGGTGAAGGTCAAGCGGGGACGTGTTGAGCCGACGGACCGGGAGCGGTGAAGGGCGAACGTGGAGCTTGGACTGACGGACGAGGAGACCTGAGGACCAGCTGTGGTAGTTGGGACATGGCGTCAACAAGCAAGAAGACATGGGGATGTGCGGTGCATCGGCCGAGTCGGGAGGAAGGTGATGGCGTCGTGACACTTGGCGGGAGGCTGAGAAGGATGGCGAATGCACTGTGCCCGGCGTGGAGGCTGGACATGCTCCGGCATTGGTGCTGGAACTCGGGGTGTGCGAACCACATCCCGTCTACGGCGCGGGTTCGGTAGCTGAGCCTCAAAAAGCTACCATCGATGGTTTCCAGGTTTGGGCCTCAAAACCTGGGCGCGCGGGTTTCTGAGTTTGGGCCACAAAACTCAGCCGGAGGACAGGTTTCCCAGTTTCAGCCTCAAAACCGGGGGATGGCCCAGGTTTCCCGGTTTCGGCCTCAAAACCGGGGGACGGTCCGCAAAAAGGACGGTCGACGCGTGGCGGCATGGAGAGGCTGGCGCGGCGGCGCAGCTATCCGCGAGGAAGGCGCGGCGGTCGGCAGGGCGCACGTGGCGGCATCCTGAGGCTTGCGTCGAGGCGAAGCTAAGGGTGAGAAGAAGGCGCGTGGCCGTCAGATCAACATCAAGCAGAGTTGGACCGGGATACCCTAGGGTTGGCCGCTTCGCTCAGTTATCTAGGGATTAGAAGGGGATTATTGTTTAGGCTATAAATAAGAGAGGCACCCCTCCTCTCCACTTATCCTGGCAGTCATTTTACTCCTAAGCACACGCTCTCTCTCTCCTTAGCCCCCACTTAGGGTTCTAATCATACCTAGCTTTAGAGGATCCACAGAACAATCAATCATGTCTCTGTGGTTTGGGATGTTGAGGAAGTGAGGCCGTAACTGTGACACCCTAGTGTCAAGCACTGCATTAGAAGTTGCAATTAGCTACTAAGAAGCATAAGCAATGCATTGCATCATTTCATGTGCATGAGAGTGCTTTGTCTTTTGTTATTTAATTGGATTTGGATTTCTTTGACTTGATGATTTAATTGGATTTCTGTTTTGGCTTTATTTATGTGGAGGGATTTAAAAAAAAATGGTTTCAGAAAAAGTGTCCTATATGAAAGTTGTAGAGAAAAATATTTTGAGCAGCTTTCATATTGGGTCAAAACCTAGTTTGGAGTTTTTAAAAACTGTTTTTGAGTGGTCAAAGTTTGAAAAGTTTTTGGAAAAGAAAAGAAAAAAAAACGTTTTTCTCCCGCGCACCCCATCGGCCCATCTGGCTTTCGGCCCAACTCGCGCGCGCTGGCCCAGCTCGCCCGCTCGCGTGCGCCGGTCCGCTCCCGCTCGCCCGCGCGCCGCGCACCGCCGCCCGCCTGACGCCCGTGCCGTACGCCCGGCCGCAAGCGCCGCGTGGCGCTTCGCCTGCACCGTATCCCGCTCGCCCATCGCCGCAAGATGCTTGCTCGCTCGATCACGCGACGATCTTCGCCGGCCACTCCCGCTCCGCCTCGCCTGCAACGTGCCTCGCCGACCGCGCCGCGCCGCTGCACGCCGTCACGTCGCCGTGGCCCCGCCACGACCGCGCGTCGCCGCCGGTCGACCAAAACCGGACGCACCCCACTCCCCGCTCTCTCACTCGCTCACTCGCACACCCTCTCGCTCCCACTCTCCTCCCCACGCCCGAGCTGAACGAGCGCTCTGCTCGCTCTCGCCGCGACCACCATCACTCCCCTCCGCCGTTCCGGCCACATCCGACCACCCATCCAATCCCTCTCACCAACCTCTCCGCCTATACCGTGCACACGCCGCGCGCACGTCGTCGTCACCGTCCAAGCCCCATCGCCGCTGGAGGACGAAGCGCCTCTTTCGGTCCGTCGTCGCCACCGCGGAGCCCGCGCCGCCGTTCTCCCCGACCCAAGCTTCACTGCCTCCTCTTCTTCATCCTCGAGCTTCACCGAGCCAAGGCAAGGTGAGAACACCTATCCACCTCAACGCTACCGCTCCCTATCTCATTCTACTCCCCGGTGCGAGCGCCATGGGGGGCGCGAGCCGCGGACCTCGCTCGTGTGGCCAAGCTCCTCTGGAGCCATCCGAGCCAAACCAACCCCGTAGTCTTGCTACTAGGGTTCGTAGAAGCTTATGCCTCACCTATTTCACCGGCGACCGCCGGAAACGGCGTAGCCGCGCGATGCCGCCGCCTCCGTGCGCCGCCGCTCGTCGCCAGCATGCTCCAGCCGTTCCCTAGCCAACCACCTACCTCACCGGATGCGCCTCGGAGGAGGAGTTCACAAGCCTAGCTTCCCCGCCGGCGACATCACCGTCGGCGAGGAATCGACGGGTCAAACCTCTCCGCTGTTTTCCGTCTCGCCCGAACGCTTTTCCGTCTCGCCCGAGCCCTCGAGCGCCAGGCTCGGACGGGCGAAACGCTTTTCCGTCTCGCCCGAGGCCTCGAGCCAGGCCTCGGACGGGCGAACGCTTTTCCGTCTCGCCCGAGCCCTCGAGCCGAGCCTCGAGCGAGCGCACACCTATTCCGTGCGCCGAAGTGTTTCCCAGAAAACGTTTTCCAAAATGTTTTTCTATTTCCAGTAAATGCGTTTATTTGTAGATCCTGTTTTGTTAGTCCGAATGGAGTGCTTTCAGTTCTGCTAGTTTGTTTATGAGTAGATCTACCATGGAAGAATATGAAAGTATTTTTGGTAGAAGTTTATTTTACTGTTTTCATTTATTTCAGTTTATATGCTTTTGTTTAGATAAATGGTTATATATGTTTTCTTGTTGAGATAATTCCTGGAAAATTTTGTGTAAGTTTATTATCCTGTTTACACCTGTGAAAAATATATGATGCACTGTTTATGTGGAAAAAGTTTCTGTTATGCTTAAACGTCCTTTTTGGCTGATTTCTTAGAATAAATTTAGGTGTTTATATGTCAAAATAAAATAGTGGGAAAAATGGTGTAGTCTCAGAGTGTCATGTCCAAGCTAAGGAAAATGTAAGCATGAGCTGTTGTATGGAGAAATCTGAAGTTGCTTTACAAATGTACTTTTCTGTGTTTTTCGTTTGGAAATTCATGTAAGAATAATATAATGTTTCTGTTCATGGAACTTTCTTGATAAGCATAAAATTGAAGTAGAATCTGGGAAAAATATGAAATAGAGTTGTGCACCCTTTAACCGTAGGGTTGTAGTTCAAAGTACCTTTTTGGCAGTTTGCTTGTCATTTTTGTAGCTGCAGTTCCGTATTTTATTTTGACTGAAATTTGTTCAGTGGAGTCCAGCAACTGTTTTTTGCCTTCTGGAATTTTCGTGGATTTTTCTGAGTCCAGAAAAGTGCACTTGCAGTTCAACCTAAGTTTCTTTTGAATTATTAAATAAGAAAAGGTGAATAAATGGATTTTGTTTTATGAATTACATAAGTATTTACCTCAATGTCAAAAGTGGTTCGACAAGTTGGCTTTGTGGTTTGCAAGAATATTCTTTTCATACCTCACATCTTGCACCCGCATTCCAATTATTTATATTCGTCGCATGCAATAGGATCGACCCCGCCGGAGCCCGACCAGGAGCAGGAGATAAGCGCCGAGCAGCAGATTCCGGAGCTCCAGCAAGCCGAGGAAGCCGACCCCGTCCCCGACACTAACTTGCCCGAGTGCCCGTCTCACGAGGCCTCGGTCTTCACCCAAGGCAAGCCCCGGAGCATATTAAGCCTCCTATCTTTTATAATTAAATTACTTGAGTCCCTTTATATTGTGATGCATTAGGTATAGGAGTTGATTGAATCCTATTTGCTGCATTACCATCCCTTGACTATTGATTAATATCTGCCTTGTTATCCTGTTACTTTTATAATGTAGAATTGCTTAGTCCTGCTTAATAAAAGTAGTGTTAAGGATGTTCCCGTAATACCCCTGGTGGGTATTTACCGGATCACGGTTGGCTATATTTGCTATCGTGGAAAAGAACCTGAGTAGTAATGAAATACGGTCAACTGGAAGGCAAGGCACAAGTTGGAAACTTGGGGCAGTCCGTCCGTTGGATCGTGTAGGTTTGTATCGATGTTGGCCCTCGTTCATTTTTGAACGCGCCCTTTTACTTAGGGATATGTCGGTGCTGTAATCATCGACCCCAAAGCCGGTTAGAAGCTGTTCGGGCCGGTCTCAACCCGTGTCGTGCCCTCTAGTATGGAAATTGCGATCTGCCGCGTGAGGCCATCGCCAGGTTCCAATTGGGCGGTCCGTGCTTGAACCGCGACGATTACCACCACGAACAAGCGTCGAGCGGTTGCCCAATGCATGGACCCGACGGGGAAAGTGTGGGCTGGTATTAAAGGTCTTTCACCAGCTGGTTTGGAATTCGATTCGAGTCGCCGTCTCCCCCGGTTAGTGGGAAACTATGGCGAGCTTCACCACGATACAACTCCATGTGATGATTTAAGGTTCAACTAAAATGTGGATAAGTCAACTGGATATGGTTATATTATTGATTGATAGATTCAAGTGAGTGCTCTAGTACAGGTGAAAAACCTAGAGTTAAGGAATAGGTCTAAAAATGGCAGCTCATCATTATCATTAATAATCTCCTATCTGAATTGAGCTTTTCGCAACTAAAAGATCCCAGCTCCACCTCAAAAGCCTTGCATACCCTTGGAGTCTTTATTTTCAGTTGGACGGGTAAGTCTAGCTGAGTACATTCCCGTACTCAGGGTTTATCCCGTTTGTTGCAGATGGCCAGGTCTACTTTGGCTATTGTAAGCACTGCCTCTACCCAGTGGAAGGTGATGAGGAGTAGGCCCAGGGCAGGGTCGTCCAGAAGCTTCCCTTTTTCTTTTGCTGGTCTGAGACTTCTAGTGGCACATTATCTAAAAAGGGAAGAGTGAGTTGTGTGAGTTGGTTTATCAAACAATGTTTATTTGGACCACATGTGTAGTGGTCGTGTTTCAAACTATTCAGCTTCCGCACTTTTAAAATCAGTATTGTAATAACTCCGTTTTAAATTCGCACTCTGATATTTTAAATTCGGTTTCGTTTCGCTATGATGTATCTTTACGAATGTAATCCTTGAACGATGCGATCCTGTATGATGTATGGTGTTAGAAATCCTTCGAGATTTCCGGACTACCGGGGTTATATGGGTTCAAGTATCAGTCGAAGTCAGACGAATTTGGCTAAGATAATACTTGAGCTCTTATAATCAGGGCGGTTCCGCCACAGCTGGTATCAGAGCATGGTTCAAGTGATTACCTCCGTAAAGAGCTATTTTCGAACTAAATGGGTATTTCAAAACTATTTCAAAACTATTTTCAATTACTAAGTGTGCCCAGTCTCGTCCTTAAGCCCTATACTAGGATTCAGGTGGCTTAACTGCTAACAGGGTTCAGGGTTTGCTTCATGCTGGATCTTTATTTGCTGGTCCATTCTCGGGGAAAGAGAATGCGTCGATCGCGAAAACATGCATAAAATGATTTTGTGAGATATGAGAGCATGACCGTCCAACCGTCGGTCTAGGTGAGAGTTCTTATACCAAGTATGTGCGAGCTCCACGCGGACACATACGAGGGTATCAATGTTTTCAAGGGTGTTTTCTATGTTGGTGCATGGTGTTTAGTGTTGGCTTCTATGTATTTTGCGCATATTGGCCAATACTCAATTGTTTTATCATTGGGAATTTCTTTGGGCTGAAATGAATCTTCTGCAGGTACACTAACTATGCGAACGAGTAGAACGTGTAGATAACGCATGAGAGATCGTTCTTGCCACCGACTAGAACGTTAGGACTTACGAGTCATGTTAGTGAGTGAGAACGTAAGTACGATCATGCATCATGTTTATATTCTTGCATTTACATTACCTCCCCTTAAATTAAAAGTTGTCTCTTTTCTATAAAAATTTGCCAACTTAATATCCGTCTCACGAGAGTTCGAAACCCTTTTGTTCTACAGATGGCCCGGACCAAGTTGACTGCTCGCAAGGCCACCGGAGGCAGAGGAGTTCCGCGTCACCGCTTGGCCACCAAGCTGACCCGGGACGTTCTTGTCCTACTTCGGGCTGCCGACTATCCTTTGGAGGATTTTGCAGGCAGTGGGCTATGAGGAAGGACAGGAGCCCAGTACTCATGGCAGAAGGAGATCTACGGGCAGGATTCCTTGGTCATGGTGGAGATCAAGGTCAAAGCCTTGCCTGCCAAGCCGCACTGGACAGGGTGGACAGAGATCACCAGAGGCACCTGTGCCAAGGATGGAGCCAACAGGGCAGCATACCTAGTGCTGAAGGATATCATCGCCCGCTTCCCCGCCGACCTGGCAAGTGCGATGGCAGGAGTGTTTCCCCGTGGATCACTTTTCCCATTGCGCTGGAAGCAGACTTCGGAGTCAGTCTTGACAGGGAGCCCAGAGGAGAGGTTCTACTGTGAGACGCCTGCGATGAGCGCCACTGGAGCTTTGCTAGGTGTATGTGAGAGTTTGGAGCACACTCTCGGGAGCGTGTCCTTCACCCTCACAGCCACCTACCAGAGCAAGAGGAAGCTACAGGAGGACTTCGACGCTGAGGTTGCTCGTCTGCAGGAGAGGATTCAGCAGCTCACTCTGGAGCGTGACGACGCCCGCACCACAGCAGCAGCACAGTCCACTGCCAGGACAGTTGCAGAGCAGATGTACCTGACTACCGCTCTTCAGAGGGATGAGGCCCGCACCGCGCTCGACCAGCTCAGAGAGGGAGCCCACCTGTTGATACAGCAGATCCATGGACAGCAGGCCTACATCGACCAGCTCCACGAGGCCGTCCATCAGATGCACCACGCCGCGCAGGAGGCCGCCGCCCCAGCAGCTGAGGTCCCGGATCCCCAGGACGGAGAGGTCTTGGTCCCGACGCCCCACCGAGGAGGCTCATGCTGATGAGCCTATGTTCGACGCTGACGTAGAGGACGCCGCATCCGCCGCTGGAGACGTCTGAGCGCTAGTTTATCTAGGAGACGTTTTTCTTTTGTATAGCTTGAGCTTGCTCGCTAAGTGATGTAACACCCAAACATGTGTTGGTTTATGTTTAAATGTTGATGGCATGTAAGCTTTTGGAAAAGTCCGGACTTCGATCCGGCATCTTTTATGGAAATCCGTCGTTTGCATGTCTAATTCGAGCGATTGTTTGTGATGTTGTATGGAAATGAGTAATTATACTTGGTCGTGTGCTAAATTTTTGAATTATGTACAGCGCAGTATTTATTCATGATCGATGTAACATCACCTAATGATTGCTTATTAATGGGATATGCAGATGCCGGCACACACTCGCAGCCAACGTGGACAGGGGCAGGACAGGAGGAGAATCTGCCACCTCCCCCCCGCCGCCGATGACGCCGGAAGCGTTCTTTGGCCAGTTCTTGGGTAGCCAAAGAAACATGGAGGAGATGCAGAGGCACATGGAGGCCACCCTCCGCAACATCGCTAACAACACCGCGCAGCAGCACCATCAGCGCCAAGGCCCGGAGCCCAACCAGTACAGCTCCTACCGTGACTTCTTGGACACTCGCCCTCTTGTGTTCAAGGAAGCCACCGAACCGCTTGAGGCTGATGAGTGGCTCAACTCCATCACTCAGAAGTTCCGTCTGCTTCGTCTGACAGAAGAGCTCAAAGCGGAGTACGCCGCGCACATGTTGGAAGGACCCGCAGGGTTATGGTGGGCCCAGTACCGTGCATCCCTGCCCGCAAATGCACGTGTCACTTGGGATCAGTTCTCAACTGCTATGCGCAACCACTACATCCCTAGTGGTCTGATGGAAATGAAGGTTACAGAGTTCATGAGGTTATCCCAGGGAACCAGGTCTATGTCGAGTACTTGCACAGCTTCAACAACCTAGCTCGCTACGCCCAGACTTTGTTGATACTGAGGCCAAGAAGATCGCAAGCTTCAAACGTGGCATGAGTGCCGCTATGCTTTCCAAGATGGGCAACAGTCACCGCACCACCTTCAGTGATTTCGTCAGTGACTGCCTAAATCAAGAGGCCAATGACAGCCGGCTGGCGACAGAGACACGTCGTCGTGCGAACGAAGGAGGTTCGTCTCAGCAAAGGACCCCTTTCGGAGCACGTACCCCGTATCGCCCGCCTGTCACAGGAGCAAGATTCCGTCCCCCGCAGAGAAAGATCACAACCAACCGTTCCCGTCCCAGCTTTCAGAAGCCCTACAACGCCCCTATGATGCAGAACAAGAACAAAGCAGGAAGTGCAGGAGGTCCCAAGACTCCTTATGTGATTGGCCCATGCTAAACTGTGGTCAGACTGGACACTTGTCACGTCAGTGCCCTCGCCCAAAGAAGCAGTACACTCAGCCCCCACCTCGCACTGGTCATGTGCATCACACCACCGTGGAAGAAGTGCCAGAAGGAGAGCCTGTCACCGCTGGTACGTTTCTTGTTAATCAATGCCCCGCAGTTGTGTTGTTTGATTCTGGAGCATCGCATTCTTTCATAAGTGAGAACTTTGTTTTGAGAAGTAACCTTGAGTTGATAGAGTTAGACCGGGATATCAGATAAGTTCCGCCGGAGCTGTTCTCTCCGCGCGAAAATGGCTAAAGGAGTGGAAATGACCTTTGGGGATAAACAGGCCGTAGTGGACCCCATAGTCATTCCTGGTCTAGGTTTGGATATAATCTTAGGTATGAGTTGGATGAAACTCTGGAAGGTTAATCTAGACACCGCAGAAAGAGTAGTTTCCATGGTTAGTCCCAGGAATGGATCGTCTTTTCCGTTCCAGTTACCTCGAAACCCCCATGAGATCGGAGTGCTGTTCAACGTCACAGCAAACAGATAGCTGAGATCCCAATAGTGTGTGAGTTTCAAGATGTTTTTCCTGATGAGTTGGCCTGGACTACCGCCAGTAGAGATGTGGAGTTGCTATAGAGTTAATCCCTGGAACAACACCCATATCTCGGAGACCGTATAGAATGCACGCTAAAGAGTTAGCAGAGCTCAAAGTTCAATTGCAAGAGCTTTTGGATAAGGGTTTAATACGCCCTAGTTCGTCACCTTGGGGATGTCCCGCTATCTTTGTGAAGAAGAAAGATAAGACCTTGAGGATGTGCGTGGACTACCGACCGTTAACGCAGTAACTATAAAAACAAATATCCCTTACCCCGAATCGATGTCTTGTTTTGATCAGTTGTCAAAGGCGCAAGTGTTCTCCAGATCGACCTGAGGTCAGGATACCATCAGATTAAATCAGAAGAGAGGATGTACCAAAGACAGCTTTCCTCTACCAGGTGATACGGACTCTATGAGTATCTAGTTATGTCTTTGGATTGACCAATGCACCGGCACATTTCATGTACCTGATGAATTCGGTCTTCATGCCAGAGTTGGATAAGTTTGTTGTAGTGTTCATCGATGACATCTTGGTATATTCTGAGAATGAGAAGGATCATGCTGAGCATCTACGAGTCGTTCTAACCCGGCTTAGAGAGCACAAGTTGTATGCTAAGTTCAGCAAGTGTGAGTTTTGGTTGAAGAAGGTACCTTTCCTTGGTCACGTCCTTTCAGAGGAAGGAATTTCTATGGACCCTTCTAAGGTACAAGAAGTTATGGATTGGCAAGCACCCACTACCGTACATGAAGTACGTAGCTTTTTGGGTTTGGCCGGATACTACCGTCGGTTTATTCCGGATTTTTCAAGAATAGCCAAGCCTATGACCCGTTTAACGCAGAAGAATAAGAAGTTTGAATGGACTCCAGAGTGTGAAACAGCTTTTCGCACTCTGCGGACGTTGTTGACATCCGCACCTGTTTTGGCTCAGCCAAACTTAGAGGAACCTTTTGATGTGTTTTGTGACGCATCCAAGATTGGACTCGGATGTGTACTCATGCAAAATGGAAGAGTTATCGCCTATGCTTCTCGCCAGTTGAGACCGCATGAAGAGAATTACCCCACTCATGATTTGGAATTGGCAGCCGTCGTGCATGCACTCAAGATTTGGAGACATTATCTTATGGGAAATCTATGTCATGTGTACACGGATCATAAAAGTTTGAAATATATCTTCACCCAGCCAGAGTTGAACATGAGGCAGAGAAGATGGCTAGAGCTAATTAAGGATTATAACCTGGAAGTGCATTACCACCCTGGAAAAGCAAACGTTGTAGCCGATGCCTTGAGTCGCAAGACTCATTGCAACTCCCTACAACCACTTTTGGAAGATGGATTTAACCTTATGCACCCCATTATGGTGAACAACATCACTCTTCAGTGTACCTTGGAAAGTGACATCATCGAGAAACAAAAGACCGATGAAGAGATCTGCCAGATTAAGAAGAGGATGGAAACCAGTAGTTCTTTGAACTTCAGGACAGATGAGCAGGGAATTCTATGGTATAATCAGAGGTTGGTTGTTCCTAAAGACACAGAGCTGAAAGAAAGAATTCTAAATGAAGCTCACAATTCAAAGTTATCTATCCATCCAGGAAGCAGTAAGATGTACCAGGATTTGAAAACAAGGTATTGGTGGTCAAAGATGAAGAAAGAAGTTGCAGCTTATGTTGCAAGGTGTGATACTTGCTGCAGGATAAAAGCTATACACCTGAGACCTGCAGGACTGTTGCAACCGTTGTCAATTCCAGAGTGGAAATGGGAAGAAGTTAGTATGGATTTCATCACTGGTCTTCCCACTACTCAAAAGGGAAATGATTCTATTTGGGTTATCGTGGATCGGTTATCTAAAGTGGCTCACTTCATACCAGTTAAGACTACGCACCGCCCTCACCAGTATGCAGACTTGTATATTCAGAGTATCTTGAGGTTGCATGGAGTTCCAAAAAGGATTGTTTCTGATAGAGGACCCCAGTTCATAGCACGTTTTTTGGAACAGTTGCACAAGGAACTAGGAACTAAGTTGGTAAGAAGTTCCGCCTATCACCCCCAAACTGCAGGACAGACGGAGAGAGTGAATCAGATTTTGGAAGATATCCTCAGAGCTTGTGTTTTATCTTCAGGAGAATCATGGGAGAAATGGTTACCCCTTGCCGAGTTTTCATATAACAACAGCTATCAGGAGAGTATAAAGATGGCACCATTTGAAGTTCTATATGGACGAAGATGCAGAACCCCAGTAAATTGGGTAGAATCAGGAGATCGAGGATTCTATGGGTCAGATTACGTAAAGGATGCAGAGGAGATTGTGCAAACAGTACAGCAACATATTAAGGTAGCACAATCTCGGCAAAAGAGCTATGCCGACACACGAAGAAGACCCTTGGAATTTCAAGTAGGAGATTATGTTTACCTCAAAGTCTCACCCATGAGAAAAGTCCAACGTTTTGGAATTAAGAAGAAGCTAGCACCTCGATATGTGGGACCTTACCAGATCATAGCAAAGAAAGGAGAAGTGGCATACGAAGTGCAGTTACCCCCAGTGATGAGCACAGTTTTCCCAGTGTTCCACGTATCACAGTTGAAGCAGTGTCTTCGAGTTCCAGAACAAGAAGAAGTTCGGATTCCAGATGTCACGATTCGATCGGATCTGGAGTACTACGAGCATCCCAAGGAGATTTTGGATACCAAGACCCGAGAGACGCGTCACCGAACAGTGAAGACTCACAAGATTCTTTGGAGCAATCATGGACCCAATGATGCGACTTGGGAAACAGAGGAGTACTTACGCGTAAACTATCCCGCTTTTGTTAAGAAATGGTACGTAACTCAAATCTCGGGACGAGATTTCTTTTAAGGGGGGAAGGGCTGTGACACCCTAGTGTCAAGCACTGCATTAGGAATTGTAATTAGCTACTAAGAAGCATAAGCAATGCATTGCATCATTTCATGTGCATGAGAGTGCTTTTGTCTTTTGTTTATTTAATTGGATTTGGATTTCTTTTGACTTGATGATTTAATTGGATTTCTGTTTTGGCTTTATTTATGTGGAGGATTAAAAAAAAATGGTTTTCAGAAAAAGTGTCCTATATGAAAGTTGTAGAGAAAAATATTTTGAGCAGCTTTCATATTTGGGTCAAAACCTAGTTTGGAGTTTTTGAAACTGTTTTTGAGTGGTCAAAGTTTGAAAAGTTTTTGGAAAAAGAAAAAGGAAAAAAAACGTTTTTCTCCCGCGCACCCCATCGGCCCATCTGGCCTTTCGGCCCAACTCGCGCGCGCCGGCCCAGCTCGCCCGCTCGCGTGCGCCGGTCCGCTCCCGCCTCGCCGCGCGCCGCGCACCGCGCCCGCCTGACGCCCGTGCCGTACGCCGGCCGCAAGCGCCGCGTGGCGCCTTCGCCTGCACCGTATCCCGCTCCCCTATCGCCGCAAGATCGTCTGCTCGCTCGATCACGCGATGATCTTCGCCGGCCACTCCGCTCCGCCTCGCCTGCCACGTGCCTCGCCGACCGCGCCGCCCGCCTGCACGCCCGTCACGTCGCCGTGGCCCCCGCCACGACCGCGCGTCGCCGCCGGCGACCAAAACCGGACGCACCCCACTCCCCGCTCTCTCACTCGCTCACTCGCACACCTCTCGCTCCCACTCTCCTCCCCCGCCCGAGCTGAACGAGCGCTCTGCTCGCTCTCGCCGCGACCACCATCACTCCCCTCCGCCGTTCCGGCCACATCCGACCACCACCATCCAATCCCTCTCACCAACCTCTCCGCCTATACCGTGCACACGCCGCGCGCACGTCGTCGTCCCCGTCCAAGCCCCATCGCCGCTGGAGGACGAAGCGCCTCTTTCGGTCCGTCGTCGCCACCGCGGAGCCCGCGCCGCCGTTCTTCCCCGACCCAAGCTTCACTGCCTCCTCTTCTTCATCCTCGAGCTTCACCGAGCCAAGGCAAGGTGAGAACACCTATCCACCTCAACGCTACCGCTCCCTATCTCATTCTACTCCCCGGCCGAGCGCCATGGGCGCCGCCGCGGACCTCGCTCGTGGCCAAGCTCCTCTGGAGCCATCCGAGCCAAACCAACCCCGTAGTCTTGCTCCCTAGGGTTCGTAGAAGCTTATGCCTCCACCTATTTCACCGGCGACCGCCGGAAATGGCGTAGCCGCGCGATGCCGCGCCTCCGTGCGCCGCCGCTCGTCTCGCCGGCATGCTCCAGCCGTTCCCTAGCCAAACCACCTACCTCACCGGATGCGCCTCGTCGAGGCGAGTTCACAAGCCAGCTTCCCCGCCGGCGACCTCACCGTCGGCGAGGAATCGACGGTCAAACCTCTCCCTGTTTTCCGTCTCGCCCGAGCCTCGAGCCAGGCCTCCGACGGGCGAACGCTTTTCCGTCTCGCCCGAGCCCTCGAGCCAGGCCTCGGACGGCGAACGCTTTTCCGTCTCGCCCGAGCCCTCGAGCCAGGCCTCGGACGGGCGAACGCTTTTCCGTCTCGCCCGAGCCCTCGAGCCGAGCCTCGAGCGAGCGCACACCTATTCCGTGCGCCGAAGTGTTTCCTAGAAAACGTTTTCCAAAATGTTTTTCTATTTCCAGTAAATGCTTGTTTATTTTGTAGATCCTGTTTTGTTAGTCCAAATGGAGTGCTTTCAGTTCTGCTAGTTTGTTTATGAGTAGATCTACCATGAAAGAATATGAAAGTATTTTTGGTAGAAGTTATTTTACTGTTTTCATTTATTTCAGTTTATATGCTTTTGTTTAGATAAATGGTTATATATGTTTTCTGGTTGAGATAATTCCTGGAAAATTTTGTGTAAGTTTATTATTCTGTTTTACACCTGTGAAAAATATATGATGCACTGTTTATGTGGAAAAAGTTTCTGTTATGCTTAAAAGTCTTTTTGGCTGATTTCTTAGAATAAATGTTAAGGTGTTTTATATGTCAAAATAAAATATGGGAAAATTGGTGTAGTCTCAGAGTGCCATGTCCAAGCTAAGGAAAATGTAAGCATGAGCTATTGTATGGAGAAATCTGAAGTTGCTTTACAAATGTACTTTTTTGTGTTTTCCTTTGGAAATTCATGTAAGAATAATATAATGTTTCTGTTCATGGAACTTTCTTGATAAGCATAAAATTTGAAGTAGAATCTGGGAAAAAATATGAAATAGAGTTGTGCACCCTTTTACCATAGGGTTGTAGTTCAAAGTACCTTTTGGGCAGTTTGCTTGTCATTTTGTAGCTGCAGTTCCGTATTTTATTTTTGACTGAAATTTGTTCAGTGGAGTCCAGCAACTGTTGTTTGCCTTCTGGAATTTTCGTGGATTTTTCTGAGTCCAGAAAAGTGCACTTGCAGTTCAAACCTAAGTTTCTTTTGAATTATTAAATAAGAAAACGGTGAATAAATGGATTTTGTTTTATGAATTACATAAGTATTTACCTCAATGTCAAAAGTGGTTCGACAAGTTGGCTTTGTCGGTTTGCATGAAATATTCTTTTCATACCTCACATCTTGCACCCACATTCCAATTATTTATATTCGTTGCCTGCAATAGGATCGACCCCGCCGGAGCCCGACCAGGAGCAGGAGATAAGCGCCGAGCAGCAGATTCCGGAGCTCCAGCAAGCCGAGGAAGCCGACCCCGTCCCCGACACTAACTTGCCCGAGTGCCCGTCTCACGAGGCCTCGGTCTTCACCAAGGCAAGCCCCGGAGCATATTAAGCCTCCATCTTTTATAATTAAATTACTTGAGTCCCTTTATATTGTGATGCATTAGGTATAGGAGTTGATTGAATCCTATTTGCTGCATTACCATTCCCTTGACTATTGATTAATATCTGCCTTGTTATCCTGTTACTTTTATAATGTAGAATGGCTTAGTCTGCTTAAAAAGTACTGGTTAAGGATGTTCCGTAATACCCCTGGTGGGTATTTACCGGATCACGGTTGGCTATATTTGCTATCGTGGAAAGAACCTGAGTAGTAATGAAATACGGTCAACTGGAAGGCAAAGGCACAAGTTAGAAACTTGGGGCAGTCCGTCCGTTGGATCGTGTAGGTTTGTATCGATGTTGGCCCTCGTTCATTTTTGAACGCGCCCTTTTACTTAGGGATATGTCGGTGCTGTAATCATCGACCCCAAAGCCGGTTAGAAGCTGTTCGGGCCGGTCTCAACCCGTGTCGTGCCCTCTAGTATGGAAATTGCGATCTGCCGCATGAGGCCATCGCCAGGTTCCAATTGGGCGGTCCGTGCTTGAACCGCGGCGATTACCACCACGAACAAGCGTCGAGCGGTTGCCCAATGCATGGACCCGACGGGGAAAATGTGGGCTGGTATTAAAGGTCTTTCATCAGCTGATTTGGAATTCGATTCGAGTCGCCGTCTCCCCCGGTTAGTGGGAAACTATGGCGAGCTTCACCACGATACAACTCCATGTGATGATTTAAGGTTCAACTAAAATGTGGATAAGTCAACTGGATATGGTTATATTATTGATTGATAGATTCAAGTGAGTGCTCTAGTACAGGTGAAAAACCTAGAGTTAAGGAATAGGTCTAAAAAATGGCAGCTCATCATTATCTTAGTATCTCCTATCTGAATTTGTGCTTTTCGCAACTAAAGATCCCAGCTCTACCTCAAAAGCCTTGCATACCCTTGGAGTCTTTATTTTCAGTAGGACGGGTAAGTCTAGCTGAGTACATTCCCGTACTCAGGGTTTATCCCGTTTGTTGCAGATGGCCAGGTCTACTTTGGCTATTGTAAGCACTGCCTCTACCCGTGGAAGGTGATGAGGAGTAGGCCCAGGGCAGGGTCGTCCAGAAGCTTCCCTTTTTCTTTTGCTGGTCTGAGACTTCTAGTGGCACATTATCTTAAAAAGGAAGAGTGAGTTGGTTTATCAAACAATGTTTTATTTGGACCACATGTGTAGTGGTCGTGTTTCAACTAATTCAGCTTCCGCACTTTTAAAATTCAGTATTGTAATAACTCTGTTTTAAATGTCGCACTCTGATATTTTAAATTCGGTTTCATTTTCGCTATGTTGTATCTTTACGAATGGGTCCTTGAACAATGCGATCCTGTATGATGTATGGTGTTATAAATCCTTGTGATTTCTGGACTACCGGGGTTATATGGGTTCAAGTATCAGTCGAAGTCAGACGAAATTGGCTAAGATAATACTTGAGCTCTTATAATCAGGGCGGTTCCGCCACAGTAACCTCACGATTGTAGCGTGTGTTCGCCACACGGTTGCAATTCCATGGTGTGATTCGCGTTTTGTTCAAGTTCTTCGCGGATTGCTTTTTCTCCTAGTTTTCCCGTCGCTTGATCTCTTTGTTTGGCACATCTTTTGCAAATCCGTTTGAACCAAGTTGTACTAGATCGTGAGGCAATCCTTTCCTCCAAAAGGATTCATCTCTAACCTCACGGTCTAGGAGATCGAGTGAGTTTCGTTCCGGTTGACGTTCTTGCACTTTTGCCCCGAAATCTTTCAATTCATCGGTTTGGAGATAGGTTCGAGCCATGATCTCTTAGAGATAGCTCACTATACTCTTTGTGACTCCCCTCTCCAAGTTTGATCCCTAGAGGACTTGTTTCGGGAGAGATCGAGTCAGATCGGTGAATGAACAGGGCTTTGTCGGGTTGATCGGACGCTCTCCTCGTGTCGATCGGATGCGTCCGGTGGTTGAACACCACGAGCGGGTTCCTGCGTCTTGACTGGACGCTCGGTTAGATCAGTGACCGGACGCTCTTGACTTACTGTTCACCTGGATCGTCTGGTCCGATCGGACGCTAAGTGTTGTGACCGGACGCTCTAACCCTGTGAGTCCGGTCCAACACAGAGAGCTCCGAAATCAGCATCTGCTTGACTAGACGCGTCCGGTGCTCTGTGACCGGACGCAGGCAGAGTCCGGTCAGTGCAGTATCGTGCTGTTTCGTCCGCGGTTCGTTCGTTCATTGTCGGTTTTGATTTCTGGCTTTTGCGTTCGGATTCTAGAGTTGTATAGTGTCCCGCTGTGCTTCTTGGAAGCATCCATCCTACATCTAGGGTCATGGACATTATTCGAGCTCTAGACTTGCCTTTAGGGTGACTCCTGGGACAGTGGCTAAGAGTTTCTGAGAAGAAATTTTAAAGCTCCCATTCACCCCCCCCTCTAGTCGCTTATCCGGTCCTTCAGGAGACTTCTTCAAGAAGGCAAAAAACGGGCCCCGGCCCTAAGTCTCGAGGCAGTGAAGGCTGGCCCTCGAAAGGGGGTTCGACAGCCGGCCTCGAGCACCCGAGTCAGGGACACCAAGGGGCGCCACACGTAGCATCGCTCGAGGGCCAAGCCCTCGAGGCCCCTCACGTGTATCCAAGGCGGGGCGCATGACGTGAAGTGAGATCCCCTCGGAGGGAGGCGTCGAGCCATCGGGTCCTATCGAATGGACCCGGCATTCCTACAGACCAAGCACCCATGCTTCATGAGATCGCCTCCGGGCCACAGTCGACCCTATCGAACGGGGCACGAGGTCTCACTTGGATTCCCCGTTTAACAGCTCACCGGGAACCTCGATACTCGCCCACTCACGGTAGTACGAGGCATCCCCCCTCGCATCCGATCGAAAGGACTCGCGGGATGAAAGGTCAGGGCAATTGGCGTGCCGGACAACTCGAAGAGCCGGCCGGTCAGTTCAGCCTGGCGCCCCTCGACGAAAGAGGGTCTAAAAACTCGGGGTCTCGACACTCCTGAACCTACAAAACATAACTAACCCTCACACACGTAAAAAAGCCCACGAGGGAGTCCTAACCACTCCCCCGTGGCCTCGGGGGCTACACCCGCGGGTGTCGCTCGCGCGACACCCGCGGAATCAAAACGGCCAAACCCTCGAGAATCAGTTAGCTGGTCCACAGGAACCCAGTTAAAGAGCCCCTGCTCGAGTACCAGCACTTGAACAAGGGCTCGGGGGCTACTGTTGGGGGAACACCAAAGGGGTACCCCCAATCAACGCAAAACAAATAGGCTGAGCCTAGGACACCAATTAACAAGAGGCCCAACTGGCCCAACCAACCCATCGAGGTCCACAACGCCGGCCCACCGCGAGGAAGTCCAGGCCCGCCAAAGCCTCTCTAACCGCCTCGTGGGAGCCTACCCCTCAGGCCTCGGCACAGGGGGCTCGAGCCCGCCACAGCCGCACACCATCCCTCGAGGCCCCATGCGGGGACCTCGAGCCACTCTAAACTAACAGCCTACCCCTCAGGACGCATTGCACCCCCTCGAGCGGCGCAAACATTGGATCCCAATCACACACTACACATTCAATGCGTCCACCTACTCCGGTCATGTCCCCTGGTACACGACGTGTGCCACAGTGAACCGAAGCCATAGTCAAACCTCCTTTTTACCGCCAACATGGGTAAAAAGGCACAAGTACAGCACTGTTCAACCATACCCTGCACTGTAGCACACTCTGGTCACATCTCGAGGCCCGGATTCCCGCTGTATGACCGAGTTCTCTGGAACTTTCCCATACCTGCGGGGACTCGAGCCCCCCGTAGACACCACCTCGAGGCCGGCTGCGGATACATGGGTGTATGCCGAGTCTCTGAGTGATGAGTGATTGTCAACGGGTTTGATCGCATGTTCTTTGGCTTGTGTTGTGCAGGTGTCGAGCACGGAGACAGTGATCGAGGGCAAGGTGAAGGTCAAGTTGAGATGTGCCGTGCCGATGGACTGGGTGCGATGAAGGATGGGCGTGCCGTGCGGCGGACGTGCCATGCCGATGGATCGAGCAGTGAAGGGCGGACGTGAGGCTTGGACTGAGGGACCGGAGTGCCTGAGGATCAGCTGTGGTGGCTGGCAGCCTGGGACAGCGACGAGCGGAGACTTGCGGGGCACGGTGTTGCTCGGGTCGAGGACCTGGGGACACGTGTCGGTGGACGGGGTGCACGGGCGGTGCATCCCCTCTACAGCTTCGGTTTGGTGGTAGAGCCAGGGAAAAACCATAGGATGGACGGTTTCCAGGTTTGGGCCTCAAAACCGGGGCGTGGACGGTTTCCGAGTTTGGCCACAAAACTCGGGCTGAGGGTTTCCGAGTTTGGCCACAAAACTCGGGCTGAGGACGGTTTCCAGGTTTGGGCCTCAAAACCTGGGTGCTAAGGGTTTGCTAAGTTTGGCCTCAAAACTCAGAAGCTGGTGGGCTGGTTTCCCGGTTTGGGCCTCAAAACCGGGGGTGGCTGGAAAAGGCTGGTTTCCCGGTTTGGGCCACAAAACCGGGGGTGCAGAGCGAGGGCAGCACGTGGCGGCGATCTGGAGGTTGCGTCAAGGCAACGCTTTGGTTTGTGCGGGCGTGGCCGTCGGATACACCTACCACAGAGTTGGTCCAGAATAACCCTAGGGTTTAGCTGGTTCGCTCTGTAATTAGAATAGAGAGGGGTAGAGTAGGAAATAGACTTAGGCTAGTAGTAGGATAAGTAGTCGGGAGACTCCCTCCTCCCAATCATCTCAGTCATTTGCTCTTTCGCACTTAGGGTTTCTTGCTCTCCCATTCCCTGCTGTAGCTAGCTGAGATCCGCAGAGAGACTCACCTCTGTGTACTGTTGATTTTGAGGAAAGGAGGCCGTAACCTCCTTGTCGTAGCGTGTGTTTGCGCTTCGGCTGCAAGATCGTGGTGTCGATTCGCGTTTTGTTCGTGTTCTTCGCGGAATCCTTTTCTCCACGATTTTCCCGTCGCTTGATCTCTTTGCTCGGTTCATCTTTTGCAAATCCGTTTGAACCAAGTTGTTCTAGATCGTGAGGCACTTCTTTCCACTGAAGGAATTAAACTCTAACCTCATGGTCTAGGAGATCGATCGATTTTCGTTTTGGATCACGTTCTTGCTTCCTTACCCCGAAATTTCTTGATTCACCGATTTGGAGTTAGGTTCGAGCCATGATCTCTTAGAGATAGCTCACTAACATCCTTGTGACCCCTCAGATCGAATCCTAGGCCTAGAGCAATTGATTCGGAGGAAATCGGGTTGAATCATCGAAGAACTGCGCTGTTTTCGGGGGCATCGGACGCTGACACGGGAGCATCGGATGCTAGGGTTCTAAGCGTCGGACGCTCCGGTGACGCGTGTCACTTTCGCAGCGTTTGCAGTGGCATCGGACGCGTCCGTTGGCCATCGGACGCGCCTGAGCCAAAGCATCGGACGCTGGCTGTTCACTGTTCACAGCGTCCGATGGTGGAACAGTAAGGTTCCCGAGAGGCAGTTTTCGCTTCGGACGCGTCCGGTGGTCAGGCATCGGACGCAGGCAGCATCCGATGCGACTGGCTTCGCACGGTTTCGTCCGCGGTTCGCTCGTTCGTTGACGGATTTGATTTCCGTCTTTTGCGTTGGCTTTCTAGAGTTGTGTAGTGTCCCGCTGTGCTTCTTGGAAGCATCCACCCTACATCTAGGGTCATGGACATTAGCAAGCTCTAGGGTTTGTTTCTGGGGTTGATTCTTGGGACAGTGACTACTAGTTTTCGTAAGGAAAATTTGAAGCTCCCATTCACCCCCCCCCCCTCTGGTCGCTTTCTGAGTGCTTCCCGATCCTTCAATTGGTATCGGAGCAGGTTAAGGATCTTCCACCTTGGCCGGTTCCAGATCCACAGAAGGCGACATGGATCGCGGCGTGGGCAAACCGCCGTTCTTTGATGGGACGAACTATGCGTATTGGAAGATACGCATGTCGGCCTATCTGCAGAGTTTGGGTGCTTCTATTTGGGATATTTGCAACTCTGCTGATTACGTGGTCTTGGCTGCTCGTGTCTCTCAGCAACAGATCGATGAGCACGATGCCAATAGCTGAGCCCGTAATGCTCTCTTTTCTTGTTTGAGCATGGGTGAGTTTGATCGTGTTTCTCACCTCGCTACGGCTCGAGAGATCTGGGACACCCTCATGCGTTTCCATGAGGGCACCTCTCAAGTCAAAACCTGACTCTACGAGTCGTTCAAGCGTGAGTATGAGAACTTTCGACATCAGCCTGGCGAGAGCATAGAAAGTTTATTCGCTCGCTTTTAGGTGATTGTCAACAGGATGAGGGCTAACAAGGAGCAGTTGCCTTTTGACGATCATGAGCGTGCTTTGAAGCTCTTGCACACTCTTGATCGGTCGGTGTGGGATTCCAAGGTTCAGGCGATCATCGAATCGCCTAACTATGAGACCCTCACCTGCGACGAGCTCTTTAGTAAGCTCAAGTCCAGTGAGATTGACGCCATGTCGAGGGCTTCTTATGCGAATCCTTCTGGCCTGACTATGGCTTTGGTTTCTGGCTCTTCTGCTAACCCCTCTGCTGGCTTTGCACTTTCATCTCTCTTTTCTGTCACAGAGGACCAGCTGGAGTCTTTGGGGGATGATGAGTTGGCCTTGCTTGCCAACCGGTTCTCGCGGTTTCACAACAACCGCATGAACCGTCGCCGCGGAGGAGGACGCTCAGGATGCTATGAGTGCGGCGACCCCGACCACTTCATCGCCAACTGCCCCAAGAAGAAGCATTCATCTGGGAAGGGCGATCATGGGCACAAGTACGACTCTAGCAAGCGCAAGGAGAAGTACGTCCCCGCGAGGCACAAGCGGAGGGGCGGCTTCGACAAGGAGTACATCAAGAAGAAGTACTTGGAGAAGGCCCAGGCTGAGCAGCGTGCGTTCTTCGCCACGCTCAGCGACGTCGACGGCTCGGATGACGACTCCGCTTGCTCAAGCGATGATGAGTCCGAGAAGAAGAAGAGGATCGAGGACAAGCTGAACGGACTCTGCTTCTTCGCCGACGACGGAGGCCTCTGCACCATGGCGCTTGGTGATGAGGTCGGAGGCGAGCCAGAGCACACCTCTCGGAACGACGACGACGACGACACCTCCCAGGTATCTCTCACCTACGACGAGCTTTCTTCCGAGGTTGAGAAGCTTACTGCTGCACTTCTTAGTCAAGATAAGCTGCTTAGGCGTGCCGCTAGAGAGCGCAAGGAGTTTAGGCAGAAGTGGGAGGACACGGTGAGGGAGCTTGAGTTTGCCAAGTCCACCGTGGTCGTGTCTGAGGAGGCCGAGTGTGAGATGTGCACCACGCACATGACTGACCTTCTCACTTTGAGAGGTAAGTATGCTGCGTTGGTAGGAGAGGTGGATGAGCTGAAAGCTAGACCTTCTCTGTTGGGTGCATGCAAGACTTGTCCTGTCTTGCAATCTGAGTTGGCAGAGAAGAATGCCAAGATTGTGTCTCTTGAGGAGGCCAACTCAGGTAGCACTAGTCTGTCTAGGTGTGCTTTGTGCGAGGGTTTGGAGATGGAGATAGCCAATGTAAAGCATGATAAGATGCAAACCGAGGAAGAAAACACATACCTTTGGACCATCTTGTCATGGGTCTCTTGTAGTGAGCCGCAGCTCGGGATGATGATCTCCCAATTTAAGCGAGCTGCTGGAGGTTCTGGTGTAGGTCTTGCTCAGGGTGTTGATCTTTCTGCTTTTGGGAAGATTGGAGAGTCGAGTGGTCTGAATCCTAGTGAGAAGCCCAACTCCACCACTACTCCCAAACTGACCAAGCTTCCACCCAAAGAGCCCGTCAAGTCTACCACAAAGGATGGGGTATTTGAGGAACCTCCGAGAGCTCCACCCAAGAACCAAGTTTGGCATCCCAAACCCAACCACCTAAAAAACAAGCTGGACACAATGCCACCTATCCAGGAGGAGTTGCCACAGAAGGGCAAAGTGATCCACACCCACAGCCATGAGTACCAACAACCCCCTTTGCGTGCGGTGAGGTACCACTGTGACTTCTGTGGGAGAGATGGACACTTGAGCGAGTTCTGCTTTAGGCGCAAGAGAGAAGTGCGCTGTGCTAGGGAGATGAACAACACGGACATGTACCATCCTTTCCATGATATACATGTGCCGAATATTTAGAGGAGTGCTCCGAGGAGAGCAGCTAGGCCCAGAGGTCCAGAACCTCAAGTTCCCAGGCCTAGGCAGCAGAGAGCTCCGAGGAGAGATGCTAGGACTAGAGGCGCAGTGCCTCAAGTTGCTAGGCCTAGGTCTCGTAGAGAGCGTGCCCGGCGGGAGCCTGCATTTGTAGGCTATGGACCCCATGGCGGTGGCTTTGTAGTTGAGCGTTTTCCCCCACCGTGTTTTGAGTATCGCGGTGAGCGCTCCTTCCCCAGCGGACCATGTTTTCCTCAGCGTGGTGATCGCTCCTCTCGTAGACGTGCTAGGAATGGTTTTTCTGCTAACCGTTCTTTTGAGCAGCCGGCCCAACACTGGTATTCCCCTTACTTCACTAACCCCAGTGTTGGACCGTATGCTCACCCTATGTCTTTTTATTGATGTAGGTAAAACGGTTGGAGGACATTTGGTTGGTGGATTCCGGTTGTTCGAGGCACATGACCGGAAACGCCAAGTGGTTCTCCAGCCTTAGCCCGGTCGCCGGAAAGGAGTACATAACCTTCGGCGACAATAGTAAAGGTAAGGTGTTGTTTCGTGGGACGGTGCGGGTTAATGAGCACTTTGTGTTGCGCGATGTTGCTCTTGTTTCTAACCTGCATTTTAACTTGCTCTTTGTTTCACAACTTTTTGATGATGACTATGAGATTCATTTCAAACCGAACCTTAGTCGCATCTTAGATCCTCAGGGCGATCTTGTATGTCTGATTTCGCCCTTTGGGAAAGTCTTTCGTGCGAATTTCTCGGAGTCGTTTGGTTCTTCTCGCTGTCTTTTGGCTAGTCCTTCTTCCTCCGATCTTTGGAAGTGGCATAGGAGGCTCGGTCATTTAAGCTTTGACTTGCTTGCAAGACTTAGCTCACTTGGCCTAATCCGAGGATTGCCCAAGCTTTCGATGGAGAAGGATTTAGTTTGTCATTCTTGCAGACATGGGAAGATGGTAGCCACTCCCCACCATCCAGTGACTAAGGTCATGACCTCGCACCCCGGAGAGCTTTTACATATGGACCTTGTTGGTCCGGCTCGGGTGAGCTCGGTTGGTGGCAAGTGGTATGTTTTGGTTGTTGTTGACGACTTTTCGAGATATTCGTGGGTCTACTTTTTGACTGAGAAGACTGAGACTTTCTCCTTCGCTCGCACTCTGATTTTGCGTCTTCAGAATGAGTTCCCTTTGAACTCGATGCGAGCTATTCGGAGTGATAATGGTTCCGAATTCAAAAATTCGGATTTTGAGAAGTTTTGTAACCGCCTTGGTTTGGAGCATCAGTTTTCTTCCCCCTACACACCGCCCCAAAATGGTGTTGTAGAGAGGAAGAATCGGACCCTTGTTGAGATGGCCAGGACGATGCTCGATGAGCATAGGACTCCTAGGCGCTATTGGGCCAAAGCTATGAACACTGCATGCTACATTTCAAATCGCATTTTTCTGAGAGCGTTTTTGAAGAAGACCTCTTATGAGTTGCATTTTGGGCGCCAGCCCAAGGTGAGTTATTTTAGAGTCTTCGGTTGCCACTATTTTATATTGAAAAAAGGCAACCTGGACAAGTTTGAGTCTCGTTCTTCTGACGGGGTATTTTTGGGTTATGGCACTCACACTCGCGCATATCGTGTACTTAACCTTGATACTAACCGAGTCATGGAGACATCTGATGTCACCTTCGACGAGACTCTTGTATGTCCTTCTTCTCGTTTTGAGCGTGCAGGTGATCATGAGGTTGGAGAGCCTCTTTTTGATGACGAGGATGAGGGTGCTGAAGGTATAGATGATCCAGCACCCCCTCCACCTGCCGTGCCGCAAGGAGCGGCCTCGACGACGACTCACGGCCCCGACACCTCTTCTTCCTGGGGGCCGTGGGATCCTCCACCTCGCGCGGTACCTTTTGTACCCGGGGTGGAACCAGCTGCTGTGGAGGGGGAGGTCACTTCATCCCGGGAGGCGCCACGACACATCCAGCGCTAGCACCCCCCTCAGCAGATGATCGGCGACATCGGCGAGCGAGTCACTCGGTCCAGGTCATGGCAAATCTCGCACTTTGCTCATTCTGCCTTTGTTGCTAATTTTGAGCCCCGAGATGTTGGACACGCTTTGACGGATCCGGATTGGGTTAATGCCATGCATGAGGAGTTAGAAAATTTTGAGCGAAATTGGGTTTGGGTTCTAGTTCCACCTCCTCCTGAGTGTAAGCCTATTGGGACAAAATGGGTTTTCAAAAACAAGCAAGGAGAGGATGGGCATGTTGTGAGAAACAAGGCCCGGCTTGTAGCGAAGGGTTATAGTCAGAAGGAGGGGATAGATTATGAGGAGACGTTTGCTCCTGTAGCTCGTTTGGAGGCTATTAGGATACTCTTGGCTTTTGCTGCATCCAAAGGTTTCAAACTCTTTCAAATGGATGTCAAGAGTGCCTTCTTAAACGGCTACATAGAGGAGGAGGTTTATGTTGAGCAACCCCCCGGTTTTGAAAATCCCAAGTTTCCAAACCATGTCTTTAAACTTCACAAAGCTTTATATGGTTTGAAACAAGCCCCTGGAGTCTGGTATGATAGGTTAAAAACCTTTTTGCTTGCTAAGGGTTTTAAAATGGGATGTGTAGATAAGACGCTCTTTCTCCTCCGACAAGGCAAAGACACGCTCTTGGTCCAGATTTACGTGGATGATATCATTTTCGGTGGTTCTTCTCACGCTTTGGTTGCCAAGTTTGCAGATACTATGAGCAGGGAGTTCGAGATGAGCATGATGGGCGAACTGACATTCTTTCTCGGGTTGCAAATTAAGCAATCCCGAGAGGGGACGTTTGTGCATCAGGGCAAGTACACCAAGGACTTGCTGAAGCGGTTCGATATGGGTGAGGCCAAGCCTCTTCCAACACCCATGTCGACGATGACTGCCCTGGATGCGGATGTGGATGGAGAAGCAGTGAACCAGAAGGAGTACCGCAGCATGATCGGGTCGCTCCTCTACCTGACGGCGACACGCCCGGACATCCAGTTCGCGGTGTGTCTGTGTGCGCGCTTTCAGGCGTCGCCCCGCACCTCTCACCGTCAGGCGGTGAAGCGGATTTTCAGGTACCTTCGTTTCACGCCTGAGTTCGGGATTTGGTATTCTGCTTCCTCCACCCTCTCCCTTTGCGGTTATTCGGATGCCGATTTTGCTGGTTGCTGTATTGAGCGCAAGTCCACTTCTGGGACTTGCCAATTTATTGGTTCTTCTCTTGTTTCGTGGTCTTCTCGCAAGCAGTCTAGTGTCGCTCAGTCCACTACAGAGGCTGAATATGTTGCTGCGGCTAGCTGCTGTTCCCAGTTGCTTTGGATGATGGCCACTTTGCGTGATTTTGGTCTGACCTTTTCTCGCGTGCCTTTGCTTTGTGGCAGCACGAGTGCCATTAGCGTTGCTAAGAACCCCGTGCTTCACTCGAAGACCAAACACATTGATGTGCGCTTTCATTTTCTGCGAGACCACCAGGAGAAGGGTGATATCGACCTTCGCCATGTCGATACTCATCATCAACTGGCTGATATTTTCACCAAGCCTTTAGACGAATCAACCTTTAACCGGTTGAGGGGTGAGCTTGGTGTGTGTTTCCCCTTTTAGATGGGGGAAACATTTTGAATCTTGTATATTTGACTGACTCTTTTGTCTTTCTTTTCTTTTGCATTTCAGCATACGCATTCACATTCTAAGCTTCATGTTTATAATCACTAGAATGTAACTATGCTCTATGTGGTATGCTCTGATGCTTATATTGATGCTTGTAGCTTATGCTCCTTCTGATCACTAGTACATGTTGTGAGCTGAGCTATTTTGAAATGGTGAATTTACTTAATAACTTACAATCTGAAAATGTTCACCATTGAGATATGCAACTAGCATGTGTAGGATATGTTGAGTTCACTCGTGCTTTTCATATATGCTAGGTTGCTATGTCTCTAGTTCTGAGTCATTCACTTGCTTGGTCTGTTCATATCATGTATAAAATTTGAACCGAGTTTTAGTGAATAGAAAAGATCGAGATGGGATTGCTTGTCTACACATCACGGTATCGAGACGGTTTCTCATCGCACTTTGAGTTAAACTTGAGCCGTGTAGTGTATGACCGAAACCGTAGCTTTAAGCTTCTGATTGCTTCGGCATAGGCTTCGCTCGGTTGAAAAGTTAGGCAATGACAAGCTTTCAACCTCTCGCAATCACATGCTAATAATTGACCTTGTGTAATTTCACCGCTGCAACTCCGATCTAAAGTTGAATTCACAAGTGTATGTTTCATTCTTAAGCATGATGATTGAACTTTGCTAGGGGTAGTTCACCTTGTATACATGTTTAGCACTCGTTTGGATTCCTGTCTATACATGTGTAGTGCTATTTTGATGGTGACTATCTTTTTGGCTTAAAACTGCTCACATGCTCATTTGTTCCTATTTCGTATGTGTGATCAGTTAGAGCCTTTGCTAGCTGTGCTTACATTGAGTCATTGGAGTTCTACTGTTTAGAGCATCTTTGCACTCTTTTGAATATATGCCTGAAGCTGCTAACTTGCATTTCTGACTTCATATGCATGTTGGAAGGGGGAGTTTCTTGCCTTGTTGCCTTTTCTTGATTAATGCATTTTAAACTAAGGGGGAGAAATTGCAAATCATATACTCCTGGATGTTCATCTAAGGGGAGTTTTCCTAGTTGCTTGCATTTGTCAAGGGGGAGCTTGCTAGTTGTGTTGAGCCTTTGCCTCTGTTTTGAGGAACTAGTAAACATCTTCAGGGCATTCTGTTTTCGATTGGCTCTCTTTTGTTTTGGAGACATTCCAATTGGTTCAGAGCGTGTTTGGCCGAAAGGCATTGGTATCGAGCTTTCTTTGCTAAGTTGTGTTGAGCCTCTGTGCCTCTATCTTGAGAGACTAGCATTTTGCTTAGATTTTCCAATTGGTGTTTGCTAGCGGTGTTGAGCCTGTTCTACCTCTTCTTGAGGGCTAGCTTTGCTTTGCTTGGTTGCGTCGAGCCGTTGCCCATGTCTTTGGGGACCAAGTTTTCGCTTCTTCCACTTGACCTTCTTCGGCTTTGCTATGCTTTTGGGTCATTTGGTCGAGTTCTCTTCTTCTCCTTCTTCCTTCTTCTTTCCTTCATTATGATTTGTGTGAGTAGTTGACAATGCACTCATCAAGGGGGAGATTGCGGATACATGGGTGTATGCCGAGTCTCTGAGTGATGAGTGATTGTCAACGGGTTTGATCGCATGTTCTTTGGCTTGTGTTGTGCAGGTGTCGAGCACGGAGATAGTGATCGAGGGCAAGGTGAAGGTCAAGTTGAGACGTGCCGTGCCGATGGACTGGGTGCGATGAAGGATGGGCGTGCCGTGCGGCGGACGTGCCATGCCGATGGATCGAGCAGTGAAGGGCGGACGTGAGGCTTGGACTGAGGGACCGGAGTGCCTGAGGATCAGCTGTGGTGGCTGGCAGCCTGGGACAGCGATGAGCGGAGACTTGCGGGGCACGGTGTTGCTCAGGTCGAGGACCTGGGGACACGTGTCGGTGGACGGGGTGCACGGGCGGTGCATCCCCTCTACAGCTTCGGTTTGGTGGTAGAGCCAGGGAAAAACCATCGGATGGACGGTTTCCAGGTTTGGGCCTCAAAACCTGGGCGTGGACGGTTTCCGAGTTTGGCCACAAAACTCGGGCTGAGGGTTTCCGAGTTTGGCCACAAAACTCGGGCTGAGGACGGTTTCCATGTTTGGGCCTCAAAACCCGGGCGCTGAGGGTTTGCTGAGTTTGGCCTCAAAACTCAGAAGCTGGTGGGCTGGTTTCCCGGTTTGGGCCTCAAAACCGGGGGTTGGCTGGAAAAGGCTGGTTTCCCGGTTTGGGCCACAAAACCGGGGGTGCAGAGCGAGGGCGGCACGTGGCGGCGATCTGGAGGTTGCGTCAAGGCAACGCTTCGGTTTGTGCGGGCGTGGCCGTCGGATACACCTACCACAGAGTTGGTCCAGAATAACCCTAGGGTTTAGCTGGTTCGCTCTGTAATTAGAATAGAGAGGGGTAGAGTAGGAAATAGACTTAGGCTAGTAGTAGGATAAGTAGTCGGGAGACTCCCTCCTCCCAATCATCTCAGTCATTTGCTCTTTCGCACTTAGGGTTTCTTGCTCTCCCATTCCCTGCTGTAGCTAGCTGAGATCCGCAGAGAGACTCACCTCTGTGTACTGTTGATTTTGAGGAAAGGAGGTCGTAACCTCCTTGTCGTAGCGTGTGTTTGCGCTTCGGCTGCAAGATCGTGGTGTCGATTCGCGTTTTGTTCGTGTTCTTCGCGGAATCCTTTTCTCCACGATTTTCCCGTCGCTTGATCTCTTTGCTCGGTTCATCTTTTGCAAATCCGTTTGAACCAAGTTGTTCTAGATCGTGAGGCACTTCTTTCCACTGAAGGAATTAAACTCTAACCTCACGGTCTAGGAGATCGATCGATTTTCGTTTTGGATCGCGTTCTTGCTTCCTTACCCTGAAATTTCTTGATTCACCGATTTGGAGTTAGGTTCGAGCCATGATCTCTTAGAGATAGCTCACTAACATCCTTGTGACCCCTCAGATCGAATCCTAGGCCTAGAGCTCTTGATTCGAAGGAAATCGGGTTGAATCATCGAAGAACTGCGCTGTTTTCGGGGGCATCGGACGCTGACACGGGAGCATCGGACGCTAGGGTTCTAAGCGTCGGACGCTCCGGTGACGCGTGTCACTTTCGCAGCGTTTGCAGTGGCATCGGACGCTAGGCATCGGACGCGTCCGTTGGCCATCGGACGCGCCTGAGCCAAAGCATCGGACGCTGGCTGTTCACTGTTCACAGCGTCCGATGGTGGAACAGTAAGGTTCCCGAGAGGCAGTTTTCGCATCGGACGCGTCCGGTGGTCAGGCATCGGACGCAGGCAGCATCCGATGCGACTGGCTTCGCACGGTTTCATCCGCGGTTCGCTCGTTCGTTGACGGATTTGATTTCCGTCTTTTGCGTTGGCTTTCTAGAGTTGTGTAGTGTCCCGCTGTGCTTCTTGGAAGCATCCACCCTACATCTTTCCGGTCCTTCACCGGCTCCGCGCCCCTCGAGCCCTGATTACTTTCATGTGATTGGCGGACAGGAACCCCAGGACCCGAAAGGACACTGCCACGTCCTGTACGTGCCGGAGTGGGCGCTGCACGATCCCCATGTCGCCACGTCTCCATGACCGCACCCGGGATGGAAGTCACGACGCCTCAACAGCAACCTCCACGTCAGCTCCAGTGGCCCCGACAAGACAGGATTCCTACCCCCCCTGCTGTATTGAGCACCGTACATTCTACTCCTGTGTACCCCCGTGCAACCCTATGTAACCTGGCCTCCTCTTGATCTATAAAAGGGGATGCCGGGGGCCCTTCTCACACACGCACGATCCAACACACACACACGCACACAAGTCCGGACTCCGGTCCACGCTCATCGAGCTTGTATTGCCCCTGTACAAGCACCTAGGTGCAAGTAATACAAGAACCTCCTCCCCCCGCTGGATGTAGGGCCTTCTTTGCCCAAACCAGGATAAATCTTGTGTCATCTTGCATCACCATCCAGGGAGAGAGCACGCGATCACATTACTCGTTGGTGTCATACCCCCGGGGTAGAAACACCGACACATTGGAAATTTAAAAGGGAAATTCAAAAGAAATAAATCTAAGATGAAATTTGGAAATTCAAAATAAATCTAAAATGGAACTTTATTCTAACCTAAGCTAAACTATCTATGGAGACGGAGGGTCTAGGAGGTCATCCCACCCCATAGACCTAGCGAAGCGTTTGAGCTTCGCAGAGGAGCTAATCCTAAGATGGCGAAAGTCATCTTCTAAGTCTTTATTTGCCATCTTCAACTCTGACACTGTCTCCTCCAACACCCTGTTTCTTGTTTGTAGGGTGGAGGTGACGTGCATCAGCCTCTCAAGATCCGTCTTCTCGTCTTCCTCCTCGAACTGTCCCGGCGGCCCCTTGATCGACGGAGGGTCCATCCTTCACCGAATAGAAGCCTGGGACTCCAGGGACTCCCGCAGCTCACCCTTCTCTTCCGTGTTGAGAGAAGGGACGACCACCTTCCCTCGGCCATGCCCACTGGCCATGATCCGATGGGTCTTCCAGAACGTGGGCGTCGACGGGGAGTATGACGAAGTATACTCCGTACTCCCCGTTGTCGTGGTGATCGCGCGCGGGTTCTCCTCCAATGGGGCCTTCCCCTTAAGCGCGAGTTGACTCGTGGTCGGCCTAGTCGGCGTGATGGAGCGGCCGGGGGATTTCCTGATCTCCCTTCTCGGAGTCAACGAGCGGGATGATGCCGCCGCGCGAGAGGGTGGACGGGGGGTGGTCAGCCTCCCTGGGGGGGTCGGGCGACCCCACCACCGGCCCGACTAGCCCCCTTGGTGGAGGTACCATGGCCAGCGGCACCGCATCGATCACATTGATCATGAGGGCCTGCTCTAGATCTTCGGTTAGAGCCCGTCGTGGCGTGGATGTTGCAGGGCACGTAGTTTTGCTAGTGGGTGCCATGGCTAGTGTTTTAGGTCGCGGTGGAGAGTGCAGCGTAGGCTAGAAGGCTCTGGCTTTGCGAGGAATTGCGAGTAGGAGGAAGAAGGAGAGGGGTGCAAGGCTAAATAGCGGCCGCGGGCGACTACGACGCTGATTTTTGACGGGATCGCCGTGGAAAGCTCACAACTTCACCGAGCCTGTTGCGTCGCCGTTCCAATCCCGCAAGGCGGGGATCGCTCGACCCCTCAAGTTTTGAATTTGGGGTTTATCTCCAGGGTTTGTTATCCCTTCGCCGTGGTGAGCTCATCTGCGAGTCGAACCTCCCCGAGGCGGGGTCGCCCGACCCTGTTGGTGGGTGTCCGGCGCGGTCACGTCCCCAGCTCGAGCCCGTCTACGCGATTGTGCAACCCTTGTTGTAGGTGGGCCCCATATAGGGATCGCCCGACCCCCTAACTGCGGTCTATGGGCCCCACCTCAAAGCCTAAGGTAATTCTAGCCTATCCCTTCTCGAACAATGAAGTGGCATTTCTCCCATTTCAAGATCAAGTGCTTTTCTTGACAGCGTTGTAAGACACGGTCCAGATTCTCTAAGTAGTGATCAAAGGTTGTTCCATAGACTGAAAAGTCGTCCATGAAAACTTCCATGATTTCTTCTATCATATCCAAGAAGATGGACATCATGCACCTCTGAAATGAAGCAGGGGCATTGCACCGGCCAAATGACATGCGTCTGTATGCATATGTCCCGTAGGGGCATGTGAACGTGGTCTTACTTTGGTCGTCGGGATGGATTGGAATTTGATGGTACCCCGAATACCCATCAAGGAAACAAAAGAAGGAATGTTTGGCTAGCCGTTCCAACATCTCATCGATGAATGGCAACGAAAAGTGGTCTTTCTTTGTGGCCTTGTTAAGTTTTCGGTAGTCTATGCACATTCTCCATCTCGTGACGGTTCATTGTGGAATCAATTCGTTGTTTTGATTTTTAGCGACCGTCATTCCTCCTTTCTTAGGAACTACTTGGACAGGGCTGACCCACTCGCTGTTTGGAACAGGGTAGATTATGCCCGCGTGCAAGAGCTTCAAGACCTCCTTCTTTACTACTTCTCTCATCGCATTATTGAGCCTCCTTTGTGGCTCTCTAGAAGGTGTAGCATCGGGTTCGATCGAAATGCGATGTGTTCAAAGAGCGGGACTAATTCCCTTGAGATCTTGCAATGAATATCCTAAGATGGATCAGTGTTTTTCTAGGACGGTGATGAGTTTAGAAACTTCTTCCATTGTAAGTCGATCACTAATGATCATGGGAGTCTCTCTATCACCATTAAGGAAGGCATACTTAAGCCCAGAAGGAAGTGGCTTAAGCTCTATAGAGGGTTTTGGTGGAGGTTCAGACTCATCCAAGTCTAACGTTTCATCTAAATCAGTGTCTTCTTCTTGGATAAAGTCATGGGCGTCTTCTTCTAGATCGGGTTGGGAAGTTTCTAGTGAAGATACCGACATCACCTCCTCTATTGGATCAGGCTCGGGTTTTGGTTCGGCTATCGAATTAACGGAGCCGGCAAAAGGAACTGAAAGATCTAGATCCTTCCCAAGGTGACCCTTAAGGCTCCCTTCATGAAATCCCTCAATGAATCTCATGAGTGGGTGACCAATTAACAAGTCAACCTCGTCTATGTCAAAGACATAGAAGTTTGCGAGGAAGCTAACCTTGTTAATTGTGATAGAAATATTATGTGCAATCCCGCAACTCTCGACCAATTTTCCAAAAGGAAGCTTAAGGAATTTATTAGTTGGGTTTAGCGGTTCCTCACCTAGGAGTGTTAACATCAATGATTTAGACATTGAATTTACTCCTACAGCGGGATCATAGAAGGAATCTACAGCCGTCTTGTTGATGGCACACGGTATGGATGTGAAACAGGACAGAAGCTTAACGACATCTAATGATGCTTCAGCCTCCCTGAACCATTCATTGCTCATAATAGACATGAGCTCCTGGGCAGTCGCCTAAAGGTAACTTGCCTCAAACTGGGTTGGCATGTGGTTATTAGGAGCTCTACGAGCTGTGGGTCTCTTCTACACAATTTGTTTCGAGACATTGCCATAATCGGCGAAAAGATCTGTCTCGATATTTAGAGGATAATCCAAAGGATGAATTACTTCTTCCTTTGGAGGAGTAGGTGGTTGTGGTTCAGGTTTGACAGCTTGGGGTATATGTAAAGGAGTTTCGGCTGTCGTGGGTTCGTCCCTAGGAGTTTGATCTTCCTCTAGAGTTTCACCATGGTCATCGGTGTAGGGGGTGTTCTTGAGAATGGTCACAAGGACTTCCTTACCTTCACTAATGGGTAAATGGAGGAAAGCTCCTTTAGAGGCTAAATCAAGGAATTGTGCGGAGTTTTGGCTAAGACCGAGGTAGAAATGTTGCATAAGGGTTGGCTCGGTTATAGCTAAATCTGGGCCAGAGGATGCTAAGTCTGTAAGTCATGCCCAGGCCGCACCTAGAGATTCCTTCTCGTCTTGTTTGAAGTTTAGCACATCTCTACGAAGACAAGCTACACGGGATATGGGAAAGTACGTTAAGCAGAACATGCCTTGCAATTTCTCCCATTCTCCGTTCACACTACCAACGTAGCGAGTATACCAGCGTCTAGCTTTTCCCGTTAACGAGAACAGAAATAGCTTCCACTTAAGAGTGACTCGCCTCATCCCTTGGATGTGAATACACGAACAAAGTTGTTTGAAATCACGTAGGTGAGTATAAGGATTCTCATCTACTTCTCCCAAAAAGGGATTTTCCTGAACCATCGCTATGAGGCTGGGGCGAAGCTCATAGCGAACTGCCAAAACGGCATGAGATGAACTAGGCGGCTCCAACTCAGCGCCCGATGGAGCAGCATAGTCAAAAAGGGTTGTTTGATCCATATTGATTTATGAAATAAAAGTTCTAATCAAACTACGATAACTTTAACGACTTTGTTCTAGCTAACACAACTACAGTTTCCCGGCAACGGCGCCAGAAAGGCTTGTTGGTACTTCTTAGCGTCGCTACTAAGAATAGAGTTTTAATCTATCCCCGACAATGGCGCCAGAAAAAAACTTGTTGACACCAGAAGTGGCAAACGGATATACTGCAAGCGTACGGTAGTCAATTGTAGCCTTTCACCGGGAGTATTCCAGGTATCGTATTTCCACAGGGAACGTGAAGTGATATAGCTAGATGTAGGATCGTTAAAGGATGATCAAAGGGTATATGATAATTGGGATAGAGAGGTCTTCCTAATATCAATATCTGGTACTGGTTTTCTAAGAGTACTGAGGTTTACCACCTCATTCCTTACTGGGGGCGAAGGACGAAACAGTAGTTGATTAAAAGGTTTTCCACCTAACAACTACTGAGGCGGCAATGCTGCTACCCAACTATTATTTTCAACTTGCCTACAACACTTGAGAGGAACTCCAAGCACTGGCTGTGTCTGTCACCCTACCACCAGGCGTCTACACAAGTGCGACAAGATGTCCACACTGGCAAGATATAGCCTAGACACCACGTCTACACTAATCTTACTACTCTAAAGCTAAGCTTATTAGGCCTAGAGCACTTCAACAAAGTAAAGCAATGTGCCAAGTAAAAGAACTATAAACTTAAATCACCAGACCAGAATATTAAATACTAGAAGGACTCAGATGTAAAACTTACAAGAAGAATCGCATCCGCTGAGGCGCACCTTGGAGAAGACTCCCGATAGGCTAGGACTCCTCCATGGAACTCCTCACTCCCTTCCCTCTCTTCTAACACTAAGGCTACTAAGTAAACTTTCTCTCCTTGGATGCATACAAATGAAGAGCTCTAGGGGGTATTTATAGCTTGGAGGTGGAGTAGCGGCTACTCCGGTGCCACGTCAGCGATCCGCGTGCTCTCCTTCCTTGGCCATTGGATCAAATCGTCATAGCAACCGACCTTGATGAATGGCTAGGATATTGTTCATGTGTGAAACATGTGCTTTGCCACCGACTTGGGGGAAGCTCACCATGGGGTCGGCCGACCCCACTCTATGACATGTGGGCCCGGGGTGCATCTTCTAGAAGGTGGTGATGTCAAACTGATGAACAGTGCAGATGGGCCCCACCAAGGGCGGGTCGGTCGACCCCCCTATGACAGGGCTGGCCCACCTTCTTCTCTCCCTTGGTGACCCCACATGTCATGGAGCAAGTCTTGTGATGATGGTTGCATTTGGTTTCGGTGTGGACCCATGAATCCATGTGCTTCTCATCTTGCACCATTGAGTAAAAGCACATGTTTGATCCAAGGGTTGATATTGGCTTGAACATGCTTCTCTTGGATCATGCCATGTCACCCTGGCTGAGGTGGCCCCAAGGTGGGGTCGGCCGACCCCCTTGGTGGGCCCACCTGGCCTCATTTTGTTCATTTTGCCATCTCCTACAAGTTCACAAGCTAAGAGTACAAGTCGAACTTATTAGCGATAAATATTCTCATGATATGCTATACTTCCTTGAAACCGAGGCCTGTTGACGGTATGTTGATAAGGTAAAACATGCTATAACTTCCGTCGACAACTGCCATCACATAGTTAAGCACTGATGTTGCAGTTTGGAGGATGTCCAAACTTACCTGGATAGATTGTAAGCAAGCAACACCACCACAAAGTGCTGATTGAACAAACAAAACCAGCAACAACTAGGGTGAGTAATTTACAGGCTTTGGCTGCTCTTTACCTAGAGCAACAGCCTTAGCAGTATCCTCCACAAAATCAAGATAATCCATATAGGCTTCCTCTGACATCTCGTTAGTGCCATAACTCTGGTATGAGTTGTGCCTAAACCCACTCATCTGGTCATTGTCTCGAGCCCAGGTTGCATAGACCCCAGGTTTTCTGCCATGGAAAACTACATACCAAGCCATGGATCTGAAAACAACAAGCCTCAGTCATATTTTCATAAAGAAACAGTGAACAATTAGTCACTACATAACACTTGGTTTTGATCACTGCCCAAACAGTTACACTGCTCCAACAACATATGTTGTAAACAGATAGACATGATAAGAAATGAAAAGAAGCAATGGCCTTAGTCATCTTGCACAATTGAAGTTAGCCACGGTGAGGAACTTGAAGAAATACGATTTGTTAAATCGTTGATCCTAGGTACCTCACTGATGACTAGCTTTAGTAACCAGCAAGGCAACAATGTGGACATCATTGCCATTCAATATAGGCAGTGGCCTCAGCATTTAAACTAGGTGTTGTCATTCTTGTAAGTTAGTCATTTGTGGTTGTCATCTAAATGAAAACAACAGGTCATGGCTCGCCTAGAACCCTATTGTCCATATCCACTCACTACCATTAGACATTAGTGTAAATAATGTGTTGTTGCTATTAAGTATATGAAGGCTCATCTGTTATAGGCCTATATGGCCCATGTGGCTCTCTCCATATATAGTGATCTCCACTAATGGAGTCATTATTCTCTCAAATCCCAAGGTTAGTAATATGGTAACAAAGCCATGGATTAGGGTTAAGGTTGGAGCTAATCACATTGATTAACCCACCCATGATCTGTGACACCCTAAAAATCACTTTTGGGAAAATAGAGTTTAATATAACTTTATTTATTTATTTTTTTAATGAAACATATAGGCCAAATAATAATTTTTGAAGAATTAATATATTAAGTTGGGGCTTAGAAATATTTTTGTTGTATTCATGCTGGAGCATAATATTTGTTTGAGTGTAGGAATAGTGTTGAGTGGTTTAAATTCAAATCTGATTTGAATTTGAGCAAAAACCATTTTGAAAAAAAGAAAACTATTTCTTTTTCTCCTCTTCCTCCCCACACCCTTTTGGCCTAGCCGATGAACCGACCCGGCCCGCAGCCGCACACCCCCACCCTCTCCCCGCATCGGCCCCGGCCTGCTCGGCCCGCTCTGCGCTTGCCTCCCCTTTGCTCCCCCTCTGAGCGCGCCGGCCCAGCCATGACCCAACTCGCGTCGTGCCGCTCCCTCGCCCGCTGACGGCTCAGCCCACGCATCAGTGCGCGCGCGCCCGTGTGCCAGCCCAGGCCCACCTATCGCTGACCCCGACCTTTCCCCTACCTCCCGCCGCCCGCTCAGTGTCGTTATCGCGTCCCTCTCCCTCTGGTAATGACCGGTAGTGGCCTTGATGGCCACTACGGCGCCACTCGGCTCTCGCTGGGGTACTCCCGACCCCTCGCCGCCCCTCCCCAACCCTATAAAGCTCGGAGTAGAGCCCCCAAGCCCTCCCCTCGCCCTCACCGCTCAGGCCTCACCCACCGCCGCTGTAGAAGCTTCGTCGGTCGCCCTAGCCCACCATCGAGCGCCCTCAGGTGACGCCATAGCCCCCCGAAGGCTCCCCGTGCCCTCCCCTTGCTCGTTTGCGCTCTGTCAAGCTCACCTGCGCATTTTCCCTCTTTTGCATATCCCGCCGTCGTCGTTCACCGCCGTGGTGAGCCGCTCCACCGGCGCCAGGGCCCCATACCTATTCGCCATGGTCCCTGCTATCCTCTGGTGGTGTTCGTGTGGCCAGCCGAAGCCTGGAGCGTCGTGCCAGCAAGCTCCCGAGCGTCTCCATGGTGCGCCACCGTCCCCACCATCGCTCGCCCCGCACGGGTCCCTGCTGTTGGCATTTCTTAGCACAACCACCGGAGAATAGGTTTAGGGTCCATCCTCGGTGATCACGCCAGAAATACTTACTGACATCTCTTGGCATCATCACTAGGGTAGGCCATCATCCCCAGGCATGGCACTAGGAATGCCTGTTGACATTCCTTAACGACATACACTGAGAACGGTGGTTCGTACCAATGCTACCAAGGGATATCAGTGTCAGCCTCAAATGCAGCCACTTAGCTACATATCTGGTATCGGCGCCGAAGTGCGATGGCACTTGATATACCAAAACATGTGGCTTTAGTGACGGCCTGAGAGGCTGGCCTGGTAAACCAATTCGTTTATAAATAGGGTCCGCAAGCGCACGGGGTTACCATTGTAGCATTTCACCGGGAGTATTCCATGTATTGTTATTTATATTTTACCACTAGGAAGGCTAGGTGCAAAAGGATTCGAGATATATCCATGACAAGAACATAATAAATGCATAGTTGACTAATTAACCATAGCAGGAGGATAAACTATGATTTGGATAGTGGGATCAACACACACACATTGCCTAAGATATATGGAGCTTCTACGGGGATAGAAGAAAGAATAAAAGAATAAAGAATGTCCTACGGAGCATGGATCTTAACAGAGTTATGCCAATGAATCAAGTATACATGGTTATGATCAAGTTAACATTAGTGCTAAGTATTGGATGGATTAGGAGACGCGGGAACACTGGTCTACCAGCAAGATACACCGAGCAATTTAGACTCCTACTGAAGGACTGAGAGTGCTACCAGAAAGCGACCAGAGGGGGGTGAATGGGAGCTTGAAAATTTCTTGTCAGAAACTTTTAGCCACTGTCCCGAGAATCACCCCAAAAGCAAACCTAGAGGATGATAGAGTCCATGACCCTAGATGTAGGGTGGATGCTTCTGGGAAGCACAGCGGGATACTATACGACTCTAGAAACCCAAGGCAAAAACCCAAAACCAAATCCGAGATCGCACGAACAAACTGCGGATGAAACAATGCATATCACACTTGACCAGACTCTGCCTGCGTCCGGTCAGGGACCACCGGACGCGTCCGGTCAAAGAAAATCGGTTCTGGAACCTTACTGTTTTGGACCGGACTCATAGTAGAGAGCGTCCGATCCAAACTTGTCCAACGTCCGGTCAGATGCAACAGGCAGTAAACAGTGTAAGGAGCACGTCCGATCACTTGCACGACGAGCGTCCGGTCAAGTCAAAACAAAGACGCAGTAAACACATTCAACGACCGGACTCAGTGTTGAGCGTTCGGTCACCCCGAGCCGAGCGTCCGGTCACCCCGATTTTGCGCTGTTCGTCCACCGATTCAACTCGATCTCACCCAAAACGAAACCACTAGGGTTCTAACTTGGTGAGAGGAGTCACAAGGAGGATAGTGAGCTACTCCTAGGAGATCATGGCTCGAACTTATCTCCAAATTGATGAATCGAAGAGATTCGAGAAAAGGAAAAGAAAAGTTGATCCAAAACGAAAACCAACCGATCTACTTGTTCGTGAGGTTTAAGGCTAATTCCTTTGGTGAAAGTGATCTCCTCATTGTAAAGAACAAGTTGATTCAAATGGTTTTGCAAATGGAGCAACATAGAAAGAGAACGATCAACGGGAAAAACATGGAGAAAAGCAACCCGCGAAGAACAACACTGTTGACACTCCTTAATAAAATCACTCCAAGAATGAGTCACATAAAATAATAATCTAGTGAAGGCACTAAAGAGTGTACGGGACACTACTAACTTCACTTTACGTCAAGTTGTCATCCCCAACATGAAGCTAGTAATGTAATTATATCAGGGCACTGGATTAAAGAGATATATATTTACCCGCAAGCGCACAGATAAACATACCCGTTGTAGAGCATTTCACCCAAGCTAGTCTCAGGTATCGTTATTTATATTTAGCCTAGAGACTAATCAATTCAAGGTATGATAGTATTGAAAGAACTTAATAGCATTTATCATGGCACACACTTATAGTATGACTGAGAACACACTAACTACTATGAACAGGAACCAGGTAAATGATATAATAAATAATTGATAAAGGATAACAGAGATCAGATCAATCAAGGATAAACTTAGAACAGTACTGCCTAGCAAGATGATGATTAGAACAGGTATTAATAAGAAACATTCCTAAGTTATTCTAGCTACAAGTCATAGCATACATTGATTAGTGAAATTATATTTAGCAATCATTGGCTAGGACACATCATATTTATAATCAAGAGGCAACTCCATAGCTAAGGTGTTAAGCATATTAACCCTTAAACCATGAGTTAACTGAGCCATACTGAACACTATATTCGGGAGGTGGAATACAGAGGACTCAACAGGTCTGTCACACCCGTGATCTACCACTCTATCCGGAACATAGGACGTATTCGCAGATAAATAATGTACAGGCACCACGCCTACACAACATTTATCACCCACCCGTTGTACTTTAAGATGAGCGCTATACGAACATGAGTATAAACATAAAGATGAACTATCTATGCCAAATATATAATCAAAGCAAACTATAAGCATCATAACTAAGAATATAATCATTGATGTCTTAATCATATCAATTGTATTGCAATCTAGAACACAATAATGAACAATAAGGTGAATTAGATCATCGATAAGAACTAAAGTACGAACTAGAACATGAACTAGAATAAGATTATGAACTAGAAGATGAACTAGACGATGAACATGAACTAGACGATGAACTAGAACATAAACAATGAAGAACAATGATGAACTAGAAGAACAATTATGAAATAGATCCATAATGTTAATACAAGAGAGAAGATCTTGGGTTTACCGAGCCTTCTCGTGACTAGATCAGGAATCCAAGCGAAGCTTGCCTCCTCTAATCCTATTCTATCTACTAATCTAGGTGGATGTAGTCCTAAGCTTCCGATTGATTTCCTTCTGGTTGGTCTAACCCTGATGAATGAATTTCCTGAAACCCTTGTTCTGGAGAGGGGAGGTCAGGGGTCTGTTTATATAGCCCTGGGCGATGAACCGTGACCGTTTGATCAAACTGACTTCACGTAGGGCTGAGATTGATCCTCAAAGGCGGTGGAAGTAGCTTGCAGAAGACGATAGCGCATGGGCCCCGTGGCCGACCGACCGGTTTGCCCTGTGGGACCAGTCGGTCCCATAGGTCAACCTCCTGTGGTGTCCTTCGTTGTGGTGTCTTCTTAGGTCCTTTGAAGTCTTCTAGAAGTATCCCGACGTGGCGAATGCGTTATCCCCCGTCGGTTTCCTTCTATGGGAAGCTATCGATGCCGATTTCCTGGTTTAGTCCCTGCAGAATTATAACTCACCAAAACTCATGGAATATTGTCAGTTGAAACCCTAAATCTTTGTTGGTGATTATATTCTTCCCCTTTTCATATTTATTTATCTCTTAATTATGATAGTTAACCAGTGTCAACAATTCCCCCAAGCTTACCTTTTGCTAGTCCCTTTGCAAACATTTATGATAAATCAGGAACTGTTACTATGCCTCCTCATAACTAATCAAGACAGAACAATCAAGTCAAGCACTGTATCTCTAACTCTTTGATCAACCTTCATTCTGGAGTTTTTATATATTTTCAAAATAAAACTCAGAGATTCCTTTGTATGATACTCTCAAATCGCTCTTTTATATTTTATGATTCCTCACTGATGCAATTTTCCTTCCTTCTATGGATATATATCTGGAGCTTTAAGAAGTGAAAAGCATATCTTACTAAGTCGAAGTTCAAAGTTTAGGAAGAAAGATGTCATACTCATAGATCAAGACTTTAGAACATTTGAAATTTGTTATCTCTTGCTGGCATATTGTAATTAGAGGGACCATGGGCTATCATTCTTTTTCTCATACTTTTATCATAACTCTTTTTCTTTTCTTTTTTTTTATTTTGAGGTAGTCGGACACTTGTCCCTTTTTATTTCCTCCTTTTATATTTTTTCATAGCCCATGCCTCTAACACAATACTACTTCGGAAGAGTGAATCTTTTAATAAAACATTCTTGATCTCTAGAGCATGATAAATTTCTAAACCATAACTAAAAACTTAGAACAAAGCAAGTAGCCTTATCTTAAAATCATATTAATGGCTCTGGGTAGGAATTCATGTTATGTCATACATGATCTCATCATGTGTTTTTAATCTTTTCAAAATGTAAATCTCCAGAACTCTAGTGTCTCTAGGAATCAGATAAACAACAGCTCAAACCTTTTTATGTCATATCTCACAATTATCTAGATTTTAGATCAAGCATTTGCCATCCACAGGTTTTAGGTTCAGAGTTTATTCAGAACAACTTTGTCTAAAACTCAAGAAAATTTAAGTTTAAACATTAAGTACTTAAAAAGGCAGAGCGGTTATTCATCATTTAATATGAGCAAAATTAGGTTTTTATCCACCTAGACATTTATTCATTATATAATATCTTTATTTGGTTTTATAATAGTTATTTTTTTAGGAATTTCTATATATTTATTAACCTGATCTAACTAAATTGAACTAATAGTAATAGATAAAAAAGAGTGATACTTATCGTGATAACTGAGGGTGCTCTCCCCCAAGCTGGATCTTGACTTATTCTTTCTCTTAGAAGTCGAGTAGACCGATAATGATTTCTTGAGTCCTTCTCTTCTTCTCTTCCTGCTGAATTCAAAGATAGACAACACAACTAGTAGAACTTGATTAAGCGTTAGTGATAAATATTCCTCCATTTGTCTGGTTGTCTTAAAGCTCTTAAGATTATCTATGTTCTTTCTTTCCACTAAGCGGAGTTTCAGCAGTGTTTCTCTTTTTAGGTTTAATGGTGAGCCTTCATGTGCCTACATATTTTTGTCTTTTTCTTTTTTAGGGTGAGCCTTCATGTGCTCACATATTTTTGGTGTTTTGAATTTATTTATGAAAAACTTAAAAGGATAGAGATACTTATATGGATACATGGGGGTGCTTTCCCCCAAGCCGAATGTTGATGTAGTCACTTTGTAATGTAGCAGACTGGCAGTGAACGTGTCCTTCCTCTATTAAGGCTCTGATTGATGTTGGTGGAGCATTCACTTGTTCGTCAGCTTTTCTTGGCCTTTCAAATCCTGTGAAACTCAAATAGACAGCAGTGGAACAGATTAAGTATTAGTGGTTGACCACTCAAGCCTTAGATGTCTAGAATTTCAGTAAGATCTCTTTCTCAATATCTTATTTTTTTAATTTTAATTTTTATGATACAAAGGAAAATGTAACAAGATGAAATTCAGAAGTTAATATGCAAGTGTATATATAATTTTTTATGCCTCCACGGAAAGTGTACTACTCTCATGGGGCTTAGAGTATCATATTTTTGTTTTGTTTTCTGATGCAAATTGCTTAAGAAGTAAATATGATGCTAATGGAAAATGATCATGCTTTATCTAATTATGCAGTGATAAATTTAGTGCTAATGATTTATGGATAACTACCGAGTTACCTTCCGGCGAGGATTCGACGTTTATAGTCTATCGAACAAGACTCCTTGTATGCTCTTTTATTCTTCCTTAGGTGCATCAGCAGATCCTGAGGAGGACCTTGATGATTGCACATTAGTGGAATTCTCTTTCTTTCTCCATACTTGCTTGATTGTGAACTTGTCTCTTTTACTTCTTCGTCCTTCGTTTCCTCTAATAGAATATCTTCACTTCTGGTGACTTCTCCTTCATAGTCAGCCCTTCCATCCTTGATTTGTTGTCTCTTATTGTGTTGGGATGTGCGGCGTCTCCTCCTTGAGTGATTCTTCTTTCCTTGTACATTAGTGGCATAACTATTGAAGTAACAGCGTACCTTTTCTCTGAAGAACTGGAAGTGGATCTCTCCAGATCTCATGTAGATGATGGCGCTAGTGGTGTTGAGGAAGGGTCTTCCTAGGATGATGTGAACGTTGTCTTCTTTTCCCATGTCTAGTACTAAGAAGTCGGTGGGAACATAGTGGTCTTTAATTTGGATCATCACGTCCTTTACTACTCCCTCCGGAAATCAATAAGTTTGGTCCGCCATCTGCAGCTGCACATATGTCAAATACATAAGTCTATTTTTATATAAGTGTTCATATGTTACCTTAGACATTATATTGACACTTGAGCCGATGTCGCAGAACGTCTCGTGGAATGTACTTCCTTCGATCTTACAATCGATGGTGGGTGCGCCTGGGTCATCTCTCTTAGCGAGGAATGGTGATGCAAGAAGGTGGTCGTATTCTGTTTGGACAGAGTTGACCATCCATACTGTGTCTTGATGTGGTTGTGTAGTCTTGTTCTTCCTTCTTCTGTTTCTGTTCTTCTTCTTTGATGATATGATGTTTACATCTTCGTAGGGCATCTAAGGGTGGACTTTGGTAGTAAGTGTACGGTTCTTGAAGCTGAATCTCTCTTTGTTGCCTGTGATTGTGAAATAGATCTTGGCGCTGTCCGTGTAGATGATGGCTTTGGTTGAGCTTAGGAATGGGCGTCCAAGAATGATGGGTGCTCTTTTGTCTCCACCTGTTTCAACGATCATAAAGTCTGCACACACATACGAGCATCCCACTCGTATACAGATGTCTTCTAGAATTCCCAATGGGTAGCACAGTGTCTGATCTGCAAGCTGCAAACACATGGTTGTATATAATAGAGGTGCACCATGTATTTGTTCGTATATTACCTTTGGCATAATGTTGACGCTTGCTCCAAGGTCACAGACTGCTTCTTCAAAACTGTGAGGTCCAATATGAATTGGAATCACAGGTCTTCCTGGATCTCCTTTCTTTGGGGCAATGGAGTCATCCATCCATTCCCTCAAAGGTCTAGGTATGAGGTGTCCTGCATCAAAGATGTCTACAAGATTTGCAGTTTCTAACTCTTTTGGACTTCCTGGAATCTTACCGTTTTCAGTCATAGGGATTGAGGCTGCTAGCTGAGATAACTGAGATTCTATCATTTTATTAAAGCTATGTTGATTCTTTATGGCAGAAGTAAAGCTACCCATTCTAGTATTAATATTTTCAAGTAGTTTATCATTGGAAGCTATCTTATTAGACATATTATCAATAATTTTATTTTGATTAGATATCATCTCTCTCAAAGGTGGTTGATTAAAAGTATTACCTTGGTAGTTACCTGAGTAGTTACCTGAGTAATTAGGCCTTGATTGCTGGTTCCATCCTTGAGCTTGTTGAGGACAATAGTTGGTGTTGTTGTTGATGTACTTTGCATCCTCTTGAATCTCAGGGCAGTTGTTCCCTGAATGACCAGTGCCTCCACACTCTTCACATGTCATGCGAGATTCGTAGATTTGCTTGACGTCTTCTCTCTTGGGAGTGTGTTCATCGAACTTCTTCATAAGTAGGTCAAGTTTAGCAGACAACATGTCTACTTCCTTTAGTTGATGTATTCCTCCCCTCTTGCGTGGTTGAGAGCGTTCCTCATTCCATCCTTGGTTCGAGGCCATCTCTCTATGAGTGTAGTTGCATTGCTGATTGTGAGTGATAAGAATGATCCTCCAGCAGCGGCATCTACATTTTCACGGGTACTTGAAGTGAGCCCGTGGTAGAAAGTCTGCATGAGTAGCCAATTCTCCATCCCATGGTGAGGGCATTCTGATATGTAGTCTTGAAAGCGTTCCCAAGCTTCTGGGATTGATTCTTCATGTTGTTGCTGGAAAGTTGAAATCTTGGCACGGAGGGCATTCGTCTTGCCCACTGGAAAGAACTTTGCTAGGAAGGCGGTTGAACAGATCGCCCACGAGGTGTTTTTGTCTTCGTTGGCATAGAACCATTGTTTTGCTTTTCCCAAGAGTGAGAATGCGAATAAGCGAAGTAGAATGGTGTCCCTTTCGACTCCTCTGATGGTGAAAGTGCTGCAAATCTCCAGAAAGTGTTGGAGATGAGCGCTTGCGTCTTCATGTGCCTTTCCACAAAATTGATTAGCTTGCACCATATTGATCAAAGCTGGCTTGAGCTCAAATCCGTTGTCCCCTACATTGACTATTGGTCCAGTCCTGATATTAGCAGTGGTCGGTGCAGAGAACTCGCGGAGTGTCTTGTCGGCCATGGTGTCCAACACTGGTGTCAGGCTTCTTCTTATCTGGCTAACTTCTGGTAGTGGTGCTGAGGGTCTCTTGAGTTTGCGTCTAGTTTTCCTTAGTAAAGCTTAGGGATCCTCAGTGTAGTTGTTCGGAAGTTGGAAACCAGTCATACATCACCCTGCATAAAATAATAAAGATAGACAAGGCCATGGTAAGTCTGTAAAAGTAAATAATTAGTGCATTATCACATGTGTGTAAATGATATGATATGTTCTAGCTAACGTTCTAAATGCTGCTAATGCAATGTCCTATCAGTGTTCATAAAGATTGTAATGATTAACCCTAGGTATCATCCCTAATTGAATTGATGTGATCCCCGGCAACGGCGCCAGAAATGCTTGTTGACACTCTTTAATGGAATCACTCCAAGAATGAGTCACATAAAATAATAATCTAGTGAAGGCACTAAAGAGTGTACGGGAAACTACTAACTTCACTTTACGTTAAGTTGTCATCCCCAACATGAAGCTAGTAATGTAATTATATCAGGGCACTAGATTAAAGAGATATATATTTACCCGCAAGTGCACAGATAAACATACCCATTGTAGAGCATTTCACCCAAGCTAGTCTCAGGTATTGTTATTTATATTTAGCCTAGAGAACTTAACAGCATTTATCATGGCACACACTTATAGTAAGACTGATAACACACTAACTACTATGAACAGGAACCAGGTACAGAGTAAATGATATAATAAATAATTGATAAAGGATAACAGAGATCAGATCAATCAAGGATGAACTTAGAACAGTACTGCCTAGCAAAATGATGATTAGAACAGGTATTAATAAGAAACATTCCTAAGTTATTCTAGCTACAAGTCATAGCATACATTGATTAGTGCAATTATATTTAGCAATCATTGGCTAGGTCACATCATATTTATAATCAAGAGGCAACTCCATAGCTAAGGTGTTAAGCATATTAACCCTTAAACCATGAGTTAACTGAGCCATACTGAACACTATATTCGGGAGGTGGAATACAGAGGACTCAACAGGTCTGTCACACCCGCGATCTACCACTCTATCCGGAACATAGGACATATTCGCAGATAAATAATGTATAGGCACCACGCCTACACAGCATTTATCACCCACCCGTTGTACTTTAAGAGGAGCGCTATACGAACATGAGTATAAACATAAAGATGAACTATGTATGCCAAATATATAATCAAAGCAAACTATAAGCATCATAACTAAGAATATAATCATTGATGTCTTAATCATATCAATTGTATTGCTATCTAGAACACAATAATGAACAATAAGGTGAATTAGATCATCGATAAGAACTAAAGTACGAACTAGAACATGAACTAGAATAAGATTATGAACTAGAAGATGAACTAGACGATGAACATGAACTAGACGATGAACTAGAACATAAACAATGAAGAACAATGATGAACTAGAAGAGCAATTATGAAATAGATCCATAATGTTAATACAAGAGAGAAGATCTTGGGTTTACCGAGCCTTCTCGTGACTAGATCAGGAATCCAAGCGAAGCTTGCCTCCTCTAATCCTATTCTATCTACTAATCAAGGTGGATGTAGTCCTAAGCTTCTGATTGATCTCCTTCTGGTTGGTCTAACCCTGATGAATGAATTGCCTGAAACCCTTGTTTTGGAGAGGGGGTTCAGGGGTCTGTTTATATAGCCCTGGGCGATGAACCGCGACCGTTTGATCAAACCGACTTCACGTAGGGCTGAGATTGATCCTCAAAGGCGGTGGAAGTAGCTTGCAGAAGACGATAGCGCGTGGGCCCCGTGGCCGACCGACCGGTTTGCCCTGTGGGACCGGTCGGTCCCACAGGTCAGCCTCCTGTGGTGTCCTTCATTGTGGTGTCTTCTTACGTCCTTTGAAGTCTTCTAGAAGTATCCCGATGTGGCGAATGCGTTATCTCCCGTCGGTTTCCTTCTATGGGAAGCTATCGATGCCGATTTCCTGGTTTAGTCCCTGCAGAATTATAACTCACCAAAACTCATGGAATATTGTCAGTTGAAACCCTAAATCTTTGTTGGTGATTATATTCTTCCCCTTTTCATATTTATTTATCTCTTAATTATGATAGTTAACCAGTGTCAACAAACACCAAAACGCGAATCACAACCACGAAATTGCAACCGTGTGGCTACCACACGCTACACTAGTGAGATTACGATCTCAGTTCCTCAAAATCTCACGTACACAGAGGTATGATTGTCTTCTCTGTGGATCTCAGTTCGCTACAGCAGGGAATAGGGAGAGCAGGAAAACCCTAGAGGAGAATAGCAAATGATTGAGATAGTTTGGGAGGTGAGTGTCTCCCCCTACTTAACCTAATTCTAATTCCCACTCTACCCCTAGTTATTTATAGAGCGAACCAGCTAAACCCTAAGGTTATTCTGGACCAACTCGTGTTAGGTGGTGATCCGACGGCCACGTCCGCACAACTGGTAGCGTTGCCTCAACGCAAGCTCACCGATTGTCGCAACGTGCCGCCACCGCTCTGCTTGTCCATTTCACGGACTCCGCCCCCGGTTTTGAGGCCGAAACCGGGAAACCAGGCCTTCACACCATCACCCAGTTTTGAGGCCAAAACCGGGAAACCCGCAGTCCATCGCTTGAGTTTTGGGGCCCAAACTCAGAAACCCGCCAGTGCCTAGGTTTTGAGGCCCAAACCTGGAAACCATCCTCAGCCTGAGTTTTGTGGCCCAAACTCAGCAAACCCGCAGCACCCAGGTTTTGTGGACCAAACCTGGAAACCGTCCACCCGATGGTTTTTCTGTGGCTCAACCATCAAACCAAAGCTATAGAGGGGATGCACCGCCTGTGCACCCCGTCCACCGACACGTGTCCCCAGGTCCTCGACCCGAGCAACACCATGTCCCGCAAGTCTCCGCTCGTCGTTGTCCCAGGCTGTCAGCCACCACAGCTGATCCTCAGGCCACCGGTCCCTTAGTCCAAGCCTCACGTCCGCCCTTCACCTCTCCCGGTCCGTTGGCATGGCACGTCTCTACTTGACCTTCACCTTGCCCTCGATCACTGTCTCTGTGCTTGACACCTGCACAACACAAGCCAAAGAACATGCGATCAAACCCGTTGACAATCACTCATCAGTCGAGACTCGGCATACACCCATGTATCCGCAATCTCCCCCTTGATGAGTGCATTGTCAACTACTCACACAAATCATAATGGAATAGCGAAAGGAAGAAGAAGGAGAGGAAACTTGACTAAATGACCCAAAAGCATAGCAAAGCCGAAGAAGGTCAAGTGGAAGAGCAAGACAACTTGGTCCCCAAAGACATGGGAAGCGGCTCGACGCAACCAAGCAAAGCAAAGCTAGCCCTCAAGAAGAGGTAGAACAGGCTCAACACCGCTAGCAGGAAAGCTCGATACCAACTGATTCTAACTGAAGAACAGAAGAGCTTGATACCAATCGAAAAGCTAAAGAGCGTACGCTAGTCCCTCAAGAAAGAGGCAAAGGCTCAACACAACTAGCTATCAAAAACCGCTCCGAACCAATTTGAAAAACTCAGAAACGAGCAAACTCAAACTCCCCTTCCAATAGTGCACACAACTAGGAAATTCATTAGTGCACACAACTAGGAAATGCATGAAATGCATGATCATGATTTGTCAATATATCTCCCCCTTAGTTGATAATGCACTATCAAGCAAATATCTCCCCCTTTCAAAATGTATATGAGTCAAAAATGCAAGTTAGCAGCTTCAGGAATATTGTCAATAGAATGAAAGGATGCTCTACAAAGTGCTGATCTGATGACTCAACAACATCCACAACATGCTAGCAAAGGCTCAAACTGATCACCAAATACAAAATATGAACATATGAGCATAGAGAGCAGTTTTAGCAAAAAGGTATTCACCATCAATATAGCACTAAACATGTATAGACAGGAAATCAAACAAGTGCTAAACATGTATACAAGGTGAACTACCCCTAGCAAAGTTCAATGATCATGCTGCAGAATGAAGCATATACTTGTGATTTTAGATTTTAATCGAAGTTGCAGCGGTGAAATTACACAAGTTTAGAATTCAGCATGTGACTGCGAGAGGTTGAAAGCTTGTCATTGCCTAACTTTTCAACCGAGCTAAGCCTATGCAAAAAGCAATCAAAAGCTTAAAGCGTCGATTTCGGTCATACACTACACGGCTCAAGTTTAACTCAATGTGCAATGAGAAACAGTCTTGATACCGTGATGTGCTGACAAGCAATCCCATCTCGATCTTTTCAATTCACCTAAAACTTGGTTCAAATTTTATCTCAGAATATGAACATACCAAGCAAGTGAATGACTCAGAACTAGAGACATAGCAACCTAGCATATATGAAAAGCACGAATGAATTCAACACATCCTACACATGCTAGTTGCATATCTCAATGGTGAACAGTTTCAAGTTTTATGTTCATTAAACAAGTTCACCATTTACAAAATAGCTCAACTCACAGCATGTATCAGTGATCAGAAAGAGCATAAGCTACAAGCATCATTATATAGCATCGGAGCATACTAGATAGAGCACAATCACATTCTAAAAGATTATATTCATGAAGCTCAAAAAGTAAAGATGCATGATGAAATGCAAAGATTAACCTATCAGAAACGAAAACAAAACGAACAAAAATAGTCAGTCTATAATACAAGAACAAAAATGTTTCCCCCATCTAAAAGGGGAAACACACACCAAGCTCACCTCTCAACTGATTAAAGGTTGATTGGTCCAAAGGCTTGGTAATATCTGCCAACTGATGATGAGTATCGACATGGCGAAGGTCGATATCACCCTTCTCAACATGGTCTCACAAAAAATGAAAGCGCACATCAATGTGTTTGGTCTTAGAATGCAGCACAGGGTTCTTAGCAAAGCTAATAGCACTCGTGCTGTCACAAAGTAAAGGCACGTGAGAAAAACTCAGACCAAAATCATGCAAAGTGGCCATCATCCAAAGCAACTGAGAACAGCAGCTAGCCGCAGCAACATACTCAGCCTTTGTGATAGACTGGGCGACACTAGACTGCTTGCGAGAAGACCAAGATACAAGAGAAGAACCTAAAAACTGACAAGTCCCAGAAGTGGACTTGCGCTCAAGACGGCAACCAACAAAATCGGCATTAGAAAAACCGCAAAGGGAGAGGGTGGAGGAAGCTGAATACCAAATCCCAAACTCAAGTGTGAAATGAAGGTACCTCATAATGCGCTTGACCGCCTGACGGTGAGAAGTGTGCGGCGACGCCTGAAAGCGCGTGCAAAGGCACACCGCGAACTGAATGTCCGGGCGTGTCACCGTCAGGTAGAGCAGCGACCCGATCATGCTTCGGTACTCCTTCTGGTCCACAGCTTCTCCATCCTTGTCCGCATCTAGGTCCGTCGTGGTCGACATGGGTGTTGGAAGAGGCTTGGCCTCACCCATATCGAACCTCTTCAACAAGTCCTTGGTGTACTTGCCCTGGTGCACAAACGTCCCCTCTCGGGATTGCTTAATTTGCAACCCAAGAAAGAATGTCAACTCAACCATCATGCTCATCTCGAACTCCCTGCTCATAATATCTGCAAACTTGGCAACCAAAGCGTGAGAAGAACCACCGAAAATGATATCATCCACGTAAATCTGGACCAAGAGAGTGTCTTTGCCTTGCTTGAGGAGAAAAAGCGTTTTATCCACACATCCCATTTTAAAACCCTTAGCTAGCAAAAAGGTTTTTAATCTATCATACCAGGCTCTAGGGGCTTGTTTCAAACCATACAAAGCTTTGTGAAGTTTAAAAACATGGTTTGGAAACTTAGGATTTTCAAAACCAGGGGGTTGTTTCACATACACCTCTTCTTCTATGTAGCCGTTTAAGAAGGCACTCTTGACATCCATTTGAAAAAGTTTAAACCCTTTGGATGCAGCAAAAGCCAAGAGTATCCTAATAGCCTCCAAACGAGCTACAGGAGCAAAAGTCTCCTCGTAGTCTATCCCCTCCTTCTGACTATACCCCTGGGCTACAAGTCTGGCCATGTTCCTCACAATATGGCCATCCTCTCCTTGTTTGTTTTTGAAAACCCATTTTGTCCCAATAGGATTACACTCAGGAGGAGGTGGAACTAAAACCCAAACCCGATTTCTCTCAAAATTTTCTAACTCCTCATGCATGGCATTGACCCAATCCAGATCCGTCAAAGCGTGTCCAACATCTCGGGGATCAAAATCAGCAACAAATGCAGAATGAGCAAAGTGAGAGATTTGTTGTGACCTGGACCGAGTGACATGTTCATCGATGCTGTCGATCATCTGTTGAGGCAGGTGTTGCTGAATGTGTCGTGGCACCTCCCGAGCGGAAGATACCTCCCCCTCAACAGCAGCGGGTGCCTCCCCGGGTACAAAAGGTACAACCCGAGGTGGCGGATCCCACGACCCCCATGTAGTCGAAGAAGAGGGATCGGGGCCGTGAGTCGACGTAGTAGAGGCCGCTCCTTATGGCACAGCTAGTGGAGGAGGTGCTGGATCATCCATCCCTTCAGCACCCTCGTCCTCGTCATCAAAAAGAGGTTCACCAACCTCATGATCACCTGCATGCTCAAAACGAGAAGAAGGACAAACCATGGTCTCGTCGAAGGTGACATCAGATGTCTCGATGACTCGGTTAGTATCAAGGTTAAGTACACGATATGCACGAGTGTGTGTGCCGTAACCCAAAAATACACCGTCAGAAGAACAAGACTCAAATTTGTCCAGGTTGCCTTTCCTAAGTATAAAACAGTGGCAACCAAAACTCTAAAATAACTGAAGGACTGAGAATGCAATAGCAAGGCGACCAGAGGGGGGTGAATGGGAGCCAACAAAATTTCTCTCGAAACTTTAGGCCAAATGTTCCAAAATCAACCCCCGAAAGCTTCGAGCGAAACCGTGATGCTCACGACCCTTGGAAGAGGGTGGATGATCCCTAGGATCACAGCGGAGCACCACAAAGCGAAGGCAAGCCAAACACCAAAAGCACCGGCACAAGTTTACCCCTTGAAAACCGAGTCCCGAACGTAGATTGGAGGCTACGTCGAGAAATCCCCTAATACCGATGCTAACAAGTAGCAAAGATACCTAGAGAGGTTTCTTGGTTAACTATAGGGCCAAACGAGAAGTCCAAAAACCAAGCGGAAAAGATGGGAGAGCAAACGCACTAAACCGAACGCTTCAGCAGGGTCCCGGACTGTCCGGCAATACGGTCGCGGACTGTCTGCCCAACGGCGGACTGTCCGGGCTCAGGTGGCGGACTGTCCGCCGGTCAAAAGAGCAAAACCGAGTCCCCTAGACAGTTCCCGGACTTTCTGTGAAAACCAACGGCGGACTGTCCGTCGGTCAAAGAGGCTAAACAACAGTGTTGCTGAAACACCTCTGGACGTTTCCCGGATTGTCCGCGAGTCCCTACGGCGGACTGTCCGTGGTTCAAAAGGAACTCATCCGTACAAGCTGCGCAGCCACGAACTCGGCTGGAGCCCGACCCCCGGACTGTCCGCGGGTCCAGCGGTGGACTGTCCGCGGATGAACAGAGAGGGCGATTTTGATCTCCCCTCTCACAAATCCTCTCAAATCCGAATCAAAACTCAATCCCACGTTCCCAAACTTGGAGAAGATGATCACGAGGTAGTTAAGAGACTATCCCCAAGAAATCATCCGCTCAAATCAACTCAAACAACGGGAAATCGAAAGGGGAGGAGGATTGAACGAAAAAGCGCCACGAAAACGAAATCAACCCAATCTACTTGTTCGTGAGGAGTTGGTTGAATTCCTTCGGTGGAAATGATCTCCTTTCAAAAACGAACATGTTGATTCAAACGGATTTCGCAAAGACACAAAAGAGGGGGAGATCGAGTGACGCGAAAATCACGGAGAAACGAAGAACGCGAAGAACACGAACCAAAACGCGAATCAAGTCATTGATTTGCAACCGTGTGGCTACCACAGGCTACAACAGTGAGGTTACGGCCTCACTTCCTCAAAATCTCTAGTACACAGAGGTATGGTTCTCTACGGATCTCAGTAGCTACAGCAGGGAATGGGAGACAAGGAAACCCTAGAAGCAAAGAGCAAATGACTGAGATAGAATGGGAGGAGGGTGTCTCCCTCTACTTATCCTAATTCGAATTCCTACTCTACCCCTCTCTAATTACAGAGCGAACCAGCTAAACCCTAGGGTTATTCTGGACCAACTCATGGTAGGTTGTGATCCGACGGCCACGCCCGCACAACTCGTAGCGTTGCCTCGACGCAACCTCCCGATTGCCGCCACGTGCCGCCCTCGCTCTGCAGCCCCAGTTTTGTGGCCGAAACCGGGAAACCAGGCTTTCACGCCATCCCCCGGTTTTGAGGCCCAAACCGGGAAACCAGCCTCCAAGTCCATCCCTGGTTTTGAGGCCGAAACCAGGAAACCCGCCAGCGCCCAGATTTTGAGGCCCAAACCTAGAAACCGTCCTCAGCCCGAATTTTGTGGCCCAAACTCGGAAACCCGCCGCACGCCCAGGTTTTGTGGCCCAAACCCGGAAACCGTCCACCCGAGTTTTGTGGCCCAAACTCGGAAACCGTCCGCCCGATGGTTTTTCTTTGGCTCTACCACCAAACCGAAGCTGTAGAGGGGATGCACTGCCCGTGCACCCCGTCCACCGACACGTGTCCCCAGGTCCTCGACCCGAGCAACACCATGCCCAGCAAGTCTTCGCTCGTCACTGTCCCAGGCTGCCAGCCACCACAGCTGATCCTCAGGCCACCGGTCCCTCAGTCCAAGCCTCACATCCGCCCTACACCGCTCCCGGTCCATCGACACGGCACGTCTCTACTTGACATTCACCTTGCCCTCGATCACTGTCTCCGTGCTCGACACCTGCACAACACAAGCCAAAGAACATGCGATCAAACCCGTTGACAATCACTCATCACTCCGAGACTCGGCATACACCCATGTATCCGCAATAACTCACCTTGGGTTGTCTTCCAAAATGCAACTCATAAGAAGTCTTTTTCAAGAAAGCTCGGAGAAACATGCGATTGGAAATATAGCATGCAGTGTTCATAGCTTCGGCCCAATATCGCCTAGGAGTCCTATACTCATCAAGCATCGTCCTGGCCATCTCTACAAGGGTCCGATTCTTCCTCTCTACAACACCATTTTGTGGTGGTGTGTAGGGGGAAGAAAACTGATGCTCCAAACCCAAAGAGTTACAAAACTTCTCAAAATCTGAATTCTTAAATTCAGAATCATTATCACTACGAATAGCTCGCATCGAGTTCATAGGGAACTCGTTCTGAAGATGCAAAATCAGATTCCGAGCAAAAGAGAAAGTCTCAGTCTTCTCAGTAAAAAAGAAGACCCATGAATATCTCGAAAAGTCATCAACAATAACCAATACATACCACATCCCCCCAACCGAGCTCACCCGAGCCGGACCAACAAGGTCCATGTGTAAAAGCTCTCTAGGGCGCTTAGTCATGACCTGAGTCACTAGATGGTGGGGAGCGGCAACCATCTTCCCATGTCTACAAGAATGGCAAACAAGGTCCTTCTCCATGGACAACTTGGGCAATCCTCGAATTAGACCAAGTGAGCTAAGCCTTGCAAGCAAGTCAAAGCTCAGGTGACCGAGTCTCCTATGCCACTTCCAAAGATCAGAGGAGGAAGGACCAGCCACAAGATAGCGAGAAATCCCAAATGACTCCGAGAAATTCACACGAAAGAATTCCCAAAGGGCGAAATCAAACATACAAGATTGCCCTGAGGATCTAAAATACGACTGAGATTCGGTTTAAAATGAATCTCATAGTCATCGTCAAAAAGTTGCAAAACAGAAAGAAGGTTAAAATGCAAGTTAGAAACAAGAGCAACATCACGCAACCCAAAGTGCTCATTAACTCACACCGACCCACGAGACAACACTTTACCTTTACTATTGTCGCCAAAGGTGATAAACTCCTTTCCGGCAACAAGACTAAGACTGGAGAACCACTTGGCGTTTCCGGTCTTGTGCGTCGAACACCTAGAATCCACCAACCAAATGTCCTCCAATCATTTTACCTACATCAATAAAAAGACAAAGGGTGAGCATACGGTCCAACACTGGGGTTAGTGAAGTAGGAAGAATACCAGTGTTGGGCCGGCTGCTCAAAAGAACAGTTAGTAGAAAAACCATTCCTAGCACGCCTACGGGGAAAGCGATCACCATGCACAGGAAAACATGGTTCGCTAAGGAAGGAGCATCCATCACGATACTCAAGGCGCGGTGGAGGGAAACGCTCAACAAAGCCACCGCCACGGGGTCCATATCCTGCAAAACCAGGATCCCGTCGGGCAACACCTCCCTGACGCCTAGGACCTTGAGGCACTGCACCTCTAGGCCTAGTAGCTCTCCTCTGAACATTCAGCACATGTACATCATGGAAAGGATGGTACATGTCCGCATTGTTCATCTCCCTAGCACGGCGCTCCTCTCTCTTGCGCATAAAGCAAAACTCCCTCAAGTGTCCATCTCTCCCACAGTGCTCAATGATACCTCACCGCTCTCATAGGGGGTTGTTGGTACTCACGGTAGTGGGTGTGGATCATCTTGCCCTTCTGTGGCATAAGCTCCTCTTGGATAGGTGGAATTGTATCAAGCTTGTTTTTGAGGTGGTTGGGTTTGGGATGCCACACTTATTTCTTGGGTGGAGCTCTCTGAGGTTCCTCATACACTCCGTCCTTGGTGTTAGGCTTGAGAGGCTCTTTGGGTTGAATCTTGGTAAGTTTGGGAGTAGTGGTGGAGTTGGGCTTCTCACTCGGGTTAAGACCACTCAACTCTCCAATCTTGCCAAAAGAGGAAGCATCAACGCCCTGAGCAAAACCTACACCAGGACCTCCAGCAGCACGCTTGAACTGGGAGATCATCATCCCAAGCTGCGGCTCACCACAAGAAACCCATGACAAGATGGTCCGAAGGAATGTGTTTTCTTCCTCGGTTTGCATCTTGTCATGCTTCACATTAGCAATCTCCATCTCCAAACCCTCGTACAAAGCACACCTAGACACACAAGTGCTACCCGAGCTGGTCTTCTCAAGAGACTCAATCTTGGCATTCTTCTCTGCCAACTCGGATTGCAAGCCTGCACAAGACTTGCACGCACCCAACGACACGGGTCTAGCCTGGAGCTCATCCACCTCTCCAACCAAAGCAACATACTTACCTCTCAAAGTGAGAAGGTCAGTGTTGGTATTTCTTAGCGAAGCAGCAAAGTCCGCAAGCGCACGGAAGATACCGTTGTAGCACTTCACCCGGTGGTATTCAGGGTATCGTAATTTTTCAGGGAACGGAAGTGTTCAAGGTCACGGATCTAATAAACCCTAGAGAGAAAAGAGGGGAACGACTTGGGTAACGAGGTTCTTCTAATGCTTAGAAGCCTCAAACAAGGTCACGTGTTTTCACAACCTTACTTCGGGCACCGGCTTATACCTGGTCTGCCAGGTAACTCCGGCCTATAGCTCTACGCCGTATCCGAACGTGGGGGAAACTAAGGGCAAACAGGGCTGTCACCACCTGCCGCCGACCCCTCACCCGTGGGATACGAGGCAAACGAGGGTAGCTCTTAGTTTACACACCACGTCTACGCTATTAGCTACTACTCTAGCGTTGGCCAGGAACCCCTCCAAATGATTCAGAGGTTCCTCTACTAGAGTACCCACCAAAAGATGGACAACGAACCCGCAAGATTGTAAGAACAAGTTAACAATGCTCAAGAACTTACTAGAACAAAGTAGAACTCAACCTTTTCTTACTCCAATGTAGTAAGTCGGGTTGCAGAGGTACAGTGCAGGAAGTAGTCAATACTTCGGCCTCCCGACTAGTGCAACTAGGGGATGGAGCCGATCACTTGCTACTTCTCTTACTCTACTCTCTATCTCGCTCCCTATTCTATTCCTTACCTAAAGGCTAAGGATATGAGTGAAGCTCTTCCTCTCTACTTCTTCTCTTGTATCTTGATACTTCATATTTTGAGAGGTCCTCTCCCCATGCTTATATAGGGGTTATAGGTCGGTTCAATAGGGGGTTTGCTGCAAATTTCACCCAGCACCGCCTTAGGAACATTGATTGTACAGCCTCTGCAAAGGCGGTGGACAGGTGGCGTCTCCAGGGGGCGGTCGACCCAGGGGGCGACCGCCCCCTGGCTGGGCCCCCGTGGGCTGGGCCAAAGCCCATTTGGCCTGGAACGTCGTGCTGAGTCTGAATCTGGTTGAAGTTTGATACACTTTGGTACTTGGTTTTGATGTTTCCTTCAATTCTTCCTTTACTTTCGGCCCAAATCACGTTGTTCCTGTATAAATACATGTTCACCAAAACTGTGGAATTTGTTAGTGTAAAAAGGCCCTACCTCTAGTTTGGTGACATTTTTATATATTTTTATAATGAAGTTGGTGGTATAAAATATGAGTTAAGGACCACCAACAAACTCCCCCACACTTAGCCCTTTGCTCGTCCTCGAGTAAAGATTAGGACTAAGATGGGTCATCTCTCTGATATGTAACCTGCATACAAGTTATTCCAAGCTTCACCTGCACTTATGAACTCTGAAGTGTCTACCATGATATCTTGGGTGATTTAAAAATGGAACAACATGGATTCAAATCCCCTTGCATCAATCAATTCAGAAACTTGGGTTTTCATTTTGAAAATGTAAACCATAGCTTAGCTCCTCAAATGATTCTCTCAAATCGCTCATTTATGTGTTTGGTTCCTCACCAAGGCATACCAAAGTGTTGCCTTCTTTCTTTCCTATTCCTAAAAAGCTTTTGTGGAGTTTGGGTAGGTAAAGATATGAAGGCATACTTACTCTGCATATTTTGCTAAGTCAAATCTCGGATCCGAGGAGAAAGATGCCATACCCTTAGATCAAGAAGTGCAAGTGTGGGGAATATATATGTACATATATATATTTTTTTGAACTCCTTTGTCATGCTTCTCTCTCCCTTTTTTTTAGAAACTTATGAAAATATGAGCTATCTTTATTATTATTTTTTTTTAGAGAGAGGCGGGCATCGAAGTACCCATTGTTTTCTCATTTGGACACTTGTCCATTTTTTCTGCTCTCTCATTTTTTGGCACATGCTTCTTTGGCATGGCATCTTTTCTCTTTTCTTCATGCTTTTTGGCATGGGATTATTTTATTATTTATTATTTTTTTTTCATAGCCCATATTTTGCAAAAGTAAAAAGAAATTTTGGGAAGAGAGGTTCATAACACAAGTGGTGGAGTTTTTATTTTGGTGGAATGGAAAGGCATGTTTTTGCGTAACTCTTAGTGCAAGAGTTAGCATTTTTTTTATGTGGGTGTATGTGAATCTTGATCTTAGGGGCATGATAAGTTTCTCAATAAGGCATCAACAAGACTTGACAAAACTCAATGCAGTAGTAAGTTGCAAGTATTTGGAGGTTTTAAAATCTAACACTAGATATGGCTTTGGTAGGAATTTTCATATCATTGAGGAGCATGCTATTTGAACTTTGTTTTTGTAAAATAAATCCCAAGTTCTTCCAATGAAAGAGCAAGGTTCATTTTCATCCTACTATATCTCATATTTCAATTACTTAGATAGCATGGGGTCCCTATGAAATGTGTTCACAAGTTATAGGAATATTAGCAAGGAATAAAGAGTATGCAAATTTTATCAAAGGATAACTTGGAGATGACATGTCAAAAGTTTTGTCTTTTTAATCTGTTTAGTTTTAATCTTCAAAACATGGGAGATGTGAGGATAGAGTTTTGCACAAACCATCGTTTGAAGATGAAGGAGTTTACGATGAGTTAGAAATGATTTGACCAACCCGGAAGTTAAGTCAATCCATTCTAAAACCTTTTACCTTGTCCTTCTCCAGGTTAGGTTTCTCGATGTTGTGCAAAGTGTTGGGGAGATCTCAATTGTGTGAAAGGTTATACTTGGGAGATCTCCCCCACACTTATTCTTGTACCTGTTTATTGAAACAAAACAAAAGAAACAAAAAGAAAGGCTCTACTAGTTTGAAAACTGGGAAGGCTCAATTTTATTATGAAAAACCCTTTTTTTTATTTTTATCATTTAGGAAAACTCTCTTTTTTTAAGCAGAACTCAAACAAGGCTAAGATAAGTTTTGCTATAAAGTGCTAACCTGGGTTCATCTCCATTAAAGATTACTTCTGTTGTTTATGCAAACAACTTAGGTTCATTAATCAAAATCTAACGCCATGTCAAATTTTGATTAAAGAAGGTCATTTTAACCTAAGCACCATGCTTAATTTAAAAATACCAATGGATGTACCGGATCCAGTATACCCAAACTAGAGCAGCCGTCATAAACAATAAGAAGCATGAATTTGTATGGTCTAGTAAACTTATGGAGATAAATATGAGTAAGGCATTTGATGATTTTTTTTTGAAGCTCTTCATGCTCTCTTACATCGTATGTACCCTTGTTCTTCTTGATCATATCCTGAAAGGGGTTAACAACCAAGAATACCCGAAGGTGCACACTAACTAGATAGCATGATCTTATTTTTATTAAAAGAATTTTTTTTAAAGATAGTAATAAAAGAAATATAAAGCTATTTTTTTTTTAAATCATTAAATAAATATATTTTTTTTAGGATAATCCGGGGTATCTCCCGGTAGTGCTTAAGTTATAGTCTTAAGCTCGACCTTGGGAACTTCATCTTGCAGCCTACAGTGGTGGTGTAATTCCCAGTTCACCACCAAGTATTTGGCATTAATACTCAAGCTGCAAGGTTAGCACCACCATGCATTTACGGGATTTGCAATGTTTGTGATAAACATAAGCATCCACAACCATTCTCTTAAAGAGTTTGACAACGAGAATCAAGAGAAGGTTGTGATCCTCGTAGAAACATGTGGTTTGAAGCAAAACGAACTCTAGAGAACCTAAAAGTGAGCACCTGACGTGAGGGATCTCAAAAGAGAAGTTATCATGCTCATAACAGATTCTTGCTTGGTTTCTAGAGTTGTTGCTTCACACATGTCCATGGCATGAATGTTTTTGCACTGGAAAGATATATCATGAAGGACGAACGTTGAATCTTGACTGCTGTTAAGAACAACGTTATGATGGCCAGAGGGACATGGAGTAAGCTCGAGCAAGGATGGTAGTGGACGTATCGTTTCACAAGGATGAGAGGGAAACTCAAACAAAACGCACGGAGCTATGCATTTTACCACCTCGCATGAGTTAGCGTTGGGCTGCTCCTTCGCCTTTGGATTTTTGGAACTAGCGATAGACTCGGCGGAATTGGTTGTTCCCAACTTTTCATCAAGGCTCCCATGGAATGGTTTCTCTATGGAAAGTTTTTCGAAAGGGTGGCCTAACAGAAGTTCGAATTCGACGATGTCGTAGATATGAAAATCTAGGTGAACCACGTTTTCGTTTATTTCAAAAGGCACGGCCCTAGCAATCCCACAACACTCCCAGAGCAGTCCTGGCGGACCTTCAAAGAGTTTGTCGGTCGGGATTAGCGGAGTGTTACCCAAAAGAGATTCCGCTAAGAATTTTGACATGATATTTGTCCCGACCGATGGGTTGTGAAGAGCATCGACAATTCTTCCCCTAAATGTGCAAGAAAAGGTTGTGGAGGGTGAAAGAATCCGAATTACATCAGAATAACGTTTCACCTCCACTAACAATTCTTTTGATGGCTCTATTTTAGGGGACACTTCATATGTCGAGCGTTTTCCGTACCTAGTAAGGTTCGTGATTCTGTCATAATCCTCAAATTCTATCGCAAACTCCGAAGGATAAAGCATTCCTATCATCGGTGTTTGCAGCTCGGGTGAGGGCTCAAAAGTCGAATCTATGTATGGCAAAGTTGTAGATTCGGCTGATGAGGGCTCCTCAAAACTTGACATGCCCTTGTTTTGGAGAGGTTTTGGTTCTACAACGGGAGAAGTGTGCTTCTCTAGGAAGTTATCAAGGATTTTTCTCTGTTCCGTCGTAGTTTTGTTTGAAAACGACCCTCCAGCGGCCCTGTCAAGGACTGGGGCAGCATCTTCATCTAGACCCGTAGAGAAGAGATGCAATTGCACGCTCTCGGGTAAAGACATGTCTGGGCTAGCGTGTAGTATCGTCAAATACCTGGCCCAGGCTGCACCTATAGACTCCTCATCTTGCTCGAAATTTGTAACACCCAGATTTCCGAAGAATTCCAAGTGCCAACTATATGTGTGCCCAGGAAGTCCACAAGACACATATAGTACCAAAATATGGAATTTTCTCAAAGGCAATGCTTTATTACATAGCGAAACATATTTACATTAACACTTACATATAAACAAAGCAGAGCGGAAACTACTCTTCGGGACTCCAAACTCCACAGGGACGGTTGACTGGGGGAACACCCGCCTAGAACTCTTGGAACATCTTCTGTAACTCTTCACTTGAATCCACCATCTGGTACCCATCCGGGATTTTTTTATGTGAACCAACGACAAGCGTCAGCTCACCATGCTAAGCAAGTACAACTACGGGGATGCAAGGCTCAAAGGCTTGACTCAGTCAACTGCGGTTAGCATTTTATGTTGAACATATTTTATATTTATCTTACATTACTAAGTATATGATCCCTGTTGTCCCAAAGTGTATGATCATCATTATGTTAAAAAGAGGTAACCAACCAACCACCAACATACCCCACCATGGACTGCTTAAAAAGGATCCGAGCCGCTCGTATCCGTGAGCACGGCTGATATATCAGGTTTACACTCTGCAGAGGTTGTACACTTTCACCTTAGGCCGTGATTCCCATATGCCGGGGAGAGCCAATCCCACATTACCTCCTCTATGGAAGTACGGCAGGGTTTCACTACGTAGCCTTTCACTAGCTACCCTAACAAGTAGTAGCCGCAAGGTTTCAGCATCTAGGCGAATGGAGCCCCCCTTCAAGATGGCACACCTGACAGCCGACCAGTACACATCTTGACAGGCAAGGAAGCCATTCTAAGCCTAGGCTCCCCTCTAGCGCCTTTCGGTAACTACTACAAGCTAGAGAAAGTCTAGTTACACAACTAAGATCAGAGCCATATAATACCCAAGGTTGCACGGAATCTCCCGGGTGGCCGCTTTAAAAGATAGTCCCTGGGGTGGGTCACTGAGCAACACCAGGCTCCAGTGCCCTAAATGTGGTTAAAAAGCCTCTTTTAACATTTGTTCCATAGTCATTAATCAATATTAACATTTAGCACTTAAGTAGCGCATAGCAATACTATACATATTATGCAAAACCTTCCCATAGGTACAAGGTGATAAGATCAAGTGAAACTAGGTTTGTCCTATGGTTCATCAAGTTATGACACATGCATAATGAATATTTAGTCTTGCAGTTAATAGGTAACAAGGAAACCGTAGGTTATACTTGCCTTCCAATAACATGTGTTGATGGTCTCACTTCTTCAGAGATCTTCTTCTTGACAACCTTGATCAATCTTGAACGCTAAACGAGATAAAAGACACCACACAAGCATCCATTGCAATCATCACATGCAAATAAAATATATTTCTATTAGAACAGTACACCAAGCATCAAAAACAGGTAGAGAAACATATATAAAACTATTCTACTCGTCGATACGATCACATGAACGTAAAGATCACTTTAATCGGATCTAAAACGAGAAAGTTATAAAGAAAACAAGTTTCAGGGGCTATTTTGTAAATAAAAACATTTTCCTAGGGGCTAGCCTGCGAAATCCGAGGGCCTAAACGCTATTAAACGTAGCCGGCGGGGGCTAACACGCGAAAACGCGTTCTCTGGACGGCGGGCACTAAAACCAGAAAACTCAGGGTTTAAACCGTAGGAAAGCAGGACTGAAAAGAAACTCTTTTGAACTAGCTTGGATTGCGGGTTGATTTTCAAAAAGCGCAGGGGCCTTTTTGCAAAACAGGCAGCGGCTGCCGCGCGGGCGCTGTCGCGGCGCCACGCGGCGCGGCGGGATTGGCTCAGTCCACCACGCTGGTCGTGGACCGCGGGCGGGGCCGCTGGTCCACGGGTCCGTGGACCCGGCGTATACCCCTTCGGGGTATACTTCTAATCCTGGCCGTCCGTGGCCAGATGGACGGCGCAGGGGGCTCTGAGCGGCACGAGGCGGCGGCGGGCGGCGGCGGGGTCGCCGGAGTGCGGCGGCGCGCCATAACAGGCGCTCGGGAGCTCCTCCGGAGGACACTCCCGGCCTCGGCTGGCTACGCGGGTCACACCAGGGTGACGCGGAGGGAACGGCGAGCACGATGGCGGGCTCGGCTATGGCGGAGAGCTTACCACGGCGGTGGACAGCGACGGCGGCGATCTGCAAGAGAGAGAGAGGGTCGGGTGAGCTCAGGGTCACGCAAAACAACAGAGGGAGAGCTCGGGGTGCTTCGGGCGACCGCGGCGTCACCTGGGGGCGCTCGGAGAGGTGTTCAAGCGGCCGGCGAAGCTTGGCAACGGCGGCAGAGGGGTGAGGGTGTGCGGGGTGGCGAGGGGAGAGAGCTAGGGGCTTCGGCCTTGGCTTTATAGGGTGCGGGCGAGGCGGCGAAGGGTCGGGGGAACTTCCCCGGGGGTTTGATTGAAGCCGAGTGGCCATTATGGCCACTCCCGCGGCGGTTTCGGGAGGCGAGAGGTGCGGCGGTGGCGGGCACTGAGCGAGCGCGCGAGGAAGAAGAAGGGGCAGCCGCTGACAGGCGGGCCCGGCTTGGTAGGCGATGGGGAAGCGACTGACGCGCGGGGCCAGTTCGTCAGCGAGGGAGGCCAAGCGGCGGGCGCTGCGCGCGCGGGTGTGGGCCACAAGCGAGCGTGCGGGCCGGTGCGGGCGACTGGGCCACTGCGCTGCGCACGCGAGGGGAGAGGGAGCGGGCCGCGCAGAGGGGAGGGGCGGGCGCGGAGCGGCCAGCTGGGCCGATCGGGCGCGGCGGGAAGGGAGGAGAGGGGGAGAGAGACGTGGCTGCGGGCTGGGCCACTTGCGGCCTTGGGCCAGAAGGGTGAGAGGAGGGGTTTGGGGAAAAGAAAAGCCTTTTCATTTTAGTTTCTTTTGAAAAACTTGCTTATTCAAATCTAATTTGAATGCAAACCACTCAGCACTGCTCTTACACTCAAACAAAATATTATGCTCCAGCATGAATGCAACAAAAATGTTTCTAAGCCCCAACTTAATTTATTAATTCACCAAAATTAATTATTTGACCTATATGTTTCATGAAAAATAAATAAACAAAGTCATATTAAATTCTATTTTCTCAAAAGCGATTTTCAGGGTGTCACAAACCTACCCCCCTTAAAAGAATCTCGTCCTCGAGATTCGAAGAGACTTGGCACGAAGAGAGAAACAAAGGATCTCGGAGATATGGAAAAGGGAACTTGATTAGGCATTCCATCATCTCAACATGTAAACCAACTTGACAAGTGATTCATAACTGATCTTTTAAACTTGATATCACAGAGGTTCGACTGAACGGGCTACCCCCCCTTAAAAGAAGGGTTACAACTGACTTGTCAACAAAACATCAAACTCAACAGCATAGCCGAACTTCATATGACACCTTGGTGTTTTTGTCCTTCTTGACTGACTAACGTTTATCTTGACCCCACTGTGATCTTGTTATGCTTCAAAAAGGCAAGGAAACTTTATCTTTATTTGATCCTCGTTTTCCCGAGTTGCGTCTTCTTCTAATTGGTTACTCACTAAACTTTGCATACTTTAACCACTCTTTCAGTAAGGATCCTCTGAACTGATTCTAAGATCCTGACCGGATACTCATCACATGTGAAGTTATCTGTTGTATTTGACTCTCTTCAACGGTGCTTGTTCCTCCTTAAGGACATCTGAAGTCTCATAGTTTACGATACCATCCTCTGGGTTTACACCTTCTATTGGGTCAACTTCATACTCCTGGGGTAAAGGTTGAATACCTTGATATTCAATTCTTTCTCCTGATGGGGTTGTTAGAAGTACCGAACGTTGAGCATAGTTAATTACTCCATCACAAGCAGATAGCCATCCCATTCCAAGGATAACATCGATCTCAGTTATCTTCAAAACTATAAGGTTTGCCTCGAAGTTTATTTCCTTTATATCCAGTCTAACCTTTGGACACATGCGGTTTGCCTTCATTTCTCCTCTTGAAGAGTTGACTGTTATGGGCTTCCTCATTGGAAACATAGGTATGCTATGACTTTCAACAAACTCGCTTGAGATGAAAGAATGCGAAGCTTTGGGATCAAACAAAACCATGGCACTGACTGAGTTTACTGGAAACAAACCATATATGACTTCTTGAGCTTTGTAAGTGGTATTTATATCCACCTGGTTCAACCTTCCTTGGATACAATTCCTTTTTACTTTGTTTCCTTTTGTCGGCTTCTTACGTACCTTTTGGATCTGTTGCTGAAGTGGTTGATTTTGGCTCTGATTACTTGAATCAAGATTCTCAGTGTAGTTATCCACATCATGCCCATTCTCTTCACCACTGTAACATCTTTCACTAGGAATGTTAATCTTCATCAAGGAGTTGGTAGAATATGACAGACTTGGTTCTTGAGTGAAAAGTTGCACATCATCATTTCTTCTGCCTGACATCTGACGTTTAACAAGGTGGCATGAGAAAGAGGGAGATGACCTTAAAGCATGGCTTGATAAGAGACTTCATTGATGGATTTAGGATAGATTTGAGAGAACACGAGGGTGAGAGATCGAAAACACTACCCCAACCATCTACTCACTAACTTATAACAATCATTACAAAGATCCAAAACAAGCATATACACAATGATAAATCAACTTGCACAAAAAGGTTCACATATCACACAAAGACTCAACTTCGTGACTAGCGATTTTATTACATAAAGGGCATAAGCTCCAAAACCACAAAGATGACATGGTTACAGGGATATCTTGGTAGCATCTCTTGTATGGTTTTGAGAGTGACACATCCAATCTTCTCTCAAACTCATCAGGGGGTTTCTTCGTATGATATGTTGGCAGCACTTGTTAGAGGTTGTTCTGCAGAGACTTGACTCTGGTTACTTCCATGGTACAGTTGTTGATTCTTCTGTGGGCAAAACTTAATAAGGTGCCCTTCTTCTTGGCAGTGATAACATCTTCTTTTGGCTAGATCTTTTGTGTTCAGACTGTCACTCGGTGTATTATTATCTTGCTGACTCGGAAGGTTCACTTTTATTTGATTGGCTTGCTTCTTGGCTTGCTTGGTCTTCCGTGGTTGAAACTCCTTATAGGTGATGGTCCACTCATCTATGTACACCTCTTGTGAAGTTGTTCCAGCTGACTGTTGGTTGCTTTTCATGGAGTCTACCTTTCTCTTCTTATCCTCATTGGCCTTACCATTTGGGTCCTCCTTGTTTTGCTTCTTAGTTGACTTGATTCGAAGACAGGGAAAGCCATAATGCTTGCAACAACGACATTGATCCTGACTTCCAAGCATCTTATTATCTTCATCTTCATTGGATTTCATATTCTTCCAAACTTCTGCTACTTGTCTCTTCACTGGCCCTTTGATAGAATCCCCTTGTTGAGCCATACCGTCTAAAACTTTTCTTTGCATAGCTAAGAGTTTCTCCTTGTCAAAAGCATTCTTGGGCAACATAGCCTGGTCCTCCTGACTTTTGGTGTTGGTGACATCCTTGTTATGGTCCATCTAAGAGAGAGAAGACTTAGAAAAGAAGCAACTATTTATAATAGAATAGAGATAGAAGTAGCATTTCTTTTATCAAATAACAAGGTTAGATAGAAGGCAAGAACTAGGCAAGGATGAAAGCATGCTAAACCGTCCAGTTCTAACTAGGCTTGCGTCCTACAGTCAACATTGCTTTGATACCAATTTGTAACACCCAGATTTCCGAAGAATTCCAAGTGCCAACTATATGTGTGCCCAGGAAGTCCACAAGACACATATAGTACCAAAATATGGAATTTTCTCAAAGGCAATGCTTTATTACATAGCGAAACATATTTACATTAACACTTACATATAAACAAAGCAGAGCGGAAACTACTCTTCGGGACTCCAAACTCCACAGGGACGGTTGACTGGGGGAACACCCGCCTAGAACTCTTGGAACATCTTCTGTAACTCTTCACTTGAATCCACCATCTGGTACCCATCCGGGATTTTTTTATGTGAACCAACGACAAGCGTCAGCTCACCATGCTAAGCAAGTACAACTACGGGGATGCAAGGCTCAAAGGCTTGACTCAGTCAACTGCGGTTAGCATTTTATGTTGAACATATTTTATATTTATCTTACATTACTAAGTATATGATCCCTGTTGTCCCAAAGTGTATGATCATCATTATGTTAAAAAGAGGTAACCAACCAACCACCAACATACCCCACCATGGACTGCTTAAAAAGGATCCGAGCCGCTCGTATCCGTGAGCACGGCTGATATATCAGGTTTACACTCTGCAGAGGTTGTACACTTTCACCTTAGGCCGTGATTCCCATATGCCGGGGAGAGCCAATCCCACATTACCTCCTCTATGGAAGTACGGCAGGGTTTCACTACGTAGCCTTTCACTAGCTACCCTAACAAGTAGTAGCCGCAAGGTTTCAGCATCTAGGCGAATGGAGCCCCCCTTCAAGATGGCACACCTGACAGCCGACCAGTACACATCTTGACAGGCAAGGAAGCCATTCTAAGCCTAGGCTCCCCTCTAGCGCCTTTCGGTAACTACTACAAGCTAGAGAAAGTCTAGTTACACAACTAAGATCAGAGCCATATAATACCCAAGGTTGCACGGAATCTCCCGGGTGGCCGCTTTAAAAGATAGTCCCTGGGGTGGGTCACTGAGCAACACCAGGCTCCAGTGCCCTAAATGTGGTTAAAAAGCCTCTTTTAACATTTGTTCCATAGTCATTAATCAATATTAACATTTAGCACTTAAGTAGCGCATAGCAATACTATACATATTATGCAAAACCTTCCCATAGGTACAAGGTGATAAGATCAAGTGAAACTAGGTTTGTCCTATGGTTCATCAAGTTATGACACATGCATAATGAATATTTAGTCTTGCAGTTAATAGGTAACAAGGAAACCGTAGGTTATACTTGCCTTCCAATAACATGTGTTGATGGTCTCACTTCTTCAGAGATCTTCTTCTTGACAACCTTGATCAATCTTGAACGCTAAACGAGATAAAAGACACCACACAAGCATCCATTGCAATCATCACATGCAAATAAAATATATTTCTATTAGAACAGTACACCAAGCATCAAAAACAGGTAGAGAAACATATATAAAACTATTCTACTCGTCGATACGATCACATGAACGTAAAGATCACTTTAATCGGATCTAAAACGAGAAAGTTATAAAGAAAACAAGTTTCAGGGGCTATTTTGTAAATAAAAACATTTTCCTAGGGGCTAGCCTGCGAAATCCGAGGGCCTAAACGCTATTAAACGTAGCCGGCGGGGGCTAACACGCGAAAACGCGTTCTCTGGACGGCGGGCACTAAAACCAGAAAACTCAGGGTTTAAACCGTAGGAAAGCAGGACTGAAAAGAAACTCTTTTGAACTAGCTTGGATTGCGGGTTGATTTTCAAAAAGCGCAGGGGCCTTTTTGCAAAACAGGCAGCGGCTGCCGCGCGGGCGCTGTCGCGGCGCCACGCGGCGCGGCGGGATTGGCTCGGTCCACCACGCTGGTCGTGGACCGCGGGCGGGGCCGCTGGTCCACGGGTCCGTGGACCCGGCGTATACCCCTTCGGGGTATACTTCTAATCCTGGCCGTCCGTGGCCAGATGGACGGCGCAGGGGGCTCTGAGCGGCGCGAGGCGGCGGCGGGCGGCGGCGGGGTCGCCGGAGTGCGGCGGCGCGCCATAACAGGCGCTCGGGAGCTCCTCCGGAGGACACTCCCGGCCTCGGCTGGCTACGCGGGTCACACCAGGGTGACGCGGAGGGAACGGCGAGCACGATGGCGGGCTCGGCTATGGCGGAGAGCTTACCACGGCGGTGGACAGCGACGGCGGCGATCTGCAAGAGAGAGAGAGGGTCGGGTGAGCTCAGGGTCACGCAAAACAACAGAGGGAGAGCTCGGGGTGCTTCGGGCGACCGCGGCGTCACCTGGGGGCGCTCGGAGAGGTGTTCAAGCGGCCGGCGAAGCTTGGCAACGGCGGCAGAGGGGTGAGGGTGTGCGGGGTGGCGAGGGGAGAGAGCTAGGGGCTTCGGCCTTGGCTTTATAGGGTGCGGGCGAGGCGGCGAAGGGTCGGGGGAACTTCCCCGGGGGTTTGATTGAAGCCGAGTGGCCATTATGGCCACTCCCGCGGCGGTTTCGGGAGGCGAGAGGTGCGGCGGTGGCGGGCACTGAGCGAGCGCGCGAGGAAGAAGAAGGGGCAGCCGCTGACAGGCGGGCCCGGCTTGGTAGGCGATGGGGAAGCGACTGACGCGCGGGGCCAGTTCGTCAGCGAGGGAGGCCAAGCGGCGGGCGCTGCGCGCGCGGGTGTGGGCCGCAAGCGAGCGTGCGGGCCGGTGCGGGCGACTGGGCCGCTGCGCTGCGCACGCGAGGGGAGAGGGAGCGGGCCGCGCAGAGGGGAGGGGCGGGCGCGGAGCGGCCAGCTGGGCCGATCGGGCGCGGCGGGAAGGGAGGAGAGGGGGAGAGAGACGTGGCTGCGGGCTGGGCCACTTGCGGCCTTGGGCCAGAAGGGTGAGAGGAGGGGTTTGGGGAAAAGAAAAGCCTTTTCATTTTAGTTTCTTTTGAAAAACTTGCTTATTCAAATCTAATTTGAATGCAAACCACTCAGCACTGCTCTTACACTCAAACAAAATATTATGCTCCAGCATGAATGCAACAAAAATGTTTCTAAGCCCCAACTTAATTTATTAATTCACCAAAATTAATTATTTGACCTATATGTTTCATGAAAAATAAATAAACAAAGTCATATTAAATTCTATTTTCTCAAAAGCGATTTTCAGGGTGTCACAAAATGGAGGATTTCCTTTGGTATAGAGGTGATACGGGATCTAGGGAAGAATGCAAGATAAAACTTGTTTTTAAGTTCTTCCCAATCCCCATTCACACTTTCTACGACATTAGCGTACCATTGTTTCGCCTCCCCATTGAGGGAAGACGAAAACAATTTCCACATAATCGTTTCTTTTGTCATGCCTGGGATGCTTAGGCATGAGCAAATTTCCTCCAGATCTCGTAAGTGGTTAAAAGAATCTTCATTAAGAAAACTAGAGAAGTGTAGCGCTCGAACTATGGATGTCAAATAAGGGTGGAGTCCATCATTGGATGAAAGTTTTGGAGAAGGTTTTGGCTCGACGAACTCCCCCTTTGAAGCGGACAGATTTTGAAGTTGAGTGGTTGGCTTCATGATAGAAAAGGTAAAAGAAATAAGAAAAGAAAGAGATACACGGGCAACTAGGTTCCGAACACAAAAAACGACAACCGTTCCCCGGCAACGGCGCCAGAAATGCTTGTTGACACTTACTAACGTCATTACTAAGAATGGACCTTACGATCCATCCCCGGCAACGGCGCCAGAAATGCTTGTTGGTATTTCTTAGCGAAGCAGCAAAGTCCGCAAGCGCACGGAAGATACCGTTGTAGCACTTCACCCGGTGGTATTCAGGGTATCGTAATTTCTCAGGGAACGGAAGTGTTCAAGGTCACGGATCTAATAAACCCTAGAGAGAAAAGAGGGGAACGACTTGGGTAACGAGGTTCTTCTAATGCTTAGAAGCCTCAAACAAGGTCACGTGTTTTCACAACCTTACTTCGGGCACCGGCTTATACCTGGTCTGCCAGGTAACTCCGGCCTATAGCTCTACGCCGTATCCGAACGTGGGGGAAACTAAGGGCAAACAGGGCTGTCACCACCTGCCACCGATCCCTCACCCGTGGGATACGAGGCAAACGAGGGTAGCTCTTAGTTTAGACACCACGTCTACGCTATTAGCTACTACTCTAGCGTTGGCCAGGAACCCCTCCAAATGATTCAGAGGTTCCTCTACTAGAGTACCCACCAAAAGATGGACAACGAACCTGCAAGATTGTAAGAACAAGTTAACAATGCTCAAGAACTTACTAGAACAAAAGTAGAACTCAACCTTTTCTTACTCCAATGTAGTAAGTCGGGTTGCAGAGGTACAGTGCAGGAAGTAGTCAATACTTCGGCCTCCCGACTAGTGCAACTAGGGGATGGAGCCGATCACTTGCTACTTCTCTTACTCTACTCTCTATCTCGCTCCCTATTCTATTCCTAACCTAAAGGCTAAGGATATGAGTGAAGCTCTTCCTCTCTACTTCTTCTCTTGTATCTTGATACTTCATATTTTGAGAGGTCCTCTCCCCATGCTTATATAGGGGTTCTAGGTCGGTTCAATAGGGGGTTTGCTGCAAATTTAACCCAGCACCGCCTTAGGAACATTGATTGTACCGCCTCTGCAAAGGCGGTGGACAGGTGGCGTCTCCAGGGGGGCGGTCGACCCAGGGGGCGGCCGCCCCCTGGCTGGGCCCCCGTGGGCTGGGCCAAAGCCCATTTGGCCTGGAACGTCGTGCTGAGTCTGAATCTGGTTGAAGTTTGATACACTTTGGTACTTGGTTTTGATGTTTCCTTCAATTATTCCTTTACTTTCGGCCCAAATCACGTTGTTCCTGTATAAATACATGTTCACCAAAACTGTGGAATTTGTTAGTGTAAAAAGGCCCTACCTCTAGTTTGGTGACATTTTTATATATTTTTATAATGAAGTTGGTGGTATAAAATATGAGTTAAGGACCACCAACAGTCAGTCATGTGCTTGGTGCACATCTCGCACTCACTCTCCTCGGAGACTACAACGGTGGACTTAGCAAACTCAAGCTCCCTCACCGTGTCCTCCCACTTCTGCCTAAACTCCTTCCTCTCTCTAGCTGCACGCCTAAGCAACTTATCTTGACTAAGCAAAGCGGTAGTAAGTTTTTCAACTTCTGCAGAGAGTTCCTCAGGAGTCTGAGATACCTGCGAGGAGTCGTCGTCATCGTCGTTCTGAGGGATCTCCTCCAGCTTGCCGTCCACCTCATCACCAAGGGACATGGTGCAGAAACCCTCGTCGTCGGCGAAGAAGCAGAGACCGTTCAGCTTGTCCTTGATCCTCCTCTTCTTCTCGGACTCGTCATCGCTCGAAGGTGCGGAGTCGTCATCCGAGTTGTCGACGTTGCTGAGCGTGGCGAAGAAAGCACACTGCTCAGCCTGGGCCTTCTCCAAGTACTTCTTCTTGATGTACTCCTTGTTGAAGCCGCCCTTCCGCTTGTGCTTCGCGGGGACATACTTCTCCTTGTGCTTGCCAGAGTCGTACTTGTGCCCATGATTGCCCTTCCCAAATGATTGCTTGTTCTTCTTAGGATAGTTGGCGATGAAGTGCTCGGGGTTGCCGCACTCAAAGCATCCAGAGCGTCCTCCTCCACGGCGATGGTTCATGCGGTTGTTGTGGAACCGCGAGATATGGTTGGCAAGCAAAGCCAACTCATCATCCCCCAAGAACTCAAGCTGCTCCTTTGTGACAGAAAGAAGAGAAGAAAGTGCAAAGTCACCAGAGGGGTTAGTAGAAGAGCCAGAAACCAAAGCCATAGATGGGCCAGAAGGATTTTCATAAGAAGCCCTAGTCATGGCGTCAAGCTCACTGGACTTGAGCTTACTGAAGAGCTCGTCGCACGTGAGGGTCTCATAGTTAGGTGATTCGATGATCGCCTGGACCTTTGAGTCCCACACCGACCGATCAAGAGTATGCAAAAGCTTCAAAGCCCTCTCATGATTGTCAAAAGGCAACAGCTCCTTGTTCACTCTCATTTGTTGACAATAACCTGAAAGTGAGCGAATAAACTCTCTAGGCTCTCGCCAGGCATATGTCTAAAGTTCTCATACTCCCGCTTGTGCGACTCGTAGAGACGGGATTTGACTTGAGTGGTTCCCTCATGGAAACGCATGAGGGTTGCCCAAATCTCACGAGCCGTGGGGAGGTGAGAAACGCGATCAAACTCGGACATGCTCAAACAGGAGAAAAGAGCATTACACGCTCGGCTATTGGCATCGTGCTCATTGATCTAAAGCTGAGTAGCATGAGCAGCCAAGACAACGTAATCGGCCATGTTGCAAATCTCCTAAACAGAAGAGCCCATGCTCTGAAGATAGGCCGACATGCGTATCTTCCAATACGCATAGTCCGTCCCATCGAAAACGGCGGTTTGCCCACACCGTGATCCATGTCGCCTTCTGTGGATCTGGAACCGGCTAAGGTGGAAGATCCTTAACCTGCTCCGATACCAATTGAAGGACCGAGTGTGCTACCAGAAAGCGACCAGAGGGGGGGGGGGGGGTGAATGGGAGCTTCAAAATTTCTTGTTAGAAACTTTTAGCCACTGTCCCGAGAATCACCCCAAAAGCAAACCTAGAGGTTGATAGAGTCCATGACCCTAGATGTAGGGTGGATGCTTCCGGGAAGCACAGGAGGACACTATATGACTCTAGAAACCCAAGGCAAAAACCCAAAACCAAATCCGAGATCGCACGAACAAACTGTGGATGAAACAGCTTAGATCACACTTGACTGGACTCTGCCTGTGTCCGGTCAAAGAAAATCGGTTCTGGAACCTTACTGTTTCGGACCGGACTCACAGTAGAGAGCGTCCGATCCAAACTTGTCCAACGTCCGGTCAGATGCAACAAGCAGTAAACAGTGCAAGAAACGCGTTCGATCACTTGCACAACAAGCGTCCGGTCAAGTCAAAACAAAGATGCAGTAAACACATTCAACGACCGGACTCAGTGTTGAGCGTCCGGTCACCCTGAGCCAAGCATCCGGTCACCCCGATTTTGCGCTGTTCGTCCACCGATTCAACTCGATCTCACCCAAAACGAAACCACTAGGGTTCTAACTTGGTGAGAGGAGTCACAAGGAGGATAGTGAGGTACTCCTAGGAGATCATGGCTCGAACTTATCTCCAAATCAATGAATCGAAGAGATTCGGGAAAAGGAGAAGAAAAGTTGATCCAAAACGAAAACCAACCGATCTACTTGTTCATGAGGTTTAAGGTTAATTCCTTTGGTGAAAGTGATCTCCTCACTGTAAAGAACAAGTTGATTCAAATGGTTTTGCAAACGGAGCAACATAGAAAGAGAACGATCAATGGGAAAAACATGGAGAAAAGCAACCCGCGAAGAACAACAACAAAACACGATTCACAACCACGAAATTGCAACCGCGTGGCTACCACATGCTACAATAGTGAGATTACGGTCTCACTTCCTCAAAATCTCACGTACACAGAGGTATGATTGTCTTCTTTGTGGATCTCAGTTCGCTACAGCAGGGAATAGGGAGAGCAGGAAAACCCTAGAGGAGAATAGCAAATGACTGAGATAGTTTGGGAGGTGGGTGTCTCCCCCTACTTAACCTAATTCTAATTCCCACTCTACCCGTAGTTATTTACAGAGCGAACCAGCTAAACCCTAAGGTTATTTTGGACCAACTCATGGTAGGTGGTGATCCGACGGCCACGCCCGCACAACTGGTAGCGTTGCCTCGACGCAACCTCACCGATTGCCACCACGTGCCACCACCGCTCTGCTTGTCCTTTTCACGGACTCCGCCCCCCTGTTTTGAGGCCGAAACCGGGAAACCAGGCCTTCACAACCATCCCCCGGTTTTGAGGCCGAAACCGGGAAACCCGCAGTCCATCGCCTGAGTTTTGTGGCCCAAACTCAGAAACCCGCCAGCGCCCAGGTTTTGAGGCCCAAACCTAGAAACCGTCCTCAGCCCGAGTTTTGTGGCCCAAACTTGGCAAACCCGCAGCACCCAGGTTTTGTGGCCCAAACCTGGAAACCGTCCACCCGATGGTTTTTCTGTGGCTCAACCATCAAACCGAAGCTGTAGAGGGGATGCACCGCCCGTGCACCCCGTCCACCGACACGTGTCCCCAGGTCCTCGACCCGAGCAACACCATGTCCCGCAAGTCTCCGCTCGTCGCTGTCCCAGGCTGTCAGCCACCACAGCTAATCCTCCGGCCACCGGTCCCTTAGTCCAAGCCTCACATCCGCCCTTCACCGCTCCCGGTCCGTCGGCACGGCACGTCTCTACTTGACCTTCACCTTGCCCTCGATCACTATCTCCATGCTCGACACCTGCACAACGCAAGCCAAAGAACATGCGATCAAACCCGTTGACAATCACTCATCACTCGAGACTCGGCATACACCCATGTATCTGCACCTACCCCAAAGCCGAACGTGGGGGATTACAAGGGACGGACAGGGCTGTCACCACCTGCCGCCTACCCCTCAACCGTGGACTAAGCCAGACATTCACCCATCTCCATATACCCGAGAACCACTCTCGCGCACATAAAGAACACTTACACCTCCCCGATAAAGATGTAAGCGCACCCAAAGACACAACAAAACACTACCCAACACATATCACTAAGCTATCAAGATCTAAACATGTTGAATGAAGAACAACATTCATGTTCATGATGAACAAAGATCTAAAGTTATGAACTAGTTCTAGAACGATGATCAATGAACAAGAACAAGGCTCTAATTCAAGAACATAACAATGTTGATCATAAGAGAATAAGAACAAGTATGAAATGAAGAACTTAGTATTCATAGCAAGTAGATCTTTACAACTCCTCCTCTCCTCTTGCAAGTATTACTTGCTCCAACTACTAGAAGATCTAAACTAAGGTAGAGAGCTCCAAATACAAGTGGAATGAAATGACAAATGCGTTGATGTGTGATTGATTTTGAAAGAGGGAGCTCTACCCCTACTTTTATACTATGTAAACATGGAAACCATCTCAACTGACGTATGCATGGTGGCATGCAACCACCTGACGAAGGTGGGCCCGGGAGGCCCCACCGGTGGTGCGGGCGCACCAGGGGTGCGGGCGCACCCCTGGCACCGCCTCCGGCCATCGTCCTTCTCCTGTGGGCCTCTAGCTAGGCTTGGATGCCTCCATGTGGGTTTCAAGCCCAGGTTTGGTCTTTAGGTGGGCCTCTTCCTTGTTCCTTGCTTATACACTTTGTCAGAAAGTGCATTCTTCTTGCCTTTTCCACTGTTTCATGTTTGATATCTGAAAAGCAATGATTCTCCAATACATGTAGAAATAGGTCAAGGTGATAACATTTGTATGCAAGTATGCCTTGTTTTGTCCTTGGTTGGCTCATGAAAGTTGTCGGTAAGCACCGCCAACAAAACCCCCCAAGCTTACCCCTTGCTCGTCCCGAGCAAGTAGTACAACTTTAGGTTGTTGATCAGGAGTTGCTGCAATGCCTATCATTTTTCAAAGTTTGCTATGTTTATAACTTAGAATTCTTCTTTGATTTAAATAAATTGGCATGCTACTCACCCATTTACCTTGTTACCTGTGGGGCGTTATAGCAATCTCCGAGTCTCTTGGCGGTTGCGAGACGGACTGATTCCATAGACCTGCTTGTCCTTCATTCTTTGTTTTACTATCAATTCGGAGGTTTTAAAATTTTTTGCAATTCAAAAGATAGTTCCTCAAATGATACATCCGATCGCTCTTTGTGTATTTGATCCTTGTCAAAGACCTTTTTGAAAGTTGCCTCACTTTTCCCTACCAACTATGAAGGTTTATGTGGATTTTTAGGTAGAGGATAAAGTTGGGCATACTTGTATTACATATCTTGCTATGTCAAAGACCAAACCATATGGAGATTCAAGTCATATACTTTGATCAAGATGTGCATGTGTGTGAAGAAAATATTTTTGTTTTTGAGCTCCTTAGGCAAATCTCTCTCTCTTTTGGATTTTTGAGAGTACGTGCTATCTTTCTCTTTTTTTTCTTTTTTCAGATGGGTATTGAAAATACCCTAATTCTACATCGGGCTCTTGCCCATTTTTTCCAACATGAGTGGAAGGTTTCCAAAATGAATGAGTCATATGGCTTTGGTAGGATATATGATCATTGAGGAACTTTGTTTTTTTATTATTTTGAAAATGAAAAACTCCAGATGTCAAGTATTACTTAGAACAAAGTTATAGCAAAGTCTACTTCATCGAATCAAATCAAGCAGCAACTTGAGACAAGGATTATGCTTTCTGCTACCCACAAGTTTCAAGTTTCAAAGGATGAATAGTTTTTAGCCAATAAACTTAAATGTCAGGGAATTCAAGATTATAAACTAAGCAAGATTTTGAAACATGAAACAGAGCAACTATTCATCATCTCAACAAGGACTTAACAAAAGCATTCTTGACATACAAATGTGAGTGGAATTATTATTATTTTATTATTTTTTAAGTATGAAATTGAAAATTCAAATTTAAATATGCAATGCAAAGTTTAGAAAGGGAAACATGCAATGCAGATACAAGATACAAGGTACCTGGGGGGGGGCTCCTCCCAGGGATAGTACCCCAGCGACGCCCAATACGCCAGCTGCTGCTCTTGCTGCTGTCGGAGCAGTGCATGAACTTGGCGCATTTCTTCAAGTGACTCCGTCTGTCTGGCGTTGAACTAGTCCTGTCTGGCATCCCATCGTTGTTTCCACTGGGCTTGTTCATTCAGGGAACCCTGAATGTTGTCGGTGCGGATTTCTAGCCCCTCAATCCTCGGGTTCAGGCCTTCCAAAGTGATGGATTGCCTTGGCGGGACTGGAGGTGGTAGCCCCTCAGAATCTGTTGACTCGGTCCATGTGCCTTGGGCCCAACCTTCATGGCTTCCTTCAGGCCACTCTGTACCAGCTGTAGATTGTCGGGGTAGGTCTGAAGGACCGAGAATGCTACCCGAAAGCGACCAGAGGGGGGGTGAATGGGAGCTTCAAAATTTCCTTTCGGAAACTCGATGCCACTGTCCCAAAATCAACCCGAAAGACAAACCCTAGAGCTTGCTAGTGTCCACGACCCTAGATGTAGGGTGGATGCTTCCAAGAAGCACAGCGAGACACTACACAACTCTAGAAACTCAACGCAAAAGACGGAAACCAAATCCGACAACGAACGAGCAAGCTGCGAACGAAAACGCGCTGAATCAGCACTGACCGGACTCTGCCTGCGTCCGGTCACTGGGCACCGGACGCGTCCGGTCAGGCAAAGTCCGATTTTGGACCTCTCTGAGTTGGACCGGACGCACTGTGCTTTAGCGTCCGGTCGATCACCCAGCGTCCGGTCACAAGTGACACACCCCGATGAACAGTGCAATCGGTGAGTCCGGTCACACCAGGGAGATAGCGTCCGGTCAAGACAGAAAAGCACTGCGCAACATTCAACCAACGGACGCGTCCGGTCTACGCGAGGACAGCGTCCGGTCAGCCCGAGCCGAGCGTCCGGTCACCCCGAAACTGGGCAGTTCGTCCACCAATTCGACTCGATCTCACCCAAAACGAATCCACTAGGGATCAAACATGGTGAGAGGAGTCACAAAGAGGATAGTGAGCTATCTCTAAGAGATCATGGCTCGAACCTATCTCCAAATCGGTGAATCGAAGAATTTCGGGGGAAGGGAGAAAACTTGACCCGAAACGAAAAATTGATCGATCTCTTAGACCGTGAAGTTAGGGGTTAATTCCTTCGGTGGAAAGAAGTGCCTCACGACCTAGAGCGACTTGGTTCAAACGGATTTGCAAAAGGTGAACCGAGCAAAGATATCAAGCGATGGGAAAATCATGGAGAAAAAGGATTCCGCGAAGAACACAAACAAAACACGAATCACAACCACGATCTTGCAGCCGAAGCGCAAATACACGCTACGACAAGGAGGTTACGGCCTCCATTCCTCAAAATCAACAGTACACAGAGGTGAGTCTCTCTGCGGATCTCAGCTAGCTACAGCAGGGGATGGGAGAGTAGGAAACCCTAAGTGCGAAAGAGCAAATGACTGAGATGACTAACTGAGATAAGGGGAGGAGGGTGTCTCCCCGACTAGTTAACCTATTCTAGCCTAAGTACAATTCCTACTCCACCCCTCTCTAAACTAATTACAGAGCGAACCAGCTAAACCCTAAGGTTATTCTGGACCAACTCGGGTGGTAGGTGTATCCGACGGCCACGCCCGCACAATTCGTCCGTGTTGCCTCCACGCAACCTTCCGATTGCCGCCACGTGCCGCCCTCGCTCTGCACCCCGGTTTTGTGGCCCAAACCGGGAAACCAGCCTTTTCCAGCCATCCCCCGGTTTTGAGGCCCAAACCGGGAAACCAGCCCACCAGCCTGAGTTTTGAGGCCCCAAACTCAGCAAACCCACAGCGCCCAAGTTTTGAGGCCCAAACCTGGAAACCGTCCTCAGCCCGAGTTTTGTGGCCACACTCAGAAACCGTCCACGCCCAGGTTTTGAGGCTCAACCTGGAAACCGAGCACCCGAGTTTTGAGGCCCAAACTCGGAAACCGTCCACCCGGTGGTTTTTCCCTGGCTCAACCACCAAACCGGAGCCGTAGAGGGGATGCACCGCCCGTGCACCCCGTCCACCGACACGTGTCCCCAGGTCCTCGACCCGAGCAACACCGTGCCCCGCAAGTCTTCGCTCGTCGCTGTCCCAGGCTGCCAGCCACCACAGCTGATCCTCAGGCACTCTGGTCCCTCAGTCCAAGCCTCACGTCCGCCCTTCATCGCTCGGTACATCGGCATGGCACGTCCGCCGCACGGCACACCCATCCTTCACGGCACCCTGTCCGTCGGCACGGCCCGTCTCAACTTGACCTTCACCTTGCCCTCGATCACTGTCTCCATGCTCGACATCTGCACAACACAAGCCAAAGAACATGCGATCAAACCCGTTGACAATCACTCATCACTCAGAGACCCGACATACACCCGTGTATCCGCAATCTCCCCCTTGATGAGTGCATTGTCAACTACACACAAATCATAAAAAAAGAAGAAGAAGGAAGGAAGGCGGAGAAGAGAGAACCCAACCAAATGACCCAAAAGCATAACAAAGCCGAAGAAGGTCTAGTGGAAGAAGCAAAACAACTTGGTCCCCAAAGACATGGGCAACGGCTCGACGCAACCAAGCAAAGCAAAACTAGCCCTCAAGAAGAGGTAGAACAGGCTCAACACCGCTAGCAAGATACCAATTGAAATCGGAGGAAAACCGAAGCAAAATGCTAGTCCCTCAAGATAGAGGCACAGAGGCTCAACACAACTAGCAATGAAAGCTTGATACAAACGCCTTTCGGCAAAGCTCACTCCGAACCAATTGAAAATCAACCAAAAGGTCTCCGAACCAATCGAAAAGTCTCTGAACCAATTTAGGATCAATCGAAACGGCCCTGAGAATGTTTGCTAGTCCCTCAAGACAGAGGCAACGGCTCAACACAACTAGCAAACTCCCCCTCAACAAGTGCAAGCAACCAGGGACTCCCCCTTAGTCGAACATCCAGGGAAGCAAAAGAATTGCAAGAAAATTTCTCCCCCATAGTCAACCGAAAAGAGCACATGATTTGACATTTTTTCTCCCCCTTAGTTGAAAATGCACTTATCAAGCAACAAGGAACCAGGGCAAAGTTCTCCCCCTCAACGAAATCTCCCCTTCCAAAAATGCATATGAAGTCAGAAATGCAAGTTAGGAGCTTCGTGCATATGATCAAAAGAGTGCAAAGATGCTCTAAACAGTATAGCTCCAAAGTCTCAACTAAGCACTCAAATAGTGAAGGCTCAAACTGATCACACATACGAAATATGAAGCATATGAGCAAGTGAGCAGTTTTTAGCCAAAAAGATTGTCACCATCAAAATAGCACTTAGACATGCATAGGTAGGAATCCAAACAAGTGCTAAACATGTATACAAGGTGAACTACCCCTAGCAAAGTTCAATCATCATGCATAGGAATGAAGCATACACTTGTGATTTCAGTTTTGAATCGGAGTTGCAGCGGTAAAAATCCACAAGTTCAATTATTAGCATGTGATTGCGAGAGGTTGAAAGCTTGTCATTGCCTAACTTTTCAACCGAGCGAAGCCTATGCCGAAGCAATCAGAAGCTTAAAGCTGCGGTTTCGGTCATACACTACACGACTCAAGTTTAACTCAAAGTGCAATGAGAAACAGTCTCAATACCGTGAGGTGTTGACAAGCAATCCCATCTCGATCTTTTCAATTCACTAATACTTGGTTTAAAATTTTATACATGATATGAACAGACCAAGCAAGTGAATGACTCAGAACTAGAGACATAGCAACCTAGCATATATGAAAAGCAGGAAAGGACTCAACACATCCTACACATGCTAGTTGCATATCTCAATGGTGAACATTTTCAGATTTTATATACATTAAGCAAATTCACCATTCAAAAATAGCTCAACTCATAACATGTACTAGTGATCAGAAGGAGCATAAGCTACAAGCATCAATATAAGCATCGGAGCATACTAAACAGAGCATAGTTACATTCTAGTGATTATAGACATGAAGCTCAGAATGTAAATGTGTATGCTAAAATACAAGAGAAAAGAAGATCAAAAGAAAAGAGTCAGTCTAATATACAAGATCAAAATGTTTCCCACATCTAAAAGGGGAAACACACACCAAGCTCACCCCTCAAGCGACTAAAGGTTGATTCGTCTAAAGGCTTGGTGAAAATATCAGCCAGTTGATGATGAGTATCGACATGGCGAAGGTCGATATCACCCTTCTCCTGGTGGTCTCGCAAAAAATGAAAGCGCACATCAATGTGTTTGGTCTTCAAGTGAAGCACGGGGTTCTTAGCAACGCTAATAGCACTCATGCTGTCACAAAGCAAAGGCACGCGAGAAAAGCTCAGACCAAAATCACGCAAAGTGGCCATCATCCAAAGCAACTGGGAACAGCAGCTAGCCGCAGCAACATATTCAGCCTCTGTGGTAGACTGAGCGACACTAGACTGCTTGCGAGAAGACCACGACACAAGAGAAGATCCAATAAACTGGCAAGTCCCAGAAGTGGACTTGCGCTCAATGCGACAACCAGCAAAATCGGCATCCGAATAACCGCAAAGCGAGAGGGTGGAGGAAGCAGAATACCAAATCCCGAACTCAGGTGTGAAACGAAGGTACCTGAAGATGCGCTTCACCGCCTGACGGTGAGAAGTGCGCGGCGACGCCTGAAAGCATGCGCACAGACACACCGTGAACTGAATGTCCGGGCGTGTCGCCGTCAGGTAGAGCAGCGACCCGATCATGCTGCGGTACTCCTTCTGGTCCACTGCTTCTCCATCCTTGTCCGCATCCAGGGCAGTCGTCGTCGACATGGGTGTTGAAAGAGGCTTGGCCTCACCCATATCGAACCGCTTCAGCAAGTCCTTGGTATACTTGCCCTGGTGCACAAACGTCCCCTCTCGGGATTGATTAATTTGCAACCCGAGAAAGAATCTCAGCTCGCCCATCATGCTCATCTCGAACTCCCTGCTCATAGTATCTGCAAACTTGGCAACCAAAGCGTGAGAAGAACCACCAAAAATGATATCATCCACGTAAATCTGGACCAAGAGTGTGTCTTTGCCTTGCTTGAGGAGAAAGAGCGTCTTATGTACACACCCCATTTTAAAACCCTTAGCTATCAAAAAGGTCTTCAACCTATCATACCAGGCTCTAGGTGCTTGTTTCAAACCATATAAAGCTTTTAAGTGTTTAAAGACATGGTTTGGAAACTTGGGATGTTCAAAACCGGGGGGTTGCTCAACATAAACTTCCTCTTCTATGTAGCCATTTAAGAAGGCACTCTTGAAAAAGAGTTTAAAACCTTTGGATGCAGCAAAAGCCAAGAGTATCCTAATAGCCTCCAAACGAGCTACAGGAGCAAACGTCTCCTCATAGTCTATCCCCTTTTTCTGACTATAGCCTTTCGCTACAAGCCTGGCCTTGTTTCTAACAACGTGGCCATCCTCTCCTTGCTTATATTTGAAAACCCATTTTGTCCCAATAGGCTTACAGTCTGGTGGAGGTGGAACTAGAACCCAAACCTGATTTCGCTCAAAGTTCTCTAACTCCTCATGCATGGCATTGACCCAATCTGGATCCGTCAAAGCGTGTCCAACATCTCGGGGTTCAAAATTAGCAACAAAAGCAGAATGAGCAAAGTGGGAGATGTGCTGTGACCTGGAGCGAGTGACTCGCTCGCGGATGTCGCCGATCATCTGCTGAGGGGGGTGCTGGCGCTGGATGTGTCGTGGCGCCTCCCGGGAAGAAGTAACCTCTCCCTCAACAGCAGCTGGTTCCACCCCGGGTACAAAAGGTACCGCGCGAGGTGGAGGATCCCACGGCCCCCAGGAAGAAGAGGTGTCCGGGCCATGAGTCATCGTCGAAGCCGCTCTTGGCGGCACGGCAGGTGGAGGGGGTGCTGGATCATCCATACCTTCAGCACCCTCGTCCTCGTCATCAAAAAGAGGCTCACCGACCTCGTGATCACCTGCACGCTCAAAACGAGAAGAAGGAGAAACAAGAGTCTCGTCGAAGGTGACATCTGATGTCTCCACGACACGGTTAGTATCAAGGTTAAGTACACGATAAGCTCTAGTGTGTGTCCCATAACCCAAAAATACCTCGTCAGAAGATCGAGACTCGAATTTGTCCAGGTTGCCCTTCTTCAATATAAAATAATGGCAACCGAAGACTCTAAAGTAACTCACCTTGGGTTGGCGACCAAAACGCAACTCATAAGAGGTCTTCTTCATAAAAGCTCTCAGAAAAATGCGATTTGAAATGTAGCATGCAGTGTTCATAGCTTCGGCCCAATAGCGCCTAGGAGTCCTATGCTCATCGAGCATCGTCCTGGCCATCTCAACAAGGGTCCGATTCTTCCTCTCTACAACACCATTTTGGGGCGGTGTGTAGGGGGAATAAAACTGATGCTCCAAACCAAGGCGGTCACAAAACTTCTCAAAATCCGAATTCTTGAATTCGGAACCATTATCACTCCTAATAGCTCGCATCGAGTTCAAAGGGAACTCATTCTGAAGACACAAAATCAGATTGCGAGCAAAGGAGAAAGTCTCAGTCTTCTCAGTCAAAAAGAAGACCCACGAATACCTCAAAAAGTCGTCAACAACAACCAAAACATACCAATTGCCACCAACCGAGCTCACCCGAGCCGGACCAACAAGGTCCATGTGTAAAAGCTTTCCAGGGTGCGAGGTCATGACCTTAGTCACTGGATGGTGGGGAGCGGGACCATCTTCCCATGTCTGCAAGAATGGCAAACTAGATCCTTCTCCATCGAAAGATTGGGCAATCCTCGGATTAGGCCAAGTGAGCTAAGCCTTGCAAGCAAGTCGAAGCTTAAATGACCGAGCCTCCTATGCCACTTCCAAAGATCGGAGGAAGAAGGACTAGCCAGAAGACAGCGAGAAGAACCAAACGACTCCGAGAAATTCGCGCGAAAGACTTTCCCAAAGGGCGAAATCAGACATACAAGATCGCCCTGAGGATCTAAGATGCGACTAAGGTTCGGTTTGAAACGAATCTCATAGTCATCATCAAAAAGTTGCGAAACAGAAAGCAAGTTAAAATGCAGGATAGAAACAAGAGCAACATCGCGCAACACAAAGTGCTCATTAACCCGCACGGACCCACAAGACAATACCTTACCTTTGCTATTGTCGTCGAAGGTTATGTACTCCTTTCCCGCGACCGGGCTAAGGCTGGAGAACCACTTGGCGTTTCCGGCCATGTGCCTCGAACAACCGGAATCCACCAACCAAATGTCCTCCAACTGTCTTACCTACATCAATAAAAAGACATAGGGTGAGCATACGGTCCAACACTGGGGTTAGTGAAGTAAGAAGAATACCAGTGTTGGGCCGGCTACTCAAAAGAACGGTCAGTGTAAAAACCATTCCTAGCCTGTCTACGGGGGTAGCGATCACCACGTACAGGAAAACATGGTCCGCTGGGGAAGGAGCGCTCACCGTGATACTCAAAACGCGGTGGGGGAAAGCGCTCAACTACAAAGCCTCTGCCACGGGGTCCATAGCCTACAACTGCAGGCTCCCGCCGGGCACGCTCTCTACGAGGCCTACGCCTAGGAACTTGAGGTTCTGGACCTCTAGCCCTAGTCTCTTTCCTCGGAGCTCTCCTCTCCCTAGGCCTGGGAACTTGGCCACCGGGCCTAGCAGCTCTCCTCTGGACGTTCGACACATGCCCACCATGGAAAGGGTGGTACATGTCCGGGTTGTCCATCTCCCGAGCACAGCGCGCCTCTCTCTTGCGCCGAAAACAGAACTCACTCAAGTGACCATCCCTCCCACAGAAGTCACACTGGTACCTCACCGCGCGCAAAGGGGGTTGTTGGTACACATGTCTGTGGGTATGGTTCACTTTGCCCTTCTGTGGCAAACACTCCTCCTGGGTGGGTGGCATTGTGTCAAGCTTGTTCTTGAGGTGGTTTGGCTTGGGTGCCCACACTTGGTTCTTGGGCGGAGCTCTCGAGGGTTCCTCAAATACCCTATCCTTGGTGGTAGGCTTAGGTGGCTCTTTGGGTGGAAGCTTGGTAAGTTTGGGAGTAGTGGTGGAGTTGGGCTTCTCACTCGGGTTCAGACCACTAGACTCACCAATCTTCCCAAAAGTGGAAAGATCAACACCCGGAGCAAAACGTACACCAGGACCTCCAGCAGCTCGCTTGAATTGGGAGATCATCATCCCGAGCTGCTGCTCACTACAAGAAACCCATGACAAGATGGTCCGAAGGTATGTGTTTTCTTCCTCGGTTTGCATCTTGCCATGCTTCACATTGGCAATCTCCATCTCCAAGCCCTCACACAAAGCACACCTCGTGACACAAGTGCTATCCGAGCTGGCCTTCTCTAAAGACTCAAGCTTGGCATTCTTCTCTGCCAACTCGGATTGCAAGACAGGACAAGTCTTGCAAGCACCCAATAGCTTAGGCCTAGCACGGAGCTCATCCACCTCTCCTACCAATGTAGCATACATGCCTCTCAAGGTGAGAAGGTCAGTCATGTGCGTGGTGCATCTCTCGCACTCAACCTCCTCCGACACGACCACGGTGGACTTGGCAAACTCCAACTCCCTCACCGTGTCCTCCAACTTCTGCCTAAACTCCTTGCGCTCTCTAGCAGCACGCCTAAGCAACTTATCTTGGCTAAGGAGGGTAGCAGTAAGCTTCTCAACCTCGGAAGAAAGCTCGTCGTAGGTGAGAGATACCTGGGAGGTGTCGTCGTCGTCGTCGTTCCGAGGGGTGTGCTCCAGCTCGCCTCCGACCTCATCACCAAGCGCCATGGTGCAGAGGCCTCCGTCGCCGGCGAAGAAGCATAGTCCATTGAGCTTGTCCTCAATCTTCTTCATCTTCTCGGACTCGTCATCGCTTGAGCAAGCGGAGTCATCATCCAAGCCGTCGACGTCGCTGAGCGCGGCGAAGAACGCACGCTTCTCAGCCTGAGCCTTCTCCAAGTACTTCTTCTTGATGTACTCTTTGTCGAAGCCGCCCCTCTTCTTGTGCATTGGGGGGACGTGCTTCTCCTTGCGCTTGGAGTCGTACTTGTGCCCATGATCGCCCTTCCCCGAATGCTTGTTCTTCTTGGGGCAGTTGGCGATGAAGTGATCGGGAACGCCGCACTCATAGCATCCTGAGCGTCCTCCTCCGCGGCGACGGTTCATGCGGTTGTTGTGAAACCGCGTGAACCGGTTGGCAAGCAAAGCCAACTCCTCATCTCCCAAAGACTCCAGCTGGTCCTTTGTGACAGAAAAAAGTGAAGAGAGTGCAAAGCCAATAGAGGGGTTAGCAGAAGAGCCAGAAACCAAAGCCATAGACGGGCGAGAAGGATTTTCATAAGAAGCCCTCGCCATGGCATCAATCTCACTGGACTTGAGCTTACTAAAGAGCTCGTCGCACGTGATGGTCTCATAGTTAGGTGATTCGATGATCGCCTGAACCTTGGAGTCCCACACTGACCAATCGAGAGTATGCAAAAGCTTCAAAGCTCTCTCATGATCGTCGAAAGGCAACTGCTCCTTGTTAGCCCTCATCCTGTTGACAATCACCTGAAAGCGAGCGAATAAACTTTCTATGGTCTCGCCAGGCTGATGTCGGAAGTTCTCATACTCTCTCTTGAACGACTCGTAGAGTCGGATTTTGACTTGAGAGGTGCCCTCATGAAAACGCATGAGGGTGGCCCAAATCTCCCGAGCCGTAGAGAGGTGAGAAACGCGATCAAACTCTCCAACACTCAAACACGAAAAGAGAGCATTACGGGCTCGGCTATTGGCTTCGTGCTCATCGATCTGATGCTGAGTCACACGAGCAGCCAAGACCACGTAATCGGCAGAGTTGCAAATATCCCAAATGGAAGCACCCAAACTCTGTAGATAGGCCGACATGCGTGTCTTCCAATACGCATAGTTCGTCCCATCGAAAAACGGCGGTTTGCCCACGCCGCGATCCATGTCGCCTTCGGTGGATCTGGAACCGGCTAAGGTGGAAGATCCTTAACCCGCTCCGATACCAATTGAAGGACCGAGAATGCTACACGAAAATGACCAGAGGGGGGGTGAATGGGAGCTTCAAAATTTCCTTTCGGAAACTCGATGCCACTGTCCCAAAATCAACCCCAAAGACAAACCCTAGAGCTTGCTAGTGTCCATGACCCTAGATGTAGGGTGGATGCTTCCAAGAAGCACATCGAGACACTACACAACTCTAGAAACTCAACGCAAAAGACGGAAACCAAATCCGACAACGAACGAGCAAGCTGCGAACGAAAACGCGCTGAATCAGCACTGACCGGACTCTGCCTGCGTCCGGTCACTGGGCACTGGATGCGTCCGGTCAGGCAAAGTCCGATTTTGGACCTCTCTGAGTTGGACCGGACGCACTGTGCTTTAGCGTCCGATCACAAGTGACACACCCCGATGAACAGTGCAACCGGTGAGTCCGGTCACACCAGGGAGATAGCGTCCGGTCAAGACAGAAAAGCACTGCGCAACATTCAACCACCGGACGTGTCCGGTCTATGCGAGGACAGCGTCCGGTCAGCCCGAGCCGAGCGTCCGGTCACCCCGAAACTGGGCAGTTCGTCCACCGATTCGACTCGATCTCACCCAAAACGAATCCACTAGGGATCAAACTTGGTGAGAGGAGTCACAAAGAGGATAGTGAGCTATCTCTAAGAGATCATGGCTCGAACCTATCTCCAAATCGGTGAATCGAAGAATTTCGGGGGAAGGGAGAAAACTTGACCTGAAACGAAAAATCAATCGATCTCTTAGACCGTGAGGTTAGAGGTTAATTCCTTCGGGGGAAAGAAGTGCCTCACGACCTAGAGCGACTTGGTTCAAACGGATTTGCAAAAGGTGAACCGAGCAAAGAGATCAAGCGATGGGAAAATCGTGGAGAAAAAGGATTCCGCGAAGAACACAAACAAAACGCAAATCACAACCACGATCTTGCAGTCGAAGCGCAAACACACGCTACGACAAGGAGGTTACGGCCTCCTTTCCTCAAAATCAATAGTACACAGAGGTGAGTCTCTCTGCAGATCTCAGCTAGCTACAGCAGGGAATGGGAGAGTAGGAAACCCTAAGTGCGAAAGAGCAAATGACTGAGATGACTAACTGAGATGTGGGGAGGAGGGTGTCTCCCCGACTACTTAACCTATTCTAGCCTAAGTACAATTCCTACTCTACCCCTCTCTAAACTAATTACAAAGCGAACCAGCTAAACCCTAAGGTTATTCTGGACCAACTCGGGTGGTAGGTGTATCCGACGGCCATGTCCGCACAATTCGTCCGCGTTGCCTCCACGCAACCTTCCGATTGCCGCCACATGCCGCCCTCGCTCTGCACCCCCGGTTTTGTGGCCCAAACCGGGAAACCAGCCTTTTCCAGCCATCCCCCGGTTTTGAGGCCCAAACCGGGAAACCAGCCCACCAGCCTGAGTTTTGAGGCCCCAAACTCAGCAAACCCGCAGCGCCCAGGTTTTGAGGCCCAAACCTAAAAACCGTCCTCAGCCCGAGTTTTGTGGCCACACTCGGAAACCGTCCACGCCCAGGTTTTGAGGCTCAACCTGGAAACCGAGCACCCGAGTTTTGAGGCCCAAACTCGGAAACCGTCCACCCGGTGGTTTTTCCCTGGCTCAACCACCAAACCGGAGCCGTAGAGGGGATGCACCGCCCGTGCACCCCGTCCACCGACACGTGTCCCCAGGTCCTCGACCCGAGCAACACCGTGCCCCGCAAGTCTTCGCTCGTCGCTGTCCCAGGCTGCCAGCCACCACAGCTGATCCTCAGGCACTCTGGTCCCTCAGTCCAAGCCTCACGTCCGCCCTTCACCGCTCGGTACATCGGCATGGCACGTCCGCCGCACGGCACGCCCATCCTTCACTGCACCCGGTCCGTCGGCACGGCCCGTCTCAACTTGACCTTCACCTTGCCCTCGATCATTGTCTCCGTGCTCGACACCTGCACAACACAAGCCAAAGAACATGCGATCAAACCCGTTGACAATCACTCATCACTCAGAGACCCGGCATACACCCGTGTATCCGCAAGGTCGTCCCAGCCAGGCTGATATCCGGGTGTAAACCCAAGTACCTACCCGGTGGGATACCATCCCTGCATGGCTGGCTATGGAGTAGGAGATGATGGTGCTTGCGAGCTTGTTCCTGCTTCCTGCCTGGTCCTGCTCCTGGTTACCCTACGAGATGATATGCTTTTTTGGGCTTCCTCTTGTGAAACAAGAGCAAGGGTATATTCCCGACATTTATATAAAATGAGTTCCAGGTTAGGTAACAAATACTCGTTAATTAATTCAGGGAAGAAATATATGATTGTTCCATCTTCTTTCACTTCTATGTTATGCCCTTGTATCAGGTATGCTTCATTGATGATGATGCGGGGGATGGGTGTTGACGCTAATTAACTCTTATTATTAAAGGTCAATTAAACATAAAAATGGATGAATATATAAACTCCACCTTAGTATAGGGATTAAAACTAATGAATTCCATGAGTTTTGGTGAATTGTGAATCTGCAGGGATTAAACTAGGAAACAACCCTCGATTGCTTCCCCTAGAAGGAAACCGACGGGAGATAACGCATTCGTCAAGTCAGGAACCTTCCAGAAGACTCTAGAGGACACCCAAAGACACCACGAGGTGGGGCACCCCGAGCCACCACTAGGTGGGACCGACCGGTCTGGTGGGCCCATCGGTCGGTCTCCCGAGGGCGCCATCGGCCTCCCCCTTCTGGAATCTTCTTCCACCACCTTTGAGGACCAATCTCATCCCTACGTGAAGTCGGTTTGATCCAACGGTCGCGGTTGATCCCTCAGGGCTATATAAACAGGCCCCCAGGCCCCAGGTTAGAAAGAAGGTCTCTCTTCAGAAGACTACGCTTCAATCAGAAACCCTAGAAGAGACTTCAGGAGTTTGCTTTCAAGTAGAAGACTAGATACCCCTCTAGTTAGGTTTAGAACCTAGTCTTATACTAGAACTAGAAGAGAGAGAGAGGAAGAGATTGAGAAGGAGCTCCAACCTATCAGATCGACTTCTTCATCTTGTACCTGTGGATTCAAGTTCTTCATCAACTTGCTTCAACGATTGTTTCAGTAATCAACGTCTATATTTAAGTTTGAGCTATTGTTCTTATTATTCTTAAGGTTTATGACTCTCTTTTGAGTACTTTAATTCTAGTCGCTCTAGAGTTAGAGTAGTTGGATAGTGTAAGCGTGGTGCTTAGACTTGATAGCTCATATTTGCCTCCTATAACGCCGATAGTAGTGGTTGTTCACAAGGGTGACTCATATAGCCTTGTTGATTCTTCTATAGTCCACTTACCCATGTGTAGGCTCGGTAGGATTATTGTTAACACCAGATTTTCGCACGCATAGGGATATGACGGATGGGCCCGGCTCACAGAGAGAAGAAGATCTAGCAAGCAATCGGCGGCTGTTTGGCCCTCAGAGTTTCAGTGACTGTCTATGCGGTCAGTTATTTCACGAGGCAATGGCTCCATTCGGGAAATGCATGCTGCGAGTAAAGCTGGCTTGCACGAGAAGACACGTGGTGATAGAAGGCACCAAATAATGTAGGATTTATATCTTTCCGTATTTTATTGTGAGGTCGTAATCGTCTAGGACTCGTGTTTCGTCCAGGGTATAAATATAAGCCCTCGACCATTGTAAAATTGTTCACAACCATATCAATACAAACCGGCCCCGTGCCACCTTTCGAGTCCTTAGTCGTGTCGTCGAGTTCTTCGAGAGAAATCATCGATCCGTCGACCTCCGTAAGTACCAGCAACCTTGCTATCATGTCTAGTATCGTGCGGCAGATTTAGATATGATGCAAGTAGTCTCGTACGTTAAGCTTAGTATCGTGCGGCGGATTTAAGCTTATGACAGGAAGTTTTTGCTTAAGCCTTGTATCGTGCGGCGGATTAAGTCATGAGTAAGAATAGTTATCGGCTCTGTTAGATTTGGTAGATCTAATAGATTCATTAAGTTATCATGTGTCGTATGTTTTTATTTATTTAATTCGTACAACACTTTTTGCCCAATCTAGATTGATCTTCGTTCGGCCTTGTTGCATGAGTTCGCTTGTGCTTTTGCTAATCATAAGATCATAATGGCCGAATTGACTTTCAATCTAGATTGTTACATGTTGTGGGTTCATGCTTGCTGATCATGTTTAGGCTTTGATAGAGTTGGGTGCCGTGCGGCAGGTGTAGGTTTTAGATTAGTTTAATCATGCTTTGCTTGTATGTTCCTTCTTCATGGACCCCAGCTCAGCTAGTTTGCCGATTCTGGTTAAGCTTACATGAGTAATGAGTACATATAGATCTGTTTAGATGTACGTATGCTTTTAGCTTCTTATAATTAGATCGTATCATGCGGTGGATTAATCTAATTATAAGGAGTGGTGTAGATTTATAGCAAGTGGTATCATGCGGTGGATTAGCTTTGCTTGAGTTTATACCTGACGGGTTTATGAAGGCTAGACGTGCGGCAAACTAGCTGGATTGGCCTATGCATATGTTATCTGAATAAATTTATATTTACGAGTTGCCCCTTTTTATCTTATTGTTACATATGCGTTCGGCATTCAACATGTTTACGAGCTTCATCTTTATACTTGCCGAATGACATTATAAACCTGTTCCGACAAGCAGCTTCTATAGCTGTGTGCCGTCATGATTGGCTTTCAAAGCCGTACATATGGAACTGTCTGGTCTCACCTGGTATGTTCCAAGGTATTCTCACACTTTTATCCCTTTTTGGTTTTCAGGTCAAACCGACTGGCACGCTTCCGGATTCAGAACGCTCCGGGCACCCGATTGAAGCCAGCCTCGTTCGGCTTGCTGTGTGCCTGACGCGAGACGTCACATTTTGCGTCAACACACTTTTTGGCACGCCCGGTGGGTCCAACTTCATCTCAAGATGCCTAAGATTAACGAAGAGCAAGTCTTTGAGGTGACCATGGACGATTTGTTGCTAGAATCAAAGGATCTGATATAGTGGGCTTGTGATGAGTTTCAGCGCAAATGCTTGGAGACTTTCTCCAAGAATAAAAGCGGCAAGGTGTATCAGATGCAGAGGTTCCTGAAGGTTGTTCCTCATCACCAATCTGAGCTGCCCGACAGTAGTGAAGAAGTAGCTCTCCAGAAGATGACCAAAATAATGCATAAGGTTGTATCAGGAGCCGTGACCAATCATCAGTCGGCTTTCTTGAACACTTTCCGTGCTATCATGGTCAATACTTTCAGTCCAAACGCAGATAAGTACTTTGAAGAAGCTGTTGGTCCGATGCAAGGACCATTGTTGTTCCAAGTACTTCTACGTCGGAGGGCTGCTGAAAACAGTGGAGCTGGCCCGAGCACAGGTGGAACGGTTTCTCAGGAGACACAACAACCTCCCCAAACCTATGGCCAGCTCACGTTCGGCACAACAGGAAACGTCCCACCATCTACTTCTAGAGTGTCTCCTGTGGCGAACAGGATACAAAGAAATATGTTCGGAGATGGATATCAGGAGTTTGTTGATTATAACTCAATTAATGCTCTTCCAAACCCGGGCTACAGGAGTTCAGCAGAACTACATCCTGGGGGGCAAGCACAGGCAACTCCTGATTCAAATGTGTTGACCTCATCATGCATAAGATGGCTGATATGATGCAGAATCAATTCGGCCTAAAGCCGAATCAGACATACACATACAAATCCCCTTACCCAGAATGGTACAATCGGGTAGCTCTTCCTCCGAGAGTCAAGCCTCCTACTGACCTTACCAAATTTTCGGGCCAAGATGATACTAGTACGAGGGAACATATCAGTCGTTACCTGATGCAGCATGGCGAAGCATCGACAGATGTAGCTTGGAGGATTCGATACTTCCCATTGTCATTGACAGGACCAGCCTTCTCTTGGTTCGCCTCTCTGTCGGCGAATTCCATCAATTCATGGGCAGAGCTGGAGCAGAAGTTCCACTCATATTTCTTTACGGGAACCAGTGAGAAGAAGTTGGTTGATCTCATGAGCTTAAGGATGAAACCTAGCGAAACGTCGCAAGAGTATCTGCGCCGGTTTAGAGAGACCAAGAATCTTTGCTATTCTCTGAATTTGCCGAATGACCAACTACCGGCGATAGCCATAGCTGGCATGTTGCCGAATATCAAAGAGAAATTATTCGGCATGGAATTTGATGACCTCGGGCAATTATCACAGAGGTTGGCGACGATGAGTAATCAAGCTCAAGGGTTCAGAAGGAGTAACCAGTTCCAGAAAGGTGACGTGGCTGTCGAGATGTATTAAGCTTTCCTGGAGGAGGCAAATGAATATAATGATGAAGATGAAGTAGTTGCAGCCGAGATAATCTGGGCTAAGGACCCAACTCAAGTCAACCAGCGATGGCTGAGGCAGCAAAAAGGTACCTATGATTTTGATGTTTCCAAGTCAGATAAATTATTTGAATATCTACTGAAGGAAGGACGCATCAAGTTGCCGGAAGGTTATCCTATGCTGCTCCCTGAGGGTGTCAAAGACAAGAAGTATTGTGGTTTCCACAATACCAGATCCCACTCCATAAATGATTGCCGAGTGTTCAGAGTGCGGATTCAGAAGGCTATCCAGGACAGACACCTGAGGTTTGATGGAAAGATGAAAGTGGACGGTAGTCCTTTTGGACAGAATACCGTGTCCTTCTCTGTTGATATGATCAATGCAGCCGATTTTGGGGGTACGAACAAAATGAAAGTTTTAACTTCTGCTAAAGCGAAGGAAGCTGGTGCTGAAGGACCGAGAAAGCACAAACTAGGCGACTAGAGGGGGGGGGGGTGAATGGGAGCCAATCAAATTTCTTTCGAAACTTTGGCCAAGTGTCCCAAATTCAACCCCAAGAAGCACGGACCCAAACCGTGATGCTCACGACCCTTGGAAGAGGGTGGATGATCCCTAGGATCACAGCGGAGCACCACCAAACACAAGCGAAGCAAAGACCAAAAGCTCTGGCACAAGTTTGACCCTTAAAGACCAAGTCCCGAACGTAGATAGACGGCTACGTCGAGAAGTCTCCAAACACCGATGCTAACAAGTAGCAAAGATGCCTAGAGAGGTTCCTTGGTGAACTCTAGGGCCAAACGAGAGGTCCGGAAACCAAGCGAGCAAGCCGGGAGAGCAAACGCACTAAACCGGAGCACTCAGCAGGATCCCGGACTGTCCGGGCCTGGAGTGCCGGACTGTCCGCCCAAGGCCGGACCGTCCGCGCCTGGGTGGCGGACTGTCCGCCGGCAGAATCAGAAAAATAGCAACGCTGCTGAACCCTCCCTGGGTGCTCGCGGACTGTCCGTGACTTAACACGGCGGACTGTCCACCGGTCAAGTTCGGACTTGTCCGAACGTGCACGGCCGAACTGGCCTGACCCGAGCCCGACCCGCGGACTGTCCGCGCCCCCGACGGCGGACTGTCCGCCAACACACAGTGAGGGCGATTTTGGTCGCCCTTCACCCAAATCTTCTCCAAATCGATTCAAACCAAAATCCCTTGATCCCAAAATTGGAGGAGATGATCACGGGGTAGTTAGGAGACTATCCCCAAGAAATCATCCGCTCAAATCAACTCAATCAACGGGAAATCGAAGGGGAAGGTGGATGAACCGGAAAAGCGCCACGAAAACGAAATCAACCCAATCTACTTGTTCGTAAGGAGATAGATGAATTCCTTCAGTGGAAATGTTCTCCTTTCAAATACGAACAAGTTGATTCAAACGGATTTCGCAAAGACGCACCGGAGAGGGAGATCGAGTGACGGGAAAAACGCGGAGAAACGAAGAACACGAAGAACTACGACGAACTCGAATCAAAACGCGAATCGACACACGATCTTGCAGCCAAAGCGCAAACACACGCTACGACAAGGAGGTTACGGCCTCCTTTCCTCAAAATCAATAGTACACAGAGGTGAGTCTCTCTGCGGATCTCAGCTAGCTACAGCAGGGAATGGGAGAGCAGGAAAACCCTAAGGCAAGAGAGCAAAATGACTGAGATCAGGGGAGGAGGGTGTCTCCCTGACTACTTAACCTATTCTAGCCTAAGTACAATTCCTACTCTACCCCTCTCTAAACTAATTACAGAGCGAACCAGCTAAACCCTAGGGTTATTCTGGACCAACTCGAAGTGGTAGGTGGATCCGACGGCCACGCCCGCACAACTCGTCCGCGTTGCCTCCACGCAACCTTCCGATTGCCGCCACGTGCCGCCCTCGCTCTGCACCCCCGGTTTTGTGGCCCAAACCGGGAAACCAGCCTTTTCCAGCCATCCCCTGGTTTTGAGGCCCATACCGGGAAACCAGCCCACCAGCCTGAGTTTTGAGGCCCAAACTCAGCAAACCCGCAGCGCCCAGGTTTTGAGGCCCAAACCTGGAAACCGTCCTCAGCCCGAGTTTTGTGGCCAAACTCGGAAACCGTCCACGCCCAGGTTTTGTGGCTCAACCTGGAAACCGAGCACCCGAGTTTTGAGGCCCAAACTCGGAAACCGTCCACCCGGTGGTTTTTCCCTGGCTCAACCACCAAACCGGAGCCGTAGAGGGGATGCACGGCCCGTGCACCCCGTCCACCGACACGTGTCCCCAGGTCCTCGACCCGAGCAACACCGTGCCCCGCAAGTCTCCGCTCGTCGCTGTCCCAGGCTGCCAGCCACCACAGCTGATCCTCAGGCACTCCGGTCCCTCAGTCCAAGTCTCACGTCTGCCCTTCACCGCTCGGTACATCGGCATGGCACGTCCGCCGCACGGCACGCCCATCCTTCACCGCACCCGGTCCGTCAGCACGACACGTCTCAACTTGACCTTCACCTTGCCCTCGATCACTGTCTCCGTGCTCGACACCTGCACAACACAAGCCAAAGAACATGCGATCAAACCCGTTGACAATCACTCATCACTCAGAGACTCGGCATACACCTATGTATCCGCAATCTCCCCCTTGATGAGTGCATTGTCAACCACACACACAAATCATAATGAAGAGAAGAAGATAGGAAGGAGAAGGAGAAGATAACCCAACCAAATGACCCAAAAGCATAGCAAAGCCGAAAAAGGTCAAGTGGAAGAAGCGAGAACAACTTGGTCCCCAAAGACATGGGCAACGGCTCGACGCAACCAAGCAAAGCAAAACTAGCCCTCAAGAAGAGGTAGAACAGGCTCAACACCGCTAGCAAATCCCAATTGAAGTCAGAGGAAAATTGAAGCAAAACGCTAGTCCCTCAAGATAGAGGCACAGAGGCTCGACACAACTAGCAAAGAAAACTCCGAACCGATTGAAAATCAACCAAAAGGTCTCCGAACCAATCGAAAAGACTCCAAACCAATTGAGAAAGACGACCCTGAGAATGTTTGCTAGTCCCTCAAGATAGAGGCAACGGCTCAACACAACTAGCAAACTCCCCCTTGACAAGTGCAAGCAACCAGGGACTCCCCCTTAGTCGAACATCCAGGGAAGCAAAAGAATTGCAAGAAAATTTCTCCCCCTTAGTCAACCGAATGGAGCACCTGATTTGACATTTCTCCCCCTTAGTTGAAAATGCACTTATCAAGAACAGAAACCAGGCAAAAGTCTCCCTCTCAACGAAATTTCCCCCTCCAAAAATGCACATGAAGTCAGAAATGCAAGTTAGGAGCTTCAGGCATATAATCAAAAGAGTGCAAAGATGCTCTAAACAGTATAGCTCCAAAGTCTCATCTAAGCACTCAAATAGCGAAGGCTCAAACTGATCACACATACGAAATATTAAGCATATGAGCAAGTGAGCAGTTTTTAACCAAAAAGATAGTCACCATCAAAATAGCACTAAACATGTATAGGTAGGAATCCAAACAAGTGCTAAACATGTATACAAGGTGAGCTACCCCTAGCAAAGTTCAATCATCATGCATAGGAATGAAGCATATACTTGCGATTTCAGTTTTATATTGGAGTTGCAGCGGTGAAATTACACAAGTTTAACTTCAGCATGTGATTGCGAGAGGTTGAAAGCTTGTCATTGCCTAACTTTTCAACCGAGCGAAGCCTATGCCGAAGCAATCAGAAGCTTAAAGCTACGGTTTCGGTCATACACTACACGGCTCAAGTTTAACTCAAAGTGCAATGAGAAACAGTCTCGATACCGTGAGGTGTTGACAAGCAATCCCATCTCGATCTTTTGAATTCACTAATACTTGGTTCAAATTTTAAACATGATATGAACGGACCAAGCAAGTGAAGGACTCAGAACTAGAGACATAGCAACCTAGCATATATGAAAAGCAGGAATGGACTCAACACACCTTACACATGCTAGTTGCATATCTCAATGGTGAACATTTTCAGATTTTATATACATTAAGCAAAATTCACCATTCCAAAATAGCTCAGCTCATAACATGTACTAGTGATCAGAAGGAGCATAAGCTACAAGCATCAATATAAGCATCGGAGCATACTAAACAGAGCATAGTTACATTCTAGTGATTATAAACATGAAGCTCAGAATGTAAATGCATATGCTAAAATGCAAAAGGAAAGAAAGACAAATGAAAAAGAGTCAGTCTAATATACAAGATCAAAATGTTTCCCCCATCTAAAAGGGGAAACACACACCAAGCTCACCCCTCAACCTATTAAAGGTTGATTCGTCTAAAGGCTTGGTGAAAATATCAGCCAGTTGATGATGAGTATCGACATGGCGAAGGTCGATATCACCCTTCTCCTGGTGGTCTCGCAAAAAATGAAAGCGCACATCAATGTGTTTGGTCTTCGAGTGAAGCACGGGGTTCTTAGCAACGCTAATAGCACTCGTGCTGTCACAAAGCAAAGGCATGCGAGAAAAGCTCAGACCAAAATCACGCAAAGTGGCCATCATCCAAAGCAACTGGGAACAGCAGCTAGCCGCAACAACATATTCAGCCTCCATAGTAGATTGAGCGACACTAGACTGCTTGCGAGAAGACCACGATACAAGAGAAGATCCAATAAACTGACAAGTCCCAGAAGTGGACTTGCGCTCAATGCGACAACCAGCAAAATCGGCATCGGAGTAACCGCAAAGCGAGAGGGTGGAGGAAGCAGAATACCAAATCCCGAACTCAGGCGTGAAACGAAGGTACCTGAAACTGCGCTTCACTGCCTGACGGTGAGAGGTGCGCGGCAACGCCTGAAAGCGCGCGCACAGACACACCGCGAACTGAATGTCCGGGCATGTCGCCGTCAGGTAGAGGAGCGACCCGATCATACTGCAGTACTCCTTCTGGTCTACTGCTTCTCCATCCTTGTCCGCATCCAGGGCAGTCGTCATCGACATGGGTGTTGGAAGAGGCTTGGCCTCACCCATATCGAACCGCTTCAGCAAGTCCTTGGTGTACTTGCCCTGGTGCACAAACGTCCCCTCTCGGGATTGCTTAATTTGCAACCCGAGAAAGAATGTCAGCTCGCCCATCATGCTCATCTCGAACTCCCTGCTCATAGTATCTGCAAACTTGACAACCAAAGCGTGAGAAGAACCACCGAAAATGATATCATCCACGTAAATCTGGACCAAGAGTGTGTCTTTGCCTTGCCTGAGGAGAAAGAGCATCTTATCTACACACCCCATTTTAAAACCCTTAGCTATCAAAAAGGTCTTCAACCTATCATACCAGGCTCTAGGGGCTTGTTTCAAACCATATAAAGCTTTTGAGAGTTTAAAAACATGGTTTGGAAACATGGGATGTTCAAAACCGGGGGGTTGCTCAACATAAACCTCCTCCTCTATGTAGCCGTTTAAGAAGGCACTCTTGACATCCATTTGAAAGAGTTTAAAACCTTTGGATGCAGCAAAAGCCAAGAGTATCCTAATAGCCTCCAAATGAGCTACAGGAGCAAACGTCTCCTCATAGTCTATCCCCTCCTTCTGACTATAGCCCTTCGCTACAAGCCTGGCCTTGTTTCTAACAACGTGGTCGTCCTCTCCTTGCTTGTTTTTGAAAACCCATTTTGTCCCAATAGGCTTACAGTCAGGTAGAGGTGGAACTAGAACCCAAACCCGATTTCGCTCAAAGTTCTCTAACTCCTCATGCATGGCATTGACCCAATCAGGATCCGTCAAAGCGTGTCCAACATCTCGGGGCTCAAAATTAGCAACAAAAGCAGAATGAGCAAAGTGAGAGATGTGCTGTGAGCTGGAGCGAGTGACTCGCTCACCGATGTCGCCGATCATCTGTTGAGGGGGGTGCTGGCATTGGATGTGTCGTGGCGCCTCCCGGGAAGAAGTGACCTCCCCCTCAACAGCAGCTGGTTCCACCCCGGGTACAAAAGGTACCGCGCGAGGTGGAGGATCCCACGGCCCCCAGGAAGAAGAAGTGTCGGGGCCGGTGTTGACACTTGTTAAGTATCATTATTTACTGTCAACAAGACTTGAATAAATATCAAAAAGGATTACCAACTTAGAAATAGGAGGTTTAAACTAACAAATTCCACAAGTTTTGGTGATTCTTTATTTTCCAGGGATTAAACAGGAAAACCAACCCTATTGCTTCCCCAAGAAGGAACCCGAAGCAGATTTCTTCACCGCCACGTTGGGTTATCGGGAGAGGACTCTACGAGACAACACAAGACACCACGACGAGGCTCACCACCAGAGGATGACTGGTGGGACCGACCGGTCCCACCAGGAGACCGGTCGGTCTCCCCCTGGGCCCACTCGGTTCCTTCCTTTGCAAGCTACCTCAACCGACTCCCTAGATGCATCTCGACCGTACCTCACGTCGGTTTGATCCAACGATCACGATTCCTCGCCCAGGGCTATAAAACCAGACCCCTGACCCCCCTCCTCATGAGATGAGAAATCTCCTTCAGATCATCAGAGACAGATCAAGATAGAATTAGGGTTTCTAGAGAGAAGAGTTAGAGCTCTACATCAAGATTAGAGTTTAGTCTAGTTAGATTCAAGTAGAGGCAGGCGACTTCATCGGCATATCCGGCTTGAAGCTTCGTCTGAGTCTCTGGATTATTGTCGAAGACTTGGTAATTTGTATCTTTATTATTCGACTTTATGCTACTTTAATATATTTCAGTTTATTCAGTTTTAGAGTTTATTCTAGTTCTATGTTTAATATAGATCTAATTATGATAGACTTTATGATCATGTTCGTAAAGTACTTAGCTTTATTCCGGATAGAGTTAAGTGGTCAAACTGGTGTAAACATGGTGTTTAGGCTAAGTTTACGTGCGAATACATCCTATGCTCCGGGTCGAGAGGTAGATCGCAGGAGTGACAGTCCTGTTGAGTCCTTTGTAGTCCTCCCCCCGAATGTAGACCTTAGTAGGACGCGGTTGCAAGTTAGAATTCATTACTTTGTTCTTGATTCTAATTTAGTAATGTCCCTTGATCATGGATGATAGATTAATTGGCTATAAATGATTATATATTAACTAGAGTAATCACTAGGCTTAGTAGATATGAAGTAACTTAGGAATCTAATCTCTTAATTAATCACCAGACTCTCTACTTGATTTATGAAGCTTGCTCTATCTCTAGAATTCCCGTTGTTATCATTATTATCATTATTTATCTTTACTTTGTCTTACCCCTGTTTAGACATATGAGTACTGAATGAATGAATGAATAATAATCTCTGCTATTTTTAAATCATATTATAAGTTCCCAGCTTCTTTGCTATCTTCGGTGAAATATAAATAAACGATACCTAGATAACCTGGGTGAAATGCTGCTACAACAGGTATATTTATCTGTGCGCTTGCGGATAAATATTTATTTATATCTTCTGAGCTAGTGTCACATATAATTTACATTTCTAGTATCATGTTGGGGATGACAACTTGACATTAAGTGATGCTAGGGGTGTCCTGTACATTTCTGAAGGCTTTTGCTAGAATCAGTTCATTAAAGTTTATTATGAGCAATTGCATTAAGAAGTGTCAACAAGCATTTCTGGCGCCGTTGCCGGGGACATCTATCTAAGTAACGGAAGCCACCGGGAACTTAATAAACCAAAAGAGATTATTTATTCATTCATTCATAACTCTGTCTTGGCAGGCTTACCCTTGCCTTTCTTTGTTTATATCATATACAGGGTAACACAGGATTCAGTTGCAATACATCACATTCAAATCAGAAATCAACTTGATCGTGTGAAGGATCTACATCAGAAGTCAACCATGGCCAACAAGACTCTGCTCGAGTTCTCTACTCCAAGTGTCAGGAACATTCGCACCGGACCTACACTCCAGACGAACAACCTCGAGTTTGAACTCAAGCCAAGTCTTACCAACATGGTACAAGCTACTACATTTGGTGGAAAGGAGGAAGAAGATGCAACTGCTCATCTACAAGATTTCTTGGAGATTGGAAGCACCATCATCATCAAGGACATTCCCCAGGACATCATACTTCTTCGTCTTTTTCCCTTCTCACTGAAAGGAAAAGCGAAGCAGTGGTTCTATTCAAACATGGACAACATCAAGACATGGGAGAAGTGTTCAGAGACCTTTCTATCAAGATTTTTCCCAATTAGCAAAGTCAATATCTTAAGGGGAAAGATTTACAACTTTCAGCAACAAAAAGGAGAAACCATTCCAGAAACTTGGGAGCGTTTTCAAGAACAGATCTTAAGATGCCCACATCATGGAATAAGGGATGAATTGCTCATGCAACTATTTTATCATGGACTATTACCAAGCGCAAGAGAGCAACTTGATGCCACTGCTGAAGGATCATTTATGTCACTCACTTTTGGAAAAGCAGAATGTCTAATGGAAAAGATAGCGGAGAATCAAAGCTGGAAACAAGTTACTACTCAACGCTGTCACCAAATTGAAGAAGTTCCAGAAGAAGTGTGTGCACTATCAACAAAGATGGATGTACTTATGGATCGACTCGTTCAAAGAGCCAACTACAAGGAAGAACGTCAAGCTATTCAAGACGCATTTGATGCTCAAACCAGAAGTGGAGAATATCTGGGAATAGAATTTCCTGAAGATCAAGAAGAAGCTAACATTATCAACAACTCTACCACTCGACACAAGCAAGGATTGCGTCAACAACAACCTTCCAAACCAGATAAGTATATCAGTAATTTCAGTTCTTCCAATTCTAAGCAACCTACTTTAAGAGATTTAATTTTAGAACAAGCCAGGATAAATGATAATATTACTAGAAGACTTGCTTTAAATGATAAGACTCTTGAAAACATAAATGCTAAAATGGATGAATTTTCTTCTGCCATCAAAGACCAACACAATTATAATGAAAAGATAGAATCCCAAATATCACAATTGGTTGCTGTATTGCCTGTTACCACTAACCATGAGCAGATCAAAGAAATCACCACTAGACATGGGAGGACCACTCGAGATCCGCCATACCCCGCAGGAACACAAAGGAGACAGACAGCACCAATACCACCTCCAAGAGCAGAAGAAAAAGATGACGAAGTTCAAGAAACTCAAGTGCAAGATGAAGAAAGACCCATAGACTTTCAAGACACCAACATTCTACCATTCCCACGCAGGAATCGAAACACAAAGCTAGATGCATAGTTCAGTAAGTTTGTTGAAGTAATTCAGAAGCTATATATCAATATTCCTCTGCTAGATGCATTACAGGTACCCACCTATGCTAAGTATGTGAGGGATATACTCAACAACAAGCGACCACTGCCAACCATTGAAGTAATCGAGCTGACAGAAGAATGTAGTGCGGCTATCCTCAATCAAATACCAGAAAAGAAAAAGGACCCAGGATGCCCCACTATTGAATGTTCAATTGGAAATCAATGGTTTAGCAATGCATTGTGCGATCTTGGAGCTAGTGTTAGTGTGATGCCTGCATCAGTCTACTATAAGCACTTGTGTCAACACCAATATGTCTTCAGCTAGCTGATCAATCACTCAGATACCCCATAGGAATTGCTGAGAACATTCCAGTCAAGATTAGAGAGTTCTTCGTACCAGTAGACTTTGTGGTACTAGAAATGAACCCAGATTCAAAAGTATCACTCATCCTCGGAAGACCATTCTTGAGCACCGCTAAGGCCCACATTGATGTCGGAGCTGGAGAAATCAAATTCACCATAAATGGAAAGGAAGAAAGGTTCTCATTCAAACCACGGCCCGAACAAAGCTCAACTCTAGAAGACCATAAAGCTCAAGAATCAAAACTGCCATCTCCAGAAGTGGAGACCCATCAAGAAGAATGAAGAAGACTGGAGAGTCCAATTCGGTGGACTTTAAACCCCGAACCTTCGCCGGAGGTAACTCGGTAGTTATCAGTATTTACTTTCTGCATCTTTATTGCATACATACAATAATAATAAAATAAAAATTTATTTTACATCATAAAATTTAGCCCCAGGTAATTACTATTTACGGATCCCGTAAGTATTATTTACTACGGCAACAAAAACTTATAAGAATTTCATCATTAGAATCCTCATTTTCTATAGTTTCATAAAAGCAATTTTCTTTTATACTTACATTGTACAAATACGGGAGACATACAGACCCACAGACACCTGGGACCCACATCACATCATTTCTTATCATCACATGCACTCACAACCACTCATCCCACCTACCATCACCATCAACCGTCGGCATATAGTCCAAAGCATACGAACTTGAGCTTGGTAGGTAAGGGAGCAAGGAGGACACAAGTGGGCCCCACAGGGGACTGGTCGGTCCCACCACTAGACCGACCGGCCACCCCCTCCTTCCTCTATAAAATGGCAAGCATCCTTCACACTCTTCACACACTCCACTCTTCAGAAACACCAACCTCACTTCAAAATTCAGAGTTCCAATTTCGAGTTTGCTTAGCTCTTCTTTGTGGGTAGTTTCGGAGTGAGAAGAGTGAGAAGAGTAGAGAGGAAGAAGCTTCGAGCTAGTAGCAAGAAGGAAGGGATAGTGAGAGCAAGCAAGAGAAATCATCAAGAGAGGGGAAGTGCTGCCCAATTAGTTAATAAACTAGGAGAAGTTGAAATAAAATTATCAACTTGAACGACTGACTCCTGGACTACTAACTCTTGGACCGCTAACCCTCTAACATTTATTTGTTCTAACCCTCACTTGTTCCATGAGTTTTGTTTGTATGTTCTCCTGTTTTCTGCAGCAAAGATGAGCAACTTCCTAAAAAAGGTGAAGAACACGCTCACCTTCCGATCAACAAGAAGCCGTTCACGGCCTGGCTCATCACAAGGAGGCTCGGACATGGATACATCATCTCTGCCCCGATCGTCTACAACAAGCCGGTCTGAGCCATGTGATCTTCTTCATGGTAGGCACATCAAGCTCCAAACAGCCCACGAGAAGGACCTATTTAGGCATTACCGCGATAAAGAGTACACTCACACCCCCACCTTCGATTCACAATTTCTTCGAGAAACAGGTATGGACTCTGAGTTCGATCTAGTTTTTCATAACATTGGGTGGGAGAATACTTGGGAGCTCTCCGAAGAAGGCTGTAGATTGCTCACTTTAGAATTTCTTTGCACCCTTTCTTCGGATGACACATATGTTTATTTTAGGTTGTACAATGAACCTTTCACTCTCACTTGGAAACAGTTCAGCCTAAGTTTGGGTTTTCCTGAAACCTACACGGTAGACTTAGATGTCGCCTTAAGAAACTTTGATAGAAATAGTTTTTGGGAAGACATCACCGGTAAGAGAACAGATCGTCACCCTTGCACCAATGATATACACAACCCCACTTTAAGGGTGATGCACAAGTGGTTAGGTTTTACTCTCTTTCCCAGACAAGAAGGTCGTATTGTTAGAACCGAGGAGTTGAAAGTTATGTATGCTATGGTTAAGAAAACAAAAATTTCACCTGTAAAACTCCTGGTAGAATATTGGCCTTATATTCACACTCTACAAGGCCCTGTATCCATCACTTCTTGGGTTACTCGTCTTGCTGGAAATCTAAACTTAAATGGAAATATTATGTACATCTCCACCCCACGACCAGTTGTAGGTTTGTACTTCTTCAGTCAAGCACATCTTATTAAGAAAAGAAACAACAAACTCTATATGCAATACAAAGGATATATAAATGAATATGAGTTGCCAAACAGATCACTTGGTCTGTATGTCGTGGAAACCTTTTTGCTTGACTTGTAGAGACCTGGCTTGGGAGTAGGGAGGAGCCCCTCCGCAAGATTCACTAGAAACGCTGCCCCAAGATACCAAGGAGAAGATGCTGCACCATCCGGACCAGCTTATACTCACTATCAAGGATTCGAACGAGCTGGGCCATCCTCATCACACTATCCAGCCTGGGAAGATACTACCGCTTACGAGCCACATACACCACAAGATTCATGGGGACAAGGAAACTTTCGCAACTACACTCCACCTCATCGTGAAGAGGATACGATGTATGACTTCCAGGGAGGACGAATGTCTTTCTCTGGGAGAGGTGTTCATGATGCCACTCATCATCCATACTCTTACCATGCCACCCATGGTTACCCAGAATACCAGCCACACCATCAGTCCCCGTACCAAAGAGACCCCAACTTTCAGGGCATCAACACTCGTCTTACCAATCTTGAGACGGGACAAGAAGACATGCGCCACACTCTTGAAGAAATACATCATCAAGGCGCCCAAACAGACTAGAATTTCTGCTACCTCTTCGGGCAGATGGGATTCGATCCACCTCAACCACCACCGTACGAATAAGCTAGCTTGGGGGAGGATCCCCTATTCCCGAGGTAAGTATGCTTTACCCCTCTTGTTATTTTATGTTTAGTATTGTTAATTAGTTTTTGTTTAGTATTCAAATAAAATAATCTTGATGTAGAATATATATATAAAGAGCTGTTTACATAGCCTCAACTGCATAACAATGTCTTTCAGATGGAAAAATCTCAAAACATTGATCTTAACCAAAGTTTGGATAGTTGGGAATTAGAGATGAAAAAGTTCGAGCTGCTATTTATCTTGTTCTTAGTCTCAACAGATCTCTAGAAGTTTAATCTTGAAAATTTCAAACATATGATGAGAACCTGTATGACATAATAACTAAAGCCTGATAATAAATAATTCATACTTTGAGGCTACCTGCTCTGTCTAAGTTTTTAGCTATGGTAGAGAGGTTTATCATGCTCTAAAAAGATCAAGCTTCTATAAATATAAAGAAAGATTCACTCTTCCGAAGTAGTATTGTATTAGAGGCATGGGCTATGCAAAAGTATGAAATATGAGGAAAGAAAAATGGACAAGTGTCCGATTACCTCAGCAAATAAAAGAAGATTATGTGATAAAAATATGATATAAAAAGAATGATAGCCCATGGTCCCTCTAATTACAATATGCCAGTAAGAGGTGACAATTCCAAAAAGGTTAAAATGCTTGATCTAGGAGTATGACATTTCTCTCCCTAAGCTTAGAACTTTGATTTAGTAAGGTATGTTTTTAATCTTAATATATATACAATCTGAAAGAATGTCATACAGGAGTTCTCTGAGCTTTTATTATAAACCTTGCAAAACTCCGGAGTAAGTTGGGATGAGGAACTTGAGACATAGTGCTTGGCTTGATTACCTCTGAACTTTCAATTATTCTAAGCTAAGGTAAAAGATTAATGAAAGAGACGTGTGAAACAGAATTTTCTCTAAACTCTTTTTTAAGAAAGATTACAGTTGAAGGTTTATTATTATCTCAAAACCCGATGTTTGCTAAGGGACTAGCAAAAGTTTAGCTTGGGGGAGTTTGTTGACACTTGTTAAGTATCATTATTTACTGTCAACAAGACTTGAATAAATATCAAAAAGGATTACCAACTTAGAAATAGGAGGTTTAAACTAACAAATTCCACAAGTTTTGGTGATTCTATATTTTCCAGGGATTAAACAGGAAAACCAACCCTATTGCTTCCCCAAGAAGGAACCCGAAGCAGATTTCTTCACCGCCACGTTGGGTTATCGGGAGAGGACTCTACGAGACAACACAAGACACCACGACGAGGCTCACCACCAGAGGATGACTGGTGGGACTGACCGGTCCCACCAGGAGACCAGTCAGTCTCCCCCTGGGCCCACTCGGTTCCTTCCTTTGCAAGCTACCTCAACCGACTCCCTAGATGCATCTCGACCGTACCTCACGTCGGTTTGATCCAACGATCACGATTCCTCGCCCAGGGCTATAAAACCAGACCCCTGACCCCCCTCCTCATGAGATGAGAAATCTCCTTCAGATCATCAGAGACAGATCAAGATAGAATTAGGGTTTCTAGAGAGAAGAGTTAGAGCTCTACATCAAGATTAGAGTTTAGTCTAGTTAGATTCAAGTAGAGGCAGGCGCCTTCGTCGGCATATCCGGCTTGAAGCTTCGTCTGAGTCTCCGGATTATTGTCGAAGACTTGGTAATTTGTATCTTTATTATTCGACTTTATGCTACTTTAATATATTTCAGTTTATTCAGTTTTAGAGTTTATTCTAGTTCTATGTTTAATATAGATCTAATTATGATAGACTTTATGATCATGTTCGTAAAGTACTTAGCTTTATTCCGGATAGAGTTAAGTGGTCAAACTGGTGTAAACATGGTGTTTAGGCTAAGTTTACCTGCGAATACATCCTATGCTCCGGGTCGAGAGGTAGATCGCAGGAGTGACAGTCCTGTTGAGTCCTTTGTAGTCCTCCCCCCGAATGTAGACCTTAGTAGGACGCGGTTGCAAGTTAGAATTCATTACTTTGTTCTTGATTCTAATTTAGTAATGTCCCTTGATCATGGATGATAGATTAATTGGCTATAAATGATTATATATTAACTAGAGTAATCACTAGGCTTAGTAGATATGAAGTAACTTAGGAATCTAATCTCTTAATTAATCACCAGACTCTTTGCTTGATTTATGAAGCTTGCTCTATCTCTAGAATTCCAGTTGTTATCATTATTATCATTATTTATCTTTACTTTGTCTTACCCCTGTTTAGACATATGAGTACTGAATGAATGAATGAATAATAATCTCTGCTATTTTTAAATCATATTATAAGTTCCCAACTTCTTTGCTATCTTCGGTGAAATATAAATAAACGATACCTAGATAACCTGGGTGAAATGCTGCTACAACAGGTATATTTATCTGTGCGCTTGCGGATAAATATTTATTTATATCTTTTGAGCTAGTGTCACATATAATTTACATTTCTAGTATCATGTTGGGGATGACAACTTGACATTAAGTGATGCTAGGGGTGTCCTGTATATTTCTGAAGGCTTTTGCTAGAATTAGTTCATTAAAGTTTATTATGAGCAATTGCATTAAGAAGTGTCAACAGCCGTGTGTCGTCGTCGAGGCCGCTCTTGGCGGCACAGCAGGTGGAGGGGGTGCTGGATCATCCATACCTTCAGCACCCTCATCCTCGTCATCAAAAAGAGGCTCACCGACCTCGTGATCACCTGCACGCTCAAAACGAGAAGAAGGAGAAACAAGAGTCTCGTCGAAGGTGACATCTGATGTCTCCACGACTCGGTTAGTATCAAGGTTAAGTACACGATAAGCTCTAGTGTGTGTCCCATAACCCAAAAATACCCGGTTAGAAGATCGAGACTCGAATTTGTCCAGGTTGCCCTTCTTCAATATAAAACAATGGCAACCGAAGACTCTAAAGTAACTCACCTTGGGTTGGCGACCAAAACGCAACTCATAAGAGGTCTTCTTCATAAAAGCTCTCAGAAAAATGCGATTTGAAATGTAGCATGCAGTGTTTATAGCTTCGGCCCAATATCGCCTAGGAGTCCTATGCTCATTGAGCATCGTCCTGGCCATCTCAACAAGGGTCTGATTCTTCCTCTCTACAACACCATTTTGGGGCGGTGTGTAGGGGGAAGAAAACTGATGCTCCAAACCAAGGCGGTCACAAAACTTCTCAAAATCCGAATTCTTGAATTTGGAACCATTATCACTTCTAATAGCTCGCATCGAGTTCAAAGGGAACTCGTTCTGAAGACGCAAAATCAGATTGCGAGTGAAGGAGAAAGTCTCAGTCTTCTCAGCCAAAAAGAAGACCCACGAATACCTCGAAAAGTCGTCAACAACAACCAAAACATACCACTTGCCACCAACCGAGCTCACCCGAGCCGGACCAACAAGGTCCATGTGTAAAAGCTCTCCAGGGTGCGAGGTCATGACCTTAGTCACTGGATGGTGGGGAGCGGCAACCATCTTCCCAAGTCTGCAAGAATGGCAAACTAGATCCTTCTCCATCGAAAGCTTGGGCAATCCTCGGATTAAGCCAAGTGAGCTAAGTCTTGCAAGCAAGTCAAAACTCAAGTGACCGAGCCTCCTATGCCACTTCCAAAGATCGGAGGAAGAAGGACTAGCCAAAAGACAGCGAGAAGAACCAAATGACTCCGAGAAATTCACGCGAAAGACTTTCCCAAAGGGCAAAATCAGACATACAAGATCGCCCTGAGGATCTAAGATGCGACTAAGGTTCGGTTTGAAACGAATCTCATAGTCATCATCAAAAAGTTGCAAAACAGAAAGCAAGTTAAAATGCAGGTTAGAAACAAGAGCAACATCACGCAACACAAAGTGCTCATTAACCCGCACCGACCCGCGAGACAACACCTTACCTTTGCTATTATCGCCGAAGGTTATGTACTCCTTTCCGGCGACCGGGCTAAGGCTGGAGAACCACTTGGCGTTTCTGGTCATGTGCCTCGAACAACCGGAATCCACCAACCAAATGTCCTCCAACCGTCTTACCTACATCAATAAAAAGACATAGGGTGAGCATACGGTCCAACACTGGGGTTAGTGAAGTAAGAAGAATACCAGTGTTGGGCCGGCTGCTCAAAAGAACGGTCAGTGTAAAAACCATCCCTAGCCTGTCTACGGGGGTAGCGATCACCACGTACAGGAAAACGTGGTCTGCTGGGGAAAGAGCGCTCACCGTGATACTCAAAACGCGGTGGGGGAAAGCGCTCAACTACAAAGCCTCCGCCACGGGGTCCATAGCCTACAACTGTAGGCTCCCGCAGGGCACGCTCTCTACGAGGCCTATGCCTAGGAACTTGAGGTTCTGGACCTCTAGCCCTAGTCTCTCTCCTCGGAGCTCTCCTCTCCCTAGGCCTGGGAACTTGACCTCCGGGCCTAGCAGCTCTCCTCTGGACGTTCGGCACATGCCCACCATGGAAAGGGTGGTACAAGTCCGGGTTGTCCATCTCCCGAGCACGGCGCGCCTCTCTCTTACGCCGAAAGCAGAACTCACTCAAGTGACCATCCCTCCCACAGAAGTCACACTGGTACCTCACCGCGTGCAAAGGGGGTTGTTGGTACGCTGGGCTGTGGGTATGGTTCACTTTGCCCTTCTTTGGCAAGCACTCCTCCTGGATGGGTGGCATTGTGTCAAGCTTGTTCTTGAGGTGATTTGGCTTGGGTGCCCACACTTGGTTCTTGGTCGGAGCTCTCGGGGGTTCCTCAAATACCCCATCCTTGGTGGTAGGCTTAGGTGGCTCTTTGGGTGGAAGCTTGGTAAGTTTGGTAGTAGTGGTGGAGTTGGGCTTCTTACTCGGGTTCAGACCACTAGACTCACCAATCTTCCCAAAAGTGGAAAGATCAACACCCAGAGCAAAACCTACACCAGGACCTCCAGCAGCTCGCTTGAATTGGGAGATCATCATCCCGAGTTGCGGCTCACCACAAGACACTCATGACAAGATGGTCCGAAGGTATGTGTTTTCCTCCTCGGTTTGCATCTTGCCATGCTTCACATTGGCAATCTCCATCTCCAAGCCCTCACACAAAGCACACCTCGTGACACAAGTGCTATCTGAGCTGGCCTTCTCAAGAGACTCAATCTTGGCATTCTTCTCTGCCAACTCAGATTTCAAGACAGGACAAGTCTTGCACGCACCCAACAGCTGAGGCCTAGCACGGAGCTCATCCACCTCTCCTACCAACGCAGCATACTTTCCTCTCAAAGTGAGAAGGTCAGTCATGTGCGTGGTGCATCTCTCGCACTCAACCTCCTCTGACACGACCACGGTGGACTTGGCAAACTCAAGCTCCCTCACCGTGTCCTCCCACTTCTGCCTAAACTCCTTGCGCTCTCTAGCAGCACGCCTAAGCAACTTATCTTGGCTAAGGAGGGCAGCAGTAAGCTTCTCAACCTCGGAAGAAAGCTCGTCGTAGGTGAGAGGTACCTGGGAGGTGTCGTCGTCGTCGTCGTCATTCCGAGGGGTGTGCTCCAGCTCGCCTCCGACCTCATCACCAAGCGCCATGGTGCAGAGGCCTCCGTCGCCGGCGAAGAAGCAAAGACCGTTGAGCTTGTCCTCGATCTTCTTCATCTTCTCAGACTCGTCGTCGCTTGAGTAAGCGGAGTCGTCATGCGAGCCGTTGACGTCGCTGAGCGTGGCGAAGAACGCACGCTGCTCAGCCTGGGCCTTCTCCAAGTACTTCTTCTTGATGTACTCTTTGTCAAAGCCGCCCCTCTTCTTGTGCCTTCGGGGAACGTGCTTCTCCTTGCGCTTGTAGTCGTACTTGTGCCCATGATCGCCCTTCCCCGAATGCTTGTTCTTCTTGGGGCAGTTGGCGATGAAGTGATCGGGATCGCCGCACTCATAGCATCCTGAGCGTCCTCCTCCACGGCGACGGTTCATGCGGTTGTTGTGGAACCGCGTGAACCGGTTGGCAAGCAAAGCCAACTCCTCGTCTCCCAAAGACTCCAGCTGGTCCTCTGTGACAGAAAAGAGTGAAGAAAGTGCAAAGCCAGTAGAGGGGTTAGCAGAAGAGCCAGAAACCAAAGCCATGGACGGGCGAGAAGGATTTTCATAAGAAGCCCTCGCCATGGCGTCAATCTCACTGGACTTGAGCTTACTAAAGAGCTCGTCGCACGTGAGGGTCTCATAGTTAGGCGATTCGATGATCGCCTGAACCTTGGAATCCCACACCTACCGATCAAGAGTATGCAAAAGCTTCAAAGCCCTCTCATGATCGTCGAAAGGCAACTGCTCCTTGTTAGCCCTCATCCTGTTGACAATCACCTGAAAGCGAGCGAATAAACTCTCTATGCTCTCGCCAGGCTGATGTCGAAAGTTCTCATACTCTCTCTTGAACGACTCGTAGAGTCGGGTTTTGACTTGAGAGGTGCCCTCATGAAAATGCATGAGGGTGGCCCAAATCTCCCGAGCCGTAGAGAGGTGAGAAACGCGATCAAACTCTCCAACGCTCAAACACGAAAAGAGAGCATTACGGGCTCGGCTATTGGCTTCGTGCTCATCGATCTGATGCTGAGTCACACGAGCAGCCAAGACCACGTAATCGGCAGAGTTGCAAATATCCCAAATGGAAGCACCCAAACTCTGCAGATAGGCCGACATGCGTATCTTCCAATACGCATAGTTCGTCCCATCAAAAAATGGCGGTTTGCCCATGCCGCGATCCATGTCACCTTCGGTGGATCTAGAACCGGCTAAGGTGGAAGATCCTTAACCCGCTCCGATACCAATTGAAGGACCGAGAAAGCACAAACAAGGCGACCAGAGGGGGGGGGGGTGAATGGGAGCCAATCAAATTTCTTTCGAAACTTTGGCCAAGTGTCCCAAATTCAACCCCAAGAAGCACGGACCCAAACCGTGATGCTCACGACCCTTGGAAGAGGGTGGATGATCCCTAGGATCACAGCGGAGCACCACCAAACACAAGCGAAGCAAAGACCAAAAGTTCCGGCACAAGTTTGACCCTTAAAGACCAAGTCCCGAACGTAGATAGACGGCTACGTCAAGAAGTCTCCAAACACCGATGCTAACAAGTAGCAAAGATGCTGTTGACGCTCACTAATGCTCATAATTAACCATCAACTATTGCATGAAATGACACTAAATGAATCACAAATCATAGTTGTAGGGTTTGAAACTAATAAGTTCCACGAGTTTTGGTGCTCTCACTTGTTTTGTAGGACATCAATATTTCACCATATAAAAGTATCTCAAGTGATGAATTGGAGTGCACCATTGCGAAGAGCTCGTTGAGATGATCGAAACGGACATATCATTTGCTATATTCGGAGTCCCGGATGAAAAGATATTAATTTTGCATCGAAATCTGCAAAAGAAGGATCTAGAAGACACCAGAAGACACCACGAGGCGGCCCACCATGTGGGCCCACTGGGCCAGACCGACCGGTCCCACCCAGGGACCGACCGGTCGGCCACGGAGGCCCGTCGCTTCCGTCCTCTGCAAGCTACTTCCACCGACCTCCTAGGATGCATCTCCACCGTCCCCGAAGTCGGTTTGATCCAAGGGCTCACGTTCCACGCTCCGGGCTATAAAACCAGACCCAGACCCCCCTCTCCAGGCATCTCGATCTTCATTATTCATCTCCACATCAGAAACTAGGGTTTCAATTAGAAGTAGAGGTCCCTCTAGATGAATCTCTTCTAGTTCATCTAGAATTAGATCTAGTTCTAGTTCTTCTAGTTCTAGTTCGTCTAGTTCTAGTTCTTGTTCTAGTTGTCTAGTTCATCTAGTTGTAATTAGAGAGAGGAGAAGGAGAGAGCTGAGGAGGAGCCGGATCTGTCGGATCTTCCTCGACATTGTATTGGTGCAGCATCTAGTTCGTCTTCAAGTAATCTCCAGGTTCTTCATTTACTATTTCTAAGTATTCTATTTAATTTCAGTTCTTACTTTATTTTATTTACTGGATCTCTGCTCGTATTGAGTGCTCTAATTATGATATCTGATTAGAGTAGTAAGCGTTAGTGTAGACTTGGTGTCTAGACTAGGGTTTACCTGAGTTTGCGCCCAATCCTCTGGAATAGTTGTGGTAGCCCCAGAGGTGACAGCTCTGTCAGGTCTTTGTAATCCACCATGTTAGGGTTGGTGTTCTCGTAGAGCTTTTGGCAGCCTTCCCCCAACTACCTTCTTCCCAGTCTTTCTCGAGAGTTGGAAAGGACCTGCTGCTCCGAAGTAAGTAAAGTATAGTGAGCCTTTAATTAGATAGACCCGCATAGAAAACCTTATATCCCTCTCTAACCACATTATCATTCTTTTCTTGGACGTTCTTAATTCTTCTAGTACACTTCACGTTCCCCGTGGAAATCGATACCCTGGAATACTCTCGGGTGAAAGCTACATCGGTATCCGTGCGCTTGCGGATTCTTCTGTGTGCGTTTAAAATACCCAACAGATGCCTAGAGAGGTTCCTTGGTGAACTCTAGGGCCAAATGAGAGGTCCGGAAACCAAGCGAGCAAGCCGGGAGAGCAAACGCACTAAACCGAAGCACTCAGCAGGATCCAGGACTGTCCGCCCAAGGCCGGACTGTCCGCGCCTGGGTGGCGGACTGTTCGCCGGCAGAATCAGAAAAACAGCACCGCTGTTGAACCCTCCCTGGGTGCTCGGGGACTGTCCGCGACTTAACACGGCGGACTGTCCGCCGGTCAAGTTCGGACTTGTCCGAACGTGCACGGCCGAACTGGCCTGACCCGAGCCCGACCCGCGGACTGTCCGCGCCCCCGACGGCGGACTGTCCGCCAACACACAGTGAGGGCAATTTTGGTCGCCCTTCACCCAAATCTTCTCCAAATTGATTCAAACCAAAATCCCTTGATCCCAAACTTGGAGGAGATGATCACGGGGTAGTTAGGAGACTATCCCCAAGAAATCATCCACTCAAATCAACTCAATCAACGGGAAATCGAAGGGGAAGGTGGATGAACCGGAAAAGCGCCACGAAAACGAAATCAACCCGATCTACTTGTTCGTAAGGAGATAGATGAATTCCTTCGGTGGAAATGTTCTCCTTTCAAATACGAACAAGTTGATTCAAACGGATTTCGCAAAGACGCGCCGGAGAGGGAGATCGAGTGACGGGAAAAATGCAGAGAAACGAAGAACGCGAAGAACAACGACGAACTCGAATCAAAACGCGAATCGACACACGATCTTGCAGCCGAAGCGCAAACACACGCTACGACAAGGAGGTTACGGCCTCCTTTCCTCAAAATCAACAGTACACAGAGGTGTGTCTCTCTGCGGATCTCAGCTAGCTACAGCAGGGAATGGGAGAGCAGGAAAACCCTAAGGCAAGAGAGCAAAATGACTGAGATCGGGAGGAGGGTGTCTCCCCGACTACTTAACCTATTCTAGCCTAAGTACAATTCCTACTCTACCCCTCTCTAAACTAATTACAGAGCGAACCAGCTAAACCCTAGGTTTATTCTGGACCAACTCGAAGTGGTAGGTGGATCCGACGGCCACGCCCGCTGTCGGTGTTTGTTAACCGGCAACTAGTCTTGAGTAATCTCAGGACTATTTGTTCGGTGGGGATCGGTGTTCGTAGGACCCGGCGATTACACAGGGACAGCGATTTATACTGGTTCAAGCCGCTAAATAGCGTAACACCTTATGTCCAGTGCGGTGTGTGCCTTGTGTATGATTATGATTGAGGATTCGATTGTCTAGGACCTATGCCTGACTCCCCTTATATATCCGGGTAATCCATGGCACAGTCCGAGTCCTAGCCGATTACAGAGGAAGAGTCCTATTCTATTTACAAGACTTCCCTATACAACTCGGCTAAGTTACAAATCGGAGTCCTAATACAAGTACACTACGTAACAAGTCTTCGGATCTCCTGCGCCGTCCGGGATTAGTCGGAGTAATCATCTTCGGATGATATCTCTGACATCCTGGTCCGTCAAGCCCCCGAGCTCTTCATCATTTCTTCACGACGTTATCTTGTGGTTTCTTCTTGAGAATCTCCGAGTAATGTCTTGAGAAATCCTGAAGTGCTCTGAAACTTAAAGAAATCTTATGGTGTGCGCTTTTTATAAAAAGCGCACCCATAGGTTGTAGCCCCCGAGCCTCTTGTTATTTATAATAACTTTGAGGATCTTTTGCACCTTTTCCAAGTTATCCTTGAAATAAGAAAAAACATTTCCTTAATGGATAGCACCCTGCAGCCCCCGAGCTTGAGATCCGAGTACTATTGTAGTCGGTCTTTAGGATCTGTAGAACCAAATGACTGGGTAATCCATTTAAGGTCTGAAGGAGTCAGATTATGTCACCAATTCATTGTTTAAACTGTCCGATTAATAGATGTCCAGCTTCAGGTGGGTAATGTTTTCAACAAACATCCCGTATCACCCCCCATTGGATAAATATTACTAGAGATCAACAATAATTGACCGGTGACTGTTCCAACTGTACGCAGTAATGATGTTTTGTCGTTTTCTTCAACTGCAGTCTTTGTCATTTGTGTCTTGACAGCCATGTGAGTATCAGTCCTGTTATCCGCGCTGAAGTTCACATGCGCCACAGTACATCGGGTCAATTATTGCCCCAACAGTCACTCTTGTTGATGAACCATGTCCATAGACTAGAGAAAAACTGCCTATAAATACCCTGCCTGGGAAGCAAAGGAGCTCATATCCCCATTGGAGTGTAGAACTTCTCTTTAGCCTCATGAAAATTATAGTAGCAATAGCTGAGATGGCCGATCCCCCGGGTTTCGTCCTTCTGTAGAATAGATGAAGTGCCCAGAAGAACTCTTGTGAAGGGACCATCCCGTCAGGGTGGTTTCCAAGTGGTCGCGAGCAGAGGAGTACAGAGCGGCGCCTAGAAGAACTCTTGTGACTAATATTTGTAAATAACCTTGTAGTCACAGGTTGTCAAAAGGGCGGCGAGGGTGATGGTCTTGCCCGGAGTTCCTTGAGCATTGGGGCATGCCTAAGACCCTCCTTGGGATGAACTGAAAAGGCTCATGTGTCTACCCAAGGTTCTGCCTCTGATTTACTGCGTCTCACTGAACCCTGTCCTTGGTGCACTAGGCATCAAGGCTATGTGCCTTGAATTTACTAGAGTAGCGTTTTACACCTTGATTGAACATTTGTTGAAAGTTGTTGTACCTCAAGATGATTCCATGTACTTCTGTTGTAATTCCGAGTAGTAATAATAAGAATCCGGGTACTTGGAATAATTTCCGAGTCCTTTGTCCTTTTATCCAAGTACTATGTGCTTCGTACGTTTGGAAAAGCTTGTCTATGTACCATTTCTGCCCTTTGTTCTGACGCCGTTTGACACGTGTTGCCCTCCATTAGGGTTTCTAACGTTGCCGTCATGCCGTCAGTGAAAGCCGAACGGTTATCAGGATAGATCTATAATAAGCCGCCAGCGGGCATTGCTTTTCTCACGCTTTCATCAAGCTCTTGCCTTCAATCCACCAACCTATAGCCATCTGCTAGTTGATGCGTAGAAAGTCCCTTGTCACCAACATGGGTCCCAATAGGCAGGCTGCTGGGAAGAAGCCCAGGATCACCATCACCGAGAAGCCGCAGCACCCGAACCCGCCAACAGATGTTTTGGCGTGGAAGAAGCCCGACACCATTGAAGCGGAGCTGGCGTTCCTGGCGCAGCAAGGATACCTGAGGGCACAGGCACTCGACGGCTGGAGAGTGCCGATCGATCACCGGGCCCCTGCCCCCAACACCACTGAGATAGTCATGTTCAAGGCCATGGTGGAGCGGGGATTGGGTTTGCCTGCATCAGACTTCTTCCGTGGGTTGCTTCATTACTATGGTTTGACTCTAAACCATATCACTCCCAATGCGGTGCTGCATATTTCTATCTTTGTCCATCTTTGTGAAGCCTTCTTGGGAATCTGTCCTAACTTCGCCCTCTTCCGCTATTTCTTCTGGTTCAAGTGTCAGCCTAGTGACGCCAGATGCGAAGTAGTCGGAGGGGCTAGCCTTCAGGTTAGACAGGAGGTAGCCCATCAGTATATAGCTGTAGAGTTATCAGAGACTGTAAAGAACTGGGCCGCCGGGTGGTTTTATATGGGTAATCCACCCCCGGCTCTGCTTTGTCATGATGGATGGCCGCGTCAGAAATGTCGCGAGTGGAAGGAGAAGCTGTCAGATGAAGAATTCGACACTATCCAACCTCTCTTGATGATGATAGAGGCCTTGAAGAGTACTGGGTTGTCAGGGTACAACATTGTCCAGGACTTTATTGCTCGGCGCATCCATCCTCTGCAGCAGCGAGCGAACTTTGCGTTCGAATTCTTAGGAGTGAATGACCCAAGTCGTCACGCTGTGGACCAGCTCTCAAATCTGGAGGTTTTGAACCGGGTGAACCGGCTGTTGAAGAGCCGTGGACACCTGGCTCCTATAATGGCCACCTTCTCGTCTATCAATCCTCCTCCTCGGGTTAGTATCTGAGCCTATCTTAGTCATCAGTTTTCTCTATAGGAATTCTTCTGACTTGTTTATATGCGTCTTTGATATAGGGTCAAGGTAGGGATACCAATGTTTGCCCTCCTCTGCCGCCATCAACTCAAGAAGGCGGAGGCATAGCCCTGGAAGGACACATCCGGAATGAGGACCTACCAAGTAAACAAAGCTCTTCTGCTGATCTAGATTGGCTTGACTCAGACTCAACTGAATCTGATGTCATGATCGTAGATCCTAAAGTAGAGAGTAGTCGGAAGAGGTCGCCGACTCCACATCTTGATGCCGGAGAACCCATCCAGAAGAAGGCTCGCACTGGTAATCGCCGTGCTTGTCGTAAAGTTTGTTTACCAGCAGAGTTGTACGATAAATACTACAAGCCGGGTAATCCTGGTAAGGGAAAACCCGAGTACTTTGTAGTTCTATCATTTGTCGTTAATCACTTATATCATATATGATATTGTACCAGGTACTGGAGCAGAGCAGGGTGCTTCCGAGAGCAGAGCTGCGGGTGAATCTTCTGATCCGCTACTGCTGTTGAAGGTGCCCAAGACTCTGAAGTTCACGAAGTAAGTCACGCCCTTGTACTATTGTTGAAATTCAAGAAATACTTGTATTGAGACTAATGCTCATCTGTATTTCAGGAAAGTGAAGCAAGCCGCTCCATCCACAAGTGCTACGCCGGATCCTCAGGCAGTAGAGGAGTTGGAGTCTCTGGCGAAGGATGACTCCAGTGCGCCGCCTACCTTCAGTCAGGTAGATGTGCTGCCTGATTCTTCTTTGCCTGAGGAAGGGGCTAATGCTACTCCTGACGCAAGTGTGCTTCCACTGCCTCAGGTTGGTTGGCCGTATTCCATTTTCCGCTCTCCGGCGCAATTGGAATTTGATCAAGTTTGGAGTGACTGGTTTTTCCGTACTCGACAGCCGCACGAACCAACCCTTGAGATGGTTGTGGCGCATATTCAGGCGGAACCTTCGCTTCGTCAAGAGGGAGGGTCCCAGGATGCGCCCGAGTCCTCTCGTCAAGGGGCAACACTAGACGTGTTCGGGTACGACCAGGATCTCACTCGCTTGAAGGAGTTGGGCGACCAGTTGAAGTCGCCGTTTGATGCGCTCCAACAATTTATTGAGGTAAGAAATCCCGAGTCTTCTTAATTGCGTTATAGACTCATCCGAGTACTTAAGTTGTACTTTGTGCTTCCAGGCATTTGACTTCAAGGTCCGGAATCAGGTTATCCGGATCCGTCGGGAAATAGCTCGTGAGGTCGAGCAGCTCAAGGAGTATATTGCCCAAGATCAAATCAGGCAAAAGCTCGCTACCCAAGTGCTTCATAACAAGATCAACGAGCTTCAGGGTAATCTTGAGACTGCGGTGGCCGAGCGGAATGCTGCCAATGACCGAGAAGTACAGCTGATTGCCAAAGCCGCCGCCACGGAGGTGGAGGTAAAGAAGCTTAAGAAGTCGGCGAAGAAACAGCTAGAAGGTACTCTTGAAATCCGAGTGCTTAGTCTTTGTCCGTAGAAGTAATCCAATCTTACGGTACTGACTTGAACTCATGCAAATGCAAATAATAAGGCTTCAGGATGGCAGAACGCCTTCAACCGCAAGGAGGCGGAGCTTGAAGAGGTATTTGCTAATGCGCAAAGTACTCTTGAAGAAGCCAAATTGATGCGTGAGGGTGTTGACCGGGATCTTCTGCAGGCTTTGAAGTCTACGAGGGACTTAGAGCAAGCCGTCGAGCCTCTGCTTAGGATGATACCGGCGCCTGAAGGAGTCGAGGAGTCCTTGATCGACCGAGCCAAGGCCGCCCCAAAGCGGCTGGCCCAGTACATCAAGGATATGTCGTTCTCCGTCGTGCAAGGCTTGATGGCTACCCTTCGTCTGCATATGCCATTGTTTGATCTGGGCACTCTGATGACCCTCCCTGAGGATAAGAGTGATGAAGACCATGCAGCGATGCAAGAGGAGGTGAAGGCCACGGCAGAAGAGTACTCGCAGATCTTAAATCTTGTTTAGTAGACTCCTTGCTCTTTTGGGCGCTACCTTGTAACTCCTGTAAACAATTATTATAAGATATCAAAAATATATATTACTTTTGATTCTCCTGAATTTTATATGAATCCAACTCCGTATTGCGACAAGAGAGTCCTTGGCAATGGGTTGAGTTTGCTTTGTTGTGGATGTATGACCAGACGTCTGATTAGACGAGTCTATCCGAGTGCTCTCTAGCACATTAGGTATGGGTCGTGTGACTTCGTTTCTCTAACTCTTTTTGTAGAGAACTCAGTCTTGCCCGAGTACTACTCTTAGTACCCTTGTTCAAGGGATAACTTCGATTAGGCACCTCTTGAAGGACCATTACGTAGGTTCCTTCTGGGTGGATCGTATCCTCTTGAGGATCGCAGCTTGAGTGCGAAGGTGTTTGGACCTCTGTCCGGTAGTTGTGTAACAAGGTGGGTACTTATCCCATCTTGTTACGCCTTATAGAAACCAGTCTCCACTATAGTAGATTCCGTATTTGCTATAGGCGGATAGCCGGGTGTTTAAGCCGTACTATCATATGAGTTGTATTGAGCTCGAAGCTCGTAACTCGAGTTTTGGTTTCCGCTGAACCAATCTATCCGAGTAGTTAATACTAATCGGAGGTAGAGTCCTGCCTCTGCAGCAACTTGGTAGATGACTGAATAGTCAGGTGTAGTCTGGATAAATTGCAAAGTATTTGTTTCTAATGAACTTCAAACTTTATTAATATCCGACTAGTAATTACAATTGCCCTGGGTCTGATTTGTGGCATAGTCCTTAAGTATGGAATTTCTTCAAATGCTCTATATTCTATGAATTTGGCAGTGGAGATCCATCTTCAGTGACTAGCTCAAATGACCCGGGTCTTGTTACTCTGGATACAATATAAGGACCCTCCCATGGACTCATGAGTTTGTGGCGTCCTGTAGTGTTCTGAATCTTCTTCAGTACCATGTCTCCCACTTGGAAAGTACGGTGATGGACGGTTTTATCGTAGTACCGCCTCATCCCTTGAAGGTATCTTGCAGATTGAAATAGTGCGGTTAGTGTGGCTTCCTCGATGCTGTCGACTTCTAGCCGCCTGGTATCATCAGCTTCTCCTTCGCTGTACTGCTCTACCCGTGGGGATTTCCAAATTAAATCAGCCGGTAGGATTGCTTCAGTGCCATATACCAGAAAGAAAGGTGTGTGGCCTGTTGCCCGACTTCGTTGTGTTCGTAGCCCCCAGACTACCTTAGGCAATTCTTCAACCCACTTGCCACCGTGATCTTTTAGGAGGTCGAAGAGTCTTGGCTTCAAGCCTGCGAGGATCAAGGCGTTGGCTCGTTCGACTTGACCATTGGACTGTGGGTGGGCTACTGAGGCATAGTCTATTCTGATGCCGCAATCACTAGCCCATGTCTTGAATTCAATTGCCGTGAAAGGAGACCCAAGATCAGTGATGATTCTGTGCGGCATTCCGAAGCGGTGAAAGATGCTCTGCATGAATTGTACTGATTTGGAGGCATTGAACTTAACCAGGGGCATGTACTCAATCCACTTTGTGAACTTGTCAATTGCGACGTATAAGTACTCAAATCCGCCTGGAGCACGCTTGAGAGAACCCACCATATCGAGTCCCCAGCATGAGAAAGGCCATGACGGAGGAATACAGATTAGCTCATGTGCAGGTACATGCTGTTGCTTTGCGAAGAACTGGCATGACTGACAGCAGCGGACTAAGTCTTCTGCATCTTTTAAAGCTGAAGGCCAGTAATATCCTGACCTGAAGATCTTTCCGACTAGTGTCCTTGAAGCTGCGTGATTGCCACAGCATCCGGAGTGGACTTCGTTCAAGATTTCTCTGCCCTCTTCTGGTGTGATACACTTGAGGAGGACTCCTGATGAAGCACCACGTCGATATAACTTATCCCCGACAAGAACATAGTTCTTGCTACGCCTGGTAACTTGCTCTGCTTCAACCTTGTCACTCGGGAGTTTATGCTCTTTGAAGTAGTCAATGAATACTTGTGTCCAGTGGGGTGAGAGGGATAGAACCTGGTTGGAAGGTGCTGACTCGAACTCTTCCTTTTCTTGGATTGAGGGCTTGGATAGCTCATGCACAAAGGTACCACTAGGAACCTATGCTCTGTCAGAGCCCAACTTAGCGAGGATATCTGCTGCTACATTGAGGTCCCGGGTAATGTGGATGAGTTACAGCCCTGCGAAGTGCTTCTCTAGTTTGCGGACTTCAGCGCAGTAGGCGTTCATTGTCTCCTTGGTGCAATCCCAATCTTTATTAACTTGGTGAATGACCACAGAGGAATCACCGTAGACTAGTAGTCTCTTGATACCCAGAGTAGCTGCTAGTTTGAGCCCGTGGAGTAGTGCTTCGTACTCTGCTTCATTGTTGGTAGCCGGCCACAATATTTGCAGAACGTACTTGAGCTGTTCTCCCGCAGGTAATACAAGAAGGACCCCGGCTCCTGCTCCTCCGAGTTTTAAGGACCCATCAAAATACATCTTCCAATGATCGGGAATAGCGTTGTCTTGAAGCTGCTGTATCTCTGTCCACTCGGCGATGAAATCAGCTAGAGCTTGTGACTTGATAGCTTTCCTGGGAGTAAATTTGATGTTGAGTGCGCCTAATTCAACTGCCCACTTAGAGATTCTGCCGGTAGCGTCACGATTGTGAAGGATTTCTCCTAAAGGGAAATCCGTGACTACCGTGATCTCATGAGCGTCAAAGTAGTGTCGCAGCTTCCTCGAGGATATGAGTAGGGCATAAAGCAGTTTCTGTACTTGCGGGTATCTGACTTTGGAGTCGGAGAGTACCTCACTGATATAGTAAACTGGCTGTTGGGTATTGTAGATGTGCTTGTCGTCTTTGCGCTCCACCACGATTGCCGTGCTTACGACGTGTGTAGTAGCAGCAATGTACAACAGCATAGGTTCTTTGGGCTCTGGCGGCGTTAGTATCGGGGAATTTGTGAGGTAGCCCTTGAGCTCTTCAAAGGCTTTGTCTGCTTCCTCTGTCCACTGGAACTTGTCGCCGGCCTTAAGCAACTTGAAGAAAGGTAGCCCCTTTTCTCCTAAGCGTGAGATGAACCGGTTTAGTGCGGCCATGCACCCAGTAAGCTTCTGGACGTCTCTGACAGAGGCAGGTGGCTTCATGTTGATGATGGCAGAGATTTGCTTCTGACTAGCCTCGATGCCTTGATGGCTAACAAGGAACCCGAGTAGCTAGCCTGAAGGTACCCCGAAGACGCATTCAGTTGGATTGAGCCTCCATTGATAGGCGCGTAATCGGTTGAAGGTTTCCTCCAGGTCTGAAATCAGGGTAGTCGGATCCCTTGTTTTTATGACCACATCGTCGACATAAGCTTCTGCGTTGCGGCCAATTTGATCACCCAGACAGTCTTGGATGGCACGTTGATAAGTGGCCCCCGCATTCTTCAATCCGAAGGACATGGTTTTATAGCAGTATGCGCCGAAAGGAGTGATGAACGATGTTTTGGGTTGATCTTCTTCCTTGAGGGCAATTTGATGATATCCAGAATAGCAATCCAGAAAGGAGAGTAAAGCGAAACATGCGGTGGCATCAACTATTTGGTCTATCCTTGGTAATCTGAAAGGATCTTTTGGACAGTGCCTGTTGAGGTCCGTGTAGTCTACACACATGCGCCACTCGGCAGAGTTCTTCTTCTTGACAAGCACTAGATTGGCTAACCACTCGGGGTGCAGGATTTCTCTGATGAACCCAGCCGTGAGTAGTTTAGCTATTTCCTTCTTGATTGCCTCCTTCTTTTCTGGTGAAAATCGTCGTAGCCTCTGCTTGATCGGTCTTGAGCCTTCCTTTAATTCCAATTTGTGCTCAGCCAAGTTCCTTGGGACCCCAGGCATATCTGCTGGTTTCCAAGCAAATATATCTTTGTTTGCTCTAAGGAACTTGGTGAGCGCGAGTTCCTATTCTTTAGATAGGTGAGCACTGATAACCGCTGCCTTGGAGGGATCACCGGTTTCCAGGTCAATAGCTTTTGTGGAGACTTCTGCTGAAGGTTGGATAGTACCCGCCTTTTTAGTTGGGATCTCTGAATCTCCAGGCTTGGTGTTATGTACCATCTGAGCGAGTTCTTGAACCTCCAGGGCGAGTTGAGCTTTTTCAGCAATTTGGACAGCCTCTGTGTCGCAATCGAATGAACGCTTCAAGTCACCTCTGAAGGTTAAGATTCCTTTAGGACCCGGCATCTTCAATAAGAGATACGGGTAGTGGGGTACTGCCATGAACTTAGCAATGGCAGGGCACCCAAATATGGCATGATATGATGACTCGAAGTCCGCTACCTCGAAACTGATGTACTCCGTTCTGTAATTGGATGGAGTTCCAAAAGTGACGGGTAGTATGATCCTTCCGAGTGGTACAGCTGCTTTTCCGGGTACTATGCCATAGAAAGGAGCTGTTGATGGAGTGAGCTGAGTTGCAAGATCTAGGTTCATCTTCCTCAGGGTGCTTGCGAATATGACATTGAGTCCTGCTCCGCCATCAATGAGTACCCTTCCAAGTGTATTGCCTGCTACCGTTGGGTCCAATACTAGCGGATAGTGCCCTGCATTGGAGACACTAGTCCATTGATCGGCTCTGGAGAAACTGATCGAGTGCTCGGACCAGTCGAGGTACTTAGGCGTCGCTGGTTCGGTTGACATGATTTCCCGCAGAGAAAGGTTTTGGAGCCTCTTACTGTCGCTGGTGGTTACACCTCCGAAGATGACATTGATGGTACCTTTGGGGTGTTGGAAGCCGCCAGCATCTTGTGGAGGGTCCTCAGCTGTCTTCTTGCCTTTGTCTTTCTTGTTCTTGTTGAAGTCAGGGTTCAAGCCTCGCTCCTTGAGCTGTCGGCAGTGCCTTGCTGGATGCCCACTTTTTGGGTGGAGAGGGCAAGGCCCGTCTAGTAAGTCATCAAAGGTGTAGGGCTTGTTTCCTTTCTTCTAGGGTTCCTTGGCAGCAACAGTATTGTCCCCTGCCCTCTTGCGGGTGCTTTGCTGTGGTGCCTGGTTACCCTTCTGATTATTGCTTCGATCACCTTGCGTGTTCCTATCGGGGAAGCGCTCCTGTGTGCGTTCTTCTGTCGCCATCATGGAGTTTACGGCCCGATGGAACTCGTCAGCGGTGGTCGGGTCCTGCTTGATGAAATCTTTGTAATTGTACCTTTCGCAAATGCCGTTGCCGAAAAGGTCAATTACTTCTTTGTCTGTAATATCAGAGACTGTAGAGCGGATTTCTGAGAATCGCCTGTATTACTCCCTCATTGATTCATTTTTCTGTTGCTTGCAGGTTCTGAGCTTGGTCCGAGGGTCTGATCTTTCTGGGACACCGGCAAAGTTTTCAATGAAGATACGATGCAGTTGTTCCCAGGAGTCGATGGACTCCGGCTTAAGTCTGTCAAATCAAGCAAGCGGCATTATCTCCAGGGCCATTGGGAGGTAGAGTGCTTTGACGTCATTGCTTCCTCCAGCTAACTCCACTGCTTGTGCGTACAGCCTGAGCCACCGTTTGGGTTCTGTCTTCCCGTCGTACTTTGAATAGTTCCCGGGTTTGAATTTCCGCGGGAACGCGACTGCTCGTAGTCTTTGGGAGAAACAGGGGAAGCGATCAATCGCGTCGAATGCTGCAACTGTGGGCCCTCTATATGAGGACTCGACTCCTCCTTCAGCTTGATCAGGTGCTCAGGGGCCCAGGCGACTCCTTGCCGGGACCCTACCGAGCCTCTCTTGAACAGGTCGCCTCTGTCCTGGATTAGATGAATCTTGCTCATCAGCTAAGGACCCGAGGTTGCGTCCCTGGAGTTGAAGCGCAGTGGTCTGAAGCATGATTAGTCGTCGCTCTTCATCCGGAGTGCGGTTGGCCTTAGCACCCATCTCTGTGGCTAAAGCCAAGACATTCTGGTAAGGGGTCTGGTAGACTTTGTGTCCCGCTACCCTCATGAACTCGGGTTCAAGGTTTCGAGAGCAATCGGGGCGCCGCCTATTGTCGTGAGAGTGATTCTCGTCTTCGTGAGCCTGGCGCTCCACTTCTGCTTCTAGACGCCTCCGAGTGTTGTATTCTTCGAGTCGTGCATTGTAGCGCTCTAAAGCTTCCTTGCGGTGGGTAGCCCGCCTCCTGCGAGCTTCTTTGGCTTTGTTCCTCCGGATTCTTTCAGCTTTTAAGGACTCGGTTTCTCCAGGTACCTCCAGGTCGTTGTCAGAGATCATGCTTAATGTTTCATCGTCTTGGCAGACATCCGGGGGCGTTGGGGGTCGTAGGGACGACTGATGCCCCGTCATGAAGACTTCTGGATTGAAACCTTGGTTAGATCCTGGTGTTACCGACTCCAGGGTAGAAGTACTGGAGATTAGTTCCGTTGAGGTGTCGTGTTCCTCAAAGGGGAGCTGATGTCGGTGCTGATACGGAAGTTGTTGGTCGATTGTGCCAATCAGTCTAGCCGGGGCAGGCTGAATTGGCCAATGGACAATGTTACCCTCCTCGGTAGAGCTAAAGACGAGTCCTTTTTGGGCTCCTGTCAAAGGTATCTGGTGGTACTCTTTGAATTTTGCCCCGATCAAGTCTTGGAAGCTTTCAGCAGTGTTCCGTAATCCAAAGGAGATGGTCTGGACATGATCTGGGTCCTTTCCTCAGGAATTCGAGTCCGGGTAGGAGTCGGATGCCTTTGCGCTGCCATCCAGATGCTGCGGCTCTTGAATCTGTAATCTTGCGAGTTGTTGGGCGAGGAGCTCCGTCTTTGGCGTGTCTTGCGGCTGTGATGGAACGTCGAGTCGGCTGTGAAGCCTTCCTTGATCATCTGCGATGCAAGTCCATGAGCCAAAAACGAAAATTGATCCCGCCGAGAACATGTTGACGTGGTTCGCCGGGCTCTTGATCGTCGAATCGCCGAAAGCCCCTACCTGGCGCGCCAGCTGTCGGTGTTTGTTAACCGGCAACTAGTCTTGAGTAATCTCAGGACTATTTGTTCGGTGGGGATCGGTGTTCGTAGGACCCGGCGATTACACAGGGACAGCGATTTATACTGGTTCAGGCCGCTAAATAGCGTAACACCTTATGTCCAGTGCGGTGTGTGCCTTGTGTATGATTATGATTGAGGATTCGATTGTCTAGGACATGTGCTTGACTCCCCTTATATATCCGGGTAATCCACGGCACAGCCCGAGTCCTAGCCGATTACAGAGGAAGAGTCCTATTCTATTTACAAGACTTCCCTATACAACTTGGCTAAGTTACAAATCAGAGTCCTAAAACAAGTACACTACGTAACAAGTCTTCGGATCTCCTGCGCCGTCCGGGATTAGTCGGAGTAATCATCTTCGGATGATATCTCTGACATCCTGGTCCGTCACCCGCACAACTCGTCCGCGTTGCCTCCACGCAACCTTCCGATTGCCGCCATGTGCCGCCCTCGCTCTGCACCCCCGGTTTTGTGGCCCAAACCGGGAAACTAGCCTTTTCCAGCCATCCCCCGGTTTTGAGGCCCAAACCGGGAAACCAGCCCACCAGCCTGAGTTTTGAGGCCCAAACTCAGCAAACCCGCAGCGCCCAGGTTTTGAGGCCCAAACCTGGAAACCGTCCTCAGCCCGAGTTTTGTGGCCAAACTCGGAAACCGTCCACGCCCAGGTTTTGTGGCTCAACCTGGAAACCGAGCACCCGAGTTTTGAGGCCCAAACTCGGAAACCGTCCACCCGGTGGTTTTTCCCTGGCTCAACCACCAAACCGGAGCCGTAGAGGGGATGCACCGCCCGTGCACCCCTGTCCACCGACACGTGTCCCCAGGTCCTCGATCCGAGCAACACCGTGCCCCGCAAGTCTCCGCTCGTCGCTGTCCCAGGCTGCCAACCACCACAGCTGATCCTTAGGCACTCCGGTCGCTCAGTCCAAGTCTCACGTCCGCCCTTCATCGCTCGGTACATCGGCATGGCACGTCCGCCGCACGGCATGTGACACCCTAGTGTCAAGCACTGCATTAGGAACTTCATTAGCTACTAAAGGAGCATAAGCAATGCATTGCATCATTGCATGTGCATATGAGTGCTTGTTGCCTTTTGTTTATTTATTTGGCTTTCTTTATGTGGAGGATTTAAAAATGGTTTTCAGAAAAAGTGTCCTATATGAAAGTTGTAGAGAAAATTATTTTGAGCAACTTTTATATTTGGGTCAAAACCTAGTTTGGAGTTTTTGAAACTGTTTTTGAGTGGTCAAAGTTTGAAAAGGTTTTGGGAAAAAGAAAAAGGAAAAACGATTTTCTTCCCGGCGCCCCACCTTTCGGCCCATCTGGCCTTTCGGCCTAGCTCCCGCGCGCCGGTCCAGCGCGCCAGCGCCAGCGCCCACGCCGCGCCTCGCGCGCCGCGCGCGACAGCCTCGCCGCGCCGTACGCCGGCCGGCCTGCCGCGTGGCGCCCCACCTCTGAGCCAAATCTCGCTCGCCCACTCCCTCGCCGATCCTTCTCCACTCGATCACGCGACGATCTTCGCCGGCCACTCCTCGCTCGATCCTCTCTCACCTGAGCACGCAAGCTATCTCCCCCGGCCACTCTCCGCTCGCCTCGCCTGCCGCGCTCGCTCGCCGTGCACGACATCGCCCGCGTTGCCTCGCTGACCGCGCCGCCGTGTCCCGCCACGACCACCGGCCGGTCAAGCCGATCAAAACCCCGAGCACCCCCTTCACTCCCTCGCTCACTCGCACACCCTCTCGCTCCCACTCTCATCCCCACGCCCGAGCAAGAACGAGAGCACTGCTCGCCCTCGCCGCCGCACACCACCGCCACCTCCCCTCTCCGTTCCCACTCCCACCGAGCACCACCGTCCGATTCCTTCTGCACCAAGCTCCGCCTACGCCGTGCACACGCTGTGCGCACGTCGTCATCCCCGACCGAGCCCCAACGCCGCCGGAGGACGTAGCGCCTCTTTCGGTCCGTCAGTCGCCACCGCCGAGCCGCAACGCCGTTCTTCCTCAACCCGAGCTCCACCGTCTCCCTCCTTCGCCGTCAAGCATCACCAAGCCAAGGCAAGGTGAGAACACGACCCAGTCTCAACGCTACCGCTCCCTATCTCATTCTACTCCCCGGCCGAGCGCCATGGGCGCCGCCGCGGCCCGCTCACGTGGCCAAGCTCCTCTGCAGCCAACCAAGCCGAACCAACCCCGTATCTGTGCTCCCTAGGGTTCGTAGAAGCTTATGCCTCCACCTATTTCACCGGCGACCGCCGGAAACGGCGCAGCCGCGCGATGCCGCCGCTTCCGTGCGCCGCCGCTCGCCGCCGGCACGCTTCGGTCACCCTCTAACCAAGCCGAGCCCTCCGCTGGATGCGCCTCGTCGAGGCGAGTGCACAAGCCCAGCTTCCCCGCCGGCGACCTCACCGTCGGCGAGGAATCGACGGTCAAACCTCTCCCCTGTTTTCCGTCTCGCCCGAGCCCTCGAGCCAGGCCTCGAACGGGCGAATGCCTTTCCGTCTCGCCCGAGCCCTCGAGCCAGGCCTCGAACGGGCGAATGCCTTTCCGTCTCGCCCGAGCCCTCGAGCCAGGCCTCGAACGGGCGAATGCCTTTCCGTCTCGCCCGAGCCCTCGAGCCAGGCCTCGAACGGGCGATGGATTCCCGTCTCGCCCGAGCCTCGAGCTAGGCCTCGAGCGAACCCTCGGCCGCTGTCTCGTCCGAGCCGAGCCTCGAGCGAACGCAGACCCTTTCCGTGCGCCGAGTGTTTTCAGAAAACGTTTTCCAAGATGTTTTTCTATTCCCAGTAAATGCTTGTTTATTTTGTAGATCCTGTTTTGTTAGTCCAAATGGAGTGCTTTCAGTTTTGCTAGTTTGTTTATGAGTAGATCTACCGTGGAAGAATATGAAAGTATTGTTGGTGGAAGTTTATTTACTGTTTTCTTTTAATTCAGTTATGAGCTTTTGTTTAGATAAATGGTTATATATGTTTTCTGGTTGAGATAATTCCTGGAAAATTTTGTGTAAGTTTATCATCCTGTTTTACACATGTGAAAAATATATAATGTACTGTTTATATGGAAAAAGTTTCTGTTATGCTTAAAAGTCCTTTTTGGCTGATTTCTTAGAATAAAGGTTAAGGTGTTTTATATGTCAAAATAAAATATGGGAAACATGGTGTAGTCTCTGAGTGCCATGTCCAAGCTAAGGAAAATACAAGCATGAGCTGTTGTATGGGGAAATCTGAAGTTGGCTTACAAATGTACTTTTCTGCGTTTTCCTTTGGAAATTCATGAAAGAAATAATACAATGTTTCTGTTCATGGAACTTTCTTGATAAGCATAAAATTTGAAGTAGAATCTGGGAAAAATATGAAATGGAGTTGTGCATCCTTTTACAGTAAGGTTGTAGTTCAAAGTACCTTTTTGGGCAGTTTGCTTGTCATTTTTATATCTGCAGTTCTGTAGTTTATTTTTGGCTGAAACTTGTTCAGTAGAGTCCAGCAAGTGTTGTTTACTTTCTAGAATTTTCGTGGATTTTTCTGAGTCCAGAAAAGTGCACTTGCAGTTCAAACCTAAATTTCTTTTGAGTTATTAAATAAGAAAAAGGTGAATAAATGGATTTTGTTTTATGAGTATTTGCCTCAATGTCAAAAGTGGTTCAACAAATTGACTTTGTTGGTTTGCAAGATTTACTCTTTTCATGTCACCTTCATCTTCCACCGCATTTATTTAAATATATATTCGTTGCATGCAATAGGATCGACCCCGCCGGAGCCCCACCAAGAGCAGGAGCTAAACGCCGAGCCAGAGATCCAGGAGCTGCAGCAGCCAGAGGAAGTCGACCCCGTCCACGACCCTAACTTACCTGAGTGTCCCTCTCACGAGGCCTCGGTCTTCACCCAAGGCAAGCCCCGGAGCATATTAAGCCTCCTATCTTTTCAATTAAGTTACTTGAGTCCTTTTATATTGTGATGCATTAGGTCTAGGAGTTGAAATGAATCCTACTTGCTGCATTACCATTCCTTGGCTATTGATTAATATCTACCTTGTTATCTTGTTATTTAGTTACAATGTAGAATTGCTTAGCCTGCTTAATAAAAGTGGTAGTTAAGGATGTTTCCGTAATACCCGGATGGGTATTTACCGGATCACGGTTGGCTATATTTGCTATCGTGGAAAAGAACCTGAGTAGTAATGAAATACGGTCAACGGGATGGCAGGGCACAAGTTCGGAAACTTGGGGCAGTCCATCCGTTGGATCGTGTAGGTTTGTATCGATGTTGGCCCTCGTTCATTTTTGAACGCGCCCTTTTACTTAGGGATATGTCGGTGCTGTAATCATCGACCCCAAAGCCGGTTAGAAGCTGTTCGGGCCGGTTTCAACCCGTGTCGTGCCCTCTAGTACGGAAGTTGCGATCTGCCGCGTGAGGCCATCGCCAGACTCCGATTGGGCGGTCCGTGCTTGAACCGCGGCGATTACCACCACGAACAAGCGTCGAGCGGTTGCCCAATGCATGGACCCGACGGGGAAAGTGTGGGCTGGTATTAAAGGTCTTTCATCAGCTGATTTGGAATTCGATTCGAGTTGCCGTCTCCCCCGGTTAGTGGGAAACTATGGCGAGCTTCACCACGATACAACTCCATGTACTGATTTAAGGTTCAACTAAAATGTGGATAAGTCAACTGGATATGGTATATTATTGATTGGTAGATTCAAGTGAGTGCTCTAGTACAGGTGAAAAACCTAGAATTAAGGAGTAGGTCTAAAAATGGCAGCTCATCTTTATCACTAATTACTTCCTATCTGAACTTGAGCTTCTCGCAACTAAAAGATCCCAGCTCCACCCAAAAAGGCCTTGCATACCCTTGGTGTCTTTATTTTCAGTTGGATGGGTAAGTCTAGCTGAGTACATTCCCGTACTCAGGGTTTATCCCGTTGTTGCAGATGGCCAGGTCTACTTCGGCTATTGTAAGCACTGCCTCTACCCAGTGGAAGGTGATGAGGAGTAGGCCCAGGGCAGGGTCGTCCAGAAGCTTTCTCCTTTTCTTTTGCTAGACCGAGACTACTAGTGGCACATTATCTTAAAAAGGGATGAGTGAGTTGTGTGAGTTGGTTTATCAAAACAATGAAGTTTTATTTGGACCACATGTGTGGTGGTCGTGTTTCAAATTATTTCAGCTTCCGCACTTTTAAACTCGGTATTGTAATAACTTTGTTTTAAATTCCGCACTCTGATGTTAAATTCGGTTTCGTTTTCGCTGTGATGTATCTTTACGAATGTAATCCTTGAACGATGCGATCCTGTGTGATGTATGGTGTTAGAAATCCTTCGAGATTTCCGGACTACCGGGGTTATATGGGTTCAAGTATCAGTCGAAGTCAGACGGATTTGGCTAAGATAATACTTGAGCTCTTATAATCAGGACGGTTCCGCCACAGCTTGGTATCAGAGCATGGTTCAAGGGATTACCCTAGTAAAGAGTTATTTTCGAACTAAAATGGGTATTTCAAAACTATTTTGAAACTATTTTCAATTACTAAGTGTGCCCAGTCTCGTCCTTAAGCCCTATATTAGGATTCAGGTGGCTTAACTGCTAACAGGGTTCAGGGATTTGTTCATGCTGGATCTTTATTTGCTGGTCCATTCTCGGGAAAAGAGAATGCGTCGATCGCGAAAACATGCATAAAATGATTTTGTGAGATATGAGAGCATGACCGTCCAACCGTCGGTCTAGGTGAGAGTTCTTATACCAAGTATGTGCGAGCTCCACGCGAACACATACGAGGGTATCAATGTTTTCAAGGGTGTTTTCTATGTTGGTGCATGGTGTTTAGTATTGGCTTCTATGTATTTTGCGCATATTAGTCAATACTCAATTGTTTATCATTGGGGATTTCTTTGGGCTGAAATGAATCTTCTGCAGGTACGCTAACTATGCGATCGAGTAGAACGTGTAGTTAACGCATGAGAGATCGTTCTTGCCACCGACTAGAACGTTAGGACTCACGAGTCATATTAGTGAGTGAGAACGTAAGTACGATCATGCATCATGTTTAAATTCTTGCATTTACATTTCCTCCCCTTAATTAAAAGTTGTCTCTTTTGTTATAAAATTTGCCAACTTAATATCCGTCTCACGAGAGTTCGAAACCCTTTGTTTCTACAGATGGCCCGGACCAAGTTGACTGCTCGCAAGGCCACCGGAGGCAGAGGAGTTCCGCGTCATCGCTTGGCCACCAAGCTGACCCGGAGGACGTTCCTGACCTACTTTGGGTTGCCGACGATCCTTTGGAGGATTTTGCAGGCAGTGGGTTATGTGGAAGGACAGGAGCCCAAGTACTCCTGGCAGAAGGAGATCTACGGGCAGGATTCCCTGGTTATGGTAGAGATCAAGGTCAAAGCCTTGCCTGCCAAGCCGCACTGGACAGGATGGACTGAGATCACCAGAGGCACTTGTGCCAAGGATGGAGCCAACAGGGCAGCATACCTAGTGCTGAAGGATATCATCGCCCGCTTCCCCGCCGACCTGGCAAGTGCGATGGCAGGAGTGTTTCCCCGTGGATCACTTTTCCCATTGCGCTGGAAGCAGACTTCAGAGTCAGTCTTGACAGGGAGCCCAGAGGAGAGGTTCTACTGTGAGACGCCTGCGATGAGCGCCACCGGAGCTTTGTTGGGTGTATGTGAGAGTTTGGAGCACACTCTCGAGAGCGTGTCCTTCACCCTCACCGCCACCTACCAGAGCAAGAGGAAGCTTCAGGAGGACTTCGACGCTGAGGTTGCTCGTCTACAGGAGAGGATTCAGCAGCTCACTCTGGAGCGTGACGACGCCCGCACCACAGCAGCAGCACAGTCCACTGCTAGGACAGTTGCAGAGCAGATGTACCTGACTACCGCTCTTCAGAGGGATGAGGCCCGCACCGCGCTCGACCAGCTCAGAGAGGGAGCCCACCTGTTGATACAGCAGATACACGGACAACAGGCCTACATCGACCAGCTCCACGAGGCCGTCCATCAGATGCACCACGCCGCGCAGGAGGCCGCTGCCCCAGCAGCTCCCGCAGCAGAGGTCCCGGATCCCCAGGACGGAGAGGTCCTTGGTCCCGACGCAGAGGACGCCGCACCCGCCACTGGAGACCCCTGAGCGCTAGTTTAGCTAGGAGACGTTTTTCTTTTGTATAGCTTGAGCTTGCTCGCTAAGTGATGTAACACCTGACACATGTGATGGATTATGTTTAAATGTTTGATGGCATGTAAGCTTTTGGACAAAGTCCGGACTTCGATCTGGCACCTTTTATGGAAATCCGTCGTTTGCATGTCTAATTTTGAGCGATTGTTTTGTGATGTTGTATGGAAATGAGTAATTATACTTGGTCGTGTGCTAAATTTTCGAATTATGTACAGCGCAGTATTTATTCATGATCAATGTAACATCACCTAATGATTGCTTAATAATGGGATATGCAGATGCCGGCACACACTCGCAGCCAACGCGGACAGGGAGCAGGACAGGAGGAGAATTTGCCACCTCCCCCACCGCCGCCGATGACGCCGGAAGCGTTCTTTGGCCAGTTCTTGGGTAGCCAACGGAATATGGAGGAAATGCAGAGGCACATGGAGGCCACCCTCCGTAACATCGCTAACAACACCGCGCAGCAGCACCATCAGCGCCAAGGCCCGGAGCCCAACCAGTACAGCTCCTACCGTGACTTTCTAGACACTCGCCCTCTTGTGTTCAAGGAAGCCACCGAACCGCTTGAGGCTGATGAATGGCTCAACTCCATCACTCAGAAGTTCCGTTTGCTTCGTCTGACAGAAGAGCTCAAGGCGGAGTACGCCGCGCACATGTTGGAAGGACCCGCAGGATTATGGTGGGCCCAGTACCGTGCATCCCTACCCGCAAATGCACGTGTCACTTGGGATCAGTTCTCCACCGCCATGCGCAACCACTATATCCCTAGTGGTCTGATGGAAATGAAGGTTGCAGAGTTCATGAGGTTATCCCAGGGGACTAGGTCTATGTCCGAGTACCTCCACAGTTTCAACAACCTAGCTCGCTACGCCCCAGACTTTGTTGATACTGAGGCCAAGAAGATCGCAAGCTTTAAGCGTGGAATGAGTGCCGCTATGCTTTCCAAGATGGGCAACAGTCACCGCACCACCTTCAGTGACTTCGTCAGTGACTGTCTGAACCAAGAGGCCAACGACGGCAGACTGGCAACAGAAAACCGTCGTCGTGCGAACGAAGGAGGTTCATCCCAGCAAAGGACCCCTTTCGGAGCACGTACCCCGTATCGCCCGCCTGTCACAGGAGCAAGATTCCGTCCCCCACAGAGGAAGATCACCACCAACCGTCCCCGTCCTAGTTATCAGAAGCCTTACACCGCTCCCATGATGCAGAACAAGAACAAAGCAGGAAGTGCCGGAGGTCCCAAGACTCCTTATGTGATTGGCCCATGCTACAACTGCGGTCAGACCGGACATCTGTCACGTCAGTGCCCTCGCCCCAAGAAGCAGTACACTCAGCCCCCACCTCGCACCGGTCATGTGCATCACACCACCGTGGAAGAAGTGCCAGAAGGAGAGCCTGTCACCGCTGGTACGTTTCTCGTTAATCAATACCCCGCCGTTGTGCTGTTTGATTCTGGAGCATCGCATTCGTTTATAAGTGAGAATTTTGTTATAAGAAGTAATCTTGAGTTGGTAGAATTAGACCGGGGATATCAGATAAGTTCCGCCGGAGCCGTTCTCTCCGCGCGAAAAATGGCTAAAGGAGTGGAAATGACCTTTGGGGATAAACAGGCCATAGTGGACCCCATAGTCATTCCTGGTCTAGGTCTGGATGTAATCTTGGGTATGGGATGGATGAAACTATGGAAGGTTAATCTAGACACCGCAGAGAGAATAGTGTCCATGGTAAGTCCCAGGAATGGATCTTCTTTCAGGTTCAAGTTACCCCGAAACCCCCATGAGATTGGAGTGTTGTTCAATATCACGGCAAAGCAGATAGCTGAAATCCCAATAGTGTGTGAGTTTCCAGATGTTTTTCCTGATGAGTTGCCTGGGTTACCGCCTGATAGAGGTGTGGAGTTTGCTATAGAGTTAATCCCGGGAACCGCACCTATATCCCGAAGACCGTATAGAATGCACGCTAAGGAGTTAGTAGAGCTTAAGGTTCAAATACAGGAACTTTTGGATAAGGGTTTGATACGTCCTAGTTCGTCGCCTTGGGGATGTCCCGCTATCTTTGTGAAAAAGAAAGATAAAACTCTGAGGATGTGTGTGGATTATAGGCCGCTTAATGCAGTAACCATAAAGAATAAGTACCCCTTACCTCGAATCGATGTCTTGTTTGATCAGTTGTCAAAAGCAAAAGTGTTCTCCAAGATCGACCTGAGGTCAGGATACCATCAGATTAAGATCAGAAGAGAAGACGTGCCAAAAACAGCTTTCTCTACCAGATACGGACTCTATGAGTATCTTGTTATGTCCTTTGGATTGACCAATGCACCGGCACATTTCATGTACCTGATGAATTCGGTCTTCATGCCAGAGTTGGATAAGTTTGTTGTAGTGTTCATCGATGACATCTTGGTATACTCTGAGAATGAGAAGGACCACGCTGAGCATCTACGAGTTGTTTTGACCAGGCTTAGAGAGCACAAGTTGTATGCTAAGTTCAGCAAGTGTGAGTTTTGGTTGAAGAAGGTACCTTTCCTTGGTCACATCCTTTCAGAAGAAGGAATCTCTGTGGACCCTTCTAAGGTACAGGAAGTTATGGATTGGCAAGCACCCGCCACCGTACATGAGGTACGTAGCTTTTTGGGTTTGGCAGGATACTACCGTCGGTTTATTCCGGATTTTTCAAGAATAGCCAAGCCTATGACTCGTTTAACGCAGAAAAACAAGAAGTTCGAATGGACTCCAGAGTGTGAAGCAGCTTTCCGCACTCTGCGAACGTTGTTGACATCCGCACCTATTTTGGCTCAGCCAAACTTAGAGGAACCTTTTGATGTGTTTTGTGACGCATCCAAGATTGGACTCGGATGCGTACTCATGCAAAATGGAAGAGTTATCGCCTATGCTTCTCGCCAGTTGAGACCGCATGAAGAGAATTACCCCACTCATGATCTGGAACTAGCAGCCGTCGTGCATGCACTCAAGATATGGAGACATTATCTTATGGGAAATCTATGTCATGTGTACACGGATCATAAAAGTCTGAAATATATCTTCACCCAGCCAGAGTTGAATATGAGGCAGAGAAGATGGTTAGAGCTAATTAAGGATTATAACCTTGAAGTGCATTACCACCCCGGAAAGGCGAACGTTGTAGCCGATGCCTTGAGTCGCAAGACTCATTGCAACTCCCTACAACCACTTTTGGAGGATAGATTTAATCTTATGCACCCAGTCATGCTAAACAATATCACTCTTCAGTGCACCTTGGAAAGTGACATCATCGAGAGACAGAAGACCGATGAAGAGATCTGTCAGATAAAGAAGAGGTTGGAAACCAGTAGTTCGTTGAACTTTAGAACAGATGAACAGGGAATTCTATGGTATAAACGAAGGATAGTTGTTCCTAAGGATTCAGGGCTGAAAGAGAGGATTCTGAACGAGGCTCACAATTCAAAGTTGTCTATCCACCCAGGAAGCAGTAAGATGTATCAGGATTTGAAAACCAGATTTTGGTGGTCAAAGATGAAGAAAGAAGTCGCAGCCTATGTCGCCAGATGTGATACTTGTTGCAGGATAAAGGCAATACATCTGAAACCTGCCGGACTGTTACAACCGTTGTCGATCCCAGAGTGGAAGTGGGAAGAGATCAGTATGGACTTTATCACCGGACTTCCCACTACTCAGAAAGGGAATGATTCGATTTGGGTTATCGTGGATCGGTTATCTAAAGTGGCTCACTTCATACCAGTCAAGACTACTCACCGCCCCCATCAGTATGCAGACCTTTATACTCAGAATATCCTGAGGTTGCATGGAATTCCAAAGCGGATAGTTTCTGATAGAGGACCCCAGTTCATAGCACGTTTTTGGGAACAGTTGCACAAGGAGTTAGGAACCAAGTTGGTAAGAAGTTCAGCCTATCACCCTCAAACTGCAGGACAGACAGAAAGAGTGAATCAGATTTTGGAGGATATCCTAAGAGCTTGTGTCTTATCTTCAGGAGAGTCATGGGAGAAATGGTTACCCCTTGCTGAGTTTTCATACAACAACAGCTATCAAGAGAGTATAAAGATGGCACCTTTTGAAGTTTTATATGGACGAAGATGCAGAACCCCAGTAAATTGGGTTGAGTCTGGAGATCGAGGATTCTATGGATCAGATTATGTAAAGGATGCCGAGGAAATCGTGCAGACCGTACAGCAACATATCAAGGTAGCACAGTCTCGACAAAAGAGTTATGCTGACACCCGAAGGAGACCTTTGGAATTTCAGGTTGGAGACTATGTGTATCTCAAGGTTTCACCTATGAGGAAGGTCCAACGTTTTGGAATCAAGAAGAAGCTAGCACCTCGATATGTGGGACCATACCTGATCATAGCAAAGAAGGGACAAGTGGCATACGAAGTACAGTTACCCCCAGAAATGAGCACAGTTTTCCCAGTATTCCACGTATCACAGTTAAAGAAGTGTCTTCGAGTTCCAGAACAAGAGGAAGTTCGGATTCCAGACATCACCATCAGATCGGATCTGGAGTACTATGAGCAGCCCAAGGAGATTTTGGATACCAAGACCCGAGAGACTCGTAACCGAACAGTGAAGACTTACAAGATTCTCTGGAGCAATCACGGACCCAACGATGCGACATGGGAAACCGAGGAGTACCTGCGCGTAAGCTATCCCGCTTTTGTTAAGAAATGGTACGTAACTCAAATCTCGGGACGAGATTTCTTTAAGGGGGGAAGGGCTGTGACACCCTAGTGTCAAGCACTGCATTAGGAACTTCATTAGCTACTAAAGGAGCATAAGCAATGCATTGCATCATTGCATGTGCATATGAGTGCTTGTTGCCTTTTGTTTATTTATTTGGCTTTCTTTATGTGGAGGATTTAAATTGGTTTTCAGAAAAAGTGTCCTATATGAAAGTTGTAGAGAAAATTATTTTGAGCAACTTTTATATTTGGGTCAAAACCTAGTTTGGAGTTTTTGAAACTGTTTTTGAGTGGTCAAAGTTTGAAAAGGTTTTGGGAAAAAGAAAAAGGAAAAACGATTTTCTTCCCGGCGCCCCACCTTTCGGCCCATCTGGCCTTTCGGCCTAGCTCCCGCGCGCCGGTCCAGCGCGCCAGCGCCAGCGCCCACGCCGCGCCTCGCCCGCCGCGCGCGACAGCCTCGCCGTGCCGTACGCCGGCCGGCCTGCCGCGTGGCGCCCCACCTCTGAGCCAAATCTCGCTCGCCCACTCCCTCGCCGATCCTTCTCCACTCGATCACGCGACGATCTTCGCCGGCCACTCCTCGCTCGATCCTCTCTCACCTGAGCACGCAAGCTATCTCCCCCGGCCACTCTCCGCTCGCCTCGCCTGCCGCGCTCGCTCGCCGTGCACGACATCGCCCGCGCTGCCTCGCTGACCGCGCCGCCGTGTCCCGCCACGACCACCGGCCGGTCAAGCCGATCAAAACCCCAAGCACCCCCTTCACTCCCTCGCTCACTCGCACACCCTCTCGCTCCCACTCTCATCCCCACGCCCGAGCAAGAACGAGAGCACTGCTCGCCCTCGCCGCCGCACACCACCGCCACCTCCCCTCTCCGTTCCCACTCCCACCGAGCACCACCGTCCGATTCCTTCTGCACCAAGCTCCGCCTACGCCGTGCACACGCTGTGCGCACGTCGTCATCCCCGACCGAGCCTCAACGCCGCCGGAGGACGTAGCGCCTCTTTCGGTCCGTCAGTCGCCACCGCCGAGCCGCAACGCCGTTCTTCCTCAACCCGAGCTCCACCGTCTCCCTCCTTCGCCGTCAAGCATCACCAAGCCAAGGCAAGGTGAGAACACGACCCAGTCTCAACGCTACCGCTCCCTATCTCATTCTACTCCCCGGCCGAGCGCCATGGGCGCCGCCGCGGCCCGCTCACGTGGCCAAGCTCCTCTGCAGCCAACCAAGCCGAACCAACCCCGTATCTGTGCTCCCTAGGGTTCGTAGAAGCTTTTGCCTCCACCTATTTCATCGGCGACCGCCGGAAACGGCGCAGCCGCGCGATGCCGCCGCTTCCGTGCGCCGCCGCTCGCCGCCGGCACGCTTCGGTCACCCTCTAACCAAGCCGAGCCCTCCGCTGGATGCGCCTCGTCGAGGCGAGTGCACAAGCCCAGCTTCCCCGCCGGCGACCTCACCGTCGGCGAGGAATCGACGGTCAAACCTCTCCCCTGTTTTCCGTCTCGCCCGAGCCCTCGAGCCAGGCCTCGAACGGGCGAATGCCTTTCCGTCTCGCCCGAGCCCTCGAGCCAGGCCTCGAACGGGCGAATGCCTTTCCGTCTCGCCCGAGCCCTCGAGCCAGGCCTCGAACGGGCGAATGCCTTTCCGTCTCGCCCGAGCCCTCGAGCCAGGCCTCGAACGGGCGATGGATTCCCGTCTCGCCCGAGCCTCGAGCTAGGCCTCGAGCGAACCCTCGGCCGCTGTCTCGTCCGAGCCGAGCCTCGAGCGAACGCAGACCCTTTCCGTGCGCCGAGTGTTTTCAGAAAACGTTTTCCAAGATGTTTTTCTATTCCCAGTAAATGCTTGTTTATTTTGTAGATCCTGTTTTGTTAGTCCAAATGGAGTGCTTTCAGTTTTGCTAGTTTGTTTATGAGTAGATCTACCGTGGAAGAATATGAAAGTATTGTTGGTGGAAGTTTATTTACTGTTTTCTTTTAATTCAGTTATGAGCTTTTGTTTAGATAAATGGTTATATATGTTTTCTGGTTGAGATAATTCCTGGAAAATTTTGTGTAAGTTTATCATCCTGTTTTACACATGTGAAAAATATATAATGTACTGTTTATATGGAAAAAGTTTCTGTTATGCTTAAAAGTCCTTTTTGGCTGATTTCTTAGAATAAAGGTTAAGGTGTTTTATATGTCAAAATAAAATATGGGAAACATGTTGTAGTCTCTGAGTGCCATGTCCAAGCTAAGGAAAATACAAGCATGAGCTGTTGTATGGGGAAATCTGAAGTTGGCTTACAAATGTACTTTTCTGCGTTTTCCTTTGGAAATTCATGAAAGAAATAATACAATGTTTCTGTTCATGGAACTTTCTTGATAAGCATAAAATTTGAAGTAGAATCTGGGAAAAATATGAAATGGAGTTGTGCATCCTTTTACAGTAAGGTTGTAGTTCAAAGTACCTTTTTGGGCAGTTTGCTTGTCATTTTTATATCTGCTGTTCTGTAGTTTATTTTTGGCTGAAACTTGTTCAGTAGAGTCCAGCAAGTGTTGTTTACTTTCTGGAATTTTCGTGGATTTTTCTGAGTCCAGAAAAGTGCACTTGCAGTTCAAACCTAAATTTCTTTTGAGTTATTAAATAAGAAAAAGGTGAATAAATGGATTTTGTTTTATGAGTATTTGCCTCAATGTCAAAAGTGGTTCAACAAATTGACTTTGTTGGTTTGCAAGATTTACTCTTTTCATGTCACCTTCATCTTCCACCGCATTTATTTAAATATATATTCGTTGCATGCAATAGGATCGACCCCGCCGGAGCCCCACCAAGAGCAGGAGCTAAACGCCGAGCCAGAGATCCAGGAGCTGCAGCAGCCAGAGGAAGTCGACCCCGTCCACGACCCTAACTTACCTGAGTGTCCCTCTCACGAGGCCTCGGTCTTCACCCAAGGCAAGCCCCGGAGCATATTAAGCCTCCTATCTTTTCAATTAAGTTACTTGAGTCCTTTTATATTGTGATGCATTAGGTCTAGGAGTTGAAATGAATCCTACTTGCTGCATTACCATTCCTTGGCTATTGATTAATATCTACCTTGTTATCTTGTTATTTAGTTACAATGTAGAATTGCTTAGCCTGCTTAATAAAAGTGGTAGTTAAGGATGTTTCCGTAATACCCGGATGGGTATTTACCGGATCACGGTTGGCTATATTTGCTATCGTGGAAAAGAACCTGAGTAGTAATGAAATACGGTCAACGGGATGGCAGGGCACAAGTTCGGAAACTTGGGGCAGTCCATCCGTTGGATCGTGTAGGTTTGTATCGATGTTGGCCCTCGTTCATTTTTGAACGCGCCCTTTTACTTAGGGATATGTCGGTGCTGTAATCATCGACCCCAAAGCCGGTTAGAAGCTGTTCGGGCCGGTTTCAACCCGTGTCGTGCCCTCTAGTACGGAAGTTGCGATCTGCCGCGTGAGGCCATCGCCAGACTCCGATTGGGCGGTCCGTGCTTGAACCGCGGCGATTACCACCACGAACAAGCGTCGAGCGGTTGCCCAATGCATGGACCCGACGGGGAAAGTGTGGGCTGGTATTAAAGGTCTTTCATCAGCTGATTTGGAATTCGATTCGAGTCGCCGTCTCCCCCGGTTAGTGGGAAACTATGGCGAGCTTCACCACGATACAACTCCATGTACTGATTTAAGGTTCAACTAAAATGTGGATAAGTCAACTGGATATGGTATATTATTGATTGGTAGATTCAAGTGAGTGCTCTAGTACAGGTGAAAAACCTAGAATTAAGGAGTAGGTCTAAAAATGGCAGCTCATCTTTATCACTAATTACTTCCTATCTGAACTTGAGCTTCTCGCAACTAAAAGATCCCAGCTCCACCCAAAAAGGCCTTGCATACCCTTGGTGTCTTTATTTTCAGTTGGACGGGTAAGTCTAGCTGAGTACATTCCCGTACTCAGGGTTTATCCCGTTGTTGCAGATGGCCAGGTCTACTTCGGCTATTGTAAGCACTGCCTCTACCCAGTGGAAGGTGATGAGGAGTAGGCCCAGGGCAGGGTCGTCCAGAAGCTTTCCCCTTTTCTTTTGCTGGACCGAGACTACTAGTGGCACATTATCTTAAAAAGGGATGAGTGAGTTGTGTGAGTTGGTTTATCAAAACAATGAAGTTTTATTTGGACCACATGTGTGGTGGTCGTGTTTCAAATTATTTCAGCTTCCGCACTTTTAAACTCGGTATTGTAATAACTCTGTTTTAAATTCCGCACTCTGATGTTAAATTCGGTTTCGTTTTCGCTGTGATGTATCTTTACGAATGTAATCCTTGAACGATGCGATCCTGTGTGATGTATGGTGTTAGAAATCCTTCGAGATTTCCGGACTACCGGGGTTATATGGGTTCAAGTATCAGTCGAAGTCAGACGGATTTGGCTAAGATAATACTTGAGCTCTTATAATCAGGACGGTTCCGCCACACGGCACGCCCATCCTTCACCGCACCCGGTCAGTCAGCACGGCACGTCTCAACTTGACCTTCACCTTGCCCTCGATCACTGTCTCCGTGCTCGACACCTGCACAACACAAGCCAAAGAACATGCGATCAAACCCATTGACAATCACTCATCACTCAGAGACTCGGCATACACCCATGTATCCGCAGGTGCTGTTGACCCTGATCGGTAGATTACAAGTAAGGAACTTCAGCAAAGGGTTCGGTTTCAGAATAGCCGAACTGAGACGGGTGAAACTTCCAGACCCAGGGTTACAATGCGTATCCTGTTAAATAAATGGCGTCAGGAACAGGAACGATATCAGAAGCAGAGGTTTTATGAAGAGAAAAAGTTCCTGGAAAAGCAGAGGAGGTACGAGGAAGAGATGTACCGAGAAGAACGAGAAGATATGAAGGAGCAGGAACAGTCTCATTGGGAATGCTCGTTCTTTCAGTATTGTTGAAACGAGGCTTGAAGCTGCCTGTTAAAAATAACTGCCCTGAATGCAGTAATCAGTACTCCGAGTATAGGCAGTCTCGAGTCAACCGCCATTCTGTCCATGAAAGGCTTGGGGCGAGAATCCCTGAGGACGATCAGCGCTGAAAAATAAATAATTCTGAGAATCGGCAGGAGAGATTTGCCGATCGATGTTGGGCTCGCACTGAAGAGAAAGAATACCATGAGTATATCTGGCAGAGGGGACAGTGGTGTCCACCAGGATTAAGAAGAAGCCAGAAAAGGAGAGTGCAGCGCCTAAGAAATAGAGAGTTGGCACAAGCGAGCACCAGGACGAAGCAAGTTTGGCGTCCTAAAGGAGAGCCAAGTAGGGGAGATCATTCGGCTGATACATGCATGGCGTTCTTTCTCCCATCAGAGTTTGCAGCTCCTGAGAATCAAGATGTCCAAGGCGAGACATATTTGGACTTCGATGAAACTGAATTTCAAGACTTGTTAGCTCATCTCATTTTGGCTGAAAAGGCAGTATTTGACAAACCAATTAACCACCGACACTTGAAGCTGCTTTATATGAGAGGGTATGTCAATGGCAAGCCACTAACTAAGATGTTCATTGATGGAGGAGTTGCTATCAATATCATGCCGTATACCACCTTCAAAAAGCTTGGGTTGACAAGTGAGGATCTATTGAAAACCGACATGGTCTTGAGGGATTTTGCTGGCAATTCTTCTGACACACGAGGAGCAGTCCATGTCGAGTTAATGATTGGGTCTAAAACCTTGATCACCACCTTCTTCGTCATTGATGGCAAGGGAGCATACAGTTTGCTATTGGGAAGAGATTGGATACATGCGAATTGTTGTGTGCCATCAACTATGCATCGATTCCTTATCCAGTGGATTGGAGATGACATTGAAATCGTCCATGCCGATGACTCGGTGAGTGTTGCTAATGCAGAGTCTATCTACTGGGAATATGATGGTGTTGAATGTTTCTCTGGAAGAGCTTGGGAAGCAGGTCCTGTGAATGTCTTCGACGAGGACCAACAGCCGATTCAAACGATCGGCTCTCAGAGTAATTTTTGAATCCAAACCGGTAGTAATGGGAAGAATTGAGACCGAGTTTCAAAATCGGCTGACAAGGAATGAAGTGTTAACAATGAAGCCGAAACAGGATCAATATGTGCAAGTTTGGGTCTCAGGAGTGTTTTGAAGTTGATGAACTTTTGAAGGATTCTGTTTATTTCTCCATTACCAGAGCTCAAGGAAAATCAGAAAGGATCTGTACAAGGTGACGTACAATAGAAGCTTTTTGATAAGATTGAAGATATATAAAGGCACTTCCACAACTTGGTGATCATCTCGAGTTGTACGTGACGGCCGATAGCCTCATAGTAGGATCGGCCCTTATTTTAAGTTTGAAAGGAAAGATAAGTAGCAGCTAGTTTTAGCCGAAAATGTTAAACCCAAGAAAGGGTATTCGGCTATGACAAGTTTTTGACTCGTGTGTACTGATTGTCAGTTGAAGCTTCAGCACTACTTGTTAAATCCGAAAGCATGAAAGTTATGTAACTCGAGGATTATTTTATACAGCCGATGTAAAAGCATCGCCTTTAGCAGAAAAAAAAAATGTTCCAAGAATTTGAATTATAGCCGATATTTTCATCGCCTTTAGTACAGATGTTCATGACCTTGGTGACCCTAGCATTTTTTCAAGATGGCAGGTTTATCGGGGAAAGAGAAAGGTGAAGTGCAGTAAGTGCAATGCCGAGTGACATGACATATCGGAGGTGAGATCTAGTCGGCTAAAGTGGCGTCATACATTCGGCAAACGTTCTTCTGAAGGAATTTTTTGCGATCAGAAAAGAATCGCTAAGGAATTAAGAAATGCAGGAGGAACGAGCTTTATTCAGTTACAAGATCTGTCCTAAAGTACAAACTACTCTTGAAATGGTTTGAAGGACCGAGAATGCAAAACCAAGGCGACCAGAGGGGGGGGGTGAATGGGAGCCAATAAAATTTCTCACGAAACTTTGGCCAAGTGTTCCAAAATCAACCCCGAGAAGCACGGACCCGAAGCGTGATGCTCACGACCCTTGGAAGAGGGTGGATGATCCCTAGGATCACAGCGGAGCACCACCAAACACAAGCGAAGCAAAGACCAAAAGCTCTGGCTCAAGTCTCCCTTGAGAAAACCGACTCCCGAACGTAGATTGGAGGCTACGTCGAGAAATCTCCAAATACCTATGCAAACAAGTTGCAAAGATACTTAGAAATGTTTCTTCGTTAACTCTAAGAGCAAATGAGAAGTCCGAAAACCAAACGAAAAAGCCAGGGCAAAGATTGCACTGGAAAGCAAGCTTCAGCAAGGTCCCGGACTGTCCGGATCTCGAGTCCCGGACTGTTCGCCCCTACTACGGACTGTCCGCGAGGGGGTGGCGGACTGTCCGCCGACAAAAGAGGAAAAACAGCAAGTCTGCTGAACCCTCCCTGGACGATCCCGGACTGTCCGCCAACTTGAACGGCGGACTGTCCGCAGTTCAAGTTCGGACTTGTCCGAACAGGACCGCAGCCACTGATCTGGCTGGATCCCGACGGGCGGACTGTCCGCGGTCCTGTAGAGAGGGCGATTTTGATCGCCCCTCTCCCAAATCTCTCCAAATCCGATCCAAATCAAAATCCCACGTTCCCAAACATGGAGAAGATGATCACGGGGTAGTTAGGAGACTATCCCCAAGAAATCATCCGCTCAAATCAACTCAATCAACGGGCAATCGAAGAGGAAGGTGGATGAACCGGAAAAGCGCCACGAAAACGAAATCATCCCGATCTATTCGATCATGAGGAGTTAGATGAATTCCTTTGGTCGAAATGACCTCCTCAATGATACGAACAAATTGGTTCAAACGGATTTTGCAAAGACGCACGTGAGAGAGAGATCGAGTGACGGGAAAATCACGGAGAAACGAAGAACACGAAGAGCACGAATCAAAACGCGAATTGACACATCGATCTTGCAGCCGAAGCGCAAACACACGCTACGACAGAGAGGTTACGGCCTCCCTTCCTCAAAATCAACAGTACACAGAGGTGAGTCTCTCTGTGAATCTCAGCTAGCTACAGCAGGGGATTGGGAGAGCAGGAAACCCTAAGACGAAAGAGCAAATGACTGAGATACTTGGGAGGAGGGTGTCTCCCGACTACTTATCCTAATTCTAGCCTAAGTCTATTTCCTACTCTACCCCTCTCTATTCTAATTACAGAGCGAACCAGCTAAACCCTAGGGTTATTCTGGACCAACTCAAGTGGTAGGTGTATCCGACGGCCACGCCCGCACAACTCGTCCGCGTTGCCTCGACGCAACCTTTCGATTGCCGCCACGTGCCGCCCTCGCTCTGCACCCTCGGTTTTGTGGCCCAAACCGGGAAGCCAGCCTTTTCCAGCCAACCCCCGATTTTGAGGCCCAAACCGGGAAACCAGCCCACCAGCCTGAGTTTTGAGGCCCAAACTCAGAAAACCCGCAGCACCCAGGTTTTGAGGCCCAAACCTGGAAACTGTCCTCAGCCCGAGTTTTGAGGCCAAACTCGGAAACCCTCAGCCCGAGTTTTGTGGCCAAACTCAGAAACCGTCCACGCCCAGGTTTTGAGGCCCAAACCTGGAAACCGTCCACCCGATAGTTTTTCCCTGGCTCTACCACCAAACCGAAGCTGTAGAAGGGATGCACCACCCGTGCACCCCGTCCACCAACACGTGTCCCCAGGTCCTCGACCCGAGCAACACCGTGCCCCGGAAGTCTCCGCTCGTCGCTGTCCCAGGCTGTCAGCCACCACAGCTGATCCTCAGGCCCTCCGGTCCCTCAGTCCAAGCCTCACGTCCGCCCTTCACCGCTCCCGGTCCATCGGCACGACACGTCTCTACTTGACCTTCACCTCGCCTTCGATCACTGTCTCCGTGCTCGACACCTGCACAACACAAGCCAAAGAACCTGCGATCAAACCCGTTGACAATCACTCATCACTCAGAGACCCGGCATACACCCATGTATCCGCAATCTCCCCCTTGATGAGTGCATTGTCAACTACTCACACAAATCATAACGAAGGAAGAAGAAGGAAGAAGGAAAAGAGAGAGCTCGACCAAATGACCCAAAAGCATAGCAAAGCCGAAGAAGGTCAAGTGGAAGAAGCGAAACAACTTGGTCCCCAAAGACATGGGCAACGGCTCGACGCAACCAAGCAAAGCAAAGCTAGCCCTTAAGAAGAGGTAGAACAGGCTCAACACCGCTAGCAAATATCAATTGGAAACTCCAGAAAAAGAGCTCGACACCAATTGAAGCAACTAAAGTAGAGTGAGAAATCAAAGCAAATGCTAGTCCCTCAAGATAGAGGCACAGAGGCTCAACACAACTAGCAAGGAAAGCTCGATACCAGTGCCTTACGGCCAACAAGCCAAACATGCTCCGAACCAATCAAAAACAAAAGCCTTGAAAAACGTTTGCTAGTCCCTCAAGAAAGAGGCAAGGGCTCAACACAACTAGCAAAGTCCCCCTCGAAGAGTGCAAGCAACTAGGAAACTCCCCCTTAGTTGAACATCCGGGAAGCAAAGAAAATTTCTCTCCCCCTTAGTCAACCAAACGGAGCACATGATATGTCATTTCTCCCTCTTAGTTGAAAATGCACTTATCAGAAAGAGGCATCAGCAGGCAAAAGAGCAAAGATCTCCCCCTTCCAACATGCATATGAGTCAAAATGCGAGTTAGTAGCTTCAGGCATATAGTCAAAAGAATGCAAAGATGCTCTAAACAGTATAACTCCAATGACACAACTAAGCACTCATATGGCAAAGGCTCAAACTGATCACCAAGTACGAAATATGAACATTTGAGCAAAAATGAGCAGTTTTGAGTCAAAAGATAGTCACCATCAAAATAGCACTACACATGTATAGGTAGGAATTCGAACAAGTGCTAATCATGTATACAAGGTGAACTACCCCTAGCAAAGTTCAATCATCATGCTTAAGAATGAAACATACACTTGTGATTTCAGTTTTAAATCGGAGTTGCAGCGGTGAAATTACACAAGCTCAAGTAACAACATGTGATTGCGAGAGGTTGAAAGCTTGTCTTTGCCTAACTTTTCAACCGAGCGAAGCCTATGCCGAAGCAATCAGAAGCTTAAAGCTACGGTTTCGGTCATACACTACATGGCTCAAGTTTAACTCAAAGTGCAATGAGAAACAGTCTCGAAACCGTGATGTGTTGACAAGCAATCCCATCTCAATCTTTTCAATTCACTAAAGCTTGGTTCAAAATTTTAAACAGGATATGAACAGACCAAGCAAGTGAATGACTCAGAATTAGAGACATAGCAACCTAGCATATATGAAAAGCAAGAGTGAACTCAACACATCCTACACATGCTAGTTGCATATCTCAATGGTGAACATTTTCAGATTTAAGTTATTTAAGCATGTTCATCATTCCAAAATGGCTCAGCTCACAACATGTACTAGTGATCAGAAAGAGCATAAGCTGTAAGCATTATCATAAGCATCAGAGCATACTAAACAGAGCATAGTTACATTCTAGTGATTATAAACATGAAGCTCAGAATGTAAATGCGTATGCTAAAATTCAAAAGAAAAGAAAGACAAACGAAAAGAGTCAATCTATCATACAAAAACCAAAATGTTTCCCCCATCTAAAAGGGGAAACACACACCAAGCTCAGCCCTCAACCGATTAAAGGTTGATTCGTCTAAAGGCTTGGTGAAAATATCAGCCAGTTGATGATGAGTATCGACATGGCGAAGGTCGATATCACCCTTCTCCTGGTGGTCTCGCAGAAAATGAAAGCGCACATCAATGTGTTTGGTCTTCGAGTGAAGCACGGGGTTCTTAGCAACGCTAATAGCACTCGTGCTGTCACAAAGCAAAGGTACGCGAGTAAAGCTCAGACCGAAATCACGCAAAGTGGCCATCATCCAAAGCAACTGGGAACAGCAGCTAGCCGCAGCAACATATTCAGCCTCTGTGGTAGACTGAGCGACACAAGACTGCTTGCGAGAAGACCACGATACAAGAGAAGATCCAATAAACTGGCAAGTCCCAGAAGTGGACTTGCGCTCAATACGGCAACCAGCAAAATCGGCATTGGAATAACCGCAAAGGGAGAGGGTGGAGGAAGCAGAATACAAAATCCCGAACTCAGGTGTGAAACGAAGGTACCTGAAAATCCACTTCACCGCGTGACGGTGAGAAGTGCGCGGCGACGCCTGAAAGCGCGCGCACAGACACACCGCGAACTGGATGTCCGGGCGTGTCGCCGTTAGGTAGAGCAGCGACCCGATCATGCTTCGGTACTCCTTCTGGTCCACTGCTTCTCCATCCACATCTGCATCCAGGGCAGTCGTCGTCGACATGGGTGTTGGAAGAGGCTTGGCCTCACCCATATCGAACCGCTTCAGCAAGTCCTTGGTGTACTTGCCCTGGTGCACAAACGTTCCTTCTCGGGATTGCTTAATTTGCAACCCGAGAAAGAATGTCAGCTCGCCCATCATGCTCATCTCGAACTCCCTGCTCATAGTATCTGCAAACTTGGCAACCAAAGCGTGAGAAGAACCACCGAAAATGATATCATCCACGTAAATCTGGACCAAGAGTGTGTCTTTGCCTTGCCTGAGGAGAAAAAGCGTTTTATCTACACATCCCATTTTGAAACCCTTAGCTAGCAAAAAGGTCTTCAACCTATCATACCAGGCTCTAGGGGCTTGTTTCAAACCATATAAAGCTTTGTGGAGTTTGAAAACATGGTTTGGAAACTTGGGATTTTCAAAACCGGGGGGTTGCTCAACGTAAACTTCCTCTTCTATGTAGCCGTTCAAGAAGGCACTCTTGACATCCATTTGAAAGAGTTTGAAACCTTTGGATGTAGCAAAAGCCAAGAGTATCCTAATAGCCTCCAAACGAGCTACAGGAGCAAAAGTCTGCTCATAGTCTATCCCCTCCTTCTGACTATAACCCTTCGCTACAAGCCTGGCCTTGTTTCTAACAACGTGGCCGTCCTCTCCTTGCTTGTTTTTGAAAACCCATTTTGTCCCAATAGGCTTACAGTCTGGAGGAGGTGGAACTAGAACCCAAACCCGATTTCGCTCAAAATTTTCTAACTCCTCATGCATGGCATTGACCCAATCCGGATCCGTCAAAGCATGTCTAACATCTCGGGGTCAAAATTAGCAACAAAAGCAGAATGAGCAAAGTGAGAGATGTGTTGTGACCTGGACCGAGTGACTCATTCGTCAATGTTGCCGATCATCTGCTGAGGGGGGTGTTGGTGCTGGATATTTCGTGGCGCCTCCCGAGAAGAAGTGACCTCCCCCTCAACAGCAGCTGGTGCCTCCCCGGGTACAAAAGGTACCGCTCGGGGTGGCGAATCCCACGGCCCCCAGGAAGAAGACGTGTCGGGGCCGTGAGTCGTCGTAGAAGCCGCTCCTTGCGGCACAGCAGGTGGAGGGGGTGCTGGATCATCCATACCTTCAACACCCTCGTCCTCGTCATCAAAAAGAGGCTCACCGACCTCATGATCACCTGCACGCTCAAAACGGGAAGAGGGACAAACAAGAGTCTCGTCGAAGGTGACATCTGATGTCTCCATGACTCGGTTAGTATCAAGGTTAAGTACATGATATGCTCTAGTGTGAGTGCCATAACCCAAAAATACCCCGTCAGAAGATCGAGACTCAAATTTGTCCAGGTTGCCTTTCTTCAAAATAAAACAATGGCAACCGAAGACTCTAAAATAACTCACCTTGGGTTGTTTACCAAAACGCAACTCATAAGAAGTCTTCTTCAAAAAGGCTCTCAGAAAAATGAGATTTGAAATGTAGCATGCAGTGTTCATAGCTTCGGCCCAATAGCGCCTAGGAGTCCTATGCTCATCGAGCATCGTCCTGGCCATCTCAACAAGGGTCCGATTCTTCCTCTCTACAACACCATTTTGGGGCGGTGTGTAGGGGGAAGAAAACTGATGCTCCAAACCAAGGCGGTCACAAAACTTCTCAAAATCCGAATTCTTGAATTCAGAACCATTAACACTTCTAATAGCTCGCATCGAGTTCAAAGGGAACTCGTTCTGAAGACGCAAAATCAGATTGCGAGCGAAGGAAAAATTCTTAGTCTTCTCAGTCAAAAAGAAGACCCACGAATATCTCGAAAAATCGTCAACAACAACTAAAACATACCACTTCCCCCCAACTGAGCTCACCCGAGCCGGACCGACAAGGTCCATGTGTAAAAGCTCTCCAGGGTGCTTAGTCATGACCTGAGTCACTGGATGGTGGGGAGCAGCAACCATCTTCCCATGTCTACAAGAATGGCAAACAAGATCCTTCTCCATCGACAACTTGGGCAATCCTCGGATTAGGCCAAGTGAGCTAAGTCTTGCAAGCAAGTCGAAGCTCAAATGTCCCAGTCTCCTATGCCACTTCCAAAGATCAGAGGAGGAAGGACCAGCCAAAAGACAACGAGAAATTCCAACCGACTCCGAGAAATCCGCACGAAAGACTTTCCCAAAGGGCGAAATCACACAAACTAGATTGCCCTGAGGGTCTAAAATACGACTGAGATTCGGCTTAAAACGAATCTCATAGTCATCATCAAAGAGTTGCGAAATAGAAAGAAGGTTAAAATGCAGGTTAGAATCAATAGCAACATCGCGCAACACAAAGTGCTCATTAACCCGCACCGACCCGCGAGACAACACCTTACCTTTACTATTGTCGCCGAAGGTAATAAACTCCTTTCCGGCAACAGGGCTAAGGCTGGAGAACCACTTGGCGTTTCCGGTCATGTGTCTCGAGCAACCGAAATCCACCAACCAAATGTCCTCCAACCATTTTACCTACATCAATAGAAAGACATAGGGTGAGCATATGGTCCAACACTGGGGTTAGTGAAATAGGAAGAATACCAGTGTTGGGCCGACTGCTCAAAAGAATGGTCAGTGTAAAAACCATTCCTAGCTTGTCTACGGGGGTAGCGATCACCACGCATAGGAAAACGTGGTCCGCTAAGGAAGGAGCGTCCATCGCGATAGTCAAAGCGCGGTGGTGGGAAACGCTCAACAAAGCCTCCGCCACGGGGTCCGTAACCTGCAAAAACAAGACCCTGTCGGGCATCTCCTCCCTGACGCCTAGGACCTTGAGGTGCTGCACCTCTAGGCCTAGCTGCTCTCCTCGGAGCTCTCCTCTGGACATTCGGCACACGTACATCATGGAAAGGATGGTACATGTCCGGGTTGTCCATCTCCCTGGCACGGCGCTCATCTCTCTTGCGCCTATAGCAAAACTCACCCAAGTGACCGTCTCTCCCACAGTACTCACAATGGTACCTCACCGCACGCAAAGGGGGTTGTTGGTACTCATGGTTGTGGGTTTGGATCACTTTGCCCTTCTGTGGCAAAAGCTCCTCTCGAATGGGTGGCATTGTGTCCAGCTTGTTTTTGAGGTGGTTTGGTTTGGGTGCCCACTGCTGGTTCTTGGGTGGAGCTCTCGGGGGTTCCTCAAACACCCCATCCTTGGTGGTAGGCTTGGCAGGCTCTTTGGGTGGAAGCTTGGTCAGTTTGGGAGTAGTAGTGGAGTTGGGCTTCTCACATGGGTTCAGACCACTCGACTCTCCAATCTTCCCAAAAGCAGAAAGATCAACACCCGGAGCAAAACCTACACCAGGACCTCCAGCAGCTCGCTTGAATTGGGAGATCATCATCCCGAGCTGTGGCTCATTACAAGAAACCCATGACAAGATGGTCCGAAGGTATGTGTTTTCCTCCTCGGTTTGCATCTTGCCATGCTGCACATTGGCAATCTCCATCTCCAAACCCTCACACAAAGCACACCTCGTGACACAAGTGCTACCCGAGATGGTCTTCTCAAGAGACTCAATCTTGGCATTCTTCTCTGCCAACTCGGATTGCAAGACAGGACAAGTCTTGCACGCACCCAACAGCGAAGGTCTAGCCTTCAGCTCATCCACCTCTCCTACCAAAGCAGCATACTTGCCTCTCAAAGTGAGAAGGTCAGTCATGTGCTTGGTGCACGACTCGCACTCAACATCCTCCGACACGATCATGATGGACCGAGCGATCTCAAGTTCCTTCACCGTGTCGTCCCACTTCTGCCTAAACTCCTTGCGCTCTCTAGCAGCACGCCTAAGCAGCTTGTCTTGACTAAGCAGCGCGGCAGTAAGTTTATCGACCTCAGCAGAAAGCTCGTCGTGAGTCATCGATACCTGGGAGGTGTCGTCGTCGTCGTCCCGAGGGGTGTGCTCCAGCTTGCCGTCGACCTCATCACCCAGCGCCATGGTGCAGAGGCCCCCGTCGTCGGCGAAGAAGCAGAGACCGTTCAACTTGTCCTCGATCTTCTTCATCTTCTCGGACTCGTCGTCGCTTGAGCAAGCGGAGTCGTCATCCGAGCCATCGACGTCACTGAGCGTGGTGAAGAAAGCACGCTGCTCAGCCTGGGCCTTCTCCAAGTACTTCTTCTTGATGTACTCCTTGTCGAAGCCGCCCCTCCGCTTGTGCCTTGCGGGGACGTACTTCTCCTTGCGCTTGAAGTCGTACTTGTGCCCATGATCGCCCTTCCCCAAATGCTTGTTCTTCTTGGGGCAGTTGGCGATGAAGTGGTCGGGGTCGCCGCACTCGAAACAGCCCGATCGTCCTCCTCCGCGGCGACAGTTCATGCGGTTGTTGTGGAACCGCGAGAACCGGTTGGCGAGCATCGCCAGCTCGTCATCCCCCAAAGACTCCAGCTGGTCCTCTGTGACAGAAAAGAGTGAAGAGAGTGCAAATCCTCCAGAGGGGTTAGCAGAAGAGCCAGAAACCAAAGCCATAGTCGGGCCAGAAGGATTTTCATAAGAAGCCCTCGACATGGCGTCAATCTCACTAGACTTGAGCTTACTAAAGAGCTCGTCGCATGTGAGAGTCTCATAGTTAGACGATTCGATGATCGCTTGGACCTTTGAGTCCCACACCGACCGATCAAGAGTGTGCAAAAGCTTCAAAGCCCTCTCATGATCGTCAAAAGGCAACAGCTCTTGTTGACAATCACCTGAAAGCGAGCGAATAAACTCTCTATGCTCTCTCCAGGCTGATGTCGAAAGTTCTCATACTCCCGCTTGTGCGACTCGTAGAGACGAGATTTGACTTGAGTGGTGCCCTCATGAAAGCGCATGAGGGTAGCCCAAATCTCACGAGCCGTGGGGAGGTGAGAAACGCGATCAAACTCCGACATGCTCAAACAGGAGAACAAGGCGTTACGCGCCCGGCTATTGGCCTCGTGCTCATCTATCTGGAGCTGAGAAACACGAGCAGCCAGGACGACGTAATCGGCCTTGTTGCAAATCTCCCAAACAGAAGAGCCCATGCTCTGGAGATAGGCCGACATGCGTATCTTCCAATACGCATAGTTCGTCCCATCAAAGAATGGTGGTTTGCCCACGCCGCGATCCATGTCGCCTTCTGTGGATCTGGAACCGGCTAATGTGGAAGATCCTTAACCCGCTCCGATACCAATTGAAGGACCGAGAATGCAAAAGCAAGGCGACCAGAGGGGGGGTGAATGGGAGCCAATAAAATTTCTCACGAAACTTTGGCCAAGTGTTCCAAAATCAACCCCGAGAAGCACTGACCCAAAGCGTGATGCTCACGACCCTTGGAAAAGGGTGGATGATCCCTAGGATCACAGCGGAGCACCACCAAACACAAGCGAAGCAAAGACCAAAAGCTCTGGCTCAAGTCTCCCTTGAGAAAACCAATTCCCGGACGTAGATTGGAGGCTACGTCGAGAAATCTCCAAATACCTATGCAAACAAGTTGCAAAGATACCTAGAAATGTTTCTTGGTTAACTCTAAGAGCAAACGAGAAGTTCGAAAACCAAACGGAAAAGCCGGGGCAAAGATTGCACTGGAAAGCAAGCTTCAGCAAGGTCCCGGACTGTCCGGACCTCGAGTCCCGGACTGTCCGCCCCTACTACGGACTGTCCGCGAGGGGGTGGCGGACTATCCGCGAGGGGGTGGCGGACTGTCTGCCGGCAAAAGAGGAAAAACAGCAAGTCTGCTGAACCCTCCCTGGACGATCCCGGACTGTCCGCCAACTTGAACGGCGGACTGTCCGCAGTTCAAGTTTGGACTTGTCCGAACAGGACCGCAACCACTGATCTGGCTGGATCCCGATGGGTGGACTATCCGCGGTTCCAGGCGCGGACTGTTCGCGGTCTTGCAGAGAGGGCGATTTTGATCGCCCCTCTCCCAAATCTCTCCAAATCCTATCCAAATCAAAATCCCACGTTCCCAAACTTGGAGAAGATGATCACGGGGTAGTTAGGAGACTATCCCCAAGAAATCATCCGCTCAAATCAACACAATCAACGGGCAATCGAAGAGGAAGGTGGATGAACCAGAAAAGCGCCATGAAAACGAAATCGTCCCGATCTATTCGATCATGAGGAGTTAGATGAATTCCTTTGGTCGAAATGACCTCCTCAATGATACGAACAAATTGGTTCAAACGGATTTTGCAAAGACGCACGGGAGAGAGAGATCGAGTGACGGAAAAATCGCGGAGAAATGAAGAACACGAATCAAAACGCGAATTGACACATCGATCTTGCAGCCGAAGCGCAAACACACGCTACGATAGAGAGGTTACGGCCTCCCTTCCTCAAAATCAACAGTACACAGAGGTGAGTCTCTCTGCGGATCTCAGCTAGCTACAGCAGGGGATTGGGAGAGCAGGAAACCCTAAGACGAAAGAGCAAATGACTGAGATACTTGGGAGGAGGGTGTCTCCCGACTACTTATCCTAATTCTAGCCTAAGTCTATTTCCTACTCTACCCCTCTCTATTCTAATTACGGAGCGAACCAGCTAAACCCTAGGGTTATTCTGGACCAACTCAAGTGGTAGGTGTATCCGACGGCCACGCCCGCACAACTCGTCCGCGTTGCCTCGACGCAACCTTCCGATTGCCGCCACGTGCCGCCCTCGCTCTGCACCCCTGGTTTTGTGGCCCAAACCGGGAAACAAGCCTTTTCCAGCCAACCCCCGATTTTGAGGCCCAAACCGGGAAACCAGCCCACTAGCCTGAGTTTTGAGGCCCAAACTCAGAAAACCCGCAGCACGCAGGTTTTGAGGCCTAAACCTAGAAACCGTCCTCAGCCCGAGTTTTGAGGCCAAACTCGGAAACCCTCAGCCCGAGTTTTGTGGCCAAACTCAGAAACCGTCCACGCCCAGGTTTTAAGGCCCAAACCTGGAAACCGTCCACCCGATGGTTTTTCCCTGGCTCTACCACCAAACCGAAGTTGTAGAAGGGATGCACCACCCGTGCACTCCGTCCACCGACACGTGTCCCCAGGTCCTCGACCCGAGCAACACCGTGCCCCGCAAGTCTCCGCTCGTCGCTGTCCCAGGCTGTCAGCCACCACAGCTGATCCTTAGTCCCTCCGGTCCCTCAGTCCAAGCCTCACGTCCGCCCTTCACCGCTCCCGGTCCATCGGCACGGCACGTCTCTACTTGACCTTCACCTCGCCCTCGATCACTGTCTCTGTGCTCGACACCTGCACAACACAAGCCAAAGAACCTGCGATCAAACCCGTTGACAATCACTCATCACTCAGAGACCCGACATACACCCATGTATCCGCATGGTTTGATCGAACTAAGAATCAGTGGTTTCAGCGAAGGACGATGGCGTAACCATCAGGAGATTTAAAAACTTCAAAGTCGTCCGGGAATACATCTGCAGGGCCGACTGATAGAAAGGGGTAATCTTCTTTGGATCAAGAACTCGTCACCGCCAACTTGAGGAAAAAACCCCGGCGTGCACACCTTGGATGATGGCCTGATCTGTACGGCCGTCTAGAGCATCAAAGCATACACCTTCGATGATGGCCTAATCTATGCGACCGTCAGCAGCATCAAGGCTAGCCTCGGCCGTTTTCTTATGAGCATCCATTTTGCCAGCGTTTCTGTCTTTCAGACGATCAATCTTTGCAGGAATAACTGGCAGAAGAACAAGATATGTCAGGCAAATGCAAGCTTAATCAGAGGAAGAGGTCTTGTAAGAATTTCATTAACCTATGATAACGTTGTGGATTTGTTTCCACTGGTATGACTGTTCAACTTCCTCAGTGTCATATCTCCTAAACGAGCCTTCTGAGGAGAAAGCCTGAGCATGGTTAGACATAAGCCTTACCCTGAAAGGGAGGAAAATAGTAAATCAAGGATAAGGTAAATAAGAAGAACTACTGAAAGGGGGCAGAGAAATAATTTTTACCCATAACATCGGTGAGTCGATGCTCTGCTATCCCCTGTTTCGCCTCTGAAGGATTGTTTACTGAGATCACTGTCGCTGGACATTGGTGTAGTTTTTGAGCAGAAGAGTTTTCTCTCTCTGGTTCAAGCCGAGAACACAGGAGTGGGATTTTTGCAAATCAGGCTTGAAGTTGGAGATGGTGGCTTGGCTGAGGCCATATTTATAGAACTTTGATCTACACGTTGGAAGGCCAAGCGACGGAGTGGGGTTTGCACAGCTTGTGGGCCGTTGTTGGGCCAAGCCAAGTTTTTACTAATTTAAATGATTCGGGGTTCTGAAGTCTAAAGGACTGATTAAAGTTCGGCTGAGGGATGATTATTGTGTGAAACATTCAGTTTCAGTTAATTATTTGGAAGATTCAGTTACCAATTGACATTGAAGACAGGAAAGCTGAAGAAGTATTATCCCAGCACTGTCATAAACTAAAAAAACTGAAAGGATAAAGAAGATTCCGGACCTAAGATAATCAGTTGCAGCAGTTGTTTACGGAGCACAGGTGATTTAGCATAGTTATCAACGATAGCCGATGTAATATGCATCGCCGCTAAGATAAGAAGAAAATCAATGGCTAATACACGGAATAGAACACACATTGATCTCGAAGGATCAATCGCAGATTGATTTCAGGAGGACGAACAGAAGAACTTCTTACTTATAGAAAGGGAAACAAGTTACAATGGGAAATCAGTTCGTCCATTCTGTCCTATTCCTAATTGGGAGATCAAAGTCAAAAGAATCCGCCAGATCCATGCCAGCCTCTTTCATGTCATCAACAGAGCGTGCCACTCCGAAATCTAGCCCTCGTTCGCAGGCATCGAAGTTGCGGTAGTTGGCACCAGAGTGGATCCGTATGGTGTTGAAGGCGAGCGCTGCGCCGTAGCCCATGCCAGCTCTAGAGATGTCAGGGAGAACTCGGTTAACCTCATTCACCTGCCTCAGGGCTGTCGTGCCTGATACATTGGCTGTAAAGGCTAGGTCAGCAATAGCGACTTCGAGGGAATGAAGCTCGACCTCCAAAGCTGAGAGAGGGAAGGATCAGTAAAACAGGGAAGAAGAATGGGAAAGAACAGTGAAAGGGTGCTTACCGACGGCCTGTTCTCGAGCAGCGTCACGCTCTCGAGAGATTCGGCTAATCTCCCGATTCTTCCTTTCTAGATCAAATTGAAGATCTGTGACCTTCTGAGTCAGGACCTCGGAGAGATCGTCGTCTGTCCTCCTAGACAAGAACAATGATATAAGGGCAACTGCTTCATCTTCAAATAAAAACGATGAAGGACAACCTCTTCTTGGAGGTGCTGGAGGCCCCAAGCTCAAGGCTATGGCGGCTTCCTTCGGAAGACATCTTCTAGTTGGATTAGAGGATGATAGAGAAGAAGAGGGTTTTCTGGTTTTGAGTCTGAAGCAGAGGAGTTCTGAATGCGCAAGCCGGGATAGAGTGAAAGGAGAGCTATAATAGATCCCAAGTGCATTGGGAGACGAATCGGCAGGCGCGATAATTATGGCGTGTGAAGGCGGATGCTTCCAGAGGTTCCACGTCGGTGCGAAAAGAAAGGAATTTTGGAATAAAAACATTTATCCAAAAATTAGGGGGCATGTGTTAACACCAGATTTTCGCACGCATAGGGATATGACGGATGGGCCCGGCTCACAGAGAGAAGAAGATTTGGCAAGCAATCGGTGACTGTTTGACCCTCAGAGTTTCGGTGACTATCTATGCGGTCGGTTATTTCACGAGGCAATGGCTCCATTCGGGAAACGCATGCTGCGAGTAAAGCTGGCTTGCACGAAAAGACACGTGGTGATAGAAGGCACCAAATAATGTAGGATTTATATCTTTCCGTATTTTATTGTGAGGTCGTAATCGTCTAGGACTCATGTTTTGTCCAGGGTATAAATATAAGCCCTCGACCATTGTAAAATTGTTCACAACCATATCAATACAAACCGGCCCCGTGCCACCTTTCGAGTCCTTAGTCGTGTCATCGAGTTTTTCGAGAGGAATCATCGATCCGTCGACCCCCGTAAGTACCGGCAACCTTGCTATCATGTCTAGTATCGTGCGGTGGATTTAGATATGATGCAAGTAGTCTCGTACGTTAAGCTTAGTATCGTGCGGCGGATTTAAGCTTATGACGGGAAGTTTTTCTTATGCCTTGTATCGTGCGGCGGATTAAGTCATGAGTAAGAATAGTTATCGGCTCTGTTAGATTTGGCAGATCTAATAGATTCATTAAGTTATCATGTGTCGTATGTTTTTATTTATTTAATTCGTATAACACTTTTTTCCCAATCTAGATTGATCTTCGTTCGGCCTTGTTGCATGAGTTCGCTTGTGCTTTTGCTAATCATAAGATCATAATGGCCAAATTGACTTTGAATCTAGATTGTTACATGTTGTGGGTCCATGCATGCTGATCATGTTTAGGCTTTGATAGAGCTGGGTGCCGTGCGGCAGGTGCAGATTTTAGATTAGTTTAACCATGCTTTGCTTGTATGTTCCTTCTTTATGGACCCCAGCTCGGCTAGTTTGCCGATTCTGGTTAAGCTTACATGAGTAATGAGTACATATAGATCTATTTAGATGTACGTATGCTTTTAGCTTCTTATAATTAGATCGTATCATGCGGTGGATTAATCTAATTATGAGGAGTGGTGTAGATTTATAGCAAGTGGTATCATGCGGTGGATTAGCTTTGCTTGAGTTTATACCTGACGGGTTTATGAAGGCTAGACGTGCGGCAGACTAGCTGGATTGGCCTATGCATATGTTATCTGAATAGATTTATATTTACGAGTTGCCCCTTTTTATCTTATTGTTACGTATGCGTTCGGCATTCAACATGTTTACGAGCTTCATCTTTATACTTGCCGAATGACATTATAAACCTTTTCCGACAAGCAGCATCTATAGCTGTGTGCCGTCATGATTGGCTTTCAAAGCCGTACATATGGAACTGTCTGGTCTCACCCGACATGTTCCAAGGTATTCTCACACTTTTATCCCTTGTTGGTTTTCAGGTCAAACCGACTGGCACGCTTCCGGATTCAGAACGCTCCGGGCACCTGATTGATGCCAGCCTCGTTCGGCTTGCTGTGTGTCTGACGCGAGACGTCATGTTTTGCGTCAATAATTATACATTTGCATAAAAGAATCATACTCTGTTTGTGACCTTTTATGGTAATTTCCCCACTAAGAATAATATAAGCATATCACTCTTAAGTTGGATTTAGATAACCTTAGTGATCCCCTCTATGCTTTTAGCTTCTCCGTTCTTGTTAGCTACTCAGGGGTTATATTCTTTGAGACTTAACACTATCCGTTCCTTTGGGTTTGATATTAAAACTGGGTTACTCCGGTGAAGTGCTACATCGGTAGATTTTATCTGTGCGCTTGCGGATAAAGTAGAGTGTGCGTTAATTTATACCAACAAGCATTTCTAGCGCCGTTGCCGGGGAACGGTAGATCATTTCAAGTCTTAAGTATAACCTTGTATTATACTTTACCTTTTATCTTCTATACTTTATACTTTGCTTTTATCTTTTATATCTTTTATATCTTCTACTTTTTTATTCTTTTCACAATCGATTTCTCAGAGCCAACCACTAGCTCCACAGATTCCATTCCCCTGTACCAGTATACCTATCACACTGTCGTAGACTTAGAGTTGCCCAAATCTGCTAAACCTATCCTTTCAGACAACTACGAGCTACGCCCATGCTTGATAGAAATGGTTAAGAATCAAACTTTTTCTGGCTTAGAAGACAAAAATCAACACAATCATTTAAATGAGTTTGAACAGACCTGTGCGTGCCTACACATTGCAAGCATGTCTGACGAAACCCTTAGATGGAAACTTTTTCCGTTCTCTTTAGAGGGAAAAGCCAAAACATGGTACCTTTAAACTGCACCAAGTAAAAATGGGCTGCTCTAGCTTTTGCTTAGAATACTTCCTTGTCTCCAAAATTATTTGTCTTCGCTTAGAGATTTTGTCCATCATCCAAGAAGATGATGAGTCTCTAATTGCATCCTAGGAAAGATTTGATAGTCTTGTCCGCTCTGGTCCAGCCTTATCTATTCTAGACCCTGTCTTACTTCAACACTTTTATAATGGTCTGAATAGAAAAACTTCTAATTACCTTAACTTAGCTTCAAACGGATCATTCCTACATACCCCAGCCTCCAAGGCAAGGGAAATGTTGCAAAACTTATCTCAAATCACTCCCACTCCTGAAGCTAAATCACAAGAACCACTAGAAAAAATCTAGAAGCTGAGCCTATATCCATTCTTAATCATGAACAAACCTCAGCCTTAATTCCTAGTGAGAGGGAAACCTCAATCTTAGGAGACACCTTTGATTTCGAGGATGAATATTTTACCGAATTTGGTAATACCTCAAAATACCACACAATTTGGAAACCACAAATTCAAAAATCATCACTTGAAAAACTTACTGGTAAGGCTTTCCTAAAAGAGACTACGAAGAAGCTAACCTCTATAATAAGTCATGAATGGTTAAAAGAATCAGAGCTTTCCACTGATATAATCCGCTTAAGTTCACCTTCTACACGTATTCAATGCCAAATCCATCAACAACCCTTCGAAGCTCTCTATAATCCTGTTGTGGGAACCAACATTATGTCTAAAACTTTTGCTCAAGATTTATTAAAACAAATGCCACTTACCCCAACAGCTAAATTATTAAAAAGCCCTTCAGGACATGTTATTCCTAGTTCAAGAATCATGTATGTCCTGCCTATCACTGTAGATAATACTCCAATACACTTAAGCTTTTATATCTTTGATATTAAAGAGTTTAATCTGCTGATAGGCCAATCACTTAAACAACTCATTCATGAAGGACAAATAGGGATCTTAAACTTCTGTCTTGGGAAAAATCTTAAGGGAACCATACCTATCACTCACACTCTATGCTGAGAATGAGTCTTGTCCCGAGCCTGATCCCATGGAAGAAATTAAGGAAGCATCTCTTGAAATAATAAATGAACCTGAATATGAAGAAGATGCACAGTTCTTCACTGAGGAAGAAGATAACACACCAGATCCAGATCCTCTAGAATCCTTAGAAGAACCTCCTAAACCTCACATAGAGTTAAAACCCTTACCTTCTGGGCTTCGATATGCTTTCTTGAATAATGATCCTGAGTTTCCTGTAATCATAAATAATAATCTTACTTAGGAACAAACTTTTAGGTTGATCACTATCTTAGAGAAGCATAAATCAGCTTTTGGCTATTCACTCCACGATCTAAAGGGAATCAACCCCGCTTTCTGCACCCATCGCATTCCTACTGATCCTAACATATCACCATCTACAGAGCCACAACGCAGGCTTAACAATGCGATGAGAGAGGTAGTAAAGAAGGAGGTTTTGAAACTCTTACACGCCGGGATCATTTATCCTATGCCACACAGTGAGATGGTGAGCCCTGTCCAAGTTGTACCTCAGAAGGGAGGCATGACTGTAGTAAAGAATGAGAAGAACGAATTAATTCCACAAAGAACTATTACTGCTTGGAGAATGTGTATTGATTACAGAAAATTAAACAAGGCAACTAAGAAAGATCACTTCTCGCTACCTTTCATAGACGAAATGTTAGAACGGTTAGCCAATCACTCTTTCTTTTGTTTTCTTGATGGATACTCTGGATATCACCAAATCCCAATCCATCCAGATGATCAAAGCAAAACCACTTTTACATGTCCATACGGAACTTATGCTTATCGCTGAATGTCTTTTGGATTATGTAATGCACCTGCTTCTTTTCAAAGATGTATGATGTCTATATTTTCTGATATGATTGAAGAAATCATGGAAGTTTTCATGGATGACTTTTCTGTTTATGGAAAAACTTTTGATGATTGTCTTGAAAATTTAGACAAGGTTTTGCAAAGATGTGAAGATGTTGACGCAAAATCTCGGTCGGGATGCGCCAACACACTCGTGCGCACGGTCCTCAGAGGCGTACGGAGCAAGTCCTGACCTCCTAGACCTTCAGCAAACAGTGGTGCCGATTCTCAGCGAAATCAACTTCAGGCATGCCAGTCAATTTGACCTGTAATTGATAAGGAGAAGAAAAAGATCGTTAAATCATGGAACCTACCGGTTTGGTGTAACAGAACCGACCAATTTATAAGAGCACAAGTGCGAAAACCTCCGCCGAAGCAGCTGAATTAGCACACTTGAGCCCATATAAACTCGGTAGTCCAGAAATCTCGAAGGATTTCAAACTTTTCCAACATCTCAACCCAGATCGCATGGTCAAGCAAATACAAATCTTGTCCACGGAGCTTTGCAGCGGAAATAATATTACAATAGTGTTCACAAATAAATATACAAGTTGAGTTCCACTTAATTTAGAAGAACAACATAGCTTTGAAAAGAATACCATATCATAAGTTGAAATACTTTGCTAGCTCGAGTGACATCCTCCAACAACAGCATGAGAGAAGAAGTATGGAACTGCCGAGCCCACCGGCACTGGCCATCACCTTTCGGCAGGCCTAACCTTCACCTGCAACAAGGTGGGATAAACCCTGAGTACTCGAATGTACTCAGCTAGACTTACCCGTCATAAACCAGAAATAAAGTGACACCAAGGAGTATGCAAGGCTGTACCTAGGGTTGGCCATACTTACCTTTTTGCATAAAAGCATTTCATTATTAAATAATCATCATTAGAGTATTAGCAGTCAATTTTATGTAATCAACCTGATTAACTAGATTTGCACCTGATCTAGAGCAATCACTTGGCTAATTATTCAAGCAAGAGTGATTATTTCATCAATAGCCTTTCAGATTCAGTACCATAACCATCTTTAGTTCCATAAGTTACTACGGTAACACATGCCTAGTCAAGTTACTCACTATCCAGGAGCGATGGCAATTATAATCGATTCCTACCCAGCTGGGGATAAAAATGTCGCACACTCGCCCGATCACACCCTGCCAGGCGGCCGTCGGCGACCAATTCAGCAGGTTCGAGAACACAACACGCGGGACGGCCATGGGCCCTTCTACACCGGGGGTTATCTCAATGCCAGGTCGCTCAAGCTATTAACTGCCCACGGTCATGCCAGGTCGATCAGGCCCTGCCTGCCCTCGGACCATGCCAGGTTGATCAGAATAGTTGCCCACGGTACATATAAGGCCCTGGGTGTTAGGCGTCAACATCTCCATCATCGGCTCAAAAAACCTTACTCGGCTTCACGGGAGGTACTCCGACCTACTCCGTTAAGTGATTGACGCGTTCAAAATGACTGAGGTGTGCCTTCGTCGGGTCCTAATCGACACAGACGGGAGACTACTAGCACACAGGACCCATGTCCTGCTGCTCCTACATCCCGCCCGGTCTCAGATTAATTATCACATAGTTATCTCCATGATAGCACCAGGCTAGTCATGATCAGTATCCACCTATATGCGGGAGACAGGAAATCACCCGACTTTTTACCGGTCTAAGCAGGGCTAAGCAGAAACAAGCCTAGACTTAACCTGGATATCAAGATAATAATTACGGTGGACAAGGATAAGTAAGTAATGCATCAACGGTATCATTCAACTCCTATAAGTTAATGCAACAATCATTATATTGACTCGATTGCATTTATAAAAGAATGGTAGGAGACTTAAAATGCTCCGGGGCTTGCCTAGGAAACAACACTCATTCTAGTGTTAGTTGGCACCACTTCGGGAACATCGCCGCTCCAGGAACTTGTGGGGTTCACCAAACACCTTCTTCGGGATGGCCACCCAATCACCATCCTCAGGCTCAGCTCCAACACCACACACTTCACTTCCCGCGTTCATCATGTAGCGTACCTAGCATGAGGTGCACAATGCATATGTATGAACATATGGGATGTAACACATGATGCAACATAAGGCACACACGACAATATAACAAGATCTATTGACATAGCACCTAAGTTAATTTAACTTAAGCTAATGCAAGGCACTAACAAGCATAACCTAATTAAGCCTACCAATAAACAACCAGAAGGCTACATGTATTTAAAGGTTTATTTGACTTACTAATTAACTCATAGAAATTAGACCAAACAAGCAATTAAGTTGCACACACAAGTCACACTTCAAATTCTGGACAGCAGGACAGTAGTTCACTAATTTAAACATAACTCGAGCTACAGACATCCAAACAAGGTAAATTAAGACTTTCTGGAAAGATAAATTAATTTTCTACAACTTTGTTATTTAACACAAAAGCTAATTCAAAGGTTATCTAACTCAAAAACAGATAACAATGCAGCTTTGTCCAGCTGTTGGACAGCAGGACAGACAGAGCTTCAGAGAAGCATAACTCACAATATAAACATCACATGAGCATGCAATTAGACATTCTAAAAATCTTACAAGATTATCTAAATCTTTCTTATTGTTAGCTCAAGGTGAATCAATCATTAACAAGGTCAAACAACATGATTAGTGCAGCTCTATCCACACTTGGAAAGAACTGGCCACACATCAACAACAGTAAGTTGAGACAACCATAACTAAAGATCTATAATACCTGGGAACTTTCCCCTAGACTTTTTAGAAAGGGTATTAAGTTTTCTACAAATCATCTATAATCATAGCAAGATGATTCATAAGTTAACACGGGCTAATTAGTATAATTAGGCACCTCTGTCCAGACTTGGACAGATTTACCCATCTACACTAAAACAGCTATAACTCAAGTTATAGAACTCCAACAAACATGATCTAAGACAATTTAGAAAGATTATAAAAAGTACTACAACTCTTATATTAACATAAACACATGATTCACAAGCTAAATTAGCCAAACAGTCCACTATTTCAGATCTGCACAGAAAGCAATGGAAACCTGACAGCAAACTTCTAAAATCTATAACTCCTAAACCACTTGGCCTAAAATCATAAAATTTCAGGGCAAGCAAGATGTAGGAATTGTCTACAACTTTTGTACAGACCACTTCTACAGGAAACAACATCTACAACATGAAATAATTACTACAATGGAAACTGTCTCTGCAGCCATTCAGCAAGAACTGAACATACACACAGGAGCTAGGTAATTAAATCACAGCTAGAGCTACACAACTCCAAATGACACACAACAGGACATTTTGGAAAGCTTATAAAATTTAATATAAATCATATTTAAACATCTCAGCATGATTTGCAAGTTAACAGGGTGAAACAATTACACTTACAGAGTCTAATTTAGGCATAAACAAAGAGCAACCATTTCTAAAACTGAACTTTAAACAGCCATAACTCATAATATATTTCACCAAAAATCATGAAACTTTAACACAAGCTAGATATGCATGTTAGCTACGACTTTTCTATAGACAAGTTTAACAGAAAACATAATTTACAAGGGACAACTATTTAAGCCCTATAATCTGTCCAGAACATGCCGAAATGAAACATTGAGAGACGATAAATCTAAAACTCTATGCTTTGCATAAAACATGGCCACAATAAAATTATCCAAGCTACTGCAACATCGTAGGAAGGCAGGGGAACCACCTTTTCTATTTCTACATGCAATCATTTTCCACAATTTATTTTAATTCATTTAATGAGCTGAAAGCAAGATAAAATCATAACTAATTCATACATCACCAAAACTCCTGAAATTTTTATCACAGCACACACATGAACAGAGGAGCTTACCATAAAAATTTCACATCATTTCAAGCAACACATCCGCAGATATCAGTTTCTCACTATTTAAGCCTATTTAAAATAAATAAATCATCACAGCCCAAACTTTACACTACCAGCCCCCATATTATGCAACCACTGGACATATCTACTCACAAGGATTCCAAAAAGTGCTCACTTGCAATTTTTGGACAAACACACAATTTATTATGCATTTTACCATTTTCAGCCACATTTGCTAATTAACCAAAAACGAAAATAAAAATAGATCTTGCATCTGGACCCCTGGAACCTGCAGAAATCCACCAAGGACTTGTTAGCAAATCTATGAGTCATGCCACATTATACAAAAACCCAACAAAGAGTTTCAGCTTCGCTAGATGCGGCTTCACCATTGATTTCACGGGAGATCGACGGGAGACCGAGGGGGAACCGAGCTCTGGAAGGGAGATGGCCGGGCTAGGGTTGGGGCTTGGCTGGTTGCCGGCCGGCCTGGCTGCAGGGCGGCCTCCGGCGCTGCACTGCTGGTGGCCTGCTGCTGGGCGGCGCTCAGCCTGCCGAGGCCGGCAGAGCCGCGGCCAGGAACGGCGTACAGAAAAAGAGCCGCGGCTCCTCGCGGGTTTCTGCAGAGGGCGCAGAGAAGAGGAGGGAGCCGGGCGACCAGGGAGGAGGAGCAAGGAGAGGGGACCAGCTGCTCGCCGAGGGGAGGAGGAGCAGGCGGCCATGGATGGAGCTCGCTGCTCTGCTGTTTTTCTTCCTTGGCTGAAGAGAGAAAGAGGAAGAAAGGAAACTGAATGGGAGAAAGAGGGAGAGAGGAGGCCGGGAAAGGACCTCGCTCCTTTTTGTCGGGGTGGAGAGGACCGCGCGTCCTCGGGAGGAGGCCGGTCGGCCACGGCCAATAGTTCCGTCAATTTTTTCCCCAAATTTCTTTCCCAAAATGGCAAGTTTCCAGAAACTTTCGGTCAAACTCCAAATTCTACACACTTTTGGTTAAGGGCCCACAGCCATACAAAGCTTCTATCAAGGAGGTCTTAGTTAGTCAAACAAAAGGACTCCTAGAGCTCTATTAAGGCAACTAGGGTTAGAGACTTAGTTAGCCAAAATGACCAACACTAACCTAGCTTCACTTTGACTCCCCAACAAGGTTCAACTACTAAGAAGACTCTAACACTCCACAAACAAGTCAAACAAGCATCACTTCAGGCATAACATTACAAGTGCACACATGAAATGACACTTTACAAAAGGAATGTAACATGAGATGATGATGCTTTATGCTCATGAGATGTCAAGTTATGCATTTAGGGTTGCTTAACACCGAGGGTGTTACAGCCCTCTGATACCAGCTGTAACAGAACCGACCAATTTATAAGAGCACAAGTGCGAAAACGTCTGTCGAAGCAGCTGAATTAGCACACTTGAGCCCACATAAACCCGGTAGTCCGGAAATCTCGAAGGATTTCAAACATTTCCAACATCTCAACCAAGATCGCATGGTCAAGCAAATACAAATCATGTCCACGGAGCTTTGCAGCGGAAATAATATTAAAATAGTATTCACAAATAATAATACAAGTTGAGTTCCACTTAATTTAGAAGAACAACATAGCTTTGAAATAAATACCATAACATAAGTTGAAATACTTTGCTAGCTTGAGTGACATCCTCCAACAACAACATAAGAGAAGAAGTATGGAACTGCCGAGCCCACCGGCACTGGCCATCACCTTTCGGCAGGCCTAACCTTCACCTGCAACAAGGTGGGATAAACCCTGAGTACTCGAATGTACTCAGCTAGACTTACCCGTCATAAACTAGAAATAAAGTGACACCAAGGAGTATGCAAGGCTATATCTGGGGTTGGCTATACTTACCTTTTTGCATAAAAGCATTTTCATTATTAAATAATCATCATTAGAGTATTAGCAGTCAATTTTATGTAATTAACCTGATTAACTAGATTTGCACCTGATCTAGAGCAATCACTTGGCTAATTAATCAAGCAAGAGTGACTATTTTATCAATAGCCTTTCAGATTCAACCTCATAACCATCTTTAGTTCCATAAGTTACTACGGTAACACATGCCCAGTCAAGTTACTCACTAACCAGGAGCGATGGCGATTATAATAGATTCCTACCCAGCTGGGGATAAAAATATCGCACACTCGCCCGATCACACCCTGCCAGGCGGCCGTCGGCGACCACTTCAGGAGGTTCGAGAACACAATACGCGGGACGGCCATGGGCCCTTCTACACCGGGGATTATCTCAATGCCAGGTCTCTCAAGCTATTAACTGCCCACGGTCATGCCAGGTCGATCAGGCCCTGCCTGCCCTCGGACCATGCCAGGTCGATCAAAATAGTTGCCCACGGTACATATAAGGCCCTGGGTGTTAGGCGTCAACATCTCCATCACCGGCTCGAAAAACCTTACTCGGCTTCACGGGAGGTACTCCGACCTACTCCGTTAAGTGATTGACGCGTTCAAAATGACTGAGGTGTGCCTTCGTCGGGTCCTAATCGACACAGACGGGAGACTACTAGCACACAGAACCCATGTCCTGCTGCTCCTACATCCCGCCCGGTCTCAGATTAATTATCACATGGTTATATTCCACGATAGCACGAGGCTAGTCATGATCAGTATCCACCTATATGCGGGAGACAGGAAATCACCCGACTTTTACCGGTCTAAGCAGGCTAAGCATAAACGAGCCTAGACCTAACAGGGATATCAATATAGTAATTGCAGGTGGACAAGGATAAGTAAGTAATGCATTAACGGTATCATTCAACTCCTATAACTTAATGCAACAATCATTATATTGACTCGATTGCATTTATAAAAGATTGGTAGGAGACTTAGAATGCTCCGGGGCTTGCCTGGGAGACAACACTTAAGCTAGTGTTAGATGGCACCACTTCGGGAACATCACCGCTCCAGAAACTTGTGGGGTTCGCCAACACTATCATCTCCAGGTGATCACCAAACCATCGTCCCGTGGTCTGGCTCCATCATGACGTCCTTCGCTTGTCGTTCTTCCATCCAGCGAACCTAGACATGAGATGCATAATGCATATGTATGAATGCTCATGAAGTAATATATTAAGCAAGCACTGAGCACAAGCACTAATAACAGGCATCCATCATAGTTTCACCTAAGCAATCGGGATAACTTAAGTTAATTACTTCACACCAATGCACATTACAAGTCTGGACAGAGATGCCTATTTATGTTAATTAGACCTTGTTAACTTGTGAATCATCTTAAGATGATTATAGATGATTTCATCCTGGCCCAAGGCTTAATAGGAATAATAGGATACTCATACCAATAAGTTGGAACTTCTTTTTCGGAAGCCCATCTCCAAAGAACTCTAAAGTTAAGCGTGCTTGGCCTGGAGAAATTTAGAGATGGGTGACCGACCGGGAAGTTCTTCCCGGGTGTGCACGAGTGAGGACAAAGTGCGCACAAAAGACTAGTGTTGGTCTGTGAGAGAAGTCTATGTCCTAGAAAAGCTGCCAGATGTAAGTGGGCCCGGCCTCGTGGAGGCGGGACATTACAGAATGGTATCAAAGCCGACTCTCGCGGTTTCACGGGCGCGTGTGTTGCAGTTGCTCAGGCATGGTGGTCATGGCTGGTGTGGACCCGGAGTGGTCACACAGCATGGCACATGTGCTGGCACTGGACACACGGACGTATGGTATCAAAGCCGACTCTCGCGGTTTCACGGGCGCGTGTGTTGCAGTTGCTCAGGCATGGTGGTCATGGCTGGTGTGGACCCGGAGTGGTCACACAGCATGGCACATGTGCTGGCACTGGACACACGGACGTGGCCAAGAGAGGACGTTCCTGGCTTGGGATTGATCGACGAGGACGTCGATCTCTTAAGGGGGTGAGGATGTAACATCCTGGCCTAAGGCTTAATAGGAATAATAGGATACTCATACCAACAAGTTGCAACATCTTTTTCGGAAGCCCATCTCCAAAGAACTCTAAAGTTAAGCGTGCTTGGCGTGGAGAAATTTAGGGATGGATGACCGACCGGGAAGTTCTTCCCGGGTGCACACGGGTGAAGACAAAGTGCGCAGAAAAGACTAGTGTTGGTCTGTGAGGGAAGTCTATGTCCTAGAAAAGCTGCCAGATGTAAGTGGGCCCGGCCTCGGGGAGGCGGGACGTTACAGAATCAGAATGGTATCAAAGCCGACTCTCGCGGTTTCACGGGCGTGTGTGTTGCAGTTGGTCAGGCATGGTGCGCATGGCTGTTGTGGACCCAGAGTGGTCACACAGCATGGCACATGTGCTGGCACTGGACACACGGACGTGGCCAAGAGAGGACGTTCCTGGCTTGGGATTGATCGACGAGGACGTCGATCTCTTAAGGGGGTGAGGATGTAACATCCCGGCCCAGGGCTTAATAGGAATAATAGGATACTCATACAAACAAGTTGCATTTTTTTCGGAAGCACATCTCCAAAGAACTCTAAAGTTAAGCGTGCTTGGCCTGGAGAAATTTAGGGATGGGTGACTGACTGGGAAGTTCTTCTCGGGTGCGCATGAGTGAGGACAAAGTGCGCAGAAAAGACTGGTGTTGGTCTGTGAGGGAAGTCTATATCCTAGAAAAGGTGCCAGATGTAAGTGGGCCTGGCCGCGTGGAGGCGGGACGTTACACTTGGTGCCAGACAGTTCTGAATTATGCGGCTCTGATATAGCCATTTATCTTTAGGACATTGACTACAAAGTCAACTCCCATGAGATTGCATGTAAAGTGAAGAAAAAGATATGAAGCATAACGGCTATGACATATGTAAGATGAATGCTTGTAACAAACAAACAACCGATAAGCTTAAAAGATATTAACAGATAAAAATCTATATGTACATTCAAGCGACATGAAACCAACATATCGACTAAATGCACAAGCAGTTCTATTTGTTAACAGTGGGGTGTCTCCATGCAGCCGTAATAACAAATAGATCGATAAAATAACTTAAACACCAATAGTGGGGTGTCTCCATGCAGATGATGGTCAAGCAAGATCACGTCTCATGAAAAAAGTAGATCCATTGATTCCAAACCACTTAAAAAACATATTATGAAGAGAGCATAACTGAATCAGTTATTTCAACCGATGCAGGGTCCATGAGGCACGAACAAGATCTACCCGACAAAAACATGATTTAATCTAAGATAAACAGACTTAATCTATCATATATATATCAGTGGGGTTTGGAAATACAGCCGTAATAAACATGCTAGATTCAATCTATCTGCTCTTAAATCAGGTCACGGTTTTATCGAGTATCTCAAACGCACAACATGTAACAACCAAGATTGGCAAAATAGCCGATGAAAGGCCTGTATCGGCTATTTTCTCTGTTATGAGCATGAAAACCTCAAAACGGCTGATACTAGGCATCCTTTAGGCGCAGGCTACTTTGTCAACCTTGATTGGGCAAGATGTTGTTTGAAACGTAAATAAATAGATTAAAACATAAAACAACATCGATAACTTAATGAATCTGTTAGCTTGCCAAACCAATAGAGCCCATAACTAGTCAAGATCGACTAAAGTAAGAGATTGATCAGAGTCAAGACAGTCTTACAAAAGATGAGCTTAGACCGATAACTAGCCATGTCATAGCTTAACAAGAGTTTGGTCGATGCCAATGCAGCCTTATTACACGATGACATAAGCCATTGGTGAAACTTAGAAGCAACCGGAGGTCGGTCGCTGCCGATGCAGCCCTGCCTGATTGAAGGTCTCGCCGAGATCTACGTTACTCCTACTCCTAGGGTTTTTGGCCGAGGGTCGGTTGTGTTTGATTGATTGGATCCTTTAGAAAATCCGGGATAACCCACTTGACTCCTGCCCTAATACAAGTAGATTACAAAAAAGGAAAAATAAAAGATGACCCGAACTTGAACTCTTTGGTCGAGTCTGACACGTCTTTGAAGTCCGTCGTGCTGGTCCGCATGAAGCTTCTGGGTCACCTTTGATTCATACGAGCTTTTTACATTTCCAGGCCAATTCTTTTCCTTAATAAATCAGCCGTTTATGTTTACAAAAATATTAACCCCCTTGGTCCAAAATCTGGTGTAAACACATGCCCCCCAATTTTGGGATGAAATTTATTTTATTCCAAAAATGTTATTCTATCTTCCTTAAGGTCCGATCGATTAACCTCATAGTTGATCAGCCGGGTCCTTTTCCTCTTCTCCCCTTTTGATACCACAAACAATCTGAATGGTATCTTGACGATTAATGCGAGACAGTTGCTCTTCTCTTGAAAACCGTGCTGTGATTTAACATCCCACTCGAGTGTTCTGTACACACTGTACGAAGTGGCACCTTTTCCTTTCTCAGATTCATCCTTCTAATATAAGTCTCCTCTTCGTCTCCATCTCCGTCACATCTAGAGCACATCTTCTTGCTTGCTTTTGTCTTCCGTCCAAAAAACCCTCTTTCTCGCCAAAAGTTTCACCTTCCAAAAGCCCATCTCTTCCTCTTCCAATGGCAGACAACAACGGTGGGAAGCGTCCCGTGGAAGAGGAAGTGAACTCTCGCTACCGCCCTCAGCGCCGCATCAGGTATGTTTTCTTTTTTATGCCTAATCGACTCCAGTCCTCATCATTTTCAAGGTCTGATTTGATCTTCTCCCTCTGCTTTCAACTAGAGCTGATGATGGTCCTTCCAACACTGCGGCTGCCATGGTATCTCCCCCCGGCATGGAGTCAGTCTCCGAGAACCCCTCTTCTAGCAGCTCCGAGTCGATGGCCACCTGCCATTACCGTCGGATGACGGAAATGTGGAACCTTCACTCAGAGGCCACTATCAGGAACTGCCTCCTCGAGGACCACATCGCCCAACTCCAGAAGGCGTTGGAGGAAGCAGAGGCGAGGGCCTCTCGGGTGGTCCAACAATGCGTAGAATCCGATGCGCGTGTCATTGGTATTTCTCTTTTTCCGAAGAATTTTTATTTGATCGGATCTCCTTTGCTCAATCCTGCTTCATTCATTTGCTTGCAGACCTAACCGTTCGCCTGGAAGCCCTTCAGGAGGCGGGGGACGAGGCGGCCGACTCCGTGAACGCCGCCGGGGACAGCGTCGCGGAGAGGATGACCAACATCCCCGCAAGGGTACATGAGGTCGCCCTCCATGGCGTCCGTCATGGCGCCTCCATGGCCCTCGGGGCTGCCAAGGCCTACACCGGCCAATACATGGGTGGCCTCGAGGTCACTCTAGAAATAAGTCACGCCATGGAGGTACACTTCCATGGTGTTGATGGCGCAGCCAGGAAAATAGTAGAGTCCACCCCTTCTGTATTCATAGTAGACAAGGTCTTTGAGTAGTTCATCAAAGTCGAGTCTCTGTAAATAAAATTTCCCTTGAATATAATGAAGTTTATGCTCCTTTATGACCCTCCTGTGATAAGACCCATCGAGGCTTTTTAACTCCAAAGATCTTTGATCTTGTACTTTTTGAACTAAAGGCGATGCTTCAATTACATCGGCTATTTTTGTTCTAAAGGCGATACATTTGTATCGGCTATCGATTGGATACCAATGTTAACACATTAGTCATAGTTGATCCACCCAAATACTAGGGTAATACTTCTTAAAATACTTCCCGTTAACTGCCCTGAAGTACTCAACACCCTTTAGGGTTTCGTAGAAATAAGCATTGCCAGGAGCACATCTAGTAATCTGATAGGGCCCTTCTCAATTTGGTGACCATTTGTCGTATTTGCTATCCTTAGTTCCAATAGGCAAAATGACCTTCTGAACCAAGTCTCCTTCATCAAACTTTTTCTCTTTGACTTTTTGATTATAGTATTTAGCCACCCTTAGCTTTTGAGCTCTGATGTTCTCCAAAGCTTTCAACCGATGAAAGTGTAAATCTTCAAGATTGTCTATCATGAGATGTTTATATTCATCAGCCTTCAGATTATTCTGCTGTAAAACTCTTCTAGACCCTATATTGATTACCCAGGGCAACACGGCTTCATGACCGTAGACCAACTCATAAGGTGAACATTTAGTTGCACCATGACATGCCATCCTATAAGACCATAAAGTCTCACTCAGTATCGAATGCCACTTTTCGGGTGCTCCTTAACCTTATTCTTGATGATCTTGATCAAAATCTGATTGGAAGCCTCAGCTTGTCCATAAGATTGGGTATAATATGGAGACGAGTTGATCAACTTAAAACCTGGGTTAGTAGCAAAATCCTCAAATTCCTTTGACACAAACATTTTTCCTTGATCTGTAGTAATGGTTTGAGGAAGACCTAATCGATAAATGATATGTTCTTTGACGAATTCAATTACGACAGCCAATGAAGCTTCTCTCAGAGGAATAGCTTCAACCCACTTGGTAAAATAATATGTTGCCGCCAAAACAAATTTGTGTCCCTTGCTAGATGCCGAAAATATTTGGCCAATCAGATCTATTCCACATCCTCTGAATGGCCAAGGCTTCGTAATTGGATTCATGGATGAAGCCAGAGACTTCTGAACATTACTGAATTTCTGGCATTCCTGACATCCTTTATAATACTTAAAACAATCTTCTAAAATGGTCGGCCAAAAATACCCCGCTCTCATGATCATCCATTTCATTTTATGAGCATATTGATGAGCACCACATACTCCTTCGTGGATTTCTCCTATCAGAACTTTGGCCTCTTCTTGACTCAATTTTCTGGATACTTGCTGTGATGGATTCCTTAAGTATTCAACGATTTCAATTCTCCAGTCATCACCATCGACAACTTCATCAGTTAACATTTCAACACTTTGTCGATACCCAGAAGCACTTTGAGCCAAACGATTAGCCTCTTGATTCTGACACCTAGGAATATGCTTTATGACAACAGAAGAAAAAGAATCAAGCAATTCAAGGCACTTTTCATAATGCTTTCTCAAAATATCATCTTTGCATTTATATAGGCCGAGCAATTGATTAATCACCAATTGAGAATCTCGAAAAACTTCAACAGTCTCGGCCCCTACTTCACACAAAAGCTGAAGTCCCTTGAGAAGTGCTTCATACTTGTTGACACTTCTTAACGCAATTGCTCATAATAAACTTTAATGAACTGATTCTAGCAAAAGCCTTCAGAAATGTACAGGACACTCCTAGCATCACTTAATGCCAAGTTGTCATCCCCAACATGATACTAGAAATGTAAATTATATGTGACACTAGCTCAAAAGATATAAATAAATATTTATCCGCAAGCGCATAGATAAATATACCTGTTGTAGCAGCATTTCACCTAGGTTATCTAGGTATCGTTGTTTATATTTTACCAGAGATAGTAACGAAGCTGGGAACTAGTAATTAAAATATGATTCAAAGGTAGCAGAGATTATTATTCATTCATTCATTCACTACTCATATGTCTAAACAGGGGTAAGACAAGGTAAAGGTAAATAATAATGATAATATTGATAACAGCGGGAATTCTAGAGATAGAGCGATCTACATAGATCAAGCAGAGAGTCAGGTGATTAATTAAGAGATTAGAATCCTAAGTTACTTCATATTTACTAAGCCTAGTGATTACTCTAGTTAATATACAATCATTTATAGCCAATCACTCTATCATCCATGATCAAGGGACATTACTAAATTAGAATCAAGAACAAAGTAATGAATTCTAACTTGCAACCGCGTCCTACTAAGGTCTATACTCGGAGGGAGGACTACAAAGGACTCAACAGGACTGTCACTCCTGCGATCTACCTCTCGACCCAGAGCATAGGATGTATTCGCAGGTAAACTTAGCCTAAACACCATGTTTACACTAGTTTGACCACTTAACTCTATCTGGAATAAAGCTAAGTACTTTACGAACATGATCATAAACTCTATCATAATCAGATCTATATTAAATATATAACTAGAATAAACTCCAAAACTAAATAAACTGAAGTATATTAAAGTAGCAAAAAGTTGAATAAAGATACAAATTACCGAGTCTTCGACAATGATCCGGAGACTCAGACGAAGCTTCTAGCCGGATATGCCGACGAAGTCGCCTGCCTCTACTTGAATCTAACTAGACTAAACTCTAATCTTGATGTAGAGCTCTAACTCTTCTCTCTAGAAACCCTAATTTCTGTCTTGTCTTCTGATCTTGATCTGTCTCGTTATGGAGGAGGAGGGTCAGGGGTCTGTTTATATATCCCTGGGCGATGAACCGCGACCATTCGATCAAACCGACTTCATGTAGGGCTGAGATTGATCCTCAAAGGCGGTGGAAGTAACTTGCAGAAGACGAAAGCGCGTGGGCCCCGTGGCCGATCGACTGGTCTACCCTGTGGGACCAGTCGGTCCCACAGGTCAGCCTCCTGTGGTGCCTCTTCTCGTGGTGTCTTGTGGTGTCTCGTGGAGTCTTCTAGCGATAACCCGACGTGGCCGTGAAGAAATCTGCATCGGGTTCCTTCTTGGGGAAGCAATGTGGTTGGTTTTCCTGTTTAATCCCTGAAAAATATAGAATCACCAAAACTCATGGAATTTGTTAGTTTAAACCTCCTATTTCTAGGTTGGCAATCCTTTTTGACATTTATTCAAGTGTGGTTGATAGTAAATAATGATAGTTAATAGATGTCAACAAACTCCCCCAAGCTAAACTTTTGCTAGTCCCTTAGCAAACATAGGGTTCAGAGAGTGAAACATAAGCCTTCAACTGAAATCTTCCTTGAAAAGAGTTTGAAAATTTGTTTTACATGTTCCTTTAGCCAATCTTTTACCTTAGTTCAAAATAACTAAAAGTTAGAAGTAATCAAGTCAAGCACTATGTCTCAAGTTCCTCATTCCAACTGTTACTCCAGAGTTTTGCAAGGTTTTTATAAAAGCTCAGAGAACTCCTGTATGACATTTTTCAGATTGTATATATATTTTAAGATTAAAAACATACCTTACTAAGTCGAAGTTCAGAGCTTAGGGAGAGAAATGTCATACTCTCAGATCAAGTATTTTCAACTTTTTGGAATTGTCAACTCTTACTGGCATATTGTAATTAGAGGAACCATGGGATATCATTCTTTTCCTTTCATATTTTTATCACACATTTTTCTTTTCTTTTCTTTTCTGAGGTAGTCGGACACTTGTCCCTTTTTCTTTCCTCCTTATCATATTTTTGCATAGCCCATGTCTCTAACACAATACTACTTCAGAAGATTGAATCTTTTATTTTTATAGAAACTTGATCTTTAGAGCATGTTAAACCTCTCTACCATAGCTAAAAACTTAAATAGAGCAGGCAGCCTTAAAGTATGAATCTTTTATTATCAGGCTTTAGTTATTATGCCTTACAGGTTCTCATCATATGTTTGAAGTTTTCAAAATTAAAATTCCGAAGATTCATTGAAACTAAGAACAAGATAGATAGCTGCTTAAACTTTTTTATCTCTAATTCTCAATTATTCAAACTTTGGTTAAGATCAATGTTTTGAGATTTTTCATTAAGAATTTGAAAGGATGCAGTTGAGGCCATGTAAAGCAACTCTTTTTTTTAAATATATATTCTACATCAAGATTAATTTATTCGAATACTAAACAAATACTAGCTAACAATACTAAACATAAAGTAAAAAGAGGGGTACAGTATACTTACCTCGGGAATAGGGGTCCTCCCTCAAGCTAGTTTTATTCATACGGTGGTGGTTGAGGTGGATTGGTTCCCATCTGCCCGAAGAGGTAGCAGAAATTCTGGTTTGTCTGGGTGCCTTGATGATGTATTTCTTCAAGAGTGTGGCGCATGTCTTCTTGACCCGTCTCAAGATGAGTAAGACGAGTGTCGATGCCCTGAAAGTAGGGGTCTCTTTGGTACGGGAAATGGTGGTGTGGCTGGTATTTTGGGTAACCATGGGTGGCATGGTAAGAGTATGGATGTGTGGCATCATGAACACCTCTCCCAGAGAAAGACATTCGTCCTCCCTGGAAGTCATGCATCGTATCCTCTTCGTGATGAGGTGGAGTGTAGTTGCGAAAATTTCCTTGCCCCCATGAATCTTGTGGTGTATGTGGCTCATAGGTAGTAGTATCTTCCCAGGCTTGATGGTGTGATGAAGATGGATCGACTCGTTCGAATCCTTGATAATGAGTATAGGCTGGTCCAGCTGGTGTAGCATCTTCTCCTTGATATCTTGGGGTAGCATTTCTAGTAAATCTTGCGGAGGGGCTTCTTCCTACTCCCGCGCCAGGTCTCTGCAAGTTAAGCAAAAAGGTTTCCATGACATACAGACCAAGTGATATGTTTGGCAACTCATATTCATTTGTATAACCTTTATATTGCATATAGAGTTTGTTATTCCTCTTCTTAATAAGATGTGCTTGGCTGAAAAAGTAGAAACCTACGACTGGTCGTGGAGTGGAGATGTAAATGATATTTCCATTTAAGCTTAGATTTCCAGCAAGACGAGTAACCCAAGAAGTGATGGATATAGGGCCTTGTAGAGTGTGAATATAAGGCCAGTATTGTACCAGGAGTTTTACAGGTGAAATTTTAGTTTTCTTAACCATAGCATACATAATCTTCAACTCCTCAGTTCTAACAATACGACCTTCTTGTCTAGGGAAGAGAGTAAAGCCTAACCACTTGTGCATCACCCTTAATGTGGGGTTGTGTATATCATTGGTGCAAGGGTGATGGTCTGTTCTCTTACCAGTAATGTCCTCCCAAAAGCTATTTCTGTCAAAGTTTCTTAAGGCGACATCTAAATCTACAGTGCAGGCTTTAGGAAAGCCCAGATTTAGGCTGAACTGCTTTCAAGTGAGAGTGAAAGGTTCATTGTACAGCCTAAAATAGACATATGTGTCATCCGAAGAAAGAGTGCAAAGAAATTCTAAAGTGAGCAATTGTTGACACATGTTAACTATCATTATTTATTGTCAACAAGACTTGAATAAATGTCTAAAAGGATTACCAACTTAGAAATAGGAGGTTTAAACTAACAAATTCCACGAGTTTTGGTGATTCTATATTTCCCAGGGATTAAACAGGAAAATCAATCATATTGCTTCCCCGAGAAGGAACCCGACGCAAATTTCTTCACGGCCACGTTGGGTTATCGCTAGAGGACTCCACAAGACACCACGAACACCACGAGAGAAGGCACCACGAGGGGCTGACCTGTGGGACCGACCGGTCCCACAGGGCCCACCGGTCGGTCGGCCGCGGAGCCCCCGCGGTTTCATCCTCTGCAAGCTACTTCTACCGCCTTTGAGGATCAATCTTAGCCCTACGTGAAGTCGGTTTGATCGAACGGTCGTGGTTCATCGCCCAGGGCTATATAAAGAGACCCCTGACCCCCCTCTCTGAACAATCAGAGATCATCAGAAGACAAAGAGACAGATCAAGAAAGAAATTAGGGTTTCTAGAGAGAAGAGTTAGAGCTCTACATCAAGATTAGAGTTTAGTCTAGTTAGATTCAAGTAGAGGCAGGCGACTTCGTCTGAGTCTCCGGATCATTGTCGAAGACTCGGTAATTTGTATCTTTATTCGACTTTATGCTACATTAATGTCACACCCGGAAATTTGCATTTCAGAAATTAGAGTTAAAATGGTTTATTTATGAATTTTTGTGCTCATAAAATATAGGGAAATAAAACTTTTCTCTAAATTAAAATTTATCCTAGGGTTTAGAAACATGTTTGTGCATACATGCTGGAGCATTTGAGTTTTTGGTGATGTGTGGTTTTGGCTAAAATTCAAATTGAGTTCAAAATGATTTAAAAATGAATTTTATAGAAAGAGTTTTAAAAATAAAGACATTTTGTTTTTCAGAAAGTTTGGAAAAGTTAAAGTTTCAAAACTTTCTTTTCTCTCAAAGATCCAAATCAAAGTTCAAACTGAATTCAAATGGATTTGAAAATGCATTTGGAAAACCAAAATAGAAAATAAAAAGAGTTTTCTTTTCTCCTCTTCCCACTCCTTGCAAACAGGCCCGAAGGCCTGCTCCCTTTCTCCTTTTCTCCTCCCGCGCGGCCCGGCTCTTGGCCCAGCTCGGCCTGCCCCGCATCCGGCCTCCCCTTCTCCTCGTTTGGGCCGCAACCACGCCGACGGCCCAGTCCCACCTGCGCGAGCACCCTCTCCCTCCCTCTTGCTGACGTGCATGTCCCACTTGTCAGCCGCTTTGTTTCCGCCCGCGCCCCGCCTCTCTCTCACTGACTTGCGGGTCCCGCATGTCAGCGCCCTCTTCTACCTCGTGTCCGACTAGGACCCAAGCCCGAGCTCCGAGTCCGGTCTCCTCACGCTCTCCTCCCTTGCCTTCCCGATCACGCCAAGGCCTCTATAAAGATCCCTGGTACCTGCCGTCTCTCTCTTTCCCGAAAACACGAGCTCTCGTGCCCTAGTTCGACTAAGCCGCAAGCTCCGCCGCCCGCTTAGATCCCGCTGCCGACCCGTCTCCGCGCGTGTCGCCCGAGTGCGCCGTGCCCACTCTCACCGACGCCGTGGTCCCACCTGCCAGCCACAGCAACCGCGCCTGCATTCTCCCTCTCTTCCACTGACGACGTGACCCCACCTGTAGGGCCATCTTCTTCCTCCCGTGCTCAACCCGGACTCCGCCACCGAGCATCAACTCCGCCTCGCCTACGCCCTCTCCCTGCCTTGCTGAGCACTCCGAGCCCTCCTATAAAGCTCACCGTCACCTGCCGCCCCTCATCCCCATCGAACATTTGATCCGCCTCGTGCCCTATTCCGCCCTAGCCGAGAGCTCCGACGCTTGTCGAGATCTCGCCATCGTCGTCCTTATCGTCCAACGAGCCACTGTTATCGTGAGGTTACTCCAGGGCTTCAGGTTCGCCTGACGAAGTCTCTCGTCCTGTCCTCTCTATTTTTCTCCCACTGGAGTCGCCCGACCGAGCTGGCCGTTGATTCCAGAGCGCCGCCCATCTCCTCGCCAAGCCATCTGCTCTTCGTCAATGTTGTGCCTCTCGTAAGCTTCTCCTTGAGCTCCCGGTCCTTCCCATGCAGATCCCAGGCGCATGCATCTGCACACGCACAAGCAGCGCATGCACGATCTTGATATATATACGCATAAGCTCTTGTTAGCTTGTTGACGTCATCCCAACGTCATGGCAATTTGTGGCCGTTTTCCCTTGTAAAAATAATTCCAAAAATACATCTCCAAATACATATTCATGATTGTGGACACGGTCTACCATGGACTACTCTCACAGTTTCTCCCCGGTCCATGGACCGTGGACCGAGTGCGCAACATAGTGCGCATATACTTGCAATCTAGCCCCTCAGTTTTGGTCAAATAAAAATCATGTTTTCTGAGTCACGTGTTTCTTACAAACTAGCCCCCCTCAGTTTAGAAATAATTGAGGCCCAGACCGCCCAAATTTCCTATTTTTGTTTTATTTATTTAAATTTCCAAATTCAGATTTGAATAAACTACAGTTTTGCCACTGGTTTTGTTTTAGCCATAAAATCTTTGTTTTAACTCCGATTTGAACCGTTGCACTTGTGTTAGTTTTGTTTTGAAAAGATCTTTCAAACTATATAATTATCAACACTGTTTTCTGTAATTAAAATTTGAGTTAAATCTAATCTAATAACTAGTGTCTTTAATCTTGTTTATATCATATCTTTTCCGTTAAAACTCCGATTAGCGTGATCTTCGCATCTGTGTGTTCGTAGCGAACCGTAGATCAGTTTCAAAACTCTTTATTTTTTTCTTATGAATGATGTACTGTTCTAATCATAGGCTATGTTTGCTTTGCATGACTGTCTTTGGATGCTTGTGTGGTGTTCTATGATCGTATGTCCAGTCGGTGAGTTGTACGTTGGTGATCAAGAAGAAGTTCGTGATCAAGAGTCAACCTTTGGAAGTATATAAGTCAACAGAAGAAGGATCTTGAGTTTAAGGCAAGTATAGCATGGGATCATCCTTGTTACCTATTCACCGTAATCACTTAAATTCATATTGCATGTGTCTACCTTGATGCCTATATAGACTTATCCTAGAAGTTTGATCTTATGCCTTGATAACCATGGGTATGCATTGGATATCTTGATGCTAGTGCTCAACTTAAACTATGATCATGTAAATTTGTTTTAATGATATATGTGACATGTTAAAATATGACTTTTATAGCAACATGGTTTAGGAACTACTATAAGGGATCACCCGGGACTACAGTGCAACCATGGGAGTTATATGGCTCTGACCTTAGCTCAGTATGAGGACCTTTTCTAGCTTGTTAGAGGTTACCCTTGTGGCGCAAATGGGGGATAGCAGACTAGGGATCCCGTGCGGCTGGTTGAATCACCCAGACTGACTAAAGAAACCTAGCGGCCCTAACTTGTTAGACGAACCTTTGAAAGGCTACGCAGTGAAACCCAGCCATGCACCTTGGCAGTGTGATATGGGACTAGCTATCCCTGGCAAATGGGTATCACTACTCATCGGGTAAAGTGTACAACCTCTGCAGAGTGTAAAACTGATATATCAGCCGTGCTCACGGTTACGAGCGGCCTGGAATTCTTATGGTATAGTTGTTGCTATAAATAATGGTAATGATGATGATATTTATTCAATGGATGCATGTTTACTTGATCATATGTTTAAATTGGGTTGGTTATACTTTGATGCTACTTAATGCTAAAATTATGCCAACTAAAAGCTAATGCAGTTAAACCAGTGTCAGCCTTTTCGAGCCTCATGAACCCCATGTTATATTTGTTAAGTACGAGATGTACTTATGCTTGCTTTACTTTTCAACACTTTGGAAAAATCCCGGATGGGTACCAGACTGCAAGAGTTGGAGAAGTTAGGCTTGTGATCAACCAGTCAGTTGTTCCCTGTGAAGTTGGTGTCTCCATCTGAGGATCAGAGTGTCTTTTCGCTGTCTGCTCTTTAAGGTTATGTTCTTTTGTTTTATATACGTTATATATGTGCATTGTCTTTCGATATTACCCTTTATTTGTAGCTATATGTGAGATTTGACTTCCTGGGCTCACATATGGTGTATACCTGGTTTTGTTCTTAGAACCGGGTGTGACAAAGTGGTATCAAAGCAATGCTGACTGTAGGACGCAAGCCCAGTTAGAAACTAGTCGTTTTAAGCTTTTGAAAATTTCTATAGAACCCTTGTTCTATCAACCTTGATATTTTCTTCTCTATTGTAGCTTCTACCCTTGTTATTTGTCTCCTCCTTGTTGCTTAATTTTAAAATCTTGTTCTCACATTCACTCCTTGTCTTGATACTCTTTTACAATCTTCTCTTACTACCTTCTTGTTTCGTCAAAAGTGGAGTTTAGGATCTTTGCCCTTTTATAGGAAGAGAACGATAGTTGCGCAAGTCGAGTCATTGTTTGAAGAGTGAACCTTTATTGCTCTGTTGAGTTGACATTATGATAATGTTTGTTTTGGGTCTTTGTAATGAGTGCTAATGATTTTGTGGGTTTACTCACAATCACATTTAGTTTAGGCTTAATAGGTTTTATGCATAGATAGTTGGGTTTTGCTCTTCTCTTGTCTTCCCTATCCTGTCTTTTCGGAGCAGTCTGTCTTTGTCAGCTTATATCTCTGTTTATGGATGTTCAAAAATCATGGAACCATTCTGGACATAAGTAGACTTCATGATCTTTCTCTGAGCGCAAGAACCACCCTGATAGCTGTTATGGTTTTGGAGTTATGAAATTCACAAGTTGATGCATCCGTGCTGTCTGGAATCTGGAACAGTTTCTGTTGTCTGCTGTTTTCGACGACTTTAACTACAGAATCTGGAAAAGTGTTCTAAATGAAAGTTGTATAGGATTTCATAAGCTTTCCAGAAAGGTAAACTGAAACTTCATTGGATAAACAGAGCTCGAGTTATGGCTGTTTTACTGCACTGCTGTTTTGCTACTCGCGAGAAATTTCAGAATTCTTGTTGTTACCTTTACATATGAGTTTCTCCGGGATATCAGAAGTTGGTTATGGCTATCAACATGCTGGAAATAATATACAAGCTACCCTTTTGTGTTCTCTAGTCGATCCTTTCTTAAGGGGGTAGTGCTTGATCAACAGATGTTGAAGTTGTGAGTTGTCTCTTATGGTACTTCATGAGTATGATCATCTATCCTTGCTCATGTTGCTTTTGTTGGTCACTTGATGACAGGAAATGTGGCACACCATGAATCAAGATCCCTATATGTCACCTCTCATTGATGATCACGAGTACAATGAAGCCGAGCACTATCAAAACAACAATGTTGAAGTTCGAGTTGAGAGTGATCCGAGTCAGAATCCACAACAACGAAAGCGAAAAGGGAAAGCCAAAAAGAAGCTTACTAAAGCAAGTACAGCACAACGCAATTATACCAATGGAAGGTTGAGCAATATGGATATGGATAACATTCAAGGAGCTACAAAAATGGTTGGTGGTTACATTCAAGCAAGCACAACACAAGCTTTTGCTCTGTTTGATCCTAGTGCTTCGCACTCTTTCATCTCCGTCGAGTTGTTAGAGACGAGCAAGATGGCGAAGTGTCCAACAAAGAGGCCCTTGATAGTTCATACCCCAGTTGGAGAAATACAGGCAGATCAGATATGCCCGAACGTCAGTCTCGTCATAAACAAGGAAAACTTTACCGTAACCTTCATTGTTTTGGAGTCACTCGATATTCCTATGGTTTTTGGTAATGGATGGTTGTGTGCGCACAAAGGAGTAATTCATGGTACTCAATGCACAATGTTTCTAACTGCACCATCAGGGAAAAGAATAGAGTATCGCGGTTGTCAACTTCAAATCTGAGAAAGCTGATGACTTGTACAATGGAGTGCAGACTAAAGATGCTATCGTGGATAATGATGAGCATATAGATAAGAACACAGATGGGCAAACATCTTCAGTGGAAGTCGATACACCAGACCATCTGGCAAATGCAGGATATCCGGTCAAGATTCTAGAAACAGTCTGGAAAACTTTTAATGGAAGAATGTTTAAAGTGTGTAAGGTCCAGTGGAGTAACCTAAGTGAAGAAGAAGCAATGTGGGAAACCGAGGAACGACTGCAGATCAAGTTTCCACATCTCTTTGAGTTGTAAGCCAATCAAGTTAGCGATCAAGACAAGTTTGGGATAATCAAGTGTAATAATCTTTTCATGGAATCTTTGTTCCCAAGTTATCATCATGAAACATCAGTGGTTTGAAAAGCTTGGTATACAAGTGTGAAATGAAAGTGTTATCAAGATCTTTTCTCGTTTCTCTCCTGTGCTCTGAGTCTCTTCCGAATCTCGGGACGAGATTCCTTTAAGGGGGGTAGATTTGTCACACCCTGAAATTTGCATTTCAGAAATTAGAGTTAAAATGGTTTATTTATGAATTTTTGTGCTCATAAAATATAGGGAAATAAAACTTTTCTCTAAATTAAAATTTATCCTAGGGTTTAGAAACATGTTTGTGCATACATGCTGGAGCATTTGAGTTTTTGGTGATGTGTGGTTTTGGCTAAAATTCAAATTGAGTTCAAAATGATTTAAAAATGAATTTTATAGAAAGAGTTTTAAAAATAAAGACATTTTGTTTTTCAGAAAGTTTGGAAAAGTTAAAGTTTCAAAACTTTCTTTTCTCTCAAAGATCCAAATCAAAGTTCAAACTGAATTCAAATGGATTTGAAAATGCATTTGGAAAACCAAAATAGAAAATAAAAAGAGTTTTCTTTTCTCCTCTTCCCACTCCTTGCAAATAGGCCTGAAGGCCTGCTCCCTTTCTCCTTTTCTCCTCCCGCGCGGCCCGGCTCTTGGCCCAGCTCGGTCTGCCCCGCATCCGGCCTCCCCATCTCCTCGTTTGGGCCGCAACCACGCCGACGGCCCAGTCCCACCTGCGCGAGCACCCTCTCCCTCCCTCTTGCTGACGTGCATGTCCCACTTGTCAGCTGCTTTGTTTCTGCCCGCGCCCCGCCTCTCTCTCACTGACTTGCGGGTCCCGCATGTCAGCGCCCTCTTCTACCTCGTGTCCGACTAGGACCCAAGCCCGAGCTCCGAGTCCGGCCTCCTCACGCTCTCCTCCCTTGCCTTCCCGATCCCGCCAAGGCCGCTATAAAGATCCCTGGTAGCTGCCGTCTCTCTCTTTCCCGAAAACACGAGCTCTCGTGCCCTAGTTCGACTAAGCCGCAAGCTCCGCCGCCCGCTTATATCCCGCTGCCAACCCGTCTCCACGCGTGTCGCCCGAGTGCGCCATGCCCGCTCTCACCGACGCCGTGGTCCCACCTGCTAGCCACAGCAACCGCGCCTGCATTCTCCCTCTCTTCCACTGACGACGTGACCCCACCTGTAGGGCCATCTTCTTCCTCCCGTGCTCAACCCGGACTCCGCCACCGAGCATCAACTTCGCCTCGCCTACGCCCTCTCCCTGCCTTGCTGAGCACTCCGAGCCCTCCTATAAAGCTCGCCGTCACCTGCCGCCCCTCATCCCCATCGAACATTTGATCCGCCTCGTGCCCTATTCCGCCCTAGCCGAGAGCTCCGACGCTTGTCGAGATCTCGCCATCATCGTCCTTATCGTCCAACGAGCCACTGTTATCGTGAGGTTACTCCAGGGCTTCAGGTTCGACTGACGAAGTCTCTCGTCCTGTCCTCTCTATTTTTCTCCCACTGGAGTCGCCCGACCGAGCTCGCCGTTGATTCCAGAGCGCCGCCCATCTCCTCGCCAAGCCATCTGCTCTTCGTCAATGTTGTGCCTCTGGTAAGCTTCTCCTTGAGCTCCCGGTCCTTCCCATGCAGATCCGAGGCGTATGCATCTGCACACGCACAAGCAGCGCATGCACGATCTTGATCTATATACGCATAAGCTCTTGTTAGCTTGTTGACGTCATCCCAACGTCATGGCAATTTGTGGCCGTTTTCCCTTGTAAAAATAATTCCAAAAATACATCTCCAAATACATATTCATGATTGTGGACACGGTTTACCATGGACTACTCTCACAGTTTCTCCCCGGTCCATGGACCGTGGACCGAGTGCGCAACATAGTGCGCATATACTTGCAATCTCGCCCCTCAGTTTTGGTCAAATAAAAATCATGTTTTCTGAGTCACGTGTTTCTTACAAACTAGCCCCCCTCAGTTTAGAAATAATTGAGGCCCAGACCGCCCAAATTTCCTATTTTTGTTTTATTTATTTAAATTTCCAAATTCAGATTTGAATAAACTACAGTTTTGCCACTAGTTTTGTTTTAGCCATAAAATCTTTGTTTTAACTCCGATTTGAACCGTTCAACTTGTGTTAGTTTCATTTTGAAAAGATCTTTCAAACTATATAATTATCAACACTGTTTTCTGTAATTAAAATTTGAGTTAAATCTAATCTAATAACTAGTGTCTTTAATCTTGTTTATATCATATCTTTTCCGTTAAAACTCCGATTAGCGTGATCTTCGCGTCTGTGTGTTCGTAGCGAACCGTAGATCAGTTTCAAAACTCTTTATTTTTTTCTTATGAATGATGTACTGTTCTAATCATAGGCTATGTTTGCTTTGCATGACTGCCTTTGGATGCTTGTGTGGTGTTCTATGATCGTATGTCTAGTCGGTGAGTTGTACGTTGGTGATCAAGAAGAAGTTCGTGATCAAGAGTTTAAGATCAAGAGTCAACCTTTGGAAGTATATAAGTCAACAGAAGAAGGATCTTGAGTTTAAGGCAAGTATAGCATGGGATCATCCTTGTTACCTATTCACCGTAATCACTTAAATTCATATTGCATGTGTCTACCTTGATGCCTATATAGGCTTATCCTAGAAGTTTGATCTTATGCCTTGATAACCATGGGTATGCATTGGATAGCTTGATGCTAGTGCTCAACTTAAACTATGATCATGTAAATTTGTTTTAATGATATATGTGACATGTTAAAATATGAGTTTTATAGCAACATGGTTTAGGAACTACTATAAGGGATCACCCGGGACTACAGTGCAACCATGGGAGTTATATGGCTCTGACCTTAGCTCAGTATGAGGACCTTTTCTAGCTTGTTAGAGGTTACCCTTGTGGCGCAAATGGGGGATAGCAGACTGGGGATCCCGTGCGGCTGGTTGAATCACCCAGACTGACTAATGAAACCTAGCGGCCCTAACTTGTTAGACGAAACTTTGAAAGGCTACGCAGTGAAACCCAGCCATGCACCTTGGCAGTGTGATATGGGGCTAGCTATCCGTGGCAAACGGGTATCACTACTCATCGGGTAAAGTGTGAAGGACCGAGAATGCTACCCGAAAGCGACCAGAGGGGGGGTGAATGGGGGCTTCAAAATTTCCTTTCGGAAACTCAAAACCACTGTCCCAAAATCAACCCCAAAGACAAACCCTAGAGCTTGCTAGTGTCCACGACCCTAGATGTAGGGTGGATGCTTCCTAGAAGCACAGCGGGACACTACACAACTCTAGAAATCCAACGCAAAAGACGGAAACCAAAACCGTCAACGAACGAGCGAACGGCGAACAAAACAGTGCGAAACAGTCATGACCGGACTCTGGGGTGCGTCCGGTCAAGTACCACCGGACGCGTCCGGTCGCGCAGAAACTGTTTTTGGAGCTCACTGTTTCTGACCGGACTCTGGTGTACGGTGAGTCCAGTCCAGTTGGGAGCGTCCGGTCAAGCAAGACAGAGCAGGTGAACAGTACGCACTGTGCGTCCGGTCACACCAACAACTCAGTGTCCGGTCACGAGCGTCCGGTCAATACTCAGGAAACCTCGTGACACATTCAATGACCGGACTCTCTCCCTGCGTCCGGTCAGCCCGAGCAGAGCGTTCGGTCACCCCGCGAATCAGCAGTTCATCCACCGATTTGCCTCGATCTCACCCAAAACAAATCCTCTCGGGATCAAACTTGGTGAGATGAGTCAAAAGGAGTATAGTGAGCTATCTCTAAGAGATCATGGCTCGAACCTATCTCCAAATTGGTGAATCGAAGAATTTCGGGGGAAGGGGGAAAACTTGACCCAAAACGAAAAATCGATCGATCTCATAGACCGTGAGGTTAGAGGTTAATTCCTTCGGTGGAAAGAAGTCTCAAGGAGGAAACGGAGGTTAGTGAGGAGTCTCAAAGAGGTTAGTGAGCTATCCCATGAGAATCATGGCTCGCATCTAACTCCAAATCGAGGAAACGGAAGAATTCGGGGCAAGGGAGCAAAAACCGATCCAACACAAAAATCGCTCGATCTCCTAGACCGTGAGATTAGAGGTGAATTCCTTCGGTGGAAAGAAGTGCCTCACGATCTAGAACAACTTGGTTCAAACGGATTTGCAAAAGATGAACCGAGCAAAGAGATCAAGCGACGGGAAAATCGTGAAGAAAAAGGATTCCGTGAAGAACACGAACAAAACGCGAATCACAACCACGATCTGCAAGCCGAAGCGCAAAAACACGCTACGACAAGGAGGATACGGCCTCCTTTCCTCAAAATCACAGTACACAGAGTCAAGTCTTCTTTGCGGATCTCAGTTAGCTACAGCAGGGGATGGGGAGAGCAGGAAGCCTAAGGATGAAAAAGCAAATGACTGAGATAGGGGAGGAGGGTGTCTCCCCTGACTACTTATCCTATTCTAGACTAAGTCTATTTCCTACTCTACCCCTCTCTAAACTAATTACAGAGCGAACCAGCTAAACCCTTGGGTTATTCTGGACCAACTCGGGTGGTAGGTAGATCCGACGGCCACTCCCGCACAAGTCGTCCGGGTTGCCTCCACGCAACCTTCCGATTGCCGCCACGTGCCGCCCTCGCTCTGCACCCCCGGTTTTGTGGCCCAAACCGGGAAACCAGCCTTTTCCAGCTACCCCCGGTTTTGAGGCCCAAACCGGGAAACCAGCCTCCAGCCTGAGTTTTGTGGCCCAAACTCAGAAACCCGCAGCGCCCGAGTTTTGAGGCCCAAACTCGGAAACCGGCCCATCGCCTGAGTTTTTTGGCCAAACTCGGAAACCATCCACGCCCAGGTTTTGAGGCCCAAACCTGGAAACCGTCCACCGGTGGTTTTTCGCTGGCTCAGCCACCAAACCGAAGCTGTAGAGGGGATGCACCGCCCGTGCACCCCGTCCACCGACATGTGTCCCCAGGTCCTCGACCCGAGCAACACCGTGCCCCGTAAGTCTCCGCTCGTCGTTGTCCCAGGCTGCCAGCCACCACAGCTGATCCTCAGGCACTCCGGTCCCTCAGTCCAAGCCTCACGTCCGCCCTTCACTGCTCGATCCATCGGCATGGCACGTCTGCCGCACGGCACGCCCATCCTTCATCGCACCCAGTCCGTCGGCACGGCACGTCTCAACTTGACCTTCACCTTGCCCTCGATCACTGTCTCCGTGCTCGACACCGGCACAACACAAGCCAAAGAACATGCGATCAAACCCGTTGACAATCACTCATCACTCAGAGACTCGGCATACACCCATGTATCCGCAATCTCCCCCTTGATGAGTGCATTGTCAACTACACACACAAATCATAAGTGAAAGAAGAAGGTAGGAGGAAGGAGAAGAGAGAACCCAACCAAGTGACCCAAAAGCATAGCAAAGCCGAAGAAGGTCAAGTGGAAGAAGCGAAAACTTGGTCCCCAAAGACATGGGCAACGGCTCGACGCGACCAAGCAAAGTAAAGCTAGCCCTCAAGAAGAGGTAGAACAGGCTCAACACCGCTAGCAGAAGTCAATTGAAACTCGGAGCTAAAAATGGCAAAATGCTAGTCCCTCAAGATAGAGGCACAGAGGCTCAACACAACTAGCAAGAAAACCACTCCGAACCAACTGAAAAACAATCGAAAGGTCTTTGAACCAATCGAAATCAAACTCGACGCCAAATGAGGAAAATGTTTGCTAGTCCCTCAAGACAGAGGCAACGGCTCAACACAACTAGCAAACTCCCCCTCGACAAGTGCAAGCAACCAGGGACTCCCCCTTAGGTCCAACAAGAGAAGAGCACAAAGATTTGAAAATTGCCCCTTTAGCAAAAGCTCCCCCTTAGATGAACACCAGGAGACATATGATTTGCAATAACTCTCCCCCTTAGTTGAAAATGCACTTATCAAGCAACAGAAACCGAGCAAAGGTCTCCCCCTCAACGAAATCTCCCCCGTTCAAAATGCATATGAAGTCAAAAATGCAAGTTAGGGGCTTCAGGCATATAATCAAAAGAGTGCAAAAATGCTCTAATCAGTATAGCTCCAATGGCACAACTAAGCACTCAAATAGCAAAGGCTCAAACTGATCACACATACGAAATATGAAGCATATGAGCAAGTGAGCAGTTTTTCTTAGCCAAAAAGATAGTCACCATCAAAATAGCACTACACATGTATAGATAGGAATCCAAACAAGTGCTAAACATGTATACAAGGTGAACTACCCCTAGCAAAGTTCAATCATCATGCATAAGAATGAAGCATATACTTGTAATTTCAGTTTATATCGGAGTTTGCAGCGGTGAAATTACACAAGTTCAAATTCAGCATGTGATTGCGAGAGGTTGAAAACTTGTCATTGCCTAACTTTTCAACCGAGCGAAGCCTATGCCAAAGCAATCAGAAGCTTAAAGCTACGGTTTCGGTCATACACTACACGGCTCAAGCTTAACTCAAAGTGCAATGAGAAACAGTCTCGATACCGTGAGGTGTTGACAAGCAATCCCATCTCGATCTTTTCAATTCACTAACACTTGGTTCAAATTTTAAACATGATATGAACAGACCAAGCAAGTGAATGACTCAGAACTAGAGACATAGCAACCTAGCATATATGAAAAGCAGGAATGGACTCAACACACCCTACACATGCTAGTTGCATATCTCAATGGTGAACATTTTCAGATTTATATACATTAAGCAAAATTCACCATTCCAAAATAGCTCAGCTCATAACATGTATTAGTGATCAGAAAGAGCATAAGCTACAAACAGCAACATAAGCATTGGAGCATACTAAACAGAGCATAGTTACATTCTAGTGATTATAAACATGAAGCTCAGAATGTAAATGCGTATGCTAAAATGCAAAGAAAAGAAACTCAAAATAAAAGAGTCAGTCTATACAAGATCCAAAATGTTTCCCCCATCTAAAAGGGAAAACACACACCAAGCTCACCCCTCAACCGATTAAAGGTTGATTCATCTAAAGACTTGGTGAAAATATCAGCCAGTTGGTGATGAGTATCGACATGGCAAAGGTCGATATCACCCTTCTCCTGGTGGTCTCGCAAGAAATGAAAGCGCACATCAATGTGTTTGGTTTTCGAGTGAAGCACGGGGTTCTTAGCAACGCTAATAGCACTCGTGCTGTCACAAAGCAAAGGTACTCGAGAAAAGCTCAAACCAAGATCACGCAAAGTGGCCATCATCCAGAGTAACTGGGAACAGCAGCTAGCCGCAGCAACATACTCAGCCTCCGTGGTAGACTGGGCGACACTAGACTGCTTGCGAGAAGACCACGATACAAGAGAAGATCCAATAAATTGGCAAATCCCAGAAGTGGACTTGCGCTCGATGCGACAACCAGCAAAATCGGCATCGGAATAACCGCAAAGCGAGAGAGTGGAGGAAGCAGAATACCAAATTCCAAACTCAGGTGTGAAACGAAGGTACCTGAAGATGCGCTTCACCGCCTGACGGTGAGAAGTGCGCGGCGATGCCTGAAAGCGCGCGCACAGACACACCGCGAACTGGATGTCCGGGCGTGTCGCCGTCAGGTAGAGGAGTGATCCGATCATGCTGCGGTACTCCTTCTGGTTCACTGCTTCTCCGTCCACATCCGCATCTAGGGCAGTCGTCGTCGACATGGGTGTTGGAAGAGGCTTGGCCTCACCCATATCGAACCGCTTCAGCAAGTCCTTGGTGTACTTGCCCTGGTGCACAAACGTTCCCTCTCGGGATTGCTTAATTTGCAACCCGAGAAAGAACGTCAGCTCGCCCATCATGCTCATCTCGAACTCCCTGCTCATAGTCTCTGCAAACTTGGCAACCAAAGCGTGAGAAGAACCACCGAAAATGATATCATCCACGTAAATTTGGACCAAGAGTGTGTCTTTGCCTTGCCTGAGAAGAAAGAGCGTTTTATCTACACATCCCATTTTAAAACCCTTAGCTAGCAGAAAAGTTTTCAATCTATCATACCAGGCTCTAGGGGCTTGTTTCAAACCATACAGGGCTTTGTGGAGTTTAAAAACATGGTTTGGAAACTTGGGATTTTCAAAACCGGGGGGTTGCTCAACATAAACCTCCTCCTCTATGTAGCCGTTTAAGAAGGCACTCTTGACATCCATTTGAAAAAGTTTGAAACCTTTGGATGCAGCAAAAGCCAAGAGTATCCTAATAGCCTCCAAACGAGCTACAGGAGCAAAAGTCTCCTCAAAGTCTATCCCCTCCTTCTGACTATAACCCTTCGCTACAAGCCGGGCCTTGTTTCTCACAACGTGGCCATCCTCTCATTGCTTGTTTTTGAAAACCCATTTTGTCCCAATAGGCTTACAGTCAGGTGGAAGTGGAACTAAAACCCAAACCCAATTTCGCTCAAAGTTCTCTAACTCCTCATGCATGGCATTGACCCAATCTGGATCCGTCAATGCGTGTCCAACATCTCGGGGCTCAAAATTAGCAACAAAAGCAGAGTGAGCGAAGTGGGAGATGTGCTGAGACCTGGAGCGAGTAACTCGCTCGCCGATGTCGCCGATCATCTGCTGAGGGGGGTGCTGGCGCTGGATGTGCCGTGGCGCCTCCCGGGAAGAAGTGATCTCCCCCTCAACAGCAGCTGGTTCCACCCCGGGTACAAAAGGTACCGCGCGAGGTGGAGGATCCCACGGCCCCCAGGAAGAAGAGGTGTCGGGGCCGTGTGTCATCGTCGAGGCCGCTCCTTGCGGCACGGCAGGTGGAGGGGGTGCTGGATCATCCATACCTTCAGCACCCTCATCCTCGTCATCGAAAAGAGGCTCTCCAACCTCATGATCACCTGCACGCTCAAAACGAGAAGAAGGAGAAACAAGAGTTTCGTCGAAGGTGACATCTGATGTCTCCATGACTCGGTTAGTATCAAGGTTAAGTACACGATATGCTCTAGTGTGAGTGCCATAACCCAAAAATACCCCGTCAGAAGATCGAGACTCAAACTTGTCCAGGTTGCCCTTTTTCAAAATGAAGCAGTGGCAACCGAAGACTCTAAAATAACTCACCTTGGGTTGGCGACCAAAACGCAACTCATAAGAGGTCTTCTTCAAAAACGCTCTCAGAAAAATGCGATTCGAAATATAGCATGCAGTGTTCATATCTTCGGCCCAATAGCGCCTAGGAGTCCTATGCTCATCGAGCATCGTCCTGGCCATCTCAACAAGGGTCCGATTCTTCCTCTCTACAACACCATTTTGGGGCGGTGTGTAGGGGGAAGAAAACTGATGCTCCAAACCAAGGCGGTTACAAAACTTCTCAAAATCTGAATTTTTGAATTCAGAACCATTATCACTTCTAATAGCTCGCATCGAGTTCAAAGGGAACTCGTTCTGAAGACGCAAAATCAGATTGCGAGTGAAAGAGAAAGTCTCAGTCTTCTCAGTCAAAAAGAAGACCCACGAATACCTCGAAAAGTCGTCAACAACAACCAAAACATACCACTTGCCACCAACCGAGTTCACCCGAGCAGGACCAACAAGGTCCATATGTAAAAGCTCTCCAGGGTGCGAGGTCATGACCTTAGTCACTGGATGGTGGGGAGCGGCAACCATCTTCCCATGTCTGCAAGAATGGCAAACTAGATCCTTCTCCATCGAAAGCTTGGGCAATCCTCGGATTAGGACAAGTGAGCTAAGTCTTGCAAGCAAGTCGAAGCTTAAATGACCGAGCCTCCTATGCCACTTCCAAAGATCGGAGGAAGAAGGACTAGCCAAAAGACAGCGAGAAGAACCAAACGACTCCGAGAAATTCGCACGAAAGACTTTCCCAAAGGGCAAAATCAGACATACAAGATCGCCCTGAGGATCTAAGATGCGACTAAGGTTCGGTTTGAAACGAATCTCATAGTCATCATCAAAAAGTTGCGAAACAGAAAGCAAATTAAAATGCAGGTTAGAAACAAGAGCAACATCGCGCAACACAAAGTGCTCATTAACCCGCACAGTCCCACGAGACAACACCTTACCTTTACTATTGTCGCCGAAGGTTATGTACTCCTTTCCGGCGACCGGGCTAAGGCTGGAGAACCACTTGGCATTTCTGGTCATGTGCCTCGAACAACCGGAATCCACCAACCAAATGTCCTCCAACCGTCTTACCTACATCAATAAAAAGACATAGGGTGAGCATACGGTCCAACACTGGGGTTAGTGAAGTAGGAAGAATACCAGTGTTGGGCCGGCTGCTCAAAAGAACGGTCAGTGTAAAAACCATTCCGAGCCTATCTACGGGGGTAGCGATCACCACGCACAGGAAAACGTGGTCCGCTGGGGAAGAAGCGCTCACCGCGATACTCAACCTGCGGTGGGGGAAAACGCTCAACAAAGCCTCCGCCATGGGGTCCGTCAACTGCAAAAGCAGGACCCCGTCGGGCACGCTCTCTACGAGGCCTACGCCTAGGAACCTGGGACTCAACACCTCTAGGCCTAGCGCCTCTCCTCGGAGCTCTCCTGTCCTGCCTAGGCCTGGGAACCTCATCTCCGGGCCTAGCAGCTCTCCTCTAGACATTCGGCCCATGCCCACCATGGAAAGGGTGGTACATGTCCGGGTTGTCCATCTCTCGGGCACGGCGCGCCTCTCGCTTGCGCCGAAAGCAGAACTCACTCAAGTGACCATCCCTCCCACAGAAGTCACACTGATACCTCACCGCACGCAAAGGGGGTTGTTGGTACGCAGGACTGTGGGTATGGCTCACTTTGCCCTTCTGTGGCAAGCACTCCTGCTGGATGGGTGGCATTGTGTCTAGCTTGTTCTTGAGGTGGTTTGGCTTGGGTGCCCAGACTTGGTTCTTGGGTGGAGCTCTCGGGGGTTCCTCAAACACCCCGTCCCTGGTGGTAGGCTTAGGTGGCTCTTTAGGTGGAAGCTTGGTCAGTTTGGGAGTAGTGGTGGAGTTGGGCTTCTCACTCGGGTTCAGACCACTAGACTCACCAATCTTCCCAAAAGCGGAAAGATCAACACCTGAAGCAAAACCTACACCTGGACCTCCAGCAGCTCGCTTGAATTGGGAGATCATCATCCCGAGCTGCGGCTCACCACAAGACACCCATGACAAGATATTCCAAAGGTATGTGTTTTCCTCCTCGGTTTGCATCTTGCCATGCTTCACATTTGCAATCTCCATCTCCAAGCCCTCACACAAAGCACACCTCATGACACAAGTGCTATCCGAGCTGGCCTTCTCTAAAGACTCAAGCTTAGCATTCTTCTCTACCAACTCGGATTGCAGGACAGGACAAGTCTTGCACGCACCCAACAGCTGCGGCCTAGCACGGAGCTCATCCACCTCTCCTACCAACGCAGCATACTTCCCTCTCAAAGTGAGTAGGTCAGTCATGTGTGTGGTGCACGACTCACACTCAACCTCCTCCGACACGACCACGGTGGACCGAGCGAACTCAAGCTCCTTCACCGTGTCCTCCCATTTCTGCCTAAACTCCTTGCGCTCTCTAGCAGCACGCCTAAGCAATTTATCTTGGCTAAGGAGGGCATCAGTAAGCTTCTCAACCTCGGTAGAGAGCTCGTCGTAGGTGAGTGATACCTGGGAGGTGTCGTCGTCGTCGTTCCGAGGCGTGTGCTCCAGCTCGCCTCCGACCTCATCTCCGAGCGCCATGGTGCAGAGGCCTCCGTCGTCGGCGAAGAAGCAGAGACCGTTGAACTTGTCCTCTTCGTCTTCTCGGACTCGTCATCGCTTGAGCAAGCGGAGTCGTCATCCGAGCCGTCGACGTCGCTGAGCGTGGCGAAGAACGCACGCTGCTCAGCTTGGGCCTTCTCCAAGTACTTCTTCTTGATGTACTCTTTGTCGAAGCCGCCCCGCTTCTTGTGCCTTGGGGGGACGTGCTTCTCCTTGTGCTTGGAGTCGTACTTGCGCCCATGATCGCCCTTCCCCGAGTGCTTGTTCTTCTTGGGGCAGTTGGCGATGAAGTGGTCGGGGTCGCCGCACTCGTAGCAGCCCGAGCGTCCTCCTCCGCGACGACGGTTCGTGCGGTTGTTGTGGAACCGCGAGAACCGGTTGGCAAGCAAAGCCAACTCGTCGTCTCCCAAAGACTCCAGCTGGTCCTCTGTGATAGAGAAAAGAGAAGAAAGCGCAAAGCCAGCTGAGGGGTTAGAGGAAGAGCCAGAAACCAAAGCCATGGACGGGCGAGAAGGATTTTCATAAGAAGCCCTCGCCATGGCATCAATCTCACTGGACTTGAGCTTACTAAAGAGCTCATCGCACGTGAGGGTCTCATAGTTAGGCGATTCGATGATCGCCTGAACCTTGGAATCCCACACCGACCGATCGAGAGTATGCAAAAGCTTTAAAGCTCTCTCATGATCATCGAAAGGCAACTGCTCCTTGTTAGCTCTCATCCTGTTGACAATCACCTGAAAGCGAGCGAATAAACTTTCTATGCTCTCGCCAGGCTGATGTTGAAAGTTCTCATACTCTCTCTTGTACGACTCGTAGAGTCGGGTTTTGACTTGAGAGGTACCCTCATGAAAACGCATGAGGGTGGCCCAAATCCCTCGAGCCGTAGAGAGGTGAGAAACGCGATCAAACTCTCTAGCGCTCAAACACGAAAAGAGAGCATTACGGGCTCGGCTATTGGCATCGTGCTCATCGATCTGATGCTGTCACAGGAGCAGCCAAGACCACGTAATCAGCAGAGTTGCAAATATCCCAAATGGAAGCACCCAAACTCTGCAGGTAGGCCGACATGCGTATCTTCCAATACGCATAGTTCGTCCCATCGAAAAACGGCAGTTTGCCTACGCCGCGATCCATGTCGCCTTCGCTGGATCTGGAACCGGCTAAGGTGGAAGATCCTTAACCTGCTCCGATACCAATTGATGGACCAAGAATGCTACCCGAAAGCGACCAGAGGGGGGGTGAATGGGAGCTTCAAATTTTCCTTTCGGAAACTCAAAACCACTGTCCCAAAATCAACCCCAAAGACAAACCCTAGAGCTCTCTAGTGTCCACGACCCTAGATGTAGGGTGGATGCTTCCTAGAAGCACAGCGGGACACTACACAACTCTAGAAATCCAACACAAAAGAAGGAAACCAAAACCGTCAACGAACGAGCGAACCGCGAACAAAACAGTGCGAAACAGTCACGACCGGACTCTGGGGTGCGTCCGGTAAAGTACCACCGGACGCGTCCGGTCGCGCAGAAACTGTTTTTGGAGCTCACTGTTTCTGACCAAACTCTGGTGTACGGTGAGTCCGGTCCAGTTGGGAGCGTCCGATCAAGCAAGACAGAGCAGGTGAACAGTACGCACTGTGCGTCCGGTCACACCAACAACTCAGCGTCTGGTCACGAGCATCCGGTCGATACTCAGGAAACCTCGAGACACATTCAACGACCGAACTCTCTCCCTGCGTCCGGTCAGCCCGAGCAGAGCATCCGGTCACCCCGCGAATCAGCAGTTCGTCCACCGATTTGCCTCGATCTCACCCAAAACAAATCCTCTCGGGATCAAACTTAGTGAGATGAGTCAAAAGGAGTATAGTGAGCTATCTCTAAGAGATCATGGCTCGAACCTATCTCCAAATCGGTGAATCGAAGAATTTCGGGGGAAGGGGGAAAACTTGACCCGAAATGAAAAATCGATCGATCTCATAGACCGTGAGGTTAGAGGTTAATTGCTTCGGTGGAAAGAAGTGCCTCACGATCTAGAACAACTTGGTTCAAACGGATTTGCAAAAGATGAACCGAGCAAAGAGATCAAGCGACGGGAAAATCGTGAAGAAAAAGGATTCCGCGAAGAACATGAACAAAACGCGAATCACAACCACGATCTGCAAGCCGAAGCGCAAACACACGCTACGACAAGGAGGATACGGCCTCCTCTCCTCAAAATCACAATACACAGAGTCAAGTCTTCTCTGCGGATCTCAGCTAGCTACAGCAGGGGATGGGGAGAGCAGGAAGCCTAAGGATGAAAAAGCAAATGAGTGAGATAGGGGAGGAGGGTGTCTCCCCTGACTACTTATCCTATTCTAGACTAAGTCTATTTCCTACTCTACCCCTCTCTAAACTAATTACAGAGCGAACCAGCTAAACCCTAGGGTTATTCTGGACCAACTCGGGTGGTAGGTAGATCCGACGGCCACACCCGCACAAGTCATCCGCGTTGCCTCCACGCAACCTTCCGATTGCCGCCACGTGCCGCCCTCGCTCTGCACCCCCAGTTTTGTGGCCCAACCCGGGAAATCAGCCTTTTCCAGCAACCCCCGGTTTTGAGGCCCAAACCGGGAAACCAGCCTCCAGCCTGAGTTTTGTGGCCCAAACTCAGAAACCCGCAGCGCCCGAGTTTTGAGGCCCAAACTCGGAAACCGGCCCATCGCCCGAGTTTTGTGGCCAAACTCGGAAACCATCCACGCCCAGGTTTTGAGGCCCAAACCTGGAAACCGTCCACCGGTGGTTTTTCACTGGCTCAGCCACCAAACCGAAGCTGTAGAGGGGATGCACCGCCCGTGCACCCCGTCCACCGACACGTGTCCCCAGGTCCTCGACCCGAGCAACACCGTGCCTCGCAAGTCTCCGCTCGTCGCTGTCCTAGGCTGCCAGCCACCACAGCTGATCCTCAGGCACTCTGGTCCCTCAGTCCAAGCCTCACGTCCGCCCTTCACTGCTCGATCCATCGGCATGGCACGTCCGCCGCGCGGCACGCCCATCCTTCATCGCACCCAGTCCGTCGGCACGGCACGTCTCAACTTGACCTTCACCTTGCCCTCGATCACTGTCTCCGTGCTCGACACCTGCACAACACAAGCCAAAGAACATGTGATCAAACCCGTTGACAATCACTCATCACTCAGAGACTCGGCATACACCCATGTATCCGCAAAGTGTACAACCTCTGCAGAGTGTAAAACTGATATATCAGCCGTGCTCATGGTTACGAGCGGCCTGGAATTCTTATGTTATAGTTGTTGCTATAAATAATGGTAATGATGATGATATTTATTCAATGGATGCATGTTTACTTGATCATATGTTTAAATTGGGTTGGTTATACTTTGATGCTACTTAATGCTAAAATTATGCCAACTAAAAGCTAATGCAGTTAAACCAGTGTCATCCTTTTTGAGCCTCATGAACCCCATGTTATATTTGTTAAGTACGAGATGTACTTATGCTTGCTTTACTTTTCAACACTTTGGAAAAATCCCGGATGGGTACCAGACTGCAAGAGTTGGAGAAGTTAGGCTTGTGATCAACCAGTCAGTTGTTCCCTGTGAAGTTGGTGTCTCCATCTGAGGATCGGAGTGTCTTTCCGCTGTCTGCTCTTTAAGGTTATGTTCTTTTGTTTTATATACGTTATATATGTGCATTGTCTTTCGATATTACCCTTTATTTGTAGCTATATGTAAGATTTGACTTCCTGGGCTCACATATGGTGTATACCTGGTTTTGTTCTTAGAACCGGGTGTGACAAAGTGGTATCAAAGCAATGCTGACTGTAGGACGCAAGCCTAGTTAGAAACTAGTCGTTTTAAGCTTTTGAAAATTTCTATAGAACCCTTGTTCTATCAACCTTGATATTTTCTTCTCTATTGTAGCTTCTACCCTTGTTATTTGTCTCCTCCTTGTTGCTTAATTTTAAAATCTTGTTCTCCCTTTCACTCCTTGTCTTGATACTCTTTTACAATCTTCTCTTACTACCTTCTTGTTTCATCAAAAGTGGAGTTTAGGATCTTTGCCCTTTTATAGGAAGAGAACGATAGTTGCGCAAGTCGAGTCATTGTTTGAAGAGTGAACCTTTATTGCTCTGTTGAGTTGACATTATGATAATGTTTGTTTTGGGTCTTTGTAATGAGTGCTAATGATTTTGTGGGTTTACTCACAATCTCATTTAGTTTAGGCTTAATAGGTTTTATGCATAGATAGTTGGGTTTTGCTCTTCTCTTGTCTTCCCTATCCTGTCTTTTCGGAGCAGTCTGTCTTTGTCAGCTTATATCTCTGTTTATGGATGTTCAAAAATCATGGAACAATTCTGGACACAAGTAGACTTCATCATCTTTCTCTGAGCGCAAGAACCACCCTGATAGCTGTTATGGTTTTGGAGTTATGAAATTCACAAGTTGATGCATCCGTGCTGTCTGGAATCTGGAACAGTTTCTGTTGTCTGCTGTTTTCAACGACCTTAACTACAGAATCTGGAAAAGTGTTCTACATGAAAGTTGTAGAGAATTTCATAAGCTTTCCATAAAGGTAAACTGCAACTTCATTGAATAAACAGAGCTCGAGTTATGGCTGTTTTACTGCACTGCTGTTTTGCTACTCGCGAGAAATTTCAGAATTCTTGTTCTTACCTTTACATATGAGTTTCTCCGGGATATCAGAAGTTGGTTATGGCTGTCAACATGATGGAAATAATATGCAAGCTACCCTTTTGTGTTCTCTAGTCGATCCTTTCTTAAGGGGGGTAGTGCTTGATCAACAGATGTTGAAGTTGTGAGTTGTCTCTTATGGTACTTCATGAGTATGATCATCTATCCTTGCTCATGTTGCTTTTTTTGGTCACTTGATGACAGGAAATGTGGCACACCATGAATCAAGATCCCTATATGTCACCTCTCATTGATGATCACGAGTACAATGAAGCCGATTGAGAGGTAGATCGCAGGAGTGACAGTCCTGTTGAGTCCTTTGTAGTCCTCCCTCCGAGTGTAGACCTTAGTAGGACGCGGTTGCAAGTTAGAATTCATTACTTTGTTCTGGATTCTAATTTAGTAATGTCCCTTGATCATGGATGATAGATTAGTTGGCTATAAATGATTGTATATAAGCTAGAGTAATCACTAGGCTAAGTAGATATGAAATAACTTAGGATTCTAATCTCTTAATTAATCACCAGATTCTCTACTTGATCTATGTAGTTCGCTCTATCTCTAGAATTCCCATTATTATCGTTATCATTATTGTCATTATTATCATTATTTATCTTTACTTTGTCTTACCCCTGTTTAGACATATGAGTAGTGAATGAATGAATGAATGAATAATAATCTCTGCTATCCCTGAATCATATTAAACTACTGGTTCCTAGCTTCATTACTATTCCTTGGTAAAATATAAATAACGATACCTAGATAACCTGGGTGAAATGCTGCTACAACAGGTATATTTATCTGTGCGCTTGCGGATAAATATTTGTTTATATCTTTTGAGCTAGTGTCACATATAATTTACATTTCTAGTATCATGTTGGGGATGACAACTTGACATTAAGTGATGCTAGGAGTGTCCTGTACATTTCTGAAGGCTTTTGCTAGAATCAGTTCATTAAAGTTTATTAGGAGCAATTGCATTAAGAAGTGTCAACAAGCATTTCTGGCACCGCTGCCGGGGACATCTATTTAAGTAACGGAAGCCACCGGGAACTTAACAAACCAAGGAGATTATTTATTCATTCATTCATTTGTACCTCTGTCTTGGCAGGCTTACCCTTGCCTTTCTTTGTTTATATCATATACAGGGTAACACAGGATCCAGTTGCAATACATCACATTCAAATCAAAAATCAACTAGATCGTGTGAAAGATCTACGTCAGAAGTCAAACCATGGCCAACAAGACACTGCTCGAGTTCTCTACTCCAAGTGTCAGGAACATTCGCACCGGACCTACACTCCAGACGAACAACCTCGAGTTTGAGCTCAAGCCGAGTCTTATCAACATGGTGCAAGCTACTACATTTGGTGGAAAGGAAGAAGAAGATGCAACTGCTCATCTACAAGATTTCTTGGAAATTGGAAGCACCATCATCATCAAGGACATTCCCCAAGACATCATACTTCTTCGTCTTTTTCCCTTCTCACTGAAAGGAAAAGCGAAGCAGTGGTTCTATTCAAACATGGACAATATCAAGACATGGGAGAAGTGTTCAGACACCTTTCTATCAAGATTTTTCCCAATTAGCAAAGTCAATATCTTAAGGGGAAAGATTTACAACTTTCAGCAACAAAAAGGAGAAACCATTCTAGAAACTTGGGAGCGTTTTCAGGAACAAATCTTAAGATGCCCACATCATGGAATAAGGAATGAATTGCTCATGCAACTGTTTTATCACAGATTATTACCAAGAGCAAGAGAGCAACTTGATGCCACTGCTGAAGGATCATTTATGTTGCTCACTTTTGGAAAAGCAGAATGTCTAATGGAGAAGATAGCTGAGAATCAAAGCTGGAAACAAGTCACTACTCAACGCTGTCACCAAATTGAAGAAATTCCAGAGGAAGTGTGTGCACTATCAACAAAGATGGATATGCTTATGGATCGACTCAGTCAAAGAGCCAATCACAAGGAAGAACGTCAAGCTATTCAAGACGCATTTGATGCTCAAACTAGATGTGGAGAATATTTAGGAATGGAATTTCCTGAAGATCAAAAAGAAGCAAATATCATCAACAACCCCACCACTCTACACAAGCAAGGATTGCGTCAACAACAACCTTCCAACTCAGATAACTATACCAGTAATTTTAGTTCTTCCAACTCTATGCAACCTACTTTAAGAGATTTAATCTTAGAACAAGCCATGATAAATGATAATATTACGAGAAAACTTGCTTTAAATGATAAAACTCTTGAAAACATAAATGCTAAAATGGATGAATTTTCCTCTGCCATTAAAGATCAACTCAATCATAATAAACAGATAGAAACTCAAATATCACATTTGGTTGCTGTTTTGCCTGTTACCACTAACCATGAGCAGATCAAAGGAATCACCACTAGACATGGGAGGACCACCCAAGATCTGCCATACCCCGCAGGAACACAAAGAAGGAAGACAACACCAGTGACACCTCCAAGGGCAGAAGAAAAAGATGATGAAATTCAAGAAACTCAAGTGCAAAATGAAGAAAGACCGATAGACTTTCAAGACACCAACATTCTACCATTCCCACGCAGGAATCGAAACACAAAGCTAGATGCACAGTTCAGTAAGTTTGTTGAAGTTATTCAGAAGCTATATATCAATATTCCTCTGCTAGACGCATTACAGGTACCTACCTATGCTAAGTATGTGAGAGATATACTCAACAACAAGCGACCACTGCCAACCACTGAAGTAATCGAGCTAACAGAAGAATGTAGTGCGGCTATCCTCAATCAAATACCAGAAAAGAAGAAGGATCCAGGATGCCCCACTATAGAATGTTCAATTGGAAATCAACGGTTTAGCAACGCATTGTGCGATCTTGGAGCTAGTGTTAGTGTGATGCCCACATCAGTTTACTATAAGCTCAACCATTCAGCACTTGTGTCAACACCAATGTGTCTTCAGCTAGCTGATCAATCACTCAGATACCCCATAGGAATTGCTGAGAACATCCTAGTCAAAATTAGAGAGTTCTTCGTACCAGTCGACTTTGTGGTACTAGAAATGCACCCAGATTCAAAAGTATCACTCATCCTCGGAAGACCATTTTTGAGCACTGCTAAGGCCCATATTGATGTCGGAGCTGGAGAAATCAAATTCAACATAAATGGAAAGGAAGAAAGGTTCTCATTCAAACCACGGCCCGAACAATGCTCAACTCTAGAAGACCATGAAGCTCAAGAAACGAAACTACCATCTCCAGAAGTGGAGACCCATCAAGAAGAATGAAGAAGACTGGAGAGTCCAATTCGGTGGACTTTAAACCCCGAACCTTCGCCGAAGCGAAGATGAGCAACTTCTTGAGAAAAGCGAAGAACACGCTCACCTTCCGAACAACAAGAAGCCGTTCGCGAGCTGGCTCATCACAAGGAGGCTCAGACATGGATACTTCATCCCTGCCTCGGTCCTCTACCACAAGCCAGTCCGAGCCACATGATCTTCTTCATGATAGGCACATCAAGCTCCAAACAGCCTACGAGAAGGACTTGTTCAGGCATTACCGCGATAAAGAGTACACTCACACTCCCACCTTCGATTCACAATTTCTTCGAGACACAGGTATGGACTCTGAGTTCGATCTAGTTTTTCATAACATTGGATGGGAGAACACTTGGGAGCTTCCCGAAGAAGGTTGTAGATTGCTCACTCTAGAATTTCTTTGCACTCTTTCTTCGGATGACACATATGTTTATTTTAGGCTGTACAATGAACCTTTCACTCTCACTTGGAAACAGTTCAGCCTAAGTTTAGGTTTTCCTGAAATCTGCACTGTAGAATTAGATACCGCTTTAAGAAACTTTGACAGAAATAGTTTTTGGGAGGACATCACTGGTAAGAGAGCAGACCATCACCCGTGTACCAATGATATACACAACCCCACTTTAAGGGTGATGCACAAGTGGCTAGGCTTTACTCTCTTTCCCAGACAAGAAGGTCGTATTGTTAGAACTGAGGAGTTGAAGATTATGTATGCTATGGTTAAGAAAACTAAAATATCACCTGTAAAACTCCTGGTAGAATACTGGCCGTACATACACACTCTACAAGGCCCTATATCCATCACTTCTTGGGTCACTCATCTTGCTGGAAATCTAAGCTTAAATGGAAATATCATGTACATCTCCACTCCACGACCAGTCATAGGTCTCTACTTTTTCAGCCAAGCACATCTTATTAAGAAAAAGAATAACAAACTCTACATGCAATATAAAAGTTATACAAATGAATATGAGTTGCCAAACAGATCACTTGGTCTGTATGTCGTGGAAACCTTTTTGCTTAACCTGCAGAGACCTGGCATGAGAGTGGGAAGAAGCCCCTCCGCAAGATTCACGAGAAACACTGCCCCAAGATATCAAGGAGAAGACGTTGCACCAGCTGGACCAGCTTACACTCATTATCAAGGATTCGAACGAGCTGAACCATCTTCTTCACATTATCAAGCCTGGGAAGATACTACTACCTACGAGCCACATACACCACAAGATTCATGGGGATAAGGAAACTTTCGCAACTACACTCCACCTCATCGCGAAGAGGATATGATGCATGACTTCCAGGGAGGACGAATGTCTTTCTCTGGGAGAGGTGTCCATGATGCCACTCATCATCCATACTCTTACCATGCCACCCATGGCTACCCAGAATATCAGCCACATCACCAGTCCCCGTACCAAAGAGATCCCTACTTTCAGGGCATTGATACTCGTCTTACTCATCTTGAGACGGGACAAGAAGACATGCGCCACACCCTTGAAGAAATACATCATCAAGGCGCTCAGACAAATCAGAATTTCTACTACCTCTTCGGACAGATGGGAATCAATCCACCTCAGCCACCACCACCGTACGAATGAAGCTAGCTTGGGGGAGGACCCCCTGTTCCCGAGGTAAGTATGTTGTATCCCTCTTTTACTTTATATTTAGTATTGTTAATTAGTATTTGTTTAGTATTCAAATAAAATAATCTTGATGTAAAATATTAAAAAAAAGAAGAGTTTCTTTACATAGCCTCAACTGCATAACAATCCCTTTCAAATTCTTAATGGAAAAATCTCAAAACATTGATCTTAACCAAAGTTTGGATAGTTGAGGAATTAGAGATGAAAAAGTTTGAGCTGATATTTATCTTGTTCTTAGTTTCAATGAATCTCTGGAAATTTAACTTTGAAAACTTCAAAACATATGATGAGAACCTGTATGGCATAATAATTAAGCCTGATAATAAATGATTCACACTTTGAGGCTGCCTGCTCTTTTTAAGTTTTTAGCTATGGTAGAGAGGTTTATCATGCTCTTAAAGATCAAGCTTTCATAAATATAAAAGATTCACTCTTCCGAAGTAGTATTGTGTTAGAGGCATGGGCTATGCAAAAATATGATAAGGAGGAAAGAAAAAGGGACAAGTGTCCGACTACCTCAGAAATAGAAAGAAAGAAAAATATGTGATAAAAGTATGAAAGGAAAAAAAATATGATAGACCATGGTTCCTCTAATTACAATATGCCAGTAAGAGTTGACAATTTCAAAAAGATTAAAACACTTGATCTAAGGAGTATGACATTTCTCTCCCTAAGCTTAGAACTTTGACTTAGTAAGGTATGTTTTTAATTCTAATATATATACAAACACAAAATGTCATACAGGAGTTCTCTGAGCTTTTATTGCAAAGACCTTGCAAAACTCCGAAGAAAAAGTTGGAATAAGGAACTTGAGACATAGTGCTTGACTTGATTGTTTCTAAATTTTCAATTATTCTAAACTAAGGTGAAAGATTGGTGAAAGGAACATATAAAATAAATTTTCAAAATTCTTTTTAAGAAAGATTTCAGTTGAAGGCTTATATTTTACTCTCAGAACCTGATGTTTGCTAAGGGACTAGCAAAAGTTTAGCTCGGGGGAGTTTGTTGACACATGTTAACTATCATTATTTATTGTCAACAAGACTTGAATATTGTCTAAAAGGATTACCAACTTAGAAATAGGAGGTTTAAACTAACAAATTCCATGAGTTTTGGTGATTCTATATTTCCCAGGGATTAAACAGGAAAATCACTCATATTGCTTCCCCGAGAAGGAACCCGACGCAGATTTCTTCACGGCCACGTTGGGTTATCGCTAGAGGACTCCACAAGACACCACGAGACACCACGAGAGAAGGCACCACGAGGGGCTGACCTGTGGGACCGACTGGTCCCACAGGGCCCACCGGTCGGTCGGCCGCGGAGCCCCCGCGGTTTCGTCCTCTGCAAGCTACTTCTATCGCCTTTGAGGATCAATCTTAGCCCTACGTGAAGTCGGTTTGATCGAACGGTCGTGGTTCATCGCCCAGGGCTATATAAAGAGACCCCTGACCCCCCTCTCTGAACAATCAGAGATCATCAGAAGACAAAGAGACAGATCAAGATAGAAATTAGGGTTTCTAGAGAGAAGAGTTAGAGCTCTACATCAAGATTAGAGTTTAGTCTAGTTAGATTCAAGTAGAGGCAGGCGACTTCGTCGGCATATCCGGCTTGAAGCTTCGTCTGAGTCTCCGGATCATTGTCGAAGACTCGGTAATTTGTATCTTTATTCGACTTTATGCTACTTTAATATATTTCAGTTTATTCAGTTTTAGAGTTTATTCTACTTATATATTTAATATAGATCTGATTATGATAGAGTTTATGATCACGTTCGTAAAGTACTTAGCTTTATTCCGGATAGAGTTAAGTGGTCAAACTGGTGTAAACATGGTGTTTAGGCTAAGTTTACCTGCGAATACATCCTATGCTCCGGGTCGAGAGGTAGATCGCAGGAGTGACAGTCCTGTTGAGTCCTTTGTAGTCCTCCCTCCGAGTGTAGACCTTAGTAGGACGCGGTTGCAAGTTAGAATTCATTACTTTGTTCTTGATTCTAATTTAGTAATGTCCCTTGATCATGGATGATAGATTAGTTGGCTATAAATGATTGTATATAAGCTAGAGTAATCACTAGGCTAAGTAGATATGAAATAACTTAGGATTCTAATCTCTTAATTAATCACCAGATTCTCTACTTGATCTATGTAGTTCGCTCTATCTCTAGAATTCCCATTATTATCGTTATCATTATTGTCATTATTATCATTATTTATCTTTACTTTGTCTTACCCCTGTTTAGACATATGAGTAGTGAATGAATGAATGAATGAATGAATAATAATCTCTGCTATCCCTGAATCATATTAAACTACTGGTTCCCAGCTTCATTACTATTCCTTGGTAAAATATAAATAACGATACCTAGATAACCTGGGTGAAATGCTGCTACAACAGGTATATTTATCTGTGCGCTTGCGGATAAATATTTGTTTATATCTTTTGAGCTAGTGTCACATATAATTTACATTTCTAGTATCATGTTGGGGATGACAACTTGACATTAAGTGATGCTAGGAGTGTCCTGTACATTTCTGAAGGCTTTTGCTAGAATCAGTTCATTAAAGTTTATTAGGAGCAATTGCATTAAGAAGTGTCAACAGCAATCTACAACCTTCTTCGGAAAGCTCCCAAGTGTTCTCCCATCCAATGTTATGAAAAACTAGATCGAACTCGGAGTCCATACCTGTATCTTGAAGAAATCGTGAATCGAAGGTGTGACTATGGGTGTACTCTTTATCGCGGTAATGCCTGAATAGGTCCTTCTCGTAGGCTGTTTGGAGCTTGATGTGCCTTTCATGAAGAAGATCACGTGGCTCGGACCGGCTTGTGGTAGAGGATCGAGGCAGGGATGAAGTATCTGAAGGACCGAGAAAGCACAAACAAGGCGACCAGAGGGGGGGGGGGTGAATGGGAGCCAAACAAATTTCTTTCTAAACTTTGGCCAAGTGTCCTATCAAACCTTCTGATGAAATTGATTTTGCCGATCAAAGATTGTAATTGAGTCTTTGTGATTGGTGGTATTGCTTTATCAATAGCATCATAGCTCTTTTGACCAACTTCAATCCCCTTTTCATGTACCATAAATCCCAAGAACTGACCAGCTGATACACCAAATGCACACTTGTGGGGATTCATCCTTAAGCCATGCTTCATCGCGCATTCAAGAGTATCTCTGAGATCCTTAAGATGCCTTCGATAATCTTTGGACTTTACCACCACATCATCAATATAAATCTCAACAATTCTGCCGATCAACTCATGAAAGATATAATTCATAGCTCTCTGATAGGTTACACCGACATTTTTAAGCCCAAAAGTCATGACTACCCACTCATATAAGACTATGGCACCTGGACATCTGAATGCAGTTTTATGTATATCCTCTTCTACCATAAAAATTTGGTTATAGCCAGCATTGCCATCCATATCTGCCACTGGCATTGGGTAGCCATCCATTGGAGTAGCTTTATTCAGATCCCTGAAGTCAATACAAACCCTCATTTTTCCATTTTTCTTATATACAGGGACCATGCTAGATATCCACTCAACATATCTACATTGCCGAATGAAATTAGCTTCATAAAGCCGAGTGATTTCTGTTTTCACATCAGCCATAACTTCTGCTCTGATCCTTCTTGGAGCTTGTTTCACAGGCCGATTCCCATGTTTAATAGGTAGCCGATGTTCAACCAATGACCGATCAAGACCAGGCATTTCAGAATAATCCCAAGCAAAGCATTCTTTATACTCTTTCAATAATGCAATAAGTTCTTGCCTAAACATGGGATCCAACTTGGCACTAATGTATGTCAACCTCGGCTTATCACCGTTTCCTATATCAACTGCTTCTAGTTCGTCAGTCGACGTGAAACCTTTACCCATCTTACTCTCATCTTCCTTAACTGTACAATCCATTAAATATATTTTTGAAGCCGACTGCTTGGATCGGCTGTTGACTTTCGTCAACTATTTTGAGAAAGTCTTCTTCGAGATCAGAGGATTTAAACTTAGCAGATAGCATGAACAGAGCAGCGATATTAGCCGATGACTCACCTTTATCGGCTATCTGCTTGACTTGCCAGACTTTGGATTTCTTCTTCTGGGTTTCATTGTTTCTCAACCTTTGAACCCGTCGCTTCTGGCTTTTGGTTAGACCACCAGGATACCATTGCCCCTCCTACCAAGGATGATCATGATCGGCTAATCTTGCTCCCAGCCGATTATGAAAATTTTCATTTTTTATGCGCCGATCTGTATTTCCAAACTTTAATATTTTATGTACAGATCGGCGGTTGTCTCTTGACTGCCTATACTCTCGGTACTGATCACTGCATTCTGGGCAACTACGAAGAGTAGGAAGTTTTAAACCCTCATTCCAACAGTGTATGAAGAAGGGACAATCCCAATGATTCTTCTCTTCATCTCTAATGCGTCTACCTTCTTCCCGGGACTTCATGTATTCTTCTTCTTCGAGCCATTCTTGATATTCTTGTTCGTCTCTTTCTCTTTGCATATGGCTCTTCTCTTTTTGACGTTGCCACTTGTTTAATAAGATTCTGACAGTTGGGCACCTTCTTGCTTCACCAGCCTTTGAAGTCTCAGGTTGATCATTGTTTCCTTTCATCTCCTGATACTCTCTGGTTGTTAGCTGCTTCTTTGGATCAACTGTCCCGACTGCTCTGGCTTTATCAGAAGTTAATACCTTGACCTCACTTTGAAGTGCCGAAGCCACCATGTTTTGTGGGAAAGGATGGTCGTTGATGCCCATGCATTTGGCCTTTTCCAGACCTATCCTCCCTTTAACGATCGCCCTTTGTATCATATCTCTGAAAACTCGGCAATCATTAGTATTATGGGTACCAGTGTTATGAAATTTGCAGTACCTTTTATTTTTAAGCTCTTTGGCCGATGGGATGGTATGATTCCCAGTTAACTTGATCTGACCCTTTTCCAGCAAGTAGTCAAATATCTTGTCAGCCTTAGTGACATCGAAGCTATACTTTACATCCTTCTCGGTACTTTTAACTTTTTCCTAAGGCATGAATTCATTGTTTTTCCAAACCCAGTCTACAGCAGCCACTTCTTCATCACTTTCATTCCCTGAATCATTGTTTTAAGTAGGAAAACATGACTCTCTGCATTGTAGGCTTTCTTGGGTTTAAAGACTTGATTGTACCGATTTTGGGAATCAATACTTGCCACCCTTTTAGCTAAATCGGGCATGTTGTTGCAACCAAAGCCGATTCTCTCCCTGATAGTAGGTATCAATCCTCGAATTGCAATGCTAACCACCTCTGAATCTGGCAATGTCAAGGAATAGCATTGATTTTTTATCTCTCTGAAACTTTGGAGGTACTGGTATCCAGACTCATTATTAGTTTTCCTCGTGTCTATTAAATCCACTAAGCCTTTTTCCAATACTCCAAAGCCGAAATATTTATGGAACTTATCTTCCAAGTCATCCTAGCTCTAAATGGAATTGGGTGGCAGAGATGAAAACCACGAGAAAGCTGCGCCAGATAGAGAGAGAGGGAACATTCTGACTTTGAGTGCTTGCTCATCACCGATCTCTCCGATCTGGACTAGGAACTGGGTTATATGCTCCATGGTTGACACTGAACCAGTTCCTATGAACTTGGTAAAATCAGGAATTCTATATCTTGGAGGAAGAACAACCTGATCAAACCATTCTGGATATGACTTTTTGTAACTAGTTACTGTAGATTTTGGCGTCAAGCCAAATTGCTTCTGAACCAGGTCAGTTACCCGATTCTTCAACTGGTCAATCTGACTCACCGGCTTCTGATAGCCGATGTTCTGCCCCCCGAAGGTGTTGCCATTATACCCTGGGTTTTCTTGAGCATCAAAAGTTTAGAAGTCAGAGACATAATGATACCCCTAAGGGATATCACCAGATGTTACGTTCCCTTGATATGGCGGCGTATTGAAGTCTCTTGTGCAGATACATGGGTGTATGCCGAGTCTCGGTGTGATGAGTGATTGTCAATGGGTTTGATCGCATGTTCTTTGGCTTGTGTTGTGCAGGTGTCGAGCACGGAAACAATGATCGAGGGCAAGGTGAAGGTCAAGTAGAGACGTGCCGTGCCGATGGACCGGGAGCGGTGAAGGGCGGACGTGAGGCTTGGACTGAGGGACCGGTGGCCTGAGGATCAGCTGTGTTGGCTGGCAGCCTGGGACAGCGACGAGCGGAGACTTGTGGAGCACGGTGTTGCTCGGGTCCAGGACCTAGGGACACGTGTCGGTGGATGGGGTGCACGGGCGGTGCATCCCCTCTACAGCTCTGGTTTGGTGGTTGAGCCACAGAAAAACCACCGGGTGGACGGTTTCCGAGTTTGGGCCACAAAACTCGGGTGGACGGTTTCTAGGTTTGGGCCACAAAACCTGGGCGTGCGGCGGGTTTCCGAGTTTGGGCCACAAAACTCGGGCTGAGGACGGTTTCCAGGTTTGGGCCTCAAAACCTGGGCGCTGGCGGGTTTCCTGGTTTCGACCACAAAACCAGGGGATGGACTTGGAGGCTGGTTTCCCGGTTTGGGCCTCAAAACCGGGGGTTGGCGTGAAAGCCTGGTTTCCCGGTTTCGGCCACAAAACCGGGGGTGCAGAGCGAGGGCGGCACGTGGCGGCAATCGGGAGATTGCATCGAGGCAACGCTATGAGTTGTGCGGGCATGGCCGTCGGATCACCACCTACTTCGAGTTGGTCCAGAATAACCCTAGGGTTTAGCTGGTTCTCTCTGTAATTAGTTAGGGGTAGAGTGGGAATTAGGATTAGTTAGAATTAGGATAAGTAGGGGGAGACACCCACCTCCCCATCTATCTCAGTCATTTGCTCTTTGCTTCTAGGGTTTCCTGCTCTCCCATTCCCTGTTGTAGCTAGCTGAGATTCGCAGAGAACCATACCTCTATGTACTGAAGATTTTGAGGAAGTGAGGCCGTAACCTCACTGTTGTAGCGTGTGGTAGCCACACAGTTGCAGATCGATGACTTGATTCGCGTTTTGTTCGTGTTCTTCATGTTCTTCGTTTCTCTGCGATTTTCCCGTCACTCGATCTCCCTCTCTAGTGCGTCTTTGCGAAATCTATTTGAATCAACTTGTTCGTTTTTAAAGGAGATCATTTCCACCAAGGAATTCATCCAACTCCTAACGAACCAGTAGATCGGGTTGATTTTGTTTTCGTGGCGCTTTTTCGTTCAATCCTCCTCCCCTTTCGATTTCCCGTTGATTGAGTTGATTTGAGCGGATGATTTCTTGGGGATAGTCTCCTAACTACCCCGTGATCATCTTCTCCAAGTTTGGGAACGTGGGATTGAGTATTGACTCGGATTTGAGAGGATTTGGGAGACGGGCGATCAAAATCGCCCTCTCTGTTCATCTGCGGACAGTCCGCCGTTGGACCCGCGGACAGTCCGGGGGTCGGGCTCCAGCCAGACCGGTGGCTGCGGGGCTCGTACGGACAGGTCCACTTTGTACCGCGGACAGTTCGCCGCTGGGACTCGCGGACAGTCCGGGAGTCGTCCAGCAGCTGTTTCAGCAACTCTGTTGTTTTGCTTTTTGACCGGCGGACAGTCCGCCGTTGGTTTTCACGGACAGTCCGGGAAGTGTCCAGGGGACTTCAACAGCCTTGTTGTTTTCGGGGATTTGCCGGCGGACAGTCCGCCATCCTCTCGTGGCAGTCCGCAGTTACCCCGGACAGTCCGGGACCGTACCCGCGGATAGTCCGGGACCCCGCAGACTAGTGCTTTTCAGTGCATTTAGTCTCCCGGCTTATCCGCTTGGTTTTCAGACATCTCGTTTGGCCCTATAGTTAACCAAGAAACATTTCTAGGTATCTTTGCTACTTGTTAGCATCGGTATTTAGGGATTTCTCGACGTAGCCCTCAATCTACGATCGGGACTCAGTTTTCAAGGGGTGAACCTGAGCCGGAGCTTTTGGCTTTTGGTTTGCTATCGCTTTGTGGTGCCTCGCTGTGATCCTAGGGATCATCCACCCTCTTCCAAGGGTCATGGGCATCACGGTTTCGGTCGTTGCTTCTCGGGGTTGATTTTGGGACATTTGGCCAAAGTTTCGAGAGAAATTTTGTTGGCTCCCATTCACCCCCCTCTGTCGCCTTGCTATTGCATTCTCGGTCCTTCAATTGGTATCAGAGCGGGTTAAGGATCTTCCACCTTAGCCGGTTCCAGATCCACCGAAGGCGACATGGATCGCGGCGTGGGCAAACCACCATTTTTTGATGGGACGAACTATGCGTATTGGAAGATACGCATGTCGGCCTATCTCCAGAGCATGGGTTCTTCTGTTTGGGAGATTTGCAACAAGGCCGATTGCGTTGTTCTGGCTGCTCGTGTCTCTCAGCATAAGATCGATGAGCATGAGGCCAATAGCCGGGCACGTAACGCCTTGTTCTCCTGTTTGAGCATGTTCGAGTTTGATCGTGTTTCTCACCTCCCCACGGCTCGTGAGATTTGGGCGACCCTCATGCGCTTCCATGAGGGAACCTCTCAAGTCAAATCCCGTCTCTACGAGTCGCACAAGCGGGAGTATGAGAACTTTCGACATATGCCTGGCGAGAGCATAGAGAGTTTATTCGCTCGCTTTCAGGTAATTGTCAACAAGATGAGAGCTAACAAGAAGCTGTTGCCTTTCGACGATCATGAGAGGGCTTTGAAGCTTTTGCATACTCTCGATCGGTCGGTGTGGGACTCAAAGGTCCAGGCGATCATCGAATCGTCTAAATATGAGACCCTCACTTGCGACGAGCTCTTTAGTAAGCTCAAGTCTAGTGAGATTGATGCCATGTCGAGGGCTTCTAATGAGAATCCTTCTGGCCCGACTATGGCTTTGGTTTCTGGCTCTTCTGCTAACCCCTCTGGTGGCTTTGCACTTTCATCTCTCTTTTCTGTCACAGAGGACCAGCTGGAGTCTTTGGGGGATGATGAGTTGGCTTTGCTTGCCAACCGGTTCTCGCGGTTCCACAACAACCGCATGGACCGTCGCCGTGGAGGAGGACGCTCGGGCTGTTTCGAGTGCGGCGACCCCGACTAGTTCATCGCCAACTGCCCCAAGAAGAACAAGCATTCGGGGAAGGGCGATCACGGGCACAAGTACGACTCCGGCAAGCGCAAGGAGAAGCACGCCCCCGCAAGGCACAAGCGGAAGGGCGGCTTCGACAAGGAGTACATCAAGAAGAAGTACTTGGAGAAGGCCCAGGCTGAGCAGCGTGCTTTCTTCGCCACGCTCAGCGACGTCAACGGCTCGGATGATGACTCCGCTTGCTCAAGCGACGACGAGTCCGAGAAGATGAAGAAGATCGAGGACAAGCTGAACGGCCTCTGCTTCTTCGCCGACAACGAGGGCTTCTGCACCATGGCCCTCAGCAAGGAGGTCGACACCCAGCTGGAGGACACCCTTCGGAACGACGACGACGACGACACCTCCCAGGTATCTCAGACCCCTGATGAGCTTTCTGCTGAGGTCGAGAGACTTACTACCGCGCTTCTTAGTCAAGACAAACTGCTTAGGCATGCTGCTAGAGAGCGCAAAGAGTTTAGGCAGAAGTGGGAGGACGCGGTGAAGGAGCTTGAGTTTGCTCAGTCCACTGTGGTCGTATCTGAGGAGGGTGAGTGCGAGTCGTGCACCAAGCACATGACTGATCTTCTCACTTTGAGGAGTAAGTATGCTGCTTTGGTAGGAGAGGTGGATGAGCTCCGGGCTAGACCCGTGTTGTTGGGTGCCTGCAAGTCCTGTCCAGGCTTGAAAACCGAGTTGGCAGAGAAGAATGCCAAGATTGAGTCTCTTGAGAAGGCTAGCTCGGGTAGCACTTGTGTGACTAGGTGTGCTTTGTGTGAGGGTTTGGAGATGGAGATTGCCAATGTGAAGCATGGCAAGATGCAAACCAAGGAGGAAAACACATACCTTCGGACCATCTTGTCATGGGTCTCTTGTAGTGAGCCGCAGCTCGGGATGATGATCTCCCAATTTAAGCGAGCTGCTGGTGGTCCTGGTGTAGGTTTTGCTCCGGGTGTGGATCTTTCTGCTTTTGGGAAGATTGGAGAGTCGAGTGGTCTGAACCCATGTGAGAAGCCCAACTCCACCACTACTCCCAAACTTACCAAGCTTCCACCCAAAGAGCCTCTCAAGCCTACCACCAAGGATGGGGTGTTTGAAGAACCTCCACGAGCTCCACCCAAGAACCAGCAGTGGGCTCCCAAATCAAACCACCTCAAAAACAAGCTAGACACAATGCCACCTATCCAGGAGGAGCTTTTGCCACAGAAGGGCAAAGTGATCCAAACCCACAACCGTGAGTACCAACAACCCCCTATGAGAGCGGTGAGGTACCATTGTGAGTACTGTGGGAGAGATGGACACTTGGGTGAGTTCTGCTTTAGGTGCAAGAGAGAGGAGCGTCGTGCCAGGGAGATGGACTATCCGGACATTTACCATCCTTTCCATGATGTGCATGTGCCGAACGTCCAGAGGAGAGCTCCGAGGAGAGCTGCTAGGCCTAGAGGTGCAGCACCTCAAGGTCCTAGGCGTCAGGGAGGAGGTGCCCGACGGGGTCCTGACTTTGCAGGATACGGACCCCGTGGTGGAGGCTTTGTTGAGTGTTTCCCTCCACCGCGTTTTGACTATCGCGATGGATGCTCTTTCCTTAGCGGACCATGTTTTCCTGTGCGTGGTGATCGCTATCCCCGTAGGCAGGCTAGGAATGGTTTTTACACTGACCGTTCTTTTGAGCAGCCGGCCCAACACTTCCTACTTCACTAACCCCAGTGTTGGACCATATGCTCACCCTATGTCTTTTTATTGATGTAGGTAAAACGGTTGGAGGACATTTGGTTGGTGGATTCCGGTTGCTCGAGACATATGGTCGTAAACGCCAAGTGGTTCTCCAGCCTTAGCCCTGTTGCCGGAAAGGAGTTTATCACCTTCGGTGACAATAGTAAAGGTAAGGTGTTGTCTCGCGAGTCGGTGCGGGTTAATGAGCACTTTGTGTTGCGCGATGTTGCTCTTGTTTCTAACCTGCATTTTAACCTTCTTTCTGTTTCGCAACTTTTTGATGATGACCATGAGATTCATTTTAAACCGAATCTCAGTCGCATTTTAGATCCTCAGGGCAATCTTGTATGTTTGATTTCGCCCTTTGGGAAAGTCTTTCGCATGAATTTCTCAGAGTTGTTTGGTATTTCCCGTTGTCTTTTGGCTAGTCCTTCCTTCTCTGATCTTTGGAAGTGGCATAGGAGGCTCGGTCACTTAAGCTTCGACTTGCTTGCAAGACTTAGCTCACTTGGCCTAATCCGAGGATTGCCCAAGCTGTCGATGGAGAAGGATCTTGTTTGCCATTCTTGTAGACATGGAAAGATGGTTGCCGCTCCCCACCATCCAGTGACTAAGGTCATGACTTCGCACCCTGGAGAGCTTTTACACATGGACCTTGTTGGTCCGGCTCGGGTGAGCTCGGTTGGTGGCAAGTGGTATGTTTTGGTTGTTGTTGATGATTTTTCGAGATATTCGTGGGTCTTCTTTTTGACCGAGAAGACTGAGACTTTCTCTTTTGCTCACAATCTGATTTTGCGTCTTCAGAACGAGTTCCCTATGAACTCGATGCGAGCTATTAGAAGTGATAATGGTTCCGAATTCAAGAATTCAGATTTTGAGAAGTTTTGTAACTCTTTGGGTTTGGAGCATTAGTTTTCTTCCCCCTACACACCGCCCCAAAATGGTGTTGTAGAGAGGAAGAATCAGACCCTTGTAGAGATGGCCAGGACGATGCTCGATGAGCATAGGACTCCTAGGCGATATTGGGCCGAAGCTATGAACACTGCATGCTATATTTCCAATCGCATTTTTCTGAGAGCTTTCTTGAAAAAGACTTCTTATGAGTTGCGTTTTGGTAGACATCCCAAGGTGAGTTATTTTAGAGTCTTCGGTTGCCACTATTTTATATTGAAGAAAGGCAACCTGGACAAATTTGAGTCTCGTTCTTCTGACGGTGTATTTTTGGGTTATGGCACTCACACTCGAGCATATCGTGTACTTAACCTTGATACTAACCGAGTCTTGGAGACATCAGATGTCACCTTCGACGAGACCATGGTTTGTCCTTCTTCTCATTTTTAGCGTGCAGGTGATCATGAGGTTGGTGAGCCTCTTTTCGATGATGAGGACGAGGATGCAGAAGGCATGGGTGACCCAGCATGCCCTCCACCTGCTGTGCTGCAAAGAGCGGCTTCTACGACGACTCACGGCCCCGATACTTCTTCTTCCTGGGGGCCGTGGGATCCGCCACCCCGAGCGGTACCTTTTGTACCCGGGGAGGCACTAGCTCCTATTGAGGGGGAGATCACATCTGCTCGAGAGGCACCACGACACATCCAGCGCCAGCACCCGCCTCAACAGATGATCGGCAGCATCGACGAACGTGTCACTCGGTCCAGGTCATAGCACATTTCCCACTTTGCTCATTCTGCATTTGTTGCTGATTTTGAACCCCGAGATGTTGGACACGCCTTGACGGATCCTGATTGGGTCAATGCCATGCATGAGGAGTTAGAGAATTTTGAGAGAAATCGGGTTTGGGTTTTGGTTCCACCTCCTCCAGACTGTAATCCTATTGGGACAAAATGGGTCTTTAAAAACAAACAAGGAGAGGATGGCCACATTGTGAGGAACAAAGCAAGACTTGTGGCCAAGGGTTATAGTCAGAAGGAGGAAATAGACTATGAGGAGACTTTTGCTCCTGTAGCTCATTTGGAGGCTATTAGGATACTCTTGGCTTTTGCTGCATCCAAAGGGTTTAAACTTTTTCAAATGGATGTCAAGAGTGCCTTCTTAAACGGCTACATAGAAGAGGAAGTTTATGTTGAGCAACCCCCCCCCCCCCCCCCCCGGTTTCAAAAATCCCAAGTTTCCAAACCATGTTTTTAAACTTCACAAAGCTTTATATGGTTTGAAACAAGCCCTTAGAGGCTGGTATGATAGGTTGAAAACCTTTTTGCTTGCTAAGGTTTTTAAAATGGGATGTGTGGATAAAACGCTCTTTCTCCTCAAGCAAGGCAAAGACACTCTCTTGGTCCAGATTTACGTGGATGATATCATTTTCGGTGGTTCTTCTCACGCTTTGGTTGCCAAGTTTGCAGATATTATGAGCAGGGAGTTCGAGATTAGCATGATGGTTGAGTTGACATTCTTTCTTGGGTTGCAAATTAAGCAATCCCGAGAGGGGACCTTTGTGCACCAGGGCAAGTACACCAAGGACTTGCTGAAGAGGTTCGATATGGGTGAGGCCAAGCCTCTTCCAACACCCATGTCGACGACGACGGCCCTGGATGCGGACAAGGATGGAGAAGCAGTGGACCAGAAGGAGTACCAAAGCATGATCGGGTCGCTGCTCTACCTGACGGCGACACGCCCGGACATCCAGTTCGCGGTGTGTCTGTGCGCGCGCTTTCAGGCATCGCCGCGCACTTCTCACTGTCAGGCGGTGAAGCGCATTTTCAGGTACCTTCGTTTCACACCTAAGTTTGGGATTTGGTATTCTGCTTCCTCCACCCTCTCCCTTTGCGGTTATTCCGATGCCGATTTTGCTGGTTGCCATATTGAGCGCAAGTCCACTTCTGGGACTTGCCAGTTTATTGGTTCTTCTCTTGTATCATGGTCTTCTCGCAAGCAGTCTAGTGTCGCTCAGTCTACCACAGAGGCTGAATATGTTGCTGCGGCTAGCTGCTGTTCTCAGTTGCTTTGGATGATGGCCACTTTACGTGATTTTGGTCTGAGCTTCACTCGTGTTCCTTTGCTTTGTGACAGCACGAGTGCTATTAGCGTTGCTAAGAACCTCGTGCTTCACTCGAAGACCAAACACATTGATGTGCGGTTTCATTTTTTGCTTGACCACCATGAGAAGGGTGATATCGACCTTCGCCATGTCGATACTCATCATCAGTTGGCTGATATTTTCACCAAGCCTTTAGACGAATCAACCTTTAATCGGTTGAGGGGTGAGCTTGGTGTGTGTTTCCCCTTTTAGATGGGGTAAACATTCTGGTTCTTGTACTATAGACTGACTCTTTTTCGTTTGTCTTTCCCTTCTTTTGCATTTCAGCATACGCATTTACATTCTTAGCTTCATGTATATAATCATCAGAATGTAACTATGCTCTATGAAGTATGCTCCGATGCTTATGATGTTGCTTGTAGCTTATGCTCTTTCTGATCACTAGTACATGTTGTGAGCTGAGCTATTTTGAAATCGTGAATTTGCTTAATGAACTTAAAATCTGAAAATGTTCACCATTGAGATATGCAACTAGCATGTGTAGAATCTGTTGAATTCACTCGTGCTTTTCATATATGCTAGGTTGCTATGTCTCTAGTTCTGAGCCATTCACTTGCTTGGTCTGTTCATATCCTGTTTAAAATTGAACCAAGTTTTTAAGTGAATTGAAAAGATCGAGATGGGATTGCTCGTCAACACATCACGGTATCGAGACTGTTTCTCATTGCACTTTGAGTTAAACTTGAGCCGTGTAGTGTATGATCGAAACCGATGCTTTAAGCTTCTGATTGCATATGCATAGGCTTCGCTCGGTTGAAAAGTTAGGCAATGACAAGTTTTCAACATCTCGCAATCACATGCAACTATTTGAACTTGTGAAATTTTACCGCTGCAACTCCGATTTAAAATTGAAACAACAAGTGTATGTTTCATTCTTAAGCATGATGATTGAACTTTGCTAGGGGTAGTTCACCGTGTATACATGCTTAGCACTTGTTCGGATTCCTGTCTATACATGTTTAGTGCTATTTTGATGGTGAATACCTTTTGACTCAAAACTGCTCACTTTGCTCATATGTTCATATTTCGTATTCGGTGATCAGTTTGAGCCTTTGCTAGCTTGATGTTGAAGGACCAAGAATGCACTAGCAAGGCGACCAGAGGGGGGGTGAATGGGAGCCAAACAAATTTCTTTCAAAACTTTGGCCAACTGTCCCAAAATCAACCCCAAGAAGCACGGACCCAAAGCGTGATGCTCACGACCCTTGGAAAAGGGTGGATGATCCCTAGGATCACAGCGGAGCAACACCAAGCACAAGCGAAGCAAACGCCAAAAGCACCGGCACGAGTTTGCCCCTTGAAAACCAAGTCCCGAACGTAGATAGATGGCTACGTCGAGAAATCTCTGAACACCAATGCTAACAAGTAGCAAAGATACCTAGAGAGGTTCCTTAGTGAACTCTAGGGCCAAACGAGAAGTCCGGAAACCAAGCGGAAAAACCGGGAGAGCAAACTCACTAAACCGGGGCACTCAGCAGGGTCCCGCACTGTCCGGACCCTGAGTCCCGGACTGTCCGCCCAAGGCCGGACTGTCCGCGCTCTGGCGACGGACTGTCCGCCGGCAAAATCCCCAAAAACACAGAGGTTCTGAAACCTCCCTGTGTGATCCCAGACTGTCCGCGGATCACAACGGCGGACTGTCCGCCGGTCACGTGAACAGTCCCTGGCTGAAGAACACAGCCACTGAACAGGCTGCTACCCGATGCCCGGACTGTCCGCGGTCCAACTCGCGGACTTTCCGCGGTTCTGCAGAGAGGGCGATTTTGATCGCCTCTCTCCCAAATCTCTCCAAATCCGATCCAAATCAAAATCCCAAGTTCCCAAACTCGGAGAAGATGATCAAGGGGTAGTTAGGAGACTATCCCAGGAAATCATCCGCTCAAATCAACTCAATCAACAGGAAATCAAAAGGGAAGATGAATGAACCGAAAAAGCGCCACGAAAACGAAATCGACCCGATCTACTTGTTCGTAGGGAGATAGATAAATTCCTTCGATGGAAATGGTCTCCTTTCAAATACGAACAAGTTGATTCAAACGGATTTCGCAAAGATGCACCGGAGAGGGAGATCGAGTGACGCGAAAATCACGGAGAAACGAAGAATGTGAAGAACACGAAGAACTCAAATCAAAACGCGAATCGACACAACGATCTTGCAGCCGAAGCGCAAACACACGCTACGACAGAGAGGTTACAGCCTCCCTTCCTCAAAATCAACAGTACACAGAGGTGAGTCTCTCTGCGGATCTCAGCTAGCTACAGCAGGGAATGGGAGAGCAGGAAAACCTTAAGGATGAAAGAGCAAATGACTGAGATAAGGGGAGGAGGGTGTCTCCCCGACTACTTAACCTATTCTAGCCTAAGTCTATTTCCTACTCTACCCCTCTCTAAACTAATTACAGAGCGAACCAGCTAAACCCTAGGGTTATTCTGGACCAACTCGGTGGTAGGTGTATCCGACGGCCACGCCCGCATAGCCCGAAGCGTTGCCTCGACGCAACCTCCACATTACCGCCACGTGCCGCCCTCGCTCTGCACCCCCGGTTTTGTGGCCCAAACCGGGAAACCAGCCTTTTCCAGCTAACCCCCGGTTTTGAGGCCCAAACCGGGAAACCAACCTCCAAGTCCAACGCCTGAGTTTTGTGGCCCAAACTCAGAAACCCGCAGTGCCCAGGTTTTGAGGCCCAAACCTGAAAACCGTCCTCAGCCCGAGTTTTGTGGCCAAACTCGGAAACCCTCAGCACCCAGGTTTTGAGGCCCAAACCTGGAAACCGTCCACCGGTGGTTTTTCCCTGGCTCAACCACCAAACCGAAGCCGTAGAGGGGATGCACCGCCCGTGCACCCCGTCCACCGACACGTGTCCCCAGGTCCTCGACCCGAGCAACACCGTGCCCCGCAAGTCTTTGCTCATCGCTGTCCCAGGCTGCCAGCCACCACAGCTGATCCTCGGGCACTCCGGTCCCTCAGTCCAAGCCTCACGTCCGCCCTTCGCCGCTCGGTACATCAGCATGGCATGTACGCCGCACGGCACGCCCATCCTTCACCGCACCCGGTCCATCGGCACAGCACGTCTCAACTTGACTTTCACCTTGCCCTCGATCACTGTCTCCATGATCGACACCTGCACAACACAAGCCAAAGAACATGCGATCAAACCCGTTGACAATCACTCATCACTCAGAGACTCGGCATACACCCATGTATCCGCAATCTCCCCCTTGATGAGTGCATTGTCAACTACTCACACAAATTATAATGAAGAGAAGAAGGAAGAAGGAGAAGAGAGAACTCGACCAAATGACCCAAAAGCATAGCAAAGCCAAAAAAGGTCAAGTGGAAGAAGCGAAACAACTTGGTCCCCAAAGACATGGGCAACGGCTCGACGCAACCAAGCAAAGCAAAGCTAGCCCTCAAGAAGAGGTAGAACAGGCTCAACACCGCTAGCAAAAACCAATCGAAAATCGGAGCACAAAATGCTAGTCCCTCAAGATAGAGGCACACAGGCTCAACACAACTAGCAAGAAAATCACTCCGAACCAGTCGAAAACAACTGCTCAGAAAACTGTTTGCTAGTTCCTCAACATAGAGGCTAAGGCTCTACACAACTAGCAAACTCCCCCTTGAAAAGTGCAAGCAACTAGGAAGACTCCCCCTTAAGTCCAACATAGAAAGAGCACAAGGATTTGAAAATTTTCTCCCCCATGACGAAACTCCCCCTTAGTTGAATATCCGAGAAACATATGATTTGCAATTTCTCCCCCTTAGTTGAAAATGCACTAATCAAGCAACAACTCCCCCTTCCAACATGCATATGAGTCAAAATGCAAGTTAGGAGCTTCAGGCATATAATCAAAAGAGTGCAAAGATGCTCTAAACAGTATAACTCCAAAGTCTCAACTAGGCACTGTCGGTGTTTAGTAACCGGCAACTAGTCTTGAGTAATCTCAGGACTATTTGTTCGGTGGGGATCGGTGTTTGTAGGACCCGGCGATTACACAGAGACAACGATTTATACTGGTTCAGGCCGCTAAATAGCGTAATTGTGGCAGAACCTCCCATTAATGTGGCCCACCTGCACACGTCATTGTCTTAAGGATCCCAATGATAGTGCAAATGAAGCACATTACTGGAAAGATCTGTCGGGTGTTCCCGAGAGAACCCCGAATTATCCATGAACCACAGGATCATCATCATGAAGGTCGGAATAATCACAACATTACAACAGTTGATACAAAATACCATCGGAGTGCAGAAGCAAGATAGATAACCTTTACAAAACATGAATAAGTTACTTTTACATAAATATAGCTTGTATTGCGGAAGCAGGATAGTATTACAGAACCACACTTAGGTGGAGCACCTAAGTTGGAGAAGAAGAACAACCAGACTGCGTCAAGCCCACTGACATGATCATGATCAACATCACCTATTAGAAACCTGCAACGGGGAATTAACAAACCCTGAGTACGGTCGATACTCAGCAAGACTTACCCGTCAACAGAAAAGACTTCAGGGTCATGCTGGTTTGGGTAGGCTCAACAGTACTTTGCATTTGCATAAAAGCTTACTAAAGTAATCCTAGATCCAAATTTTACTTCGTCATCCAAGCACATGGTAAGAATTAAAAGTTAATATTAGCGAAGATCGGTATCATTCTTTCTTAAACCAGTTCCATTTCCATTCTACGGTGCGGGTCGGAAGATTGAGTCTCCTTAACCGAGGAGCACGACGATTCGAACCGATTCAACCAGATCTGGTAGTTTTCCACGATCATACGATATATGTAGACCCTTGATCACACATATATCAACCCCAACACTCGGATCCTTCAAACAAGACTGGGTCCGCGCCACCCGAGAGTACTTGTACACCTCCAATCCGGGACTTTAACCCACGAGGGTAGCTAGTACTCCCGCCATCTCTCCACTCCCAGTGCGTGATTAGCCGTTCTTATTTAAGAACCACCAAGGTAGGGCTTACCGTAGCATAAGATCGGTACTTCACAGTTTCTCCATCTAGCAGGCCAACAACGGATAACCCTAAACCGACACATCCGGGTCACCATACATCGATCCAAGGGTTGATGCATGTGCCCGTTTGGTCTTAACCATCATTCTTTCTCATTATCATTCCAAAACGATAAGTATCAAAACATTTATCAAAGCTTCATAAAGCAAGGCTAAGCATTTCTATCATTTTCATAAAGCAGGTAGCAAGGAATGATATATCGATAGCAAGGTTGGTCATGCATCAACAGGTTTAAAGCATTTATTTGATAAACATCTAATGCATCAGGTTATCGAAAATAAGTGTAATTGTAAATCCAAGGAAATGGTTAAATGAACCGGGGCTTGCCTTCGTTGCAGGGAAGATAAGATTCAAGAATGACCCACACAAGTTAGTTCCTTTGCTGATTTGAAGTTTAAGTCTTCTCGACGAGGCTTGTCCAACAAGGATCTCCTTCCGAGGCTTGTTCGACAAGGGTGATCATCAAAGCTTGATCAACATGACTCCAACACTCTCGGATACTACACGTCGATAAATGATATATGCTTTAGTATGATGCTATGGGGTGCATGCTAAGGTGCAGGACAATTCAAAAGTAAAACAGAAGATAACACAAGATAAAGAAAGTCGAGTATAACTTTCCTTCGCGGTACAGTTGCAAACCAACAAACCCAACTTGCAACTTACCAACTACGGTTTCTTACATAGCATACAACTTCCACCAAACACCTTTAGGAGGATAACTAAGGATGGCTAAGGTTTATTAAAACATCACTCAAGCCATAGGAGCACAAGATGAGAGGTGTCCCATGGTCTTCAAACAAGGATCCAAAATCACACAAGTAAAACATTGCTGCCCAAACTTGGGACAGATTACATCACCTATACTAATTAAGCCATAACCAGAGCTAACAAGATCCAAAAGGGGTGATCCTAGACAATTTGAAAAGCTTATCAAATTTCCTACAAACTTCTTAATATCACCCAGGGTTGGTTCTATAGGCAACTAGGTCAACTAATTTGAATAAACATTTCTGTCCAGAGCTAGGACAGATTTGCTCACCCGACTTCAAACAGCTATAACTAGAGCTACGGGTCACCAAAAAGGGTGATCCTTAACAATCTAGAAAGCTTATGAAACACTCTAAAACTTTCTTATTATGGCCATCAGTTGATTTCCTAGTTAAAGGACTCATACTGCTCATCTACTCAGATCTGTCCAAAAGGTAGGGCAGATCGGTTCTGCTAACTTATAAAAATTATATCTCCTAATCTAGCAGGCCTAAAATCATGAAATTTTAGGACGATCTAGATATGAAAGTTAACTACAACTTTTGTATTCAACAAATTCACAGAAAACATAATTTACTCAGTGGAAACAGTCACTGAACAAGCATTGGTCATGCAGCCAAAACAAACCACAATTGTGACCAAGTGTTAAACTTGATCCACAAGCAAGCTCATGCTTAACAACTTAATCACATGGAGCACAACCATTATTCATAAGATACTAAGGTAATAAAGGTTAATTAGGTAATAGGGATTATCCCTAACCAAAAATCAGCAAGTCTTACTTACCTAAACAAAGTTCTATTAACTACTCTTTATTATTTTAAATAAAGAATTTAAGGTTAAACTAAACTCTACCAATTTGAGCTCAAATTTTTAGTGAAGATTAACTACATACATGAAGCATGATTATTACACAAAAGATAACTGAAGATACAAGGATTAATCATACCTTCTTATGAACACTTAATTACTTAAACAAAACTCTATTAATCATCTCTTTATTAAATAAACATAGAAAAAGGACATAAATTAAAGTTTGTCAATTTGAGCCCAAACTTTTTGAGATGATTCATTATATAAACTAACAGTAGCAAAATAAATATCACAATTCTTGAATAAACACATAAACCAGCAGAATTAAATCAAACTATAAACATTTAAATGATTAAATAAAGCATAGAAATAAGAATAAAATTTATTTTCTCCAACAGAGCTCAAAATTTTTGTGAAGATACATCTTTAGCTGAAAACAGTGACAAAAATAATTTCATGATTTTTGGACATTTAAATAAGCCTACAAAAATCATTAAAGACCCATTTATTAATTAAAAGACATATTTAAATCACTTTCAAAATTTATTCAAACATCAAGTTTCATATTTTTATTTGATAGAGCACATCACAAGGATTACAACAAAATTTATCTCATAATTTTTGGAGCACCAGAGAATTAATTATGCATTAAACAAGAATCAACACAATTAAACATTTTCTGAAAAGAATAAAAAGTTGAGAACCTTTTATACTCACCCTCTCTTACCCTAACTCACTGACAGAAGGGCCCAACCAGAGCCCGGTCAACATCCCCGACCAGAGCCAAGACTCGGCCTTGACCATGGCTATGGCCGGCTCTGACCGGCCGGCGTCGCCGGCGGTGACCCTCCCCGGCGACGGGACTTGCACCGGCGGACAATCCACGACCCCGCACATCATTTTAGAGGGTTGGGTTGGCAGGTTTGGGCTCGGGGACGCCCCGCCGGCGGTCATGGCAGCTCGACCGAGTGGAACACACCGACACGGTGGCGGTCCGGCGAGGGAGCGGTGGTAGCAACTGGGATGGGCACGGGAAAAGCTCAAGGGCGCTCTCCTTGTTTCGGTGCTCACGCTAGAAAAGACGGGGACGCTCTGGAGCTTGGTGGTAGGTAGTAATGGCGGCGGCGCGGCGTGAACCGGCTCGGCTGCGGCAGTCCAGCGTGCCTGGACTGCGCCTGCCGAAACGGCGAGGCCGACTGGCTTCGGCACACCGAGGCGAAGCTAGCGCACCAGACGAGGAGGCGAGCGGCACTCTTCGGCGGTGTGGCCACGTCAAGATGGAGCTCGGCGGCTCTTGGCCGGAGCAGAGGAAGAAGAGGGTAGTGCTGCGGCTACTGGCGGTCAGAGCTTGCTCACGCTAGCTCTAGAGGAATGCAAGGACTAGGCGAGGTTGCTAGCGGTGTGGAGCGGGTCGAGGCAAAGCAACGGCGGCGAACGGCCTCGGCGGACTTGCGGCGGCCGCAAGCTCTGCTCTTGCCGGAAGAAACAGAGGAGAGGGAAAGATGGAGACGGCGACGAGGGCTCGCGGTATAGGTGGTGAGGGCATGCTCGCCAGCTCCTGCTTGAACCTGATGACGTGGGTGGACGCGCGGCGCGTGCCCACGGCCGGCCGAATGGCCACGGCGTGACGGCGGCGGCGTCCCGGTGCAGGGCACCAGCCGTGCCCTGTTTCCCCCCCCCCCCCCCCTCCGATTACTGTAGCATAGAGGCAAAAACGATCTTCTTTGCTCTAATTCTCCCAAAAACATAGCATAACATGAAAAACTCCCAACATGAAAGTTGTTCCAAAAATTAGGATCTACAACTTTCATTTAAGGAGTACAACCAAAATCTGCTTAGATTTTGAAATCATATTTTGAATTTGAAAAGACCTCAAACTTGGATTCAAAATTACTTTTGAATTTATAAAACAACTTCAAATTTCACCAATATAAAAGTTGTTCCTTATGAAAAGTTCTACAACCTCACTTTCGGTCTCACATCAAAATTATGCTTAGTTTTTGAACTACACAAAAGGGGATAAAACTAGGGTTTAGAAATTGATTTTTAATTTGAAACCAAATCAAACTTGTTTTTTCCAAATTACTTCAGATTTTCTTTAGTAACTTGAAAATCTATCTTAATAAAAGTTGTTGCTTTTAATCTTTTCTACAACTTTGACTAAAGGACCAAGGTCTAATTCTTTTTAGTTTTTGAAATCCAATTTTTGGGTAAAATTTAGGGTTTAAAGGATTTCAAATTTATTCAAACATTTGTACAGAAACTTTGAAAACCTTGAATACCAAAGTTGTGCCTCTCAACAAGAGTTACAACTTTGCTTTTGAAATTACTTTGAAATTTGACATACTTTTTGACTTATTGCAAAGGGGACAAAAAGGGATATTTAAACCAGAGTTTTCTCAGTTTTCATATCATGTAACACCCAACAACATAATCAAGCCATATACATGTCAAACATGGGAGTCATCACTCAAAATCATACAACACTCATGTCAAACATGTAAAGCATCACAATTATGCCTTAAACATGAAATGCTTTTATGCCATGATACATGTTGATTATGCATATTAATCAACTTACTCAGGGTTTTTAATTACTGCTTAACACCAGGGGTGTTACAGCTCCTTCCCCCTTAAAGAAATCTCGTCCCGAGATTTAAGAAGCACTTGAAGGCTGGGGCTGAGTAATGGAAAAGGAAATGTGTCACACTTGTTTACTCGTAAGGAGTTCACAAGGCAACTGGGTTGGGGTTCGGGAGTACAACCGGGATCAGGACACGGTTGCTAGTAGCAAGGTAAAAGATATCTGGGTGGAGCAAGAAGGATTATCAAGAACCAAGAGAGAGCGTACCTTAGTTGCGTGCTATAATGGATCATAACTATAGACCTCGATACCTACGCGCACCCAGTGGAAACTAGTGTGATCCGGACACACGAGATTCCCTAGGTTCCGACGCGGCACCGTGGTCACCAATCATGGCAGCACAATAGAGCACAACTTCTATAACTCTCATCCATACTGATGAAATTATAACCAAAAGCAAAGGATGGTTATAATTACAAGGAAAGTGGCTTTGGACTCTCATTCGGGCGTCCAGAAATGAAAGCACGTCAATAGTGGACTAGAAAGAATCATGACTATAGGCCTGGATATTAGCGAGCACCTAGCAGTAACACCCTATGGTGGCCGTCCATAGGTGACCCCAGGTTCCCACGCTTTTATCCGATCCACAGATCATGGTCCTTTCAAAGAACACAATTTCAGTAACTCTCAACCACCACTCATCGTTTACACGACATCAAGCAATTAGAACGTGCCAATTCAAGGCATGCCAGGCGCATTCTGAAAGAACCAAGGATTTACCATGATTCTGACTTTATGTGGTAGAGTGTATGAAAGATATCTAGAAATTTCCAAGGATTAGGAACTTATGGAACATAAGTATCAAGAGTAGCAGATTATAGGGACGATCAGCTATCGGGGATCATAGCTGCTTTTAGAATTTAGAGAAGAAGCACATTTTATCATTATGCATGATATGAGATATGCTCGTCCTATATGACCTCTCACTGGCAGGAGTTTTCTGTCTCCCACAAGTTAGGCATAGGGCTTTACTTTACACTTTAGCTTCACTGACTCGAATAGGATGTTGAAAAGCTCTTCAGTCGCGGTTTAACAGGGAGGTTGATTCTCCATTAACCTTATATAGATGAGTTGAAACCATCTCAGTGTCTTCAGCTTGAGTTGCCAGTAGAGTCTTCACGAAGTCTTTCAGCAAGAAAGAAATTGGAGGGAAGATCATTTTTGACTTGTTACTTCCAAAAACTTTTAGACTAAGAAACCATTTTGAAGTTTTTCAAAAGTAATGTTGCAACCAGTCTTCCCTTGATGACAATCCTGCTCCGATACCATTTCTGTGGCAGAACCTCCCATTAATGTGGCCCACCTGCACACGTCATCGTCTTAAGGAGCCCAATGACAGTGCAAATGAAGCACATTACTGGAAAGATCTGTCGGGTGTTCCCGAGAGAACCCCGAATTATCCACGAACCACAGGATCATCATCATGAAGGTCGGAATAATCACAACATTACAACAGTTGATACAAAATACCATCAGAGTGCAGAAGCAAGATAGATAACCTTTACAAAACATGAATAAGTTACTTTTACATAAATATAGCTTGTATTGCGGAAGCAGGATAGTATTACAGAACCACACTTAGGTGGAGCACCTAAGTTGGAGAAGAAGAACAACCAGACCGCGTCAAGCCCACTGACATGATCATGATCAACATCACCTATTAGAAACCTGCAACGGGGAATTAACAAACCCTGAGTACGGTCGATACTCAGCAAGACTTACCCGTCAACAGAAAAGACTTTAGGGTCATGCTGGTTTCGGTAGGCTCAACAGTACTTTGCATTTGCATAAAAGCTTACTAAAGTAATCCTAGATCCAAATTTTACTTCATCATCCAAGCACATGGTAAGAATTAAAAGTTAATATTAGCGAAGATCGGTATCATTCTTTCTTAAACCAGTTCCATTTCCATTCTACGGTGCGGGTCGGAAGATTGAGTCTCCTTAACCGAGGAGCACGGCGATTCGAACCGATTCAACCAGATCTGGTAGTTTTCCACGATCATACGATATATGTAGACCCTTGATCACACATATATCAACCCCAACACTGTGACACCCTAAAATTTACCAAATTTAAAAATAGGTGAAAATGTTTTATTTTAATTTTTGGTGTGCATTTAATCTAGGGTTTAAATACTTTTCACAAAATTAAAACCAAGTTAGGAACATGTTTTGCATTCATGCCTCTGCATTTTAATTTTTGAGATGAGTGGTTTTGGCAGAAAAGAATTTGAATTCAAATTTCATTTGAAAAGAGTTTGAAATGTGTTGAAAATAAAAAGAAAAAGACTTTGTTTTCCCTCTCACCTTGCTCTCTCCTTTTCGGCCCAAGTCACTCGGCGGCCCAGGCCGCCGGCTCCCCTCTCCCCTTCTCCCTCTCCACAGTGGGCCGGCTCTCCTCTCCCCTTCCCTTTGCTTGCGCGGCCCGCAAGCCGGCCCAGCTCCTGCCCGCAGTGCAACCGCCGCCTCCCCTCCCTCTCTGCGACTGACACCGTGGCCCCGCGTGTCAGCGCCTTCTCCTCTATCCTCCCGCTCCCCCTCCGCGCTCCCGAGCGGCAACCGTCGCACGCCCTCGCTCCCAGTCGTGGCAGCGCCAACTCCCGCTCCCACCTCGGCCTTAAAGCCATCCTGTGCCCTCCCTCTTCTCCCTTTTTCCCCACTCCGCGCGACGCAGCCAGGAACCAGGGCTCGCAATCGAGCCGTGCCTCCATCTCCGCACCACCATTGCCGCCGTCGTCACTCCGCCGAACCACTGCTCCGCCGGCCGATTCGTCCCTACTGTAGCTCCGCGCCGTTGAGGTGGTGGCTCCGAACCCCCTTCTCTCCATCTATCGGTCTTGCAATCGCCCTAACCGCCTCCGTTTTTCTTTGTCAAAGCAGAGCATCGCCGGCCGCCGTCCGCCGCGATTCGTCGTCGTCACTCCTTCCCGGCTCCCATTCCCGCGGTGGTGAGCCTCGCCACCTCCCTCTCTCTCTTCCCGACCCTTTTCCCGTGGCCGCGAACGAGTTTCTAAGCCGAGCCCGTGAGCTCCACCGCACCGGCCATGGCGGGAGCGCGCCGAGCGTCGCGCGAGGCGCTGCGACGTCGCGGCCTGCGCGCGCGCCCGGTGCCGCCGGTTCCCTTTCCCCCCTAGGATCTAATCCCGACCCTCCAATGTTGATCCGACGGCCCTGAATGGCCCGTACCCCTTCGGGGAAGATTTGCTAAAGAGACCCCGGTTTCTTGTGGAATCAACCCGCAGTCCTTGGCAGGGTTGAAATTCGATTTAAAATTCGATTTAAAATCTGGTTTAAATTCAAATGAATTTCAGTCTATTTACAAAACTGCCACTGCACTAAAACGCTTATAAAATTCACGTTTTAGCTCCGTTTTGATCCGTTCAACTTGCGTTAGATTCGTTTCGAAAAGTTCTTCCAAATTAAATAACTTTCAGTACTGTTTTCTGTAATTAAAATTTGAGTTAAATCTAATCTAGTAATTAGTGTCTTTAATCTTGTTTAGATCATATCTTTTCCGTTTCAACTCCGATTAGCGTGATCTTCGCATCTGTGTGTTCCTAGTGAGACATAGATCAATTTTCAAAACTCTTTATATTGTTTTATTATGATTGATGTACCGTTCTAATCATAGGCTATGTTTGCTTTGCATGAATTGCTTTTGGATGCATGTGTGGTGTTCTGTGATCGTATGTCCAGTCGGTGAGTTATGCGTTGGTGATCAAGAAGAAGTTCGTGATCAAGAGCTTATGATCAAGAGTCAACCTTTGGAAGTCTACAAGTCAACAAAAGAAGGATCTTAAGTTAAGGCAAGTATAGCAATTAAGTTTTCTCTTTGCAATCATGATCATGTTACTTAATTAATGTATGCATCGAATGATAAAAATGACTTATTAGCAACTTAAGAAATTATCTGTACAAGCATCTTCGGGTTTTACAGTACAACTGATGGGGGTTATATGGCTCTGGCTTTAGCTCAGTATGAGAACCTTTTCTAGCTTGTTAGAGGTTACCCTTGTGGCGCAAATGGGGGATAGCAGACTGGGGATTCCCTGTGACTGGTTGAATCACCCAGACTGACTAATGAAACCTAGCGGCCCTAACTTGCTAGACGAACCTTTGAAAAGCTTCATCGTGAACCCTGCCGACTTTCCTTGGAAGTGAGTTAAGAGGCTGATCACCTCGGGCGAAAGGGCAATTCACGTCTCACAGTGAAAGTGTACACCTTTGCGCAAAGTTTATTAAACTGGTATATCAGCCTTGCTCAAGGACACGAGCGGCCTTGAAGACTTTTACATTAAGATTATGACTTTTGTTGGTTAACATGTTCATTATTTACCATTTTATGTTATTCATTGTTTATGTTACATTGATCATGAGACTTGGGATCTATATCACTTAATGCTATACTTGTTGAGTTCAACATGGACTCACTCTTGCTTTTCCCCCACACCCCAGTCTCCATCAGAGTCGCGCTGCAGAAGCGTGGTGTTGACACAGATGAGTTTCCTAGAAGGCCGATGGAAGTGCTAGGCATATCTTAGGCTTGTGGTCAACCAGTCAGTTGTTCCCTGTGAAGTTGGTGTCTCCATCTGAAGATCGGAGTGTCTTTCCGCTGTCTGCTCCTTAAGGTTAAGTTCTTTGTGTTTATACGTTATATATGAGCATTGTCTTTCGATATTACCCTTTATTTGTGGCTATATGTGAGATTTGACTTCCTGGGCTCACATATGGTGTATACCTGGTTTTGTTCTTAAAATCGGGTGTGACAAAGTGGTATCAAAGCAATGCTGACTGTAGGACGCAAGCCTAGTTGGAAACTGGTCGTTTTAAGCTTTTGAAAATTGCTATAGAAACCTTGTTCTATCCATCTTGGTATTTTCTTCTTTATTGTATCTTCTACCCTTGTTATTTCTCTCCTCCTTGTTGCTTAAATTTTAAAATTTGCCCTCACCTTCACTCCTTGCCTTGAATTGCTTTTGAAAACTTCCCTCTGTCTAAGTAGATGGATCGTTGACCAAGCTATATCGTCTCTGACCGCAGTTGACAAACAGAAGCTGATCGCTGTGCAAAGTCAAGACCTGGGAAGAATGACTCAACAGCAAGACTCAACACAAGGACCAACCAACATGGAAGGAAGCCATAAGGAACAATTACAAGGTGATAAAGTGGAGCAAGATTACATCTATGGAAGATTGAAGCATGTGGATATGACCACCATTCATGGAACAAAGAAAGCTGTGTATGGCATGATTCCAGTCAATTCAGTACCTGCCATGGTTCTTTTTGACCCTAGTGCCTCGCACTCGTTCATCTCTGCCAAGTTTGTAGCTCGCCTGAAGATAAGGGAATGGACCACAAAGAAGCTCATAGTAGTCCGTACACTAACTGGAGAACTTGAGACAAACCATGAATGCCGAGATGTCAGAATCCAGATAAAAGAGAGTGAATTCATAGTGAAACTGAATGTTTTGGAACTCTCAGGAATCGATGTTATCCTTGGACATGGATGGTTAAGGGGTCGTAAAAGTGAGGTCAATTATTCCCGACGTTTAGTGTTTTTAAGAACACCATCAGGCGAAAGGATTGAATATCGAGGTATGCCATTATCACCCAATGAATGTGAAGCAAGTCTGTTGGAAGATAGCACTAGTAAGGTGCAAGAGGTTCAGGATCGATGTCTTTGTTGCAAGCATTATGGGAATTCTTGTCTTCAAGAGAAGTCAACCAAGGATGAGGTCAAAGCAAACCCAAGTGGTGAAGTCAAGGAAGATAAGAAGAGGAAAGCAAATTCATTCGAGCCACCATTGATACGTCACCAACAGTTGAGTTCTACTCCAGTACCACATCCAGTTTCAACCCTTGTTCAGACAAGCCTAGATCAGCAGCATTTAGAAGCTCCTCCAGTTAAGAACCTTCCACATGAGGTTTACATAGATGGATGGACAATCACCTACAAAGAATTCCAACCACCAAAGCGAGTTAAGAAGCAAAATAAACTGGTAAAAGTCAATCCTCCGAGTCAGCAAGATGGCAGCACATCAAACAACACTTCTATCGCAACAGATCCAACCAAAGGAAGATGTTATCATTGTCAACAGGAAGGAGATTATATCAGATCCTGCCCCAAAAAGATCAACAGTCAACTCATGGAAGTGGCCCGAGCCCAGTCACTACAGAGTAGCCATCAACATGTGATGTCAGTGCCTGATGTAAAGGAAGTCCCTGATAACAGATGACAAATGAAGAGTGTACAAGAAAAGCTGTCCTTGCAGATGTATCGTGTTCTAGTAGTTCTTGAGCCCTTATGTAATAAAACGTTAGTAGCAAAGTAAAGTCAAGTCTTTGGCCCATGTGTGGCCTGTGAATCTGTAATGTTTGTTGTTTGTCCTTATGATAATGTTTGTTTTGCATCTTTGTAATGAGTGCAATGATTTTGTGGGTTTCCTCACAATCTCATTTAGGTTTAGTTGATAGGTTTTATGCATAGAAGGTTGGGTTTCTGTTCCTTCTGTTCCCTCTATCCTATCCTTCCGGAGCAGTCTGTCTTTATCAGCTTATACCTCTGTTTGTGAATGTTCAAAAATCATGGAACAATTCTGGACACAAGTAGACTTCATGATCTTTCTCTGAGCGCAAGAATCATCCTGATAGCTCTTATGGTTTTGGAGTTATGAAATTCACAAGTTGATGCATCTGTGCTGTCTGGAATCTGGAATAGTTTCTGTTGTCTGCTGTTTTCGACGACCTTTACTACATAATCTGGAAACGTGTTCTACATGAAAGTTGTAGAGAATTTCATAAGCTTTCCAGAAAGGTAAGCTGCAACTTCATTGGATAAACATAGCTCGAGTTATGGCTGTTTTACTGCACTGCTGTTTTGCTACTCGCGAGAAATTTCAGAATTCTTGTTCTTACCCTTACATATGTCTCTCTGGGATATCAGAAGTTGGTTATGGCTGTCAACATACTGGAAATAATATGCAAGCTACCCTTTTGTGTTCTCTAATCGGTCCTTTCTTAAGGGGGGTAGTGCTTTGATCAACAGATGTTGAAGTTGTGAGTTGTCTCTCATGGTAATCATCTATCCTTGCTCATGTTGCTTTTGTTGGTCACCTGATGACAGGAAATGTGGCACACCATGAATCAGGATCCCTATATGCCACCTCTCGCTGATGATCACGAGTACAATGAAGCCGAGCACTATCAAAACAACGATGTTGAAGTTCAAGTTGGGAGTGATCCGAGTCAGAATCCACAACAACGAAAGCGAAAAAGGAAAGCCAAAAAGAAGCTTACTGAAGCAAGTAGAGCACAGCGCAATTATACCAATGGAAGGTTGAGCAATATGGATATGGATAACATTCAAGGTGCTACAAAAATGGTTGGTGGTTACATTCAAGTGAGCTCAACACAAGTTTTTGCTCTGTTTGATCCCAGTGCTTTGCACTCTTTCATCTCCGTCGAGTGTTTAGAGACGAACAAGATGGCGAAGTGTCCAACAAAGAGGCCCTTGATAGTTCATACCCCAGTTGGAGAAATACATGCAGATCAAATGTGCCCGAAAGTCAGTCTTGTCATAAACAAGGAAAACTTTACCGTAACCTTCATTGTTTTGGAGTCACTCAATATTCCTATGGTTCTTGGTAATGGATGGTTGTGTGCGCACAAAGGAGTAATTCATGGTACTCAATGCACAATGCTTCTAACTGCACCGTCAAGGAAAAGAATTGAGTACCACGGTTGTCAACTGCCATCTGAGAAAGCTGATGACTTGTACAATGGAGTGCAGACTAAGGATGTTATCGTGGATAATGATGAGCATATAGCTAAGAATACAAATGGGCAAACATCTTCAGTGGAAGTCGATACGACAGACCATCTGGCAACTGCAGGATATCCGGTCAAGATTCTAGAAACAACCTGGAGAACTTTTAATGGGAGAATGTTTAAAGTGTGTAAGGTTCAGTGGAGTAACCTGAGTGAAGAAGAAGCAATGTGGGAAACCGAGGAACAACTGCAGACAAAGTTTCCTCATCTCTTTGAGTTGTAAGCCAACCAAGTTAGCGATCAAGATAAGTTTGGGATAATCAAATGTAATAATCTTTTCATGGAATCTTTGTTCACAAGTTATGATCATGAAACATGAGTGGTTTGATAAGCTTGGTATACAAGTGTGAAGTGAAAGTGTTACCAAGATCTTTTCTCGTTTCTCTCCTATGCCCTGAGTCTCTCCCGAATCTCGGGACGAGATTCTCTTAAGGGGGGTAGATTTGTGACACCCTAAAATTTACCAAATTTAAAAATAGGTGAAAATGTTTTATTTTAATTTTTGGTGTGCATTTAATCTAGGGTTTAAATACTTTTCACAAAATTAAAACCAAGTTAGGAACATGTTTTGCATTCATGCCTCTGCATTTTAATTTTTGAGATGAGTGGTTTTGGCAGAAAAGAATTTGAATTCAAATTTCATTTGAAAAGAGTTTGAAATGTGTTGAAAATAAAAAGAAAAAGACTTTGTTTTCCCTCTCACCTTGCTCTCTCCTTTTCGGCCCAAGTCGCTCGGCGGCCCAGGCCGCCGGCTCCCCTCTCCCCTTCTCCCTCTCCGCAGTGGGCCGGCTCTCCTCTCCCCTTCCCTTTGCTTGCGCGGCCCGCAAGCCGGCCCAGCTCCTGCCCGCAATGCAACCGCCGCCTCCCCTCCCTCTCTGCGACTGACACCGTGGCCCCGCGTGTCAGCGCCTTCTCCTCTATCCTCCCGCTCCCCCTCCGCGCTCCCGAGCGGCAACAGTCGCACGCCCTCGCTCCCCGTCGTGGCAGCGCCAACTCGCGCTCCCACCTCGGCCTTAAAGCCATCCTGTGCCCTCCCTCTTCTCCCTTTTTCCCCACTCCGCGCGACGCAGCCAGGAACCAGGGCCCGCAATCGAGCCGTGCCTCCATCTCCGCACCACCATTGCCGCCATCGTCACTCCGCCGAACCACTGCTCCGCCGGCCGATTCGTCGCTACTGTAGCTCCGCGCCGTTGAGGTGGTGGCTCCGAACCCCCTTCTCTCCATCTATCGGTCTTGCAATCGCCCTAACCGCCTCCGTTTTTCTTTGTCAAAGCAGAGCATCGCCGGCCGCCGTCCGCCGCGATTCGTCGTCGTCACTCCTTCCCGGCTCCCATTCCCGCGGTGGTGAGCCTCGCCACCTCCCTCTCTCTCTTCCCGACCCTTTTCCCGTGGCCGCGAACGAGTTTCTAAGCCGAGCCCGTGAGCTCCACCGCACCGGCCATGGCGGGAGCGCGCCCGGCGTCGCGCGAGGCGCTGCGACGTCGCGGCCTGCGCGCGCGCCCGGTGCCGCCGGTTCCCTTTCCCCCCTAGGATCTAATCCCGACCCTCCAATGTTGATCCGACGGCCCTGAATGGCCCGTACCCCTTCGGGGAAGATTTGCTAAAGAGACCCCGGTTTCTTGTGGAATCAACCCGCAGTCCTTGGCAGGGTTGAAATTCGATTTAAAATTCGATTTAAAATCTGGTTTAAATTCAAATGAATTTCAGTCTATTTACAAAACTGCCACTGTACTAAAACGCTTATAAAATTCACGTTTTAGCTCCGTTTTGATCCGTTCAACTTGCGTTAGATTCGTTTCAAAAAGTTCTTCCAAATTAAATAACTTTCAGTACTGTTTTCTGTAATTAAAATTTGAGTTAAATCTAATCTAGTAATTAGTGTCTTTAATCTTGTTTAGATCATATCTTTTCCGTTTCAACTCCGATTAGCGTGATCTTCGCATCTGTGTGTTCCTAGTGAGACGTAGATCAATTTTCAAAACTCTTTATATTGTTTTATTATGATTGATGTACCGTTCTAATCATAGGCTATGTTTGCTTTGCATGAATTGCTTTTGGATGCATGTGTGGTGTTCTGTGATCGTATGTCCAGTCGGTGAGTTATGCGTTGGTGATCAAGAAGAAGTTCGTGATCAAGAGCTTATGATCAAGAGTCAACCTTTGAAAGTCTACAAGTCAACAAAAGAAGGATCTTAAGTTAAGGCAAGTATAGCAATTAAGTTTTCTCTTTGCAATCATGATCATGTTACTTAATTAATGTATGCATCGAATGATAAAAATGACTTATTAGCAACTTAAGAAATTATCTGTACAAGCATCTTCGGGTTTTACAGTACAACTGATGGGGGTTATATGGCTCTGGCTTTAGCTCAGTATGAGAACCTTTTCTAGCTTGTTAGAGGTTACCCTTGTGGCGCAAATGGGGGATAGCAGACTGGGGATTCCCTGTGACTGGTTGAATCACCCAGACTGACTAATGAAACCTAGCGGCCCTAACTTGCTAGACGAACCTTTGAAAAGCTTCATCGTGAACCCTGCCGACTTTCCTTGGAAGTGAGTTAAGAGGCTGATCACCTCGGGCGAAAGGGCAATTCACGTCTCACAGTGAAAGTGTACACCTTTGCGCAAATTTTATTAAACTGATATATCAGCCTTGCTCAAGGACACGAGCGGCCTTGAAGACTTTTACATTAAGATTATGACTTTTGTTGGTTAACATGTTCATTATTTACCATTTTATGCTATTCATTGTTTATGTTACATTGATCATGAGACTTGGGATCTATATCACTTAATGCTATACTTGTTGAGTTCAACATGGACTCACTCTTGCTTTTCCCCCACACCCCAGTCTCCATCAGAGTCGCGCAGCAGAAGCGTGGTGTTGACACAGATGAGTTTCCGAGAAGGCCGATGGAAGTGCTAGGCATATCTTAGGCTTGTGGTCAACCAGTCAGTTGTTCCCTGTGAAGTTGGTGTCTCCATCTGAAGATCGGAGTGTCTTTCCGCTGTCTGCTCCTTAAGGTTAAGTTCTTTGTGTTTATACGTTATATATGAGCATTGTCTTTCGATATTACCCTTTATTTGTGGCTATATGTGAGATTTGACTTCCTGGGCTCACATATGGTGTATACCTGGTTTTGTTCTTAAAACCGGGTGTGACAAACACTCGGATCCTTCAAACAAGACTAGGTCCGCGCCACCCGAGAGTACTTGTACACCTCCAATCTGGGACTTTAACCCACGAGGTTAGCTAGTACTCCCGCCATCTCTCCACTCCCAGTGCGCGATTAGCCGTTCTTATTTAAGAACCACCAAGGTAGGGCTTACCGTAGCATATGATCGGTACTTCACAGTTTCTCAATCTAGCAGGCCAACAACGGATAACCCTAAACCGACACATCCGGGTCACCATACATCGATCCAAGGGTCGATGCATGTGCCTGTTTGGTCTTAACCATCATTCTTTCTCATTATCATTCCAAAACGATAAGTATCAAAACATTTATCAAAGCTTCATAAAGCAAGGCTAAGCATTTCTATCATTTGCATAAAGCAGGTAGCAAGGAATGATATATCGATAGCAAGGTTGGTCATGCATCAACAGGTTTAAAGCATTTATTTGATAAACATCTAATGCATCGGGTTATCGAAAATAAGTGTAATTGTAAATCCAAGGAAATGGTTAAATGAACCGGGGCTTGCCTTCGTTGCAGGGAAGATAAGATTCAAGAATGACCCACACAAGTTAGTTCCTTTGCTGATTTGAAGTTTAAGTCTTCTCGACGAGGCTTGTCCAACAAGGATCTCCTTCCGAGGCTTGTTCGACAAGGGTGATCATCAAAGCTTGATCAACATGACTCCAACACTCTCGGATACTACACGTCGATAAATGATATATGCTTTAGTATGATGCTATGGGGTGCATGCTAAGGTGCAGGACAATTCAAAAGTAAAACAGAAGATAACACAAGATAAGGAAAGTCGAGTATAACTTTCCTTCGCGGTACAGTTGCAAACCAACAAACCCAACTTGCAACTTACCAACTACGGTTTCTTACTTAGCATACAACTTCCACCAAACACCTTTAGGAGGATAACTAAGGATGGCTAAGGTTTATTAAAACATCACTCAAGCCATAGGAGCACAAGATGAGAGGTGTCCCATGGTCTTCAAACAAGGATCCAAAATCACACAAGTAAAACATTGCTGCCCAAACTTGGGACAGATTACATCACCTATACTAATTAAGCCATAACCAGAGCTAACAAGATCCAAAAGGGGTGATCCTAGACAATTTGAAAAGCTTATCAAACTGCCTACAAACTTATTAATATCACCCAGGGTTGGTTCTATAGGCAACTAGGTCAACTAATTTGAATAAACATTTCTGTCCAGAGCTAGGACAGATTTGCTCACCCGACTTCAAACAGCTATAACTAGAGCTACGGGTCACCAAAAAGGGTGATCCTTAACAATCTAGAAAGCTTATGAAACACTCTAAAACTTTCTTATTATGGCCATCAGTTGATTTCCTAGTTAAAGGACTCATAGTGCTCATCTACTCAGATCTGTCCAAAAGGTAGGGCAGATCGGTTCTGCTAACTTATAAAAATTATATCTCCTAATCTAGCAGGCCTAAAATCATGAAATTTTAGGACGAGCTAGATATGAAAGTTAACTACAACTTTTGTATTCAACAAATTCACAGAAAACATAATTTACTCAGTGGAAACAGTCACTGAACAAGCATTGGTCACGCAGCCAAAACAAACCACAATTATGACCAAGTGTTAAATTTGATCCACAAGCAAGCTCATGCTTAACAACTTAATCACATGGAGCACAACCATTATTCATAAGATACTAAGGTAATAAAGGTTAATTAGGTAATAGGGATTATCCCTAACCAAAAATCAGCAAGTCTTACTTACCTAAACAAAGTTCTATTAACTACTCTTTATTATTTTAAATAAAGAATTTAAGGTTAAACTAAACTCTACCAATTTGAGCTCAAATTTTTAGTGAAGATTAACTACATACATGAAGCATGATTATTACACAAAAGATAACTGAAGATACAAGGATTAATCATACCTTCTTATGAACACTTAATTACTTAAACAAAACTCTATTAATCATCTCTTTATTAAATAAACATAGAAAAAGGACATAAATTAAAGTTTGTCAATTTGAGCCCAAACTTTTTGAGATGATTCATTATATAAACTAACAGTAGCAAAATAAATATCACAATTCTTGAATAAACACATAAACCTGCAGAATTAAATCAAACTATAAACATTTAAATGATTAAATAAAGCATAGAAATAAGAATAAAATTTATTTTCTCCAACCGAGCTCAAAATTTTTGTGAAGATACATCTTTAGCTGAAAACAGTGACAAAAATAGTTTCATGATTTTTGGACATTTAAATAAGCCTACAAAAATCATTAAAGACCCATTTATTAATTAAAAGACATATTTAAATCACTTTCAAAATTTATTCAAACATCAAGTTTCATATTTTTATTTGATAGAGCACATCACAAGGATTACAACAAAATTTATCTCATAATTTTTGGAGCACCAGAGAATTAATTATGCATTAAACAAGAATCAACACAATTAAACATTTTCTGAAAAGAATAAAAAGTTGAGAACCTTTTATACTCACCCTCTCTTACCCTAACTCATTGACAGAAGGGCCCATCCAGAGCCCGGTCAACATCCCCGACCAGAGCCAAGACTCGGCCTTGACCATGGCTATGGCCGGCTCTGACCGGCCGGCGTCGCCGGCGGTGACCCTCCCCGGCGACGGGACTTGCACCGGCGGACAATCCACGACCCCACAAATCGTTTTAGAGGGTTGGGTTGGCAGGTTTGGGCTCGGGGACGCCCCGCCGGCGGTTATGGCGGCTCGACCGAGTGGAACACACCGACACGGCGGCGGTCCGGCGAGGGAGCGGTGGTAGCAACTGGGATGGGCACGGGAAAAGCTCAAGGGCGCTCTCCTTGTTTCGGTGCTCACGCTAGAAAAGACGGGGACGCTCTGGAGCTTGGAGGTAGGTAGTAATGGCGGCGGCGCGGCGTGAACCGGCTCGGCTGCGGCAGTCCGGCGTGCCTGGACTGCGCCTGCCGAAACGGCGAGGCCGACTGGCTTCGGCACACCGAGCCGAAGCTAGCGCACCAGACGAGGAGGCGAGCGGCACTCTTCGGCGGTGTGGCCACGTCAAGATGGAGCTCGGCGGCTCTTGGCCGGAGCAGAGGAAGAAGAGGGTAGTGCAGCGGCTACTGGCGTTCAGAGCTTGCTCACGCTAGCTCTAGAGGAATGCAAGGACTAGGCGAGGTTGCTAACGGTGTGGAGCGGGTCGAGGCAAAGCAACGGCGGCGAACGGCCTCGGCGGACTTGCGGCGGCCGCAAGCTCTGCTCTTGCCGGAAGAAACAAAGGAGAGGGAAAGATGGAGACGGCGACGAGGGCTCGCGGTATAGGTGGTGAGGGCATGCTCGCCAGCTCCTGCTTGAACCTGATGACGTGGGTGGACGCGCGGCGCGTGCCCACGGCCGGCCGAATGGCCACGGCGTGACGGCGGCGGCGTCCCGGTGCAGGGCACCAGCCGTGCCCTGTTCCCCCCACCCCCCTCCGATTACTTTAGCATAGAGGCAAAAACGATCTTCTTTGCTCTAATTCTCCCAAAAACATAGCATAACATGAAAAACTCCCAACATGAAAGTTGTTCCAAAAATTAGGATCTACAACTTTCATTTAAGGAGTACAACCAAAATCTGCTTAGATTTTGAAATCATATTTTGAATTTGAAAAGACCTCAAACTTGGATTCAAAATTACTTTTGAATTTATAAAACAACTTCAAATTTCACCAATATAAAAGTTGTTCCTTATGAAAAGTTCTACAACCTCACTTTCGGGCCCATATCAAAATTATGCTTAGTTTTTGAACTACACAAAAGGGGATAAAACTAGGGTTTAGAAATTGATTTTTAATTTGAAACCAAATCAAACTTGTTTTTTCCAAATTACTTCAGATTTTCTTTAGTAACTTGAAAATCTATCTTAATAAAAGTTGTTGCTTTTAATATTTTCTACAACTTTGACTAAAGGACCAAGGTCTAATTCTTTTTAGTTTTTGAAATCCAATTTTTGGGTAAAATTTAGGGTTTAAAGGATTTCAAATTTATTAAAACTTTTGTACAGAAACTTTGAAAACCTTGAATACCAAAGTTGTGCCTCTCATCAAGAGTTACAACTTTGCTTTTGAAATTACTTTGAAATTTGACATAATTTTTGACTTATTGCAAAGGGGACAAAAAGGGATATTTAAACTAGAGTTTTCTCAATTTTCATATCATGTAACACCCAACAACATAATCAAGCCATATACATGTCAAACATGGGAGTCATCACTCAAAATCATACAACACTCATGTCAAACATGTAAAGCATCACAATTATGCCTTAAACATGAAATGCTTTTATGCCATGATACATGTTGATTATGCATATTAATCAACTTACTCAGGGTTTTTAATTACTGCTTAACACCAGGGGTGTTACAGTAATACCTTACGTCCAGTGCGGCGTGTGCCTTGTGTATGATTATGATTGAGAATTGAGTTGTCTAGTACCTGTGCCTGGCTCCCCTTATATATCCGGGTGATCCATGGCTCAGTCCGAGTCCTAGCCGGTTACAGAGGAAGAGTCCTATTCTATTTACAAGACTTCCCTATACAACTCGGCTAAGTTACAAGTCGGAGTCCTAATACAAGTACACTACGTAGCAAGTCTTTGGATCTCCTGCGCCGTCCGGGATTAGTCGGAGTAATCATCTTTGGATGATATCTCTGGCATCCTGGTCCGTCAAGCCCCCGAGCTCTTCATCATTTCTTCATGACGTTATTTTCTGGCTTCTTCTTCAGAATCTCTGAGTAATGTCTTGAGAAATCCTGAAGTGCTCTCTGAAACTCAAAGAAAAACTTATGGCGTGCGCTTTTTATAGAAAGCGCACCCATAGGGTGTAGCCCCCGAGCCTCTTGTTATTTACAATAACTTTGAGGATCTTTTGAACCTTTTCCAAGTTATCCTTGAAATAAGAAAAAACATTTCCTTAATGGATAGTACCCTGCAGCCCCCGAGCCTGAGATCCGAGTACTATAGTAGTCGGTCTTTAGGATCTGTAGAACCAAATGATTGGGTAGTCCAATTAAGGTCTGAAGGAGTCAGATTATATCACCAATTCATTGTTTAAACCATCCGATTAATAAATGTCCAGCTTCAGGTGGGTAATGTTTTCAACAAACATCCCGTATCACCCCCCACTGGATAAATATTAACAGAGGTCGACAATAATTGACTGGTGACTGTCCCAACTGTACACAGTAATGAGTTTTGTCATTTTCTTCAACTGTAGACTTTGTCGTTTATGCCTTGAAGTACATGTGGGAATCAGTCCTGTTACTCACGCTGTGCTTCACATGCACCACAGTGTATTGGGTGAATTATTGGCCCTGCAGTCACTCTTGAAGCTGAACCAATTCCATAGACCACAACGAAGCCGCCTATAAATACCCTGCCTGGGAAGCAAAGGAGCTCATATCCATTAGAGTGTAGAACTTGCCTTAGTCCCATGAGTATTATAGTAGCAGTAGCAGAGATGGCCGAGCCCCCGGGTTTCGTCCTTCTGTAGAATAGATGAAGTGCCCAGAAGAACTCTTGTGAAGGGACCCTCCCGTTAGGGTGGTTTCCAAGTGGTCGCGAGCAGAGGAGTACAGAGCGGCGCCTAGAAGAACTCTTGTGACTACCACTGGTGAATAACCTTGTAGTCACAGGTTGTCAAAAGGGCGGTGAGGGTGATGGTCTTGCCCGTAGCTCCTTGAGCATTGGGGCGTGCCTGAGACCCACCTTGGGATGAACTGAAAAGGCTCATGTGTCTACCCAAGGTTCTGTGTCTGCTTTACTGCGTCTCACTGAACCCTGTCCTTGGTGCACTCTGCATCAAGGCTATGTGCCTTGAATTTACTAGAGTAGCGTTTTACACCTTGATTGAACTTCTGATGAAAGTTGTTGTATCTCAAGATGCTTCCATGTACTTCTGTTGTAATTCCGAGTAATAATATAAAGAATCCGGGTACTTGGAATGATTTCCGAGTCCTTTGTCCTTTTATCCGAGTACTATGTGTCTCTTGCGATCGGAAAATCTTGTCTGTGTACCGCTTCTGCCCTTTGTTCTGACGTCGTTTGACACGTGTTGCCCGTCCGTTAGGGTTTCTAACGTTGCCGTCACGCCGTCAGTGAAAAAGACGAACGGTTACCAGGACAGATCTATAATAAGCCGCCGGCGGACGTTGCTTTCCCCACGCTTTCATCAAGCTCTTGCCTTCAATCCCTCAATCCTTAGCCATCTGCTAGTTGATGCGTAGGAAGTCCTTGGTGATCAACATGGGTCCCAAGAAGCAGCCTAAGACCAAGATCACCATGACCGGGAGGCCAAAGCACCTAAATCCGCCAACAGATGTCTTGGCGTGGAAGAAGCTGGACACCATTGAAGCGGAGCTGGCTTTCCTGGCGCAGCAAGGATACTTGAGGGCGCAGGCGCTCGACGGCTGGAGAGTGCCGGTCGATCATCGGGCCCCCGCCCCCAACACCACTGAGATTGTGATGTTCAAGGCTATGGTGGAGCGGGGATTGGGGTTGCCTGCGTCGGATTTCTTCCGCGGGCTCCTGCATTACTATGGTTTGACCTTGAACCATATTACTCCTAATGCAGTTCTTCATATTTCTATCTTTGTTTACCTCTGTGAGGCCTTCTTGGGAATCTGTCCCAATTTCTCCCTCTTCCGCTACTTCTTTTGGTTCAAATGTCAGCCTAGTGACGCCAAATGTGAAGTAGTCGGAGGGGCTAGCCTTCAGGTTAGGTAGGAAGTAGCCCATAAGTATATATCTGTAGAATTATCAGAGACTGTCAAGGACTGGGCATCCGGGTGGTTTTATATGGGTAATCCTCCCCCGGCTCTGCTTCGTCATGATGGGTGGCCGCCTCAGAAGTCTCGGGAGTGGAAGGAGAAGTTGACAGATGAGGAACTCGACACCATCGAGCCTCTCTTGCTGCAGATAGAAGCCTTGAAGAGCACTGGGTTGTTGGGGTATAACATTGTCCAGGACTTCGTCGCCCGGCGTATCCATCCTCTGCAGCAGCGGGCAAATTTTGGGTTCGAGTTCTTAGGAATGAATGACCCAAGTCGCCACGCAGTCGACCAGCTCTCCAATCTGGAGGTTTTGAACCGGGTGAACCGGCTGCTGAGAAGCCGTGGACACCTGGCTCCTATAATGCCCACCTTCTCCTATCTCAATCCTCCTCCTCGGGTTAGTCTCTGAACTTAGCTAGTCATCAATTTTCTCTGTAGGAATCCTTTCTGACTTGTTGATATACTTTGTTGATATAGGGTCAGGGCAGAGATAACAATATCTGCCCTCCTCTGCCTCCACCAGCTCAGGAAGGCGGAGGTATAGCTCTGGAAGGACCCATCCGGAGTGAAGATTTACCAAGTAAACAAAGCTCTTCTGCTGATCTAGGTTGGCTTGACTCAGACTCAACTGATTCTGATGTCATGATCGTAGATCCTGAGGCAGAGAGTAGTCGGAAGAGGTCACCGACTCCTCAGCTCGATGCCGGAGGACCCATCCAGAAGAAGGCTCGCACTGGTAATTGCCGTGCTTGTCGCAAAGTTTCTTTACCACAAGAGTTGTACAAAAAATACTACAAGCCGGGTAATCCTGGTAAGGGAAAGCCCAAGTACTTTATAGTTATATCATTTGTCGTTGATCACTTGTCTCATATGTGATGTTGTACCAGGCACTGGAGCAGAGTAGGGTGCTTCCGAGAGCAGGGCTGCTGGCGAATCATCTGATCCGCTACTGCTATTGAAGGTGCCCAAGACTTTAAAGTTCACGAAGTAAGTTACGCCCTTGCGCTTCTATTGAATTTCAAGAAATACTTTTATTGAGACTAGTGCTCTTTTGTATTTTAGGAAAGTGAAGGAGGCTGCAACATCCGGAAGTGCGACGCCGGATCCTCAGGCAGTAGAGGAGTCGGAGCCTCTCGCGAAAGATGACTTCGAGGCACCACCTACCTTCAGGCAGGTAGATGTGCTGCCTGAACCTTCTCTTCCTGCGGCGAGGCCTGATACAGCTCCTGACGCCGCGCCTAACGCTCAGGTTGGTTGGCCGTATTCCATCTTCCGCTCTCCGGCGCAACTGGAGTTTGATCAAGTTTGGAGTGACTGGTTTTTCCGTACTCGGCAGCCACACGAACCAACCCTTGAGATGGTTGTGGCGCAAATCCAGGCGGGATCTTCGCTTCATCAAGAGGGAGGGTCCCAGGATGCGCCCGAGTCCTCCCGTCAAGGGGCAAAACTAGATGTCTTCGGGTATGAGCAGGATCTTACTCGGTTGAAGGAGCTGGGTGACCAGTTGAAGTCGCCATTTGATGCGCTCCAACAATTCATTGAGGTAAGAAATCCCAAGTTCTCTTTGATTATGTTGTAGACTAGTCCAAGTACTTATGTTGTACTTGCACTTGCAGGCCTTTGACTTCAAGGTCCGGGATCAGGTTGTTCGGATCCGTCGGGAGACAGCTCGCGAGGTCGAGCAGCTGAAGGATTACATTGCCCAAGATCAGATGAGGCAACAGCTCGCTACCCAGGTGCTTCACAACAAAATCAATGAGCTTCAGGGTAATCTTGAGTCTGCGGTGGCCGAGCGGAATGCTGCCAATGATCGTGAAATACAGCTGATTGCCAAAGCCGCCGCCTCGGAGGTGGAGGTAAAGAAGCTTAAGAAGTCGGCCAAGAAACAACTTGAAGGTACTCTTGAAATCCGAGTACTTAGTCTTTGTCCGTAGGAGTAATCCAATCTTACGGTACTGACTTGATCTTGTGCAGATGCAAATAGCAAGGCTTCAGGATGGCAGAACGCCTACAACCGCAAGGAGGCAGAGCTCGAAGAGGTATTTGCTAACGCGCAAAGTACTCTTGAAGAAGCCAAATTGATGCATGAAGGTGCTGACCGGGATCTCCTGCAGGCTTTGAAGTCTACACGGGAGTTGGAGCAAGTCGTGGAGCCTCTGCTAAGGATGATACCGGCGCCTGAAGGAGTCGAGGAGTCCTTGATCGACCGAGCCAAAGCTGCACCAAAGTGGCTGGCTCAGTACATCAAGGATATGTCGTTCTCCGTCGTCCAAGGCTTGATGGCTACCCTTCGTCTGCACATGCCGTCATTTGATCTAGGCGCTCTGATGACCCTCCCTGAGGGTAAGAGTGATGAAGGCCATGCGGCGTTGCAGGAGGAGGTAAAGGCCACGGCAGAGGAGTACTCGCAAATCTTAGAACTTATGTAGTAGACTCCTTGCTCTTTTGGGCGCTACCTTGTAATCTCCTGTAAACAATTTATAAGTAATCAAAAATGTATATTACTTTTGGTTCTCTTGAATTTATATGAGTCCAACTCCGTATTGCGACAAGAGAATTCTTGGCAATGGGTTGAATTTGCGATGTTGTGGATGTATGACCAGACGTCTAATTAGACGAGTCTATCCGAGTGCTCTCAAGCACATTAGATGTGGGTCGTGTGACTTTGTTTTTCTAACTTTTCTTGTAGAGAACTCAGTCTTGCCCGAGTACTACTCTTAGTACCCTTGTTCAAGGGATAATTTCGATCAGGCACCTCTTGAAGGACCATTGCGTAGGTTCCTTCTGGGTGAATCGTATCCTCTTGAGGATCGCAGCTTGAGTGCGAAAGTGGTTGGACCTCTGTCCGGTAGTTGTGTAACAAGGTGGGTACTTATCCCGTCTTGTTGCGCCTTATAGAAACCAGTCTCCACTATAGTGGATTCTGTATTTGCTATAAGCTAATAGCCGGGTGTTTAAGCCGTACTATCATATGAGTTGTATTGAGCTCGAAGCTCGTAACTCGAGTTTGGTTTCCGCTGAACCAATCTATCCGAGTAGTTAATACTAATCGGAGGTAGAGTCCTGCCTCTGCAGTGACTCGGTAGATGACTGAGTAGTCGTAAGAAGTCTGGATAGATTGCAAAGTCTTCGTTTCTAATGAACTTCAAACTTTATTAATTATCCGACTAGTAATTACAGTTGCCCTGGGTCAGAATTGTAGCGTAGTCCTTAAGTATGAAATTTCTTCAAGTGCTCTACATTCCATGAATTTGGCAGTGGAGATCCATCTTCAGTGACTAGCTCAAATGACTCGGGTCTTGTTACTTTGGATACAATATAAGGACCCTCCCATGGACTCATCAGCTTGTGGCGTCCTGTAGTGTTCTGTATCTTCTTCAGTACCATGTCTCCCACTTAGAAAGTACGGTGATGGACGTTTTTGTCGTAGTACCGCCTCATCCCTTGAAGGTATCTTGCGGATTGAAACAGTGCGGTTAGTCTAGCTTCCTCGATGCTGTCAACTTCTAGCCGCCTGGTATCATCAGCTTCTCCTTCATTGTACTGCTCTATCCGTGGAGATTTCCAGATTAAGTCAGTCGGGAGGATTGCTTCAGTGCCATATACCAAAAAGAAAGGAGTGTGGCCTGTTGCCCGACTGCGCTGTGTCCGTAGCCCCCAGACTACCTTGGGCAACTCTTCAACCCACTTGCCACCGTGATCCTTTAAGAGGTCGAAAAGTCTTGGCTTCAGGCCTGCGAGGATCAAGGCGTTGGCTCGTTCCACTTGGCATTGGACTGTGGGTGGGCTACTGAGGCATAGTCTATTCTGATGCCGCAATCACTAGCCCATGTCTTGAATTCAATTGCCGTGAAGGGGGACCCAAGATCAGTGATGATTCTGTGAGGCATTCCAAAGCGGTGAAAGATGCTCTGCATGAATTGTACTGACTTGGAGGCGTTGAACTTGACCAGAGGCATGTACTCAATACACTTTGTGAACTTGTCAATTGCGACGTATAAGTACTCAAATCCGCCTGGAGCACGCTTGAGAGGACCCACCATATCGAGTCCCCAGCACGAGAAAGGCCATGACGGAGGAATACAGATTAGCTCATGCGCAGGTACATGCTGTTGCTTTGCGAAGAACTGGCATGACTGACAGCGGCGGACTAAGTCTTCTGCATCTTTTAAAGCTGAAGGCCAGTAATAACCTGACCTGAAGATCTTTCTGACTAGTGTCCTTGAAGCTGCGTGATTGCCACAACATCCAGAGTGGACTTCATTCAAGATTTCTCGGCCTTCTTCTGGTGTAATGCACTTGAGGAGGACTCCTGATGAAGCACCACGTCGATATAACCTATCCCCGACTAGAGCATAGTTCTTGCTATGCCTGGTGACTTGTTCTGCCTTGATCTTGTCACTCGGGAGTTTATGCTCCTTGAAGTAGTCAATGAATACTTGTGTCCAGTCGGGTGATATGGATAGAACCTGGTTGGAAGGTACGGACTCAAATTCTTCCTTCACTTGGATTGATGGCTTGGATAACTCATGTACGAAGGTGCCACTAGGGACCTGTGCTCTATCAGAACCCAACTTTGCAAGGATATCAGCTGCTACATTGAGGTCCCGAGTAATGTGGATGAGTTCCAGCCCTGCAAAGTGCTTCTCTAGCTTGCAGACTTCAGCGCAGTAGGCGTTCATTGTCTCCTTGGTACAATCCCAATCTTTATTAACTTGGTGAATGACCACAGAGGAATCGCCGTAGACTAGTAGTCTCTTGATGCCCATAGTAACTGCTAGCTTGAGCCCATGGAGTAGTGCTTCGTACTCTGCTTCATTGTTGGTAGCCGGCCACAATATTTGCAGAACGTACTTGAGCTATTCTCCTGCAGGTGATACAAGAAGGACCCCGGCTCCTGCTCCTCCGAGTTTTAAGGACCCATCAAAATACATCTTCCAATGATCAGGAATAGCGCTGTCTTGAAGCTGCTGTATCTCTGTCCACTCGGCGACGAAATCAGCTAGAGCTTGTGACTTGATAGCTTTCCTGGGGGTGAATTTGATGTTGAGTGCGCCTAATTCAACCGCCCACTTAGAGATTCTGCCGGTAGCATCACGATTATGGAGGATTTCTCCAAGAGGAAAATCCGTGACTACTGTGATCTCATGAGCGTCGAAGTAGTGCCGTAACTTTCTCGAGGATATGAGTAGGGCATAAAGCAGTTTCTGCACTTGCGGGTATCTGACTTTGGAGTCGGAGATTACCTCACTAATGTAGTAAACTGGTTGTTGAGTACTGTAGATGTGCTTGTCGTCCTTGCGCTCCATCATGATTGCCGTGCTCACGACGTGTGTAGTAGCAGCAATGTACAACAGCATAGGTTCCTTGGGCTCTGATAGCGTTAGTATCGGGGAATTTGTGAGGTAGCCCTTGAGCTGTTCAAAAGCTTTGTCTGCTTCCTCTGTCCACTAGAACTTGTCGCCGGCCTTAAGCAACTTGAAGAAAGGTAGTCCCTTTTCTCCTAAGCGTGATATGAACCGGTTTAGTGCAGCCATGCACCCGGTTAGCTTCTGGACGTCTCTAACTGATGCAGGTTGCTTCATGTTGATGATGGCAGAGATTTGTTTCTGACTGGCCTCGATGCCTCGATGGTTGACAAGGAATCCAAGTAGCTAGCCTGAAGGTACCCCAAAGACGCATTTAGTTGGATTCAGCCGCCATTGATAAGCGCGTAATCGGTTGATAGTCTCTTCTAGGTCTGAAATTAGGGTGGTTGGGTCCTTAGTTTTTATGACTACATCATCAACATAAGCTTCTGCGTTGCGACCAATCTGATCACCCAGACAGTCTTGGATGGCACGTTGATAAGTAGCCCCCGCGTTCTTCAATCCAAAGGACATGGTTTTATAGCAATATGCTCCGAAGGGAGTGATGAACGATGTCTTGGGCTGATCTTCTTCCTTGAGGGCAATTTGATGATACCCGGAATAGCAATCCAGAAAAGAGAGTAAAGCGGAACCTGCGGTGGCGTTAACTATTTGGTCTATCCTTGGTAATCCGAAAGGATCCTTTGGACAGTGCCTGTTGAGGTCCGTGTAGTCTACACACATGCGCCACTCGGCAGAGTTCTTCTTCTTGACGAGCACTGGGTTGGCTAACCACTCGGGGTGCAGGATTTCTCTGATGAACCTGGCCGCGAGTAGTTTAGCTATTTCCTTCTTGATTGCTTCCTTCTTTTCTGGTGAGAATCGTCGTAACCTCTGCTTGATAGGTCTTGATCCTTCCTTTAGTTCCAGTTTGTGCTCAGCCAAGTTCCTTGGGACCCCAGGCATGTCTGCTGGTTTCCAAGCAAATATATCTTTGTTTGCTCTAAGGAACTTGGTGAGCGCTAATTCCTATTCTTCAGATAGGTGAGCACTGATAACCGCTGTCTTGGAGGGATCACCGGTTTCCAGGTCAATAGCTTTTGTAGAGACTTCTGCTGATGGTTGGATAGTACCCGCTTTCTTAGTAGGGATCTCAGAGTCTCCAGGCTTGGTATTATGCACCATCTGAGCGAGCTCTTGTACCTCCAAGGCAAATTGAGCTTTTTCAGCGATTTGGATAGCCTCTGTGTCGCAATCGAATGAACGCTTCAAGTCACCTCTGAAGGTTAAGATTCCTTTAGGACCCGACATCTTCAGTAAGAGATACGGGTAGTGGGGTACTGCCATGAACTTAGCGATGGCAGGGCGCCCAAATATGGCATGATATGATGACTCGAAGTCCGCTACCTCGAAACTGATGTACTCAGTTCTGTAGTTGGCCGGAGTTCCGAAAGTGACGGGTAGTATGATCCTTCCGAGTGGTACAACTGCTTTTCCAGGTACTATGCCATAGAAAGGAGCAGTTGATGGAGTGAGCTGAGTTTCAAGATCCAGGTTCATCTTCCTCAAGGTACTTGCAAATATGACGTTGAGTCCTGCTCCGCCATCAATGAGTACCCTTCCAAGTGTATAGCCTGCAACCGTCGGGTCCAGCACTAGCAAATAGTGCCCTGCATTGGAGACGCTAGTCCATTGATCGGCTCTAGAGAAGCTAATCGAGTGCTCGGACCAGTCAAGGTATTTGGGCGTCGCTGGTTTGGTCGACATGATTTCCCGCAGAGAAAGCTTTTGGAGCCTCTTGCTATCACTGGTGGTCACACCTCCAAAGATGACATTGATGGTACCTTTGGGGTGTTGGAAACCGCCATCGTCTTGTGGAGGGTCCTCAGCCGTCTTCTTGCCTTTGTCTTTCTTGTTCTTGTTGAAGTCAGGGTTCAAGCCTCGCTCCTTGAGCTGTCGACAGTGCCTTGCTGGATGTCCACTCTTTGGGTGGAAGGGACAAGGCCCGTCGAGTAAGTCATCAAAGGTGTAGGGCTTGTTTCCTTTCTTCTGAGGTTCCATGGCAGCAACAGTATTGTCCCCTGCCCTCTTGCGGGTGTTTTGCTGTGGTGCCTAGTTACCCTTCTGATTGTTGCCTCGATCGCCTTGCGTGTTCCTATCGGGGAAGCGCTCCTGCGTGCGCTCCTCTGTCGCCATCATGGAGTTTACAGCCCGGTGGAACTCGTCGGCAGTGATCGGATCCTGCTTGATGAAATCTTTGTAATTGTACCTTTCGCAAATACCGTTGCCAAAAACGTCAATTACTTCTCTGTCCGTGATGTCGGAGACTGTAGAGCGGATTTCTGAGAATCGCCTGTAGTACTCCCTCATTGATTCGTTTTTCAGTTGCTTGCAGGCTCTGAGCTTGGTCCGAGGATCTGACCTCTCTGGGACACCGGCAAAGTTTTCAATGAAGATACGATGTAGTTGTTCCCAGGAGTCGATGGATTCAGGCTTAAGTCTGTCAAACCAGGCAAGCGACATTGTCTCCAAGGCCATTGGGAGGTAGAGTGCTTTGACGTCGTTACTTCCTCCAGCTAACTCAACTGCTTGAGCGTACAGCCTGAGCCACCATTTGGGTTCTATCTTCCCATCGTACTTTGAATAGTTTGCGGGTTTGAATTTTCGCGGGAACGCGACTTCTCGCAGTCTTTTGGAAAAACAGGGGAAGCGATCAACTGCGTCTAAAGCTGCAACTGTGGGCCCTCTATATGAGGACTCGGCTCCTCCTTCGGCTTGATCAGGTGCTCGGGGGCCCAGGCGACTCCTTGCCGGGACCCTGCCGAGCCTCTCTTGAACAGGTCGCCTCTGTCCTGGATTAGATGAATCTTGTTCATCAGCTAAGGACCCGAGGTTACGTCCCTGAAGTTGAAGCGCAGTAGTCTGAAGCATGATTAATCATCACTCTTCATCCGGAGTGCGGTTGGCCTTAGCACCCATCTCTGTAGCTAAAGCCAAGACATTCTGGTAAGGGGTCTGGTAGAGTTTATGTCCTGCTACCCTCATGAACTCAGGTTCAAGGTTGCGAGAGCAATCGGGGCGCCGTCTGTCGCTGTGAGAGTGATTCTTGTCATTACGATTCTGGCGTTCTACTTCTGCCTCCAGACGCCTCCGAGTATTGTACTCTTCCAGGCGTACGTTGTAGCGCTCTACAGCTTCCTTGCGGTGAGTAGCTGTAACGTCCCGCCTCCTCGAGGTCGGGCCCGCTTACATCAGACATCTTTCATAGGACCTAGACTATCCCCATAGACCAACACCAGTCTTTTCTACGCACTTTGTCCTCACTCATGCGTACCCGGGAAAGACTTCCCGGTCGGTCACCCATCGCTCCAAGCCAAGCACGCTTAACTTTGGAGTTTTTAGGAGATGGGCTTCCGGAAAAGAAGTTGCAACTTATTGGTATGAGTATCCTATTATTCCTATTAAGCCTTAGGCCGGGATGTTACATCCTCACCCCCTTAAGAGATCGACGTCCTCATCGATCAATCCCAAGCCAGGAACGTCCTCTCTTGGCCACGTCCGTGTGTCCAGTGCCAGCACATGTGTCATGCTGTGTGGCCACTCTGGGTCCACACCAGCCATGACCACCATGTCTGAGCAACTGCGACACACGCGCCCGTGAAACCGCGAGAGTCGGCTCTGATACCATTCTGTAACGTCCCGCCTCCTCGAGGCTGGGCCCGCTTACATCAGGCAGCTTTCATAGGACCTAGACTATCCCCACAGACCAACACCAGTCTTTTCTGCGCACTTTGTCCTCACTCATGCGTACCCGGGAAAGACTTCCCGGTCGGTCACCCATCGCTCCAAGCCAAGGACCTAGACTATCCCCACAGACCAACACCAGTCTTTTCTGCGCACTTTGTCCTCACTCATGCGTACCCGGGAAAGACTTCCCGGTCGGTCACCCATCGCTCCAAGCCAAGCACGCTTAACTTTGGAGTTTTTAGGAGATGGGCTTCCGGAAAAGAAGTTGCAACTTATTGGTATGAGTATCCTATTATTCCTATTAAGCCTTAGGCCGGGATGTTACATCGGAGATGGGCTTCCGGAAAAGAAGTTGTAACTTATTGGTATGAGTATCCTATTATTCCTATTAAGCCTTAGGCCGGGATGTTACAGTAGCCCGCCTCCTGCGAGACTCTTTGGCTTTGTTCCTCCGGATTCTTTCGGCTTTTAAGGACTCAGTTTCTCCAGGTACCTCCGGGTCGTTGTCAGAGATCATGCTCAATGTTTCATCGTCTTGGCAGACATCTGGGGGCGTTGGAGGTCGTAGGGACGACTGGTGCCCCGTCATGAAGACTTCTCGATTGAAGCTTTGGCTTGATCCTGGTGTCACTGACTCCAGGGTAGACGTACTGGAGATTAGTTCCGTTGAGGTGTCGTGTTCCTCAAAGGGGAGTTGATGTCCATGCTGATACGGAAGTTGCTGGTCAATTGTGCCAATCAGTCTAGCCGGAGCAGGCTGAATTGGCCAATGGACGATGTTACCCTCATTGGTAGAGCTGAAAACGAGTCCTTCCTGGGCTCCTGTCAAAGGTATCTGCTGATACTCTTTGAACTTTGCCCTGATCGAGTCTTGAAAGCTTTCAGCAGTATTTCGCAGTCCAAAGGAGATTGTTTGGACGTGATCCGAGTCCTTCCCTTCAGAGTTCGAGTCCGGGTAGGAGTCGGATGCCTCTAAGCCGCCCTCCGGGTGCTGCGGTTCTTGAATCTGCAATCTTGCGAGTTGTTGTGCGAGGAGTTCCGTCTTTGGCGTGGCTTGCGTCTACGATTGGGTGTCAAGCCGACTGTGAAGCCTTCCTTGATCATCCGCGACGCAGGTCCATGAGCCAAAAACGAAAATTGATCCCGCCGAGAACATGTTGTCACGGTTCGCCAGGCTCTTGATCGTCGAATCGTCGAAAGCCCCTACCTGGCGCGCCAGCTGTCGGTGTTTAGTAACCGGCAACTAGTCTTGAGTAATCTCAGGACTATTTGTTCGGTGGGGATCGGTGTTCGTAGGACCCGGCGATTACACAGAGACAGCGATTTATACTGGTTCAGGCCGCTAAATAGCGTAATACCTTACGTCCAGTGCGGCGTGTGCCTTGTGTATGATTATGATTGAGAATTGAGTTGTCTAGGACCTGTGCCTAGCTCCCCTTATATATCCGGGTGATCCATGGCTCAGTCTGAGTCCTAGCCGGTTACAGAGGAAGAGTCCTATTCTATTTACAAGACTTCCCTATACAACTCGGCTAAGTTACAAGTCGGAGTCCTAATACAAGTACACTACGTAGCAAGTCTTTGGATCTCCTGCGCTGTCCGGGATTAGTCGGAGTAATCATCTTTGGATGATATCTCTGACATCCTGGTCCGTCAGGCACTCAAATAGCGAAGGCTCAAACTGATCACGCATACGGAATATGAAGCATATGAGCAAGTGAGCAGTTTATAGCCAAAAAGATAGTCACCATCAAAATAGCACTACACATGTATAGACAGGAATCCAAACAAGTGCTAAACATGTATACAAGGTGAACTACCCCTAGCAAAGTTCAATCATCATGCATAGGAATGAAGCATATACTTGTGATTTCATTTTTATATCGGAGTTGCAGCGGTAAAAATTCACAAGTTCAATTATTGGCATGTGATTGCGAGAGGTTGAAAGCTTGTCATTGCCTAACTTTTCAACCGAGCGAAGCCTATGCCGAGGCAATCAGAAGCTTAAAGCTACGGTTTCAGTCATACACTACACGGCTCAAGTTTAACTCAAAGTGCAATGAGAAACAGTCTCGGTACCGTGAGGTGTTGACAAGCAATCCCATCTCGATCTTTTCAATTCACTAAAACTTGGTTCAAATTTTAAACATGATATGAACAGACCAACCAAGTGAATGACTTAGAACTAGAGATATAGCAACCTAGCATATATGAAAAGCATGAATGGACTCAACACATCCTACACATGCTAGTTGCATATCTGAATGGTGAACAATTTCAGATTTTATATACATTTAGACAAGGTCACCATTTCAAAATAGCTCAGCTCACAACATGTACTAGTGATCAGAAAGAGCATAAGCTACAAGTATCATCATAAGCATTAGAGCATACTAAACAGAGCATAGTTACATTCTAGTGACTATAAACATGAAGCTCAGAATGTAAATGCGTATGCTGAAATGCAAAGGAAAAGAAGACAAACGAAAAGAGTCAGTCTATCATACAAGATCCAAAATGTTTCCCCCATCTAAAAGGGGAAACACACACCAAGCTCACCCCTCAACCGATTAAAGGTTGATTCGTCTAAAGGCTTGGTGAAAATATCAGCCAGTTGATGATGAGTATCGACATGGCGAAGGTCGATATCACCCTTCTCCTGGTGGTCTCGTAAAAAATGAAAGCGCACATCAATGTGTTTGGTCTTCGAGTGAAGCACGGGGCTCTTAGCAATGCTAATGGCACTCGTGCTGTCACAAAGCAAAGGCACACGAGAAAAGCTCAGACCAAAATCACGCAAAGTGGCCATCATCCAAAGCAACTGGGAACAGCAGCTAGCCGCAGCAACATATTCAGCCTCTATAGTAGACTGAGCGACACTAGACTGCTTGCGAGAAGACCACGACACAAGAGAAGATCCAATAAACTGACAAGTCCCAGAAGTGGACTTGCGCTCAATGCGGCAACCAGCAAAATCGGCATCCGAATAACCGCAAAGCGAGAGGGTGGAGGAAGCAGAATACCAAATCCCGAACTCAGGTGTGAAACGAAGGTACCTGAAAATGCGCTTCACCGCCTGACGGTGAGAAGTGCGCGGCAACGCCTGAAAGCGCGCGCACAGACACACCGCGAACTGGATGTCCGGGCGTGTCGCCGTCAGGTAGAGCAGCGACCCGATCATGCTACGGTACTCCTTCTGGTCCACTGCTTCTCCATCCTTGTCCGCATCCAGGGCAGTCGTCGTCGACTTGGGTGTTGGAAGAGGCTTGGCCTCACCCATATCGAACCGCTTCAGCAAGTCCTTGGTGTACTTGCCCTGGTGCACAAACGTCCCCTCTCGGGATTGCTTAATTTGCAACTCGAGAAAGAATGTCAGCTCGCCCATCATGCTCATCTCGAACTCCCTGCTCATAGTATCTGCAAACTTGGCAACCAAAGCGTGAGAAGAACCACCGAAAATGATATCATCCACGTAAATCTAGACCAAGAGTGTGTCTTTGCCTTGCCTGAGGAGAAAGAGCGTATTATCTACACATCCCATCTTAAAACCCTTAGCTATCAAAAAGGTCTTCAACGTATCATACCAGGCTCTAGGGGCTTGTTTCAAACCATATAAAGCTTTAGACAGTTTAAGAACATGGTTTTGAAACTTGGGATTTTCAAAACCGGGGGGTTGCTCAACATATACTTCCTCTTCTATGTAACCGTTTAGGAAGGCACTCTTGACATCCATTTGAAAGAGTTTAAAACCTTTGGATGCAGCAAAAGCCAAGAGTATCCTAATAGCCTCCAAACGTGCTACAGGAGCAAACGTCTCCTCATAGTCTATCCCCTCCTTCTGACTATAGCCTTTCGCTACAAGCCGGGCCTTGTTTCTAACAACGTGGCCATCCTCTCCTTGCTTGTTTTTGAAAACCCATTTTGTCCCAATAGGCTTACAGTCTGGTGGAGGTGGAACTAGAACCCAAACCCGATTTCGCTCAAAGTTCTCTAACTCCTCATGCATGGCATTGACCCAATCTGGATCCGTCAAAGCGTGTCCAACATCTCGGGGCTCAAAATTAGCAACAAAAGCAGAATGAGCAAAGTGGGAGATGTGCTGTGACCTGGAGCGAGTAACTCGCTCGTCAATGCCGCCGATCATCTGCTGAGGGGGGTGTTGGCGCTGGATGTGTCGTGGCGCCTCCTGAGAAGAAGTGATCTCCCCCTCAACAGTAGCTGGTGCCTCCCCGGGTACAAAAGGTACCGCTCGGGGTGGCGGATCCCACGGCCCCCAGGAAGAAGAGGTGTCAGGACCGTGAGTCGTCGTAGAAGCCGCTCCTTGTGGCACGGCAGGTGGAGGGGGTGCTGGATCATTCATACCTTCAGCACCCTCTTCCTCGTCATCAAAAAGAGGCTCACCGACCTTATGATCACCTGCACGCTCAAAACGAGAAGAAGGACAAAGAAGAGTCTCATCGAAGGTGACATCTGATGTCTCCACGACTCGGTTAGTATCAAGGTTAAGTACACGATAAGCTCTGCTGTGAGTGCCATAACCCAAAAATACTCCGTCAGAAGATCGAGACTCAAACTTGTCCAGGTTGCCTTTCTTCAATATAAAACAGTGGCAACCGAAGACTCTAAAGTAACTCACCTTGGGTTGTCTACAAAAACGCAACTCATAAGAAGTCTTCTTCAAGAAAGCTCTCAGAAAAATGCGATTTGAAATGTAGCATGCAGTGTTCATAGCTTCGGCCCAATAACGCCTAGGAGTCCTATGCTCATCGAGCATCGTCCTGGCCATCTCAACATGGGTCCGATTCTTCCTCTCTACAACACCATTTTGGGGCGGTGTGTAGGGGGAAGAAAACTGATGCTCCAAACCAAGGCGGTCACAAAACTTCTCAAAGTCCGAATTCTTGAATTCGGAACCATTATCACTCCTAATAGCTCGCATCGAGTTCAAAGGGAACTCGTTCTGAAGACGCAAAATCAGATTGCGAGCGAAGGAGAAAGTCTCAGTCTTCTCAGTCAAAAAGAAGACCCACGAATACCTCGAAAAGTCATCAACAACAACCAAAACATACCACTTCCCACCAACTGAGCTCACCCGAGCCGGACCAACAAGGTCCATGTGTAAAAGCTCTCCAGGGTGCGAAGTCATGACCTTAGTCACAGGATGGTGGGGAGCGGCGACCATCTTCCCATGTCTACAAGAATTGCAAACAAGATCCTTCTTCATCGACAGCTTGGGCAATCCTCGGATTAGGCCAAGTGAGCTAAGTCTTGCAAGCAAGTCAAAACTCAATTGACCGAGCCTCCTATGCCACTTCCAAAGATCAGAGGAGGAAGGACTAGCCAAAAGACAGCGGGAAACACCAAACGACTCCGAGAAATTCGCGCGAAAGACTTTACCAAAGGGCGAAATCAAACAAACAAGATTGCCCTGAGGATGCAAAATGCGATTGAGATTCGGTTTAAAGCGAATCTCATAGTCATCATCAAAAAGTTGCGAAACAGAAAGCAAGTTAAAATGCAGGTTAGAAACAAGAGCAACATCGCGCAACACAAAGTGCTCATTAACCCGCACCGACCCGCGAGACAACACCTTACCTTTACTATTGTCGCCGAAGGTGATAAACTCCTTTCCGGCAACAGGGCTAAGGCTGGAGAACCACTTGGCGTTTCCGGTCATGTGCCTCGAACAACCGGAATCCACCAACTAAATGTCCTCCAACCGTCTTACCTACATCAATAAAAAGACATAGGGTGAGCATACGGTCCAACACTAGGGTTAGTGAAGTAAGAAGAATACCAGTGTTGGGCCGGCTGCTCAAAAGAATGGTCAGTATAAAAACCATTCCTAGCCATTCTACGGAGGAAGCGATCACCACGTTTAGACGGACGTGGTCCGCTAGGGAAGGAGCGCTCACCGCGATACTCAAAACGCGGTGGGGAAAAGCGCTCAACTACAAAGCCTCCGCCATGGGGTCCATAGCCTACAACTGCAGGCTCTCACCGGGCACACTCTCTACGAGCCCTACGCCTAGGAACTTGAGGTTCAGGACCTCTAGGCCTAGCCTCTCTCCTCGGAGCTCTCCTCTGCCTAGGCCTGGGAACTTGAGGTTCTGGACCTCTGGGCCTAGCAGCTCTCCTCTGGACGTTCGGCACATGCCCACCATGAAAAGAGTGGTACATGTCCGGGTTGTCCATCTCCCGAGCACGGCGCGCCTCTCTCTTGCGCCGAAAGCAGAACTCACTCAAGTGACCATCCCTCCCACAGAAGTCACGCTGGTACCTCACCGCACGCAAAGGGGGTTGTTGGTAGGCAGGGCTGTGGGTATGGTTCACTTTGCCCTTCTGGGGCAAGCACTCCTCCTGGATAGATGGCATTGTATCCAGCTTGTTCTTGAGGTGGTTGGGTTTGGGATGCCACACTTGGTTCTTGGGTGGAGCTCTCGGAGGTTCCTCAACCACTCTGTCCTTGGTGATAGGCTTGGCAGGCTCTTTGGGTGGAAGCTTGGTAAGTTTGGGAGTAGTGGTGGAATTGGGCTTCTCACTTGGGTTCAGACCACTCGACTCTCCAATCTTCCCAAAAGCAGAAAGATCATCACCCTGAGCGAAACCTACACCTGGACCTCCAGCAGCTCGCTTGAATTGGGAGATCATCATCCCGAGCTGCGGCTCACCACATGACACCAATGACAAGATGGTCCGAAGGTATGTGTTTTCTTCCTCGGTTTGCATCTTGCCATGCTTCACATTGGCAATCTCCATCTCCAAACCCTCACAGAGAGCACACCTAGCCACACAAGTGCTACCTGAGTTGGCCTCCTCAAGAGACACAATCTTGGCATTCTTCTCTGCCAACTCAGATTGCAAGACAAGACAAGTCTTGCATGCACCCAGCAAAGAAGGTCTAGCCTTCAGCTCATCCACCTCTCCTACCAACGCAGCATACTTACCTCTCAAAGTGAGAAGGTCAGTCATGTGCGTGGTGCACATCTCGCACTCACTCTCCTCCGACATGACCACGGTGGACTTGGCAAACTCAAGCTCCCTCACCGTGTCCTCCCACTTCTGCCTAAACTCCTTGCGCTCTTTGGCAGCACGCCTAAGCAACTTATCTTGACTAAGGAGCGCGGCAGTAAGCTTCTCAACCTCGGCAGAAAGATCATCGTAGGTGAGAGATACCTGGGAGGTGTCGTCGTCGTCGTCGTTCCGAGGGGAGTTCACCAGCTCGCCGTCGAGCGCCATGGTGCAGAGGCCGTCGTCGTCGGCGAAGAAGCACAATCCATTGAGCTTGTCCTCAATCTTCTTCATCTTCTCGGACTCGTCATCGCTTGAGCAAGCGGAGTCGTCATCCGAGCCATCGACGTCGCTGAGCGTGGCGAAGAACGCACGCTGCTTAGCCTGGGCCTTCTCCAAGTACTTCTTCTTGATGTACTCCTTGTCGAAGCCGCCCCTCCGCTTGTGCCTCGGGGGGACGTGCTTGTCCTTGCGCTTGAAGTCATACTTGTGCCCATGATCGCCCTTCCCCGTATGCTTGTTCTTCTTGGGGCAGTTGGCGATGAAGTGGTCGGGATCGCCGCACTCGTAGCAGCCCGAGCGTCCTCCGCGGCGACGGTTCATGCGGTTGTTGTGAAACTGCGTGAACCGGTTGGCAAGCAAAGCCAACTCCTCGTCTCCCAAAGACTCCAGCTGGTCCTCTGTGACAGAAAAGAGTGAAGAGAGTGCAAAGCTAGCAGAGGGGTTAGCGGAAGAGCCAGAAACCAAAGCCATAGTCGGGCCAGAAGGATTCTCATAAGAAGCCCTTGCCATGGCATCAATCTCACTGGACTTGAGCTTACTAAAGAGCTCGTCGCACGTGAGGGTCTCATAGTTCGGGGATTCGATGATCGCCTGAACCTTGGAATCCCACACCGACCGATCGAGAGTATGCAAAAGCTTCAAAGCTCTCTCATGATCATCGAAAGGCAACTGCTCCTTGTTAGCCCACATCCTGTTGACAATCACCTGAAAGCGAGCGAATAAACTTTCTATGCTCTCACCAGGCTGATGTCGAAAGTTCTCATACTCTCGCTTGAACGACTCGTAGAGCCGGGTTTTGACTTGAGAGGTTCCTTCATGGAAACGCATGAGGGTGGCCCAAATCTCCCGAGCCGTAGCGAGGTGAGAAACGCGATCAAACTCACCCATGCTCAAACACGAGAAAAGAGCATTACGGGCTCGGCTATTGGCATCGTGATCATCGATCTGACGTTGAGTCACACAAGCAGCCAAGACCACGTAATCAGCAGAGTTGCAAATATCCCAGATGGAAGCACCCAAACTCTACAGATAGGCCGACATGCGTATCTTCCAATACGCATAGTTCGTCCCATCGAAAAATGGCGGTTTGCCCACGCCGCGATCTATGTCGCCTTCGGTGGATCTGGAACCGGCTAAGGTGGAAGATCCTTAACCCGCTCCGATACCAATTGAAGGACCGAGAATGCACTAGCAAGGCGACCAGAGGGGGGGTGAATGGGAGCCAAACAAATTTCTTTCGAAACTTTGGCCAACTGTCCCAAAATCAACCCCAAGAAGCACGGACCCAAAGCGTGATGCTCACGACCCTTGGAAGAGGGTGGTTGATCCCTAGGACCCCTGGAAGCAAACGCCAAAAGCACCGGCACGAGTTTGCCCCTTGAAAACCAAGTCCCGAACGTAGATAGACGGCTACGTCGAGAAATCTCTAAACACCAATGCTAACAAGTAGCAAAGATACCTAGAGAGGTTCCTTGGTGAACTCTAGGGTCAAACGAGAAGTCCGGAAACCAAGCGGAAAAACCGGGAGAGCAAACGCACTAAACCAGGGCACTCAGCAGGGTCCCGGACTGTCCGGACCCTGAGTCCCGGACTGTGCGCCCAAGGCCGGACTGTCCGCGCTCTGGCAACGGACTGTCCGCCGGCAAAATCTCCAAAAACACAGAGGTTCTGAAACCTCCCTGTGTGATCCCGGACTGTCCGCGGATCACAACGGTGGACTGTCCGCCGGTCACGTGAACAGTCCCTGGCTGAAGAACACAGCCACTGAACAGGCTGCTCCCCGATGCCCGGACTGTCCGCGGTCCAACTCGCGGACTGTCTGCGGTTCTACAGAGAGGGCGATTTTGATCGCCTCTCTCCCAAATCTCTCCAAATCCGATCCAAATCAAAATCCCAAGTTCCCAAACTCGGAGAAGATGATCACGGGGTAGTTAGGAGACTATCCCCAGGAAATCATCCGCTCAAATCAACTCAATCAACAGGAAATCAAAAGGGAAGATGAATGAACCGAAAAAGCGCCACGAAAATGAAATCGACCCGATCTACTTTTTCGTAGGGAGATAGATAAATTCCTTCGGTGGAAATGGTCTCCTTTCAAATACGAACAAGTTGATTCAAACGGATTTCGCAAAGACACACCGGAGAGGGAGATCGAGTGATGGGAAAATCGCGGAGAAACGAAGAACGTGAAGAACATGAAGAACTCGAATCAAAACGCGAATCGACACAACGATCTTGCAGCCGAAGCGCAAACACACGCTACGACAGAGAGGTTACGGCCTCCCTTCCTCAAAATCAACAGTAAACAGAGGTGAGTCTCTCTGCGGATCTCAGCTAGCTACAGCAGGGAATGGGAGAGCAGGAAAACCCTAAGGATGAAAGAGCAAATGACTGAGATAAGGGGAGGAGGGTGTCTCCCCGACTATTTAACCTATTCTAGCCTAAGTCTATTTCCTACTCTACCCCTCTCTAAACTAATTACAGAGTGAACCAGCTAAACCCTAGGGTTATTCTGGACCAACTCGGTGGTAGGTGTATCCGACGGCCACGCCCGCACAGCCCGAAGCGTTGCCTCGACGCAACCTCCAGATTGCCGCCACGTGCCGCCCTCGCTCTGCACCTCCGGTTTTGTGGCCCAAACCGGGAAACCAGCCTTTTCCATCCAACCCCCGGTTTTGAGGCCCAAACCGGGAAACCAACCTCCAAGTCCAACGCCTGAGTTTTGTGGCCCAAACTCAGAAACCCGCAGCGCCCAAGTTTTGAGGCCCAAACCTGGAAACCGTCCTCAGCCCGAGTTTTGTGGCCAAACTCGAAAACCCTCAGCACCCAGGTTTTGAGGCCCAAACCTGGAAACCGTCCACCGGTGGTTTTTCCCTGGCTCAACCACCAAACCGGAGCCGTAGAGGGGATGCACCGCCCGTGCACCCCGTCCACCGACACATGTCCCCAGGTCCTCGACCCGAGCAACACCGTGCCCCGCAAGTCTTTGCTCGTCGCTGTCCCAGGCTGCCAGCCACCACAGCTGATCCTCAGGCACTCCGGTCCCTCAGTCCAAGCCTCACGTCCGCCCTTCGCCGCTCGGTACATCAGCATGGCACGTCCGCCGCACGGCACGCCCATCCTTCACCGCACCCGGTCCATCGGCACGGCACGTCTCAACTTGACCTTCACCTTGCCCTCGATCACTGTCTCCGTGCTCGACACCTGCACAACACAAGCCAAAGAACATGCGATCAAACCTGTTGACAATCACTCATCACTCAGAGACTCGACATACACCCATGTATCTGCAGATGTGCTGTTGTTGCGTCATCAGATCAGAACTGTGTAGAGCATCGTTGCATTCTCTTGACTACATGCTTGAAGCTGCTAACTTGCATTTTGACTTATATGCATTTTTGAAGTGGGAGAACTTCTCTTGTTGGCAGGGAGAACTTCTCTGGTTGGCACCTTTTGTTGGTGCATTTTCTGAAGGGGAGAGTCGTTTACTTGATGGTGCATTTTCAACTAAGGGGGAGAAATTGCAAATCATATGCTTCCTGGGTGTTCAACTAAGGGGGGGAAATTTTTCAAATCTTGTGCCTCCCATGTTGGACCTAGGGGGAGTTTTCCTGGTTGTGTGCACTATTCGAGGGGGAGTTTGTGACCGTAAGGTTTTTGGATCTTCAATTGGTTCGGAGCGTTTCTTGCTAGTTGTGTTGAGCCTCTGTGCCTCTATCTTGAGGGACTAGCATTTGCTTCGATTTCTCAATTTGTGTCAATTGGTGTCGAGCTCTCTTTCTGGAGTTTTCAATTGGTATCGAACCTTCTTGTGCTTCTTCAATTGGTATCAAACCTTTTCTTGCTAGCGGTGTTGAGCCTGTTCTACCCCTTCTTGAGGGCTAGCTTTGCTTTGCTTGGTTGCGTCGAGCCGTTGCCCATGTCTTTGGGGACCAAACTGTTTTGCTCCTTCCACTTGACCTTCTTCGGCTTTGATGTGCTTTTGGGTCATTTGGTCGAGTTCTCTCTTCGTCTTCCTCCCTTCCTTCTGTTTCATTATGATTTGTGTGTGTAGTTGACAATGCACTCATCAAGGGGGAGATTGCGGATACATGGGTGTATGCTGAGTCTCGGTGTGATGAGTGATTATCAACGGGTTTGATCGCATGTTCTTTGGCTTGTGTTATGCAGGTGTCGAGCACGGAGACAGTGATCAAGGGCAAGGTGAAGGTCAAGTAGAGACGTGCCGTGCCGATGGACCGGGAGCGGTGAAGGGCGGACGTGAGGCATGGACTGAGGGACCGGTGGCCTGAGGATTAGCTGTGGTGGCTGGCAGCCTGGGACAACGACGTGCGGAGACTTGCGGGGCACGGTGTTGCTCAGGTCGAGGACCTGGGGACACGTGTCGGTGGACGGGGTGCACGGGCGGTGCGTCCCCTCCACAGCTCCAGTTTGGTGGTTGAGCCACAGAAAAACCACTGGGTGGACGATTTCCGAGTTTGGGCCACAAAACTCGGGTGGACGGTTTCCAGGTTTGGGCCACAAAACCTGGGCGTGCGGCGGGTTTCCGTGTTTGGGCCACAAAACTCGAGCTGAGGACGGTTTCCAGGTTTAGGCCTCAAAACCTGGGCGCTGGCGGGTTTCCTGGTTTTGGCCACAAAACCAGGGGATGGACTTGGAGGCTGGTTTCCCGGTTTGGGCCTCAAAACCGGGGGTTGGCGTGAAAGCCTGGTTTCCCGGTTTCAGCCACAAAACCGGGGGTGCAGAGCGAGGGCGGCACGTGGCAGCAATCGGGAGGTTGCGTCGAGGCAACGCTACGAGTTGTGCGGGCGTGGCCGTCGGATCACCACCTACTTTGAGTTGGTCCAGAATAACCCTAGGGTTTAGCTGGTTCGCTCTGTAATTAGTTAGGGGTAGAGTGGGAATTAGGATTAGTTAGAATTAGGATAAGTAGGGGGAGACACCCACCTCCCCATCTATCTCAGTCATTTGCTCTTTGCTTCTAGGGTTTCCTGCTCTCCCATTCCCTACTGTAGCTAGCTGAGATCCGCAGAGAACCATACCTCTGTGTACTAAAGATTTTGAGGAAGTGAGGCCGTAACCTCACTGTTGTAGCGTGTGGTTGCCACACGGTTGCAGATCGATGACTTGATTCGCGTTTTGTTCATGTTCTTCGTGTTCTTCGTTTCTCCGCTATTTTCCCATCACTCGATCTCCCTATCTAGTGCGTCTTTGCGAAATCCGTTTGAATCAACTTGTTCGTTTTTGAAAGGAGATCATTTCCACCAAAGGAATTCATCCAACTCCTAACGAACAAGTAGATCGAGTTGATTTCGTTTTTGTGGTGCTTTTTCGTTCAATCCTCCTCCCCTTTCGATTTCCCGTTGATTGAGTTGATTTGAGCGGATGATTTCTTGGGGATAGTCTCCTAACTACCCCGTGATCATCTTCTCCAAGTTTGGGAACATGGGATTGAGTATTGACTCAGATTTGAGAGGATTTGGGAGAGGGGCGATCAAAATCGCCCTCTCTGTTCATCCGCGGACAGTCCGCCGTTGGACCCGCGGACAGTCCGGGGGTCGGGCTCCAGCCAGACCAGTGGCTACGGGGCTCGTACAGACAGGTCCACTTTGTACCGCGGACAGTCCGCCACTGGGACTCACGGACAGTCCAGGATTCGTCCAGCAACTGTTTCAGCAACTCTGTTGTTTTGCTTTTTGACCGGTGGACAGTCCGCCGTTGGTTTTCGCGGATAGTCCGGGAAGTGTCCAGGGGACTTCAGCAGCCTTGCTGTTTTTGGGATTTGCCGGCGGACAGTCCGCCATCCCCTCGCGGACAGTCCGCAGTTACCCCGAACAGTCCTGGACCGTACCCGCGGACAGTCCGGGACCCCGCAGACTAGTGCTTTTCAGTGCATTTAGTCTCCCAGCTTATCCGCTTGGTTTTCGGACATCTCGTTTGGCCCTATAGTTAACCAAGAAACATTTCTAGGTATCTTTGCTACTTGTTAGCATCGGTATTTAGGGATTTCTCGATGTAGCCCTCAATCTACGTTCGGGACTCGGTTTTCAAGGGGTGAACCTGAGCCGGAGCTTTTGGCTTTTGGTTTGCTATCGCTTTGTGGTGCCTCGCTGTGATCCTAGGGATCATCCACCCTCTTCCAAGGGTCATGGGCATCACAGATTCGGTCGTTGCTTCTCGGGGTTGATTTTGGGACATTTGGCCTAAGTTTCGAGAGAAATTTTGTTGGCTCCCATTCACCCCCCCCTCTGGTCGCCTTGCTATTGCATTCTCGGTCCTTCATCTTGTGATGCGCCTTGCCTGAGGAGCTATTTTTGTAGCCGATGAGTACATGTTATTACTCATTATCGGCTGTTGCACTGGCTGCGGTGTCATGCCCCCAGGGTTGATCATCATCTGGTTTCTGTTGCCATTTGGACCATTGATTTGGGGTCCAGTAGAAGTTCCAGCTCCTTGATTATTCCCAACAGTATATGTTGGACCCCTTCTGTCATCACCCATGCTGAAAGCTTCTTTAATGGCATTTGTGAGGCTGTTGAGAAAAACATCATTATGATTTGTCAAAGTGGCAGACATTGCCTTGCCAATTATTTCTTGCATGGCATTGTGTTGGACCTGGACCATTGGATCAACCTGACCATCAAAGACCACTCTTGGAAGGTGAGTTTTCTGAACTATCTTCTTATCTCTAGTCTTGCTGAAGCTCAATATTTCTTCGTTGTCAAATGTTGGGTCTCCTTTGGGAGGTCCTCCATTTTCACATGCAGTACTTCTTCGTTGTCAAACGTCATGATTCAGACGATTGAGTCCCACCGGGCGTGCCAAAAGAATGTGTTGACACAAAATCTCGGTCGGGATGCGCCAACACACTAGTGCACATGGTCCTCAGAGGGGTACGGAGCAAGTCCTGGCCTCCTGGACCTTCAGCAAACAGTGGTGCTGATTCCCAGCGAAATTGACTTCAGGGGTGCTAGTCAATTTGACCTGTAATTGATAAGGAGAAGAAAAAGATCGTTAAATCATGGAACCTACCGGTTTGGTGCCAGACAGTTCGGAATTATGTGGCTCTGATATAGCCATTTATCTTTAGGACATTGACTACAAAGTCAACTCCCATGAGATTGCATGTAAAGTGAAGAAAAAGATATGAAGCATAACGGCTATGACATATGTAAGATGAATGATTGTAACAAACAAACAACCGATAAACTTAAAAGATATTAACAGATAAAAATCTATATGTACATTCAAGCGACATGAAACCAACGTATCGACTAAATGCACAAGTAGTTCTATTTGTTAACAGTGGGGTGTCTCCATGCAGCCGTAATAACAAATAGATCGATAAAATAACTTAAACACCAACAGTGGGGTGTCTCCATGCAGCCTTGATGATGGTCAAGCTAGATCACGTCTCGTGCAAAAAGTAGATCCATTGATTCCAAACCACTTAAAAGAACATATTATAAAGAGAGCATAACTGAATCGGTTATTTCAACCGATGCAGGGTCCATGAGGCACGAACAAGATCTACCCGACAAAAACATGATTTAATCTAAGATAAACAAACTTAATCTATCATATATATATCAGTGGGGTTCAGAAATACAGCCATAATAAACATGCTAGATTCAATCTATCTGCACTTAAATCAGGTCACGGTTTTATCGAGTATCTCGAACGCACAACATGTAACACCCTAGGTGTTAAGCAACCCTAAAATGCATAATTTGACATAGCATGAGCATAGCATTTCATCATTTCATGTGCATTTGTGTGTATGAGTGTTTAAGTCCCTGTTTGGCCTCTAGTATAGCCATGTTTTGCTTTCTGTTTCTGACCTAGTGCCTTAAACCAAAGTTGTAGATCTTGAAAAGAGAAACAACTTTGCTTGAAACCACTTTTTCAGAAAAGGTCTTTTACTTGTTATTTCTTACATTAGAAAAATAGGCTAGGAGTAAAATTCTTTTTCTAAGCAGAATTTGGACTTGAGCCTTATAGATGATTTGTTCCTTGCAAAATTCTAAGCAACTTTGCTTTTAGGACCTTTTCCTAATTCAGCTTAGTTTGGAAGTTATGGAGCAGATTAGAAATAAACAAAAACCTCTTTAGTTTAAACCCTAGTGGGACCAACCTGTCAGCCCCATCTTCCCCTCCCCCGCGCGCGCCGCCCACCTTCGCGCCGGCAGAAACCGCCCCGTCGCCGCAAGACCGCTCCACTGGCCGGCCAAACCACCGACTTCGCCGCCCGTGGTTTCCGCGCACCTCGCCACGTCGCCCCGTCGCCCTCTGCTTGCCCGCCGCGTGGCCGTCGATGCCTGACGCCGCCGCGCCCGGTCGGGAGCTCCCCGATGGGAACCGGCCAGGTGCAATGCACCTGCGCGCTCCATCTCTTTTGCCTCCTCCTTCACTCGCGTGTGCAACCGGGCACTCACTCGCTCTCTCACTCGCGCGCTCGCCACCTTCCTCTGCTCATCTTCTCCAGAGCTCAGCGCCGCCGCCGCCCGCCGAACTTCGGCGAGCGATTGCTCGCTGCTCACCGCACCACCGCCCGATTCCTCCCATCAACCTCTTTGCCCTAACCTCCTCTTTCACCAGCACGGGTTGGTTTCCCTTCTTCTCTTCTCTAGCCGGCGGAACGCCAAGTGCTAACCTCGGGTTCTCGCCATGGCCGCCGCCATGACCTTCACGTGGTCCGGCCGATTCTGGCCAAACCATCTCCAACCACGCCCAGTTCTCACCTCCTCTACCTTTGTTGTTGCCTAGGGTTAGATGGAGACCCTTCTTTCACCGTGTTTCGACCGAAACAGGGCCATGTCATGGCCATGTCCGCCGCGGTTCGCCGCCATGCGTGGCGCCGGGCAATGCCGAAGCCGGCAAGGCTCGTTAGCAGCCTCGGTAGGTAGCTTAGGGTTTGCTGGAGCTAATGCTCACGGCGCCGAGCCCCGAGATAGCCAGGCAAGGCCGCGCCGTCGAGTTGCAGCGCCGCCGCTCGGCCATTGCCGCAGCTCGCTCCAGTGATCCTCTGGCGTGAAGACCTAGTCGACCGTGTCCGCCTCGCGAAGGCGAGTCTAGTGGTAGGGTTGGTGTCACCGGAAACCTCGCCGCCGATGAACTAACGCCGGTCAGCGCCGACGGGAACACAGTGCCCCTGTCGCGTGGGTCCGTTGACCACCAATGAGTGGGGTCACCTCACCAGCGGGGCCCGCTCGCAGTGAGAGGAGGGAAAAAGGAGAAGAACTTGGGTACGCTGGCGCTCGGGATAGCCGGGTGCAGTTAGCGTTTTCGCCCTGTGTCTGTTGGTGTTTGAAGTGGGGTACCCATAGCATTTTAGGTTGGGTTTTCTTAAAAAAACAGTTTTGCAGAAAAGGTTTAAAAACTTCAAAAATTCATACAAGGCTCATTCTATGTCCAAATGCTGTGAATCAAATTTTATTGTGTTAAGTATGAATAGAGCTATCTGTGGAAAATGTGAAATGCATTTTTGGTAATACTTTTATATGCAGTTTAAATTAATTTAGAAAATTACTATTTACTTAGAAAATGCATAACTAATTCTGTGTAGCTCAGAAAAATATGGTTCTAATTTTGTTAGGTTTGTGTAGATAAGTAGTTTCTAGGAAAAATGTAATATGAGGATTTCTTGTGAAATATTTTGGCAATAGCAATTAAACTGGTTAAATGCTGTTTTCTTGTAAAATTGTAGTAATTAAAATATGAGGGATATGAATCTGATAATTTTTGAAGACTGCTCTTGTGCTAAGAAGTTCAGAAGAAAAATATGAAATTTGTTGTTTGATACTTTCTGTTATGATGTGTAGTTCAAAGCACCTTTTCATTATGATATTTGTCTTTTTCATAGGGGCCAGTGTTTAAATTCAAATGGCTTAAAAATTTGTCAGTGAGTTGTTTCGCATGTTGTCAACCTAGGGTAATTTTTGTAGATTTTTCTGAAGCTGCTTAGGATAGGTGGCTTTTATACGCATGAATAAATAGGTTTATTTCAGCAAGTAATTAGATGAGAATAAATTAATTAAGTAGGTGTTGCTGTGGTAATTATACATCTTAACGAGTTAATTAGAAAAGTCAAATGGTTGTTAGGTGTTAAGGTCTTTTATAATCATTAAGATGATGTTGACTACCTTGTTGAAGAGAATGCAGTAGATGACATGTGCTTATCTCCTGATTGTTGTTAGTCCTGTTACATCACGTATGCATTCTATGTGCATTCATCCTGTTCATACATATTATGCATCATACAGGATCGGCAGAGGAAACCCAGAACCCACCGCAGCCGGAAGAGCCCAGCCAGGAGGAGATTCTGACCGAAGAAGCCGGAGGGACCGACGCCGAAGAACTACCCGAGTGCCGCGACCACCGTCTGTCTGACTTCGAGAAAGGCAAGCCCCGGAGCATTTTAACTCCTACGGTTTGCAAATGCTTACGAAATTAACCTGATAATGATTGTTGCATTAGGTTGTAGGAATTGTTTGTCACCGTTGATGCATTATTACTATACCTTGTCCACTGCAATTATTATCTTGATATCCCTGCTAGGTCTAGGCTCGATTTATATGCTTAGCCCTGCTTAGACCGGTACAAGTCGGGTGATTTCCTGTCTCCCGCATATAGGTGGATACTGATCATGATTAGCCTGTGCTATCATGGAGATAACCATATGATAATTAATTTGAGACAGAGGCGGGATGTAAGAGCAGCAGGACATGGGTTCTGTGTGTGTCACACCCTAACTTTAAGGATAAAATTGAGGCGGAATACTCATGTGTGCCTAGGAAACAATCACACACATAAGTTAGACAAATTACATAGAGTGACATCATCACATTGTTTATTACATAATGATAGTATCAACACAAGTCTTACATCAAGCAAAACAAAAGATAACTAAACTGCTAACAAGACTAACTCCACAGGGAAAGCTGACTGGGGAATAGCTAGCCTAGAAGTCCTCTAGGAAGTCACCAACTCCACCTTCATCTGTTACCCATCCGGGATTTTGCCCAAAAAAAAAGATAAACAACAAGCGTAATTACTCCACGTACTTAGCAAGCTAACACAGGGTTCATGAGGCTCAAAAGGCTGACACTGTCTGACTGCAGTTAGCTTTTAAGTTGGCAAAGTTTTAGCATTAAGGTAAATGAATATTGTGCTTAACCCTTAACCCATGATCCATATGTCCAACAAAGATAAATAAAACATCAAAAGGTACCATCAACATAAAGTAACAGTTATTCAAGTATCACAGTTCTGCTAGTTTTTCGGGCCGCTCGTGACCGTGAGCACGGCTGTTATAATAGTTTTACACTCTGCAGAGGTTGTGCATCTTTACCCATAAGCCGTGTTGCCCTTGTGCCCGAGGCGGCCAACCTCTTGATCCACTTCCAAGGTAGATCGGCAGGGTACACTATAAAGCCTTTCGCTGGTTCGTCTAACAGGTTAGGCCCGAGGTTTCCTTGGCAATCAGATGTAGCAAACCCCCGTTTCCTGTGGCACAAGGCCATCGCAGCTATACTCATAGGAACAGGAGCAGCCCTACATCCATAGAGGCAAGCCCTTCTTGCGCCCTTCCGGGTTACCGCTAACAAGTTAGAAAAGGTCTAGTGTACTGAGCTAAAACCAGAGCCATATAGCACTCATGGTAGCACTGTCAATCCCAGCTTTTGCTAACAGCAAGTTTTATTAACCGTTTAACAACATATCATCATGAGATCAAAATTCATCATTGGACTTGATTAGTTATAAGTCAGTTAGCACTAGCATTCTACTCATATTCATATATCCCACGGAGTCAAGAACATCACAGATAACAACGCTAAGTGGGTCTCTAAGGTTGCTCAATTGGACACATGCATAAATGAGTAAATTAATAGTAAAGTGAATAGGTAACAAGGAGATCCCATGCAAACTTGCCTTGGTTGTTGAAAGACTGGTCCTCCTGCTGGTCGTCGAAAGAAGGGTCCTGGTCGTACCACACCGACTCACCGTCTACTCGATCACATAACATCAACACGCATTCCAGGCGCATACATACAATGCAAACAGGGCTATCATTAGAACAGTACACCAAACAGTAATAAACAGAAATAAAACTTTGATAAAACTGAAGTACGCATTTCTACGATCACAACAAGTTTTGGTTCACCGAAAACAGAGTTACTATGCGAAAGATACGGCCGAAACGGTGTTTCTAAAGCCCTAAACAAGATTAACATAAACCCTGAAACTAAACTGATCTAAGCCAACTAACAGAGGCATAAACAGATAGAAAACTAAATTACGAATTTAACGCGACTTGAATGGGTCAAAACGGAGCTAAAACGTGGATTTTACAAGCGTTTTATTGTAGTGGCAATTCTGTAAAAAGCTGAAAATGCATTTGAATTTAAATCGGAATTTAAACTGAATTTTAAAATGAATTCACGGCCGGCTGGACTGCGCCTCAAATCATCAAAAACGCAGGGGCCTGGTCAGAAGTTTGCAAAGACTTAGTGAATAGCACTGAGTGGAGCGCGAGTTGATTCAAGGCTTCTTCGGGGGTTCTTTAACAAAATTGCACCAGAAGGGGTATCGGCCGCGCACAGCCGACGGATCGGCGATGGACGATGCAGATTAGGCGCGGGGGTGAGTGCGCGCGGGTCGGGCCGATGGCGCGCCCAGGCGCGGCTCTGGCCGTGACGTCGCGGCTTCCGCACGACGTCGCTCGCGCAGGCGCCATGGGAGGCACAGCAGAGCATGCGGACTCGGCCGCAGGGGGCACACCGAGCCAAACCAAGCGGACGGAGGGCAAGCGGATCGCAAAGGGTGCTCACCGCGTTGAAGGAAAGGACGGGGAGTCTCTGGTGGCAGCGCACGGCGAGGGACGGCGGAGAACCGGCGGTCGGCGAGGATCTGTTCAAGAGAATCGGCGGTTCGGAAGAAGCCACGGCCAAGGGAGAGGGAGAGAGAAGGAGTTCAGAGGCACCACCACTTTGCCGCGAAGCTCTGCAAGCACGAATCGGTCGGCGGCGCTGTGTAATCGGCGGAGCGACGACGGCGGACGACATGAAGGCACGGGGAGCTTCGGCTGCGCGGCTCTGGTGCTCTGCTGCGAGTGCGAGAGAGGCGGAATGAGGGAAAGGGGGAGAGCGGGGCGGGCGCGTCCGCTTTATGCACGAGGAGGAAACCGAGGTCGTGGGAGCGGGCGCGGGCGCTGCACGACTCGCGGATGAATCGGACGCGAGAGCGGCAGCAGCGGTTGCGCTTGGGCGGCGTCGCGCGGAGGGGAAGAAGGGATATGCGCCGACAGGTGGGGACCGGAAGTCAGAGAGAGAGAGGGAGAGGCGGCGGTTTCACGGCGGGCGCACGCGGGCCGGCTAGATGGGCCGCGGCGAAGGGAAAGGGGGAGGGAGTCAGCCCAACGCGGGGAAAAGGGAGGAGAGTAGGGAAGAAAGGGCGAGCTGGGCCGCCAGGCCGCTTGGGCCGGAAACAAGGGAGAGAGGGAGAAAGAGAAATAAACCATTTTCTTTTCTTTTCAAAGCATTTCAAAGTCTTTTCAAATAAATTTGAATTCATTTTGAATTTTGGCAAAAACTAGTCACACAAATAAATTCAATGCATCAGCATGGGTGCAAAAACGTGTTGCCACATTTATTTTAATTCAATAAAAATTATTTAACCCCTAGGTAAAATGCTCACAAGATCATAACTAAATCATTTTCAACTATTTTCTTTTGGAGAAATTTTTAGGGTGTTACAACTCTACCCCCCTTAAGATGAATCTCGTCCTCGAGATTTGACTGGTGCTTACTCAAACAACTGCGGATAAGATTTTCGAAGATCTTCTTCTCTTTCCCAGGTAGCCTCTTCTTCTGTATATCTGTTCCACTGAACTTTGCACATCTTGATAACTTGGCTCCTGGTAACTCTTTCTGCTGTCTCTAAGATCTTGATAGGATACTCTTCATAATTGAGATCTTCTTCTATCTTGATCTCTTCCAAGGGGACTTGCTCTTCAGGCACCCTCAGACATTTCTTCAGCTGAGAGACATGGAACACATCATGAATGCCTGATAGACTCTCAGGTAGCTCAAGCTGATAGGCCACTTCTCCAAGTCTGGCCAAGATCCGGAAAGGACCTATGTATCTGGGTGCCAACTTTCCTTTCATGTTGAAGCTCCTTACGCTTCTCATGGGTGACACTTTCAAGTACACATAGTCTCCCACTTTGAAAACTAAGTCCCTCCTGCAAGTATCTGCATAACTCTTTTGTCGGGACTGAGCTATCCTCAAGTTATCCCGGATCATTCTTATTTGTTCTTTAGCATTTCTAAGAACATCCGGTCCGAACACTTGAGTTTCTCCTGTCTGATTCCGGAACAAGGGAGTTCTACACTTTCTCCCATACAAAGCTTCAAAAGGAGCCATTTTGAGACTCTTCTGATGACTGTGGTTGTAGGAGAATTTGGCATATGGCAGACTTTTATCCCAACTAGCTCCATGTTGAAGGGCACATGCTCTCAACATGTCCTCTAAGATCTGATTTATCCTTTCAGTCTGCCCATCTGTTTGTGGGTGATATGCAGAACTAAAATTCAGCTTGGTTCCAACGATTGGTGTATCTGATGCCAAAAATGAGATGTGAATTGTGTTCCTCTGTCAGACACTATTTTCTTTGGAACACCATGCAGAGACACAATTCTCTCCATGTACAGCTCTGCTAACCTTGCCCCACTATAAGTGGTCTTAACTGGTAGGAAGTGAGCGACCTTAGTAAGACGGTCGACTATTACCCATATAGAGTCATAGCCTCTTGAAGGACCGAGAATGCTACCCGAAAGCGACCAGAGGGGGGGGGGTGAATGGGAGCTTCAAAACTTCCTTTCGGAAACTCGTTGCCACTGTCCCAAAATCAACCCCAAAGACAAACCCTAGAGCTTGGTGTCCACGACCCTAGATTTAGGGTGGATGCCTCCAAGAAGCACAGCGAGACACTACACAACTCTAGAAAGCCGACCCAAAAGACGGAAATCAATTCCGACCAAGAACGAGCGGACTGTGAACGAAAACACGCAACACAGGCTCGACCGGACTCTGCCTGCGTCCGGTCACTGAGCACCGGACGCGTCCGGTCGACAGAAATCCTATTTCGGACCTTACTGAGTTGGACCGGACTCTAGTGTACGGAGCATCCGGTCGAAAGCAGTGCATCCGGTCAGATAAAAACACAGGCGGTGAACACTGTTAGGGACGGGTCCGGTCAGGGAGAAATCGGAGCGTCCGGTCAATGAAAGAAACACAGCAGTGAGCTGTTCAACGACCGGACTCTCAGACCGAGCGTCCGGTCAGCCCGACCCAGCGTCCGGTCACCCCGCGACTGCACTGTTCGCCTACCGATTCGCCTCGATCTCACCCAAAACAAATCCTCTAGGGATCAATCTTGGTGAGATGAGTCACAAGGAGTATAGTGAGCTATCTCTAAGAGATCATGGCTCGAACCTATCTCCAAATCGGTGAATCATAAAATTTCGGGGGAGAGGAGAAAACTTGACCCAAAACGAAAAATCGATCGATCTCCTAGACCGTGAGGTTAGAGATTAATTCCTTCAGTGGAAAGAAATGCCTCACGATCTAGAATGACTTGGTTCAAATGGATTTGCAAAAGATGAACCGAGCAAAGAGATCAAGCAACGGGAAAATCGTGGAGAAAAGGGATTCCTCGAAGAACACGAACAAAGCGCGAATCACAATCACGATCTTGCAGCCGGAGCGCAAACACACGCTACGACAAGGAGGTTACGGCCTCCTTTCCTCAAAATTACCAGTACACAGAGGCAAGATTCTTTGCGGATCTCAGCTAGCTACAGCAGGGGATGGGAGAGCAGGAAAAATCCTAAGTGCAAGGGAGCAAATGATTGTAATGAACTGAGATAGGGGGAGGAGGGTGTCTCCCCGACTACTTAACCTATTCTAGACTAAGTCTAATTCCTACTCTACCCCTCTCTAAACTAATTACAGAGCGAACTAGCTAAACCCTAGGGTTATTCTGGACCAACTCGGTGGTAGGTGTATCCGACGGCCACGCCCGCACAACTCGTCCGCGTTGCCTCCACGAAACCTTCCGATTGCCGCCACGTGCCGCCCTCGCTCTGCACCCCCGGTTTTGTGGCCCAAACCGGGAAACCAGCCTTTTCCAGCTATCCCCCGGTTTTGAGGGCCAAACCGGGAAACCAGCCTCCAGCGTCTGAGTTTTGTGGCCCAAACTCAGCAAACCCGCAGCGCCCAGGTTTTGAGGCCCAAACCTGGAAACCGTCCTCAGCCCGAGTTTTGTGGCCAAACTCGAAAACCGTCCATGCCCAGGTTTTGTGGCTCAACCTGGAAACCGACCATGCCCAGGTTTTGTGGCTCAACCTGGAAACCGAGCACCCGAGTTTTGAGGCCCAAACTCGGAAACCATCCACCCGGTGGTTTTTCTCTGGCTCAACCACCAAACCGGAGCTGTAGAGGGGATGCACCGCCCGTGCACCCCGTCCATCGACACGTGTCCCTAGGTCCTCGACCCGAGCAACACCGTGCCCTGCAAGTCCTCGCTCGTCGCTTTCCCAGGCTGCCAGCCACCACAGCTGATCCTCAGGCACTCCGGTCCCTCAGTCCAAGCCTCACGTCCGCCCTTCACCGCTCGGTACATCGGCATGGCACGTCCACCGCACGGCACGCCCATCCTTCACCGCACCCGGTCCGTCAGCACGACACGTCTCAACTTGACCTTCACCTTGCCCTCGATCACTGTCTCCGTGCTCGACACCTGCACAACACAAGCCAAAGAACATGCGATCAAACCCGTTGACAATCACTCATCACTCAGAGACCCGGCATACACCCATGTATCCGCAATCTCCCCCTTGATGAGTGCATTGTCAACTACACACACAAATCATAATGAGAAAAAGAAGATAGGAAGGAAGAAGGAGAAGAGAGAACTCGACCAAATGACCCAAAAGCATAACAAAGCTGAAGAAGGTCAAGTGGAAGAAGCAAAACAACTTGGTCCCCTAAGACAAGGGCAATGGCTCGACGTAACCAAGCAAAGCAAAGCTAGCCCTCAAGAAGAGGTAGAACAGGCTCAACACCGCTAGCAAAATACCAATTGGAGTCGGAGGAAGATCGAAGCAAAATGCTAGTCCCTCAAGATAGAGGCACAGAGGCTCAACACAACTAGCAATGAAAGCTCGATACAAATGCCTTTCGGCAAAGCACGCTCCGAACCAACTGAAAATCAACCGAAAGATCTCCGAATCAAAAGAGAACCAATCGAAGTCGAAATGCCCTGAAAGTGTTTGCTAGTCCCTCAAGACAGAGGCAACGACTCAACACAACTAGCAAACTCCCCCTCGACAAGTGCAAGCAACCAGGGACTCCATCCAGGGAGCATATGATTTGTCAAAAATTCTCCCCCTTAGTTGAAAATGCACTGATCAAGACCCAGGACAAAGTTCTCCCCCTCAGCGAAATCTCCCCCTTAGTTGGACACCAGCCAAAAGTGCCAACTGAAGAAAATGCATATGAAGTCAGAAATGCAAGTCAGGAGCTTCAGGCATATAGTCAAAAGAGTGCAAGAATGCTCTAAATAGTATAACGCCAATGACTCAACTAAGCACTCAAATAGCGAAGGCTCAAACTGATCACACATACGGAATATGAAGCATATGAGCAAGTGAGCAGTTTTTAGCCAAAAAGATAGTCATCATCAAAATAGCACTACACATGTATAGGTAGGGATCCAAACAAGTGCTAAACATGTATACAAGGTGAACTACCCCTAGCAAAGTTCAATCATCATGCATAGGAATGAAACATAGACTTGTGATTTCAGTTTTATATCGGAGTTGCAGCGGTAAAGAATTCACAAGTTCAAATATTTAGCATGTGATTGCGAGAGGTTGAAAGCTTGTCATTGCCTAACTTTTCAACCGAGCGAAGCCTATGCCAAAGCAATCAGAAGCTTAAAGCTACGGTTTCGGTCATACACTACACGGCTCAAGTTTAACTCAAAGTGCAATGAGAAACAGTCTCGATACCGTGAGGTGTTGACAACCAATCCCATCTCGATCTTTTCAATTCACTAAAACTTGGTTCAAATTTTTAAACATCATATGAACAGACCAAGCAAGTGAATGACTCAGAACTAGAGACATAGCAACCTAGCATATATGAAAAGCAGGAATGGACTCAACACATCCTACACATGCTAGTTGCATATCTCAATGGTGAACATTTTCAGATTTTATATACATTAAACAAGATTCACCATTCCAAAATAGCTCGGCTCATAACATGTACTAGTGATCTGAAAGAGCCTAAGCTACAAGCATCCATATAAGCATCAGAGCATACTACAAAGAGCATAGTTACATTCTAGTGATTATAAACATGAAGCTCAGAATGTAAGTGCGTATGCTAAAATGCAAAAGAAAAGAAGGATAAACGAAAAGAGTCAGTCTATACAAGATCCAAAATGTTTCCCCCATCTAAAAAGGGAAACACACACCAAGCTCACCCCTCAACCTATTAAAGGTTGACTCGTCTAATGGTTTGGTGAAAATATCAGCCAGTTGATGATGAGTATCGACATGGCGAAGGTCGATATCACTCTTCTCCTGGTGGTCTCGCAGAAAGTGAAAGCGCACATCAATGTGTTTGGTCTTCGAGTGAAGCACGGGGTTCTTAGCAACGCTAATAGCACTCGTGCTGTCACAAAGCAAAGGCACGCGAGAAAAGCTTAGACCAAAATCATGCAAAGTGGCCATCATCCAAAGCAACTGGGAACAGCAGCTAGCCGCAGCAACATATTCAGCCTCTGTGGTAGACTGAGCGACACTAGACTGCTTGCGAGAAGACCACGACACAAGAGAAGATCCAATAAACTGACAAGTCCCAGAAGTGGACTTGCGCTCAATGCGACAACCAGCAAAATCGGCATCCGAATAACCGCAGAGCGAGAGGGTGGAGGAAGCAGAATACCAAATCCCGAACTCAGGTGTGAAACGAAGGTACCTGAAGATGCGCTTCACCGCCTGACGGTGAGAAGTGCGCGGCGACGCCTGAAAGCGCGCGCACAAACACACCGCGAACTGAATGTCCGGGCGTGTCGCCGTCAGGTAGAGCAGCGATCCGATCATGCTGCGGTACTCCTTCTGGTCCACTACTTCTCCATCCTTGTCCGCATCCAGGGCAGTCGTCGTCGACATGGGTGTTGGAAGAGGCTTGGACTCACCCATATCGAACCGCTTCAGCAAGTCCTTCGTGTACTTGCCCTGGTGCACAAACGTCCCCTCTCGGGATTGCTTAATTTGCAACCCGAGAAAGAAAGTCAGCTCGCCCATCATGCTCATCTCAAACTCTCTGCTCATAGTATCTGCAAACTTGGCAGCCAAGGCGTGAGAAGAACCACCGAAAATGATATCATCCACGTAAATCTGGACCAAGACTGTGTCTTTGCCTTGCCTGAGGAGAAAGAGCGTCTTATCTACACATCCCATTTTAAAACCCTTAGCTATCAAAAGGTCTTCAACCTATCATACCAGGCTCTAGGGGCTTGTTTCAAACCATACAAAGCTTTGTGGAGTTTAAAGACATGGTTTGGAAACTTGGGATTTTCAAAACCGGGGGGTTGCTCTACATATACTTCCTCTTCTATGTAGCCGTTTAAGAAGGCACTCTTGACATCCATTTGAAAAAGTTTGAAACCTTTGGATGCTGCAAATGCCAAGAGTATCGTAATAGCCTCCAAACGTGCTACAAGAGTAAACGTCTCCTCATAGTCTATCCCCTCCTTCTGACTATAACCTTTCGCTACAAGCCTGGCCTTGTTTCTAACAATGTGGCCATCCTCTCCTTGCTTGTTTTTGAAAACCCATTTTGTCCCAATAGGCTTACAGTCAGGTGGAGGTGGAACTAGAACCCAAACCCGATTTCGCTCAAAGTTCTCTAACTCCTCATGCATGGCATTGACCCAATCTGGATCCGTCAAAGCGTGTCCAACATCTCGGGGCTCAAAATTAGCAACAAAAGCAGAATGAGCAAAGTGCGATATGTGCTGTGACCTGGAGCGAGTGACTCGCTCGCCGATGTCGTCGATCATCTGCTGAGGGGGGTGCTGGCACTGGATGTGTCGTGGCGCCTCCCGTGCAGATGTGATCTCCCCCTCAACAGCAGCTGGTTCCACCCTGGGTACAAAAGGTACCGCGCGAGGTGGAGTATCCCACGGCCCCCAGGAAGAAGAGGTGTTGGGGCCGTGAGTCGTCGTCGAAGCCGCTCTTGGTGGCACAGCAGGTGGAGGAGGTGCTGGATCGTCCATACCTTCAGCACCCTCGTCCTCGTCATCAAAAAGAGGCTCACCGACCTCGTGATCACCTGCACGCTCAAAACGAGAAGAAGGAGAAACAAGAGTCTCGTCGAAGGTGACATCTGATGTCTCCAAGACTCGGTTAGTATCAAGGTTAAGTACACGATAAGCTCTAGTGTGTGTCCCATAACCCAAAAATACTCCGTCAGAAGATCGAGACTCAAATTTGTCCAGGTTGCCCTTCTTCAATATAAAACAGTGGCAACCGAAGACTCTAAAGTAACTCACCTTCGGCTGGCGACCAAAACGCAAATCATAAGAGGTCTTCTTCAAAAACGCTCTCAGAAAAATGCGATTTGAGATGTAGCATGCAGTGTTCATAGCTTCGGCCCAATAGCGCCTAGGAGTCCTATGCTCATCGAGCATCGTCCTGGCCATCTCAACAAGGGTCCGATTCTTCCTTTCTACAACACCATTTTGGGGCGGTGTGTAGGGGGAAGAAAACTGATGCTCCAAACCAAGGTGGTTACAAAACTTCTCAAAATCCGAATTCTTGAATTCGGAACCATTATCACTTCTAATCGCTCGCATCGAGTTCAAAGGAAACTCGTTCTGAAGACGCAAAATCAGATTGCGAGCGAAGGAGAAAGTCTCAGTCTTCTCAGTCAAAAAGAAGACCCACGAATACCTCGAAAAATCGTCAACAACAACCAAAACATACCACTTGCCACCAACCGAGCTCACCCGAGCCGGACCAACAAGGTCCATGTGTAAAAGCTCTCCAGGGTGCGAGGTCATGACCTTAGTCACCGGATGGTGGGGAGCGGCAACCATCTTCCCATGTCTGCAAGAATGGCAAACTAGATCCTTCTACATCGAAAGCTTGGGCAATCCTCGGATTAGGCCAAGTGAGCTAAGCCTTGCAAGCAAGTCGAAGCTTAAATGACCGAGCCTCCTATGCCACTTCCAAAGATCGGAGGAAGAAGGACTAGCCAAAAGACAGCGAGAAGCACCAAACGACTCCGAGAAATTCGCGCGAAAGACTTTCCCAAAGGGCGAAATCAGACATACAAGATCGCCCTGAGGATCTAAGATGCGACTAAGGTTCAGTTTAAAATGAATCTCATAGTCATCATCAAAAAGTCGCGAAACAGAAAGCAAATTGAAATGCAGGTTAGAAACAAGAGCAACATCGCGCAACACAAAGTGCTCATTAACCCGCACCGACCCGCGTGACAACACCTTACCTTTACTATTGTCGCCAAAGGTTATGTACTCTTTTCCGGCGACCGGGCTAAGGCTGGAGAACCACTTGGCATTTCCGGTCATGTGCCTCGAACAACCGGAATCCACCAACCAAATGTCCTCCAACCGTCTTACCTACATCAATAAAAAGACATAGGGTGAGCATACGGTCCAACACTGGGGTTAGTGAAGTAGGGGGAATACCAGTGTTGGGCCGGCTGCTCAAAAGAACGGTCAGAGTAAAAACCATCCCTAGCCTGTCTACGGGGGTAGCGATCACCACGCACAGGAAAACGTGGTCCGCTGGGGAAGGAACGCTCACCGCGATATTCAAAACGCGGTGGGGGAAAGCGCTCAACTACAAAGCCTCCGCCACGGGGTCCATAACCTGCAACTGCAGGCTCCCGCCGGGCACGCTCTCTATGAGGCCAACGCCTAGGAACTTGAGGTTCTGGACCTCTAGCCCTAGTCTCCCTCCTCGGAGCTCTCCTCTGCCTAGGCCTGGAAACTTGGGGTTCTGGACCTCTGGGCCTAGCAGCTCTCCTCTGGACGTTCGGCACATGCCCACCATGGAAAGGGTGGTACAAGTCTGGGTTGTCCATCTCCCGAGCACGGCGCGCCTCTCTCTTGCGCCGAAAGCAGAACTCACTCAAGTGACCATCCCTCCCACAGAAGTAAAATTGGTACCTCACCGTGCGCAAAGGGGGTTGTTGGTACGCTAGGCTATGGGTATGGTTCACTTTGCCCTTCTGTGGCAAGCACTCCTCCTGGATGGGTGGCATCATGTCAAGCTTGTTTTTGAGGTGGTTCGGCTTGGGTGCCCATACTTGGTTCTTGGGTGGAGCTCTCGGGGGTTCCTCAAACACCCCATCCTTGGTGGTAGGCTTGGCAGGCTCTTTGGGTGGAAGCTTGGTCAGTTTGGGAGTAGTGGTGGAGTTGGGCTTATCACTAGGGTTTAGACCACTAGACTCACCAATCTTCCCAAAAGCGGAAAGATCAACACCTTGAGCAAAACCTACACCTGGACCTCCAGCAGCTCGCTTGAATTGGGAGATCATCATCCCGAGCTGCGGCTCACCACAAGACACCCATGACAGGATGGTCCAAAGGTATGTGTTTTCTTCCTCGGTTTGCATCTTGCCATGCTTCACATTGGCAATCTCCATCTCCAAGCCCTCACACAAAGCACACCTCGTGACACAAGTGCTATCCGAGCTGGCCTTCTCTAAAGACTCAAGCTTGGCATTCTTCTCTGCCAACTCGGACTACAAGACAGGACAAGTCTTGCACGCACCCAACAAAGAAGGTCTAGCCTTCAGCTCATCCAGCTTTCCTACCAACGCAGCATACTTGCCTCTCAAAGTGAGAAGGTCAGTCATGTGCATGGTGCATGACTCGCACTCCACCTCCTCCGACACGACCACGGTGGACTTGGCAAACTCAAGCTCCCTCACCGTGTCCTCCCACTTATCTTGGCTAAGGAGGGCAGCAGTAAGCTTCTCAACCTCGGAAGAAAGCTCATCGTAGGTGAGAGATACCTGGGAGGTGTCATCGTCGTCGTTCCGAGGGGAGTCCACCAGCTCGCCGTCGAGCGCCATGGTGCAGAGGCCGTCGTCGTCGGCGAAGACGCATAGTCCATTGAGCTTGTCCTCAATCTTCTTCATCTTCTCGGACTCGTCGTCGCTTGAGCAAGCGGAGTTGTCATCCGAGCCATCGACGTCGCTGAGCGCGGCGAAGAATGCGCGCTTCTCAGCCTAGGCCTTCTCCAAGTACTTCTTCTTGATGTACTCTTTGTCGAAGCCGCCCCTCTTCTTGTGCCTTGGGGGAACGTGCTTCTCCTTGCGCTTGTCGTCGTACTTGTGCCCATGATCGCCCTTCCCCGAATGCTTGTTCTTCTTGGGGCAGTTGGCGATGAAGTGATCGGGATCGCCGCACTCATAGCATCCTGAGCGTCCTCCTCCGCGGCGACGGTTCATGCGGTTGTTGTGAAACCGCGTGAACCGGTTGGCAAGCAAAGCCAACTCCTCGTCTCCCAAAGACTCCAGCTGGTCCTCTGTGACAGAAAAAAGTGAAGAAAGCGCAAAGCCAGCAGAGGGGTTAGCGGAAGAGCCAGAAACCAAAGCCATGGACGGGCGACAAGGATTTTCATAAGAAGCCCTCGCCATGGCATCAATCTCACTGGACTTGAGCTTACTAAAGAGCTCGTCGCAAGTGAGGGTCTCATAGTTAGGTGATTCGATGATCGCTTGAACCTTGGAATCCCACACCGATCGATCGAGAGTATGCAAAAGCTTCAAAGCTCTCTCATGATCATCGAAAGACAACTGCTCCTTGTTAGCCCTCATCCTGTTGACAATCACCTGAAAGCGAGCGAATAAACTTTCTATGCTCTCGCCAGGCTGATGTCGGAAGTTCTCATACTCTCTCTTGAACGACTCGTAGAGTCGGGTTTTGACTTGAGAGGTGCCCTCATGAAAGCACATGAGGGTGGCCCAAATCTCCCGAGCCGTAGAGAGGTGAGAAACGCGATCAAACTCTCCAACACTCAAACACGAAAAGAGAGCATTACGGGCTCAGCTATTGGCTTCGTGCTCATCGATCTGATGCTGAGTCACACGAGCAGCCAAGACCACGTAATCGGCAGAGTTGCAAATATCCCAAATGGAAGCACCCAAACTCTGCAGATAGGCCGACATGCGTATCTTCCAATACGCATAGTTCGTCCCATCGAAAAACGGCGGTTTGCCCACGCCGCGATCCATGTCGCCTTCGGTGGATCTGGAACCGGCTAAGGTGGAAGATCCTCAACCTGCTCCGATACCAATTGAAGGACCGAGAATGCTACCCGAAAGCGACCAGAGGGGGAGGGTGAATGGGAGATTCAAAATTTCCTTTCGGAAACTCGTTGCCACTGTCCCAAAATCAACCCCAAAGACAAACCCTAGAGCTTGGTGTCCACGACCCTAGATTTAGGGTGGATGCCTCCAAGAAGCACAGCGAGACACTACACAACTCTAGAAAGCCGACCCAAAAGACGGAAATCAATTCCGACCAAGAACGAGCGGACTGTGAACGAAAACGGGCAACACAGGCTTGACCGGACTCTGCCTGCGTCCGGTCACTGAGCACCGGACGCGTCCGGTCGACAGAAATCCTGTTTCGGACCATACTGAGTTGGACCAGACTCTAGTGTACGGAGCGTCCGGTCGAAAGCAGTGCGTCCGGTCAGATAAAAACACAGGCGGTGAATAGTGTTAGGGACGGGTCCGGTCAGGGAGAAATCAGAGTGTCCGGTCAATGAAAGAAACATAGCAGTGAGCTGTTCAACGACCGGACTATCAGACCGAGCGTCCGGTCAGCCCGACCCAGCGTCCGGTCACCTCGCGACTGCACTGTTCGCCTACCGATTCGCCTCGATCTCACCCAAAACAAATCCTCTAGGGATCAAACTTGGTGAGATGAGTCACAAGGAGTATAGTGAGGTATCTCTAAGAGATCATGGCTCGAACCTATCTCCAAATCGGTGAATCGTAGAATTTCGGGGGAGAGGAGAAAACTTGACCCGAAACGAAAAATCGATCGATCTCCTAGACCGTGAGGTTAGAGATTAATTCCTTCAGTGTAAAGAAATGCCTCACGATCTAGAACGACTTGGTTCAAACGGATTTGCAAAAGATGAACCGAGCAAAGAGATCAAGCGACGAGAAAATCGTGGAGAAAAGGGATTCCGCGAAGAACACGAACAAAGCGCGAATCACAATCACGATCTTGCAGCCGGAGCGCAAACACACGCTACGACAAGGAGGTTACAGCCTCCTTTCCTCAAAATCACCAGTACACAGAGGCAAGATTCTCTGCGGATCTCAGCTAGCTACAGCAGGGGATAGGAGAGCAGGAAAAACCCTAAGTGCAAGGGAGCAAATGACTGTAATGAACTGAGATAGGGGGAGGAGGGTGTCTCCCCGACTACTTAACCTATTCTAGACTAAGTCTAATTCCTACTCTACCCCTCTCTAAACTAATTACAGAGCGAACCAGCTAAACCCTAGGGTTATTCTGGACCAACTCGGTGGTAGGTGTATCCGACGGCCACGCCCGCACAACTCGTCCACGTTGCCTCCATGCAACCTTCCGATTGCCGCCACGTGCTGCCCTCGCTCTGCACCCCCAGTTTTGTGGCCCAAACTGGGAAACCAGCCTTTTCCAGTTATCCCCCAGTTTTGAGGCCAAAACCGGGAAACCAGCCACCAGCGTTTGAGTTTTGTGGCCCAAACTCAGCAAACCCGCAGCGCCCAGGTTTTGAGGCCCAAACCTGGAAACCGTCCTCAGCCCGAGTTTTGTGGCCAAACTCGGAAACCGTCCATGCCCAGGTTTTGTGACTCAACCTGGAAACCGACCACGCCCAGGTTTTGTGGCTCAACCTGGAAACCAAGCACCCGAGTTTTGAGGCCCAAACTCGGAAACCATCCACCCGGTGTTTTTTCCCTGGCTCAATCACCAAACCGGAGCTGTAGAGGGGATGCACCGCCCGAGCACCCTGTCCACCGACACGTGTCCCCAGGTCCTCGACCCGAGCAACACCGTGCCCTGCAAGTCCTCGCTCGTCGTTGTCCCAGGCTGCCAGCCACCACAGCTGATCCTCAGGCACTCCGGTCCCTCAGTCCAAGCCTCACGTCCGCCCTTCACCGCTCGGTACATCGGCATGGCACGTCCGCCGCACGGCACGCCCATCCTTCACCGCACCCGGTCCGTCAGCACGGCACGTCTCAACTTGACCTTCACCTTGCCCTCGATCACTGTCTCCGTGCTCGACACCTGCACAACACAAGCCAAAGAACATGCGATCAAACCCGTTGACAATCACTCATCACTCAGAGACCCGGCATACACCCATGTATCCGCAGCTCTTTGTGTGCGGGGTAATCCAGTGATAAAGTCCATTCCCACTTCTTCCCATTTCCACTCGGGTATCTGCATAGGTTGCAACAATCCTGCCGGTCTTTGATGTCCACCCTTGACCTTCTGACAGGTGTCACATAGGGCTACATATTCTGCCACATCTCACTTCAAACCATACCACCAGTACTTTTCTTTCAGATCTAAGTACATTTTGGTGCTGTCGGGATGTATAGAGTAGGCAGATTCATGTGCATCTCGCAAGATGGCATCACAGATAGCTTTCACTTCAGGCACACATATCCTTTTACCAAACCAAAGAGTTCCATTTTCATCCATCCTGAAACCTGGTGCCTTTCCAAGCACTATGTTCTCTGCTATCTCTTGCAATTTCTCATCTTTCAGCTGACCCTCACGGATTTCTTTCTCCAAAGTAGGTTCAACTGTTATCTCCACAACATTGTTTGCGAAGCACAGATTAAGATATGCCATTTCAGCTCTCAACTCTGCTGACATATACTCCACTTGCAAACCATTTGCATACGTTTTCCTGCTCAAGGCGTCAGCCACAACATTGGCCTTTCCTGGGTGATAGTGTACCTCCAGGTCATAGCCTTTGATCAACTCTAACCAATGGCGTTGCCTCAAGTTCAGGTCTGACTGAGTAAATATGTACTTCAGACTTTTGTGATCTGTATACACATCACTCTTATGTCCAACTAGATAATGTCTCCATATTTTCAGAGCGTGGACAACAGCTGCTAACTCCAAATCATGAGTTGGGTAGTTCAACTCGTGCTTTCTCAGCTGTCTGGATGCATAGGCTACTACTCTTCCTTTTTGCATCAGAACACATCCAAGTCCCAGATGAGAGGCGTCACAATAGATGGGGAAGCTTTTGTTCAAGTCTGGCAGAACTAGGACAGGTGCTGTGGTTAATCTCTTCTTTAACTCTTCAAAGTTTGCCTAGCATTTATCAGACCACACAAACTTAGCACTCTTTTCTAGCAAGGCAGTCATAGGCTTTGCAAGCTTGGAGAATCCTTCAATGAACCTCCTATAATACCCGGCCAAACCCAGAAAGCTTCGGATTTCGCTAGCATTGGTTGGCGGGTTCCAGTCCAACACATCCTGCACCTTGCTAGGATCAATGGATATACCTCCGTTAAAGACTACATGTCCCAAGAAATAGACTTCTTTCAAGCAGAACTCACATTTGCTCCTCTTGGCATAGAGCTGATGCTCTCTCAACTTCTGCAGAACCATTCTCAGATGTTCAGCATGTTCCTCTTCTATTTTAGAGAACACTAGAATGTCATCTATGAACACCACCACGAACTTGTCTAGATACTCCATGAACACCTTATTCATCAGGTACATGAAGTAGGCTGGGGCATTGGTTAGTCCAAAAGACATAACTGTGTACTCATACAATCCATACCGCGTTGTGAAAGCGGTCTTAGGAATGTCTGAGTTCCAGATTTTCAGCTGGTGATACCCAGATCTGAGATCTATCTTAGAGAACACACATGCTCCTCTAAGCTGGTCAAATAGATCATCTATCCTGGGCAGAGGGTATTTGTTTTTAATGGTAACCTTATTTAGGGACCTATAGTCCACACACATCCTCTGGCTACCATCTTTCTTATCCACAATGATCACAGGTGCTCCCCAAGGAGAAGCACTGGGGCGTATATACCCCTTCTCTAACAACTCCTTAAGTTGCTTCTTAAGCTCTTCTAATTCATTTACCCCCATTCTATAAGGTCTTTTAGCTATTGGGGCAGTTCCAGGCAGTAATTCAATAATGAACTCAACATCGCGATCAGGTGGCATACCTGGCAGATCATCAGGAAAGACATCAGGGAACTCGTCCACCAGCAGATCTTGATTTGCACCACTAGCATCCATCTGATTTATGGTGGCAGTCGGCTGCTCTTGCATCACCACTTCCACACAGATCCTTGTAAGGAAAATGGACCTCAGACCATTTAAACTTCGGATTTTGGTGTTTGATGAACAACATAACCAAATTGGACTAATGTGTTTGCAAGTGTTTGTTTTGTAGTCCAATAGGGTGCAAGTGTGACTTGGACAAAGGCTAAGTGGTGATCCAATGATCAACACCTCAAGTAAGACATTAGAAGCTCAGTAGAAGACCCTCAAGATCAAGCAAATTCCAAGGCACAAGAATGGAACCAAGACGGCGCAAGAAACCGTGAAGAAACAAAGAAAAAGGAGTGACTGGACGCTGCTTCGCAGTGACCGGACGCTGGCCTGGATGCGTTCGGTCAGTTCACCCAGCAAACAGCGGCTCGCCCGAGGCCGAGGCCTGGTTTATAGGCTCGCCCGAGGCCGAGGCCTGTTCAGAGGCTCGCCCGAGGCTGAGGCCTGTTCAGCGGCTCGCTCGAGGCCGAGGCCTGTTCAGAGGCTCGCCCGAGGCCGAGGCCTGGTTTGGAGGCTCGGGCGCGACGGAGATTGAGCGTCAGCCCAAGGCCTGTGGCTCCCGCGAGGCCGAGGCCGAGGCCTGGCACGGAGGGGTCGGGCGAGGCGGAAAATGAGCGCCAGCAGGAGCATCGGACGCTGAAGACCGAGGCATCGGACGCGACTGTGTCACTGTGCAAGCCTGCACAGCAAGCATCGGACGCTCCGGTGCTAACATCGGACGCTACAGGACCCTGTGTCCGATGACCATGCAGAGAGGTTCCAGAGAGGCTCTGGCAGCATCGGACGCGTCCGTTGATCAAGCATCGGACGCTGACTAGCCGTTGCAGCACAGTGCCAGGTCGGCATCTAGCCGTTGATGGGGCATCGGACGCGTCCGATGGTCGCGACACGAGCGTCCGATGCCATGCAGTGAAGCCCATCTTCTTGTCCAACGGCTCTATTTGCTTGGGGCTCTATATATACCCCCATGGCCGGCCAAAATAAAATGGTTGGAGCTCAAGGAAGCGTACCAAGTGTATAGACACATATTTAGTTGCTCTAGCCACCAAAGTGCTTAAGTGATATACTAGGTGATTAGTAGAGGTGCTTTGCGAAGTGCTTAAGCTAGTTAGACCACCGCTTTGCGCTTGCTCTAGGTGTTAGGTCTAGTGTTTAGTGAGGTTGAAAACCTCTCATCTACCGGTGCTTGCGCGCACCGTGATTGTACATCCGTGGGGCTTGTAAGTCTTGCGAGATCACACCAACCGCGATTGTGGTGTGGCCGCCTCCGTGTACCGAAGGGAACAAGGCCCGCGGCGCTTCGGCCGGAAACTTTATAGTGAAGACGGCGGAGAGCATCCAGGAGAGGCTTTGCCACGAGTGGCTTAACCGGAGACCCACTTGCGTGTGGGGAAGAACCAGAGCTATCCACGGAGTCATCCGACCGGGAGCTTGGCCCTTGCGAGGGATTCCTTGCGAGGGGCTCCAACGAGGACTAGGGGGAAGCTTGCGCGCTTCTCGATACCTCGGTAAAAATACCGGAGTCATCGACGGGAGTTTGCATCTCTATCACACTCTTTAGCTTCCGCATTTACATTGCTATCTAGTTCATGTGCTTTACCTTTCATAGCTTGATTTGCTAGTTGATAGGTTTGGAAACTAGATAGCATAACTCCTTTTTGTGGTAGAGATAGCAAACACACATAGCAAAACCTTAGTTGCACTATAGATAGTTTACTTTTGTGCATAGGTTTTGACTAGGTGGAAATTAGAGGCCATAGTTTAGAGTAGAAGTTTTAAGTTGCCTAATTCACCCCCCCCCCCCCCTCTTAGGCATCACGGTCCTTTCAATTGGTATCAGAGCCGGTTGGCTCTCTTGTGGACTCTTGGCTTAATCGCCTTCGAGCCGACGCCCCTAAGAGAGGTTGGGATGGATATCTCTAGGCCTCCACACTTTGACGGCACTAACTTCCCTTACTATAGTGCTAGGATGGCTTGCTTTTTAGAAGCCGTTGATCTAGGTGTTTGGAGAGTTACCCGCGACGGGATGAAACCCATTAAGAATCCCGAAAAACCTACCGCGGGTGATGAAAAAGAAATTCATCTTAATGCTAGAGCTAAAAATTGCTTGTTTGAATCTATTAGCATGGATGTCTTTAACCAAGTTTTTACTTTGCAAACATCTCATGACATTTGGTTAAAGCTACAAGAGCTCCATGATGGTACAAGTAATGTACGTGAGCAAAAACATCACCTAACAAAAACAAGCTATGATTCCTTTAAAATGAATGAAAATGAGCTTGTTCGTGATATGTATTCTCGTTTGAATCTAATTATCAATGAGCTCCATTCTATAGGAATCACAAAGCTAGGTGATGCGGATATTATGAGGAAGATCATCTCCGTGCTTCCAAAGAGCAAATATGCAACCATCATCACCATCCTCCACAACATGGAGGACTTGAGCACCATGACCCCGGCCATTGTCATTGGCAAATTGGTGGCATTCGAGATGTCACGCAAGATGGGTCAAGAAGAAGCCACTTCATCAAGCAAAGATATTGCTCTCCCATGTGAGCAAAAAAAGATGAAGGGCAAAAAGCAAGTTGAGACAAGCTCAAGCTCCTCAAGTGATGAAGAGGATGATGAAGATGAAGAATCAAGTGATGATGATCAAGCCTCCACCTCATCCGACTCCTCCTTAGATGAAGAAGAAACAATCAAGCTAATGAAAGGAGTGAAGAGGATGATCCGCAAGCTCAATGTCAAGGGTGTGCCCATCACCATAGAAGATTGCCTCTTCACCAATCAAAGAAGAGAACAAAGAAAAAAGGGATACCATAGATGTGGCAAGAAAGGGCACTTTGTGGAAGATTGTCCAAAACAAAAGCCCTCACCCAATGACAAGAAAAAGAAGGGATGCAAGGCCAAAGCTCTTACCACCATCAAGACATGGGATGACTCATCAAGTGATGATGAACCCCAACAGAAGAGGAATGGTCGCAAGCACTCATCATCAAGCTCCTCACGTATGTGCCTTATGGCACGAGGTAACACAAGCCCTATCTCTAGTGATAGTGATAGAGATAGTGATAGTGATGATGAGCTACCTTCTTACAATCAACTTGTGCAAGATAATCTTAAATATGCTAAAGCTTGTACTAGCCAACAAAAGAAGATCAGTATCTTAAAAGAAAAATTAGATAGTTCTCAACAAGCCTACAATGCTATGCTAGATCAATATGAAACTTTTTCAAATTTGAATGTTGAGCTATCTAATAAAATTGAGAAACTTGAGGCTAGTATAAGCACATATGATAGCACAAGTAATGATGAGCAACTTGCTAAGAAAAATGAAAAAGTAAAAGCAAAGTTAGCTAGCACACAAGATGCTTACAAAAGTTTGCTTGCTAAAATGGAAATTATGTGCAAACATTGTGATGAGCTAACTAACAAAGTTGCTAATCTTGAAACCATCGGAGCAAACCCCACCGAGGCACCTAAAATTGAGAAATCAATCTTTGATATGCCTAAAAAGGATGCCTCTACTTCTTGCATTGATTTACTTGATTTAGACTCACCCATGTGCAAACAAGCTTGTGTTGAGAATATCATTGTAGAAACATGTACACAAGAAGTTGCAATGGAGAATGAGCTTCTAAAGCAAGAATTGGCTCGCCTCACCAAGGACTTGACTCAAGCAAAAGGCAAGACAAAGCAAACCCGAACTCATCAAGATAACACCGTCAAGGGAGTGAAGAAGCTTGATGAGGAGCAAACCGTGGTTTGCTATGTTTGCCACAAGGAAGGCCACAAGTCCTATGAGTGCAAGGTGAAGCATGGGGGAGAAAAGAAGAAAGAGAAAAACAAAAAGCAAACAAGCAAGCTCTCCAACACCTACACCAACAAGGTGAACAAGAAGGCTACCACACCTTATCTCTTGAAGAAAAAGAAGAATGACAAGGTGGTGGCCAACAAGGTAAACAAGCAAGCCAACAATGGGGCCAAACGCATTTGGGTGCCTAAGGACATCATTTCAACAATGAAGAGCACCAAAAAGGTTTGGGTCCCGAAAGGGAAATGAGTAGCCAAGTTGGCAACGGGGAATTTGGAGACTCGGCAAATTTTTGGGAGCATATCATGGGATGCATCACATTGGATCATGTCATTGCCAAGTATGTAAGTGGATATTATGGACCCAAGTTCCCCCACCCATGTTAGGTAACTAGATTTAAATTCTTGCAATTCTTTTCAATGATATAATGTCTTGAAATTACCTTTAGCATCTAGTTCCTTCATTGCCTATGTTTGCATTGGTATATACATATCTTTTGTCATGCAAATTAGGCTTATCATATGGTAGTTTTGCTCGGTATCATTCATATTCTTAGAGCAATCCTACATGGTTTTAATTGGTTAGAAGCACGACACATGGCTTCTTTTACTTTGCATTTATCTTATATGTGCCAAAGTCCAAATTTTAGATAAACTACCCCGATTACCATCTTTAATTTGTGTCACATTTCTTGTGATAAAATTTTTGAAAATGGTAGTTTGATCTTGCAAATCAATGTGCATGACTCCTACAAGTATTTCAAACTTGTATGCACACTTTTAGGGGGAGTTTACTCTACAATTTGGAAAGCTTTGAGACTAACACTATTTTCAAGTCTATCATATGTGTAGTAGTCTCATTGCAAGAAAAATGGAGTTCCCGGAGACAAACATCATATGTGATGATAAGTCATTTGGTATCTACATATGGTATTCCTAACCGATAACCTTATGTTGATTTCACTTTGATACTCTTATATGCTCCCTCCATACTTTATATAGTTTAAACTCCTTCATGCTTTATTTTGTCGGTAATGCATATGCTTAGCCTCACATCATATGTATGCATATACTTAGGGGGAGTTGAGCTTATATAATGTTTCCTCTCTAGAGCTTTAATGTCTTCCTTTTCGGTGTTTGATTCCAAAGGGGGAGAATTTGTAGGGACCAAAAATAAGCCCAAACTAAAACAAACAAAATAACCAAAATCAAATTTTCAAAATTTCTATGGTTATTTTCATGGGAATGGTTCAAAAAGGGAGGAAGTGATTTATGGAGTTAGGGGGAGTCTTAATCCATAAAGTCACAAAGAGGAACTCTATGGCAAGGGCAAGATATGCTAGAAGAAATGTATTTCAATTGTGGTATCTTTTAAACATCATTTGATCTTGCCTTTGCATTGCATCCTAGCAAGTAGATTGCATTTTAATTTATGTATCCTTTATTTGCTTGTTTTGGTCGTGTTGTTATCAATCACCAAAAAGGGGGAGATTGTAAGGAAAATGGACCTCGGACCATTTAAACTTCGGATTTTGGTGTTTGATGAACAACATAACCAAATTGGACTAATGTGTTTGCAAGTGTTTGTTTTGTAGTCCAATAGGGTGCAAGTGTGACTTGGACAAAGGCTAAGTGGTGATCCAATGATCAACACCTCAAGCAAGACATTAGAAGCTCAGTAGAAGACCCTCAAGATCAAGCAAAGTCCAAGGCACAAGAATGGAACCAAGACGGCGCAAGAAACCGTGAAGAAACAAAGAAAAAGGAGTGACTGGACGCTGCTTCGCAGTGACCGGACGCTGGCCTGGATGCGTCCGGTCAGTTCACCCAGCAAACAGCGGCTCGCCAGAGGCCGAGGCCTGTTCAGCGGCTCGCCCGAGGCCGAGGCCTGGTTTAGAGGCTCGCCCGAGGCCGAGGCCTGTTCAGCGGCTCGCCCGAGGCCGAGGCCTGTTCAGAGGCTCGCCCGAGGCCGAGGCCTGGTTTGGAGGCTCGGGCGCGACGGAGATTGAGCGTTAGCCCGAGGCCTGTGGGTCCCGCGAGGCCGAGGCCGAGGCCAGGCACGGAGGGGTCGGGCGAGGCGGAAAATGAGCGCCAGCAGGAGCATCGGACACTGAAGACCGAGGCATCGGACGCGACTGTGTCACTGTGCAAGCCTGCACAGCAAGCATCGGACGCTCCGATGCTAACATCGGACGCTACAGGACCCTGCGTCCGATGACCATGCAGAGAGGTTCCAGAGAGGCTCTGGCAGCATCGTACGCGTCCGTTGATCAAGCATCGGACGCTGACTACCCGTTGCAGCACAGTGCCAGGTCGGCATCTAGCCGTTGATGGGGCATCGGATGCGTCCGATGGTCGCAACACGAGCGTCCGATGCCATGTAGTGAAGCCCATCTTCTTGTCCAACGGCTCTATTTGCTTGGGGCTCTATATATACCCCCATGTGAAGGACCGAGAAAGCACAAACAAGGCGACCAGAGGGGGGGTGAATGGGAGCCAATCAAAATTCTCTCGAACTTTTGGCCAAGTGTCCCAAATTCAACCCCAACAAGCTCGAACCCAAAGCGTGATGCTCACGACCCTTGGAAGAGGGTGGATGATCCCTAGGATCACAGCGGAGCACCACCAAACACAAGCGAAGACCCAAAAGCTCCGGCACGAGTTTGCCCCCAAAAACCAAGTCCCGAACGTAGATAGACGGCTACGTCGAGAAATCCCCAAATACCAATGCTAGCGAGTAGCAAAGATACCTAGAGAGGTTCCTTGGTGAACTCTAGGGTCAAACGGGAAGTCCGGAAACCAAGCGAGCAAGCCGGGAGAGCAAACGCACTAAAGCGCAACCTACAGCAGGATTCTGGACTGTCCGGTGAACTGACCCCAGACTGTCCGCCCAAGGCCGGACTGTCCGCGCCTGGGTGGCGGACTGTCCGCCGGCAGAATCAGAAAAATAGCACTGCTGCTGAACGCTCCCTGGACACCTCGCGGACTGTCCGCCAACTTGACCGGCGGACTGTCCGCGGTTCAAATCCGACTTGTCCGAGCTGACTCGGCCGAACTGACCAGACACGAGCCCGACCCGCGGACTGTCCGCCGCTTCAGGCGCGGACTCTCCGCGACCTTGCAGAGAGGGCGATTTCAATCGCCTTCCTCCCAAATCCCTCCAAATCCAATCCAACTCAAAATCCCAAGTTCCCAAACTTGGAGAAGATGATCACGGGGTAGTTAGGAGACTATCCCCAAGAAATCATCCGCTCAAATCAACTAAATCAACGGAAAATCAAAAGGGAAGGTGGATGAACGAAAAAGTGATCCGAAAACGAAATCGTCCCGATCTATTCGAACATGAGGTGTTAGATGAATTCCTTTGGTCGAAATGACCTCCTCAATGATACGAATACGAACAAATTGGTTCAAACGGATTTCGCAAAGATGCACCGGAGAGGGAGATCGAGCGACGGGAAAATCGTGGAGAAACGAAGAACGCGAAGAACAACGACGAACTCGAATCAAAACACGAATCGACACACGATCTGCAAGCCGAAGCGCAAACACACGCTACGACAAGGAGGATACGGCCTCCTTTCCTCAAAATCAACAGTACACAGAGGTGAGTCTCTCTGCGGATCTCAGCTAGCTACAGCAGGGAATGGGGAGAGCAGGAAGCCTAAGGATGAAAGAGCAAATGACTGAGATGGGGGAGGAGGGTGTCTCCCCTGGACTACTTATCCTATTCTAGACTAAGTCTAATTCCTACTCTACCCCTCTCTAATCTAATTACAGAGCGAACCAGCTAAACCCTAGGGTTATTCTGGACCAACTCGCAGTGGTAGGTAGATCCGACGGCCACGCCCGCACAAGTCATCCGCGTTGCCCCCACGCAACCTTCCGATTGCCGCCACGTGCCGCCCTCGCTCTGCACCCCCGGTTTTGTGGCCCAAACCGGGAAACCAGCCTTTTCCAGCAACCCCCGGTTTTGAGGCCCAAACCGGGAAACCAGCCCACCAGCCTGAGTTTTGAGGCCCAAACTCAGAAAACCCGCTGCGCCCAGGTTTTGAGGCCCAAACCTGGAAACCGTCCTCAGCCCGAGTTTTGTGGCCAAACTCGGAAACCCTCAGCCCGAGTTTTGTGGCCAAACTCGGAAGCCGTCCACCGGTGGTTTTTCGCTGGCTCAGCCACCAAACCGAAGCTATAGAGGGGATGCACCGCCCGTGCACCCCGTCCACCGACACGTGTCCCCAGGTCCTCGACCCGAGCAACACCGTGCCCCGCAAGTCTCCTCCCGTCGCTGTCCCAGGCTGCCAGCCACCACAGCTGATCCTCAGGCACTCCGGTCCCTCAGTCCAAGCCTCACGTCCGCCCTTCACTGCTCGATACATCGGCATGGCACGTCCGCCGCACGGCACGCCCATCCTTCATCGCACCCAGTCCATCGGCACGACACCTCTCAGCTTGACCTTCACCTGCCCTCGATCACTGTCTCCGTGCTCGACACCTGCACAACACAAGCCAAAGAACATGCGATCAATCCCGTTGACAATCACTCATCACTCAGAGACTCGGCATACACCCATGTATCCGCACCATGGCCGGCCAAAATAAAATGGTTGGAGCTCAAGGAAGCGTACCAAGTGTATAGACACATATTTAGTTGCTCTAGCCATCAAAGTGCTTAAGTTATATACTAGGTGATTAGTAGAGGTGCTTTGCGAAGTGCTTAAGCTAGTTAGACCACCGCTTTGCGCTTGCTCTAGGTGTTAGGCCTAGTGTTTAGTGAGGTTGAAAACCTCTCATCTACCGGTGCTTGCGCGCACCGTGATTGTACATCGGTGGGGCTTGTAAGTCTTGCGAGATCACACCAACCGCGATTGTGGTGTGGCCGCCTCCGTGTACCGAAGGGAACAAGGCCCGCGGCGCTTCAGCTGGAAACTTGATAGTGAAGACGGCGGAGAGCATCCGGGAGAGGCTTTGCCATGAGTGGCTTAACCGGAGACCCACTTGCGTGTGGGGAAGAACCGGAGCTATCCACAGAGTCATCCGACCGGGAGCTTGGCCCTTGCGAGGGATTCCTTGCGAGGGGCTCCAACGAGGACTAGGGGGAAGCTTGCGCGCTTCTCGATACCTCGGTAAAAATACCGGAGTCATCGACGGGAGTTTGCATCTCTATCACACTCTTTAGCTTCCGCATTTACATTGCTATCTAGTTCATGTGCTTTACCTTTCATAGCTTGATTTGCTAGTTGATAGGTTTGGAAACTAGATAGCATAACTCCTTTTTGCGGTAGAGATAGCAAACACACATAGCAAAACCTTAGTTGCACTATAGATAGTTTACTTTTGTGCATAGGTTTTGACTAGTTGGAAATTAGAGGTCATAGTTTAGAGTAGAAGTTTTAAGTTGCCTAATTCACCCCCCCCTCTTAGGCGTCATGGTCCTTTCAATCCTGTCTCCCTTGGGTGAAGATACAACAACTGATCTTTCCTGACACTGAATGACAGCCCCATGTTGCTTCATCCAGTCCATACCCAAGATGAGATCTATGCCTGCTGTTCTTAGCACTATAGGCTTTACTTTAAAATCTACCCCCCTTAAGTTGACACTAGAGGTGGGCTCCAGAAATTTGCAGGCATACTACCCCCGGGTGAGTTCACTATGATTGTTTCTTTCATTGCACATAAAGGCACACCATGCATTCTAACAAATGACTGTGAAATGAAGGAATGCGAAGCACCAGAATCAAAAAGTACGGTTGCTGGGATTGAGTTGATGCTGAACGTACCCATCATGACATCCGGTGCATCCAGGGTAGTATCGGCAGCTACATGGTTCACCCGCCCAGTGTTAGTGGGTTGGGTGTTCTGCTTCGGGTTCCCCACTTGATTTCGCGGGGCTTGGGGGTTCTGCTTCTTAGGACACTGATGAGCATAGTGTCCTGTCTCCCCGCAACAGTAACAAGCATTGGGGTTCTGCTGGGCTGCATTTTTCATGGGAGCGGGGTTGGGTGCTCCCTGGCGTGATGCTTGACTGCTCTGTTGTTGGAATCTCTGCCCTCCTAGCTGCTGCTGGTAACGCTGCCCACCTGACTGCTGTTGGTGGGGAAGGCGCTGTTGGTTCTGGTTGCCCTGGGGGTGCTGTCCCCTGTTCCACTAGTTGGAGGGGCCTTGATTCCTCTGGGGGTAGCCTTGCTGGGGGTTGGTTCGGGGACGAGTGTTGCTCCCCGAAGACTGGCCCTGGAAGCTTCTCTTCTTTGCTTCCATCTCCTTCCGCTTGTTGTCAATGACAATTGCCCTATTGACCAGGGACTGATAGTTCGGATATGTGTTTGACATAAGCTGGAGCTGCAACCCATCATTGTGAGGGCCCACCTTCCAGAGGGTCCACTGTGCATTGTATCAGTCCCTGGATCAGTTGCTGATACGCACAAAGTAACAAGATTGATATCAAAAATCCATACTTTTTATTACTAACGGAGAAAACATGTACAAGGTTCATATTACAAGACATGGGCCATGGGCCTTATAGCAAACATTAGAGTCTAACACAGCGATCCTATGACGTCGTGGCTCCATTCCGACAGGCAGCTTGGAGTGCGGACGTAAACCTTATCCTATGCACGTTCCTACGTCGTCGTCCTGTTGTTCCTTGCGTAGCTCCTTCTTGTGGTCATCCGGCTTCGTCTTCAGGTATCCTCCTATGGTTTCATCCTTGCGAGTGCATCGACAGCTTCATTCTTGCGAGTGCCTCTGTGGCTTCACTCCTAAAAACATAGTAGTGAAGAGGATTGAGTACATACGTACTCAGCAAGTCCTAGAAAGATAGCAAGATTAAAAGAGAGGTTGGGCCCTAGGAGAGTGTCATCCTTCTCGCTAGTTCCCGGTTAGTTTAGAAATATAGGCAAAGTATCATCACAAGTTCATGGTTGTGCCATTGCAATAATCATTATCCTAACCATACGTGACCTCATCTCGGCGATTGCCCATTACCAAGGACGTGGCTATTCGAATAGGATTTAAAGTTATACTACTGCAGCAGTTGTCCAATTTTCCCCACACGATGAAACAACCTCAACCATGGCCAATGGCCAAGATTGTCCCAACAGAGCCCCATACCCGAGAGGACGCATCCATAGGTTCCATATAACCTTGCCACGGTTCGCACAGGGGCCGGAAACAGACCACGCATGGTCCAATGCTAGCAAAATAATAATATCAATAGAGGGGGCTCGCACACGGCCCAAACAAGAATTTAATGTGGAAGACCACTTAGCAACCACGCCGACCGGGCCACGAGAGATCACTTAGCAGTCGTGCCTTCTCCTGTCAAACCGTTGTCACCCGACCTCCAGGCAAGTTTTATACTTCTTCCTATCGGGATGTGAAACTAGTCCTACCCATATAGGCGTGTGGCTGGACACGTTTCTGACCAAGTTTGGTGGCCTATGAAACTACTCAGTATGGCAAACAAGTGTCTCCTAGGTAGAGTCCCTCAGCAGGCGAGTCTACCCCAAGATGTTATATCCGCATATAAGCATCCCCCACTTGTCCCCATCAATTCAGGTTTGCCTTAAGCACATGAACATATCACAGTTGCCCATTATTCAGTCAAATTTACCATATGACATTCAGATCATATAATCATCAGTGAGTGATTAATTGAGTAGATAAGAGTGAGGTTAGGACTTGCCTGCACTCGCCGTCGCTGTCGATCACATCCTTGTCCTTCGGTCTTGTTGCTCTTCGGTCTCCGGTTGTTCTTCATCCTTCGGGTTCCATCGGGGTCTTCTCACGTCTTCTATCTTACGCGATCTAGCGTCGACAAAGTGAAACACAACAAGCAGAACAACCATGACCAAGCAAGAGGGTTGATTCTATTTGGGTTGGTGAGTTTCTGTTAGTTATATCATTATTATGTCAAATCAAGATCAGCAGCGCATACTCATATGCATATGTATGCATGCACTGTCAATTCAAGATCAACAGCGCATACACATATGCATATGCATATGTATGCATGCACCTAAGGTTAAGATAGAGAGGGATAGAGGTTAAAGTTAGCGACATATACGCACATGCATATGTATATGCCTCGGGGTTAGCAAGAGAGGGTTTGACGTATGAAAACATATCACTTACTAATATATATAGGAATATATACGAATAAGCATATGTCCACATACGTGTGCAAGATTATAACTACGTGTGTGTATATTCGAGTACCCATGTACGTGACAGGTGTTCATGGACACGCAAATATACGGGGTTAAGAGCGTGATCAGGTTTATTATTGAGACTATGACTATTACCCTATTAACATTGCTATTATTATTATTATTATTATTATTATTATTATTATTATTATGTGAGAGAGTGTATGTATATTCGAGTAGTCATGTACGTGCTATTGTGTACACGCATATTCGAATATACGGTGCTTAGGTGGTACAACTACGAGTTAGCAACACTATAAAAGAAAAGGCAACAAACATAACTAGAATTTAAATGGGCACCAAAAATTAGGAGAAGGAAATGAATGTGTAGGGTTGAATTTAGGAAGATTTTTGGTGGAGAGATCACGGGTTTGGAGTTGGAATGGTGGAGATAGGAGTTTTCTAGGTTTATATGCGAAACGCGAATGAGATGGAATTTTGGAAAATATTCTGGAATTTGGGTGATGGTAAAGGAGTTGAAACAGTTTGGGTAGATTCTAGGGTGGCTCTAGTTATTTTAGGAATTTTCTGGGAATTTTTCTAGAAAGGAGAAGGGCTTACTTTAATCTCCGGTGGACACTTCCTGTGTGCGCCTAGCATTTTCTTGACCGCTGACGAATGGGCCCAGACAGCTGACCGGCTGACCTACACTATGCCATGAGCCCAGTTCGTGATGTGCCGTGCACCTGCTGCTTGCTCTCCTCTTCAAGTGGGTCCCAAAGGGCGAGGTGGCGCTTTCCCATTGGGTGCTATGACGTGGTGGTCGAATTGACCTTGGATGCCGTCGCTCTTCCCATTCGGCCAACACACGGTACAAGGCAGCGCACAATACAGAGAGAGAAAGAGAAAGGGAGAGAAGGAAACGACAGAGAGACGAGAGGTGCAGAGCACCAGCGGCAGCACCGGACGACGCTCGACGGCGGCTCCAGCTCCAGCAGCGACGGCGGTGCAGACAGCAGGCGAGCGCGGGACTGCGGGAGCAGAGCAGAGGCAGGAGGGTGGCCTCCGGCAGTGCACAGCTTTCGGCATATCGGGTGCTGTGCACGAGGAGGAAGCAGAGGGCGAGTATTATAGCATGCTCGTCTCCTGGCGGCTCTCGACGATGGCCATGGCCGGCTCTTTATAGCCCGAGTAGGTCGGTGGGAGCAGTAAGGCGGTGGCTACAGCGCGGCGGTGGAGCACAGTGAGTCAACGGCGGCGGGTCTTGGCGTCCGTGCGTGTTGCGCGCGCTGGGCTGGACGACGGAAAATCCGGTGGGGATGAGGGTGGCAAGAAGACGACACCAGACAGAGTCGGTTTGCGAGGGAAATATCCCCGACAGCGTCGTCCTCCTGCAGCTAGCGTACGCGTGCGCTAGTCGGCCTGGGATGCGCAGGAGGGAAACGAGGATGACGCTGGGAAGCGACACCAAAGAAGGTCGGTGCCGAACAGTGGGTCAGCGGCCACAGGAAGGCGGTGGCTGGGGTGACCGATATTTTCTAGTCCGTGAGCCGACAAGGGTGGCAGGCATGCCATTGTCGCAGGGGCTTCGTCGAGTTGGCAGAGAGCTTGAATGCTTGAGTTGTCAACAACATCTACAGGGAGGAAGTTGGAGGAAGATAACAGAGAAGGAGACACACGTGCTGCTGTGTTGGGAAGAGGACGTCGGTGGCTAGGGAAATATCTCCGGCGTCGGCATGCTTTGCCCTAGCTCTCGGTGAGGTTCGCGGGCAAGACGACATCGCACAAGGGCGGTTCGACACAGTAGGGCGGTGCCGCACAGGTTCTTCGGCGTGCGTCACACGCGTGAGGAGGAAGACGACACCGTGTTTGGGCTGTTCGTAGATATTTTTGGACAGCCACTTACTGTGTTTGAGCTAGGAGCACGCTGCCGTGCTAAGCGTAGGAGAAATAAGATAGCCCAATATTTTCCATCTTCCCGAAGGAAGATGGTTTTATGTATTTCTGATTTTTTTTTTATCTAGAAAAGAAATTAAATATGAGATGGAAGAGGGTTCAGAAATTCAAGGAATGAGATGGAAAGTTCAAGGAATATTTCTGGTGCCGCAAATAAATTCCAGAAGGCAACAAGCACTTATCAAACAAATGTTCAGTCAAACAGATTTGCAGACAAACATTCCAAGCATAAAAACAAACCATTTAAAATCGAAGCTCCTATTTCTAGAAAAAAAAATGCATATGGTGAATTTTGATGCAAGGGTTTTGGAAATTATTTTAAAACGGTTTTGCGGAAAATAAATAGTCAAGTTTTAATTGTTGTAAAATTTTAAAAGTTCAAATTTTTAGTGGTTTTTAATATGATGCGAAACACAGGATGTTACAGATCTACCCCACTTAGAAGAATCTCGTCCCCGAGATTCAAGCAAACTAGAGAGAGTTGATAGAGAGAAAGATTGGGGAGAAAAGGTAAACCTAGAGAGATGAAAAAGAGAGAGAAAGAGAAGAGGATGGTGGTTCCTTGTTTGCCTTACTCTATCATTCCTCAATTGTCCTGGTCGTCTTCTTTTTCGCATGACATCAATCCTACCATGCAGATTATAATTCATTGCCCTTTTTATACTTTACATAATTGCATCTCTTACATCGGGGCTACCCCACTGAAAGGTCCAAATTGGCTAGAGGGGGGGTGAATAGCCTAATTAAAAATCTACAAAATCACTTAGGCAAACACTATTAGTATAACAAACGGCGAAGCTTTTGCACTAGCCTAATAGTGTGTTGCAAGCCACCTAACCAACAATTCTACCTAATATTTCTAAGTCACTCAATCAACTAGAGCTAGTATCAAATGTGGAATAAACAATCTAGCTCTAGCACAAGTATGATATACAAAAGTGTATATGAGACAAGTATGTGCAATAGACAAACTAAGCAAGCTAATCACAACTTAGCTACACAAGGTATATGACAAAAGATATACAACAAGACAAGATGTCTACACAAGAGAAATAGCTCAAAGTAAATACACAAAGTAAATAAGCTAGATAGAAGTGGTTTCACCGAGCCTTCGGGATCGTCTAGTAGAGAGCCAGTCACCGGTGAAATCCACTTGTGATGCCAATCACCAATAATATGAGATATGAAGACCAATCACCAAGATGTAGAGGCAATCACAAAAGGCACACGGGACACCAAGATTTATCCCGAGGTTCACGTGCTTGCCGGCACGCTACTCCCCGTTGTGTCGACCAACACTAGGTGACCCGGTGGCTAATCGGCGCAAAGCCAAGCTCACAAAGAGCGCCACAAGAATCTACCACTAGTGAGGTAGCTCAATGACACGAGCAATCCACTAAGGATGCCTCTTGCCGCTCCGGCGAGGTGAGGCTCCAAAACCTCTCACAATCTCGAATGGTGGTGGCCAAGAATAATCACCAATCTTGCCAACCATGCCACAACTCCTCCAAGCCATCTAGGCACCGGCAAATGCCAAGAGTAACAAGAAAACTCAATGCCAATGCGAAGAACTAGTGCCACTAGATTGAACTCTTTCAAATCACGCACTAGATCACTCAATCTCACTTGGTTTGATCAAATCAACTTGGGAGATGAGTTGGGAGGCTTGCCAAAGCTCACTAGTATGCTTAGGAATCAAAATGTGCAAGAGATAAACCTAGCAAGCCGGCCAAGCCCCTTAAATAGGCCACACAAGTCGCCCTAGCCGTTGGGCTGAAAACCCGAGCATCGGGCGCGCCGGTGTCGGGGCCATCGGACGCTGCCCCAGCGTCCGATGCTCCGATGAGCACCACGTGTCCCCCTGCTATGAATTCGGCCCGTTAGATCCCAACGATCACTTTGCTTCCCGCGCTGGTTAAAGTGACATCGGACGCGCCGATGCCTAGCATCGGACGCACCGATGCCTCTGCTCAAAACTGCACTTTTCAGCGCCACACCGGACGCTCCGACACAATCACATCGGACGCTGAACCCCTGCGTCCGATGGCCATGCAGAGAGGTTCCAGAGAGGGCCAAAACACATCGGACGCGTCCGATGGTCCTGCATCGGACGCAGGCCAGCGTCCGATGCTCCCTGGAAAGCTAGAACGCGCCACGTCACCTGCATCGGACTCTGCAACAGTGTTTCCTCAGCGTCCGTTGCCAGCGTCCGATGCTCCCTGGAATTCTGACAGAAGTTAGGGTTTGCCATCGGACGCTCGGCCAGCGTCCGATGCTGCCGACGCCAGCGTCCGATGCCCCTAACTTGGCATCTTTTCAGCTCTAACTTCTACCCTTGCTCCCATGTGCCAACACCAAAGTGTTTCAACACTTGTGCACATGTGTTAGCATTTCTCAAAGCATTTTCCAAGGGTTTTGTTAGTCACTCACTAGGTCTATAGCATCGATATGTTAGAGAACACCTAGTGGCACTTGAACACCGCATAAGCCGTGAATAATCTCCTCTTAATAGTACGGCTATGTATCCTAAATGTGATCACACTCGCTAAGTGTCTTGATCACCAAAACAAAGAGCCCTATAGATTATACCTTTGCCTTCGGGCCTCTTTGCTCCATCTCTTCTCTTCTTCTTGCATTTCACGAACGGTAGAGCACTTGATCACTTGAGTACTTGTGGCCATCACCATCCTCCGTGGTAGCCACCTTGCTAGCTCCACCACTTGGCATGGTCACAATCCTTTCTTATAAGCTACACACATGCTTAGCAATAGGATTAGACCAAATAGGTTTCATCAATTAGCCAAAACCAAACTAGGCTTTCAATCTCCCCCTTTTGGTAATTGATGACAACCTATACAAAGATATGTGATTTAAATTTGAGTAACCACATTGATAGTATTAGCTCCCCCTACATATGTGTTATAGAGTTTGGTTCTAGATTTGGCACATAAGTATGGATATAAAATGTGGGTGAGCAATACTACCAATGATGATGCTAAGGCATAAGAATGGACCTTTGAAGCGTGATACCAATCGGAGTGCACATGTTAAACCATCCTTAGCATCATTTGTCACTAGACATACATCAAAACTCAAGAACCCCATGAGATGAACATAATAATAAGGCTCTTGAACCACTTGATAATACCATTTGAAAAGTACGAAAATACAAGTATGTCTAGTTATCATCCTATTCATGCTATTGAATCATATCATCAATCATATCCTAACACTAGCATTCACCACATAAGCATGAATATCAACATAAATAGCTTATACAATGCAATCAATCATATGAATATACACATTTCAAATGCAACAATCATGTTTATGAGCTTGCTCCCCCTATTTGTATGCTCCGATCCCATTGGATTGGACTTATTTAAACTTAGCATGTTTCTTTTGTTGCATCATTTTCTCCCCTTTTTCTAGCATATCTATCTTTGTTTCATTATTTTCTCCCCCTTTGTCAACAATTATCATAAAGGTGGGGCATATGAGGGAAGCATACTAAGTCAAGTTGTGGCTTAATCTAGCTTATGAACATAGGATATTTAACACGGTTTGCTCTAGAGTAAGCTTCTTCACACATCATACAATGGTTATCTTACTCACGTTGGTTAAACATCCATTGCTCATTTACTAGACCAAACACTTAGAGTTACAAGCTCACAAACAAGTTATATGCTACCACTAGATCAAGACAAACATAGAAGCAATAGTGGTACCATATATCCTTCAAATTTATTTGATTTACCATGAATGCGCCTAAATAATCAATATGATGGCTATATGAACTAGATCACAACCTAATAAGAATGAATGCACATGCCAAACAATTTCACCTTTGCTTTCTTGGAGGAGAGGCATGTCATAAGTGGGGGTGCATTCAACTCATGTTGGAGAAGTCTAGGATATTCAATTCATTCCTTAGCTTGCAAAACCTTCTCTCATCTAGTGGCTTGGTGAAGATATCGGCAAGTTGATCATCGGTGCCCACACTTTCAATAGATATGTCTTTCTTTGCTTGATGATCTCTAATGAAGTGATGCCTTATGTCAATGTGCTTTGTTCTTGAATGTTGAACCGGGTTGGTGGCTATTTTGACGGCGCTCTCATTATCACATAGTAATGGGACTTGTCCAAACTGGACTCCATAATCTTGCAAAGTTGCTTTCATCCATAGCAATTGTGCACAACAACTACCCGCGGATATGTATTCGGCTTCGGCAGTAGAGAGTGCAACACTATTTTGCTTCTTTGATGACCATGAGACAAGTGATCTTCCAAGCAATTGACAAGTGCCCAATGTGCTCTTCCTATCCACCTTGCATCCCGCATAATCGGAATCCGAGTATCCAATCAATTCAAATTGAGAGCCCTTGGGATACCATAGTCCAACATTTGGAGTGTGCTTCAAATATCTCAATATTCTTTTGGTTGCCTTCAAATGACTTTCTCTTGGTGAAGCTTGGAACCTTGCACACATGCACACACTAAACATGACATCCGGTCTTGATGCGGTCACATAGAGTAGACTTCCAATCATTGACCGATATAACTTTTGATCCACCATGTCACCACTAGAGTCACTATCCAAATGTCCATTTGTGCCCATTGGAGTGGTTATTGCTTTTGCTTCATCTAACCCAAACTTCTTGAGCATGTCCTTGATGTACTTGCCTTGACTAACAAATGTTCCTTTCTTCATTTGCTTGATTTGTAGACCAAGGAAGTAACTAAGCTCTCCAATCATAGACATCTCAAATTCTTTAGCCATCATCTCTCCAAACTCTTCACAAAAGTCTTGGTTGGTTGATCCAAATATGATGTCATCCACATAGATTTGCAACACAAACAAGTCACTTCCAATCTTCTTGGTGAAGAGTGTGGTGTCAACCTTCCCCATCTTGAAACCCTTTGATAGCAAGAAATCCCTCAATCTTTCATACCATGCTCTAGGTGCTTGCTTCAACCCATATAATGCTTTCTTGAGCTTGTACACATGGTTGGGCTTCTTCAAGTCTTCAAATCCGAGAGGTTGCTCAACATACACTAGCTCATTGATGAATCCATTGAGAAAAGCACTCTTGACATCCATTTGATAGAGCTTGATGTTGTGAGAACAAGCATATGCTAGCAAGATTCTTATGGCCTCCAATCTAGCAACCGGTGCATAGGTTTCTCCAAAGTCAATGCCTTCCAATTGAGTGTACCCTTGTGCAACCAATCTTGCTTTGTTTCTAACCACAATGCCATCTTCATCTTGCTTGTTCCGAAAGACCCATCTTGTACCAATAACATTTGTGTTCTTTGGTCTTTCCACTAACTCCCAAACATCATTGCGGGTAAAATTGTTCAACTCTTCATGCATTGCATTTACCCAATCAACATCCATCAAAGCTTCTTCAATCTTGGTAGGCTCAATGAATGACACAAATGAGTAGTGTTCACAAAATGAAGCCAATCTTGATCTTGTTTGCACACCTCTTCTAATGTCACCAACAATTTGATCCAAAGGATGATCTCTTGCAATATGTGTTGGTTGGAGCACTTGTTGTGGTTGGGCACTTGCACTTGTACTTGGATGAGCCACTTGAGAGCTACTAGCATCTTGTTGATCATGAGAACCACTAGAGCTTGCACCATCATTGCCAGGCATGGTTGGAGGGGAGAGCACTTGATCTTTGTCATCTTCAATGTCAATCACTTGCTTTGGCCTTATATCACCAATGTCCATGTTCTTCATTGCTTCCACCAATTGTGTTCCTCTCACATCATCTAGATTATCTTGTTCTTCATGAGAGCCATTGGTTTCATCAAACTCAACATCATGGACTTCTTCAACTATTCTTGTTGTGTCATTCCACACTCTATATGCTTTGCTTGTAGTGGAGTAACCAAGTAGAAACCCTTCATCACACTTCTTTTCAAACTTGCCAAGTCTTGTGCCTTTCTTCAATATGTAGCACTTGCACCCAAAGACCCGGAAATAAGCAATGTTGGGCTTTCTATCATTGAGGAGCTCATATGGTGTCTTCTTCAATAGAGGGTGACAATAGAGTCGGTTGCTATAATAGCATGCCGTGTTGATTGCTTCGGCCCAAAAAGAATCACTCACATTGTATTCACTAAGCATGGATCTTGACATATCAATGAGTGTCCTATTCTTTCTCTCAACTATCCCATTGGATTGAGGTGTATACTTGGCCGAGAATTGATGTTTGATTCCAAACTCATCACATAGCTCATCAACTCTTGTGTTTCTAAACTCACTTCCATTGTCACTTCTCACTTTCTTGATTCTTCTATCAAACTCATTTTGACTTCTCTTGACAAATGTTTTGAATATGCCAAACACTTCACTCTTGTCAACGAGAAAGAAGACCCATGTGTATCTTGTATAGTCATCCACTATCACAAAGCCATACTTGTTTCCCCCAATACTTGCATATGTAGTTGGTCCAAACAAGTCCATGTGCAATAACTCAAGTGCACGTGTTGTGCTCATCATTCCTTTGTTGGGATGAGTGTTTCCAACTTGCTTTCCCATTTGGCACGCACTACAAAGCTTGTCCTTCTCAAAGTGAACATCTTTTAGTCCCCTAACCATGTCATGCTTTACTAGCCTCTTTAGTTGCTTCATTCCAACATGTCCCAAGCGCCTATGCCATAGCCAACCCATACTTGATTTGGTGAACAAACATGTTGTCAATTGTGCTTCACTTGCATCAAAGTCCACCAAATAAAGGTTCTCATATCTAAATCCTTTGAAGATCATATTACTTTCATCAACACTCACAATCTCCACATCATCAACCCCAAATATGCATTTGAAACCCAAGTCACATAATTGTGCCACGGACAATAAGTTGAAGTTGAGAGATTCCACTAATAGCACATTGGAGATGCTCAAGTCATTGGATATTGCAATCTTGCCCAAGCCTTTGACCTTGCCTTTCTTGTTGTCACCAAATGTGATAGCATCCGCATGATCATTGCCACTAGTGTTGATTGATTTGAACATTCTTCCATCTCCGGTCATGTGTTGAGTGCACCCACTATCAAGCACCAAATGCCTTCCTCCCGCTTTATAATTCACCTACAAAAGAGATCAATTCTTTTTAGGTACCCAAACCTTTTAGGGTCCTCCAAGGTTAGTCACCAAGCTCTTGGGCACCCAAATTGCCTTCTTCTTTGGGCCAACCATGGGTGCACCAATGTACTTAGCCTTCACACCATTAGTACCCTTTGTAAGCATATAACAAGAATCAAGTCTAATGGATGAAACATGAGCAACATTCTTGTTCTTGTTCTTGTTAAAGCAATTTTGCTCAATGTGCCCGGATTGCTTGCAATTATAGCAATACCGGCCATTGCTCTTCACAAAACTAGTCTTGTGAGTAGCAAAGGCCGCCTTGCCCTTCTTGGGGGTATAGCCAAGTCCCTCCTTGTTGAGTGGACACCTTTGGCTACCCAAGCACTTAAGCAAGCGGGCATCTCCACCATAGGCATTGCCTAATGCATGAGTGAGCTCAACAACCTTGTTTTTAAGGTTCTCATTTTCTACAACTAATGATGAATCACAAGTAGTAGAAGTAGACATTTTAGTTGAGCTAGATGATGATGATGCATTTGTGGGACCAACAATAATAGGGGCATAAAATGATTCATCAAGTATATCACATGTAACTCCTACATTGCATGTCTCTACAACATTCTCAATCTTACTTTGATCAAGGAGGGAGGAGTGGGCTTCCTTAAGCCTAGTGTGAGCTTGATCAAGCTTCTCATGGGCTTCCTCTAGCCTCTCATGAGTAGACTTGAGCTCATCAAAGGATTGCTCAAGAGCCTTGTTGGCCTTGCGCAATTCTTTGCACTCCTTCCTCTTAGTCTCAATGTAAGAGTGAGCATCTTGTAGCATGCTCATGAGGTCCTCCTTTGAGTACTCCTCATCATCATCACTATCACTCTCACTATCACTCTCATCGGATGATACCTTAGTGGCCTTAGCCATGAAGCATGTCGATGGAGTGTTGAAGATAGAAGGCTTGCTTGAGATAGCAAGACTAGCCATAGCCTTCTTCTTGGTGGTCTTCCTCTCATCATCACTAGAATCATCATCATTGCTTGAGGAAGCATAACTATCCCATGTCACAACATAGGACCCACCTGCGGATACATGGGTGTATGCCGAGTCTCTGAGTGATGAGTGATTGTCAACGGGTTTGATCGCATGTTCTTTGGCTTGTGTTGTGCAGGTGTCGAGCACGGAGACAGTGATCGAGGGCAGGTGAAGGTCAAGTTGAGACATGACATGCCGACGGACTGGGTGCGATGAAGGATGGGCGTGCCGTGCGGCGGACGTGCCATGCCGACGGATCGACCAGTGAAGGGCGGACGTGAGGCTTGGACTGAGGGACCGGAGTGCCTGAGGGTCAGCTGTGGTGGCTGGCAGCCTGGGACAGCGACGAGCGGAGACTTGCGGGGCACGGTGTTGCTCGGGTCGAGGACCTGGGGACACGTGTCGGTGGACGGGGTGCACGGGCGGTGCATCCCCTCTACAGCTTCGGTTTGGTGGCTGAGCCAGCGAAAAACCACCGGTGGACGGTTTCCAGGTTTGGGCCTCAAAACCTGGGCGTGGACGGTTTCCGAGTTTGGCCACAAATCTCGGGCTGAGGGTTTTCGAGTTTGGCCACAAAACTCGGGCTGAGGACGGTTTCCAGGTTTGGGCCTCAAAACCTGGGCGCTGCGGGTTTGCTGAGTTTGGGCCTCAAAACTCAGGCTGGTGGGCTGGTTTCCCGGTTTGGGCCTCAAAACCGGGGGTTGCTGGAAAAGGCTGGTTTCTCGGTTTGGGCCACAAAACTGGGGGTGCAGAGCGAGGGCGGCACGTGGCGGCAATCGGAAGGTTGCGTGGAGGCAACGTGGACGACTTGTGCGGGCGTGGCCGTCGGATCTACCTACCACTTGAGTTAGTCCAGAATAACCCTAGGGTTTAGCTGGTTCGCTCTGTAATTAGAATAGAGAGGGGTAGAGTAGGAAATAGACTTAGTCTAGAATAGGATAAGTAGTCAGGGGAGACACCCTCCTCCCTTATCTCAGTCATTTGCTCTTTCATCCTTAGGCTTCCTGCTCTCCCCATCCCCTGCTGTAGCTAGCTGAGATCCGCAGAGAGACTTGACTCTGTGTACTGTTGATTTTGAGGAAAGGAGGCCGTATCCTCCTTGTCGTAGCGTGTGTTTGCGCTTCGGCTTGCAGATCGTGTGTCGATTCGTGTTTTGATTCGAGTTTGTCGTTGTTCTTCGCATTCTTCGTTTCTCCACGTTTTTCCCGTCACTCGATCTCCCTCTCCCGTGCGTCTTTGCGAAATCCGTTTGAATCAACTTGTTCGTATTTGAAAGGAGAACATTTCCACTGAAGGAATTTATCTATCTCCCTACGAACAAGTAGATCAGGTTGATTTCGTTTTCGTTACGCTTTTTCCGTTCATCCACCTTCCCTTTTGATTTCCCGTTGATTGGATCGATTTGAGCGGATGATTTCTTGGGGATAGTCTCCTAACTACCCTGTGATCATTCTCTCCAATTTTGGGAACTTGGGATCGTGTTTTGGCTTGGATTTTTGGAGAGGTTGTGTTTGGGCGATCAAATCATGCTTTTCTGGAACTCGCGGACAGTCCGCGGTTTCCCCCCCCCCCCCCCCCCCCCGAACAGTCCGGGCATCGGGGAGGGTTCGGACAACCGAGGCTGTGCTCGTTCGGACAGGTCCAAACCTGACCGGCGGACAGTCCGCCGGTGTTCCTCCCGGACAGTCCGGGAATCCACCAGGGACCATCAGCAGCAGTTCGGTTTCGGACTTTTAGCCGACGGACAGTCCGGCCCTGAGCGGCGGACAGTCCGGCCCATACCGGACAGTCCGGGAGCCTGACGGCGGACTGTCCGGGATCCTGCTGAGAGTTGATTTTCAGTGCTTTGGCTCTCCCGGCTTGCTCGTTTGATTTCCGAACTTCTCGCTTGGCCCTAGAGTTCACCAAGGAACCTCTCTAGGTATCTTTGCTACTCGTTAGCATCGGTATTTGGGGATTTCTCGACGTAGCCGTCTATCTACGTTCGGGACTTGGTTTTGGGGGGCAATCTTGTGCCGGAGCTCTTGGGTCTTTGCTTCGCTTGTGTTCGGTGGTGCTCCGCTGTGATCCTAGAGATCATCCACCCTCTTCCAAGGGTCGTGAGCATCATGTTTTGGGTTCGTGCTTGTTGGGGTTGAATTTGGGACACTTGGCCAAAGTTTCGAAAGAAATTTGTTTGGCTCCCATTCACCCCCCCCCCCTCTGGTCGCCTTGTGAGTGCTTTCTCGGTCCTTCAATTGGTATCGGAGCGGGTTAAGGATCTTCCACCTTAGCCGGTTCCAGATCCACCGAAGGCGACATGGATCGCGGCGTGGGCAAACCGCCGTTTTTCAATGGGACGAACTATGCGTATTGGAAGATACGCATGTCGGCCTATCTGCAGAGTTTGGGTGCTTCCATTTGGGATATTTGCAACTCTGTTGATTACGTGGTCTTGGCTGCTCGTGTGACTCAGCATCAGATCGATGAGCACGATGCCAATAGCCGAGCCCATTATGCTCTCTTTTCGTGTTTGAGCGCTGGAGAGTTTGATCGCGTTTCTCACCTCTCTATGGCTCGGGAGATTTGGGCCACCCTCATGCGCTTTCATGAGGGCACCTCTCAAGTCAAAACCCGACTCTACGAGTCGTACAAGAGAGAGTATGAGAACTTTCGACATCAGCCTGGCGAGAGCATAGAGAGTTTATTCGCTCGCTTTCAGGTGATTGTCAACAGGATGAGGGCTAACAAGGAGCAGTTGCCTTTCGACGATCATGAGAGAGCTTTGAAGCTTTTGCACACTCTTGATCGGTCGGTGTGGGATTCCAAGGTTCAGGCGATCATCGAATCGCCTAACTATGAGACCCTCACGTGCGACGAGCTCTTTAGTAAGCTCAAGTCCAGTGAGATTGACGCCATGGCGAGGGCTTCTTACGAAAATCCTTCTCGCCCGTCCATGGTTTTGGTTTCTGGCTCTTCTGCTAACCCCTCTGCTGGCTTTGCACTTTTGTCTCTCTTTTCTGTCACAGAGGACCAGCTGGAGTCCTTGGGAGACGATGAGTTGGCTTTGCTTGCCAATCGGTTCTCGCGGTTCCACAACAACCGCATGAACCGTCACCGCGGAGGAGGACGCTTGGGCTGCTACGAGTGCGGCGACCCCGACCACTTCATCGCCAACTGCCCCAAGAAGAACAAGCATTCGGGGAAGGGCGATCATGGGCACAAGTATGACTCCGGCAAGCGCAAGGAGAAGTACGTCCCCGCGAGGCACAAGAAGCGGGGCGGCTTCGACAAAGAGTACATCAAGAAGAAGTACTTGGAGAAGGCCCAAGCTGAGCAGCGTGCGTTCTTCGCCACGCTCAGCGACGTCGACGGCTCGGATGATGACTCCGCTTGCTCAAGCGATGATGAGTCCGGGAAGAAGAAGCGGATCGAGGACGAGCTGAACGGCCTCTGCTTCTTTGCCGACGGAGGCCTCTGCACCATGGCGCTCGGAGAGGAGGTCGGTGGCGAGATGGAGCACTCGCCTCGGTACGACAACGACGACGACGACACCTCCCAGGTATCTCTCTCCTATGACGACCTTTCCGCCGAGGTAGAGAAGCTTACTGCTACCCTCCTTAGCCAAGATAAACTGCTTAGGCGTGCTGCTAGAGAGCGCAAGGAGTTTAGGCAGAAGTGGGAGGACACGGTGAAGGAGCTTGAGTTCGCTCGGTCTACCGTGGTCGTATCGGAGGAGGTTGAGTGTGAGTCGTGCACCACGCACATGACTGACCTACTCACTTTGAGAGGTAAGTATGCTGCGTTGGTAGGAGAGGTGGATGAGCTCCGTGCTAGGCCGCAGCTGCTGGGTGCGTGCAAGACTTGTCCTGTCTTGCAATCCGAGTTGGCAGAGAAGATTGCCAAGCTTGAGTGTTTAGAGAAGGCCAGCTCGGATAGCACTTGTGTCATAAGGTGTGCTTTGTGTAAGGGCTTGGAGATGGAGATTGCCAATGTGAAGCATGGCAAGATGCAAACCGAGGAAGAAAACACATACCTTCGGACCATCTTGTCATGGGTGTCTTGTGGGGAGCCGCAGCTCGGGATGATGATCTCCCAATTCAAGCGAGCTGCTGGAGGTCCAGGTGTAGGTTTTGCTCCAGGTGTTGATCTTTCCGCTTTTGGGAAGATTGGTGAGTCTAGTGGTCTGAATCCGAGTGAGAAGCCTAACTCCACCACTACTCCCAAACTGACCAAGCTTCCACCTAAAGAGCCACCTAAGCCTACCACCAAGGATGGGGTATTTGAGGAACCCCCACGAGCTCCGCCCAAGAACCAAGTCTGGGCACCCAAGCCAAACCACCTCAAGAACAAGCTGGACACAATGCCACCCATCCAGCAGGAGTGCTTGCCACAGAAGGGCAAAGTGAGCCATACCCACAGTCCTGCGTACCAACAACCCCCTTTGCGTGCGGTGAGGTACCAGTGTGACTTCTGTGGGAGGGATGGTCACTTGAGTGAGTTCTGCTTTCGGCGCAAGCGAGAGGCGCGCCGTGCTCGGGAGATGGACAACCCGGACATATACTACCCTTCTCATGGTGGGCATGTGCCGAATGTCCAGAGGAGAGCTGCTAGGCCCGGGGATGAGGTTCCTAGGCCTAGGCAGAAGAGGAGAGCTCCGAGGAGAGACGCTAGGACTAGAGGTCCAGAACCTCAAGTCCCTAGGCGTAGGCCTCGTAGAGAGCGTGCCCGACGGGAGCCTGCAGTTGCAGGTTTTGGACCCCGTGGCGGAGGCTTAGTAGTTGAGCGTTTTCCCCCACCGCGTTTTGAGCTTCGCGGTGAGCGCTCTTTCCCCAACGAACCACGTCTTTCTAAACGTGGTAAACGCTTGATCCGTAGGTTGGCTAGGAATGGTTTTTTGTCTAACCGTTCTTTTGAGCAGCCGGCCCAACACTGGTATTCCCCTTACTTCACTAACCCCAGTGTTGGACCGTATGCTCACCCTATGTCTTTTTATTGATGTAGGTAAAACGGTTGGAGGACATTTGGTTGGTGGATTCCGGTTGTTCGAGGCACATGACCGGAAATGCCAAGTGGTTCTCCAGCCTTAGCCCGGTCGCCGGAAAGGAGTACATTACCTTCGGCGACAATAGTAAAGGTAAGGTGTTGTCTCGTGGGACTGTGCGGGTTAATGAGCACTTTGTGTTGCGCAATGTTGCTCTTGTTTCTAACCTGCATTTTAATTTGCTTTCTGTTTCGCAAGTTTTTGATGATGACTATGAGATTCGTTTTAAACCGAACCTTAGTCGCATCTTAGATCCTCAGGGGGATCTTGTATGTCTGATTTTGCCCTTTGGGAAAGTCTTTCGAGCGAATTTTTCGGAGTCGTTTGGTTCTTCTCGCTGTCTTTTGGCTAGTCCTTCTTCCTCCGATCTTTGGAAGTGGCATTGGAGGCTCGGTCATCTAAGCTTCAACTTGCTTGCAAGACTTAGCTCACTTGGCCTAATCCGAGGATTGCCCAAGCTTTCCATGGAGAAGGATCTAGTTTGCCATTCTTGCAGACATGGGAAGATGGTTGCCGCTCCTCACCATCCTGTGACCAAGGTTATGACCTCGCACCCCAGAGAGCTTTTACACATGGACCTTGTTGGTCCGGCTCGGGTGAGCTCGGTTGGTGGCAAGTGGTATGTTTTGGTTGTTGTTGACGACTTTTTGAGATATTCGTGGGTCTTCTTTTTGACTGAGAAGACTGAGACTTTCTCCTTCGCTCGCAATCTGATTTTGCGTCTTCAGAACGAGTTCCCTTTGAACTCGATGCGAGCTATTAGAAGTGATAATGGTTCCGAATTCAAAAATTCGGATTTTGAGAAGTTTTGTAACCGCCTTGGTTTGGAGCATCAGTTTTCTTCCCCCTACACACCGCCTCAAAATGGTGTTGTAGAGAGGAAGAATCGGACCCTTGTTGAGATGGCCAGGACGATGCTCGATGAGCATAGGACTCCTAGGCGCTATTGGGCTGAAGCTATGAACACTGCATGCTATATTTCAAATCGCATTTTTCTAAGAGCATTCTTGAAAAAGACTTCTTATGAGTTGCGTTTTGGTCGCCAGCCCAAGGTGAGTTATTTTAGAGTCTTCGGTTGCCACTGTTTCATTTTGAAAAAGGGCAACCTGGACAAGTTTGAGTCTCGATCTTCTGACGGGGTATTTTTGGGTTATGGCACTCACACTAGAGCATATCGTGTACTTAACCTTGATACTAACCGAGTCATGGAGACATCAGATGTCACCTTCGACGAGACTCTTGTTTCTCCTTCTTCTCGTTTTGAGCGTGCAGGTGATCATGAGGTTGGGGAGCCTCTTTTCGATGACGAGGACGACGGTGCTGAAGATATGGATGATCCAGCACCCTCTCCACCTGCCGTGCCGCAAGGAGCGGCCTCTACGACGACACATGGCTCCGATACCACTTCTTCCTGGGGGCCGTGGGATCCTCCACCTCGCGCGGTACCTTTTGTACCCGGGGTGGAACCAGCTGCTGTTGAGGGGGAGATCACTTCTTCCCGGGAGGCGCCACGACACATCCAGCGCCAGCACCCCCCTCAGCAGATGATCGGCGACATCGGCGAGCGAGTTACTCGCTCCAGGTCACAGCACATCTCTCACTTCGCTCACTCTGCTTTTGTTGCTAATTTTGAGCCCCGAGATGTTGGACACGCTTTGACGGATCCTGATTGGGTCAATGCCATGCATGAGGAGTTAGAAAACTTTGAGCAAAATCGGGTTTGGGTTATAGTTCCACCTCCACCTGACTGTAAGCCTATTGGGACAAAATGGGTTTTCAAAAACAAGCAAGGAGAGGATGGCCACGTTGTGAGAAACAAGGCCAGGCTTGTAGCGAAGGGTTATAGTCAGAAGGAGGGGATAGACTATGAGGAGACGTTTGCTCCTGTAGCACGTTTGGAGGCGATTAGGTTACTCTTGGCTTTTGCTGCATCCAAAGGTTTCAAACTTTTTCAAATGGATGTCAAGAGTGCCTTCTTAAACGGCTACATAGAAGAGGAAGTATATGTAGAGCAACCCTCCGGTTTTGAAAATCCCAAGTTTCCAAACCATGTTTTTAAACTCCACAAAGCTTTATATGGTTTGAAACAAGCCCCTAGAGCCTGATATGATAGGTTGAGAACCTTTTTGCTTGCTAAGGGTTTTAAAATGGGATGTGTAGATAAGACGCTCTTTCTCCTCCGGCAAGGCAAAGACACACTCTTGGTCCAGATTTACGTGGATGATATCATTTTCGGTGGTTCTTCTCACGCTTTGGTTGCCAAGTTTGCAGATACTATGAGCAAGGAGTTCGAGATGAGCATGATGGGCGAGCTGACATTCTTTCTCGGATTGCAAATTAAGCAATCCCGAGAGGGGACGTTTGTGCACCAGGGCAAGTACACGAAGGACTTGCTGAAGCGATTCGATATGGGTGAGGCCAAGCCTCTTCCAACACCCATGTCGACGACGACTGCCCTGGATGCGGATGTGGACGGGGAAGCAGTGGACCAGAAGGAGTACCGCAGCATGATCGGGTCGCTGCTCTATCTGACGGTGACATGCCCGGACATTCAGTTCGCGGTGTGTCTATGCGCGCGATTTCAGGCGTCGCCGCGCACTTCTCACCATCAGGCGGTGAAGCGCTTCTTCAGGTACCTTCGTTTCACACCTGAGATCGGGATTTGGTATTCTGCTTCTTCCACTCTCTCGCTTTGCGGCTATTCCGATGCCGATTTTGCTGGTTGTCGCATTGAGCGCAAGTCCACTTCTGGGACTTGCCAATTCATTGGATCTTCTCTTGTATCGTGGTCTTCTCGCAAGCAGTCTAGTGTCGCCCAGTCTACCACGGAGGCTGAGTATGTTGCTGCGGCTAGCTGCTGTTCCCAGTTACTCTGGATGATGGCCACTTTGCGTGACTTTGGTTTGAGCTTTTCTCGAGTGCCTTTGCTTTGTGACAGCACGAGTGCTATTAGCGTTGCTAAGAACCCCGTGCTTCACTCGAAAACCAAACACATTGATGTGCGCTTTCATTTCTTGCGAGACCACCAGGAGAAGGGTGATATCGACCTTCGCCATGTCGATACTCATCACCAACTGGCTGATATTTTCACCAAGCCTTTAGACGAATCAACCTTTAATAGGTTGAGGGGTGAGCTTGGTGTGTGTTTCCTCTTTTAGATGGGGGAAACATTTTGGATCTTGTATAGATTGACTCTTTCACTTTGAGTTCCTTTTCTTTGCATTTTAGCATACGCATTTACATTCTGAGCTTCATGTTTATAATCACGAGAATGTAACTATGCTCTGTTTAGTATGCTCCAATGCTTATGTTGATGCTTGTAGCTTATGCTCCTTCTGATCACTAGTACATGTTATGAGCTGAGCTATTTGGGAATGGTGAATTTTGCTTAATGTATATAAATCTGAAAATGTTCACCATTGAGATATGCAACTAGCATGTGTATGGTGTGTTGAGTCCATTCCTGCTTTTCATATATGCTAGGTTGCTATGTCTCTAGTTCTGAGTCATTCACTTGCTTGGTCTGTTCATATCATGTTTAAAATTTGAACCAAGTTTTAGTGAATTGAAAAGATCGAGATGGGATTGCTTGTCAACACCTCACGGTATCGAGACTGTTTCTCATTGCACTTTGAGTTGAACTTGAGCCGTGTAGTGTATGACCGAAACCGTAGCTTTAAGCTTCTGATTGCTTCGGCATAGGCTTCGCTCGGTTGAAAAGTTAGGCAATGACAAGCTCTCAACCTCTCGCAATCACATGCTAATTAATTGAACTTGTGAATTTTTTACCGCTGCAACTCCGATATAAAACTGAAATCACAAGTATATGCTTCATTCCTATGCATGATGATTGAACTTTGCTAGGGGTAGTTCACCTTGTATACATGTTTAGCACTTGTCTGGATTCCTATCTATACATGTGTAGTGCTATTTTGATGGTGACTATCTTTTTGGCTAAAAACTGCTCACTTGCTCATATGCTTCATATTTCGTATGTGTGATCAGTTTGAGCATTCGCTATTTGAGTGCTTAGTTGTGTCTTTGGAGCCATACCGATTAGAGCATTTTTGCACTCTTTTGATTATATGCCTGACGCCCCTAACTTGCATTTCTGACTTCTTATGCATTTTGAAAGGGGGAGATTTTGTTGAGGGGGAGACCCTTGCTCGGTTCCTGTTTCTTGATAAGTGCATTTTCAACTAAGGGGGAGAAAATGACAAATCATATGTCTCCTGGTGTTCATCTAAGGGGGAGTTTTTGCTAAGGGGCAAACTTTCAAATCCTTGTGCTCTTCTCTTGTTGGACCTAAGGGGGAGTCCCTGGTTGCTTGCACTTGTCGAGGGGGAGTTTGCTAGTTGTGTTGAGCCGTTGCCTCTGTCTTGAGGGACTAGCAAACTTTTTCCTCATTTGGCGTCGAGTTTGATTTTGATTGGTTCAGAGACCTTTCGATTGTTTTTCAATTGGTTCGGAGTGGTTTTCGTGCTAGTTGTGTGGAGCCTCTGTGCCTCTATCTTGAGGGACTAGCACTTTGCCATTTTTAGCTCCGATTTTCAATTGGTATTTTGCTAGCGGTGTTGAGCCTGTTCTACCTCTTCTTGAGGGCTAGCTTTGCTTTGCTTGGTTGCATCGAGCCGTTGCCCATGTCTTTGGGAACCAAGTTTTCGCTTCTTCCACTTGACCTTCTTTGGCTTTGCTATGCTTTTGGGTCTTTTGGTCGAGTTCTCTCTTCTCCTTCTCCTTCTTCCGTCTTCTGTTACTGTTATGATTTGTGTTGTAGTTGACAATGCACTCATCAAGGGGGAGATTGCGGATACATGGGTGTATGCCGAGTCTCTGAGTGATGAGTGATTGTCAACGGGTTTGATCGCATGTTCTTTGGCTTGTGTTGTGCATGTGTCGAGCACGGAGACAGTGATCGAGGGCAGGTGAAGGTCAAGTTGAGACGTGCCGTGCCGACGGACTGGGTGCGATGAAGGATGGGCGTGCCGTGCGGCGGACGTGCCATGCCGATGGATCGAGCAGTGAAGGGCGGACGTGAGGCTTGGACTGAGGGACCGGAGTGCCTGAGGATCAGCTGTGGTGGCTGGCAGCCTGGGACAGCGACGAGCGGAGACTTGCGGGGCACGGTGTTGCTCGGGTCGAGGACCTGGGGACACGTGTCGGTGGACGGGGTGCACGGGCGGTGCATCCCCTCTACAACTTCGGTTTGGTGGCTGAGCCAGCGAAAAACCACCGGTGGACGGTTTCCAGGTTTGGGCCTCAAAACCTGGGCGTGGACGGTTTCCGAGTTTGGCCACAAAACTCGGGCTGAGGGTTTCCGAGTTTGGCCACAAAACTCGGGCTGAGGACGGTTTCCAGGTTTGGGCCTCAAAACCTGGGCGCTGCGGGTTTGCTGAGTTTGGGCCTCAAAACTCAGGCTGGTGGGCTAGTTTCCCGGTTTGGGCCTAAAAACCGGGGGTTGCTGGAAAAGGCTGGTTTCCCGATTTGGGCCACAAAACCGGGGGTGCAGAGAGAGGGCGGCACGTGGCGGCAATCGGAAGGTTGCGTGGAGGCAACGCGGACGACTTGTGCGGGCGTGGCCGTCGGATCTACCTACCACTTGAGTTGGTCCAGAATAACCCTAGGGTTTAGCTGGTTCGCTCTGTAATTAGAATAGAGAGGGGTAGAGTAGGAAATAGACTTAGTCTAGAATAGGATAAGTAGTCAGGGGAGACACCCTCCTCCCTTATCTCAGTCATTTGCTCTTTCATCCTTAGGCTTCCTGCTCTCCTCATCCCCTGCTGTAGCTAGCTGAGATCCGCAGAGAGACTTGACTCTGTGTACTGTTGATTTTGAGGAAAGGAGGCCGTATCCTCCTTGTCGTAGCGTGTGTTTGCGCTTCGGCTTGCAGATCGTGTGTCGATTCGTGTTTTGATTCGAGTTCGTCGTTGTTCTTCGCGTTCTTCGTTTCTCCACATTTTTCCCGTCACTCGATCTCCCTCTCCCATGCGTCTTTGCGAAATCCGTTTGAATCAACTTGTTCGTATTTGAAAGGAGAACATTTCCACCGAAGGAATTTATCTATCTCCCTACGAACAAGTAGATCAGGTTGATTTCGTTTTCGTTACGCTTTTTCCGTTCATCCACCTTCCCTTTTGATTTCCCGTTGATTGGATCAATTTGAGCGGATGATTTCTTGGGGATAGTCTCCTAACTACCCTGTGATCATTCTCTCCAATTTTGGGAACTTGGGATCGTGTTTTGGCTCTGATTTTTGGAGAGGTTGTGTTTGGGCGATCAAATCGCGCTTTTCTGGAACTCGCGGACAGTCCGCGGTTCCCCCCCCCCGGACAGTCCGGGCATCGGGTAGGGTTCGGACAGCCGAGGCTGTGCTCGTTCGGACAGGTCCAAACCTGACCGGCGGACAGTCCGCCGGTGTTCCTCCCGGACAGTCCGGGAATCCACCAGGGACCATCAGCAGCAGTTCGGTTTCGGACTTTTAGTCGGCGGACAGTCTGGCCCTGAGCGGCGGACAGTCCGGCCCATACCGGACAGTCCGAGAGCCTGACGGCGGACTGTCCGGGATCCTACTGAGAGTTGATTTTCAGTGCTTTGGCTCTCCCGGCTTGCTCGTTTGATTTCCGGACTTCTCGCTTGGCCCTAGAGTTCACCAAGGAACCTCTCTAGGTATCTTTGCTACTCGTTAGCATCGGTATTTGGGGATTTCTCGACGTAGCCGTCTATCTACGTTTGGGACTTGGTTTTGGGGGGCAATCTTGTGCCAGAGCTCTTGGGTCTTTGCTTCGCTTGTGTTCGGTGGTGCTCCGCTGTGATCCTAGAGATCATCCACCCTCTTCCAAGGGTCGTGAGCATCACGTTTTGGGTTCGTGCTTGTTGGGGATGAATTTGGGACACTTGGCCAAAGTTTCGAAAGAAATTTGTTTGGCTCCCATTCACCCCCCTCTGGTCGCCTTGTCAGTGCTTTCTCGGTCCTTCTCCACCCTTCTTCTTCTCCTTCTTCTTCTCTTTCTTTTCTTTCTTTTCCTTCTTGTCTTTCTTCTTCTTGTTCTTCTTGTCATCATCATCTTCATCACTAGAATATGGACAATCCGCAATAAAGTGATCCTTGCTCTTGCATCTATAGCCCTTCTTCTTCATGAATTTGCCAAATCTCTTGACAAATAGTGCCATCTCTTCATCATCCATCTCACTCAAGCTAGTGTTTGCTTCATCATCACTTTCCTCCTTCTTAGCTTTGCCCTTGCTCTTGCTCTTGGAGGATGAAGCCTTGAACGCCACGGTCTTCTTCTTCTTTTCTTCCTCTTGGGCTCCCCCATCCCGTTCCACACGGTATGTGTCTTGTGTGACCACATCACCTAGTACATGGTTTGGGGTTACCGTATCCAATCCTTCCCTCACTAGAATAGTCACCAAAGTGTCAAACCTTGGTGGTAAGCATCTCAAGAACTTGTGAGAAAAGTCCTTGTCCTCCACCTTCTCTTCCAAAGCCTTCAAGTCATTGATAATAACTTGCAACCGGTGAAACATCTCTGGTATGCTCTCATCATCTTGCATCTTGAAGGTGGCAAGCTTGTCCTTGAGAATGTATAGCTTGGCTCCCTTGACCGCCTTGGTGCCTTCATATGTTTCCTCCAATCTCTCCCATATCTCACTTGCTCTTTCAAGATCCTTGATTTGCTCAAACACCTTTGTGTCAAATGCTTCGTAGAACAAGTTGATTGCTACATCATTCCATTGAAGCTTCTCTTCTTCTCTAGGAGTGAGACTTGTGGGATCAATTATTGCAAAATCATGCTCAATTACTTCCCAAATCTTTCTATTCATTCCTCTTGTGAATGCACACATCTTTCTCTTCCAACAATCGAAGTTGGTGCCGTCAAAATGTGGTGGCTTCCCCATATAGTTGATTTGAGCCATTTTAACACCGGAGGATGTTAAGCCTCAAACAAACGGTGACCACGGCTCTGATACCACTTGAAAGGTTCAAATTGGCTAGAGGGGGGGTGAATAGCCTAATTAAAAATCTACAAAATCACTTAGGCAAACACTATTAGTATAACAAACGGCGAAGCTTTTGCACTAGCCTAATAGTGTGTTGCAAGCCACCTAACCAACAATTCTACCTAATATTTCTAAGTCACTCAATCAACTAGAGCTAGTATCAAATGCGGAATAAACAATCTAGCTCTAGCACAAGTATGATATACAAAAGTGTACATGAGACAAGTATGTGCAATAGACAAACTAAGCAAGCTAATCACAACTTAGCTACACAAGGTATATGACAAAAGATATACAACAAGACAAGATGTCTACACAAGAGAAATAGCTCAAAGTAAATACACAAAGTAAATAAGCTAGATAGAAGTGGTTTCACCGAGCCTTCGGGATCGTCTAGTAGAGAGCCAATCACCGGTGAAATCCACTTGTGATGCCAATCACCAATAATATGAGATATGAAGACCAATCACCAAGATGTAGAGGCAATCACAAAAGGCACAGGGGACACCAAGATTTATCCCGAGGTTCACGTGCTTGCCGGCACGCTACTCCCCGTTGTGTCGACCAACACTAGGTGACCCGGTGGCTAATCGGCGCAAAGCCAAGCTCACAAAGAGCGCCACAAGAATCTACCACTAGTGAGGTAGCTCAATGACACGAGCAATCCACTAAGGATGCCTCTTGCCGCTCCGGCGAGGTGAGGCTCCAAAACCTCTCACAATCTCGAATGGTGGTGGCCAAGAACAATCACCAATCTTGCCAACCATGCCACAACTCCTCCAAGCCGTCTAGGCACCGGCAAATGCCAAGAGTAACAAGAAAACTAAATGCCAATGCGAAGAACTAGTGCCACTAGATTGAACTCTTTCAAATCACGCACTAGATCACTCAATCTCACTTGGTTTGATCAAATCAACTTGGGAGATGAGTTGGGAGGCTTGCCAAAGCTCACTAGTATGCTTAGGAATCAAAATGTGCAAGAGATAAACCTAGCAAGCCGGCCAAGCCCCTTAAATAGGCCACACAAGTCGCCCTAGCCGTTGGGCTGAAAACCCAAGCATCGGACGCGCCGGTGTCGGGGCCATCGGACGCTGCCCCAGCGTCCGATGCTCCGATGAGCACCACGTGTCCCCCTGCTATGAATTCGGCCCGTTAGATCCCAATGGTCACTTTGCTTCCCGCGCTGGTTAAAGTGACATCGGACGCGCCGATGCCTAGCATCGGACGCAACGATGCCTCTGCTCAAAACTGCACTTTTCAGCGCCACACCGGACGCTCTGACACAATCACATCGGACGCTGAACCCCTACGTCCGATGGCCATGCAGAGAGGTTCCAGAGAGGGCCAAAACACATCGGACGCGTCCGATGGTCCTGCATCGGACGCAGGCCAGCGTCCGATGCTCCCTGGAAAGCTAGAACGCGCCACGTCACCTGCATCTGACTCTGCAATAGTGTTTCCTCAGCGTCCGTTGCCAGCGTCCGATGCTCCCTAGAATTCTGACAGAAGTTAGGGTTTGCCATCGGACGCTCGGCCAGCGTCCGATGCTGCCGACTTGGCATCTTTTCAGCTCTAACTTCTACCCTTGCTCCCATGTGCCAACACCAAAGTGTTTCAACACTTGTGCACGTGTGTTAGCATTTCTCAAAGCATTTTCCAAGGGTTTTGTTAGTCACTCACTAGGTCTATAGCATCGATATGTTAGAGAACACCTAGTGGCACTTGAACACCGCATAAGCCGTGAATAATCTCCTCTTAATAGTACGGCTATGTATCCTAAATGTGATCACACTCGCTAAGTGTCTTGATCACCAAAACAAAGAGCCCTATAGATTATACCTTTGCCTTCGGGCCTCTTTGCTCCATCTCTTCTCTTCTTCTTGCATTTCACCAACAGTAGAGCACTTGATCACTTGAGTACTTGTGGCCATCACCATCCTCCGTGGTTGCCACCTTGCTAGCTCCACCACTTGGCATGGTCACAATCCTTTCTTATAAGCTACACACATGCTTAGCAATAGGATTAGACCAAATAGGTTTCATCAATTAGCCAAAACCAAACTAGGGCTTTCACCCACTTAGATGATTCTATCATATCATCTAAGTGTACTATTATCCTTCTTCTTCATCTGATAGGGCTTCTTGTGGTGATTTGTTGTCTTCTGTTTTTTTTGAACATGTCTGTCATATTTCTTCTTTACCTTCTGAGCTTCCTAAGTCATTACATATTTCTTCTTATTCTTTGTTGTGGGCTCCTTGATATGGTTGTATCTGGTATTTGTTTTGGGGCTTCAGGTTTCTGTGGTCTCCTTTGATGCAGTCTTCTTGAGCTTGCCTTAGATTCGTCCAGTGTGTGGTGTGGACACCTCTTGTTCTTTTTCTTCTGGGCATTAATCATAGTGAACTTGGGTGACCACTTCTCAATGTGAACTTGGGGTTCCATTACTCTTCTTCTTTGGCACAAAGTCCCATTTTTATCCAACTATTGTCTTTAGTTCCTAGCTTGACTTGTCCTTTATGCACTTGAGTTGCTCTTCTTATTTTCTAGGCTAGGGAATCCGGGTCTACCCCACTTAGAAGATTTATTCTTAAATCTTCTATTTTAATACTAGATCCAATTTTTAATTTTGGAAGGTATTTTGAGCAGATCTTTTCTTTATTTGGGTGGATCTTTTCTTCTTCCTCAGAGTGAAGATGCAGATCTGTGGTACCTTTTGGTGATGGCAGAGTGAGGAAAGGCTCCTTTCTTGTGACTTCCATGGGTGAAGATGCTGGCGATATTGCATCTTTTGTTCTTCTTCTCGGAGGATGAGCGAGCTTCTTCTTGCATCTTGCAGGCTTCTTTTTCTCAGATCTGACGGAGTGATGGACTTCCTTTAGTTGTTGGCTGTGGTGGTCTTCATCTTGTATCTGAGCTTCGCTAATGGCACTCTTATGGTTTCTTGTATTGGCTGCTTGAACTTGTGCTTCTGTGAGGTGCTTGTGGAGCTTCATACTGCAGGTATCAGCTTCTTTTATCATGTTCTTGGTGGTTGGGAGAAGTTGAGCTATGGTGACGTGTTGGTGTGTGCAGGCTGCTTTGGTGAAGGGCAGTGGGCTTTCTTCGTAGTGGATGAGTGGGTGATGGCTTTGTGAGCGTGGGATGTTGGTGAAGAGTGGCAGAAAAGGCTGTTTATAGTGAGTTTGGGCGAGGCTTGTATGAGAAGCTTGGTTGGGATTTTTGTCGGGTAGCGGGGAAGGTGGTAGCTGGGAGTTGCAGGTTCTAGTGGTGTGGTCAAAAGAAAGATTGATTGTGATAGGGTGGCTGTTTGATGGGAGGTGATGTTATGGGTGTCGGGGCTTTTGTTGTTTAAACCCGGGAGGTGAGTGGGGCGATTGGTTGCGGTGAAGGTGTGGGTGTGATTGAAGGCGGGATTTATGACTTTCGTTGTATATATGTTGGAGTCAATTATAAGCTCGTAGTAATATTGACCATGCCATCTTATTTTTCTCCTTTTTCTTCCAAAATATATGTTGTAGAATCTCCTTGATGCCATCATATTTCTTCAAATATCATCTCCAATTTTCTTCATTTCTTGGTACCTCAATATTTATTATAACATCATATAACAGATACTTCTTTGTTTTCCATATTTACCAGCTCTATAATCCCTTAAATTCTTCTTTTTCTTTTGTTGTTGTGCCATCTCCATAAAGTCCTTGTTGCTATAATTTATTGAAATCTTTAACTCATATTATTGATCTTTATGCTCGGTGATCATCTGACAGAGTGTGTGTATATGTATTTATATATCTTAGAATCCATGCTTTCCAACTTTCTATATTTATTTCCATATTATCCACATATTCTTCTATCTTATTTTATCTTTTCTGTGTTCTAAATTTAATTTCCAATGGTTTTGACATATTGGGTAGCCTCTAACTTATTTGTATTTCCCTTTTTGTCTTCCCAAAAAATTCATCTTCCAATTCTTCTGATCTGCTAAAATGTTTCTTGTAGTTGTCTTCTTCGTGAATGATTAACCACAGTCTTCTCTTTAGAAAAGAGGTGAGAGGGAAGAGCATATGGAGAGGAAAAGGATTTATAGAATGGGGTGAGAGGGAAAAGCACAAGGGGAGAAAAAGATCTATTCCTACTAGAGAGGTAAGAATTGGATAGGGAGAGAGATCTAAGCGGGCAGTTGTAACTAAAATAAACAAGGTTCGTTGTTACTTTCGTGTAAAGGGCTTTTCTAATTTTTATACTACACCAACGCTACTACTCGTATACTTTGAAGGGGATGAGAACAGAGAGAGAAGTTATTTTTGAAATAGAAGGTCAAGGTAAGGTAAGAGACAAGAATTATAAGCAGGAGTTTTCGAAAATAGATTTTTAGAAAAAAGAAAGAAGTGTTTCCAACTAACGGCCATGTTAAGGTTTCGTCCTCCAGTCCAAGTATGGCTCTGATACCACCCTGTGAGGGCCCACCTTCCAGAGGGTCCACTGTGCATTGTATCAGTCCCTGGATCAGTTGCTGATACGCACAAAGTAACAAGATTGATATCAAAAATCCATACTTTTTATTACTAACGGAGAAAACATGTACAAGGTTCATATTACAAGACTTGGGCCATGGGCCTTATAGCAAACATTAGAGTCTAACACAGCGATCCTATGACGTCGTGGCTCCATTCCGACAGGCAGCTTGGAGTGCGGACGTAAACCTTATCCTATGCATGTTCCTACGTCGTCGTCCTGTTGTTCCTTGCGTAGCTCCTTCTTGTGGTCATCCGGCTTCGTCTTCAGGTATCCTCCTATGGTTCCATCCTTGCGAGTGCATCGACAGCTTCATTCTTGCGAGTGCCCCTGTGGCTTCACTCCTAAAAACATAGTAGTGAAGAGGATTGAGTACATACGTACTCAGCAAGTCCTAGAAAGATAGCAAGATTAAAAGAGAGGTTGGGCCCTAGGAGAGTGTCATCCTTCTCGCTAGTTCCCGGTTAGTTTAGAAACATAGGCAAAGTATCATCACAAGTTCATGGTTGTGCCATTGCAATAATCATTATCCTAACCATAGGTGACCTCATTTCGGCGATTGCCCATTACCAAGGACGTGGCTATTCGAATAGGATTTAAAGTTATACTACTGCAGCAGTTGTCCAATTTTCCCCACACGATGAAACAACCTCAACCATGGCCAATGGCCAAGATTGTCCCAACAGAGCCCGATACCCGAGAGGACGCATCCATAGGTTCCATATAACCTTGCCACGGTTCGCACAGGGGCCGGAAACAGACAACACATGGTCCAATGCTAGCAAAATAATAATATCAATAGAGGGGGCTCGCACACGGCCCAAACAAGAATTTAACGTGGAAGACCACTTAGCAACCACGCCGACCGGGCCACGAGAGATCACTTAGCAGTCGTGCCTTCTCCTGTCAAACCGTTGTCATCCGACCTCCAGGCAAGTTTTATACTTCTTCCTATCGGGGTGTGAAACTAGGCCTACCCATATAGGCGTGTGGCTGGACGCGTTTCTGACCAAGTTTGGTGGCCTATGAAACTACTCAGTATGGCAAACAAGTGTCTCCTAGGTAGAGTCCCTCAGCAGGCGAGTCTACCCCAAGATGTTATATCCGCATATAAGCATCCCCCACTTGTCCCCATCAATTCAGGTTTGCCTTAAGCACATGAACATATCACAGTTGCCCATTATTCAGTCAAATTTACCATATGACATTCAGATCATATAATCATCAGTGAGTGATTAATTGAGTAGATAAGAGTGAGGTTAGGACTTGCCTGCACTCGCCGTCGCTGTCGATCACATCCTTGTCCTTCGGTCTTGTTGCTCTTCGGTCTCCGGTTGTTCTTCATCCTTCGGGTTCCATCGGGGTCTTCTCACGTCTTCTATCTTACGCGATCTACAGTCGACAAACAAGTGAAACACAACAAGCAGAACAAGCATGACCAAGCAAGAGGGTTGATTCTATTTGGGTTGGTGAGTTTATGTTAGTTATATCATTATTATGTCAAATCAAGATCAGCAGCGCATACTCATATGCATATGTATGCATGCACTGTCAATTCAAGATCAACAGCGCATACACATATGCATATGTATGCATGCACCTAAGGTTAAGATAGAGAGGGATAGAGGTTAAAGTTAGCGATATATACGCACATGCATATGTATATGCCTCGGGGTTAGCAAGAGAGGGTTTGACGTATGAAAACATATCACTTACTAATATATATAGGAATATATACGAATAAGCATATGTCCACATACGTGTGCAAGATTATAACTACGTGTGTGTATATTTGAGTACCCATGTACGTGACAGGTGTTCATGGACACGCAAATATACGGGGTTAAGAGCGTGATCAGGTTTATTATTGAGACTATGACTATTACCCTATTAACATTGCTATTATTATTATTATTATTATTATTATTATTATTATTATTATTATTATTATTATTATGTGAGAGAGTGTATGTATATTCGAGTAGTCATGTACGTGCTATTGTGTACACGCATATTTGAATATACGGTGCTTAGGTGGTACAACTACGAGTTAGCAACACTATAAAAGAAAAGGCAACAAACATAACTAGAATTTAAATGAGCACCAAAAATTAGGAGAAGGAAATGAATGTACAGGGTTGAATTTAGGAAGATTTTTGGTGGAGAGATCACGGGTTTGGAGTTGGAATGGTGGAGATAGGAGTTTTCTAGGTTTATATGCGAAACGCGAATGAGATGGAATTTTGGAAAATATTCTGGAATTTGGGTGATGGTAAAGGAGTTGAAACAGTTTGGGTAGATTCTAGGGTGGCTCTAGTTATTTTAGGAATTTTCTGGGAATTTTTCTAGAAAGGAGAAGGGCTTACTTTAATCTCCGGTGGACACTTCCTGTGTGCGCCTAGCATTTTCTTGACCGCTGACGAATGGGCCCAGACAGCTGACCGGCTGACCTACACTATGCCATGAGCCCAGTTCGTGATGTGCCGTGCACCTGCTGCTTGCTCTCCTCTTCAAGTGGGTCCCAAAGGGCGAGGTGGCGCTTTCCCATTGGGTGCTATGACGTGGTGGTCGAATTGACCTTGGATGCCGTCGCTCTTCCCATTCGGCCAACACACGGTACAAGGCAGCGCACAATACAGAGAGAGAAAGAGAAAGGGAGAGAAGGAAACGACAGAGAGACGAGAGGTGCAGAGCACCAGCGGCAGCACCGGACGACGCTCGACGGCGGCTCCAGCTCCAGCAGCGACGGCGGTGCAGACAGCAGGCGAGCGCGGGACTGCGGGAGCAGAGCAGAGGCAGGAGGGTGGCCTCCGGCAGTGCACAGCTTTCGGCATATCGGGTGCTGTGCACGAGGAGGAAGCAGAGGGCGAGTATTATAGCATGCTCGTCTCCTGGCGGCTCTCGACGATGGCCATGGCCGGCTCTTTATAGCCCGAGTAGGTCGGTGGGAGCAGTAAGGCGGTGGCTACAGCGCGGCGGTGGAGCACAGTGAGTCAACGGCGGCGGGTCTTGGCGTCCGTGCGTGTTGCGCGCGCTGGGCTGGACGACGGAAAATCCGGTGGGGATGAGGGTGGCAAGAAGACGACACCAGACAGAGTCGGTTTGCGAGGGAAATATCCCCGACAGCGTCGTCCTCCTGCAGCTAGCGTACGCGTGCGCTAGTCGGCCTGGGATGCGCAGGAGGGAAACGAGGATGACGCTGGGAAGCGACACCAAAGAAGGTCGGTGCCGAACAGTGGGTCAGCGGCCACAGGAAGGCGGTGGCTGGGGTGACCGATATTTTCTAGTCCGTGAGCCGACAAGGGTGGCAGGCATGCCATTGTCGCAGGGGCTTCGTCGAGTTGGCAGAGAGCTTGAATGCTTGAGTTGTCAACAACATCTACAGGGAGGAAGTTGGAGGAAGATAACAGAGAAGGAGACACACGTGCTGCTGTGTTGGGAAGAGGACGTCGGTGGCTAGGGAAATATCTCCGGCGTCGGCATGCTTTGCCCTAGCTCTCGGTGAGGTTCGCGGGCAAGACGACATCGCACAAGGGCGGTTCGACACAGTAGGGCGGTGCCGCACAGGTTCTTCGGCGTGCGTCACACGCGTGAGGAGGAAGACGACACCGTGTTTGGGCTGTTCGTAGATATTTTTGGACAGCCACTTACTGTGTTTGAGCTAGGAGCACGCTGCCGTGCTAAGCGTAGGAGAAATAAGATAGCCCAATATTTTCCATCTTCCCGAAGGAAGATGGTTTTATGTATTTCTGATTTTTTTTTTATCTAGAAAAGAAATTAAATATGAGATGGAAGAGGGTTCAGAAATTCAAGGAATGAGATGGAAAGTTCAAGGAATATTTCTGGTGCCGCAAATAAATTCCAGAAGGCAACAAGCACTTATCAAACAAATGTTCAGTCAAACAGATTTGCAGACAAACATTCCAAGCATAAAAACAAACCATTTAAAATCGAAGCTCCTATTTCTAGAAAAAAAATGCATATGGTGAATTTTGATGCAAGGGTTTTGGAAATTATTTTAAAACGGTTTTGCGGAAAATAAATAGTCAAGTTTTAATTGTTGTAAAATTTTAAAAGTTCAAATTTTTAGTGGTTTTTAATATGATGCGAAACACAGGATGTTACCATCATAAAGCCCTTTCAGAAAACGGCGCTGCTTGTCCTTATCGTCTGCCACATCCTGTGGGGCATAGCGCGACAGTTGAGCAAACTTGTCGCGGTACTCCGCCACTGACATAGAGCCCTGCATCAACGAGCGGAACTCTTCTTGCTTCAGCTCCACGAGGCCCTCAGGGATGTGATAGGATCTGAAGTTCTCCTTGAACTCCTGCCAACTGACCTCAGGAGCACCTTGGGGACGACCGAACATGAATGCATCCCACCAGTCTTGGACTGCTCCCTGCAGTTGCCCAGAAGCGTAGAGCACTTTCTCATAATCAGTGCACTGGGCGATATTCAGCTGCTTCTCTACTGCAAGAAGCCAGTCATCTGCCTCCAAAGGTTCAGAGGCATGGGTGAAAACAGGTGGGTGACCCTTCAGGAATTCTCCTCGACGGTCCCTGACTTGGAGTGGTGGGGGTGCTGCAGCTGGCGCCTGATCCAGGCGGTTCATCATGGCTTGCATCAACTGATTCTGCATTCCCATTAGCTGCTCGATGGTTACTGGGGGCGGTGGCGGTGGCGGGTTCACAGGAACACCACGCCCACGACCCCTTCCGCGTCCACCCCTTGCTGCCATCTGCTCACCAACAAATGCGCAAGAGTTAGACCTTTATATCCATCATAGAAATTATTTTAAAACATAAACGAGCATTGCTGAAAATTTCTGGGCACAACTTTATCAACAGCAGTGCACTAAAACTGACATAACTCAAGCTACAGAAATCCAACGGGGTTGAACCAGACATCGTTGGAAAGCTTAAGAAACCAGCTACAACTTCTATACAGAACACTTTTTGAGATTCGACCAGATTCTGGGTCAAAAACAGCGTTGTACAGAACCTGTTCTGGGTGACAGACTGCGCAGAAACATCAACTTTGAACAGCCATATCTCACAGATCTGAACAGATAAAGACTTGGTTCCAAATTTGTTTGAAAGATACATCAGTCTAGATACTTCCACAAAAATTTCATAATTTTTGGGAACATAGATAAAGATATATGCTGATATAACCACAGGCTGCTCCAGAAAACAGCAACACAGGTATAGGATAAACCACTTTATACATCACGGAAAGATGTTTTAAACTTGGAGAAGCACGAACATAACCCATACTTCTCCACATCACACAAACAAAGATCCAACAAGCATAGTTCACCAACAAAAGCAACACATACACTAAAAGTTCACCACACACACTGAATTTAAACAACGTTTCTAAACGGAAAAACATAACATGGTAGGCATCTACTGGGCTCCACCGGGGGCATTGTTGGCCCTGAACCTCTTCTTGTAGACGGGCGGGAGTCCCAGCTCGCCGCGAAGATGGTCCACCTCACGCTCCAGACGCCTCATCACCTTCTGAGAAGCGTGCAGGTCATCCTGCACACTGTCAGCCTTCCTCTGCGCCTCGTAGACGTGCTGGGCTGTAGAGGCTAGAACTGGGTACTCCACAGGTGGAAGCAGGGCCTGCCACGAGCCCTCCAGGTCACTGTGGGGCAGGTAACGGTAGCGGTCCGTTCGCATGGACTCGAAGCGCAGCCCACGGTAATGCAGGAAGGCATCCTGCGCTGCATCCTCCATGCTTGCTAGAGCATGACCACACTTGGTGGTAGTCCTGTGGATCGTCTCGATGACGTGGCCTTGATCCACATCATTCCAACCTGTAACCATCAGGTCGGACTTCCAGTATGTAGCCTCCAGGGGATGGGAGTACTCGGCGCAATGGTACTGGAGCTTGGCCTCCAACTCTGGATAATACTCATTCAGCAGACGAACCAGCATACTGTGGTAGTAGGCTGTCTCGTCCGGCTTCTTGAATATGAACCGGCGAGTCCATCCAAAGTCCTCATCCACCACCTGCACTGGTGGAGAGGCAGGGGGTGCTGGCGCTGAAGCAGACGAAGCGGCGGGGGAGTGCACCACGGGGTACACTGGCACCGCTGCTGGTGCGGCAGGAGCTGCTGGAGCAACTGGAACCTCCACGGCTGGTGGAGCAGCAGGCACCACTGGAGCAGGGACCTCAGGCACTGGCGCCTCAGGAGCTGGCGCCTCAGGGACAGGCTCCACAGGAGCTGGCACCTCCGGAGCGGGCACCTCCGGAGCTGGAGACTCAGGAACTGCTGCAGGGGGCGGTGGTGGCGCTGCAAGCTCCTCAGAGACAGTCGGGGTAGAGGTCAGCTCTTCATCCTCCACGATGAAAGCGGTGTTGGAGGAGCTGGAGGAACCGTCACTGTCGGAGATGTGGACCATAGGGGGAGGAGGCTGGCTGGTGCTGGCGGTGAAAAGGGCACGGTACGCACGGGCGTTCATGCGAGGCATCCTGACGTTATAGTTTAAGATAAGATAAGCAGAATCAATTAGTTTTACATAATAGAATAAGAATAAGAAGCATATAAATTTTAATAAAATAACAAGATAATAAAGTAAGCATGAACATGTAACAAAAGGGTGTTAGAACGGCCATTTCCTAGTTAGGCTTGCGTCCTACAGTCAACAAAGCTTTGATACCAATTTGTCACACCACAACTTTAAGGATAAAATTGAGGCGGAATACTCATGTGTGCCCAGGAAATAATCACACACATAAGTTAGACAAATTACATAGAGTGGCATCATCACATTGTTTATTACATAACGATAGTATTAACACGAGTCTTACATCAAGCGAAACAAAAGATAACTAAACTGCTAACAAGACTAACTCCACAGGGAAAGCTGACTGGGGAACAACTAGCCTAGAAGTCCTCTGGGAAGTCACCAACTCCACCTTCATCTGTTGCCCATCCGGGATTTTGCCCAAAAAAGAAGATAAACAACAAGCGTAAGTACTCCACGTACTTAGCAAGCTAACACAGGGTTCATGAAGCTCAAAAGGCTAACACTGTCTGACTACAGTTAGCTTTTAAGTTGGCAAAGTTTTAGCATTAAGGTAAATGAATATTGTGCTTAACCCTTAACCCATGATCCATATGTCCAACAAAGATAAGTATAACATCAAAAGGTACCATCAACATAAAGTAACAGTTATTCAAGTATCATAGTTCTGCTAGTTTTCCGGGCCGCTCGTGACCGTGAGCACGGCTGTTATAACAGTTTTACACTCTGCAGAGGTTGTGCATCTTTACCCATAAGCCGTGTTGCCCTTGTGCCCGAGGCGGCCAACCTCTTGATCCACTTCCAAGGTAGATCGGCAGGGTACACTATGAAGCCTTTCGCTGGTTCGTCTAACAGGTTAGGGCCACGAGGTTTCCTTGACAATCAGATGTAGCAAACCCCCCTTTCCTATGGCACAAGGCCATCGCAGTTATACTCATAGGAACAGGAGTAGCCCTACATCCGTAGAGGCAAGCCCCTCTTGCGCCCTTCCGGGTTACCGCTAACAAGTTAGAAAAGGTCCAGTGTACTGAGCTAAAACCAGAGCCATATAGCACTCATGGTAGCACTGTCAATCCCAGGTTTTGCTAACAGCAAGTTTTATTAACCGTTTAACAACATATCATCATGAGATCAAAATTCATCATTGCACTGGATCAGTTATAAGTCAGTTAGCACTAGCATTCTACCCATATTCATATATCCCACGGAGTCAAGAACATCACAGATAACAAAGCTAAGTGGGTCTCTAAGGTTGCGCAATTGGACACATGCATAAATGAGTAAATTAATAGTAAAGTGAATAGGTAACAAGGAGATCCCATGCAAACTTGCCTTGGTTGTTGAAAGACTGGTCCTCCTGCTGGTCATCGAAAGAAGGGTTGTTGACACTTATTAACTCTTATTATTAAAGGTCAATTAAGCATGAAAATGGATGAATATATAAACTCCACCTTAGTATAGGGATTTAAACTAATGAATTCCACGAGTTTTGGTGAATTGTGAATCCGCAGGGACTAAACCAGGAAATCGACACCAATAGCTTCCCCTAGAAGGAAACCGACGGGAGATAACGCATTCGCCAAGTCAGGTATCTTCGAGAAGACTCCAGAGACCACGTAGAGACACCACGAGGAAGGGCACCCTGGTCCACTGCCAGGTGGGACCGACCGGTCCCTTGGCCCCACCGGTCGGTCTCCCACGGAGTCGACGCGGTTTCGTCTTCCACAAGCTTCTTCCACCGCCTTTGAGGATCAATCTCAGCCCTACGTGAAGTCGGTTTGATCAAACGGTCGCGGTTGATCCCTCAGGGCTATATAAACAGGCCCCTGAGCCCCAGGTCAGACAGAAGGTCCCTCTTCAGAAGACTACGCTTCAACTAGAAACCCTAGAAGAGACTTCAGGAGTTAGCTTTCAAGTAGAAGACTAGATACCCCTTTAGTAGGATTAAACCTAGTCTTATTTAGAACTAGAAGAGAGAGAGAGAGGAAGAGATCAAGAGGAAGCTCCGGCCTATCGGATCAACTTCTTCATCTTGTACCTGTGGATTCAAGTTCTTCATCGACTTGCTTCGACGATTGTTTCGGTAATCAACATCTATATTTAAGTTTGAGCTATTGTTCTTATTATTCTTAAGGTTTATGACTCTCTTTTGAGTACTTTAATTCTAGTCGCTCTAGAGTTAGAGTAGTTTGATAGTGTAAGCGTGGTGCTTAGACTGGATAACTCATGTTTACCTCCTATAACGCCGGTAAAAGTGGTAGTTCGCAAGGGTGACTCTTATAGCCTTGTTGATTCTTCTATAGTCCACTACCCGTGTGTAGGCCCGGTAGGATTATACATTTGCATAAAAGAATCATACTCGGTTGTGACCTTTTATGACAATTTCCCCATTAAGAATAATAAACATATCACTCTTAAGTTAGGTTTAGATAACCTTAGTAATCCCCTCTATACTTTTAGCTTCTCCGTCCTTGTTAGTTACCCAGGGGTTAAACACTCAGACTTACTGCTATCCGTTCCTTTGGGTTCGATATTAAAATTGGGTTACATCCGGTGAAGTGCTACATCGGTAGAGCTTATCTGTGCGTTTGCGGATAAAGCAGAGTGTGCATTAATTTATACCAACAAGCATTTCTGGCGCCGTTGCCGGGGAACGGTAGATCATTTTACGTCTTGAGTATAACCTTGTATTATACTTTTATCTTTTACCTTTTATACTTTTATCTTTTTATTCTTTTCACAATGGATTTCTCAGAGCCAACCACTAGCTCCACAGATTCCATTCCACTGAACCAGTATACCTATCACACTGTCGTAGACTTAGAGTTACCCAAATCTGCTAAGCCTATCCTTTCCGACAACTACGAGCTACGCCCATGTTTGATAGATATGGTTAAGAATCAAATTTTTTCTGGCTTAGAAGACGAAAACCCACATATTCATCTAAATGAGTTTGAACAAACCTGTGCGTGCCTACATATCATAGGCATGTCTGACGAAACCCTTAGATGGAAACTTTTTCCATTCTCTTTAGAGGGGAAAGCCAAAACATGGTACCTTCAAACTGCACCAAGTAAAAATGGGGATTGGAAAGAACTCTGCTCTAGCTTTTGCTTAGAATACTTCCCTATCTCCAAAATCATTTGTCTTCGCTTAGAGATTTTGTCCTTCATCCAAGAAGATGATGAGTCTCTAATTGCAGCCTGGGAAAGATTCGATAATCTTGTCCGCTCTGGTCTAGCCTTATCTATTCCAGACCCTGTCTTGCTTCAACACTTTTATAATGGTCTGAATAGAAAAACTTCTAATTACCTTAACTTAGCTTCAAATGGATCTTTCCTACATACCCCAGCCACTAAGGCAAGGGAAATGTTGCAAAACTTATCTCAAATCACTCCTACTCCTGAAGCTAAACCACAAGAACCACTAGAAGTAAATCTAGAAGCTGATCCTATATCTAATTTTAATCAAGAACAAACCTGAGCTTTAATTCCTAGTGAGAGGGAAACCTCAATCCTAGGAGACACTTTTGATTTCGAGGAGGAGTATTTTACCAAATTTGGTAATACCTCGAAATACCACACAATTAGGAAACCACAACATCAAAAATCATCTTTAGAAAAATTTACTGATAAGGTTTTCCTAAAAGAGACTACGAAGAAACTAATCTCTATTATAAGTCATGAATGGTTAGAAGAATCAGAGCTTTCCACCGATATAATCCGTCTAAATTCACCTTCTACACACATTCAATGTCAAATCCATCAACAACCCTTCGAAGCTCTCTATAATCCTGTTGTGGGAATCAACATTATGTCTGAAATGTTCGCTCAAGAATTATTAAAACAAATGCCACTTACCCCAACAGATAAACTTTTAAAAACCCCTTTAGGACATGTTATTCCTAGCTTAGGAATCATGTATGTCCTGCCTGTCACAGTAGATAACACTCCGCTACACTTAAGCTTTTATATCTTTGATATTAAAGAGTTTGATCTGCTGATAGGTCAACCACTTAAGCAACTCATTCATGAAGGTCAAACAGGGATCTTAAAATTCCATCTTGGGAAAAACCTTAAAGGAACTGTACCTATCACTAATTCTTTAAATGCTGAAAATGAATCATGTCCCGAGCTAGATCCTATGGAAGAAATTAAAGAAGCATCCGCTGAAATAATAAATGAATCTCAATATGAAGAAGATGCTCAGTTCTTCACTGAGGAAGAAGATTATAACACACCTGATCCAGATCCTTTAGATTCCTTAGAAGAACCTCCTAAACCTTCCATAGAGTTAAAACCCTTACCTTCTGGGCTTCGATATGCTTTCTTGAATAATGATCCTGAATCTCCTGTAATCATAAATGATAATCTTACTCAAGAACAAACTTCTAGGTTGATCACTGTCTTAGAAAAGCATAAATCAGCCTTTGGCTATTCACTCCATGACTTAAAGGGTATTAACCCCGCTTTCTGCACCCATCGCATCCCTACTGATCCTAATATATCACCATCTAGAGAACCACAACGCAGGCTTAACAATGCGATGAGAGAAGTAGTAAAGAAAGAAGTCTTGAAACTTTTGCACGTCGGGATCATTTACCCTGTGCCACACAGTGAGTGGGTAAGCCCTGTCCAAGTTGTGCCTAAAAAGGGAGGCATGACTGTGGTAAAGAATGAGAAGAACGAATTAATTCCACAAAGAACTGTTACTGGATGGAGAATGTGTATTGATTATAGAAAATTAAACAAGGCAACTAAGAAAGATCACTTTTCGCTACCTTTCATAGATGAAATGCTAGAACGGTTAGCCAATCACTCTTTCTTTTGTTTTCTTGATGGGTACTCTGGTTATCACCAAATCCCAATCCATCCAGATGATCAAAGCAAAACCACTTTTACATGTCCATACGGAACTTATGCTTATCGCCGAATGTCTTTTGGATTATGTAATACACCGGCTTCTTTTCAAAGATGTATGATGTCTATATTTTCTGATATGATTGAAGAGATCATGGAAGTTTTCATGGATGACTTTTCTGTTCATGGAAAAACTTTTGGTGATTGCCTTGAAAATTTAGACAAGGTTTTGCAAAGATGTGAAGAAAAACACTTAGTCCTTAATTGGGAAAAATGTCATTTCATGGTTAGAGAAGGCATAGTGCTAGGACATTTAATATCTGAACGTGGAATTGAGGTAGACAAAGCTAAAATTGAAGTAATTGAACATTTGCCTCCACCAATTAATGTTAAAGGAATCCGAAGTTTCCTTGGCCATGCTGGTTTTTACCGTAGATTTATAAAAGATTTTTCTTACATAGCAAGACCACTTACAAATCTTTTGGCCAAAGATGTTCCTTTTGAATTTGATGATGCATGCTTAGAATCTTATAACACTCTTAAGAAAGCACTCACTTCTGCACCTATCATTCAACCTCCTGATTGGTCTCTACCTTTCGAGATCATGTGTGATGCAAGTGATTTTGCAGTAGGAGCTATGCTAGGACAATATAAGGATAAAAAGCATCATGCAATTGCTTACGCCAGCAAAACTTTAACTGGACCTCAACTTAATTATGCTACTACTGAAAAAGAACTTCTGGCTGTTGTTTTTGCTATAGACAAGTTTAGATCTTATTTAGTGGGATCAAAGGTGATTATTTTCACTGATCATGCTGCACTTAAATACCTGCTCACTAAAAAAGATGCTAAGCCACACTTAATAAGATGGGTTTTGTTACTCCAAGAATTTGACATAGAAATAAAAGATAAGAAAGGAGTAGAAAACTCTGTAGCTGATCACTTGTCTAGAATGTATTTTGAAAATCCGCAGGAATTGCCTATAAATGACTCACTCAGGGATGACATGCTTTTTCTAGTCACTAGATCTGACCCCTGGTATGCAGATATTGTCAATTTTATAGTTGCAGGATATGTACCACCAGGAGCAAATAAGAAGAAGCTGATCTATGAGAGTAGAATCCACTTGTGGGATGATCCATATCTATTCAGAGTTTTCTCTGATGGATTACTCAGAAGATGTGTACCAACTGAAGAAGGAATCAAGATCATTGAACGCTGTCACTCTTCACCATATGGAGGACATTATGGGGCATTCCGAACACACGCGAAGATCTGGCAAAGTGGATTTTTCTGGCCAACTATGTACCAAGACACCAAAGATTTCATACGAAGATGTGGGTCATGTCAAAGGCACGGCAGCATCAACACCAGAGATGCCAGGCCACTCACTAACAACCTTCAGATTGAGCTCTTCGATGTTTGGGGAATTGATTACATGGGACCATTCCCTAAATCAAGAAATCATGAGTATATCCTAGTTGTTGTCGCCTATGTATCAAAATGGGTCGAAGCAGTGCCATGCAAGTCTGCCAATGCAAGAAACTCTCAGAGGATGTTCGAAGAGATAATATTTCCAAGATTTGGAGTGCCAAGGATGGTAATTAGTGACGGAGGAACTCACTTCATTGATAAAGGCTTCCATAAATATCTAACAAATCATGGGATCCATCACAATGTTGCCACTCCTTATCATCCTCAGACAAGTGGCCAAGCAGAAACATCGAACAAGCAAATCAAGAATATTCTGCAGAAAATAGTCAACGAGATGGGAACACATTGGAAGGATAGAGTACCTGAAGCACTGTGGGCCTATCGTACTGCCTACAAAACACCATTGGGGATGTCACCATATCAACTCGTCTACGGAAAGACTTGTCACTTACCAGTGGAGTTAGAATTCAAAGCTCACTGGGCAATCAAAAGATGGAACATGGACTTAGAAGCTGCTGGAGTCAAAAGGAAAATGCAACTCTCTGAACTAGATGAATGGCGCGAAAAAGCATATCACAATGCAAAGATTTACAAAGAGAGAACAAAGAGGTGGCATAACAAGAGAATTAAGAAGAAGAGCTTCACTCCTGGAGATAAGGTATTACTTTTTAATTCTAGGGTAAAATTATTCGGGCATGGAAAACTACGAAGCAAATGGGAAGGACCATTCACGGTGATAGCCACTTCATCACATGGAGCTATTACACTTCAAAATGATGAAGGTACGTTATTCAAGGTAAATGGACAACGTCTTAAGATTTTTCTAGAACCTGAAAAGAGTCCTGAAGAGTTGGATGTTATCCAATTCTTCATTATCCCATAGATTTACACCATCGTCATCTTTCTGATAAGTTTGCACATCGGGGATATATTTTCTGCGCTTAGGATTAAGTTTGAAGACACCACGAGCGACGGGCCCGCGAGACCCCATAGGTAGGGACCGACCAGTCTCCTAGGGAGACCGACCGGTCTGCCCTAGAGGCCGTTCGCCCTCTGCCTTCTTTCGTTACGTGTCCCAACTCTTTCTCGTACCCATTCCGGTAACCTGATCCGTACAAACGATAATCCTCGTAGCGAACCTATCATGCCTATCATTCAATCCCCCTCAGCTATAAAACCAGCCCTAGGCCTGCCTCTAGATTCATTCAAGACTCTCCTGGAAAACCAGCAGCAACAGAGCTCTCCTCCTACCAGTACTCATGGCTCCCCATCCAAGGATCGACCTCAACGAACCTGCTGACGACTCCATGGCTCTCGTCGTCACCGCGCCGAAGGACCTCGCCGTAACACCATCCAAGGAGGTCGCCCTTGCTGATTCACCTACACCTGTTGACACCATCCCGCCCGAAGGAACCTCGTCGCATCGGCAACAAGCTTTCTATGCTCAAGCGGTGCCGGCGAGAAGACTTCCAACCTTTTCCGTCACCAGAGAGATCCCGCTCCTTCCTCCTCGGCCCAACGAAACACTTGTCGGGCTGCGGACGAACAAGCTTGGGGAACCCACTGTCGTAAGATACACAACTGAAAATCCGCGCCCGCGCTTTGAGGGAGTCCGTGGTCACCCTGAGCAGATCAGAGTTACTCCACCTACAACCAGGGCACCCACCACTCCTAATATCGCGGCCAAGCGCAAGAGGACTACCCAGCTAGCTCATCTCGGGGATAGAATTGAAGACCTTGAGAGAGATAATTTAGAGCTCAAGCAGAGATATGCCTCGCTAGCCAAGACTACAAAGAAGACGGTCGAAACGATGCACGAATACGTAACTAAGCATATTAGCTTGAAGAGAAAGGTCGGCAGTGTAGCCTCTATTATAACAGCTCTGCTCGAAGGAGAGAAGGAAGAATAGTTTATCAGTAGTTTTATAAGGCACTCGTGTTTGAAGAGTCGTGTGTTTAAATCTAGTTTCGTTATGAGTTTTTGTTTAGTTAAATTCAGTGTGTAATAAAGGTGCCTTAAATATCAATAAAGTGTAAAGTTATCTTTTATATTGTTATCTTGGATATATGTCTTGTCTCCACATGTTGTGATTAGCAGAAAATAGAAAATAAGTGTGGGGGAGAAGATGTCGACAGAATTACCGAAAAAATGATCGCGAAAACTGCATAGAACAGAAGACAACGTCACCTGGATCACACACCACGAAGTGGGTCGCGGTTGGGCTCTGAGCCCAACCGACCGGTTGGTGGGCCCCACCGGCCGGTCGGGGGTGGACCCCCCTCGCCTTCTCCTTCGTCCACGGTTCGGTACGTAATTATTGCACTCTATTTTTCGATACTTAAGCTTCTGTTTGAATTAAAAACATATTCTCATCAATAATGTGCAATTCATGAACTATAAAGAAAGATTAATTTGACATGTTCATAAACACCCCTTCTAAAAAGACTTGTCCTGATATTTGAAGAAACCCATACTAAAAAGAGTTGTTATGAAATATGATAGCAGAATAATGAGAACTCAATTCTTAAAGTATGAGCATTGGAGAATTTTTACTTTCAAAGTTAAAAAAAGATTAGCAACACTTCTCCTTTGTAGTAAATAAGTTACCTGCCAAGACATCAAACAATTATTGTTTACTTAAATACTGAGTTCCTTGTTGAGAAATTTATTATGCTCTGAAGATCAAGATCCTTACAAATAAAGAAAGATTCACTCTTCCGAAGTAGTATTGTATTAGAGGCATGGGCTATGCAAAAGTATGAAATATGAGGAAAGAAAAATGGACAAGTGTCCGACATACCTCAGAGAAAAATATAGAAAAAGAAAAAGTGCTATGATAAAAATATGAGAAAGAGAAAAAGAAGATAGCCCATGATCCCTCTAATTACAATATGCCAGCAAGAGTGACAAGTTTAAAAAGATTCAATGTCTTGATCTAAGAGTATAGCATTTTTCTCCATTGACTTAGTAACATAAATTTGCTTCATATAAAGTGTCTTGGTAAGGAATTGAAGTACTACAAAAGGAGAAGGAAAGCTATGACTTGTTCCAAAATTCTAAAAACTCCAATGTCTTATGCTAAAAGAAAAGGGTGATCTGTTTCAACTATTTTATTTCCCAACTTCTCAAAGATTTATGGTAAACATAGAAAAGCTTAATGTTTGATATCTTATGATCCAACCTTTTATCGAGGACGAGTAAAAGTCTAAGTGTGGGGGAGCTTGTTGACACTTATTAACTCTTATTATTAAAGGTCAATTAAGCATGAAAATGGATGAATATATAAACTCCACCTTAGTATAGGGATTTAAACTAATGAATTCCATGAGTTTTGGTGAATTGTGAATCCGCAGGGACTAAACCAGGAAATTGACACCAATAGCTTCCCCTAGAAGGAAACCGACGGGAGATAACGCATTCGCCAAGTCAGGTATCTTCGAGAAGACTCCAGAGACCACGTAGAGACACCACGAGGAAGGGCACCCTGGTCCACTGCCAGGTGGGACCGACTGGTCCCTTGGCCCCACCGGTCGGTCTCCCACGGAGTCGACGCGGTTTCGTCTTCCGCAAGCTTCTTCCACCGCCTTTGAGGATCAATCTCAGCCCTACGTGAAGTCGGTTTGATCAAACGGTCGCGGTTGATCCCTCAGGGCTATATAAACAGGCCCCTGAGCCCCAGGTCAGACAGAAGGTCCCTCTTCAGAAGACTACGCTTCAACTAGAAACCCTAGAAGAGACTTCAGAAGTTAGCTTTCAAGTAGAAGACTAGATAACCCTTTAGTAGGATTAAACCTAGTCTTATTTAGAACTAGAAGAGAGAGAGAGAGGAAGAGATCAAGAGGAAGCTCCGGCCTGTCGGATCAACTTCTTCATCTTGTACCTGTGGATTCAAGTTCTTCATGGACTTGCTTCGACGATTGTTTCGGTAATCAACATCTATATTTAAGTTTGAGCTATTGTTCTTATTATTCTTAAGGTTTATGACTCTCTTTTGAGTACTTTAATTCTAGTCGCTCTAGAGTTAGAGTAGTTTGATAGTGTAAGCGTGGTGCTTAGACTGGATAACTCATGTTTACCTCCTATAACGCTTATAAAAGTGGTAGTTCGCAAGGGTGACTCTTATAGCCTTGTTAATTCTTCTATAGTCCACTACCCGTGTGTAGGCCCGGTAGGATTATACAGTTGCATAAAAGAATCATACTCTGTTGTGACCTTTTATGACAATTTCCCCATTAAGAATAATAAACATATCACTCTTAAGTTAGGTTTAGATAACCTTAGTAATCCCCTCTATACTTTTAGCTTCTCCGTCCTTGTTAGTTACTCAGGGGTTAAACACTCAGACTTACTGCTATCCGTTCCTTTGGGTTCGATATTAAAACTGGGTTACATCCGGTGAAGTGCTACATCGGTAGAGCTTATCTGTATGCTTGCGGATAAAGTAGAGTGTGCATTAATTTATACCAACAAGGGTCCTGGTCGTACCACACCGACTCACCGTCTACTCGATCACATAACATCAACACGCATTCCAGGCGCATACATACAATGCAAACAGGGCTATCATTAGAACAGTACACCAAACAGTAATAAACAGAAATAAAACTTTGATAAAACTGAAGTACGTATTTCTACGATCACAACAAGTTTTGGTTCACCGAAAATGGAGTTACTATGCGAAAGATACGGCCGAAACGGTGTTTCTAAATCCCTAAACAACATTAAGATAAACCCTGAAACTAAACTGATCTAAGCCGACTAACAGAGGCATAAACATATAGAAAACTAAATTATGAATCTAACGCAACTTGAACGGGTCAAAACGGAGCTAAAACGTGGATTTTACAAGCGTTTTATTGTAGTGGCAATTCTGTAAAAAGCTGGAAATGCATTTGAATTTAAATCGGAATTTAAACTGAATTTTAAAATGAATTCACGGCCGGCTGGACTGCGCCTCAAATCATCAGAAACGCAGAGGCCTGGTCGGAAGTTTGCAAAGACTCAGTGAATAGCACTGAGTGGAGCGCGTGTTGATTCAAGGCTTCTTCGGGGGTTCTTTAACAAAATTGCACCCGAAGGGGTATCGGCCACGCACAGCTGACGGATCGGCGATGGACGATGCGGATTAGGCGCGGGGGTGAGTGCACGCGGGTCGGGCCGACGGCGCGCCCAGGCGCGGCTCTGGCCGTGACATCACGGCTTCCGCACGACGTCCCACACAGGCGCCATGGGAGGCACAGCGGAGCACGCGGACTCGGCCGCAAGGGGCACACCGAGCCAAACCAAGCGGACGGAGGGCAAGCGGATCGCAAAGGGTGCTCACCGCATTGAAGGAAGGGACGGGGAGTCTCTGGTGGCGGTGCACGGCGAGGTACGGCGGAGAACCAGCGGTCGGCGAGGATCTGTTCAAGAGAATTGGCGGTTAGGACGAAGCCACAGCCAAGGGAGAGAGAGAGAAGGAGTTCAGGGGCACCACCACTTCGCCGCGAAGCTCTACAAGCGACGAATCGGTCGGCGGCGCTGTGTAATCGGCGGAGCGATGACGGCGGACGACGGGAAGGCACGGGGAGCTTCGGCGGTGCCGCTCTGGTGCTCTGCTGCGAGTGCGAGAGAGGCGGAATGAGGGAAAGGGGGAGAGCGGGGCGGGCGCGTCCGCTTTATGCACGAGGAGGAAACCGAGGTCGTGGGAGCGGGCGCGGGCGCTGCACGACTCGCGGAAGAATCGGACGCGAGAGCGGCAGCAGCGGTTGCGCTTGGGCGGCGTCGCGCGGAGGGGAAGAAGGTATAGGCGCCGACAGGTGGGGACCGGAAGTCAGAGAGAGAGAGGGAGAGGCGACGGTTTCACGGCGGGCGCACGCGGGCCGGCTAGATGGGCCGCGGCGAAGGGAAAGGGGGAGGGAGTCGGCCCAATGCGGGGAAAAGGGAGGAGTGTAGGGAAGAAAATGTCGGTGTTTAGTAACCGGCAACTAGTCTTGAGATTACTCAGGACTATTTGTTCGGTGGGGATCGGTGTTCGTAGGACCCGGCGATTACACAGAGACAGCGTTTTATACTGGTCCAGGCCGCTAAATAGCGTAATACCTTACGTCCAGTGCGGCGTGTGCCTTGTGTATGATTATGATTGAGAATTGAGTTGTCTAGGACCTGTGCCTGGCTCCCCTTATATATGCGGGTGATCCATGGCTCAGTCCGAGTCCTAGCCGGTTACAGAGGAAGAGTCCTATTCTATTTACAAGACTTCCCTATACAACTCGGCTAAGTTACAAGTCGGAGTCCTAATACAAGTACACTACGTAACAAGTCTTTGGATCTCCTGCGCCGTCCGGGATTAGTCGGATCAATCATCTTCGGATGATATCTCTGACATCCTGGTCCGTCAAGCCCCCGAGCTCTTCATCATTTCTTCACGATGTTATCTTCTGGCTTCTCCTTGAGAATCTCTGAGTAATGTCTTGAGAAATCCTGAAGTTCTCTGAAACTCGAAGAAAATCTTATGGTGTGCGCTTTTTATACAAAGCGCACCCATAGGGTGTAGCCCCCGAGCCTCTTGTTATTTACAATAACTTTGAGGATCTTTTGAACCTTTTCCAAGTTATCTTTGAAATAAGAAAAAAAAATTCCTTAATGGATAGTACCCTGCAGCCCCCGAGCCTGAGATCCGAGTACTATAGTAGTCGGTCTTTAGGATCTGTAGAAACAAATGATTGGGTAGTCCATTTAAGGTCTGAAGAAGTCGGATCATGTCACCAATTCATTGTTTAACCCATCTGATTAATAGATGTCCAGCTTCAGGTGGGTAATGTTTTCAACAAACATCCCGTATCACCCGCCACTGGATAAATATCATCATATGTCGACAATAATTGACTGGTGACTATCCCAACTGTACACAGTAATGATCTTTTGTCATTTTCTTCAACTGCAGTCTTTGTCGCTTATGCCTTGAAGTGCATGTGAGAATCAGACCTGTTACTCACGCTGAACTTTCACATGCGCCACAGTGTATTGGGTGAATTATTGCTCCAACAGTCACTTTTGTTGGTGGACCATGTCCATAGACCGACAGAAACTGCCTATAAATACCCTGCCTGGGAAGCAAAGGAGCTCATATCCATTCGAGTGTAGAACTTCTCTTTAGTCCCATGAGTATTATAGTAGCAGTAGCGGAGATGGCCGAGCCCCCGGGTTTCGCCTTTCCGTAGAATAGATGAAGTGCCTAGAAGAACTCTTGTGAATGGACCCTCCCTTTAGGGTGGTTTCCAAGTGGTCGCGAGCAGATGAGTACAGAGCGGCGCCTAGAAGAACTCTTGTGACTACCACTGGTGAATAACCTTGTAGTCACAGGTTGTCAAAAGGGCGGCGAGGGTGATGGTCTTGCCCGTAGCTCCTTGAGCATTGCGGCGTGCCTCATACCCACCTTGGGATGAACTGAAAAAGCTCATATGTCTACCCAAGGTTCTGTGTCTACTTTACTGCGTCTCACTGAACCCTGTCCTTGGTGCACTCTGCATCAAGGCTATGTGCCTTGAATTTACTAGAGTAGCGTTGTACACCTTGATTGTACTTCTGATGAAAGTTGTTGTATCTCAAGATGTTTCCATGTACTTCTGTTGTAATTGCGAGTAATAATATAAAGAATCCGGTTACTTGGAATAATTTCCGAGTCCTTTGTCCTTTTATCCGAGTACTATGTGTCTCTTGCGATCAGAAAATCTTGTCTGTGTACCGCTTCTGCCCTTTATTCTGACGTCGTTTGACACGTGTTGCCCGTCCGTTAGGGTTTCTAACGTTGTCGTTACGCCGTCAGTAAAAAAGACGAACGGTTACCAAGACAGATCTATAATGAGCCGCCGACGGATGTTGCTTTCCTCACGCTTTCAGCAAGCTCTTGCCTTCAGTCCACCAATCCTTAGCCTTCAGCTAGTTGATGCGTAGGAAGTCCTTGGTGATCAACATGGGTCCCAAGAAGCAGCCTAAGTCCAAGATCCCCATCACCGGGCGGCCGCAGCACCCGAACCCACCCACTGATGTTGTGGCGTGGAAGAAGCCGGACACTACTGAGGCGGAGTTGGCGTTCTTGGCGCAACAAGGATACCTGAGGGCACAAGCACTCGACGGCTGGAGAGTGCCGGTCGATCAACGAGCCCCTGCTCCCAACACCACCGAGATAGTCATGTTCAAGGCTATGGTGGAGCGGGGATTGGGGTTGCCTGCGTCGGATTTCTTCCGCGGGCTCCTGCATTACTATGGTTTGACTTTGAACCATATCACCCCCAATGCAGTTCTTCATGTTTCTATTTTTGTCCACCTTTGTGAAGCTTTCCTAGGAATCTGCCCCAACTTCACTCTCTTCCGCTACTTCTTCTGGTTCAAGTGTCAACCTAGTGATATTAGGACCGAAGTAGTCGGAGGAGCTAGCCTTCAGGTTAGACAGGAAGTAGCCAATCAGTATGTGACAGTAGAATTGTCAGATACTGTAAAGGATTGGGCCGCCGGGTGGTTTTATATGGGAAACCCACCGCCAGCTCTTCGTCGTCATGATGGATGGCCTCCACAGAAGTGCCGTGAATGGAAGGACAAGCTCACAATTGAAGAGCTCAGAGCCATCCAACCTCTGCTCATGATGATAGATGCTCTGATAATTGATGGGCTCACCGGTTTTAACATTGTCCAAGACTTTGTTGCCCGACGCGTCCATCCTCTTCAGCAGCGGGCAAACTTTGGGTTCGAGTACTTGGGAGAGCAAGACCCGAGTCGTCACGCTGTTGATCGGTTGGCAGATTGTGAAATCTTGTGGAGGGTGAACCGGCTACTTAAGAGCCATGAGCGCTTATCTCCAGTGAGGACAACCTTTTCTGCCATTAATCCTCCTCCTCCGGTTAGTATCTGAGCCATCTTAGTCATCAGGTTTCTCTTTAGGAATCCTTCTGACTTGATTGTGTACTTCTTTGTTTATAGGGGCAAGGTCGGGAGAACAATGTCTGCCCGCCTCTGCCGCCATCCACTCAAGAAGGCGGAGGCATAGCTCTGGGAGGACCCATCCGGAATGAGGACCTACCAAGTAAACAAAGTTCTTCTGCTGATCTAGATTGGCTGGACTCAGATTCAACTAATTCTGATGTCATCATCGTAGATCTGGAAGCAGAGAGTAGTCGGAAGAGGTCACCGACTCCTCAGCTGGATGCCGGAGCGCCCGTCCAGAAGAAGGCTCGCACTGGTAATCGCCGTGCTTGTCGCAAAGTTAGTTTGCCACAAGAATTGTACGATAAATACTACAAGCCGGGTAATCCTGGTAAGGGAAAACCCGAGTACTTTGTAGTTCTATCATATGTTGCTAATCACTTAACTCATATATGATAATGTACCAGGTACTGGAGCAGAGCAGGGTGCTTCTGGAAGTAAAGCTGCTGATGAATCATCTGATCCGGTGCTGCCATTGAAGGTGCCCAAAACTTTAAAGTTCACGAAGTAAGTTATGCCCTTGCGCTTGAATTTCAAGAAATACTATCTGTGCTGAGACTAATGTCCATCTGTCTTTCAGGAAGGTGAAGCCGGCTGCTGCATCCGCCAGTGCTACACCGGATCCTATCATAGCAGAGGAGTCGGAGGCTCCCGCGAAGGATGACTCCGAGGTGCCACCTTCCTTCAGCCAGGTAGATGTGCTGCCTGAGTCTGCTCCGCTTGAGGCGAGGTCTGATGCAGCTCCTGACGCTGTTCCTGACACCGACATTCTTCCACTGAACCAGGTTGGTTGGCCGTACTCCATCTTCCGTTCCCCGACGCAATTGGAGTTTGATCGTACTTGGAGTGATTGGTTTTTCCGTACTCGACAGCCGCATGAACCAACTCTTGAGATGGTTGTGGCACAGATCCAGGCGGAATCTTCACTTCATCAAGGGGGAGGTTCCCAAGAGGCGCCTGAGTCCTCTCGCCAAGGCGCAACCTTGGATGTCTTCGGGTACGACCAAGACCTCACTCGGCTGAAGGAGCTGAGTGACCAGTTGAAGTCGCCGTTTGATGCGCTCCAACAATTCATTGAGGTAAGAAATCCCAACCCTGCTTTAGTACTCTGTAAAAGCATCCGAGTACTTATGCTGCTCTTGTGTTTGCAGGCCTTTGACTTCAAGGTTCGGGACCAAGTTAGCCGGATCCGCCGGGAGACGGCTCGTGAGGTCGAACAGCTCAAAGAGTATATTGCCGAAGATCAAATTCGGCAAAAGCTCGCTACCCAGGTGCTTCACGACAAAATCAATGAGCTCCAGGGTAATCTTGAGTCTGTGGTGGCCGAGCGGGATGCTGCCAAAGACCGAGAGGTGCAGCTGATCGCCCAAGCCGCCTCCTCCGAGCAGAAGATCAAGGAGCTGAAGAAGTCTGCGAAAAAGCAGCTAGAAGGTACTCATGAAATCCGAGTACTTAATCTTTGTCCATAGGAGTAATCCAACCTTACGGTACTGATTTGAACTTATGCAGATGCAAATAATAAGGCTTCAGGATGGCAGAATGCCTTCAACCGCAAGGAGGCGGAGCTTGAAGAGGTATTTGCTAATGCGCAAAGTACTCTTGAAGAAGCCAAATTGATGCGTGAGGGTGCCGACCGGGATCTCCTGCAGGCTTTGAAGTCTACACGGGAGTTGGAACAAGCTGTAGAGCCTCTTCTTAGGATGATACCGGCATCTGAAGGAGTCGAGGAGTCCTTAATCGACCGAGCCAAAGCTGACCCAAAGCGGCTGGCTCAGTATATCAAGGATATGTCGCTCTCCATCGTCCAAGGCTTGATGGCTACCCTTCGTCTGCACATGCCGTCATTTGATCTAGGCGCTCTGATGACCCTCCCTGAGGGTAAGAGTGATGAAGACCATGCGGCGATGCAGGAGGAGGTGAAGGCCACGGCAGAGGAGTACTCGCAAATCTTAGAACTTATGTAGTAGACTCCTTGCTCTTTTGGGCGCTATCTTGTAATCTCCTGTAAACACTTTATAAGTAATCAAAAATATATATCACTTTTGATTCTGCAAAATTTCTTATGAGTCCAACTCCGGCTTGCGGCAAGAGAATCCTTGGCAATGGGTTGTGTTTGCGTTATTGTGGATGTATGACCAGGCGTCTGATTAGACGAGTCTATCCGAGTGCTCTCTAGCACCTTAGGCGTGGGTCATGTGACTTCGTTTCTCTGACTCTTTTTGTAGAGAACTCAGTCTTGCCCGAGTACTACTCTTAGTACCCTTGTTCAAGGGATAATTTTGATCAGGCACCTCTTGAAGGATCATTGCGTAGATTCCTTCTGGGTGGATCGTATCCTCTTGAGGATCGCAGCTTGAGTGCGAAGGTGGTTGGACCTCTGTCCAATGGGTTGTGTAACAAGGTGGGTACTTATCCCGTCTTGTTACGCCTTACAGAAACCAATCTCCACTATAGTGGATTCTGTATTTACTATAGGCTGATAGCCGGGTTGTTAATCCGTACTATCATATGAGTTGTATTGAGCTCGAAGCTCGTAACTCAAGGTTGGTTTCCGCTGAACCAGTCTATCCGAGTAGTTAGTACTAATCGGAGGTAGAGTCCTGCCTCTGCAGTGACTTAATAGATGACTGAATAGTCAAGTGTTGTCTGGATAAATTGCAAAGTTTCTAATGAACTTCAAACTTTATTAATATCCGACTAGTAATTACAATTGCCCGGGGTCTGATTTGTAGTGTAGTCCTTAAGTATGGAATTTCTTCAAATGCTCTATATTCCATGAATTTGGCAGTGGAGATCCATCTTCAGTGACTAGCTCAAACGACCCGGGTCTTGTTACTTTGGATACGATATAAGGACCCTCCCATGGACTCATGAGCTTATGGCGTCCTGTAGTGTTCTGTATCTTCTTCAGTACCATGTCTCCCACTTGGAAAGTACGGTGATGGATGTTTTTATCGTAGTAACGCCTCATCCCTTGAAGGTATCTTGCGGATTGAAACAGGGCGGATAGTCTAGCTTCCTCAATGCTGTCGACTTCTAGCCGCCTGCTATCATCAGCTTCTCCTTCATTGTACTGTTCTACCCGTGGGGATTTCTAGATTAAGTCAGCTGGGAGGATTGCTTCAGTGCCATATACCAGAAAGAAGGGAGTGTGGCCTGTTGCCCGACTGCGCTGTGTTCGTAGCCCCCAGACTACCTTAGGCAGTTCTTCAACCCACTTGCCACCGTGATCCTTTAAGAGGTCGAAAAGTCTTGGTTTTAAGCCTGCAAGGATCAAGGCGTTGGCTCGTTCTACCTGACCATTGGACTGTGGGTGGGCTACTGAAGCGTAGTCTATCCTGATGCCGCAGTCGCTAGCCCATGTCTTGAATTCAATTGCCGTGAAGGGGGACCCAAGATCAGTGATGATTCTGTGCGGCATTCCAAATCGGTGAAAGATGCTCTGCATGAATTGTACTGACTTGGAGGCATTGAATTTGACCAGAGGCATGTACTCAATCCACTTTGTGAATTTGTCAATTGCCACGTATAAGTACTCAAATCCGCCTGGAGCACGCTTAAGAGGACCCACCATATCAAGTCCCCAACACGAGAAAGGCCATGACGGAGGAATACAGATTAGCTCATGTGCGGGTACATGCTGTTGCTTGGCGAAGAATTGGCATGACTGACAGCAGCGGACTAAGTCTTCTGCATCTTTTAAAGCTGAAGGTCAGTAATATCCTGACCTGAAGACTTTTCCGACTAGTGTCCTTGAGGCTGCATGATTACCACAGCATCCAGAGTGAACTTCATTCAAGATTTCTCTGCCTTCTTCTGGTGTAATACACTTGAGGAGGACTCCTGATGATGCACCGCGTCTGTATAGCTTATCCCCGACTAGAACATAATTCTTGCTACGCCTGGTGACTTGCTCTGCTTCAGTCTTGTCAAACGGGAGTTTATGCTCTTTGATGTAGTCAATGAATACTTGTGTCCAGTCGGTAGAAAGGGATAGAACCTATTTGGAAGGCATTGCCTCGAGCTCTTCCGTTTCTTTGATTGATGGCTTGGATAACTCATGTACAAACGTGCCGCTATGGACTTGCGCTCTGTCAGAACCCAATTTTGCAAGGATATCCGCTGCTACATTGAGGTCCCTAGTAATGTGAATGAGTTCCAGCCCTGCGAAGTGCTTCTCTTGCTTGCGAACTTCAGCACAGTAGGCGTTCATTGTCTCCTTGGTGCAATCCCAATCTTTATTAACTTGGTGAATGACCACAGAGGAGTCGCCGTAGACTAGTAGTCTCTTGATGCCCAGAGTAACTGCTAGTTTGAGTCCGTGGAGTAGTGCTTCGTACTCTGCTTCATTATTGGTAGCCGGCCACAATATTTGCAGAACGTACTTGAGCTGCTCTCCCGCCGGTGACACAAGAAGGACCCCGGCTCCTGCTCCTCTGAGTTTTAAGGACCCATCAAAATACATCTTCCAATGATCAGGAATAGCACTGTCTTGAAGCTGCTGTATCTCTGTCCACTCGGCGACGAAATCGGCTAGAGCTTGTGACTTAATGGCTTTCCTTGGAGTAAATTTGATGTTAAGTGCGCCTAATTCAACTGCCCACTTAGAGATTCTATCGGTAGCATCACGATTATGAAGGATCTCTCCTAAAGGAAAGTCCGTGACTACCGTGATCTCATGAGCGTCAAAATAATGTCGCAACTTCCTCGAGGATATGAGTAGGGCATAAAGCAGTTTCTGCACTTGCGGGTATCTGACTTTGGAGTCGGAGAGTACCTCACTAATGTAGTAAACTGGTTGTTGAGTGCTGTAGATGTGCTTGTCGTCCTTACGCTCCACTACTATAGCTGTGCTCACGACGTGTGTAGTAGCGGCGATGTACAACAGCATTGGTTCTTTGGGCTCTGGCGGTGTTAATATCGGGGAATTGGTGAGGTAGCCTTTAAGCTGTTCAAAAGCTTTATCCGCTTCCTCTGTCCACTGAAACTTGTCACCAGCTTTAAGTAACTTGAAGAAAGGTAGCCCCTTTTCTCCTAAGCGTGAGATGAACCGGTTTAGCGCAGCCATGCACCCGGTTAGCTTCTGGACGTCTCTGACTGAGGCCAGTGGCTTCATGTTGATGATGGCAGCAATTTGCTTCTGACTGGCCTCGATGCCACGATGGCTAACAAGGAACCCGAGTAGCTGGCCTGAGGGTACCCCGAAGACGCATTTAGTTGGATTCAGCCTCCATTGATAAGCGCGTAATCGGTTGAAAGTCTCCTCGAGGTCTGAAATCAGGGTGGTTGGGTCCTTAGTTTTTATGACTACATCATCAACGTAAGCTTCTGCGTTGCGGCCAATTTGATCACCCAGACAGTCTTGGATGGCTCGTTGATAAGTAGCCCCCGCGTTCTTCAATCCAAAGGACATGGTTTTGTAGCAATATGCTCCGAAGGGAGTGATGAACGATGTCTTGGGCTGATCTTCTTCTTTGAGGGCAATTTGATGATATCCGGAATAGCAATTTAGAAAAGAGAGTAGAGCGGAACCTGCGGTGGCATCAACTATTTGGTCTATCCTTGGTAATCCAAAAGGATCCTTTGGACAGTGCCTGTTGAGGTCCGTGTAGTCTACACACATACGCCATTCAGCAGAGTTCTTCTTCTTGACAAGCACCGGATTGGCTAACCACTCGGGGTGCAGGATTTCTCTGATGAACCCAGCCGCAAGTAATTTAGCTATTTCCTTCTTGATTGCTTCCTTCTTTTCTGGTGAGAATCGTCGTAACCTCTGCTTGATAGGTCTTGAGCCTTCCTTTAATTCCAATTTGTGCTCAGCCAAGTTCCTTGGGACCCCAGGCATATCTGCTGGTTTCCAAGCAAATATATCTTTGTTTGCTCTAAGGAACTTGGTGAGCGCGAATTCCTATTCTTCAGATAGGTGAGCACTGATAACCGCTGTCTTGGAGGGATCACCGGTTTCCAGGTCAATAGCTTTTGTAGAGATTTCTGCTGATGGTTGGATAGTACCCGCCTTCTTAGTTGGGATCTCCGAATCTCCAGGCTTGGTATTATGCACCATCTGAGCGAGTTCCTGTACCTCTAGGGCGATTTGAGCTTTTTTAGCGATTTGGACAGCCTCTGGGTCGCAATCGAATGAACGCTTCAAGTCGCCTCTGAAGGTTAAGATTCCTTTAGGACCCGACATCTTCAGTAAGAGATACGGGTAGTGGGGTACTGCCATAAACTTAGCCATGGCGGGGCGCCCAAATATGGCATGATATGATGACTCGAAGTCCGCTACCTCGAAACTGATGTACTCGGTTCTGTAATTGGCCGGAGTTCCAAAAGTAACAGGTAGTATGATCCTTCCGAGTGGTACAACTGCTTTTCCGGGTACTATGCCATAGAAAGGAGCAGTTGATGGAGTGAGCTGAGTTGCAAGATACAGGTTCATCTTCCTCATGGTGCTTGCAAATATGACGTTGAGTCCTGCTCCGCCATCAATGAGTACCCTTCCAAGTGTATAGCCTGCAACCGTCGGGTCCAGCACTAGCGGGTAGTGCCCAGCATTGGAGACGCTAGTCCATTGATCGGCTCTGGAGAAGCTGATCGAGTGCTCAGACCAGTCGAGGTACTTGGGCGTTGCTGGCTCAGCTGACATGATTTCTCGCAGAGAAAGCTTCTGGAGCCTCTTACTATCGCTGGAGGTCACACCACCAAAAATAACGTTGATAGTACCTTTGGGATGTTGGAAACCGCCATCGTCTTGCGGAGGGTCCTCAGCTGTCTTCTTGCCTTTGTCTTTCTTGTTCTTGTTAAAGTCCGGATTCAAGCCTCGCTCCTTGAGCTGTCGACAGTGTCTTGCTAGATGTCCACCCTTTGGGTGGAAAGGGCAAGGCCCGTCGAGTAAGTCATCAAAGGTGTAGGGCTTGTTTCCTTTCTTCTGGGGTTCCATGGCAGCAACAGTATTGTCCCCTGCCCTCTTGCAGGTGTTTTGCTGTGATGCCTGGTTACCCTTCTGATTATTGCCTCGATCGCCTTGCGTGTTCCTATCGGGGAAGCGCTCCTGAGTGCGTTCCTCTGTCGCCATCATGGAGTTTACAGCCCGGTGGAATTCGTCGGCGGTGATCGGGTCTTGCTTGATGAAATCTTTGTAATTGTACCTTTCGCAAATACCATTGCCAAAAAGGTAGATTACTTCTCTGTCCGTGATGTCGGAGACTGTAGAGCGGATTTCTGAGAATCGCCTGTAGTACTCCCTTATCGATTCATTCTTTTGTTGCTTGCAGGCTCTAAGCTTTGTCCGGGGGTCTGATCTCTCTGGGACACCGGCAAAGTTTTCAATGAAGATACGATGCAGTTGTTCCCAGGAGTCGATGGACTCGGGCTTAAGCCTGTCGAACCAAGCAAGCGACATTGTCTCCAAGGCCATCGGGAGATAGAGTGCTTTGACGTCGTTGCTTCCTCCGGCTAACTCGACTGCCTAAGCGTACAGCCTGAGCCACCGTTTGGGTTCTATCTTTCCATCATACTTGGAGTAGTTTCCCAGTTTGAATTTTCGCGGGAACGCGACTTCTCGTAGTCTTTTGGAAAAACAGGGGAAGCGATCAACTGCATCGAGTGCTGCGACTGTGGGTTCTCTATATGAGGACTCGGCTCCTCCTTCAGCTTGATCAGGTGCTCGGGGACCCAGGCGGCTCCTTGCCGGGACCCTACCAAGCCTTTCTTGCACAGGTCGCCTCTGTCCTGGATTAGATGAGTCTTGTTCATCAGCTAAGGACCCGAGGTTGCGTCCCTGGAGTTGAAGCGCAGTGGTCTGAAGCATGATTAGTGTTGACACTTGTTAACTCTTATAATTAAAGGTCAATTAAGCATTAAAATGGATAAATATATATACTCCACCTTACTATAGGGGTTTAAACTAATGAATTCCACGAGTTTTGGTGAATTGTGAATTCGCAGGGACTAATCCAGGAAATCGACACTGATAGCTTCCCCTAGAAGGAAACCGACGGGAGATAATGCAATCCTCACGTCAAGTATCTTCTAGAAGACTCCAGGGGACATAAGATTGCACCACGACAAAGTTGACCACCAGAGGATGACTGGTGGGACCGACCGGTCCCACCAGGAGACCGGTCGGTCTCCCCCCGGGCCCACCTGGCTCCTTCCTTTGCAAGCTACCTCAACGGACTTCCTAGATGCATCTCGACCGTACCTCAAGTCGGTTTGATCCAAGGGCCACGGTTGATCCCTCAGGGCTATATAAACAGACCCCCAGGCCCCAGGCCAAGGAGAAGGTCCCTCTTCAGAAGACTACGCTTCAACTAGAAACCCTAGAAGAGACTTCGAGAGATCAGCTTTCAAGTAGAAGACTAGATACCCCTCTAGTAGGATTAGAACCTAGTCTTATTTAGAACTAGAAGAGAGAGAGAGAGAGGAAGAGATCAAGAGGAAGCTCCGGCCTGTCGGATCAACTTCTTCATCTTGTACCTGTGGATTCATGTTCTTCATCGACTTGCATCAACGATTGTTTCAGTAATCAACATCTATATTTAAGTTTGAGCTATTGTTCTTATTATTCTTAAGGTTCAAGTGACTCTCTTGAGTACTTTAATTCTAGTCGCTCTAGAGTTAGAGTAGTTGGATAGTGTAAGCGTGGTGCTTAGACTGGAAAACTCATGTTTACCTCCTATAACGCCGGTAAAAGTGGTAGTTCGCAAGGGTGACTCTTATAGCCTTGTTGATTCTTCTATAGTCCACTACCCGTGTGTAGGTTCGGTAGGATTATACATTTGCATAAAAGATTCATACTCTGCTGTGACCTTTTATGACAATTCCCCATTAAGAATAATAGACATATCACTCTTAAGATAGATTTAGGTAACCTTAGTGATCCCCTCTATACTTTTAGCTTCTCCGTCCTTGTTAGTTACTCAGGGGTTAAACTCTTAAGACTTACTGCTATCCGTTCCTTTGGGTTCGATATTAAAACTGGGTTACATCCAGTGAAGTGCTACATCGGTAGATTTTATCTGTGTGCTTGCAGGTAAAGTAGAGTGTGCATTAATTTATACCAACAAGCATTTCTGGCGCCGTTGCCGGGGAACGGTAGATCATTTTACGTCTTAAGTATAACCTTGTATTATACTTTTATCTTTTATCTTTCGTCTTTTACTTTACTTCTATCTTTTTATTCCTTTCACAATGGATTTCTCAGAGCCAATTACTAGCTCCACAGATTCCATTCCACTGAACCAGTATACCTATCACACTGTCGTAGACTTAGAGTTACCCAAATCTGCTAAGCCTATCCTTTCCGACAACTACGAGCTACGTCCATGTTTGATAGAAATGGTTAAGAATCAAATTTTTTCTGGCTTAGAAGACGAAAACCCACATATTCATTTAAATGAGTTTGAACAAACCTGTGCGTGCCTACATATTGCAGGCATGTCTGACGAAACCCTTAGATGGAAACTTTTTCCATTCTCTTTAGAAGGAAAAGCCAAAACATGGTACCTTCAAACTGCACCAAGTAAAAATGGGGATTGGAAAGAACTCTGCTCTAGCTTTTGCTTAGAATACTTCCCTATCTCCAAAATAATTTGTCTTCGCTTAGAGATTTTGTCATTCATCCAAGAGAATAATGAGTCTCTAATTGCCGCTTGGGAAAGATTCGATAATCTTGTCCGCTCTGGTCCAGCCTTATCTATTCCAGACCCTGTCTTGCTTCAACACTTTTATAATGGTCTGAATAGAAAAACTTCTAATTACCTTAACTTAGCTTCAAATGGATCTTTCCTACATACCCCAGCCACTAAGGCAAGGGAGATGTTGAAAAACTTATCTCAAATCACTCCTACTCCTGAAGCTAAACCACAAGAACCACTAGAAGTAAATCTTGAAGCTGATCCTATATCTAATTTTGATCATGAACAAACTTCAGCTTTAAATCCTAGTGAGAGGGAAACCTCAATCCTAGGAGACACCTTTGATTTCGAGGAAGACTATTTTACTGAATTTGGTAACACCTCGAAATATCATACAATTAGAAAACCACAAAATCAAAAATCATCTTTAGAAAATTTTACTGATAAGGTTTTCCTAAAAGAGACTACGAAGAAATTAATCTCTATAATAAGTCATGAATGGTTAGAAGAATCAGAGCTTTCCACTGATATAATCCACTTAAATTCACCTTCTACACACATTCAATGTCAAATCCATCAACAACCCTTCGAAGCTCTCTATAATCCTGTTGTGGGAATCAACATTATGTCTGAAGCTTTTGCTCAAGAACTTTTAGAACAAATACCACTTACCCCAACAGATAAACTTTTAAAGACCCCTCTAGGACATGTTATTCCTAGCTCAGGAATCATGTATGTCCTACCTATCACAGTAGACAACACTCTACTACACCTAAGCTTTCATATCTTTGATATCAAAGAGTTTAATCTGCTGATAGGACAACCACTTAAGCAACTCATTCATGAAGGTCAAACAGGGATCTTAAACTTCTATCTTGGGAAAAATCTTAAAGGAACCATACCTATCACTCACTCTTTAAATGCTGAAAATAAACTATGTTCCGAGATAGATCCCATGGAAGAAATTAAAGAAGCATCTTTTGAAATAATAAATGAATCTGAATATGAAGAAGATGCTCAGTTCTTCATTGAGAAAGAAGATAATAACACACCTGATCCAGATCCTTTAGATTCCTTAGAAGAACCTCCTAAACCTTCCATAGAGTTAAAACCCTTACCTTCCGGGCTTTGATTTGCTTTCTTGAATAATGATCCTGAATCTCCTGTTATTATAAATAATAATCTCACTCAAGAACAATCTTCTAGGTTGATCACTGTCTTAGAAAAGCATAAATCAGCCTTTGGCTATTCACTCCATGACTGAAAGGGTATTAACCCCGCTTTCTGCACCCATCGCATTCCTACTGATCCTAATATATCACCATCTAGAGAGCCACAACGCAGGCTTAACAATGCAATGAGAGAAGTAGTAAAGAAGGAAATCTTAAAACTCTTGCACGCCGGGATTATTTATCTTGTGCCACACAGTGAGTGGGTAAGCCCTGTCCAAGTTGTGCCTAAAAAGGGAGGCATGACTGTGGTAAAGAATGAGAAGAACGAATTAATTCCACAAAGAACTGTTACTGGTTGGAGAATGTGTATTGATTACAGAAAGCTAAACAAGGCAACTAAGAAAGATCACTTTCCGCTACCTTTCATAGATGAAATGCTAGAACGGTTATGTCGGTGTTTTGAACCCGGGGGTATGACACCAACGAGTAATATGATCGCGTGCTCTCTTCCTGGATGGTGATGCAAGATGACACAAGGATTTATCCTGGTTCGGGCAAAGAAGGCCCTACGTCCAGCGGGGGAGGGGGTTCTTGTATTACTTGCACCTAAGTGCTTGTACAGGGGCAAATACAAGCTCAGTGAGCGGGGACCGGAGTCCGGACTCGTGTACGTGTGGTGGACTCGTGCGTTGTTTCTTCGCATATGTGTGTGTAACCGTATGTCTGTAACCCCGAGTAAAGGGCCCTGGCGTCCCCTTTTATAGAACAAGAGGAGGCCGGGGTTTACACAGGATTGATATGTACAATGCTCGATATGGCGAAGGGTAGGAACTCTGTCTTGTCGAAGTCATTGTTGCCAGCGTGGGTGTTGCTGTTGAGGCGTCCTTGAAGCGTGGCCTTCTCCCGGGCGCGGACGTGGAGGCGTGGCGATGTGGAAGCCGTACAGCACCCATCCCAGCACGTACAGGACATGGCGGGGTCCCTCCGGGTCTTGGGGTACCTGTCCTCCAATAGCGTGAAAGTAGTTAGGGCTCGAGGGGCGCGGAGCCAGCCTCGAGGTGGCCCCGGCGGGGGGGCTCGAGGCTCCGCAGTCATGGGCAAGTCCCGGGAAACCCGTTTGCGCAGTGGGCATCCGGGCCTCGAGACGTGGTCTGGGCACGCAACAGTGTAGGGTATGGGTTAATAGTGCCGTACTGGCGCCCTTTTGCCCATGATTGTGGTGAAAACGAGACTTGACCTTTACACCGAGTCACTGTGGTACGTGCTGAGCACCAGTGGACATGACCGGAGTAGGTGGATGTATTGAATGCGTGGTATGGGCTGGCGTCCGATGTTTGGCGCCGCTCGAGGGAGGCGTGATGCGTCTCGAGGGATAGACTGTCGTATTTGGATAGGCTCGAGGTTCCCGCCAGGGTCTCGAGGGATGTACTGCGTGGTGGGCTCGAGGCCCGTGCGCCGAGATTCGAGGTGCGGGCTCGCCCGAGGCCTGGAGGGCTCGGGCGAGACGGAGAGTGCGGGCTTGCCCGAGGCCTGGTGGAGGGCTCGGACGAGGCGGGCTCCAAGGATTTGGCTCCTATGGGGGTTTGCCTAGCCGGGGCTGTAATAATCGGTGTTCTAGGTTTAACCTATTTGTTTGCGTTGATTGGGGGTACCCCTTTGGCGTTCCTCCGACAGTAGCCCCCGAGCCCTTGTTTGAGTGCTGGCACTCGAGCAGGGGCTCTTGACTGGGATCTCGAGGGTTAGCTAGCCGGTTCTTGAGGGTTTGGCCGTGTTTGCTCCGTGGGTGTCGCGCGAGTGACACCCGCGGGTGTAGCCCCCGAGGCCACGGGGGAGTGGTTTGAGCTCCCTCGTGGGCTTTTTGCGAGTTTTAGTTGCGATTTCTAGGTTCGGGGGTGTCGAGCCCCGAGTTTTTTAGACCCTCTTTCGTCGAGGGGTGCCAGGCTGAACCGGCCGGCTGGCTCTTCGAGCTGTCCGGCACACCGGCTACCCTGGCTTGTCATCCCGCGAGTCCTTGCGATCGGATGCGAGGGGGGATGCCTCGTACTACCACGAATGGGCGAGTATCGAGGTTCCCGGTGAGCTGGTAACGGGGAATCCAAGTGAGACCTCGAGCCCCGTTCGATAGGGGTCGACTGTAGCCCGGAGGCAATCTCATAAAGCATGGGTGCTCAGTCTGCAGGAGTGCCGGGTCCATTCGATAGGACCCGGTGGCTCGATGCCTCCCTCCGAGGGGATCTCACTGCACGTCAAGCTCCCTGCCTTGGATACACGTGAGGGGCCTCGAGGGCTTGGCCCTTAAGTAATGCCGCGAGTGGCGCCCCTTGGTGTCCCTGACTCGGGTGCTCGAAGCCGGCTGTCGAACCCTCTTTCGTCGAGGGCCAGCCTTCGCTGCTTCGAGACTTAGGGCCGGGGCCCGTTTTTGGGTGCTCGAAGCCGGCTGTCGAACCCTTTTTCGAGGGCCAGCCTTCGCTGCTTCGAGACTTAGGGCCGGGGCCCGTTTTTACCTTCGTGAAGAAGCCTCCGTCGTCTGGAAATCCTTCCGCCCGTTGGGCGCGCCTTTTTAGGCGGAAATCGTCGGGGAGGGCGGCGGACGCGAAGCCGGAGCGACGGTCGTGGCGGACCCGGGTAGCGGAGCGAATGGAGAACTGCCGCGTGTACCCTGCATCCGGCTCGAGACGTGGTTAGGTGGGCGCATTAAATGCTATGCGGTTACCTTTTCCGTCGCCGTGGAGAGCCCCGCCCGTTGAGGTTTCCCCCTATAAATATCGAAAGAAGGGAGAGGATTCGTTTACTTTGCCTTTGCCTTCACTTTCGCCGTAACCCGCGCACGCCTTCTTCCCAATCTCGCAATTGGAAATCTTCCCGGCTGCCCGTCCGCAGCTCAGATCCGTGCCGTTGCCGACATGGCCGCCCAATCTCAAGTGCTGCCGCCCGAAGATTGGAGCCCGACGAAGACGACGCAGGAGGAGTTGGGGACGCTGGTGGAGCGCGGGCTCCTCCGCCCCAACCCGGAGGCGGGGCCGGCGTGGTGGATTCTTCCATCGGCGGATCACCATGAGCCGTGCCCGCTGGAGGGGTACGTGGTGAGCTTTACTCGCTACCATCGTATGGGGCTCGGTGTTCCGCCGAGTCGCTTCATGCGGGCGCTCACCCACCACTTCGAGGCGGAGCTGCACCACTTCTCCCCCAACTCGATCTCGCACGCCGCCATCTTCGCCGCGGTGTGCGAGGGATATTTGAAGATGGAGCCGCATTGGGAGATGTTCGTCCACCTCTTCCGGGGCGAGCTCTTCGTCAAGGCCTCGAAGTCTGGCGGGAGGCGGTTCGTGCGCATGGGCTCCTTGGCCATCACCGCGAGGACTGGACCTTCATCGGCCGGCGTTCCCCGCGAGTACCTGCGCTACAAGCTTTCTTCTAACCAGGCGGGGTGGGATGACCACTGGTTCTACTTGCGGAACGAAGATGGCCTCCTTCCGCAGTATACCGGCGGTGTCCTCACCCGACGCCCGGAGAAGTGGACCTGGGGCGTCGCGTCGGACAGGCAGCGCCACCTGGTGCCGCTAATGAAGGCGATGAAGACGTTGGTGGAGGAGAAGGGGCTGACCGTCGCGGCGGTGGTCTGGGCGTTCCACCAGTGGAGGGTCCTTCCCCTGGCGGACCGTCCCCTCCTTATGTTCAAGATGGGGCCTAAGGCCTCGCTCGAGGATTTGAAGCGCTCGAGGTTGGCCGAGGCGGGGCTGTCCCGGAATGAGGCCGTCTCCCGGGTGTCGATCACGATCCAAGGGACGTTCCGCCCCGAGGAAGCCAACCTGATCGCTATGGCACCCGGCACGGAGTGTCCTGACTTGGTAAGCTTCCCTCGAGCTGGTTGGCCTCGAGCCCCTCCTTCCTTCTTTCTTCCCGTGATTTTCCTTATCTGTTTTATCCTCGCAGGGGGCATTTACCTATCGCGCGTCGAGGCCTCCGGTGAGGGAGGACGCCACGGATACCCAGGTGAGGCGCCTTTCTGCTCAAAAAGATAAGGAGAGCAAGGACGCCAAAAAGAAGGAGGAAAAAATCAAAAACTTGCGCCGCTCGGCTCGGGAGCAGAGGCTGGCGAAGGCCCGCCGCAACCGCCAGCCCGGAGAAGAGTCCCCAGAGCTGAGCTCTTCGGGCTCGGAGGAGGAGACCGATGACGAGGACGATGACGATGACGAGGGGATGGACGCGCGTTTGAGGCGCACGGGGGTCTTCGGCGTCGAGGCTGACCCCTCCTTTGTGCAGGAGGATGTCTTGGAGGTCCCCCCGGCAAAGGGATCGCGCGGTGCGCAGCCGCGGAAGGCCGTGTCGAGTCAGGCTTCGCTGGAAGCCCAGGGGACCTCGAGCTCCACGCTGGACGTGCCGGCCGTCGTGAGGAAGCCGCGGACCAGGAGCGCAGTCGACGCGGCAAAGAAGGGGTCAACGTCGGCATCGACCCAGGCGGAGGATCCCGAGAGGGGCCGGTCCTCGAGGAGTGGCCCTTGCGTCGAGACGGATCCTGAGCCCGCCCGTCGCGAAGCCTCAAGGGGGACTTCGAGCCCCCGGAGGGGCGGACAGCACGATGGGGCGTCGAGCCCCCGCCACCATGATCGCCGTGGGAGGAGCCCCCGGTCGTCTCGTGACGGTGGCCGCGAGCGGCCTCGGAGCCCGTCGCCGCACCCACGTCGGGAGAGGGAGGCAGATGCGGGGAGGCGTGACCGTCGCGTCGAGCGTCGGAGTAGGTCGGGAGAGGCGCCAGGACGACCGCTCAACGGAGACAAGGTCCCCCTCCCGGGGCGAGAGACCAGGGGATAGCTCCCCGTCGAGGTCGAGCCACAGGAGGCAGCGGGAGCCTTCCCCCCTCCCGAGCCACGTGGAAACGGCCCAGGCGCGTGGCTCAAGCCGAGGGTCGGGCTCGAAGCCCCCGAGCGGGTCTGGCGACTCGGGGAAAAAGCTCAGCCGTCGTTTTGGGTAAGTGATATTTCAATTCTGATGGTAGCGAGGCTTTGCCTTTTTCCTTTTGATGATACGTGCTGTCTCTGAATTTTCCAGGGAGAAGCGCACCCGGCAGGAGGTCGTGCTCGCGGCGTCCAAGCGGGCCAGGACTTCGAGCTCCGTGGACGTCCAGGCCCCTCCAGGTATGGGCCTTTCTTCTGCCGGTGAGGCGGCTTGGCTGGCGAAGGCTCGAGCGGCTATGGCTCGAGGAAGACAGATGGCCGCGGTGGATCTTGGTGAGGCTGGCGATGCCGACCGCAGGGGTCGAAGTCTTTTTTGGTCTTGACGATGCTGTTTTCCTCTGTAGCAGGGACCTCGACTCCTGGCGTCGAGCCTGCCGTGGCTGCGTCCGTCACGGCCCCGCCCCCTTCTTCCCCGGCTACGACGGCAGCCCCGGAGGGTGCGCCGGAGGTAGGGGCGGCATCGGTGGAGCCCGAGGCCGAGGAGGTTACGGGCCTTGGGGCCCTAGATGCCACGAGCCGACCCGCTGGTCAAGACCCTCCTCCGCCGGAGCCTCTCGCGCCCTCGGAGCAGGAGAACGTCGAGGTGGTGTCGGGGGCGAGGACGCCCATGGTGGAGGAGCTCTTAGAAGAGCTGGAGAAGGCGCCGCCTTTGGTCGAGGCCCCCGCGCTGGAGGAGGGGCCCGAGGCACCGTCCAGAGCCGACCAGGGGCCGGAGAACTCGAGCCACCCGCTGCAGCTCGAGCTCCCGCGCTCTGATGTACCGAGCTCGGACGGCACCATGGTCCTTGTCGAGCGGTCGGCTCGGCAGGGGGCTCCGCGGGAGGCGCGAGCCATCTTCAAGGAGGTGGCAGGGCTCATGGCGGAGGCGGAGCGGGCTCTGTCGGAGGAGACGGAGAAATCCGCGCAGGTGGTGGCTGCCATTGCGAGGGCGGAGGAGGAGCTCGTGGGGCTCCGCGCCGAGCTGGGCCGAAACGCTCAGATTGCGGACCGGCTTCGTGTGGCGGAAGCGGAGGTCCAGGCGGCTCGTGATGAGGCCGCCCAAGCTAGGAGGGAGGCCACCACTGCCTTGGCCGTGGTGGAGGCGTCGAAGAAGGAGGCCGCCGACGCCCAGAGTGAAGCCGTTGCCGCCCGAGCCGCAACGGACGCCGCGAAAACGGAGGCCGCCGCTGCCCAGAATGAAGCCGCCACCGCTCGGTCCGCAGCGGAGGCGTCGCGGCAAGAGGTGATCCAGAAGGATCTGGCCCTTGCGGAGGCGGGCAGGCTGGTTGAAGGCCTCAGGGTCGAAAAGCTCGACGCGCTGTCTCGGGTGAGCACGCTCGAGCAGCGCGTCGAGGTCCTTACCAGCGATTTTGCCACTTTGAACGTGCACTGCCGAGGTACTTTTCCTGCTTTGCTTTGCCTTGCTCTCGAGGTGCTTGCTATGCTGCGGGTTCACTTTTTCCTGTTCGCTGTATAGACGTCGAGACGACCGCAGAGAAGCTCCGCGAGACGAACCAGGTTCTCGTGGAGCAACTTCAAGGCGAGACGATGGTGTCGGAGAGGGCGCGCGCCACCCTCGACAGGCTTAGCTCCGTGTGGGGTGCCGACCCGGTCGCCGCAGCAGAGGGTACGGTGGCTCGAGGCGATGCCTTGGTCGACGCCCTGTGCTACTTCGATGTGGCCGCGCGGGACCGCGTCCGGCTCGCTCTCCATCATGGCGTGAAGCAGGCGCTCGCGGCGGTTCGCTCTGGTTTCCGCTATCCGGTCAACGTTGTTGCCAAGGGCTTCATCGAGATCGAGGGGAAGGACGAGGAGTGGAACATCCGTCGCGTCGACGCGATCCTAGAGAAGATGGAGAAGCCAGGCGCGGCGCTAGCGAAGCTTTTCGAGGAGGACGTGAGTCCTCCCGACGTGAGCAGTGGCGTAGAGGGTGCTCCTCCTCTTGGCTCGAGCGTCGAGGTTGGGCCCTCCGTTGGAGACCTTGGGGAGGAGTACCAGACCGACGAGGATTGAGACCTGCGTGTCAAATTTGGGCGTCGAGGCCCCTGTAAGAATTTGTGTCATTATTTGCGGCCTGACGAGGCCAACATGTGTATGTATGACTTATTTATTTGAAGATGCTGTTTTCTTTTCAAATGCGTTTGACCACTTCTCTTTGTTGCAAGCTCGAGTTTCTGCTAGCTTAGCTTGTGTTCCTTCGATACGTCGCGAGCCCCTCGAGGGGAGGCGTAGGTAGGGTACCGTAGCCCGGGGGCGTAGGTGGCCGTCTACGTCGACACCTCCCGACCCTTGGGGGCTCGAGGTATTTTAGGATTTAGACGTCGCTAGTTCACTCGAGGCACGAGTTGAGATGAGGGTCGAAATTTTTGAAAAGAAAACGCGGTTTTTCCGGAGTCTGGGGGGGGGGGGGGATCCCCCTGTCAGCCCCCGAGGGAGGCTCGACCGTGAGCAAAGCAGGGTCGAGGCTACCTAAAGTTGCTAAGCAAAATGAAAGACAATGCACGAGATTGTTCATTCATATTTGACATGTTTGTACAAAGCAACAGAATGAATGAGGCATCGAGGCCTTTAAGGGTAGAAGCGACGTAGCTGAGATATGTTCCACGCGTTCGCCAGGATCCTGCCTTGGTCGTCGTAGAGCTTGTATGTTCCTGGCTTGAGCACCTCAGCTACGGTGTATGGGCCCTCCCATGGAGGGGTAAGTTTGTGGCGCCCTCGATTATCCTGCAGCCGTCGAAGCACGAGGTCCCCCACCGCCAGGTCCCTCTTGCGCACGTGCTTGTCGTGGTAGCGTCGAAGTGTTTGCTGGTAGCGCGCGGAGTTGATGAGCGCCATGTCTCGGGCCTCCTCGAGCTGGTCCTTGGCGTTGGCGAGCCTTTCATCGTTGGTTTGCTCGTTGTAGGCTCGAAGTCGAGGGGAGCCGTATTCGAGGTCCGTAGGCAGGACAGCCTCGGCGCCATAAGTTAGGAAGAATGGAGTGAACCCGGTGGCTCGACTCGGCGTAGTCCTAAGGCCCCACAGCACCGAGGGGAGCTCCGCGGCCCACCCCTTTCCAAAGTTTTTGAGGGTCTTGAATAGCCTCGGCTTCCGGCCATGGAGTATCATGCCGTTGGCGCGCTCGACCTGCCCGTTGCATTGAGGGTATGCGACCGCGGCCCAGGTCACGCAAATGCTGTTGTCATCGCAGAAGTTGGTGAACTTTTTGCTTGTGAACTGAGTGCCATTATCGGTGATGATAACGTTAGGCACCCCAAACCGGTACGTGATGTTGGCGATGAACTCGACAGCCTTCTCGGAGGTGGGGTCGCCTATGGGCTTAGCCTCGATCCACTTGGTGAACTTGTCGATGGCCACGAGCACGTGTGTGTACCCTCCACTTGTCCTTTTGAGGGGACCCACGAGGTCGAGCCCCCAAGCGGCGAATGGCCAAGTGATTGGGATCATCTGCAGGGCGTGTGCGGGCTGGTGCGTCTGCTTGGCGTAGAATTGACACCCATGGCATGCTTGGACCAAACGCTTGGCGTCCCCAATAGCGGTTGGCCAATAGAAGCCTTGACGGAAGGCGTTCCCGACCAGGGTCCTTGGCGCTGCGTGGTGGCCGCAAGCCCCCGAGTGCATGTCGTCGAGGAGCTTGCGTCCTTCCTCGAGGGGGATGCAGCGCTGAAGGATCCCGGTCGGGCTTCGTCGGTACAGTTCCCGCTCGTCGCCATAGGTGACGTAGGTCTTGGCCCTTCGAGCTATGAGTCGAGCCTCCGTCTTGTCTTCTGGCAGCACGCCTTGCGTTAAGTAGTCGAGGAACGGTGTCCGCCAGTCGAGGTGTCGTGATGAAGAAGAGGCGTGTGCGTCGATCTGCATTGCCTCAGCAGGCGTTGAGGCACCGTCCTTGAGGCGTGGTGTCGAAGGCCGAGTCCCTGTGCCTGGCTCGAGGGGTGGCGTCGAGGACCGAGCCCCTGTGCCCGGCTCGAGGGGTGGCGTCGAGGGCCGAGCCCCTGGGTCGACTTTGACGGATGGCTCGAAAACGTCCCTCGAGAAGACGTCTGGTGGGACCGTGCCGCGCGTGGACGCCAACTTTGCCGTCTGGTGGGACCGTGCCGCGCGTGGACGCCAACTTTGCCAGCTCGTCAGCGGCCTCGTTGTACTTTCGAGCTATGTGGTTGAGCTCGAGGCCGTAGAACTTATCTTCTAGCTTGCGCACCTCCCCGCAGTATGCCTCCATCTTGGGATCAATGCAGCTTGAAGCCTTCATAACCTGGTTGACGATGAGCTGCGAGTCTCCTCGGGCATCGAGGCGTCGGACCCCGAGCTCGAGGGCGATGCGCAGCCCATTGACGAGGGCCTCGTACTCGGCGATGTTGTTGGAGGCGGGGAAGTGCAAGCGTAGCAGGTAGCGCATGTGGACTCCGAGGGGTGAGATGAAGAGAAGGCCTGCGCCTGCCCCCGTCTTCATGAGGGATCCATCGAAGTACATGATCCAGAGTTCGGCTTGAATCTGCGCCGGCGGGAGCTGAGTGTCGGTCCATTCGGCAACGAAGTCCGCCAACGCTTGTGACTTGATGGCCTTTCGCGGGGCGTAGGTGATGGTCTCCCCCATTAGCTCGGCGGACCACTTGGCGATGCGTCCCGTGGCCTCCCGATTGTTGATGATCTCACCGAGGGGGAAGGACGACACCACCGTTATGGGATGAGCGAGGAAGTAGTGCTGGAGCTTGCGCCTCGTGAGGATGATGCCGTAGAGCAGCTTCTGGATGTGCGGGTACCGGACCTTGGCCTCGGAGAGCACCTCACTGGTGAAGTACACCGGTCGTTGGACCGACAATGCATGACCCTCCTCGTGTCTCTCGACGGCTATGACCGCACTGACCACCTGAGTGGTTGCGGCCACATAGAGGAGGAGTGGCTCGGGGGGATCGCCACCTTTGGCTGGTTGTGGAGGCACGAGAATTGGCGCGGAAGTCAGCAATCCCTTCAGCTTGGTTAAGGCCTCCTCAGCTTCGACGGTCCATGCAAAGTGTTCCGACTTCTTTAGCAGGCGGTAGAGGGGCAACGCTTTTTCCCCTAGCCTCGAGATGAATCTGCTGAGAGCGGCTAGGCAGCCTGTCACTTTCTGCACACCCTTGAGGTCTCGAATCGGGCCCATCCTCGTGACTGCTGAGATTTTTTCAGGGTTTGGGGGGAGGCTAGGTGGCGTCGAGGGAGCACGGCTCAGGGGCCTCCGGCCTGGCTCCCGGTCCGTGCGCGTGACGAACGCGAACTCGCCGGGGGAGTGCGCACGCGCCCTGGAGGTCTCCGGCCGCGCGCCGGGCTGGTTTCCCCTCGGGGATCCCGCGCCGGCTACGGGGACGTGGGTGTTTGCCGCGGGCACCGCCTGTGCCCGACGACGATGATGACGACGGCGCCGCTCACGAGGTGGCGACGCATGGTGGTGCGGGCGACGTGTCACGCCCCCCGCACGGGGCGGCGTGACACGCCCTCCATGCGGGCCCTCCGTGGAGAGCAAGGTCAGCTCGTTGCCGTTGCCGGTGGTCAGGAACTCGAGGCTCCCGAACCAGACGACGGCACCGGCAGAGAACGAAGGAGCCGAAGCAGCCATCCAGGAAACAGCGAGAAACTGACTCGGACACACGACGCCCCTACCTGGCGCGCCAACTGTCGGTGTTTTGAACCCGGGGGTATGACACCAATGAGTAATATGATCGCGTGCTCTCTTCCTGGATGGTGATGCAAGATGACACAAGGATTTATCCTGGTTCGGGCAAAGAAGGCCCTACGTCCAGCGGGGGAGGGGGTTCTTGTATTACTTGCACCTAAGTGCTTGTACAGGGGCAAATACAAGCTCAGTGAGCGGGGACTGGAGTCCGGACTCGTGTACGTGTGGTGGACTCGTGCGTTGTCTCTTCGCATATGTGTGTGTAACCGTATGTCTGTAACCCCGAGTAAAGGGCCCTGGCGTCCCCTTTTATAGAACAAGAGGAGGCCGGGGTTTACACAGGATTGATATGTACAATGCTCGATATGGCGAAGGGTAGGAACTCTGTCTTGTCGAAGTCACTGTTGCCAGTGTGGGTGTTGCTGTTGAGGCGTCCTTGAAGCGTGGCCTTCTCCCGGGCGCGGACGTGGAGGCGTGGCGATGTGGAAGCCGTACAACACCCATGCCAGCACGTACAGGACATGGCGGGGTCCCTCCGGGTCTTGGGGTACCTGTCCTCCAATAGCGTGAAAGTAGTTAGGGCTCGAGGGGCGCGGAGCCAGCCTCGAGGTGGCCCCGGCGGGGGGGCTCGAGGCTCCGCAGTCATGGGCAAGTCCCGGGAAACCCGTTTGCGCAGTGGGCATCCGGGCCTCGAGACGTGGTCTGGGCACGCAACAGTGTAGGGTATGGGTTAATAGTGCCGTACTGGCGCCCTTTTGCCCATGATTGTGGTGAAAACGAGACTTGACCTTTACACCGAGTCACTGTGGTACGTGCTGAGCACCAGTGGACATGACCGGAGTAGGTGGATGTATTGAATGCGTGGTATGGGCTGGCGTCCGATGTTTGGCGCCGCTCGAGGGAGGCGTGATGCGTCTCGAGGGATAGACTATCGTATTTGGATAGGCTCGAGGTTCCCGCCAGGGTCTCGAGGGATGTACTGCGTGGTGGGCTCGAGGCCCGTGCGCCGAGATTCGAGGTGCGGGCTCGCCCGAGGCCTGGAGGGCTCGGGCGAGACGGAGAGTGCGGGCTCGCCCGAGGCCTGGTGGAGGGCTCGGACGAGGCGGGCTCCAAGGATTTGGTTCCTATGGGGGTTTGCCTAGCCGGGGCTGTAATAATCGGTGTTCTAGGTTTAACCTATTTGTTTGCGTTGATTGGGGGTACCCCTTTGGCGTTCCCCCGACAGGTTAGCCAATCACTCTTTCTTTTGTTTTCTTGATGGATATTCTGGTTATCACCAAATCCTTATCCATCCAGATGATCAAAGCAAAACTACTTTTACATGTCCATATGGAACTTATGCTTATCGCCGAATGTCTTTTGGATTATGTAATGCACCTGCTTCTTTTCAGAGATGTATGATGTCTATATTTTCTGATATGATTGAAGAAATCATGGAAGTTTTTATGGATGACTTTTCGGTTTATGGAAAAACTTTTGATGATTGTCTTGAAAATTTAGACAAGGTTTTGCAAAGATGTGAAGAAAAGCACTTAGTCCTTAATTGGGAAAAATGTCATTTTATGGTTAGAGAAGGCATAGTGCTAGGACATTTTAATATCAGAACGTGGAATTGAGGTAGACAAAGCTAAAATTGAAGTAATTGAACGTTTGCCTCCACCTATTAATATCAAAGGAATCCGAAGTTTTCTTGGCCATGCTGGTTTTTATCGGAGATTTATAAAAGATTTTTCATACATTGCAAGACCACTTACAAATCTTTTGGCCAAGGATGTTCCTTTTGAATTTGATGATGCATGTTTAGAATCTTTTAACACTCTTAAGAAAGCACTCACTTCTGCACCTATCATTCAACCCCCTGATTGGTCTCTACCTTTTGAGATCATGTGTGATGCAAGTGATTTTGCAGTAGGAGCTGTGCTAGGGCAATATAAGGATAAAAAGCATCATGCAATTGCTTATGCCAGTAAAACTTTAACTGGACCTCAACTTAATTATGCTACTACTAAAAAAGAACTTCTGGCTGTTGTTTTTGCTATAGACAAGTTTAGATCTTATTTAGTGGGATCAAAGGTGATTGTTTTCACTGATCATGCTGCGCTTAAATACCTGCTCACTAAAAAAGATGCTAAACCACGCTTGATAAGATGGGTTTTGTTACTTCAAGAGTTTGATCTAGAAATAAAAGATAAGAAAGGAGTAGAAAACTCTGTAGCTGATCACTTGTCTAGAATGTATTTTGAAAATCCGCAGGAATTGCCTATAAATGACTCACTTAGGGATGACATGCTTTTTCTAGTAAATAGATCTAACCCCTGGTATGCAGATATTGTCAATTTTATAGTTGCAGGATATGTACCACCAGGAGCAAATAAGAAGAAGTTGATCTATGAGAGTAGAATCCACCTATGGGATGACCCATATCTATTCAGAGTCTGCTCTGATGGATTACTCAGAAGATGTGTACCGACTGAAGAAGGAATCAAGATCATTGAACGCTGTCACTCTTCACCATATGGAGGACATTATGGGGCATTCCGAACACATGCAAAGATCTGGCAAAGTGGATTTTTCTGGCCAACTATGTACCAAGACACCAAAGATTTCATCCGAAGATGTGGATCATGTCAGAGGCACGGCAGCATCAACACCAGAGATGCCATGCCACTCACTAACAATCTTCAGATAGAGCTCTTCGATGTCTGGGGAGTTGATTACATGGGACCATTCCCTAAATCAAGGAATCATGAGTATATGCTAGTTGCTGTCGACTATGTATCAAAATGGGTCGAAGCAGTGCCATGCAAGTCTGCCAATGCAAGAAACTCTCAGAGGATGTTCGAAGAGATAATATTTCCAAGATTTGGACTACCAAGGATGGTAATTAGTGATGGAGGAACCCACTTCATTGACAAAGGCTTCCATAAATACCTAACAAATCATGGGATCCGTCACAATGTTGCCACTCCTTATCATCCTCAGACAAGTGGCCAAGCAGAAACATCAAACAAACAAATCAAGAATATTCTGCAGAAGACAGTCAACGAGATGGGAACACAATGGAAAGATAGACTACCTGAAGCACTGTGGGCTTACCGTACGGCTTACAAAACACCTTTGGGAATGTCACCATATCAACTCGTCTATGGAAAGACTTGTCACTTACCAGTAGAGTTAGAGTTCAAAGCTCACTGGGCAATCAAAAGATGGAATATGGACTTAGAAGCTGCTGGAGTCAAATGGAAAATGCAACTCTCTGAACTAGATGATGGCGCGAAAAAGCATATCACAATGCAAAGATTTACAAAGAGAGAACAAAGAGGTGGCATGACAAGAGAATTAAGAAGAAGAGCTTCACTCCTGGAGATAAGGTATTACTTTTTAATTCCTGGGTAAAATTATTTGGGCATGGAAAACTACGAAGCAAATGGGAAGGACCATTCAAGGTGGTAACCACTTGATCACATGGAGCTATTACACTTCAAAATGACGAAGGTACATTATTCAAGGTAAATGGACATCGTCTTAAGATTTTTCTAGAACCTGAAAAGAGTCCTGAAGAGTTGGATGTCATCCAATTCTTCATTATCCCATAGATATACACCATCGTCATCTTTTTGGTAAATTTTCACGCTGGGGTTTTACTTTCTACGTTTAGGACAGAGTTTTAAGACACCACGAGCGACGGGCCCGCGAGATCCCGCAGGGGGGGACCGACCGGTCACCTAGGGAGACCGACTGGTCTGCCCTGGTGGCCGTTCGCCCTCTGCCTTCTTTCGTTACGTGTCCCAACTCTCTATCGTACCAAATCCGGAAACCTAAGCCACAGAATCGACAACCCTCGTGACGAATCTACCATGCCTATCATTCGATCCTCCCTAGCTATAAAACCAGCCCTAGGCCTGCCTCTAGAATCATTCAAGCCTCTCCCAGAAAACCAGCAGCAACAGATCTCTCCCCCCATTAGCACCAATGGCCTCCCGTCCAAGGTTCGACCTCAACGAGCCAGCTGACGACTCAATGGCTCTTGTCGTCGCCAAGCGGAAGGACCTCGCCGTAACACCATCCAAGGATGTCGCCCTCGTCGATTCACCTACACCTGTTGACGCCATCCCGCCTGAAGAAACCTCATCGCGTCGGCAACAAGCTTTCTATGCTCAAGCGGTGCCGGCAAGCCGACTTCCAACTTTCTCCGTCACCAGAGAAATCCCGCTACTTCCTCCTCGGCCCAACGAGACACTTGTTGGGCTGAAGACGAACAAGCTTGGAGAACCCTCTGTCGTTAGATATACAACTAAAAATCCGCGCCCGCACTTTGAAGCAGTTCGTGGTCACCCTGAGCAAATCAAAGTCACTCCACCCCGTGAGAGGGCACCCACCACTCCTAACGTCGCAGCCAAACGCAAGAGGACTACCCAGCTAGCTCTTCTCGGGGATAGAATTGAAGTTCTCGAGAGAGATAATCTATAGCTTAAGCAGAGATACGCCTCGCTATCCAAGACCATGAAGAAGACTGTCGAAACTATGCACGTTTATGTTACCAAACACATTAGCCTGAAGAAAAAGGTCGGCAGTGTAGCTTCTACAATTACGGCTATGCTTGAAGGAGAGAAGGAAGAATAGTTAGCAATAGTTTAGTAAGGCACTCGTGTTTGCTTAGAGTCGTGTGTTTAAATCTAGATTCATTATGAGTTTTGTTTAGTTAAATTTTAGTGTGTAATAAAAGTGCCTTATATATCAATAAAGTTTTAGTTATCTTTTATATTGTTATTTTGGATATTCGTCTTGTCTCCACATGTTGTGATTAGCAGAAAACAGAAAATAAGTGTGGGGGAGAAGATGACGACAAAATTACCGAGAAACGATCGCGAAAATTACACAGAACAGAAGACATCGCTACCTAGATCACGCACTACGAAGTGGGCCGTGGTTGGGCTCTGGGCCCAACCGGTCGGTCGGTGGGCCCCACCGGTCGGTCGGGGGTGGACCCCCCTTGCCTTCTCCTTCGTCCACGGATCGGCACGTAACTACTACATTCTATTTTTCAATATTTAAGCTTCTGTTCAAATTAGAATCAAATTCCTACAACTCATATGCGGATACATGGGTGTATGCCGAGTCTCTGTGTGATGAGTGATTGTCAATGGAGATGATGCGCATGTTCTTTGGCTTGTGTTGTGCAGGTGTCGAGCACGGAGACAGTGATCGATGGCGGGTGAAGGTCAAGTTGCGACGTGCCGTGCCGACGGACCGGGCGCGATGAAGGATGGGCGTGCCGTGCGGCGGACGTGCCATGCCGATGTATCGGACGGTGAAGGGCGGACGTGGACTTGGACTGATGGACTGGAGGCCGGAGGATCAGCTGTGGTGGCTGGCAGCCTGCGACAGCGACAGGCGGAGAAGTGCGATCATGTCGGTGGAAGGGGTGCACAGGCGGTGCATCCCCTCTACGACGCCGGTTTGTTGGTAGAGCCCGGGAAAAACCAACGGTGGACGGTTTCCAGGTTTGGGCCTCAAAACCTGGGTGCTGGGTTTCCAGGTTGAGCCACAAAACCTGGGCGCGACGGTTTCCAGGTTGAGCCTCAAAACCTGGGCGTGGGCCGGTTTCCGAGTTTGGGCCTCAAAACTCGGGCGCGGACGGTTTCCGAGTTTGGCCACAAAACTCGGGCTGGAGGCTGGTTTCCCGGTTTGGGCCTCAAAACCGGGGGCTGATGGAAAAGGCTGGTTTCCCGGTTTGGGCCGCAAAACCGGGGGTGCAGAGTGGTGGCGGCACGTGGCGGCGATCTGAAGGTTGCGTGGAGGCGACGCGGAAGACCGTGCGGGCGTGGCCGTCGGATCTACCTACGACCAGCGGGTGGACTAGAATAGCCTTAGGGTTAGGCTGGTCCGCTCTGTAATTAGAGTAGAGAGGGGTAGAGTAGGAAATAGACTTAGGCTAGGTTAGTATAAGTAGTCTAGGGGAGACACCCTCCTCCCTATCTCAATCTCAGTTAGCGCAGTCATTTGCTTCCTAGCACCTAGGGTTTCCACTCTCCCATCCCCTGCTCTAGCTAGTTGAGATCCGCAGAGAGACTCCACTCTGTGTACTGTTGATTTGAGGAAGTGAGGCCGTATCCTCACTTTGGAGCACAGATCGATGGCTTGATTTGCGTCCTTAATTCGAGTTCGTGGCTGTGATTCGCGTTTTCTTTGTGTTCTTCGCGGAATCCTTTTTCTCCACGATTTTCCCGTCGCTTGATCTCTTTGCTCGGTTCATCTTTTGCAAAACCGTTTGAACCAAGTTGTTCTAGATCGTGAGGCTCTCCTTTCCACCGAAGGAATTAAACTCTAACCTCACGGTCTAGGAGATCGATCGATTTTCGTTTTGGATTGCGTTCTTGCCTCCATGCCCCGAAATTTCTTGATTCACCGATTTGGAGTTAGGTTCGAGCCATGATCTCTTAGAGATAGCTCACTAACATCCTTGTGACCCCTCAGATCGAATCCTAGGCCTAGAGCTTTTGATTTAGAGGAGATCGGGTTGAATCATCAAAGAACTGCGCTGTTTTCGGGAGCATCGGACGCTATCACGGGAGCATCGGACGCTAGGGTCCCTAGCATCGGACGCTCCGGTGACGCGTGTCACGTTTTCGGCGTTTTAGCTTGCATCGGACGCCAGGCATCGGACACGTCCGTTGTCCATCGGACGCGCCGGAGCCTTTGCATCGGACGCTGGGTGATTACTGTTCACAGCGTCCGATGGTGGAACAGTAAGGTTCCAGAACCACCCAGTCTGCATCGGACGCTTCCGGTGGTCTGGCATCGGACGCAGGCCAGCGTCCGATGCGACTGGTTTCGCACGGTTTCGTCCGCGGTTCGCTCGTTCGTTGTCGGAATTGATTTCCGTCTTTTGCGTTGGCTTTCTAGAGTTGTCTAGTGTCTCGCTGTGCTTCTAGGAAGCATCCACCCTACATATAGGGTCGTGGACATTAGCAAGCTCTAGGGTTCGCTCTTGGGGTCGATTTTGGGACAGTGGCATCTAGTTTCCGTAAGGAAATTTTGAAGCTCCCATTCACCCCCCCCTCTGGTCGCTTTCGGTTAGCTTCTCGGTCCTTCAATTGGTATCAGAGCGGGTTAAGGATCTTCCACCTTAGCCGGTTCCAGATCCACCGAAGGCGACATGGATCGCGGCGTGGGCAAACCGCCGTTTTTCGATGGGACGAACTATGCGTATTGGAAGATACGTATGTCGGCCTATTTGCAGAGCTTGGGCGCTTCGATCTGGGATATTTGCAACTCCCCTGATTACGTGGTCTTGGCTGCTCGTGTGACTCAACAGCAGGTCGATGAGCACGATGCCAATAGCCGAGCCCGTAATGCTCTTTTCTCTTGTTTGAGCATGGGTGAGTTTGATCGTGTTTCTCACCTCGCTACGGCTCGGGAGATCTGGGACACTCTCATGCGTTTTCATGAGGGCACCTCTCAAGTCAAAACCCGACTCTACGAGTCGTTCAAGCGAGAGTATGAGAACTTTAGACATCAACCTGGCGAGAGCATAGAAAGTTTATTCGCTCGCTTTCAGGTGATTGTCAACAGGATGAGGGCTAACAGAGAGCAGTTGCCATTTGACGATCATGAGCGTGCTTTGAAGCTTTTGCACACTCTTGACCGTTCGATGTGGGACTCCAAGGTTCAGGCAATCATCGAATCGCCGAACTATGAGATTCTCACCTGCGACGAGCTCTTCAGTAAGCTCAAGTCCAGTGAGATTGATGCTATGGCGAGGGCTTCTTTTGAAAATCCTTCTCGCCCGTCCATGGCTTTGGTTTCCGGCTCTTCCTCTAACCCCTCAGCTGGCTTTGCGCTTTCTTCTCTCTTTTCTGTGACAGAGGACCAGCTGGAGTCTTTGGGAGACGACGAGTTGGCTTTGCTTGCCAACCGGTTCTCGCGGTTCCACAACAACCGCATGAACCGTCGTCGCGGAGGAGGACGCACCGGATGCTACGAGTGCGGCGACCCCGACCACTTCATCGCCGACTGCCCCAAGAAGAAGAACAAGCATCTTGGGAAGGGCGATCACGGCCACAGGCGCGACTCCAAGTACAAGGAGAAGCACGTTCCCCCAAGGCACAAGAAGCGGGGCGGCTTCAACAAAGAGTACATCAAGAAGAAGTACTTGGAGAAGCAGCAGGCTGAGCAGCGAGCGTTCTTCGCCACGCTCAGCGACGTCGACGGCTCGGATGACGACTCCGCTCGATCGAGTGATGACGAGTCCGAGAAGAAGAAGCTGGAGGACACGTTCAACGGCTTGTGCTTCTTCGCCGGCGACGAAGGCCTGTGTACCATGGCGCTCGGAGATGAGGTCGACGGCGAGCCGGAGCGTACCCCTCGGAACGACGACGACGACGACACCTCCCAGGTATCTCTCACCTACGACGAGCTTTCCTCCGAGGTTGAGAAGTTGACTGCTGCCCTCCTTAGTCAAGACAAGTTGCTTAGGCGTGCCGCTAGAGAGCGCAAGGAGTTTAGGCAGAAGTGGGAGGACACGGTGAAGGAGCTTGAGTTCGCTCGGTCCACCGTGGTTGTGTCGGAGGAGTTGGAGTGCGAGAGTTGCGCCGCGCACATGACGGATCTTCTCACTCTGAGGAGTAAGTATGCTGCGCTGGTAGATGAGGTGGATGAGCTCCGAGCTAGACCGCAGCTGTTGGGTGCGTGCAAGACTTGTCCTGTCTTGCAATCCGAGTTGGCAGAGAAGAATGCCAAGCTTGAGTCTTTTGAGAAGGCCGGCTCGGATAGCACTTGTGTCAAGAGGTGTGCTTTGTGTGAGGGCCTGGAGCAGGAGATGGCCAATGTGAGGCATGACAAGGTGCGTACCGAGGAGGAAAACACATACCTTCGGACCGTCTTGTCATGGGTGTCTTGTGGTGAGCCTCAGCTCGGGATGATGATCTCCCAATTCAAGCGAGCTGCTGGGGCTCCTGGTGTAGGTCTTGGCCAGAGTGTTGATCTTTCAGCTTTTGGTAAGATTGGAGAGTCTAGTGGTCTGAACCCCTGTGAGAAGCCCAACTCCACCACTACTCCCAAACTAACCAAGCTTCCACCCAAAGAGCCTGCCAAGCCTGTCACCAAGGATGGAGTTGTAGTTGAACCCCCCAAGGCTCCACCCAAGAATCCACAATGGCAACCCAAGCCCAATCACCTAAAGAACAAGCTTGACACAATGCCACCCATCCGAGAGGAGTTGCCACAGAAGGGCAAGGGCAAGGTGAACCATACCCACATCCCTGCAAACCAACAACCCCCTTTGCGCGCGGTGAGGTTTCAGTGTGACTTTTGTGGGCGGGATGGTCACCTGAGTGAGTTCTGCTTTAGGCGCAGGAGAGAGGCGCGCCGAGCTAGGGAGATGCAGAACCCGGACATGTTTCACCCAGCTCGTGGTGGACATGCTCCGAAGCCTCAGGGGAGAGCTGCTAGGTCTGGAGGGAAGCATACCCAGCCTAGGCAGCAGGAGAGAGCCCCTAGGAGGGAGACTAGGCCTAGAGGTAGAGCACCTCAGTTTGTGAGGCCTAGGCAGGAGAGAGCTCCGAGGAGAGACGCTAGAGTTGAGCAGCAGGCTCCTAGGCGTAGACCTCGTAGAGAGCGTGCCCGACGAGGTCCTGTTTTTGCAGGTAACGGACCCCGTGGCGGAGGCTTTGTTGAGCGCCTTGTCCCACCGCAGGTAGAGTTTCGCGGTGAGCGCTTCTTCCCCAGCGGACCACGTTTTCCTGTGCGTGGTGATCGCTATCCCCCTAGACAGGATGGTTTTTACACTGACCGTTCTTTTGAGCAGCCGGCCCAACACTGGTTTCCTTCTTATCTTACTAACCCCAGTGTTGGACCGTATGTTCACCCTATGTCTTTTTATTGATGTAGGAGGAGCGGTTGGAGGACATTTGGCTTGTGGATTCCGGTTGCTCGAGGCACATGACCGGAAATGCCAAATGGTTCTCCAGCCATAGTCCGGTCGCCGGAAAAGAGTACATAACCTTCGGCGACAAAGGTAAGGGCAAGGTATTGTCCGTTGGTGCAGTGCGGGTTAATGAGCACTTTGTGTTGCGCGAGGTTGCTCTTGTTTCTAACCTGCATTTCAACTTGCTTTCTGTTTCGCAACTTTTTCGTGAAGGCTATGAGATTCGTTTCAAACCGAACCTTAGCCGGATCTTAGATCCTCAGGGTGATCTTGTATGTCTGATTTCACCCTTTGGGAATGTCTTTCGCGCGAATTTCTCAAAGTCGTTTGGATCTTCTCGCTGTCTTTTGGCTAGTCCTTCTTCTTCTGATCTTTGGAAGTGGCATAGGAGGCTCGGTCACCTGAGTTTTGACTTGCTTGCAAGACTTAGCTCACTTGGCTTAATCCGAGGATTGCCCAAGCTTTCGTTGGAGAAGGATCTAGTTTGCCATGCTTGCCGGCATGGAAAGATGGTTGCTGCTCCCCACCATCCTTTGACCAAGGTTATGACCTCGCACCCCGGAGAGCTTTTGCATATGGACCTTGTTGGTCCGGCTCGGGTGAGCTCGGTTGGTGGGAAGTGGTATGTGCTTGTTATTGTTGACGACTTTTCGAGGTATTCGTGGGTCTTCTTTTTAGTTGAGAAGTCCGAGACATTCTCCTTCGCTCGCGATCTGATTTTGCGTCTTCAGAACGAGTTCCCTTTGAACTCGATGCGAGCGATTAGAAGTGATAATGGTTCCGAGTTTAAAAATTCGGATTTTGAGAAGTTTTGTAAATGCCTTGGTTTGGAGCATCAGTTTTCTTCTCCCTATACACCACCCCAAAATGGTGTTGTAGAGAGGAAGAATCGGACCCTTGTTGAGATGGCCAGGACGATGCTTGATGAGCATAGGACTCCTAGGCGCTATTGGGCCGAAGCTATGAACACTGCATGCTATATTTCGAATCGCATTTTTCTGAGAGTGTTTTTGAAGAAGACCTCTTATGAGTTGCGTTTTGGTCGCCAGCCCAAGGTGAGTTATTTTAGAGTCTTTGGTTGCCACTGTTTTATATTGAAAAAAGGCAACCTAGACAAGTTTGAGTCTCGTTCTTCTGACGGTGTGTTTTTGGGTTATGGCACTCACACTCGAGCTTATCGTGTACTTAACCTTGACACTAACCGAGTCATGGAGACATCAGATGTCACCTTCGACGAGACTCTTGTTTCTCCTTCTTCTCGTTTTGAGCGTGCAGGTGATCACGAGGTTGGAGAGCCTCTTTTCGATGACGAGGAAGAGGGTGCTGAAGGTATAGATGATCCAGCACCCCCTCCGCCTGCCGCGCCGCCGGGAGCGGCTTCGACGACGACCCGTGGCCCCGAGACGTCTTCTTCCTGGGGGCCGTGGGATCCACCTCGCGCGGTACCTTTTGTACCCGGGGTGGAACCAGCTACTGTTGAGGGGGAGGTTACTTCTTCCCGGGAGGCGCCACGACACATCCAGCGCCAGCACCCCCCTGAACAGATGATCGGAGACATCGACGAGCGAGTTACTCGCTCCAGGTCACAGCACATCTCGCACTTTGCTCATTCTGCTTTTGTTGCGTCTTTTGAGCCCCGAGATGTTGGACACGCATTGACGGATCCGGATTGGGTCAATGCCATGCATGAGGAGCTAGAGAACTTTGAGCGAAATCGGGTTTGGGTTCTAGTGCCACCACCTCCTGACTGTAAACCTATTGGGACAAAATGGGTATTTAAAAACAAGCAAGGAGAGGAGGGCCACATTGTGAGAAACAAGGCCCGGCTTGTAGCGAAGGGTTATAGTCAGAAGGAGGGGATAGATTATGAGGAGACCTTCGCTCCTGTAGCTCGTTTGGAGGCTATTAGGATACTCTTGGCTTATGCTGCATCCATGTGTTTCAAACTTTTTCAAATGGATGTCAAGAGTGCCTTCTTAAACGGCTATATTGAGGAGGAGGTCTATGTCCAGCAACCCCCCGGTTTTGAAAATCCCAAGTTTCCAAACCATGTCTTTAAACTCCACAAAGCTTTGTATGGTTTGAAACAAGCCCCTAGAGCCTGGTATGAGAGATTAAAAACCTTTTTGCTAGCTAAGGGTTTTAAAATGGGATGTGTAGATAAAACGCTTTTTCTCCTCAAGCAAGGCAAAGATACTCTCTTGGTCCAAATTTACGTGGATGATATCATTTTCGGTGGTTCTTCTCACGTTTTGGTTGCCAAGTTTGCAGATGCTATGAGCAGGGAGTTCGAGATGAGCATGATGGGCGAGCTGACTTTCTTTCTCGGGTTGCAAATTAAGCAATCCCGAGAGGGGACGTTTGTGCACCAGGGCAAGTACACAAGGGACTTGCTGAAGCGGTTCGACATGGGTGAGGCTAAGCCTCTTCCGACGCCCATGTCGACGACGACTGCCCTGGATGCCGACACGGATGGAGAAGCAGTGGACCAGAAGGAGTACCGCAGCATGATTGGATCGCTGCTCTACCTGACGGCGACACGGCCGGACATTCAGTTCGCCGTGTGCTTGTGCGCGCGCTTTCAGGCTTCGCCACGCATTTCTCACCGTCAGGCGGTGAAGCGCATCTTCAGGTACCTTCGTTTCACGCCCGAGCTCGGGATTTGGTATTCTGCTTCCTCCACCCTCTCGCTTTGTGGTTTTTCTGATGCTGATTTTGCTGGTTGTCGCATTGAGCGCAAGTCCACTTCTGGGACTTGCCAGTTTATTGGATCTTCTCTGGTGTCGTGGTCTTCTCGCAAGCAGTCTAGTGTCGCTCAGTCTACCACGGAGGCTGAATATGTTGCTGCGGCTAGCTGCTGTTCCCAGTTACTCTGGATGATGGCCACTTTGCGTGATTTTGGTTTGAGCTTTACTCGAGTTCCTTTGCTTTGTGACAGCACGAGTGCCATTAGCGTTGCTAAGAACCCTGTGCTTCACTCGAAAACCAAACACATTGATGTGCGCTTTCATTTCTTGCGAGACCACCAGGAGAAGGGTGATATCGACCTTCGCCATGTCGATACTCATCACCAATTGGCTGATATTTTCACCAAGCCTTTAGACGAATCAACCTTTAATAGGTTGAGGGGTGAGCTTGGTGTGTGTTTCCCCTTTTAGATGGGGGAAGCATTTTGAGATGTACAGACTGACTCTTTTATTTTGAGGCTCTTTTCTTTTGAGTTTCTTGAGTCTCTCCTTTTGGTATCTTCTTTCCTTCAGTTTTGTGTCGGGCATACGCATTTACATTCTGAGCTTCATGTCTATATTCACTAGAATGTAATTATGCTCTTGTTAGTATTGCTCCGATACTTATGATGATGCTTGTAGCTTATGCTCTTTCTGATCACTGTTACATGTTATGAGCGAGCTATTTTTTTGGAATGGTGAATTATGCCTAATGTATATAAATCTGAAAATGTTCACCATTGAGATATGCAACTAGCATGTGTAGGGTGTGTTGAGTCCATTCCTGCTTTTCATATATGCTAGGTTGCTATGTCTCTAGTTCTGAGTCATTCACTTGCTTGGTTGTTCATAACTTGCTTAAAATCTGAACCAAGTATTGTTGAATTGAAAAGATCGAGATGGGATTGCTTGTCAACACCTCATGGTATTGAGACTGTTTCTCATTGCACTTTGAGTTAAACTTGAGCCATGTAGTGTATGACCGAAACCGTTGCTTTAAGCTTCTGATTGCTTCGGCATAGGCTTCGCACGGTTGAAAAGTTAGGCGATGACAAGCTTTCAACCTCTCGCAATCACATGCTAAAAATGAACTTGTGAATTCTTTTACCGCTGCAACTCCGATATGAATTTGAAATCACAAGTATATGCTTCATTCCTATGCATGATGATTGAACTTTGCTAGGGGTAGTTCACCTTGTATATATGCTTAGCACTTGTTTGGATTCCTTCTATACATGTCTAGTGCTATGTTGATGGTGACTATCCTTTTGGCTTAAAACTGCTCACATGCTCATATGCTTCATATTTCGTATAAGTGATCAGTTTGAGCCTTTGCTATTTGAGTGCTTAATTGAGATGTTGGAGCTATACTGATTAGAGCATCTTTGCACTCTTTTGACTATATACTTGAAGCTCCTAACTTGCATTTTGACTTCATATGCATTGTGGAAGGAGATCTTGTGTTCAGAGGGAGTTTATGTGAAGAGAGTTGCTTCTCCGATACCTTTTGGCCTTGATAAGTGCATTTTCAACTAGGGGGAGAAATTTACGCAAATCATATGCCCTGAAAATCTTTTGTCCTAGTTGCTTGCATTTGTCGAGGGGGAGTTTGCTAGTTGTGTTGAGCCGTTGCCTCTGTCTTGAGGGACTAGCAAACGTTCCTAGCTTCTCATGAGCTTTCATAAGCTTTTTCATTTGGCTTTCAATTGGTATCGTCTGGTGTGCTTTCCCATTTGGTTTGGGTTGATTTTCAATTGGTTCGGAGTGATTTTCTTGCTAGTTGTGTTGAGCCTCTGTGCCTCTATCTTGAGGGACTAGCATTTTGCCTCTGTTGTCCTCCGATCTTCAATTGCTATCTGCTAGCGGTGTTGAGCCTGTTCTACCTCTTCTTGAGGGCTAGCCTTGCTTTGCTTGGTTGCGTCAAGCCGTTGCCCATGTCTTTGGGGACCAAGTTTTTGCTTCATCCACTTGACCTTCTTCGGCTTTTGTTAAGGCTTCTGGGTCATTTGGTTGGGTTTTCTCTTCCCACTCCTTCCTACCTCCTTCTTCTTATTCATGATTTGTTGTGGAGTTGACAATGCACTCATCAAGGGGGAGATTGCGGATACATGGGTGTATGCCGAGTCTCTGTGTGATGAGTGATTGTCAATGGAGATGATGCGCATGTTCTTTGGCTTGTGTTGTGCAGGTGTCGAGCACGGAGACAGTGATCGATGGCGGGTGAAGGTCAAGTTGCGACGTGCCGTGCCGACGGACCGGGCGCGATGAAGGATGGGCGTGCCGTGCGGCGGACGTGCCATGCCGATGTATCGGACGGTGAAGGGCGGACGTGGACTTGGACTGATGGACTGGAGGCCGGAGGATCAGCTGTGGTGGCTGGCAGCCTGCGACAGCGACAGGCGGAGAAGTGCGATCATGTCGGTGGAAGGGGTGCACAGGCGGTGCATCCCCTCTACGACGCCGGTTTGTTGGTAGAGCCCGGGAAAAACCAACGGTGGACGGTTTCCAGGTTTGGGCCTCAAAACCTGGGTGCTGGGTTTCCAGGTTGAGCCACAAAACCTGGGCGCGACGGTTTCCAGGTTGAGCCTCAAAACCTGGGCGTGGGCCGGTTTCCGAGTTTGGGCCTCAAAACTCGGGCGCGGACGGTTTCCGAGTTTGGCCACAAAACTCGGGCTGGAGGCTGGTTTCCCGGTTTGGGCCTCAAAACCGGGGGCTGATGGAAAAGGCTGGTTTCCCGGTTTGGGCCGCAAAACCGGGGGTGCAGAGTGGTGGCGGCACGTGGCGGCGATCTGAAGGTTGCGTGGAGGCGACGCGGAAGACCGTGCGGGCGTGGCCGTCGGATCTACCTACGACCAGCGGGTGGACTAGAATAGCCTTAGGGTTAGGCTGGTCCGCTCTGTAATTAGAGTAGAGAGGGGTAGAGTAGGAAATAGACTTAGGCTAGGTTAGTATAAGTAGTCTAGGGGAGACACCCTCCTCCCTATCTCAATCTCAGTTAGCGCAGTCATTTGCTTCCTAGCACCTAGGGTTTCCACTCTCCCATCCCCTGCTCTAGCTAGTTGAGATCCGCAGAGAGACTCCACTCTGTGTACTGTTGATTTGAGGAAGTGAGGCCGTATCCTCACTTTGGAGCACAGATCGATGGCTTGATTTGCGTCCTTAATTCGAGTTCGTGGCTGTGATTCGCGTTTTCTTTGTGTTCTTCGCGGAATCCTTTTTCTCCACGATTTTCCCGTCGCTTGATCTCTTTGCTCGGTTCATCTTTTGCAAAACCGTTTGAACCAAGTTGTTCTAGATCGTGAGGCTCTCCTTTCCACCGAAGGAATTAAACTCTAACCTCACGGTCTAGGAGATCGATCGATTTTCGTTTTGGATTGCGTTCTTGCCTCCATGCCCCGAAATTTCTTGATTCACCGATTTGGAGTTAGGTTCGAGCCATGATCTCTTAGAGATAGCTCACTAACATCCTTGTGACCCCTCAGATCGAATCCTAGGCCTAGAGCTTTTGATTTAGAGGAGATCGGGTTGAATCATCAAAGAACTGCGCTGTTTTCGGGAGCATCGGACGCTATCACGGGAGCATCGGACGCTAGGGTCCCTAGCATCGGACGCTCCGGTGACGCGTGTCACGTTTTCGGCGTTTTAGCTTGCATCGGACGCCAGGCATCGGACACGTCCGTTGTCCATCGGACGCGCCGGAGCCTTTGCATCGGACGCTGGGTGATTACTGTTCACAGCGTCCGATGGTGGAACAGTAAGGTTCCAGAACCACCCAGTCTGCATCGGACGCTTCCGGTGGTCTGGCATCGGACGCAGGCCAGCGTCCGATGCGACTGGTTTCGCACGGTTTCGTCCGCGGTTCGCTCGTTCGTTGTCGGAATTGATTTCCGTCTTTTGCGTTGGCTTTCTAGAGTTGTCTAGTGTCTCGCTGTGCTTCTAGGAAGCATCCACCCTACATATAGGGTCGTGGACATTAGCAAGCTCTAGGGTTCGCTCTTGGGGTCGATTTTGGGACAGTGGCATCTAGTTTCCGTAAGGAAATTTTGAAGCTCCCATTCACCCCCCCCTCTGGTCGCTTTCGGTTAGCTTCTCGGTCCTTCATCATAAGCTTTAAAAGATTAATTTGATATGTTCAAACAACACCCTTTCTGAAAATACTTGTTCCGACATTTGAAGAAACCCATACTATCTAAGAGTTGTTGTGGAATATGATAGAAGAATAATGAGAACTCAAATCTTAAAGTATAAGCATTGGAGATTTCTACTTACAAAGATAAAAAGAGTTTAGCAACACTTCTCCTTTGTAGTAAATAAGTTACCTGCCAAGACATCAATCAATTATTGTTTACTTAAATACTGAGTTCTTTGTTGAGAGATTTATTATGCTCTAAAGATCGAGATCCTTACAAATATAAAGAAAGATTCACTCTTCCGAAGTAGTATTGTATTAGAGGCATGAGCTATGCAAAAGTACGAAATATGAGGAAAGAATAATGGACAAGTGTCCGACATACCTCAGAAAGAAGATATATAAAAAAGTATTATGATAAAAATATGAAAGAGAGAAAAAGAAGATAGCCCATGGTCCCTCTAATTACAATATGCCAGCAAGAGTGACAAAGTTTAAAAAGATTAAATGTCTTGATCTAAGAGTATAATATTTTTTCTCCATTGACTTAGTAATATATATAACTACTTCAAATAAAGTGTCTTGGTAAGGGATTGAAAGACTACAAAAGGAGAAGGAAAGCTACGACTTGTTTCAAAAATTTCAAAAACTCCAATGTCTTATGCTGAAGGAAAAGGGTGATCTGTTTCAACTATCTTATTCCCAATTTCTCGAAAGACTTATGGAAAAGCTTAAATGTTTGATATCTTATGATCCAACCTTTTATCGAGGACGAGTAAAAGCCTAAGTGTGGGGGAGCTTGTTGACACTTGTTAACTCTTATAATTAAAGGTCAATTAAGCATTAAAATGGATAAATATATATACTCCACCTTAGTATAGGGGTTTAAACTAATGAATTCCACGAGTTTTGGTGAATTGTGAGTTCGCAGGGACTAATCCAGGAAATCGACACCGATAGCTTCCCCTAGAAGGAAACCGACGGGAGATAACGCAATCCTCACGTCAAGTATCTTCTAGAAGACTCCAGGGGACATAAGATTGCACCACGACAAAGTTGACCACCAGAGGATGACTGGTGGGACCGACCGGTCCCACCAGGAGACCGGTCGGTCTCCCCCCGGGCCCACCTGGCTCCTTCCTTTGCAAGCTACCTCAACCGACTTCCTAGATGCATCTCGACCGTACCTCAAGTCGGTTTGATCCAAGGGCCACGGTTGATCCCTCAGGGCTATATAAACAGACCCCCAGGCCCCAGGCCAAGGAGATGGTCCCTCTTCAGAAGACTACGCTTCAACTAGAAACCCTAGAAGAGACTTCGAGAGATCAGCTTTCAAGTAGAAGACTAGATACCCCTCTAGTAGGATTAGAACCTAGTCTTATTTAGAACTAGAAGAGAGAGAGAGAGGAAGAGATCAAGAGGAAGCTCCGGCCTGTCGGATCAACTTCTTCATCTTGTACCTGTGGATTCAAGTTCTTCATCGACTTGCATCAACGATTGTTTCGGTAATCAACATCTATATTTAAGTTTGAGCTATTGTTCTTATTATTTTTAAGGTTCAAGTGACTCTCTTGAGTACTTTAATTCTAGTCGCTCTAGAGTTAGAGTAGTTGGATAGTGTAAGCGTGGTGCTTAGACTGGAAAACTCATGTTTACCTCCTATAACGCCGGTAAAAGTGGTAGTTCGCAAGGGTGACTCTTATAGCCTTGTTGATTCTTCTATAGTCCACTACCCGTGTGTAGGTTCGGTAGGATTATACATTTGCATAAAAGATTCATACTCTGCTGTGACCTTTTATGACAATTCCCCATTAAGAATAATAGACATATCACTCTTAAGATAGATTTAGGTAACCTTAGTGATCCCCTCTATACTTTTAGCTTCTCCGTCCTTGTTAGTTACTCAGGGGTTAAACTCTTAAGACTTACTGCTATCCGTTCCTTTGGGTTTGATATTAAAACTGGGTTACAGCCGGTGAAGTGCTACATCGGTAGATTTTATCTGTGCGCTTGCAGGTAAAGTAGAGTGTGCATTAATTTATACCAACAATTAGCTGTCGCTCTTCATCCGGAGTGCGGTTGGCCTTAGCACCCATCTCTGTAGCTAATGCCAAAATGTTCTGGTAAGGGGTCTGGTAGACTTTATGTCCTGCTACCCTCATGAACTCAGGTTCAAGGTTGCGAGAGCAATCGGGGCGCCGTCTGTCGCTGTGAGAGTGATTCTCGTCATCACGATTATGCCGTTCTACCTCTGCCTCCAGACGCCTCCGAGTATTGTACTCTTCCAGGCGTACGTTGTAGCGCTCCACGGCTTCCTTGCGGTGAGTAGCCCGCCGCCTGCGAGACTCTTTGGCTTTGTTCCTCCGGATTCTTTCGACTTTTAAGGACTCAGTCTCTCCAGGTACCTCCGGGTCGTTGTCGGAGATCATGCTCAATGTTTCATCGTCTTGGCAGACATCTGGGGGCGTTGGGGGTCGTAGGGACGACTGGTGCCCTGTCATGAAGACTTCTCGATTGAAGCTTTGGCTGGATCCTGGTGTGACTGACTCCAGGGTAGAAGTACTGGAGATTAGTTCCATTGAGGTGTCATATTCCTCGAAGGGGAGCTGATGTCCATGCTGATACGGAAGTTGCTGGTCAATTGTGCCAATCAGTCTAGCCGGAGCAGGCTGAATTGGCCAATGGACAATGTTACCCTCATTGGTAGAGCTGAAAACGAGTCCTTGCTGGGCTCCTGTCAAAGGTATTTGCTGATACTCTTTGAATTTTGCCTCAATCAGGTCCTGGACGCTTTCAGCAGTGTTCCGCAGACCAAAGGAGATTGCTTGGGCATGATCCGGGTCCTTCCCTTGAGATTTCGAGTCCGGTAGGAATCGGATGCTTCTGCGCTACCCTCCTGGAGCTGCGGTTCTTGAATTTGCAATCTTGCGAGTTGTTGGGCGAGGAGTTCCGTCTTTGGCGTGGCTTGCATCTGCGGTTGGGTGTCGAGTCGACTATGAAGCCTTCCTTGATCATCAGCGACGCAGGTCCATGAGCCAAAAACGAAAATTGATCCCGCCGAGAACATGTTGACGTGATTCGCCGGGCTCTTGGTCGTCGAATCGCCGAGAACCCCTACCTGGCGCGCCAGCTGTCGGTGTTTAGTAACCGACAACTAGTCTTGAGATTACTCAGGACTATTTGTTCGGTGGGGATCGGTGTTCGTAGGACCCGGCGATTACACAGAGACAGCGTTTTATACTGGTTCAGGCCGCTAAATAGCGTAATACCTTACGTCCAGTGCGGCGTGTGCCTTGTGTATGATTATGATTGAGAATTGAGTTGTCTAGGACCTGTGCCTGGCTCCCCTTATATATGCGGGTGATCCATGGCTCAGTCCGAGTCCTAGCCGGTTACAGAGGAAGAGTCCTATTCTATTTACAAGACTTCCCTATACAACTCGGCTAAGTTACAAGTCGGAGTCCTAATACAAGTACACTACGTAACAAGTCTTTGGATCTCCTGCGCCATCCGGGATTAGTCGGATCAATCATCTTCGGATGATATCTCTGACATCCTGGTCCGTCAGAAAAGGCGAGCTGGGCCGCCAGGCCGCATGGGCCGGAAACAAGGGAGAGAGGGAGAAAGAGAAATAAACCTTTTTCTTTTCTTTTCAAAGCATTTCAAAGTCTTTTCAAATGAAATTTGAATTCATTTTGAATTTTGGCAAAAACCAGTCACACAAATAAATTCAATGCATCAGCATGGGTGCAAAAACGTGTTGCCATATTTATTTTAATTCAATAAAAATTATTTAACCCCTAGGTAAAATGCTCACAAGATCATAACTAAATCATTTTCACCTATTTTCTTTTGGAGAAATTTTTAGGGTGTTACAGTGTGCTAGTTGTCTCCCATCTGTGTCGCATAGGACCCTTTCGGGAATGTCCCTTCAGTCAAATTGAACGTGTCGATCACTTAACGGAGCAGGTGCGGGTACCTCCCGTGAAGCCGAGTAAGGTTATTCGAGCCGGTGATGGAGATGTTGACGCCTAACACCCAGGGCCTTAGCTGTACCATGGGAAACTATTCTGAACAACCTGGCATGGTCCGAGGGCAGGCAGGGCCTGATCGATCTGGCATGACCGTGGGCAGCTATAGCTTGAGTGACCTGGCACTGAGATAACCCCCAGTGTAGAAGGGTCCATGGCCGTCCCGCGCGTTGTGTTCTCGAATCTCCTGAGTGGCAGCTTACGACTGCCATGGCCGGATGTGTCGGGCGAGTGTGAGACATTTTATCCCCAGCTGGTAGGAATCGATTATAATCGCCATCGCTCCCGGACAGTGAGCAGTTGACTGTAGATCATCACCTGTAGAACTTATGGAACTAAATATGGTTATGGTATGGAATCTGGAAGGCTATTGATGAAATAGTCACTCTTGCTTGAATAAGTAGTCAAGTGCTTGTGATAGATCAGGTGCAAACCTAGTAATGCAGGATTAATTATTAAAAGTGAATGCCAACACCCTAAAGTTAAGTTTTACTTACAAAGAGCTTTCATGCAGAAGGATATGTATAGCCAACCCCACATATATAGCCTACATGATCCTTGGTGTCTCATTATTTCTGGTTTATGACGGGTAAGTCTAGCTGAGTACCTTCTTGTACTCAGGGTTTTATTCCCTTGTTGTTGCAGATGGCCAGTGCTTCTATGGCTACTGTGAGAATTGCCTATACCCGGTTACAGGAGATGACTAGACCAGGGGCATGGTCACCACTTACCTTATCTGATGCTTTTGTGGACCTGATCAGACTGATGGCACCTTATTGAGAACAATCCAAACTTATGTTTAAAACTATGTTGCTTCTGCTACTATTCAAACTATGGTTTGTAATATTATTCGTAGTCCGATGTATTTGAACTATGTGCAACTGTGATATAACTTGTGGGCATGTTCGCTGAACTATTACGATCTTGGCTGAATGTTGTTAAATAATTTGAAATCCTTCGTGTGCATACGGGTACTTGATAACCTATGCGATAGGCGGAGATTTTAGTGCTTAATCTGGTATAAATTGGTCGGTTCTGCTACAGCTGGCATCAGAGCATAGTTCAGTGTTACTGTTCATAAGGGTATTTGAAAATCGTATTTTTACAAGAATAAAGTTGTATTTGCCAACTTATAGTTATAGTAGGATTTGGAAATTTTAAGAATAGAAACTAAGGTGTGCCAGTGATCAAGTCCTTATGCCCAGTAGGATCTTAGGTGGCTCTTTAAGTACTAACTTTGGGGGTAATGCATCATGTTAAATTTTTGTTGTTACTGTCGTCCATATGGCAAGGGAATTGTATGGATGCTATTCTTCGGGATAGTAATGTATGGATCAATTGCCTCTACGCTAAGGTAACAAGGGAATTATGAGAGCATGACCAAACATACGTTGGTCTAGGGGAGAGTTAGTTTGGTACTGGAGCCTGTACCCATATGCACTTGAGTACAAGCAAAGGTATTTAATTGCGGGTAGATTCAGAAATGGGTAGTGTAAAGCAAGTGAGAGCATGATCGAACAACCGCCGATCTAGGGGTGTGCTAGATTGGTATTGGAACGTATACCTGTTACACCCAAGTATATGTCAAGGTACTTAATTGTGGGAGTATTCCATTTGATGGGTGCATATACTGCTTACGTGTATACTGGGTGTGCACCTAAGTTAGTATTAGATTTAATTTCAGCAATGCAGAATATTCATATTGTGGGCAGGGCTGAAATGATTTTCTGCAGGTGTGCTAACTTGCGAACGTATAGTATGTTTAGTTAACGCTATGAGTGAATGTTGTATGCCACCGTCTAGCCGTTAGATTGTTAGACAGTGAGGACGTATGTTACGCACATGCATCATGATCATACAACTTTGCATTAATCTTGCTTCCTTCCTTATGTTATCCGTCCCGTTTTCTAATAAAAGTTGTTCTCAACTAATTAAAAATTATGTGGATAAACTTCTTTCATATGGCCCGTACCAAGCGTACCGCCTGTAAGTCGACCGGAGGCAAAAGGCCTAATTACATGTTGGGACCCTGGACTGCTGAGGGATCGGAGGACTTTTTGGACGAGTTCAGCATGCCTACCATTTTGTGGAGGGTGCTGCACTTAATTGGATACCAGGAGGGCCAGGAGCCGCAGTACGATTGGCATCGTGTCCAGTTTTTAGAGGACCGCTATATGTACACTGTTGAGGTGGACGTGCCCAGCCGTGATCCGCAGGATCATGTATGGTGTCACCGGGTGTTCGCACTGCAGGGTAGGACCCCGTGGGATGGAGCTAACAGTGTTGCCTATACTGTTCTTTGGGATATTATGGAGGATCACCCGGAGGTGGTTGCGCAAGCCACTGCTAGCATCTTCCCTACGACGGACCCTTACCAGTCGGTGTGGCGTCAGCTAGGTGCCACTGTACTTGAGGCCAGTTCGTTGGAGCGAGAGCATTGTGCAGGACCAGCTGGGAGTGCTATGGCTGCACTCATGGCTACCTATGGGTGTTTGTTGCGCAGCTATGATCACCTGGATCACATTCTCAGTGAGGAGATAGCTGCACATCACCAGAGTCAGGAGGAGCATGCTACAGAGATAGACCGCCTCACCACAGAGCTAGCTCACATGATCGTCGAGAGGGACCAGGCTCGTCAGAGGGATCTGGAGACGGCACAACAGCTTAGTGACCAGCAGGGGATGATGACCTTCCTATCTACGATTATGGCTGAGACCGAGGAGTCACTTCGAGGTGTTTGTCTTGAGGGCATGCGTGCGACCGAGCAGAACAGGCTTCTTAGGCTTCAGGTGGGGGATCTGGAGTTGAAGCTTCACCATCTCCAGGACTACAATGACCGCCTACATGAGGAGATCCATCGCCGCGAGAATGAGAGGAATCCCATCTTTCCTCAGGAAGACCCTGATCCTCATACTTCTTCTTGTGGTTCTTCGGATATCTCGAGCGATGATGATGACGATGATGATGACGGTGATGATGATGGTGCTATTAGAGAGTAGACTAGATGGTTGTTTAGTGCTTGATGATCTTTTGTCTTATGTCCTTCGCGCTTAGTCTTTTGCGGTTATCATGGCAGATGTACGGTTGTGATGTGAACCTATGTGCGTGTGGCACAAGACTTTTCAAAAGTCCCATATGTATGGGCATCTATGGATGTTATGTTGGCTTTTGCATGATATGTGTTGAGCACTCTTATTATGTGATGCTGCGATGTGGATTGAAATTTATTATGCCTCTGTAATTGTTTGGCGAATTCGTTTTCCGAATAATTTCCGTTGGCATGGTTTATTGTTCTCTACAATAACGGCAACGTCACCTAATGATCATTCCTATCGCTACATGCAGATGACGATGACTCGCAATGGAGCTGGCGGTAGTGGTGGTAATGATGATAACAGAGAAAACCTCAATCCACCACCTCCTCCACCAGCCATGCCCGAGCAACTCTTTGCTCAGTTTTTGGGGAGTCAGCGTAACATCGAAGCACTTCTACGAGAGAATTTGGCGCATGCAAATCATCGCCCGGAGCCCAATCAGTACAGCTCTTTCAAGGATTTTCTGGATACAAAACCACCGATCTTCAAGGAAGCACCAAACCTCTGGAAGCGGAGGAGTGGCTGAATACTTTGGAGCAGAAATTTTGGCTGCTCAGGCTTATAGAAGAGCTAAAGGCAGAATATGCTGCACATCAGCTACAAGGACCGGCCGGAATCTGGTGGGGTCATCTCCGCACCACCTATCCTGCCAACACGCCTGTTACTTGGAGGATGTTCACCGAGGCTGTTCAGGGGCATTATATTCCACCGGGCTTAACTCAGATGAAAGTGGCAGAATTTATGAGCTTGACGCAGCGAACTCGATCTGTTGCCGAGTACCATCATGTGTTCAATTCCTTGTCTAGATAGCTAGCTTCAAGAGAGGGTTGAATACCAAGATGGGAAAATCAGTGGGTACTTCGTCCCATACCGTCTTCAATGATTTTATCAGTGACTGCTTGATTCAAGAGAATCATAACAATAAGCATGCTGCAAGCAAGGCTAGGAAGAGGACCTTGGAATCTGGACCATCCCAGCCTAGGGGACCACCAGCCCAGCGTTCTCAGTACCGACCACCAGCGCCTAGAGCTCATTTCAGGCCACCTCAGATGAAAGGTCAGCAACAAGCTCAACATGGTCAACGGCCGTACAAAATAGCAGCAAACCAAACTCGAGCGGGTAAAGGCAGCTCGACCGGAAGCAAGCCTCTCGTTCGTGGGCCATGCTTCAACGGTAATCAAGAGGGACATTTTGCGAGGTATTGCCCGCATCCAAAGAAGCAGCAGGCCAACTACCCCGCACGTCTACATAATATGACTGTCGAAGAAGCTCGTGCAGGAGAGCCCGTAACTGCTGGTATGTGTCTCGTGAACCACGATCCTGCAGTTGCTTTGTTTGATACTGGATCATCACATTCTTTCATGAGCAAGGCATTTGCACAAAAGCATAGCCAAGAAATGTCTAAAATGGACTATGGGTTTCGCGTGAGCTCCGTTGGGAGTAGCGTGTTATCTAGACAGATGGTTTGTAATGTAACCATCAAAATTGGAGGGCATAAATTTGGAGCTAATTTAGTGGTTTTGCCTGGACTAAGTATGGATGTAGTCTTAGGAATGAGTTGGATGACCATGTGGAACGCGGTGTTAGACACTGCGAATAGAACTCTTACCTTATCCGATGGCCGGACAGGTAACAAACTTCGCGTATCTCTTCCCTGAGGTGCCGATTTTGTTGACCTATCTTGCACTCTTGCTATAGAAGACCTCTCTAAAATTCCAGTTGTCAGAGATTTCTCGGACGTCTTTCCTGACGAGTTACCAGGGTTACCACCCAAAAGAGCCGTGGAGTTTGCAATTGAGTTGTTACCAGGGACTGCACCGATCTATAGGAGACCATATCCTATGCCACCCAATGAATTGGCAGAACTCAAAACTCAGATCAAGGAACTTTTAGGCAAGGGGTTCATTCAACCTAGTGTGTCAGAATGGGGTTGCCCAACTCTGTTTGTCAAGAAGAAGGATAAATCGTTACGCATGTGTGTGGATTATCGTCCGCTCAATGCCGTGACTATTAAGAACAAGTATCCGTTACCCCGAATAGATATTCTCTTTGACTAGTTATCCCGAGCTAGGGTGTTTTCCAAGATTGACTTGAGGTCAGGCTATCATCAGATCAGGATTAGGCCCTAGGATATTCCGAAGACCGCTTTCTCGACCAGATACGGATTGTATGAGTACCTTGTCATGTCTTTTGGATTGACAAATGCCCCAGCATACTTCATGAGTTTTGAAGGACCGAAGGTTGTGGATACATGGGTGTATGCCGGGTCTATGAGTGATGAGTGATTGTCAATGGGTTTGATCGCAGGTTCTTTGGCTTGTGTTGTGCAGGTGTCGAGCATGGAGACAGTGTTCGAGGGCAAGGTGAAGGTCAAGTTGAGACGTGCCGAGCTGACGGACCGGGTGCGGTGAAGGATGGGCGTGCCGTGCGGCGGACGTGCTATGCCGATGTACCGAGCGGTGAAGGGCGGATGTGAGGCTTGGACTGAGGGACCAGAGTGCGTGAGGATCAGCTGTGGTGGCTGGCAGCCTGGGACAGCGACGAGCGGAGACTTGCGGGGCACGGTGTTGCTCGGGTCGAGGACCTGGGGACACGTGTCAGTGGACGGGGTGCACGGGTGGTGCATTCCCTCTACAGCTTCGGTTTGGTGGTTGAGCCAGGGAAAAACCACCGGGTGGACGGTTTCCGAGTTTGGGCCTCAAAACTCGGGTGCTCGGTTTCCAGGTTGAGCCACAAAACCTGGGCATGGACGGTTTCCGAGTTTGGCCACAAAACTCGGGCTGAGGACGGTTTCCAGGTTTGGGCCTCAAAACCTGGGCGCTGCGGGTTTGCTGAGTTTGGGCCTCAAAACTCAGACGCTGGAGGCTGGTTTCCCGGTTTGGGCCTCAAAACCGGGGGATAGCTGGAATAGGCTGGTTTCCCGGTTTGGGCCACAAAACCGGGGGTGCAGAGCGAGGGCGGCACGTGGCGGCAATCGGAAGGTTGCGTGGAGGCAACGCGGACGAGTTGTGCGGGCATGGCCGTCGGATACACCTACCACCGAGTTGGTCCAGAATAACCCTAGGGTTTAGCTGGTTCGCTCTGTAATTAGATTAGAGAGGGGTAGAGTAGGAATTAGACTTAGTCTAGAATAGGTTAAGTAGTCGGGGATGTGGCGGAACCGTCCTGATTATAAGAGCTCAAGTATTATCTTAGTCAAATCCGTCTGACTTCGACTCACACTTGAACCCATATAACCCCGGTAGTCCAGAAATCTCGAAGGATTTCTTTCACCTTACATCATACAGGATCGCATCGTTCAAGGATTACATTCGTAAAAGATACATTACAGCGAAACGAAATCGAATTTAAATATCAGAGTGCGGAAGTAAAACAGAGTTATTACAATACTGAGTTTAGAAGTGCGGAAGCGGAAATGGTTTGAAACACGACCACCACACATGTGGTCCAAATAAAACATTGTTTTGATACTTAAAACTCAACACAAGTCATTCCTCCTTTTTTAGATAGTGTGCCACCAATAGTCTCAGCCCAGCAAAAGAAAAGGGGAAGCTTCTGGACGACCCGGCCCTGGGCCTACTCCTCATCACCTTCCACTTGGCAGAGGCAGTGCTTACAATAGCCAAAGTAGACCTGGCCATCTGCAACAACGGGATAAACCCTGAGTACGGGAATGTACTCAGCTAGACTTACCCGTCCAACTGAAAATAAAGTCTCCAAGGGTACGCAAGGCTTTTGAGGTGGAGCTGGGATCTTTAGTTGCAAAAAGCTCAAATTTAGATAAGAGGTAATTAATGATAAAGATGAGCTGTCACTTTTAGACCTATTCTTTAATGCTAGGTTTTTCACCTGTACTAGAGCACTCACTTGAATCTAACAATGAATAATATAACCATATCCAGTTGACATATCCACATTTTAGTTGAACCTTTAAAACATCACATGGAGTTGTATCGTGGTGAAGCTCGCCATAGTTTCCCACTGACCGGGGGAGACGGCGACTCGAATCGAATTCCAAACCAGCTGGTGAAAGACCTTTAATACCAGCCCACACTTTCCCCGTCGGGTCCATGCATTGGGCAACCGCTCGATGCTTGTTCGTGGTGGTAATCGTCGTGGCTCACAGCACGGACCGCCCAATTGGAACCTGGCGATGGCCTCACGCGGCAGATAGCAATTTCCATACTAGAGGGCACGACACGGGTTGAGACCGGCCCGAACAGCTTCTAACCGGCTTTGGGGTCGATGATTACGGCACCGACATATCCCTAACTAAAAGGGTGCGTTCAAAAATGAACGAGGGCCAACATCGATACAAACCTACACGATCCAACGGACGGACTGCCCCCAAGTTTTCAAACTTGTGCCCTGCCATCCAGTTGACCGAATTTCACTACAACTCAGGTTTCTTTTCCACGATAGCAAATATAGCCAACCGTGATCCGGTAAATACCCACTAGGGGTATTACGGGAACATCCTTAACTACTACTTTTAATAAGCAGACTAAGCAATTCTACATTATAAAGTAACAGGATAACAAGGCAAATGTAGACAATAATCAAGGAAGAGTAATGCAGCAAGTAGGATTCAATCAACTACCTAATGCATCCCAATATAAAAGGACTCAAGTAATTTAATTGCAAAAATAGGAGGCTTAATATGCTCCGGGGCTTGCCTCGGGTGAAGACCGAGGCCTCGTGAGAAGGGCACTCGGGCAGGTTAGTGTCGTGGACGGGGTCGACCTCCTCGGCTTGCGGGAGCTCCGGGATCTGCTGCTCGACGCTTATCTCCTGCTCCTGGTCGGGCTCCGGAAGGGTCGATCCTATTGCATGCGACGAATAGATAAACAATCGAAATGCGGGTGCAAGATGTGTGGTATGAAAAAGAATATTTCTTGCAAACCAACAAACCCAACTTGTTGAACCACTTTTGACATTGAGGTAATTACTTATTTATTTCATAAAACAAAATCCGATTATTCACCCTTTTTTTTATTTAAATAAATCGAAGAAATTCGGGTTTGAACTGCAAGTGCACTTTTCTGGACTCAGAAAAATCCACCAAAATTGCAGAAAGTAAACAACACTTGCTGGACTCCGCTGAACAAATTCCAGCCAAAAATAAAATATAGAACTGCAGATACAAAAATGACAAGCAAACTGCCCAAAAAGGTGCTTTGAACTAGCTCCTTATTCAAAAAGTGTCAAACAGCAGATTTCATAATTTTTCTAGCTTATTCTACCCAAAAACATTCTACTGTAGAGAATTCACTGACAGAGCATAAACATGAAGGCCTACACAAAATAAACAAATCTATTGCAAAATAAATCACTTGAACTGCAACCCTACTGTAAAAGGGTGCTAAACTCATTTTCATATTTTTTCCAGATTCTACTCCACATTTTATATTAATCAAGGAAGTTCCATGAACAAAATCATTATATTATTCCTTACATGAATTTCCAAAGATAAACACAGAAAAGCACAGTTGTAAAGCAACTTCGAATTTTCCCACATAATAGTTCATGCTCACATTTTTCTTAGCTTGAACATCATAAACAGAGACTACACAAATTTTCCCATATTTCTTTTCAACATATAAAACACCTTAACACTTATTCTTAGAAATCAGCAAAAAGGGACTTTTAATCATAACAGAAACTTTTTCTACATAAACAGTACTCCATATAATTTTCACAGGTACAAAACATGATGACAAACTTACACAAATTTTTCCAGGAATTATCTCAACCAGAAAACATATATAACCATTTATCTTAACAAGAGCACATAAACTGGATTAAATAAAAACAGTGAAATAAACTGCCACCAAAAATACATTCATATTTTTCCATGATAGATCTACTCATAAGCAAACTAACAAAACTGAAAGTACTCCATTTGGACTTTTAAAACGTGCTATACAAAAATAACAAGCATTTCTGAAAAATAAACCTAAAAAGAAAAACATTTGAAATCTCCCGGCATGGCTTGCGTGAACCCGGTCCATAGACCAGTGAGCGACTGACGCGCGGGGGCCGCGGGTCAACGGGACCCACCCGTCAGCGAGAGGAAAACAGGGGAGGCGTTTGACCGGCGATAGCTCATCGGCGGCGAGGTCGCCGGCGGCGAGGCTAGGCTAGGCTAGATCGACTCGTCTCGACGAGGCGCATCCGGTGGTGGTGGTGGTTTGGCCAGCGCACGGCCGGAGCGTGCCGGCGGCGAGCGGCGGCGCACGGTGGTGGCGGTGACACGCGGCTACGCCGCTTCCGGTGGTTGCCGGTGAAATTGGGGGAGGCATAAGCTCGAGAGAACCCTAGGGAGCAAAGACGTGGGGTTGGTTTGGCTTGGAAAGCTTCAGGGGAGCGCGACCTCGAGCATGGCCGTGGCGGCGCCCATGGCGCTCGGCCGGGAAAGATAGGGAGGCTAGCGGACGGTAGAGACCTCGTGGAGGTGTGTTCTCACCGTGCCTTGGCCTGACGAAGCTTAACGGCGAGGAAGAGGGATAGCGAAGCTTGGGTCGGTGCGGAACGGGCTCGAGCTCCTTTCGGCGGCGAACGAAGACCGACGGGGGCACCTCGTTCTCTGGCGACGGTGGGGCTCGGCCGGGGAAGAAGACGTGCGCACGGCGTGTGCACGGCGAAGGCGGAGCTCGGTGCGAGGTGGAGTGGATGGTGGTGGTTGGGTGTGGCCGGAACGGCGGGGTGCTCTCTCGGTGTCGAACGGGGGCGGGGGAGTGCTCGGCGCGTTCGCGAGAGAGAGAGAAGAGGGAGAGCGAGGGTGAGAGCGGGCGAGCGGAATGGCAAGTGAGGAGAGGGGAGTGCGGTGTGCTCGGGGTCTTGGTCGGCTCGACCGGCTGGTGGTCGTGGCGGGGCCGGCGACGCGACGGGCGGCAGCAGCGGCGTGGCGAGCGAGGGCGGCGCGACAGGCGAGGCGAGGCGGGAGTGGACGAGGCGGATTGTGGCGTGATCGGGTGAGCAAGGATCTTGCGGCGATAGGGCGGAGCCGATGCGCGGCAGAGGCAAGCCGCCACGCGGCGGTTGCGGCCGGCGTACGGCGTGGCCGTCAGCGGCAACAGCGCACGGCGCGCGCGCGGCGCGCAGCGAGCGCGAGCGAGCGGGCGTGGGCCGGCTGGGCCGAAAAGGCTGAATGGGCCGAAAGTGAGGGCGCGGGAAAAATTCATTTCCTTTTTCTTTTTCCAAAACCTATTCAAACTTTGACCATTCAAAAATAGTTTCAAAAACTCCAAACTAGGTTTTGACCCAAATATAAAAGTTGCTCAAAATAATTTTCTCTACAACTTTTATATAAGCCACTTTTTCTGAAAACCATTTTTATAGCCTCTGCATAAATAAAGCCAATTTTAGGGCATAAAACATTTTGCTTAACTCATTTTTATTTGGTAAACTATTTTGAACTAAACCAAAACTCCAACATGAAAAACACTCTACTCAATATTCTCCATTTTATAGAATCATTTGCCACAATAGAAATCCAATTGAATCATCAAGTCAAATAGAAATCCAAATCCAAACAAATAAACAAAAGACAAAAGCACTCTCATGCATATGAAATGATGCAATGCATTGCTTATGCTCTCTTAGTAGCTAATTGCAGTGCCTAATGCAGTGCTTGACACTAGAGTGTCACAGCCCTTCCCCCTTTAAACAAATCTCATCCCGAGATTTGAGTTACGTACCAATCTTTATAAAAAGCGGGGTAATTTACACGTAGGTACTCCTCGGTTTCCCATGTCGCATCGTTGGGTCCGTGATGGCTCCAGAGAATCTTGTAAGTCTTCACTGTTTTGTTGCGAGTTTCTCGGGTCTTGGTATCCAAAATCTCCTTGGGTTGTTCGTAGTACTCCAGGTCTGATCTGATTGTGACATCCGGGATTCGAACTTCCTCTTGTTCTGGAACTCGAAGACACTTCTTCAGCTGTGAGACATGAAACAGTGGGAAAACTGCACTCATTTCCGAGGGTAACTGCACTTCATAGGCTACTTCTCCCTTCTTTGCTATGATCAGGTATGGTCCCACATATCAAGGTGCTAGTTTCTTCTTAATTCCAAAACGTTGGACCTTCCTCATGGGTGAAACCTTGAGATAAACATAGTCTTCTACTTGAAATTCCAAAGGTCTTCTTCGAGTGTTAGCATAACTCTTCTGTCGGGACTGTGCTACCTTGATATGTTCCTGTACTGTTTGCACAATTTCTTCGGCATCTTTTACATAATCTGACTCATAGAATCCTCGATCTCCAGACTCAACCCAATTTACTGGGGTTCTGCATCTTCGTCCATATAGAACTTCGAACGGCGCCATCTTTATACTCTCCTGGTAGCTGTTGTTATATGAAAACTCGGCAAGGGGTAACCATTTTTCCCACGACTCTCCTGAAGACAAGACACAAGCTCTCAGGATATCTTCCAAAATCTGATTTACTCTCTCCGTCTGTCCTGCGGTTTGAGGGTGATAGGCGGAACTTCTTACCAATTTGGTTCCTAACTCCTTGTGCAACCGTTCCCAAAAACATGCTATGAACTGGGGTCCTCTATCAGAAACAATCCGCTTCGGAATTCCATGTAACCTCAAGATATTCTGGATATACAAATCTGCATACTGATGGGGGCGGTGTGTAGTCTTGACCGGTATGAAGTGAGCCACTTTAGACAACCGATCCACGATAACCCAGATAGAATCATTTCCTTTCTGGGTAGTGGGAAGACCTGTGATGAAGTCCATACTAATTTCTTCCCACTTCCACTCTGGGATTGACAACGGTTGTAACAGTCCGGCGGGTTTTAGGTGTATAGCCTTTATCCTGCAACAAGTGTCACATCTGGCAACATAGGCTGCGACTTCTTTCTTCATCTTTGACCACCAATACCTGGTTTTCAAATCCTGGTACATCTTACTGCTTCCTGGGTGGATAGACAACTTTGAATTGTGAGCCTCGTTCAGAATTCTTTCTTTCAGCTCTGTGTCTTTAGGAACAACTAACCTTTGATTATACCATAGGATTCCCTGCTCATCTGTTCTGAAGTTCAAAGAACTACTGGTTTCCAACCTCTTTTTAATCTGACAGATTTCTTCATCGGTCTTTTGTCTCTCGATGATGTCACTTTCCAAGGTGCATTGAAGAGTGATTTTTGTTTAGCATGACAGGGTGCATAAGATTAAATCCATCTTCCAACAGTGGTTGTAGGGAGTTGCAATGAGTCTTGCCACTCAAGGCATCGGCTACAACGTTCGCTTTTCCAGGGTGGTAATGCACTTCCAGGTTATAATCCTTAATCAATTCTAACCATCTTCTCTGCCTCATATTCAACTCTGGCTGGGTGAAGATATACTTCAGACTTTTGTGATCCGTGTATATATGACACAAGTTTCCCATAAGATAATGTCTCCAGATTTTGAGCGCATGCACGATGGCTGCTAGTTCCAAGTCATGAGTGGGGTAATTCTCTTCGTGGGGTCGCAACTGGCGAGAAGCATAAGCGATAACTCTTCCATTCTGCATGAGTACACATCCAAGTCCAATCTTGGATGCGTCACAAAACACATCAAAAGGTTCCTCCAAGTTTGGCTGAGCCAATACAGGTGCAGAAGTTAACAACATCCGCAGAGTGCGGAAGGCTGTTTCGCACTCAGGAGTCCATTCGAACTTCTTATTCTTTTGCGTTAGACGGGTCATAGGCTTGGCTATTCTTGAAAAATCCAGAATAAACCGACGGTAATATCCGGCCAAACCCAAAAAGCTGCGTACTTCATGTACGGTAGTAGGTGCTTGCCAATCCATAACTTCCTGTACCTTAGAAGGGTCCACGGAGATTCCTTCCTCCGAAAGGATATGACCAAGAAAAGGTACCTTCTTCAACCAAAACTCACACTTACTGAACTTGGCATACAACTTGTGTTCTCGGAGTCGGGTCAAAACAACTCGTAGGTGCTCAGCATGATCCTTCTCATTCTCCGAGTATACCAAAATATCATCGATGAACACTACAACAAACTTATCCAATTCTGGCATGAAAACTGAATTCATTAGGTACATGAAATGTGCCGGTGCATTGGTCAATCCGAAAGACATAACAAGATACTCATAAAGTCCATATCTAGTGGAGAAAGCCGTTTTCGGTATATCCTCTCGTCTGATCTTGATCTGATGATATCCTGACCTCAGGTCGATCTTGGAGAACACTTTTGCTTTAGACAACTGATCAAACAAGACATCAATTCAGGGTAAGGGGTACTTATTCTTTATGGTTACTGCATTAAGCGGTCTATAATCCACACACATCCTCAGAGTTTTATCTTTCTTTTTCACAAAGATAGCGGGACATCCCCAAGGTGACGAACTCGGACGTATCAAACCCTTATCCAAAAGATCTTGCAACTGAACCTTAAGCTCTGCTAACTCCTTAACGTGCATTCTATACGGTCTTCGGGATATGGGTGCTGTTCCCGGGATTAACTCTATAGCAAACTCCACATCCCTATCAGGCGGTAAGCCAGGCAACTCATCAGGAAAAACATCCGGAAACTCACATACTACCGGAATCTCAGCTATCTGTTTTGCCGTGATGTTGAACAACACTCCAATCTCATGGGGGTTTCGGGGTAGCTTGAACCGAAAGGTAGACCCACTGCGAGGGCTAACTGAAAGGACCGTGACGCCTAAGAGGGGGGGGGGTGAATTAGGCAACTTAAAACTTCTACTCTATACTATGGCCTCTAATTTCCACCTAGTCAAAACCTATGCACAAAAGTAAACTATCTATAGTGCAACTAAGGTTTTGCTATGTGTGTTTGCTATCTCTACCGCAAAAAGGAGATATGCTATCTAGTTTCCAAACCTATCAACTAGCAAATCAAGCTATGAAAGATAAAGCACATGAACTAGATAGCAATGTAAATGCGGAAGCTAAGGAGTGTGATAGAGATGCAAACTCCCGTCGATGACTCCGGTATTTTTACCGAGGTATCGAGAAGCGCGCAAGCTTCCCCCTAGTCCTCGTTGGAGCCCCTCGCAAGGAATCCCTCGCAAGGGCCAAGCTCCCGGTCGGATAACTCCGTGGACAGCTCCGGTCTTCCCCACGCGCAAGTGGGTCTCCGGTTAAGCCACTCGTGGAAAAGCCTCTCCCGGATGCTCTCCGCCGTCTTCACTATCAAGTTTCCGGCCGAAGCGCCGCGGGCCTTGTTCCCTTCGGTACACGAAGGCGGCCACACCACAATCGCGGTTGGTGTGATCTCGCAAGACTTACAAGCCCCGCCGATGTACAACCACGGTGCGCGCAAGCACCGGTAGATGAGAGGTTTTCAACCTCACTAAACACTAGGCCTAACACCTAGAGCAAGCACAAAGCGGTGGTCTAACTAGCTTAAGCACTTCGCAAAGCACCTACACTAATCACCTAGTATATCACTTGAGCACTTTGGTGGCTAGAGCAACTAAATATGTGTCTATACACTTGGTACACTTCCTTGAGCTCCAACACAATATATTTTGGCCGGCCATGGGGGTATAAATAGAGCCCCAAGCAAATAGAGCCGTTGGACAAGAAGATGGGCTTCACTGCATGGCATCGGACGCTCGTGTCGCGACCATCGGACGCGTCCGATGCCTCATCAACGGCTAGATGCCGACCTGGCACTGTGCTGCAACGACTAGTCAGCGTCCGATGCTTGATCAACGGACGCGTCCGATGCTGCCAGAGCCTCTCTGGAACCTCTCTGCATGGTCATCGGATGCAGGGTCCTGTAGCATCCGATGTTAGCATCGGAGCGTCCGATGCTTGCTGTGCAGGCTTGCACAGTGTCACAGTCGTGTCCGATGCCTCGGTCTTCAGCGTCCGATGCTCCTGCTGGCGCTCATTCTCCGCCTCGCCCGAGCCCTCCGCGCCAGGCCTCGGCCTCGGCCTCGCGGGCCGAACCAGGCCTCGGGCTGACGCTCAATCTCCATCTCGCCCGAGCCTCCAAACCAGGCCTCGGCCTCGGACGAGCCTCTAAACCAGGCCTCGGCCTCGGGCGAGCCTCTAGACCAGGCCTCGGCCTCGGGCGAGCCTCTAGACCAGGCCTCGGCCTCGGGCGATCTTGAGAGTCTTCTATTGAGCTTCAAATGTCTTGCTTGAGGTGTTGATCATCGGATCACCACGTCGCCTTAGTCCAAGTCACATTTGCACCCTATTGGACTACAAAACAAACACTTGTAACCGCATTAGTCCAATTTGGTTATGTTGTTCATCAAACACCAAAATTCGAAGTTAAATGGTCCGAGGTCCATTTTCCTTACAATCTGCCCCTTTTTGGTGATTGATGACAACATGACCAAAACAAGCAAATAATAGATATATAAGTTTAATATGCAATCTACTTGCTAGGATGCAATGCAAAGGCAAGATCATATGATGTTTAAAAGATACTAAATTGAAATACATTTCTTCTAGCATATCTTGCCCTTGCCATAGAGTTCCTCTTTGTGACTTTATGGATTAAGACTCCCCCTAACTCCATAAATCACTTCCTCCCTTTTTGAACCATTCCCACGAAAATAACCATAGAATTTTTGAAAATTTGATTTTGGTTATTTTGTTTGTTTTAGTTTGGGCTTGATTTTGGTCCCTACAATTTCTCCCCCTTTGGAATCAAACACCGAAAAGGAAGTCATTAAAGCTCTAGAGAGGAAACATTATATAAGCTAAACTCCCCCTAAGAATATGCATACATATGATGTAAGGCTAAGCAAATGCATAACTGACAAAATAAAGCATAAAGGAGTTTAAACTATATAATGTATGGAGAGAGCATGTAAGAGTATCAAAGTGAGATCAACATAAGGTGATCGGTTAGGAATACCATATGTAGATACCAAATGACTTATCATCACATATGATGCTTGTCTCTGAGAACTCCATTTTCCTTGCAATGAGACTACTACACACATGATAGACTTGAAAGTAGTGTTAGTCTCAAAGCTTCCCAAATTGTAGAGTAAACTCCCCCTAAAAGTGTGCATACAAGTTTGAAATACTTGTAGGAGTCATGCACATTGATTTGCAAGATCAAACTACCACTTTCCAAAATGTTATCACAAGAAATGTGACACAATTTGAAGATGGTAATCGGAGTAGTTTATCTAAAATTTGGACTTTAGCACATATAAGATAAATACAAAGTAAAAGAAGCTATGTGCCGTGCTTCTAAACAATTAAAACCATGTAGAATTGCTCTAAGAATATGAATGATACCGAGCAAAACTACCATATGATAAGCCTAATTTGCATGACAAAATATATGTATATACCAATGCAAACATAGGCAATGAAGGAACTAGATGCTAAAAGTAATTGCAAGACATTATACCATTGAAAATAATTGCAAGAAATTAAATCTAGTTACCTAACATGGGTGGGGGAACTTGGGTATAAAGTACTTACTAACATACTTGGCAATTCCATGATCCAATGTGATGCACCCCATGATATGCACCCAAAACTTTTTGCCAAGTCTCCAAATTCCCCGTAGCCAACTTGGCTACTCACTTCCCTTTCGGGACCCAAACCTTTTTGGTGCTCCTCATGGTTGAGATGATGTCCTTAGGCACCCAAATGCGTTTGGCCCCATTGTTGGCTTGCTTGTTCACCTTGATGGCCACCACCTTGTCATTCTTCTTCTTCTTCAAAAGATAAGGTGTGGTGGCCTTCTTGTTCACCTTGTTGGTGTAGGTGTTGGAGAGCTTGCTTGTTTGCTTTTTGTTTTTCTCTTTCTTCTTTTCTTCCCCGTGCTTCACCTTGCACTCATAGGACTTGTGGCCTTCCTTGTGGCAAACATAGCAAACCACGGTTTGCTCCTCATCAAGCTTCTTCAGTCCCTTGACGGTGTTATCTTGATGAGTTCGGGTTTGCTTTGTCTTGCCTTTTGCTTGAGTCAAGTCCTTGGTGAGGCAAGCCACTTCTTGCTTTAGTAGCTCATTCTCCATTGCAACTTCTTGTGTACATGTTTCTACAATGACATTCTCAACACAAGCTTGTTTGCACATGGGTGAGTCTAAATCAAGTAAATCAATGCAAGAAGTAGAGGCATCCTTTTTAGGCATGTTAAAGATTGATTTTTCAATTTTAGGTGCCTCGGTGGGGTTTGCTCTGATGGTTTCAAGATTAGCAACTTTATTAGTTAGCTCATCACAATGTTTGCACATAATTTCCATTTTGGCAAGCAAACTTTTGTAAGCATCTTGTGTGCTAGCTAACTTGGCTTTTAGTTTTTCATTTTTCTTAGCAAGTTGCTCATCATTACTTGTGCTATCATATGTGCTTATACTAGCCTCAAGTTTCTCAATTTTATTAGATAGCTCAACATTTAAGTTTGAAAAAGTTTCATATTGATCTAGCATAGCATTGTAGGCTTGTTGAGAACTATCTAATTTTTCTTTTAAGATATTAATCTTCTTTTGTTGGCTAGTACAAGCTTTAGCATATTTAAGATTATCTTGCACAAGTTGATTGTAAGAAGGTAGCTCATCATCACTATCACTATCCCTATCACTATCACTAGATATAGGGCTTGTGTTACCTCGTGCCATAAGGCACATACGTGAGGAGCTTGATGATGAGTGCTTGCGGCCATGCCTCTTGTGTTGGGCTTCATCATCGCTTGATGAATCATCCCATGTGTTGATGGTGGTAAGAGCTTTGGCCTTGCATCCCTTCTTTTTCTTGTCATTGGGTGAGGGCTTTTGTTTTGGACAATCTTCCACAAAGTGCCCTTTCTTGCCACATCTATAGCATCCCTTTTTTCTTTGCTCTCTTCTTTGATTGGTGAAGAGGCAATCTTCTATGGTAATGGGCACACCCTTGACATTGAGCTTGCGGATCATCCTCTTCACTCCTTTCATAAGCTTGATTGTTTCTTCTTCATCTAAGGAGGAGTCGGATGAGGTGGAGGCTTGATCATCACTTGATTCTTCATCTTCATCATCCTCTTCATCACTTGAGGAGCTTGAGCTTGTCTCAACTTGCTTTTTGCCATTCATCTTTTTGTGCTCACATGGGAGAGCAATATCTTTGCTTGATGAAGTGGCTTCTTCTTGACCCATCTTGCGTGACATCTCAAATGCCACCAATTTGCCAATGACAATGGTCGGGGTCATGGTGCTCAAGTCCTCCATGTTGTGGAGGATGGTGATGATGGTTGCATATTTGCTCTTTGGAAGCACGGAGATGATCTTCATCACAATATCCGCATCACCTAGTTTTGTGATTCCTATAGAATGGAGCTCATTGATAATTAGATTCAAACGAGAATACATATCACGAACAAGCTCATTTTCATTCATTTTAAAGGAATCATAGCTTGTTTTAGTTAGGTGATGTTTTTGCTCACGTACATTACTTGTACCATCATGGAGCTCATGTAGCTTTAACCAAATGTCATGAGATGTTTGCAAAGTAAAAACTTGGTTAAAGACATCCATGCTAATAGATTCAAACAAGCAATTCTTAGCTCTAGCATTAAGATGAATTTCTTTTTCATCACCTGTGGTAGGCTTCTCGGGATTCTTAATGGGTTTCATCCCGTCGCGGGTGACTCTCCAAACACCTAAATCAACGGCTTCTAAAAAGCAAGCCATCCTAGCACTATAGTAAGGGAAGTTAGTGCCGTCAAAGTGTGGAGGCCTAGAGGTATCCATCCCAACCTCTCTTAGGGGCGTCGGCTCAAAGGCGATTAAGCCAAGAGTCCACAAGAGAGCCAACCTAGCTCCGATACCAATTGAAAGGACCGTGACGCCTAAGAGGGGGGGGGGTGAATTAGGCAACTTAAAACTTCTACTCTATACTATGGCCTCTAATTTCCACCTAGTCAAAACCTATGCACAAAAGTAAACTATCTATAGTGCAACTAAGGTTTTGCTATGTGTGTTTGCTATCTCTACCGCAAAAAGGAGATATGCTATCTAGTTTCCAAACCTATCAACTAGCAAATCAAGCTATGAAAGATAAAGCACATGAACTAGATAGCAATGTAAATGCGGAAGCTAAAGAGTGTGATAGAGATGCAAACTCCCGTCGATGACTCTGGTATTTTTACCGAGGTATCGAGAAGCGCGCAAGCTTCCCCCTAGTCCTCGTTGGAGCCCCTCGCAAGGAATCCCTCGCAAGGGCCAAGCTCCCGGTCGCATGTTTATGATCTGCAAAACATAACTTTGCACTACATGTGGAACTTGGTTAGCAATAAATGTATATATGAGTAAAATACATGCTTTTCTCCTTTTATGTGGACTATGTTGGCAGGATAAATATGTCGATAAGAACCGCCAACAGGGCGCATGCTCCAAAAGGGGTCCTCTGCTGGGATGAACCTCCTTCATTTGCACGGCGGCGCGTCTCTGTTGCTAGCCGGCTGTCATTGGCCTCCTGATTTAAGCAGTCGCTGACAAAGTCACTGAAGGTGGTGCGGTGACTGTTGCCCATCTTGGATAGCATGGCGGCACTCATACCATGCTTGAAACTTGCAATCTTCTTGGCCTCAGTGTCCACGAAATCTGGGGCATAGCGAGCTAGGTTGTTGAAGCTGTGCAGGTATTCTGACACGGACCTAGTTCCCTGGGACAACCTCATGAACTCTGCAACTTTCATTTCCATCAGACCACTAGGGATGTAGTGGTTGCACATAGCTATGGAGAACTGATCCCAAGTGATACGTGCATTAGCTGGCAGAGATGCACGGTGCTGGGCCCACCATAACCCTACGGGTCCTTCCAACATGTGCGCGGCGTATTCTGCCTTGAGCTCTTCCGTCAGGCGAAGCAGACGGAACTTTTGGGTGATGGAGTTGAGCCATTCATCAGCTTCGAGCGGCTCGGTGGCTTCCTTGAACACTGGGGGACGGGTGTCCAAGAAGTCACGGTAAGAGTTGTACTGGTTGGGCTCTGGGCCTTGGCGCTGCTGATGCTGTTGTGCGGTGTTGTTGGCGATATTACGGAGGGTGGCCTCCATGTGCCTCTGCATCTCCTCCATGTTCCTTTGGCTGCCCAAGAACTGGCCAAAGAACGCTTCTGGCGTCATCGGTGCTTGTGGGGGTGGCGGCAGATTCTCCTCTGCTCCAGACCCTTGTCCATGTTGGCTGTGAGTGTGTGCCGGCATCTGCATATCCCATAATAAGCAATCATCAGGTGATGTCACATTGAGCATGAATAAATACTGTGCTGTACATAATTTGAAAATTTAGCACACGACCAAGTATAATTACTCATTTCCATACAACATCACAGAATAATCGCTCAAAATTAGACATGCAAACGACGGATTTCCATAAAAGGTGCCGGATCGAAGTCCGGACTTTGTCCAAAAGCTTTACATGCCATCATTAACTTAAACATAAAAACCAACACATGTTCAGAACATTACATCACTTTTAACGAGCAAGCTCAAGCTATACAAAAAGAAAACGATCCCTAACAAACTAGCGCTCAGGGATCTCCAGCGGCGGATGCGGCGTCCTCGGCGATGACGTCGATCATAGGCTCATCAACATGAGCCTCCTCGGGTGGAACGTCGGGACCAAGGACCTCTCCGTCCTGGGGATCCTGGGCCTCTGCTGCGGGAACCTCGGCGGCTGCTGGGGCGGCGGCCTCCTGTGCTGCGTGATGCATCTGGTGGACGGCCTCGTGAAGCTGGTCGATGTAGGCCTGCTGTCCGTGGATCTGCTGAATCAGAAGATGGGCTCCCTCTCTGAGCTGATCGAGCGCGGTGCAGGCCTCGTCTCTCTGAAAAGCAGTGGTCAGATACATCTGCTCGGCAACGGTCCTGGCAGTAGACTGTGCTGCGGCTGTGGTGCGGGCGTCGTCACGCTCTAGAGTGAGCTGCTGAATCCTCTCCTGCAGACGAGCAACCTCGGCGTCGAAGTCCTGCTGAAGTCTGTCCTTGTTCTGATAGGTGGCGGTGAGAGTAAACGACACGCTCTCAAGAGTGCGCTCCAAACTCTCACATACACCTAACAGAGCTCCGGTGGCGCTCATCGCAGGTGTCTCACAGTAGAACCTCTCCTCAGGGCTTCCGGTCAGGACTGTCTCCATCGTCTGTCCCCAGCGCAAAGGAAAAGGTGATCCACGTGGGAACACCCCTGCCATCGCACTGGCTAGGTCGGCGGGGAAGCGAGCGATAATGTCCTTCAGCACAAGATATGCTGCCCTGTTAGCTCCATCCTTGGCACAAGTGCCTCTGGTGATCTCTGTCCATCCTGTCCAATGGGGCTTAGCAGGTAAGGCCTTGACCTTGATCTGCACCATAACCAGCGAATCCTGTCCATAGATCTCCTTCTGCCATGAGTACTTGGGCTCCTGTCCTTCCTCATAGCCAACGGCCTGCAGAATCCTCCAAAGGATCGTCGGCAACCCAAAGTAGGTCAAGAACGTCTTCCGAGTCAACCTGGTGGCCAGGCGGTGACGCGGAACTCCTCTGCCTCCGGTGGCCTTGCGAGCAGTCAACTTGTTCCGGGCCATCTGTAGAAACAAAGGGTTTCGAACTCTCGTGAGACGGATATTAAGTTAGCAAATTTTATAGAAAAAGAGACAACTTTTAATTAAGGGGAGGAAATGTAAATGCATGAATATAAACATGATGCATGATCGTACTTACGTTCTCACTCACTGATAATGACTCGTAAGTCCTAACGTTCTAGTCGGTGGCAAGAACGATCTCTCATGCGTTATCTACACGTTCTACTCGATCGCATAGTTAGTGTACCTGCAGAAGATTCATTTCAGCCCAACAAAATTCCCAATGATAAACCAAGTAAGTATTGACCAGTATGCGCCAAAATACATAAAGGTCAACACAACACCATGCACCAATGGAAAACACCCTTAAAATCATTGATACCCTCGTATGTGCCTGCGTAGAGCTCGCACATACTTGGTATAAGAATCCCTCGCCTAGACCGACGGTTGGACGGTCATGCTCTCATATCTCACAAAAAATCATTTTATGCATGTTTTCGCAATCGACACATTCTCTTTTCCCTCGAGAATGGACCAGCAAATAAAGATCCAGCATGAACAAATCCCTGAACCCTGATAGCTGTTAAGCCACCTGAATCCTAGTATAGTGCTTAAGGACGAGACTGGGCACACTTAGTAGTTGAAAAATAGTTTCAAAAATAGTTTTGAAATACCCATTTTAGTTCAAAATAGCTTTTACTAAGGTAATCACTTGAACCATGCTTTGATACCAGCTGTGGCGGAACCGTCCTGATTATAAGAGCTCAAGTATTATCTTAGTCAAATCCGTCTGACTTCGACTCACACTTGAACCCATATAACCCCGGTAGTCTGGAAATCTCGAAGGATTTCTTTCACCATACAACATACAGGATCGCATCGTTCAAGGATTACATTCGTAAAAGATACATTACAACGAAACGAAATCGAATTTAAACATTAGAGTGCGGAAGTAAAACAGAGTTATTACAATACTGAGTTTAGAAGTGCGGAAGCTGAAATGGTTTGAAACACGACCACTGTGACACCCTAGTGTCAAGCACTGCATTAGGAACTTCATTAGCTACTAAAGGAGCATCAGCAATGCATTGCATCATTGCATGTGCATATGAGTGTTTGTTGCCTTTTTGTTTAGTTATTTGGCTTTCTTTATGTAGAGGATTTAAAAATGGTTTTCAGAAAAAGTGTCCTATATGAAAGTTGTAGAGAAAATTATTTTGAGCAACTTTTGTATTTTGGTCAAAACCTAGTTTGGAGTTTTTGAAACTGTTTTTGAGTGGTCAAAGTTTGAAAAGGTTTTGGGAAAAAGAAAAGGAAAACGATTTTCTTCCCGGTGCTCCACCTTTCGGCCCATCTGGCCTTTCGGCCTAGCTCCCGCGCGCCGGCCCAGCGCGCCAGCGCCAGCGCCCACGCCGCGCCGCGCGCGCCGCGCGCGACAGCCTCGCCGCGCCGTACGCCGGCCGGCCTGCCGCGTGGCGCCCCACCTCTGAGCCAAATCCCTCTCGCCCACTCCCTCGCCGATCCTTCTCCACTCGATCACGCGACGATCTTCGCCAGCCACTCCTCGCTCGATCCTCTCTCACCTGAGCACGCAAGCTATCTCCCCCGGCCACTCTCCGCTCGCCTCGCCTGCCGCGCTCGCTCGCCGTGCACGGCATCGCCCGCGCTGCCTCGCTGACCGCGCCGCCGTGTCCCGCCACGACCACCAGCCGGTCAAGCCGATCAAAACCCCGAGCGCACCGCACTCCCCTCTCCCCACTGCCATTTCACTCGCCCGCTCTCACTCTCGCTCTCTCCCTCACTCTCCCACGAACACGCCGAACACATCCCCGCTCGCCGCAACCATCACCGCAAAAGCCCCGCCGTGTTCCGGCCTCACCGGAGCACCACCACCCGATTCGTCTCGCACACCACTCCGTCTACACCTCGGACACCCGGTGCTCCCGCTTGCACCACCTCTCGAGCCCCACCAACGCCAGAGATCGGAGAGCACCGCCGCGGACGCCATCACCACCGCTGAGCCCGCGACGCTGTTCCTCGCCGACCCGAGCACCACTGCCCCTCTTCTTCATCCTCGACCTTCACCGAGTCAAGGCAAGGTAAGAACACCGACGAGCTTCAACGCTACCGCCTTCTACCTCCCTCTTCTCCCCGGCCGAGCGCCATGGGCGCCGCCGCGGACCTCGCTCGTGGCCAAGCTCCTCTGGAGCCATCCGAGCCAAACCGACCCCGTAGTCTGGCTCCCTAGGGTTCGTGTAAGCTTTCGCCTCTCCCAATTTCACCGGCGACCGCCGGAAACGGCGTAGCCGCGCGATGCCGCCGCTTCCGTGCGCCGCCGCTCGCCGCCGGCACGCTTCGGTCACCCTCTAACCAAGCCGAGCCCTCCGCTGGATGCGCCCCGTCGAGGCGAGTGCACAAGCCCAGCTTCCCCGCCGGCGACCTCACCGACGGCGAGGAAATCGTCGGTCAAACCTCTCCCCTGTTTTCCGTCTCGCCCGAGCCCTCGAGCCAGGCCTCGGACGGGCGAATGCCCTTCCGTCTCGCCCGAGCCCTCCAGCCAGGCCTCGGACGGGCGAATGCCCTTCCGTCTCGCCCGAGCCCTCCAGCCAGGCCTCGGACGGGCGATTCTTTTCCGTCTCGCCCGAGCCCTCGAGCCAGGCCTCGGACGGGCGATGGATTCCCGTCTCGCCCGAGCCTCGAGCTAGGCCTCGAGCGAACCCTCGGCCGCTGTCTCGTCCGAGCCGAGCCTCGAGCGAACGCAGACCCTTTCCGTGCACCGAGTGTTTTCAGAAAACGTTTTCCAAAATGTTTTTCTATTTCCAGTAAATGCTTGTTTATTTTGTAGATCCTGTTTTGTTAGTCCAAATGGAGTGCTTTCAGTTTTGCTAGTTTGTTTATGAGTAGATCTACCATGGAAGAATATGAAAGTATTTTTGGTGGAAGTTTATTGTACTGTTTTCATTTATTTTAGTTTATATGCTTTTATTTAGATAAATGGTTATATATGTTTTCTGGTTGAGATAATTCCTGGAAAATTTTGTGTAAGTTTATCATCCTGTTTTACACCTGTGAAAAATATATGATGCACTATTTATGTGGAAAAAGTTTCTGTTATGCTTAAAAGTCCTTTTTGGCTGATTTCTTAGAATAAAGGTTAAGGTGTTTTATATATCAAAATAAAATGTGGGAAAATTTGTATAGTCTCTGTTTATGATGTCCAAGCTAAGAAAAGTGTACGCATGAGCTGTTGTATGGAGAAATCTGAAGTTGGTTTACAAATGTGCTTTTCTGTGTTTTCCTTTGGAAATTCATGTAGGAAATAATATAATGTTTCTGTTCATGGAACTTTCTTGATAAGCATAAAATTTGAAGTAGAATCTGGGAAAAATATGAAATGGAGTTGTGCATCCTTTTAAAGTAGGGTTGTAGTTCCAAGTACCTTTTTGGGCAGTTGTTTGTTATTTTTGTATTTGCAGTTCTGAATTTTATTTTTTGGCTGAAATTTGTTCAGTGGAGTCCAGCAACTGTTGTTTGCCTTGTGGAATTTTCGTAGATTTTTCTGAGTCCAGAAAAGTGCACTTGCAGTTCAAACCTAAGTTTCTTTTGAGTTATTAAATAAGAAAAAGTGAATAAATGGATTTTGTTTTATGAGTATTTGCCTCAATGTCTTAAATGGTTCAACAAGTTGGTTTTGTTGGTTTGCATGAAATATTCTTTTCATACCTCACATCGTGCATCCCGCATTATTTATATATTACTCGTCGCATGCAATAGGATCGACCCCGCCGGAGCCCGACCAGGAGCAGGAGATAAACGCCGAGCAGCAGATCCCGGACCTCCAGCAAGCCGAGGAAGTCGACCCCGCCAGCGACACTAACTTGCCCGAGTGCCCCTCTCACGAGACCTCAGTCTTCACCCAAGGCAAGCCCCGGAGCATTCTAAGCCTCCCAGTTTTTATAATTAATTTACTTGAGTCCTTTTATATTGTGATGCATTAGGTTTAGGAGTTGGAATGAATCCTACTTGCTGCATTACCATTCCTTGATTATTGATTACTATCTACCTTGTTATCCTGTTACCGCTTTATATGTAGAATTGCTTAGCCTGCTTAATAAAAGTAGTAGTTAAGGATGTCTCCGTAATACCCAGACGGGTACTTACCGGATCACGGTTGGCTATATTTGCTATCGTGGAAAAGAACCTGAGTAGTAATGAAATACGGTCAACTGGAAGGCAAGGCACAAGTTCGGAAACTTGGGGCAGTCCATCCGTTGGATCGTGTAGGTTTGTATCGATGTTGGCCCTCGTTCATTTTTGAACGCGCCCTTTTACTTAGGGATATGTCGGTGCTGTAATCATCGACCCCAAAGCCGGTTAGAAGCTGTTCGGGCCGGTTTCAACCCGTGTCGTGCCCTCTAGTACGGAAGTTGCGATCTGCCGCGTGAGGCCATTGCCAGACTCTGATTGGGCGGTCCGTGCTTGAACCGCGACGATTACCACCACGAACAAGCGTCGAGCGGTTGCCCAATGCATGGACCCGACGGGAAAGTGTGGGCTGGTATTAAAGGTCTTTCATCAGCTGATTTGGAATTCGATTCGAGTCGCCGTCTCCCCCGGTTAGTGGGAAACTATGGCGAGCTTCACCACGATACAACTCCATGTGATGATTTAAGGTTCAACTAAAATGTGGATAAGTCAACTGGATATGGTTATATTATTGATTGCTAGACTCAAGTGTGTGTAATAGTTCAGGTGCAAACCTAGAAGAAGGAATAGGTATAAAAGATGACTGCTCATATAATTAAATGATGAACCCCTTTAACTTAAGCTCCTTTTGCAAATAAAGTTAGCCAGCTCCACTGTTATATCAGCCTTGCATGTCCTTGGTGTCTTTATTTTCGGTTAGACGGGTAAGTCTAGCTGAGTACATTCTCGTACTCAGGGTTTATCCCGTTTGTTGCAGATGGCCAGGTCTACTTCGGCTATTGTAAGCACTGCCTCTACCCAGTGGAAGGTGATGAGGAGTAGGCCCAGGGCAGGGTCTTCCAGAAGCTTTCCCCTTTTCTTTTGCTGGACTGAGAGTACTAGTGGCACATTATCTTAAAAAGGGAAGAGTGAGTTGTGTGAGTTGGTTTATCAAACAATGTTTTAATTGGACCACATGTGTAGTGGTCGTGTTTCAAACTATTTCAGCTTCCGCACTTTTAAACTCGGTATCGTAATAACTCCGTTTTTAAATTCGCACTCTGATATGTTAAATTCGGTTTCCATTTCCGCTGTGATGTATCTTTACGAATGTGATCCTTGAACAATGCGATCCTGTATGATGTATGGTGTTAGAAATCCTTCGTGATTTCCGGACTACCGGGGTTATATGGGTTCAAGTATCAGTCGAAGTCAGACGAATTTGGCTAAGATAATACTTGAGCTCTTATAATCAGGGCGGTTCCGCCACAACCACCACACATGTGGTCCAAATAAAACATTGTTTTGATACTTAAAACTCAACACAAGTCATTCCTCCTTTTTCAGATAGTGTGCCACCAATAGTCTCAGCCCAGCAAAAGAAAAGGGGAAGCTTCTGGACGACCCGGCCCTGGGCCTACTCCTCATCACCTTCCACTGGGTAGAGGTAGTGCTTACAATAGCCAAAGTAGACCTGGCCATCTGCAACAACGGGATAAACCCTGAGTACGGGAATGTACTCAGCTAGACTTACCCGTCCAACTGAAAATAAAGACTCCAAGGGTATGCAAGGCTTTTGAGGTGGAGCTGGGATCTTTAGTTGCGAAAAGCTCAAATTTAGATAAGAGGTAATTAATGATAAAGATGAGCTGTCACTTTTAGACCTATTCTTTAATGCTAGGTTTTTCACCTGTACTAGAGCACTCACTTGAATCTAACAATCAATAATATAACCATATCCAGTTGACTTATCCACATTTTAGTTGAACCTTTAAAACATCACATGGAGTTGTATCGTGGTGAAGCTCGCCATAGTTTCCCACTGACCGGGGGAGATGGCGACTCGAATCGAATTCCAAACCAGCTGGTGAAAGACCTTTAATACCAGCCCACACTTTCCCCGTCGGGTCCATGCATTGGGCAACCGCTCGATGCTTGTTCGTAGTGGTAATCGTCGCGGCTCACAGCACGGACCGCCCAATTGGAACCTGGCGATGGCCTCACGCGGCAGATCGCAATTTCCATACTAGAGGGCACGACACGGGTTGAGACCGGCCCGAACAGCTTCTAACCGGCTTTGGGGTCGATGATTACGGCACCGACATATCCCTAAGTAAAAGGGCGCGTTCAAAAATGAACGAGGGCCAACATCGATACAAACCTACACGATGCAACGGACGGACTGCCCCCAAGTTTCCAAACTTGTGCCCTGCCATCCAGTTGACCGTATTTCACTACAACTCAGGTTCTTTTCCACGATAGCAAATATAGCCAACCGTGATCCGGTAAATACCCACCAGGGGTATTACGGGAACATCCTTAACTACTACTTTTAATAAGCAGACTAAGCAATTCTACATTATAAAGTAACAGGATAACAAGGCAAATATAGACAATAATTAAGGAAGAGTAATGCAGCAAGTAGGATTCAATCAACTCCTAAACCTAATGCATCACAATATAAAAGAACTCAAGTAATTTAATTGCAAAAATAGGAGGCTTAATATGCTCCGGGGCTTGCCTTGGGTGAAGACCGAGGCCTCGTGAGAAGGGCACTCGGGCAGGTTAGTGTCGTGGACAGGGTCGACCTCCTCGGCTTGCGGGAGCTCCGGGATCTCCTGCTCGGCGCTTATCTCCTGCTCCTGGTCGGGCTCCGGAAGGGTCGATCCTATTGCATGCGACAAATAGATAAATAATCGAAATGCGGGTGCAAGATGTGTGGTATGAAAAAGAATATTTCTTGCCAACCAACAAACCCAACTTGTTGAACCACTTTTGACATTGAGTTAATTACTTATTTATTTCATAAAACAAAATCCGATTATTCACCCTTTTTTATTTAAATAAATTGAAGAAATTCGGGTTTGAACTGCAAGTGCACTTTTCTGGACTCAGAAAAATCCACCAAAATTCAAGAAAGTAAACAACACTTGCTGGACTCCACTGAACAAATTCCAGCCAAAAATAAAATACAGAACTGCAGATACAAAAATGACAAGCAAACTGCCCAAAAAAGTGCTTTGAACTAGCTCCTTATTCAAAAAGTGTCAAACAGCAGATTTCATAATTTTTCTAGCTTATTCTACCCAAAAACATTCTACTGTAGAGAATTCACTAACAGAGCATAAACATGAAGGCCTACACAAAATAAACAAATCTATTGCAAAATAAATCACTTGAACTGCAACCCTACTGTAAAAGGGTGCTAAACTCGTTTTCATATTTTTCTCAGATTCTACTTCACATTTTATATAAATCAAGGAAGTTCCATGAACAGAATCATTATATTATTCCTTACATGAATTTCCAAAGATAAACACAGAAAAGCACAGTTGTAAAGCAACTTCAAATTTTCCCACATAACAGTTCATGTTCACATTTTTCTTAGCTTGAACATCATAAACAGAGACTACACAAATTTTCCCATATTTCTTTTCAACATATAAAACACCTTAACACTTATTCTAAGAAATCAGCAAAAAGGGACTTTTAATCATAACATAAACTTTTTCTACATAAACAGTACTCCATATAATTTTCACAGGTACAAAACATGATGAAAAACTTACACAAATTTTTCCAGGAATTATCTCAACCAGAAAACATATATAACCATTTATCTTAACAAGAGCACATAAACTGGATTAAATAAAAACAGTGAAATAAACTGCCACCAAAAATACATTCATATTTTTCCATGATAGATCTACTCATAAGCAAACTAACAAAACTGAAAGTACTCCATTTGGACTTTTAAAACGTGCTATATAAAAATAACATACATTTCTAGAAAATAAACCTAAAAAGAAAAACATTTGAAATCTCCCGGCATGGCTTGCGTGAACCCGGTCCATAGACCAGTGAGCGACTGATGCGCGGGGGCCACGGGTCAACGGGACCCACCCGTCAGCGAGAGGAAAACAGGGGAGGCGTTTGACCGGCGATAGCTCCTCGGCGGCGAGGTCGCCGGCGGCGAGGCTAGGCTAGATCGACTCGTCTCGACGAGGCGCAATCCGGTGGTGGTGGTGGTTTGGCCAGCGCACGGCCGGAGCGTGCCGGCGGCGAGCGACGGCGCACGGTGGTGGCGGTGACACGCGGCTACGCCGCTTCCGGCGGTTGCCGGTGAAATTGGGGGAGGCATAAGCTCGAGAGAACCCTAGGGAGCAAAGACGTGGGGTTGGTTTGGCTTGGAAAGCTTCAGGGGAGCGTGACCTCGAGCATGGCCGTGGCGGCGCCCATGGCGCTCGGCCGGGAAAGATAGGGAGGCTAGCGGACGGTAGAGACCTCGTGGAGGTGTGTTCTCACCGTGCCTTGGCCTGACGAAGCTTAACGGCGAGGAAGAGGGATAGCGAACCTTGGGTCGGTGCGGAACGGGCTCGAGCTCCTTTCGGCGGCGAACGAAGACCGACGGGGGCACCTCATTCTCTGGTGACGGTGGGGCTCAGCCGGGGAAGAAGACGCGCGCACGGCGTGTGCACGGCGAAGGCGGAGCTCGGTGCGAGTTGGAGTGGATGGTGGGGTTGGGTGTGGCCGGAACGGCGGGGTGCTCTCTCGGTGTCAAGGGGCGGGGAGTGCTCGGCCGCGTTTCGCGAGAGAGAGAGAAGGGGAGAGCGAGGTTTGAGCGGGCGAGCGAATGCGAGTGAGGAGATGAGTGTCGTGTGCTCGGTCTTTTGCTTGAAAAAAAACCGGCCGGTGGTCCGTGGCGGGGCCGCGAAGCGACGGTCGGCAGCAGCGGCGGCGAGCGAGGGCGGCGCGACAGGCGGGTGAGGCGGGAGTGGGACGGGTGGATTGTGGCGTGATCGGTGAGCAAGGATCTTGCGGATAGGGCGGAGCCGATGCGCGGCAGAGGCAAGCCGCCACGCGGGCGGTTGCGGCCGCGGTACGGCGCGGCCGTCAGCGACGACAGCGCCGGCGCGCCGGCGGAGAGCGGGCGTGGGCCGGCTGGGCCAAAAAGGCTGAATGGGCCGAAAGTGAGGGCGCGGGAAAATTCATTTCCTTTTTCTTTTTCCATAACCTATTCAAACTTTGACCATTCAAAAACAGTTTCAAAAACTCCAAACTAGGTTTTGACCCAGATATAAAAATTGCTCAAAATAATTTTCTCTACAACTTTCATATAAGCCACTTTTTCTAAAAACCATTTTTATAGCCTCTGCATAAATAAAGCCAATTTTAGGGCATAAAACATTTTGCTTAACTCATTTTTATTTGGTAAACTATTTTGAACTAAACCAAAACTCCAACATGAAAAACACTCTACTCAATATTCTCCATTTTATAGAATCATTTGCCGCAACAGAAATCCAATTGAATCATCAAGTCAAATAGAAATCCAAATCCAAATAAATAAACAAAAGACAAAAGCACTCTCATGCATATGAAATGATGCAATGCATTGCTTATGCTCTCTTAGTAGCTAATTGCAGTGCCTACTGCAGTGCTTGACACTAGAGTGTCACAGGGGAGACACCCTCCTCCCCTTATCTCAGTCATTTGCTCTTTCACACTTAGGGTTTCCTGCTCTCCCATCCCCTGCTGTAGCTAGCTGAGATCCGTAGAGAGACTTGCCTCTGTGTTCTGTTGATTTTGAGGAAAGGAGGCCGTAACCTCCTTGTCGTAGCGTGTGTTTGCGCTTCGGCTGCAAGATCATGGTTGTGATTCGCGTTTTGTTCGTGTTCTTCGCGGAATCCTTTTTCTCCACGTTCTTCTCGTCGCTTGATCTCTTTGCTCGGTTCATCTTTTGAAAATCCGTTTGAACCAAGTTGTTCTAGGTCATGAGGCACTTCTTTCCACCGAAGGAATTTTCCTCTAACCTCACGATCGATTCTTCATTTTGGGTCAAGTTTTCTCCCTTCCCCCGAAATTCTTCGATTCACCGATTTGGAGATAGGTTCGAGCCATGATCTCTTAGAGATAGCTCACTATACTCCTTGTGACTCATCTCACCAAGTTTGATCCCTAGGGGATTTGTTTTGGGTGAGATCGAGGCAAATCGGTGGACGAACAGTGCAGTCGCGGGGTGACCGGACGCTGGGTCGGGCTGACCGGACGCACTGGTCATGAGTCCGGTCGATGAATGAGTTCTTCGTTCTTTCCTGCGACTTGACCGGACGCTGGCTTCAGGGTGCGACCGGACGCGCCTCTTCCACTGTTCACCGCTCGTGTCTTCTTGTGACCGGACGCTCGTGGATCGACCGGACGCTGGCAGTCTGTGCGTCTGGTCCTACACAGTAAGGTCCGAAATCCATTTTCGCACGACCGGACGCGTCTGGTTCTCAGTGACCGGACGTAGGCAGAGTCCGGTCAGTGCTGTTTCAGCGCGTTTTCGTTCGCTGCTTGCTCGTTCGTTGTCGGATTTGGTTTCCGTCTTTTGCATCGGGCTTCTAGAGTTGTGTAGTGTCCCGCTGTGCTTCTTGGAAGCATCCACCCTACATCTAGGGTCGTGGACACTAGCAAGCTCTAGGGTTTGTCCTTGGGGTTGATTTTGGGACAGTGGCATTGAGTTTCCGAAAGGAAATTTTGAAGCTCCCATTCACCCCCCCTCTGGTCGCTTTCGGGTAGCATTCTCGGTCCTTCAATTGGTATCGGAGCAGGTTAAGGATCTTCCACCTTAGCTGGTTCCAGATCCACCGAAGGCGACATGGATCGCGGCGTGGGCAAACCGCCATTTTTCGATGGGACGAACTATGCGTATTGGAAGATACGCATGTCGGCCTATCTGCAGAGTTTGGGTGCTTCCATTTGGGATATTTGCAACTCTGCCGATTACGTGGTCTTAGCTGCTCGTGTGACTCAGCATCAGATCGATGAGCACGAAGCCAATAGCCGAGCCCGTAATGCTCTCTTTTCGTGTTTGAGCATGGGAGAGTTTGATCGCGTTTCTCACCTCTCTACGGCTCGGGAGATTTGGCCCACCCTCATGCGTTTTCATGAGGGCACCTCTCAAGTCAAAACCCGACTCTACGAGTCATTCAAGAGAGAGTATGAGAACTTTCGACATCAGCCTGGCGAGAGCATAGAGAGTTTATTCGCTCGCTTTCAGGTGATTGTCAATAGGATGAGGGCTAACAAGGAGCAGTTGCCTTTCGACGATCATGAGAGAGCTTTGAAGCTTTTGCACACTCTTGATCGGTCGGTGTGGGATTCCAAGGTTCAGGCGATCATCGAATCGCCAAACTATGAGACCCTCACGTGCGACGAGCTCTTTAGTAAGCTCAAGTCCAGTGAGATTGATGCCATGGTGAGGGCTTCTTATGAAAATCCTTCTCGCCCGTCCATGGCTTTGGTTTCTGGCTCTTCCGCTAACCCCTCTACTGGCTTTGCGCTATCTTCTCTCTTTTCTGTCACAGAGGATCAGCTGGAGTTTTTGGGAGACGAGGAGTTGGCTTTGCTTGCCAACCGGTTCTCGCGGTTCCACAACAACCGCATGAACCGTCGCCGCGGAGGAGGACACTCAGGATGCTATGAGTGCGGCGATCCCGATCACTTCATCACCAACTGCCCCAAGAAGAACAAGCATTCGGGGAAGAGCGATCATGGGCACAAGTACGACTACAAGCGCAAGGAGAAGCACGTCCCCCCAAGGCACAAGAAGAAGGGCGGCTTCGACAAGGAGTACATCAAGAAGAAGTACTTGGAGAAGGCCCAGGCTGAGCAGCGTGCGTTCTTCGCCATTCTCAGCGACGTCGATGGCTCGGATGATGACTCCGCTTGCTCAAGCGACGACGAGTCCGAGAAGATGAAGAAGGTCGAGGACAAGCTGAACGGCCTATGCTTCTTCGCCGACGACGGAGGCCTCTGCACCATGGCGCTTGGTGATGAGGTCGGAGGCGAGCAGGAGCACACGCCTCGGAACGACGACGACGACACCTCCCAGGTATCTCTCACCTACGACGAGCTTTCTTCCGAGGTTGAGAAGCTTACCATGGCCCTCCTTAGCCAAGATAAGTTGCTTAGGCGTGCTGCGAGAGAGCGCAAGGAGTTTAGGCAGAAGTGGGAGGACACGGTGAGGGAGCTTGAGTTTGCCAAGTCCACCGTGGTCGTGTCGGAGGAGGTTGAGTGCGAGATGTGCACTATGCACATGACTGACCTTTTCACTTTGAGAGGTAAGTATGCTGCGTTGGTAGGAGAGGTGGATGAGCTCCGTGCTAGGCCTCAGCTGTTGGGTTCATGCAAGCCTTGTCCTGTCTTGCAATCTGAGTTGGCAGAGAAGAATGCCAAGATCGAGTCTCTTGAGAAGGCCAGCTCAGATAGCACTTGTGTCACGAGGTGCGTTTTGTGTGAGGGCTTGGAGATGGAGATTGCCAATGTGAAGCATGGCAAGATGCAAACCGAGGAGGAAAACACATACCTTCGGACCATCTTGTCATGGGTGTCTTGTGGTGAGCCGCAGCTCGGGATGATGATCTCCCAATTCAAGCGAGCTGCTGGAGGTCTAGGTGTAGGTTTTGCTCAGGGTGTTGATCTTTCCTCTTTTGGGAAGATTGGTGAGTCTAGTGGTCTGAACCCGAATGAGAAGCCCAACTCCACCACTACTCCCAAACTGACCAAGCTTCCACCCAAAGAGCCTGCCAAGCCTACCACCAAGGATGGGGTGTTTGAGGAACCCCCGAGAGCTCCGCCCAAGAACCAAGTGTGGGCACCCAAGCCAAACCACCTCAAGAACAAGCTTGACATAATGCCACCCATCCAGGAGGAGTGCTTGCCACAGAAGGGCAAGGTGAACCATCCCCACAGCCATGTATACCAAGAACCCCCTTTGTGTGTGGTGAGGTATCTGTGTGACTTCTGTGGGAGGGATGGTCACTTGAGTGAGTTCTGCTTTCGGCGCAAGAGAGAGGCGCGCTGTGCTCGGGAGATGGACAACCCGGACATGTACCACCCTTTCCATGGTGGGCATGGGCCGAACGTCCAGAGGAGAGCTGCTAGGCCCGGAGGTCAAGTTCCCAGGCCTAGGGAGAGGAGAGCTCCGAGGAGAGAGGCTAGGCCTAGAGGTCCTGAACCTCAAGTGCCTAGGCGTAGGCCTCGTAGAGAGCGTGCCCGGCGGGAGCCTGCAGTTGTAGGTTATGGACCCCGTGGCGGAGGCTTTGTAGTTGAGCGTTTTCCCCCACCGTGTTTTGAGTATCGCGGTGAGCGCTCCTTCCCCAGCGGACCACGTTTTCCTGTGCGTGGTGATCGCTACCCCCGTAGACAGGCTAGGAATGGTTTTTACACTGACAGTTCTTTTGAGCAGCCGGCCCAACACTGGTATTCCTCTTACTTCACTAACCCCAGTGTTGGACCGTATGCTCACCCTATGTCTTTTTATTGATGTAGGTAAGACGGTTGGAGGACATTCGGTTGGTGGATTCCGGTTGTTCGAGGCACATGATCGGAAACGCCAAGTGGTTCTCCAGCCTTAGCCCGGTCGCCGGAAAGGAGTACATAACCTTCGGCGACAATAGTAAAGGTAAGGTGTTGTCTCGCGGGTCCGTGCGGGTTAATGAGCACTTTGTGTTGCGCGATGTTGCTCTTGTTTCTAACCTGCATTTTAACTTGCTTTCTGTTTCGCAACTTTTTGATGATGACTATGAGATTCGTTTTAAACCGAACCTTAGTCGCATCTTAGATCCTCAGGGCGATCTTGTATGTCTGATTTCGCCCTTTGGGAAAGTCTTTCGCGCGAATTTCTCGGAGTCGTTTGGTTCTTCTCGCTGTCTTTTGGCTAGTCCTTCTTCCTCCGATCTTTGGAAGTGGCATAGGAGGCTCGGTCATTTAAGCTTTGACTTGCTTGCAAGACTTATCTCACTTGGCCTAATCCGAGGATTGCCCAAGCTTTCGATGGAGAAGGATCTAGTTTGTCATTCTTGCAGACATGGGAAGATGGTTGCCGCTCCCCACCATCCAGTGACTAAGGTCATGACCTCGCACCCTGGAGAGCTTTTACACATGGACCTTGTTGGTCCGGCTCGGGTGAGCTCGGTTGGTGGCAAGTGGTATGTTTTGGTTGTTGTTGACGACTTTTCGAGGTATTCGTGGGTCTTCTTTTTGACTGAGAAGACTGAGACTTTCTCCTTCGCTCGCAATCTGATTTTGCGTCTTCAGAACGAGTTCCCTTTGAACTCGATGCGAGCTATTAGAAGTGATAATGGTTCCGAATTCAAAAATTCGGATTTTGAGAAGTTTTGTAACCGCCTTGGTTTGGAGCATCAGTTTTCTTCCCCCTACACACGGGCCTCAGAATGGTGTTGTAGAGAGGAAGAATCAGACCCTTGTTGAGATGGCCAGGATGATGCTTGACGAGCATAGGACTCCTAGGCGCTATTGGGTCGAAGCTATGAACACTGCATGCTACATTTCAAATCGCATTTTTCTGAGAGCCTTTTTGAAGAAGACTTCTTATGAGTTGCATTTTGGTCACCAACCCAAGGTGAGCTATTTTAGGGTCTTCGGTTGCCATTGTTTTATATTGAAGAAAGGCAACCTGGACAAATTCGAGTCTCGATCTTCCGACGGCGTATTTTTGGGTTATGGCACACACACTAGAGCTTATCGTGTACTTAACCTTGATACTAACCGAGTCGTGGAGACATCAGATGTCACCTTCGACGAGACTCTTGTTTCTCCTTCTCGTCTTGAGCGTGCAGGTGATCACGAGGTCGGTGAGCCTCTTTTTGATGACGAGGAAGAGGGTGCTGAAGGTATGGACGATCCAGCACCCCCTCCACCTGCCGTGCCGCCAAGAGCGGCTTCGACGACGACTCGCGGCCCCGATACCTCCTCTTCCTGGGGGCCGTGGGATCCTCCACCTCGCGCGGTACCTTTTGTACCCGGGGTGGAACCAGCTGCCGTTGAGGGGGAGGTCACTTCTTCCCGGGAGGTGCCACGATACATCCAGCGCCAGCACCCCCCTCAGCAGATGATTGGCGACATCGGCGAGCGAGTCACTCGCTCCAGGTCACAGCACATCTCTCACTTTGCTCATTCTGCTTTTGTTGCTAATTTTGAGCCCCGAGATGTTGGACACGCTTTGACGGATCCAGATTGGGTCAATGCCATGCATGAGGAGTTAGAGAACTTTGAGCGAAATCAGGTTTGGGTTCAAGTTCCACCTCCACCTGACTGTAAACCTATTGGGACAAAATGGGTTTTCAAAAACAAGCAAGGAGAGGATGGCCACGTTGTTAGAAACAAGGCCAGGCTTGTAGCGAAAGGCTATAGTCAGAAGGAGGGGATAGACTTTGAGACTTTTGCTCCTGTAGCTCGTTTGGAGGCTATTAGGATACTCTTGGCTTTTGCTGCATCCAAAGGTTTTAAACTCTTTCAAATGGATGTCAAGAGTGCCTTCTTAAACAGCTACATAGAAGAGGAAGTATATGTAGAGCAACCCCCCGGCTTTGAAAATCCCAAGTTTCCAAACCATGTCTTTAAACTCCACAAAGCTTTGTATGGTTTGAAACAAGCCCCTAGAGCCTGGTATGATAGATTGAAAACTTTTCTGCTAGCTAAGGGTTTTAAAATGGGATGTGTAGATAAGACGCTCTTTCTCCTCAGGCAAGGCAAAGACACACTCTTGGTCCAGATTTACGTGCATGATATCATTTTCGGTGGTTCTTCTCATGCTTTGGTTGCCAAGTTTGTAGATATTATGAGCAGGGAGTTCGAGATGAGCATGATGGGCAAGCTGACATTCTTTCTCGGGTTGCAAATTAAGCAATCTCGAGAGGGGACGTTTGTGCACCAGGCAAGTACACGAAGGACTTGCTGAAGCGGTTCGATATGGGTGAGGCCAAGCCTCTTCCAACACCCATGTCGACGACGAATGCCCTGGATGCGGACAAGGATGGAGAACCAGTGGACCAGAAGGAGTATCGCTGCATGATCGGATCGCTGCTCTACCTGACGGCGACACGCCCGGACATTCAGTTCGCGGTGTGTCTTTGTGCGCGCGCTTTCAGGCGTCGCCGCGCACTTCTCATCGTCAGGCGGTGAAGCGTATCTTGAGGTACCTTCGTTTCACGCCTGAGTTTGGGATTTGGTATTCTGCTTTCTCCACCCTCTCGCTTTGCGGATATTCCAATGCCGACTTTGTTGGTTGTCGCATTGAGCGCAAGTCCACTTCTGGGACTTGCCAATTTATTGGTTCTTCTCTTATATCATGGTCTTCTCGCAAGCAGTCTAGTGTCGCTCAGTCTACCACAGAGGCTGAATATGTTGCTACGGCTAGCTACTGTTCCCAGCTGCTTTGGATGATGGCCACTTTGCGTGATTTTGGTCTGAGCTTTTCTCGCGTGCCTTTGCTTTGTGACAGCACGAGTGCTATTAGGATTGCTAAGAACCCCGTGCTTCACTCGAAGACCAAACACATTGATGTGCGCTTTCATTTTTTGCGAGACCACCAGGAGAAGGGTGATTTCGACCTTCGCCATGTCGATACTCATCATCAACTGGCTGATATTTTCACCAAGCCTTTAGACGAATCAACCTTTAATAGGTTGAGGGGTGAGCTTGGTGTGTGTTTCCCCTTTTAGATGGGGGAAACATTTTGGATCTTGTATATCAGACTGACTCTTTTCTTTTGATCTTCTTTTCTTTTGCATTTTAGCATACGCATTTACATTATGAGCTTCATGTTTATAATCATTAGAATGTAACTATGCTCTCTTTAGTATGCTCTGATGCTTATATGGATGCTTGTAGCTTATGCTCCTTCTGATCACTAGTACATGTTATGAGCCGAGCTATTTTGGAATGGTGAATTTTGCTTAATGTATATAAAATCTGAAAATGTTCACCATTGAGATATGCAACTAGCATGTGTAGGGTGTGTTGAGTCCATTCCTGCTTTTCATATATGCTAGGTTGCTATGTCTCTAGTTCTGAGTCATTCACTTGCTTGGTTTGTTCATATCATGTTTCAAATTTGAACCAAGTTTAGTGAATTGAAAAGATCGAGATGGGATTGCTTGTCAACACCTCACGGTATCGAGATTGTTTCTCATTGCACTTTGAGTTAAACTTGAGCCGTGTAGTGTATGACCGAAACCGTAGCTTGAAGCTTCTGATTGCTTCGGCATAGGCTTCGCTCGGTTGAAAAGTTAGGCAATGACAAGCTTTCAACCTCTCGCAATCACATGCTGAATTTGAACTTGTGAATTCTTTACCGCTACAACTCCGATATAAAAACTGAAATCACAAGTGTATGCTTCATTCCTATGCATGATGATTGAACTTTGCTAGGGGTAGTTCACCTTGCATACATGCTTAGCACTTGTTTGGATTCCTACCTATACATGTCGCTATTTTGATGGTGACTATCTTTTTGGCTAAAAACTGCTCACTTGCTCATATGCTTCATATTTTGTATGTGTGATCAGTTTGAGCCTTCGCTATTTGAGTGCTTAGTTGAGACTTTGGAGCTATACTATTTAGAGCATCCTTGCACTCTTTTGACTATATGCCTGAAGCTCCTAACTTGCATTTCTGACTTCATATGCATTTTGGAAGGGAAGATGGCTTTTCAGTTGGCATTTCTGGGTGATGACCAACTAAGGGGGAGATTTTTGCTGAAGGGTAGATCTTTGCCTGGTTTCTATACTTGATTAGTGCATTTTCAACTAAGGGGGAGAATTTTTGACAAATCATATGTTCCCTGGATGTCCATCTAAGGGGGAGCTCCTGGTTGTTTGCACTTGTCGAGGGGGAGTTTGCTAGTTGTGTCGAGCCGTTGCCTCTGTCTTGAGGGACTAGCAAACGCTTTCAGGGCTTTTAGACTTCGATTGGTTCTCTTTTGGTTCGGAGACCTTTCGGTTGATTTTCAGTTGGTTCGGAGAGTGCTTTGCCGAAAGGCATTTGTATCGAGCTTCCTTTGCTAGTTGTGTTGAGCCTCTGTGCCTCTATCTTAAGGGACTAGCACTTTTGCTTCGATCTTCCTCCGACTCCAATTGGAATTTTGCTAGCGGTGTTGAGCCTGTTCTGCCTCTTCTTGAGGGCTAGCTTTGCTTTGCTTGGTTGCGTCGAGCCGTTGCTCTTGTCTTAGGGGACCAAGTTGTTTCGCTTCTTCCACTTGACCTTCTTCGGCTTTGTTATGCTTTTGGGTCATTTGGTCGAGTTCTCTCTTCTCCTTCTTCCTTCCTTCTTCTTCCTTTCATTTTGATTTGTGTGAGTAGTTGACAATGCACTCATCAAGGGGGAGATTGCGGATACATGGGTGTATGCCGGGTCTCTGAGTGATGAGTGATTGTCAACGGGTTTGATCACAGGTTCTTTGGCTTGTGTTGTGCAGGTGTCGAGCACGGAGACAGTGATCGAGGGCAAGGTGAAGGTTAAGTTGAGACGTGCCGAGCTGACGGACCGGGTGCGGTGGAGGATGGGCGTGCCGTGCGGCGGACGTGCCATGCCGATGTACCGAGCGGTGCAGGGCGGACGTGAGGCTTGGACTGAGGGACCAGAGTGCCTGAGGATCAGCTGTGGTGGCTGGCAGCCTCGGACAGCGACGAGCGGAGACTTGCGGGGCACGGTGTTGCTCGGGTCGAGGACCTGGGGACACGTGTCAGTGGACGGGGTGCACGGGCGGTGCATCCCCTCTACAGCTTCGGTTTGGTGGTTGAGCCAGGGAAAAACCACCGGGTGGACGGTTTCCGAGTTTGGGCCTCAAAACTCGGGTGCTCGGTTTCCAGGTTGAGCCACAAAACCTGGGCATGGACGGTTTCCGAGTTTGGCCACAAAACTCGGGCTGAGGACGGTTTCCAGGTTTGGGCCTCAAAACCTGGGCGCTGCGGGTTTGCTGAGTTTGGGCCTCAAAACTCAGACGCTGGAGGCTGGTTTCCCGGTTTGGGCCTCAAAACCGGGGGATAGCTGGAATAGGCTGGTTTCCCGGTTTGGGCCACAAAACCGGGGGTGCAGAGCGAGGGCGGCACGTGGCGGCAATCGGAAGGTTGCGTGGAGGCAACGCGGACGAGTTGTGCGGGCGTGGCCATCGGATACACCTACCACCGAGTTGGTCCAGAATAACCCTAGGGTTTAGCTGGTTCGCTCTGTAATTAGATTAGAGAGGGGTAGAGTAGGAATTAGACTTAGTCTAGAATAGGCTAAGTAGTCGGGGAGACACCCTCCTCCCCTTATCTCAGTCATTTGCTCTTTCACACTTAGGGTTTCCTGCTCTCCCATCCCCTGCTGTAGCTAGCTGAGATCCGCAGAGAGACTTGCCTCTGTGTTCTGTTGATTTTGAGGAAAGGAGGCCGTAACCTCCTTGTCGTAGCGTGTGTTTGTGCTTCGGCTGCAAGATCATGGTTGTGATTCGCGTTTTGTTCGTGTTCTTCGCGGAATCCTTTTTCTCCACGTTCTTCCCGTCGCTTGATCTCTTTGCTTGGTTCATCTTTTGAAAATCCGTTTGAACCAAGTTGTTCTAGGTCGTGAGGCACTTCTTTCCACCGAAGGAATTTTCCTCTAACCTCACGGTCTAGGAGATCGATCGATTCTTCGTTTCGGGTCAAGTTTTCTCCATTCCCCCAAAATTCTTTGATTCACCGATTTGGAGATAGGTTCGAGCCATGATCTCTTAGAGATAGCTCACTATACTCCTTGTGACTCATCTCACCAAGTTTGATCCCTAGGGGATTTGTTTTGGGTGAGATCGAGGCGAATCGGTGGACGAACAGTGCAGTCGCGGGGTGACCGGACGCTGGGTCGGGCTGACCGGACGCACTGGTCATGAGTCCGGTCGATGAATGAGTTCTTCGTTCTTTCCTGTGGCTTGATCGGACGCTGGCTTCAGGGTGCGACCGGACGCGCCTCTTCCACTGTTCACCGCTCGTGTCTTCTTGTGACCGGACGCTCGTGGATCGACCGGATGCTGGCAATCTGTGCGTCCGGTCCTACACAGTAAGGTCCGAAATCCGTTTTCGCACGACCGGACGCGTCCGGTGCTCAGTGACCGGACGCAGGCAGAGTCCGGTCAGTGCTGTTTCAGCGCGTTTTCGTTCGCTGCTTGCTCGTTCGTTATCGGATTTGGTTTCCGTCTTTTGCATCGGGCTTCTAGAGTTGTGTAGTGTCCCGCTGTGCTTCTTGGAAGCATCCACCCTACATCTAGGGTCGTGGACACTAGCAAGCTCTAGGGTTTGTCCTTGGGGTTGATTTTGGGACAGTGGCATTGAGTTTCCGAAAGGAAATTTTGAAGCTCCCATTTACCCCCCTCTGGTCGCTTTCGGGTAGCATTCTCGGTCCTTCAAATGTGCTACCAGAAAGCGACCAGAGGGGGTGGTGAATGGGAGCTTTAAATTTCCTTTCAGAAACTTTATGCTTCTATCCCAAAAATCAACCCCAAGAGCAAACTTCAGATCTTGTAAGTGTCCATGACCCTAATGGTAGAGTGGATGCTTCCAAGAAGCACAGCGAGACACTTTACAACTCCAGGAACCCAATGCAAAAGCCAGAAATCAAAACCGACAACGGACGAGCGAACTGCGGATGAGACAACGCAGATCAGCACTGACCAGACTCTATTGAGCGTCCGGTCAGCAGTGATCGGACGCGCCCGGTCGAATAAAAACCAGTTTGGGAGCTCTCTGTTCCTGACTGGACTCACTGAGTCTGAGCGTCCGGTCAGAAGACAAGCGTCCGGTCACAAAAGTCAAACCAGATGAACAGTATGAAGAGCGCGTCCGGTCGCAACAGGGACAAGCGTCCGGTCTGGTCACGAAGAAAGAACAGCGAACGCAGTTCAACGACCGGACTCTGACCGTGTGTCCGGTCACCCCGACGCAGCTTTGTTCATCCACCGATTCAACTCGATCTCACCAAAAACAAATCCTCTAGGGATCAAACATGGTGAGAGGAGTCACAAGGAGGATAGTGAGCTACTCCTAGGAGATCATGGCTCGAACCTATCACCAAATCGATGAATCAACGAAATTCGGGGGAAGGGAGACAAAACTGATCCAACACGAAAATCAATCGATCTACTAGCTCGTGAGGTTAGGAGTGAATTCCTTCAGTGGAAAGAAGTGCCTCATGATTTAGAACAACTCAGTTCAAACGGATTTGCAAAAGACGCACTAAGAAGAAAGATCGATCAACGGGAAAAACGTGGAGAAAAAGCAACCCGCGAAGAACAAGAACAAAATGCGAATCACAACCACGAATTTGCAACCGTGTGGCTACCACACGCTACAATAGTGAGATTACGGTCTCACTTAATCAAATTCTCACGGACACAGAGGTATGATTGTCTTCTCTGTGGATCTCAGTTCGCTACAGCAGGGAATAGGAGAGCAGGAAACCCTAGAAGCAAAAGAGCAAAAGACTGAGATTGTTTGGGAGGTGGGTGTCTCCCCCTCCTTATCCTAATTTTAATTCCCACTCTACCCCTAGTTATTTACAGAGCGACCCAGCCAAACCCTAAGGCTATCCTGGACCAACTCGAAGATGATGCTGATCCGACGGCCATGCCCGCACAACTGGTAGCGTTGCGTCGATGCAACCTCACCGATAGCCGCCACGTGCCGCCACTGCTCCGCTTGTCCTTTTCACGGACTCCGCCCCCGGTTTTGAGGCCCAAACCGGGAAACCAGCCTTCTCGACCATTCCCCCCGGTTTTGAGGCCGAAACCGAGAAACCCGCAATCCATCGCCTGAGTTTTGAGGCGCAAACTCAGAAACCCGCCAGCGCCCAGGTTTTGAGGCCCAAACCTGGAAACCGTCCTTAGCCCGAGTTTTGTGGCCCAAACTCGGCAAACCCGCAGCACCCAGGTTTTGTGGCCCAAACCTGGAAACCGTCCACCCGGTGGTTTTTCTATGGCTCAACCACCAAACCGACGCTGTAGAGGGGATGCACCGCCCGTGCACCCCGTCCACCAACACGTGTCCCTAGGTCCTCGACCCGAGCAACACCATGTCCCGCAAGTCTCTGCTCGTCGCTGTCTGTTGACACTTACTAACGTCGCTACCAAGAGTAGAGATAAACTCTATCCCCGGCAACGGCGCCAGAAATGCTTGTTGGTATAAATTAACGCACACTCTACTTTATCCGCAAGCGCACAGATAAGATCTACCGATGTAGCACTTCACCGGATGTAACCCAGTTTAATATCGAACCCAAAGGAACGGATAGCAGTGAGTCTCAAGTGTTTAACCCCTGAGTGGCTAACAAGGACGGAGAATCTAGAAGCATAGAGGGGATCACTAAGGTTATCTAAATCCAACTTAAGAGTGATATGTTTATTATTCTTAATGGGGAAGTTGCCATAAAAGGTCACAACAGAGTATGATTCTTTTATGCAAATGTATAATCCTACCGGGCCTACACACGGGTAGTGGACTATAGAAGAATCAACAAGGCTATAAGAGTCACCCTTGCGAACTACCACTGTTACCGGCGTTATAGGAGGCATTTATGATGAGCTATCAAGTCTAAGCACCACGCTTACACTATCCAACTACTCTAATTCTAGAGCAACCTAGAATTAAAGCACTCAAAAGAGTCAAAAACCTTAAGAATAATAAGAACAATAGCTCAATCTTAAATATAGATGTCGATTACCGAAACAATCATTGAAGCAAGTTGACGAAGAACTTGAATCCACAGGTACAAGACGAAGAGGTTGATCCGACAGGCCGGAGTTTCCTCTTGATCTCTTCCTCTCTCTCTCTCTCTTCTAGTTCTTGAATAAGACTAGGTTCTAATCCTACTAGAGGGGTATCTAGTCTTCTACTTGATAGCTAGCTCTTGATTACAACTAGATGAACTAGATCTAATTCTAGATGAACTAGAAGAGATTCATCTAGAGGGACCTCTACTTCTACATTGGAACCCTAGTTTCTGATGTGGAGATGAATAATGAAGAGGGAGATGCCTGGAGAGGGGGGTCTGGGTCTGGTTTTATAGCCCAGAGTGTGGAACGTGAGCCCTTGGATCAAACCGACTTCGGGGTACGGTCGAGATGCATCCTAGGAGGCGGTGGAGGTAGCTTGCAGAAGACGGAAGGCAGCGGGCCCGGGGGGAGACCGGTCGGTCTCATGGTGGGACCGACCGGTCCCACATGGCGGCCTCTCGCGGTGCCTTGCCTCGTGGTGTCCTTTGGTGTCCTCTAGAACCTTCTGGAAGATCCCTGACGTGCCGGTTGCGTTATCTCGCGTTGGTTTCCTTCTATGGGAAGCTATCGGTGCCGATTTCCTGGTTTAGTCCCTGCAGAATCATAACTCACCAAAACTCATGGAATATTGTCAGTTGAAACCCTAAACCTTTGTTGGTGATTAAATTCATGCCCTTTTCATATTTATTTATCCTTTAATTTTGATAGATAACCAGCGTCAACACTGTCCCATGCTGTCAGCCGCCACAACTGATCCTCAGGCCACTGGTCCCTTAGTCCAAGCCTCATGTCCGCCCTTCACCGCTCCCGGTCCATCGACACGGCACGTCTCTACTTGACCTTCACCTTGCCCTCGATCACTGTCTCCGTGCTCGACACCTGCACAACACAAGCCAAAGAACATGCGCATCAAACCCGTTGACAATCACTCATCACTCGAGACTCGGCATACACCCATGTATCCGCAATCTCCCCCTTGATGAGTGCATTGTCAACTACACACACAAATCATAATGAAATAGAAGAAGGAAGAAGGAGAAGAGAGAACTCGACCAAATGACCCAAAAGCATAGCAAAGCCGAAGAAGGTCAAGTGGAAAGAGCAAGACAACTTGGTCCCCAAAGACATGGGCATCGGCTCGACGCAACCAAGCAAAGCAAAGCTAGCCCTCAAGAAGAGGTAGAACAGGCTCAACACCGCTAGCAAGAAAGCTCGATACCAACTGTTATCAGTCTTAAGAACAAAAGAGCTCGATACCGATTGAAAGGCTGAAAGGTGTATGCTAGTCCCTCAAGAAAGAGGCAAAGGCTCAACACAACTAGGAAAAGCGCTCTGTACCAACTGTTACCAGCTCAAAAACTCAGCAACGAGCAAGCTTCCCTTCAAATAGTGCACACAACCAGGAAATCTCCCCTTTAGTTCACCTCGGAAGGCACATGTTTTGAAAATATTTTTCTCCCCTTTATGATTTGGCAAGAATTTCTCCCCCTTAGTTGAAAATGCACCATTAATCAAGTTTCTCCCCCTTGACAAAATATCTCCCCCTTCCAAAATGCATATGAGTCAAAATGCAAGTTAGCAGCTTTAGGAATATAGTCAATAGAAAGAGAAGATGCTCCACACAGTATAACTCCAATGACTCAACAGCATATACAACAAGCTAGCAAAGGCTCAAACTGATCACCAAATATGAAATATGAACATATGAGCAGTTTTAGCCAAAAGATATTCACCATCAAAATAGCACTACACATGTATGGACATGAAGTCAAACAAGTGCTGAACATGTATACAAGGTGAACTACCCCTAGCAAAGTTCAATCATCATGCTACAGAATGAGACATATACTTGTGATTTCAGATTTTAATCGGAGTTGCAGCGGTGAAATTTCATAAGTTTAAAATTTAGCATGTGACTGCGAGAGGTTGAAAGCTTGTCATTGCCTAACTTTTCAACCGAGCTAAGCCTATGCATATGCAATCGGAAGCTTAAAGCGTCGGTTTCGGTCATACACTACACGGCTCAAGTTTAACTCAAGGTGCAATGAGAAACAGTCTCGATACCGTGATGTGTTGATAAGCAATCCCATCTCGATCTTTCCAAATCACTTAAAACTTGGTTCAATTTTATTGACAGAATATGAACACACGAAGCAAGTGAATGACTCAGAACTAGAGACATAGCTACCTAGCATATATGAAAAGCACGAGTGAATTCAACACATCCTACACATGCTAGTTGCATATCTCAATGGTGAACATTTCCAAGTTTTATGTTCATTAAGCAGGTTCACCATTCAAAAATAGCTCAGCTCACAACATGTATTAGTGATCAGAAAGAGCATAAGCTACAAGCATTATTATAAAGCATCAGAGCATACTAAACAGAGCATAATCACATTCTAAAGATTATATGCATGAAGCTCAATAGGTAAGGATGCATGATATGCAAGGACTAATCTAAAACGAAACCAAGACAAACGAAAAAGAGTCAGACTATGATACAAGAACCAAAGTGTTTCCCCATCTAAAAGGGGAAACACACACCAAGCTCACCTCTCAACCGCTTAAAGGTTGATTGGTCTAAAGGCTTGGTGAAAATATCTGCCAACTGATGATGAGTATCGACATGGCGAAGGTCGATATCACCCTTATCAACATGGTCTCGCAAAAAATGAAAGCGCACATCAATGTGTTTGGTTTTAGAATGCAGCACGGGGTTCTTAGCAACGCTAATTGCACTCGTGCTGTCACAAAGCAAAGGAACACGAGAAAAGCTTAGACCAAAATCACGCAAAGTGGCCATCATCCAAAGCAACTGAGAACAGCAGCTAGCCGCAGCAACATATTCAGCCTCTGTGGTAGACTGAGCAACACTAGACTGCTTGCGAGAAGACCAAGATACAAGAGAAGAACCAATGAACTGGCAAGTCCCGGAAGTGGACTTGCGCTCAACTCTACAACCAGCAAAATCGGCATCGGAAAAACCGCAAAGGGAGAGGGTGGAGGAAGCTGAATACCAAATCCCGAACTTAGGTGTGAAACGAAGGTACCTCATAGTGCACTTGACCGCCTGACAATGAGAAGTGCGCGGTGATGCCTGAAAGCACGTACATAGACACACCGCGAACTAGATGTCCGAGCGTGTCGCTGTCAGGTAGAGCAGCGACCCGATCATACTCCGGTACTCCTTCTGGTCCACAGCTTCTCCATCCACATCCGCATCCAGGGCCATCGTGTCCGACATGGGTGTTGGAAGAGGCTTGGCCTCACCCATATCGAACTTCTTCAGCAAGTCTTTGGTATACTTGCCCTGGTGCACAAACGTCCCTTCTCGTGACTGCTTGATTTGCAATCCAAGAAAGAAAGTCAACTCGCCCATCATACTCATCTCGAACTCCCTGCTCATAAGATCTGCAAACTTGGCAACCAAAGCGTGAGAAGAACCACCGAAAATGATATCATCCACGTAAATCTGGACCAAGAGATTGTCTTTGCCTTACTTGAGGAGAAAAAGCGTTTTATCTACACATCCCATTTTAAAACCCTTAGCAAGCAAAAAGGTTTTCAACCTATCATACCAGGCTCTAGGGGCTTGTTTCAAACCATATAAAGCTTTGTGGAGTTTATGATGAGGGACGGCCCGATCTTCCGTGAGGTAGCGATAGGTTCGATTGGTGGAGAACTCGACATTGGCGATCCGGCTTCAAATCAGACACGATTCGAACCCTGCAACCGTTACACCACTGCTCTGTTGGTTATCAACCAAGCACAACTTGATTGACCTCGCCAAGAAGGCTAATCCTGCAAGCGAATCGAAGAACACAAGCAAGAGGGTAAAAACACGCAATCTGAAATTGCAGATATGAATATCACGAATATATTAGAGGGGTTCAAGAACTCGGTTCCAAAGGACTAATCGACACAGTGGAGGAGATCAAGAACGGGGGCCCTGGATCACTGTAAAAGGATTTGTCACCACAGTTACAATGAACGATTCAGTTTCTCGGTGGAAAACTAAACTCAAAACAAAACCCAAGACCTAACGACGGTGGCGGCGGCTAAATATAGGGTTTAGGTCGTCGCCCCTGCTGGACGCGCCCCCTAATGGGCTCTAAGACGATACACGGCCCAACGGACCAAAATACGGTGACGCAGCACCCTGGCAGATTCTGGACGCTGATTTGTTTCGACGATTCCTGTTGACTCCGGACGTATTTTGACGTGATTCCAAAGCCATTGGTTAGCTTATCAAATTATCTTTCCAAGCATATCTGGTTCGTTGAAAACGGAGTCCGTATGCATCCGGGGCGTTGATTTTACTCGGGACTGCTCCTGAATTCCGAGGGTGACGTGAAAACTGAGTTGGAGTCGGATTGCAACTTGGGGAAGACCATGGCGTCGGTGAGTCCAACTTGGCGATGTCCTCATCATCCTCCCCTTCTTGAATTGGAGTCGTCCTCGACTCCATCTTGGCGATGTCCTCATCATCCCCTCCTTCTAAAATTGGAGTCGTCCGCGACTCCATGTCATCGCCAAGCTCCTGCAAAAGGTTAGTGACCGCACAATGCGAAACACAATGTATAGAATCATGTGCAGCAACACTAACATGTCGACAAAGCATAGTATAACAAGGAGCATCATTAGTATCACATAACGCAACAGTAGTAGAAGTTGTAGCAAGAAAAGCACCTCCTTTTAACTTAATCTCATTATTGTTAGCAATATTTGTTGAAGGTTTATTTTTATTTTTAATCTCTTTAGCATGTTTAATAATATCCGTAGGAGACAAAGGCAGCAAAATAATTTTCTTGTCCTTATGTATGATAGTGTATGTATTAGTTCTACCATGGTGTAAAGCATCATTATCAAATTCCCATGGACGACCTAACAAAATAGAACAAGCCTGCATAGGGACAACATCAAAATCAGCAGTATCATGATAAGAGCCTGTGAAAAAGCTAATGCGTGCTGATCTAGTTACCTTAGTCATACCATTATTATTGAACCATTGAAGTTTATACGGATATGAATGTTGTCGTGTGGTCAAGCCAAGCTTCTCAACCAAATCCAAACTCACCAAGTTGTTGCAACTCCCGCTATCAATGATGGTGAGAACACGACAACCCTGCACAATGAGATACATGTAGAACAAATTGTGGCATTGGATCTTCATCTCTTCTTCTTCATGTCCCACACGTGTACTCAACACTCGCTGCACAAGAAGACTAGGATAATCCGCAGCAGCAGCCACAGAGTCAATGGTGATGGTCTCCTTGTCGTGATCGTCCTCGGTGGAATCTGCAGCAATGTTAGCAGCAAGAACTAAATCATCTTCAACATCACTAGTACTTACATATCCATCCTCGGTAGCAATGAAAGCGCGACGACTGGGGCAATCCTTCATGACATGTCCCATGCCTTTACATCGATGGCAAATGATTTTGGAGCTGGACAAGAAAGAGCTAGTAGAAGCACCCGTAGTGGCACCTTTCTTTGGCTGTGGAATCTACACATTAGACAATTTACTTACCTCGGAAGGTGTAGACGGCTGTGGTGCAGCAGGAAGCTTGGACGTCTCCGGCTCGGAACGTTGCTGAAAAGTCCTCCCAGTGTTATACGTGAAAGGTTGGTGTTGTTTGCGTCCCTGTACTTCTCGTTCAGCTTTAAGAGCAAGATGATATAATTGGCTGAACCTAGTCCAATCTTTGTAATCAAGAATATCCTAGATATCACGATTTAAACCACCAAAGAATCTAGCACTAGCATCATCATCATCTTCATGTATACCACAACGTGCTAAACCAATAAGCAATTCTTGATAATATGCCTCTACTCCTTTTTCACCTTGTTTTAAAGTTTGCAGTTTCAAACGTAGATCACGTTGGTAATAAGGAGGAACAAAACGAGATTTTATGCGTTGCTTTAAAGTATTCCAAGTTTGAGGCACAGCAGCAGCATTATTAGCATTGCAAAGATCACTCCACCAGAATAAAGCAAAATTAGTAAACTCACTAGTAGCAAGTCTAACTCTATGCTCAGCAGGAACATTATAAGAATCAAATTTTTGTTGAACAGTAAGTTCCCAATCTAAATATGTCTCTGGATCCATATTACCAGCAAAGGAAGGTAGGCTAAATTTAATTTTAGCAAAAGGATCATTATTATGATTATTACCTCCCATACCGCGACGATTGAAGTTGAGGCGGCGACGAGGACCAGCATCAGCATCCGCATCCGCATAGTCATCACCAAAAGCATCCGCATCTTCGTCATCACGATTTGGTTGAGGGCGTTGCTCAAGCTGCGTAATGCGGTTGACCAGATTGTTCACGTTGCGTGTCAGCTCGGTCATAAGATTGCGTTGTTCATTCATGAATGTCGTAAGCTCGCCTTTGGACACGCACTCATTGAAGTCCGTTGGAATTCCTGCCATTGTTAGAAGATAGAAAAAGACAACAGCAAAGGATTATCCCTATCAACTAAAGGAACCAAGTGGTGGTGGTAGAAGTGGAACTGGAATGCAAAATCACAGGCGGCTTACCACCGTCTTGCCTGTATTCTTACCAACGCCAAACAAGATCAAACCAAAGTGACGAAGCAATCTGTTGTTGAGCGTGGGTAACAGTTGCAAGATAAACCTGTGCTGACAGAAGTATATGTGGAGCTATAGGTAGGCACAATATGACAGCAAGGATTAGCAATTAACGAAAGCAGATTAGCAAAGTTCAATAAGTATCCAAAGCACAAGTCACAATTGCTGGCTAAGACGTGTGTAGACGTAGCGCAACAAGATGAAACAAAGAACGATAGAAAGAACTCACAGAACAAACAAAGAATCTGAATTTTTCTTTTTCCTGAATTTTCCCTTGATTTTCCAAAAAGGTACTAGTAGGAATCAAACTTTTTTATTTTTTCACTATTTTTTTTATATTTTTCCTTGAACAAGGATCACAAAAGATGTAACCACAAAAATTGGCACCTGCAACTGAGGTCGGATGTGGTCTACACAAAATCAGCAAGTTCTCTGAAAAGCGTGCTGAAACCTTGTCAATTTTTTTTATTTATTTTCCCGATTTGTTTTGGCAATTTTGAGGGGACCAAACTGGGGTGAGGTCCAAACAGTGTCAAGAATCTCCACAAAAAATTTCAGATTTTTCGGACAAACGAGCGAAAAGTTATGCCTGTTTTACCGAAGTTACCTCAAGTTATGTTTTCTGAAAGGCACACACAAAAATCGGCAGTAAGAGCAACTCGGCAGCGGCAGTTAGGGCAAAGCGACCCAAAACTCCAACACCGATCACAAGATCAAGCGTCCTTGTGACTAACAACAGAAGGTAGATGCTAGATGATGTAAGGAGGGCTGCGATGCAGGCAAAAAATTAGAGCGGTTGGCAACCTGTCTAGGGTTTGCGCGGCGGCGAGAAGTTACACAAGGCGGCTATCGGGCAAGTCGAGTAATGTGGTGGCTTCGACTTGTTGTTTAGGAACGGTGGATGGGATAGCGGCGAAAACAAAGAAACAACAACGGGCACGATGAACTACGACGACGAACACAACCTAAACCAGCAACAAGACTCGACCACGGACACAAACTCAACAAAGCGAATCTGAAACGAAATTGCAAAGGCACAAAAGGCGATAGGACAGCGGAAATTGAAATATTTTTTGGCTTTTTGTGGACTGTAGGTAATAAACAAATATGAATCTAAGGGCAAACGAGATTATACCTCGCGGGAAACCTGAAAAATCCGATACCAATTGATGAGGGACGGCCCGATCTTCCGTGAGGTAGCGATAGGTTCGATTGGTGGAGAACTCGACGTTGGCGATCCGGCTTCAAATCAGACACGATTCGAACCCTGCAACCGTTACACCACTGCTCCGTTGGTTATCAACCAAGCACAACTTGATTGACCTCGCCAAGAAGGCTAATCCTGCAAGCGAATCGAAGAACACAAGCAAGAGGGTAAAAACACGCAATCTGAAATTGCAGATATGAATATCACGAATATATTAGAGGGGTTCAAGAACTCGGTTCCCAAGGACTAATCGACACAGTGGAGGAGATCAAGAACGGGGGCCCTGGATCACTGTAAAAGGATTTGTCACCACAGTTACAATGAACAATTCAGTTTCTCGGTGGAAAACTAAACTCAAAACAAAACCCCAGACCTAACGACGGCGGCGGCGGCTAAATATAGGGTTTAGGTCGTCGCCCCTGCTGGACGCGCCCCCTAATGGGCTCTAAGACGATACACGGCCCAACGGACCAAAATACGGTGACGCAGCACCCTGGCAGATTCTGGACGCTGACTTGTTTCGACGATTCCCGTTGCCTCCGGACGTATTTTGACATGATTCCAAAGCCATTGGTTAGCTTATCAAATTATCTTTCCAAGCATATCTGGTTCGTCGAAAACGGAGTCCGTATGCATCCGGGGCGTTGATTTTACTCGGGACTGCTCCTGAATTCCGAGGGTGACGTGAAAACTGAGTTGGAGTCGGATTGCAACTTGGGGAAGACCATGGCGTCGGTGAGTCCAACTTGGCGATGTCCTCATCAGTTTAAAAACATGGTTTGGAAACTTGGGATTTTCAAAACCGGGGGGGGGGTTGTTCGATATACACCTCTTCTTCTATGTAGCTATTTAAGAAGGCACTCTTGACATCCATTTGAAAAAGTTTAAACCCTTTGGATGCAGCAAAAGCCAAGAGTATCCTAATAGCCTCCAAACGAGCTACAGGAGCAAAAGTCTCCTCATAGTCTATCCCCTCCTGACTATAACCCTTGGCTACAAGTCTGACCTTGTTCCTCACAATGTGGCCATCCTCTCCTTGTTTGTTTTTGAAAACCCATTTTGTCCCAATAGGATTACAGTCTCGAGGAGGTGGAACCAAAACCCAAACCCGATTTCGTTCAAAATTTTCTAACTCTTCGTGCATGGCATTGACCCAATCTGGATCCGCCAAAGCATGTCCAACATCTCGGGGTTCAAAATCAGCAACAAATGCAGAATGAGCGAAGTGAGAAATTTGTTGTGACCTGGACCGAGTGACACGTTCGTCGATGCTGCCGATCATCTGTTGAGGCGGGTGTTGGCGCTGAATGAGTCGTGGCGCCTCCCGAGCTGAGGATACCTCCCACTCAACAGCAGCTGGTGCCTCCCCGGGTACAAAAGGTAACGCTCGGGGTGGCGGATCCCACGGCCCCCAAGTCAAAGAAGAGGGATCGGGGCCGTGAGTCGTAGTAGAAGCCGCTCTTTGCGGCACAGCAGGTGGAGGTGATGCTGGGTCACCCATGCCTTCAGCATCCTCATCCTCATCATCAAAAAGAGGCTCACCAACCTCATGATCACCTGCACGCTCAAAACGAGAAGAAGGACAAACCATGGTCTCATCGAAGGTGACATCAGATGTCTCCATGACTCGGTTAGTATCAAGGTTAAGTACACGATAAGCTCGAGTGTGAGTGCCATAACCCAAAAATATACCGTCAGAAGAACGAGACTCAAATTTGTCCAGGTTGCCTTTCTTATGTATAAAACAGTGGTAACCGAAGACTCTAAAATAACTCACTTTGGGCTGTCTTCCAAAACGCAACTCATAAGAAGTCTTTTTCAAGAAGGCTCGGAGAAAAATGCGATTGGAAATATAGCATGTAGTGTTCATAGCTTCGGCCCAATATCGCCTAGGAGTCCTATGCTCATCGACAATCGTCCTAGCCATCTCTACAAGGGACCGATTCTTCCTCTCCACAACACCATTCTGTGGCGTTGTGTAGGGGGAAGAAAACTGATGCTCCAAACCCAAAGAGTTACAGAACTTCTCAAAATCCGAATTCTTAAACTCAGAACCATTATCACTACGAATAGCTCGCATCGAGTTCATAGGGAACTCGTTTTGAAGACACAAAATCAGATTGTGAGCAAAAGAGAAAGTCTCAGTCTTCTCAGTCAAAAAGAAGACCCACGAATATCTCGAAAAATCGTCAACAACAACCAAAACATACCGCTTACCTCCAACCGAGCTCACCCGAGCCGGACCAACAAGGTCCATGTGCAAAAGCTCTCCAGGGTGCTGTGTCATGACCTGAGTCACTGGATGGTGGGGAGCGGCAACCATCTTCCCATGTCTACAAGAATGGCAAACAAGGTCCATCTCCATGGACATGGGCAATCCTCGGATTATGCCAAGTGAACTAAGTCTTGCAAGAATGTCAAAGCTCAAATGTCCAAGTCTCCTATGCCATTTCCAAAGATCAGAGGAGGAAGGACCAGCCACAAGATAGCGAGAAAATCCAAACAACTCCGAGAAATTCGCACGAAAGACTTTCCCAAAGGGCGAAATCAAACATACAAGATTGCCCTGAGGATCTAAAATACAACTGAGATTCGGCTTAAAATGAATCTCATAGTTATCGTCAAAAAGTTGCGAAACAGAAAGAAGGTTAAAATGCAAGTTAGAAACAAGAGCAACATCACGCAACACAAAGTGCTCATTAACTCGCACTGACCCACGTGACAACACTTTACCTTTGCTATTGTCGCCGAAGGTGATAAACTCTTTTCCGGCAACAGGACTAAGACTGGAGAACCACTTGGCGTTTCCGGTCATGTGTCTCGAGCAACCGGAATCCACCAGCCAAATGTCCTCCAATCGTTTTACCTACATCAATAAAAAGACGTAGGGTGAGCATACGGTCCAACACTGGGGTTAGTGAAATAGGAAGAGTACCAGTGTTGGGCCGGCTGCTCAAAAGAACAGTCAGTATAAAAATCATTCCTAGCACGCCTACGGGAAAAGCGATCACCACGCACAGGAAAACATGGTCCGCTAAGGAAAGAGCGTCCATCGCGATAGTCAGAACGCGGTGGATGGAAACGCTCAACAAAGCCACTGCCACGGGGTCCGTATCCAGCAAAGTCAGGACCCCGTCGGGCAACACCTCCCTGACGCCTAGGACCTTGAGGTTCAGCACCTCTAGGCCTAGCAGCTCTTCTCTGAACATTCGGCACATGCACATCATGGAAAGGATGGTACATATCCGCATTATTCGTCTCCCTGGCATGGCGCTCCTCTCTCTTGCGCCTAAAGCAAAACTCACTCAAGTGTCCATCTCTCCCACAGTGCTCACAATGGTACCTCACCGCTCTCATAGGGGGTTGTTGGTACTCACGGTTGTGGGTGTGGATCACTTTGCCTTTCTGTGGCATAAGCTCCTCTTAGATAGGTGACATTGTATCAAGCTTGTTTTTCAGGTGGTTGGGTTTGGGATGCCACACTTGTTTCTTTGGTGGAGGTCTCAGAGGTTCCTCATACACTCCATCCTTGGTGTTAGGCTTAGGAGGCTCTTTGGGTGAAAGCTTGGTAAGCTTGGGAATAGTGGTGGAGTTGGGTTTCTCACTTGGGTTCAGACCACTCGACTCCCCAATCTTCCCAAATGAAGAGATATCAACACCATGAGCAAAACCAACACCAGGGCCTCCAGCAGCTAGCTTAAACTGAGCAATCATCATCCCAAGCCGTGGCTCATTACAAGACACCCATGACAAGATGGTCCGACGGTATGTGTTTTCCTCCTCGGTTTGCATCTTGCCATGCTTCACATTAGCGATCTCCATCTCCAAACCCTCGCACAAAGCACACCTAGTCACACAAGTGCTACCCGAGCTGGCCTTCTCAAGAGACTCAATATTGGCATTCTTCTCTGCCAACTCAGTTTGCAAGCCTACACAAGACTTGCACGCACCCAACTACACGGGTCTAGCCCGGAGCTCATCCACCTCTCCAACCAAAGCAGCATACTTACCTCTCAGAGTGAGAAGGTCAGTCATGTGCTTGGTGCACATCTCACACTCAGCCTCCTCAGAAACGACCACGGTGGACCTAGCAAACTCAAGCTCCTTCACCGTGTCCTCCCACTTTTGCCTAATCTCCTTGCGCTCTCTAGCAGCACGCCTAAGCAGCTTATCTTGACTAAGAAGCGCGGCAGTAAGTTTCTCGACCTCAGCAGAAAGCTCATCGGGGGTCTGAGATACCTGGGAGTCGTCGTCGTCGTGAGGGATGTCCTCCAGCTTGCCATCGACCTCATCACCAAGGGCCATGGTGCAGAAACCCTCGTCGTCGGTGAAGAAGCAGAGTGCAGATACATGCGTGTATGCCGGGTCTCGGTGTGATGAGTGATTATCAACGGGTTTGATCGCAGGTTCTTTGGCTTGTGTTGTGCAGGTGTCGAGCCCGGAGACAGTGATCGAAGGCGAGGTGAAGGTCAAGTAGAGACGTGCCGTGCCGATGGACCGGGAGCGGTGAAGGGCGGATGTGAGGCTTGGACTGAGGGACCGGAGGGCCTAAGGATCAGCTGTGGTGGCTGACAGCCTGGGACAGCGACGAGCAGAGACTTGTGGGGCATGGTGTTGCTCAGGTCGGGGACCTGGAGACATGTGTCGGTGGACGGGGTGCACGGGCGGTGCATCCCCTCTACAGCTCCGGTTTGGTGGTTCAGCCAGAGAAAAACCACCGGGTGGACGGTTTCTGAGTTTGGGCCACAAAACTCGGGTGCTCGGTTTCCAGGCTTGGGCCACTGTTGACACTTATTAACTCTTATTATTAAAGGTCAATTAAGCATGAAAATGGATGAATATATAAACTCCACCTTAGTATAGGGATTTAAACCAATGAATTCCACGAGTTTTGGTGAATTGTGAATCCGCAGGGACTAAACCAGGAAATCAACACCAATAGCTTCCCCTAGAAGGAAACCGACGAGAGATAACGCATTCGCCAAGTCAGGTATCTTCGAGAAGACTCCAGAGACCACGTAGAGACACCACGAGGAAGGGCACCCTGGTCCATTGCCAGGTGGGACCGACCGGTCCCTTGGCCCCACCGGTCGGTCTCCCACGGAGTCGACGCGGTTCCGTCTTCTGCAAGCTTCTTCCACCGCCTTTGAGGATCAATCTCAGCCCTACGTGAAGTCGGTTTGATCAAACGGTCGCAGTTGATCCCTCAGGGCTATATAAACAGGCCCCTGAGCCCCAGGTCGGATAGAAGGTCCCTCTTCAGAATACTACGCTTCAACTAGAAACCCTAGAAGAGACTTCAGGAGTTAGCTATCAAGTAGAAGATTAGATACCCCTCTAGTAGGATTCAACCTAGTCTTATTTAGAACTAGAAGAGAGAGAGAGAGGAAGAGATCAAGAGGAAGCTCCGGCCTGTCGGATCAACTTCTTCATCTTGTACCTGTGGATTCAAGTTCTTCATCGACTTGCTTCGACGATTGTTTCGGTAATCAACATCTATATTTAAGTTTGAGCTATTGTTCTTATTATTCTTAAGGTTTGTGACTCTCTTTTGAGTACTTTAATTCTAGTCGCTCTAGAGTTAGAGTAGTTTGATAGTGTAAGCATGGTGCTTAGACTGGATAACTCATGTTTACATCCTATAACGCCGGTAAAAGTGGTAGTTCGCAAGGGTGACTCTTATAGCCTTGTTGATTCTTCTATAGTCCACTACCCGTGTGTAGGCCCGGTAGGATTATACATTTGCATAAAAGAATCATACTCTATTGTGACCTTTTATGACAATTTCCCATTAAGAATAATAAACATATCACTCTTAAGTTAGGTTTAGATAACCTTAGTGATCCCCTCTATACTTTTAGCTTCTCTGTCCTTGTTAGTTACCTAGGGGTTAAACACTCAGACTTACTGCTATCCGTTCCTTTGGGTTCGATATTAAAACTGGGTTACATCCAGTGAAGTGCTACATCGGTAGAGCTTATCTATGCGCTTGCGGATAAAGTAGAGTGTGCGTTAATTTATACCAACAAGCATTTCTGGCGCTGTTGCCGGGGAACGGTAGATCATTTTACGTCTTGAGTATAACCTTGTATTATACTTTTATCTTTTATCTTTTATCTTTTATACTGTTATCTTTACTTCTATCTTTTTATTCTTTTCACAATGGATTTCTCAGAGCCAACCACTAGCTCCACAGATTCCATTCCACTGAACCAGTATACCTATCACACTGTCGTAGACTTAGAGTTACCCAAATCTGCTAAGCCTATCCTTTCCGACAAATATGAGCTACGCCCATGTTTGATAGATATGGTTAAGAATCAAATTTTTTCTGGCTTAGAAGACAAAAACCCACATATTCATTTAAATGAGTTTGAACAAACCTATGCGTGCCTACATATCGCAGGCATGTCTGACGAAACCCTTAGATGGAAACTTTTTCCATTCTCTCTAGAGGGAAAAGCCAAAACATGGTACCTTCAAACTGCACCAAGTAAAAATGGGGATTGGAAAGAACTCTGCTCTAGCTTTTGCTTAGAATACTTCCCTATCTCCAAAATCATTTGTCTTCGCTTAGAGATTTTGTCCTTCATCCAAGAAGATGATGAGTCTCCAATTCCAGCCTGGGAAAGATTCGATAATCTTGTCCGCTCTGGTCCAGCCTTATCTATTCCAGACCCTATTTTGCTTCAACACTTTTATAATGGTCTGAATAGAAAAACTTCTAATTACCTTAACTTAGCTTCAAATGGATCCTTCCTACATACCCCAGCCACTAAGGCAAGGGAAATGTTGCAAAATTTATCTCAAATCACTCCTACTCCTGAAGCTAAACCACAAGAACCACTAGAAGTAAATTTAGAAGCTGATCCTATATCCATTCTTAATCATGAACAAACCTCAGCTTCAATTCCTAGTGAGAGGGAAACCTCAATCCTAGGAGACACCTTTGATTTCGAGGAGGAATATTTTACTGAATTTGGTAATACCTCGAAATATCACACAATTAGGAAACCACAACATCAAAAATCATCTTTAGAAAAATTTACTGATAAGGTTTTCCTAAAAGAGACTACGTAGAAACTAATCTCTATTATAAGTCATGAATGGTTAGAAGAATCAGAGCTTTCCACCGATATAATTCGTTTAAATTCACCTTCTACACACATTCAATGTCAAATCCATCAACAACCCTTCGAAGCTCTCTATAATCCTGTTGTGGGAATCAACATTATGTCTGAAACTTTCGCTCAAGATTTATTAAAACAGATGCCACTTACCCCTACAGATAAACTTTTAGAAACCCCTTTAGGACATGTTATCCCTAGCTTAGGAATCATGTATGTCCTGCCTGTCACAGTAGATAACACTCCGCTACACTTAAGCTTTTATATCTTTGATATTAAAGAGTTTGATCTGCTGATAGGTCAACCACTTAAGCAACTCATTCATGAAGGTCAAACAGGGATCTTAAAATTTCATCTTGGGAAAAACCTTAAAGGAACTATACCTATCACTAATTCTTTAAATGCTGAAAATGAATCATGTCCTGAGATAGATCCTATGGTAGAAATTAAAGAAGCATCCGCTGAAATAATAAATGAATCTCAATATGAAGAAGATGCTCAGTTCTTCACTGAGGAAGAAGATTATAACACACCTGATCCAGATCCTTTAGATTCCTTAGAAGAACCTCCTAAACCTTCCATAGAGTTAAAACCCTTACCTTCTGGGCTTCGATATGCTTTCCTGAATAATGATCTTGAATCTCCTGTAATCATAAATGATAATCTCACTCAAGAACAAACTTCTAGGTTGATCACTGTCTTAGAAAAGCATAAATCAGCCTTTGGCTATTCACTCCATGACTTAAAGGGTATTAACCCCTCTTTCTGCACCCATCGCATCCCTACTGATCCTAATATATCACCATCTAGAGAACCACAACGCAGGCTTAACAATGCGATGAGAGAAGTAGTAAAGAAAGAAGTCTTGAAACTTTTGCACGCCGGGATCATTTATCCTGTGCCACACAGTGAGTGGGTAAGCCCTGTCCAAGTTGTGCCTAAAAAGGGAGGCATGACTGTGGTAAAGAATGAGAAGAACGAATTAATTCCACAAAGAACTGTTACTGGTTGGAGAATGTGTATTGATTATAGAAAATTAAACAAGGCAACTAAGAAAGATCACTTTCCGCTACCTTTCATAGATGAAATGCTAGAACGGTTAGCCAATCACTCTTTCTTTTGTTTTCTTGATGGGTACTCTGGTTATCACCAAATCCCAATCCATCCAGATGATCAAAGCAAAACCACTTTTACATGTCCATACGGAACTTATGCTTATCGCCGAATGTCTTTTGGATTATGTAATGCACCCGCTTCTTTTCAAAGATGTATGATGTCTATATTTTCTGATATGATTGAAGAAATCATGGAAGTTTTCATGGATGACTTTTCTGTTCATGGAAAAACTTTTGATGATTGTCTTGAAAATTTAGATAAGGTTTTGCAAAGATGTGAAGAAAAGCACTTAGTCCTTAATCGGGAAAAATGTCATTTCATGGTTAGAGAAGGCATAGTGCTAGGACATTTAATATCAGAACGTGGAATTGAGGTAGACAAAGCTAAAATTGAAGTAATTGAACGTTTGCCTCCACCGATTAATGTTAAAGGAATCCGAAGTTTCCTTGGCCATGCTAGTTTTTACCGTAGATTTATAAAAGATTTTTCTTACATAGCAAGACCACTTACAAATCTTTTGGCCAAAGATGTTCCTTTTGAATTTGATGATGCATGCTTAGAATCTTTTAACACTCTTAAGAAAGCACTTACTTCTGCACCTATCATTCAACCTCCTGATTGGTCTCTACCTTTCGAGATCATGTGTGATGCAAGTGATTTTGCAGTAGGAGCTGTGCTAGGACAATATAAGGATAAAAAGCATCATGCAATCGCTTATGCCAGCAAAACTTTAACTGGACCTCAACTTAATTATGCTACTACTGAAAAAGAACTTCTGGCTGTTGTTTTTGCTATAGACAAGTTTAGATCTTATTTAGTGGGTTCAAAGGTGATTGTTTTCACTGATCATGCTGCTCTTAAATACCTGCTCACTAAAAAAGATGCTAAGCCACGCTTAATAAGATGGGTTTTGTTACTCCAAGAATTTGACCTAGAAATAAAAGATAAGAAAGGAGTAGAAAACTCTGTGGCTGATCACTTGTCTAGAATGTATTTTGAAAATCCGCAGGAATTGCCTATCAATGACTCACTCAGGGATGACATGCTTTTTCTAGTCACTAGATCTGACCCCTGGTATGCAGATATTGTCAATTTTATAGTTGCAGGATATGTACCACCAGGAGCAAACAAGAAGAAGCTGATCTATGAGAGTAGAATCCACCTGTGGGATGATCCATATCTATTCAGAGTTTGCTCTGATGGATTACTCAGAAGATGTGTACCAACTGAAGAAGGAATCAAGATCATTGAACGCTGTCACTCTTCACCATATGGAGGACATTATGGGGCATTCCAAACACACGCGAAGATCTGGCAAAGTGGATTTTTCTGGCCAACTATGTACCAAGACACCAAAGATTTCATCCGAAGATGTGGATCATGTCAAAGGCACGGCAGCATCAACACCAGAGATGCCATGCCACTCACTAATAACCTTCAGATTGAGCTCTTCGATGTTTGGGGAATTGATTACATGGGACCATTCCCTAAATCAAGGAATCATGAGTATATCCTAGTTGCTGTCGACTATGTCTCAAAATGGGTCGAAGCAGTGCCATGCAAGTCTGCCAATGCAAGAAACTCTCAGAGGATGTTCGAAGAGATAATATTTCCAAGATTTGGAGTACCAAGGATGGTAATTAGTGACGGAGGAACTCACTTCATTGATAAAGGCTTCCATAAATATCTAACAAATCATGGGATCCATCACAATGTTGCCACTCCTTATCATCCTCAGACAAGTGGCCAAGTAGAAACATCGAACAAGCAAATCAAGAATATTCTGCAGAAGACAGTCAACGAGATGGGAACACAATGGAAGGATAGACTACCTGAAGCACTGTGGGCCTACCGTACTGCCTACAAAACACCATTGGGGATGTCACCATATCAACTCATTTACGGGAAGACTTGTCACTTACCAGTGGAGTTAGAATTCAAAGCTAACTGGGCAATCAAAAGATGGAACATGGACTTAGAAGCTGCTGGAGTCAAAAGGAAAATGCAACTCTCTGAACTAGATGAATGGCGCGAAAAAGCATATCACAATGCAAAGATTTACAAAGAGAGAACAAAGAGGTGGCATGACAAGAGAATTAAGAAGAAGAGCTTCACTCCTGGAGATAAGGTATTACTTTTTAATTCCAGGGTAAAATTATTCGGGCATGGAAAACTACGAAGCAAATGGGAAGGACCATTCACGGTGGTAGCCACTTCATCACATGGAGCTATTACACTTCAAAATGACGAAGGTACGTTATTCAAGGTAAATGGACAACGTCTTAAGATTTTTCTAGAACCTGAAAAGAGTCCTGAAGAGTTGGATGTTGTCCAATTCTTCATTATCCCATAGATTTACACCATCGTCATCTTTCTGATAAGTTTGCGCATCGGGGATATATTTTCTGCACTTAGGATTGAGTTTGAAGACATCACGAGCGACGGGCCCGCGAGACCCCACAGGCAGGGACCGACCGGTCTCCTAGGGAGACCGACCGGTCTGCCCTAGAGGCCATTCGCCCTCTGCCTTCTTTTGTTACGTGTCCTGACTCTTTCTCATACCCATTCCGGAAACCTGAACCGCAGAAACAATAATCCTCGTAGCGAACCTATCATGCCTATTCCCCTCAGCTATAAAACCAGCCCCAGGCCTGCCTCTAGATTCATTCAAGCCTCTCCCAGAAAACCAGTAGCAACAAAGCTCTCCTCCTACCAGCACTCATGGCTCCCCATCCAAGGCTCGACCTCAACGAACCTGCTGACGACTCAATGGCACTCGTCGTCACCGCGCCGAAGGACCTCGCCGTAACACCATCCATGGAGGTCGCCCTTGCCGATTCACCTACGCCTGTTGACACCATCCCGCCTGAAGGAACCTCGTCGCATCGGCAACAAGCTTTCTACGCTCAAGCGGTGCCGGCGAGAAGACTTCCAACCTTCTCCGTCACCAGAGAGATCCCGCTCCTTCCTCCTCGGCCCAACGAGACACTTGTCGGGCTGAAGACGAACAAGCATGGGGAACCCACTGTCGTTAGATACACAACTGAAAATCCGCGTCCGCGCTTTGAGGGAGTCCGTGGTCACCCTGAGCAGATCAGAGTTACTCCACCTGCAACCAGAGCACCCACCACTCCTAATACCGCAGCTAAGCGCAAGAGGACTACCCAGCTAGCTCGTCTCGGGGATAGAATTGAAGACCTTGAGAGAGATAATTTAGAGCTCAAGCAGAGATACGCCTCGCTAGCCAAGACCACGAAGAAGATGGCCAGTACAATGCACGAATACGTTACTAAACACATTAGCTTGAAGGATAAGGTCGTCAACATAGCCTCTACAATAACAGATCTGCTCGAAGGAGAGAAGAAAGAATAGTCCGTCAGTAGTTTATCGATAGTTTGATAAGGCACTAGTGTTTGCTTAGTCTCATGTTTGAGAGTCGTGTGTTTAAATCTAGTTTCGTTATGAGTTTTTGTTTAGTTAAATTCAGTGTGTAATAAAGGTGCCTTAAATAAAGTGTGAAGTTATCTTTTATATTGTTATCATGGATATATGTCTTGTCTCCACATGTTGTGATTAGCAGAAAACAGAAAATAAGTGTGGGGGAGAAGATGTCGACAGAATTACCGAAAAACGATCGCAAAAACTGCACAAAACAGAAGACAACGTCACCTGGATCACGCACCACGAAGTGGGCCGCGGTTGGGCACTGAGCCCAACCGGCCGGTTGGTGGGCCCCACCGGTCGGTCGGGGGTGGACCCCCCTTGCCTTCTCCTTCGTCCACGGTTCGGTACGTAATTGTTACACTCTATTTTTCGATATTTAAGCTTCTGTTTGAATTAAAAACATATTCTCATCAATAATGTGCAGTTCATGAACTATAAAGAAAGATTAATTTAGCATATTCATAAACACCCTTCCTAAAAAGACTTGTCCTGATATTTGAAGAACCCATACTATCTAAGAGTTGTTATGAAATATGATAGAAGAATAATGAGAACTCAATTCTTAAAGTATGAGCATTGGAGAATTCTTACTTTCAAAGTTAAAAAGAGATTAGCAACACTTCTCCTTTGTAGTAAATAAGTTACCTGCCAAGACATCAATCAATTACTGTTACTTAAATACTGAGTTCTTTGTTGAGAAATTTATTATGCTCTAAAGATCAAGATCCTTACAAATAAAGAAAGATTCACTCTTCCGAAGTAGTATTGTGTTAGAGGCATGGGCTATGCAAAAATATGAAATGTGAGGAAAGAAAAATGGACAAGTGTCCGACATACCTCAGAGAAAAATATAGAAAAAGAAAAAGTGCTATGATAAAAATATGAGAAAGAGAAAAAGAAGATAGCCCATGGTCCCTCTAATTACAATATGCCAGCAAGAGTGACAAAGTTTAAAAAGATTAAATGTCTTGATCTAAGAGTATAGCATTTTTCTCCATTGACTTAGTAACATAAATTTGCTTCATATAAAGTATCTTGGTAAGGAATTGAAGTGCTACAAAAGGAGAAGGAAAGCTATGACTTGTTCCAAAAATTCCAAAAACTCCAATGTCTTATGCTAGAAGAAAAGGGTGATCTGTTTCAACTATCTTATTTCCCATCTTCTCAAAGATTTATGGTAAACATGGAAAAGCTTAATGTTTGATATCTTATGATCCAACCTTTTATCGAGGACGAGTAAAAGTCTAAGTGTGGGGGAGCTTGTTGACACTTATTAACTCTTATTATTAAAGGTCAATTAAGCATGAAAATGGATGAATATATAAACTCCACCTTAGTATAGGGATTTAAACTAATGAATTCCACGAGTTTTGGTGAATTGTGAATCCGCAGGGACTAAACCAGGAAATCAACACCAATAGCTTCCCCTAGAAGGAAACCGACGGGAGATAACGCATTCGCCAAGTCAGGTATCTTCGAGAAGACTCCAGAGACCACGTAGAGACACCACGAGGAAGGGCACCCAGGTCCATTGCCAGGTGGGACCGACCGGTCCCTTGGCCCCACCGGTCGGTCTCCCACGGAGTCGACGCGGTTCCGTCTTCTGCAAGCTTCTTCCACCGCCTTTGAGGATCAATCTCAGCCGTACATGAAGTTGGTTTGATCAAACGGTCGCGGTTGATCCCTCAGGGCTATATAAACAGGCCCCTGAGCCCCAGGTCGGACAGAATGTCCCTCTTCAGAATACTACGCTTCAACTAGAAACCCTAGAAGAGACTTCAGGAGTTAGCTATCAAGTAGAAGATTAGATACCCCTCTAGTAGGATTCAACCTAGTCTTATTTAGAACTAGAAGAGAGAGAGAGAGGAAGAGATCAAGAGGAAGCTCCGGCCTGTCGGATCAACTTCTTCATCTTGTACCTGTGGATTCAAGTTCTTCATCGACTTGCTTCGACGATTGTTTCGGTAATCAACATCTATATTTAAGTTTGAGCTATTGTTCTTATTATTCTTAAGGTTTGTGACTCTCTTTTGAGTACTTTAATTCTAGTCGCTCTAGAGTTAGAGTAGTTTGATAGTGTAAGCGTGGTGCTTAGACTGAATAACTCATGTTTACCTCCTATAACGCCGGTAAAAGTGGTAGTTCGCAAGGGTGACTCTTATAGCCTTGTTGATTCTTCTATAGTCCACTACCCGTGTGTAGGCCCGGTAGGATTATACATTTGCATAAAAGAATCAAACTCTGTTGTGACCTTTTATGACAATTTCCCCATTAAGAATAATAAACATGTCACTCTTAAGTTAGGTTTAGATAACCTTAGTGATCCCCTCTATACTTTTAGCTTCTCCGTCCTTGTTAGTTACCCAGGGGTTAAACACCCAGACTTACTGCTATCCGTTCCTTTGGGTTCGATATTAAAACTGGGTTACATCCGGTGAAGTGCTACATCGGTAGAGCTTATCTGTGCGCTTGTGGATAAAGTAGAGTGTGCGTTAATTTATCCCAACAACCACAAAACCTGGGCGCGTGGCGGGTTTCCGAGTTTGGGCCACAAAACTCGGGCTAAGGACGGTTTCCAGATTTGGGCCACAAAACCTAGGCGCTGGCGGGTTTCCTGGTTTCGGCCACAAAACCAGGGGACGGACTTGGAGGCTGGTTTCCCGGTTTGGGCCTCAAAACCGTGGGATGGCGTAAAGGCTGGTTTCCCGGTTTCGGCCACAAAACTGGGGGTGCGGCATCCGGGAAAAGGACAGGCAGAGCGGTGGCGGCACGTGGCGGCAATCGGGAGGTCGCGTTGAGGCGATGCTACGAGTTGTGCGGGCGTTGTCGTCGGATCACCACCTACCACGAGTTGGTCCAGAATAACCTTAGGGTTTAGCTGGTTCGCTCTGTAATTAGAGATGGGTAGAGTAGGAATTAGGAATAGGTTAAGTACGGGGAGACACCCTCCTCCCCAACGATCTCAGTCATTTTGCTCTTTGCCTTCTAGGTTTTCCTGCTCTCCCATGCCCTGCTGTAGCTACTGAGATCCGCAGAGAACCATACCTCTGTGTACTTGAGTTTTTGAGGAAGTGAGGTCGTAACCTCACTGTCGTAGTGTGTGTTTGCGCTACGGTTGCAGATCATTGTGTCGATTCGCGTTTTGGTTCGTGTTCTTTGCGTTCTTCGTTTCTCCGCGATTTTCCCATCACTCGATCTCCCTCTCCAGTGCGTCTTTGCGAAATCCGTTTGAATCATTTTGTTCGTATCATTGAGGAGGTCATTTCGACCAAAGGAATTCATCTAACTCCTCATGATCGAATAGATCGGGACGATTTCATTTTCGTGGCGCTTTTTTGGTTCATCCACCTTCTCTTTTGATTTCCCGGTGATTTGGTCGATTTGAGCGGATGATTTCTTAGGGATAGTCTCCTAACTGCCCCATGATCATCTTCTCCAAGTTTGGGAACTTGGGATTGTGATTTGGTTTGGATTTTGGGAGAGTTGGTGTTCGGGCGACCAAAATCGCCCTTTTCTGGAAGTCGCGGACAGTCCGCGGTCTATACCGGCGGACAGTCCGGGCATTTGGGGAGGGCCAGATCAGTGGCCGTGTCCCTCGGCTGCCCTAGCGGATTTTGACCGGCGGATAGTCCGCAGTTAAAATCTGCGGACAGTCCGGGAGCCGTCCAGCAGACTTCAGCAACACTGTTGTTTTTGTGTTTCTGCCGGCGGACAGTCCGGGAGTTTTTCGCGGACAGTCCGCAGTAGCCGCGGACAGTCTGGGACTGTACCCGCGGACTGTCCGGGACCCTGCTGAAGGCTGTTTTCTAGTGCGTTTGCCGTCCCAGCTTTTTGGCTTGGTTTTTGGACTTCTCGTTTGGCCCTAGAGTTAACCAAGAAACATTTTTAGGTATCTTTGCAACTTGTTTGCATTGGTATTTGGAGATTTCTTGACGTAGCCTCCAACCTACGTTCGGGACTCGGTTTTCCAAAGGGAAACTTGAGCCGAAGCTTTTGGCCTTTGCTTCGCTTGTGCTTGGTGGTGCTCCACTATGATCCTAGGGATCATCCACCCTCTTCCAAGGGTTGTGAGCATCACGATTTCGGTCCGTGCTTTTTGGGGTTGATTTTGGGACATTTGGCCAAAGGTTTGAAAGTAATTTTATTGGCTCCCATTCACCCCCCCCTCTGGTCGCCTTGCTTTTGCATTGTCGATCCTTCAATTGGTATCGGAGCCAGGTTAAGGATCTTCCACCTTAGCCGGTTCCAGATCCACCGAAGGCGACATGGATCGCGGTGTGGGCAAACCGCCATTCTTTGATGGGACGAACTATGCGTATTGGAAGATACGCATGTCGGCCTATCTCCAGAGCATGGGCTCTTCTGTTTGAGAGATTTGCAACAAGGCCGATTACGTTGTCTTGGCTGCTCGTGTCACTCAGATAAAGATCGATGAGCACGAAGCCAATAGCCGAGCGCGTAACGCCTTGTTCTCCTATCTGAGCATGTCTGAGTTTGATCGCGTTTCTCACCTTCCCACGGCTCGTGAGATTTGGGCTACCCTCATGCGTTTCCATGAGGGCACCACTCAAGTCAAATCCCGTCTCTACGAGTCGCACAAGCGGGAGTATGAGAACTTTCGACATCAGCCTGGCGAGAGCATAGAGAGTTTATTCGCTCGCTTTCAGGTGATTGTCAACAAGATGCGAGCTAACAAGGAGCTGTTGCCTTTCGACGATCATGAGAGGGCTTTGAAGCTTTTGCATACTCTCGATCGGTCGGTGTGGGACTCAAAGGTCCAGGCGATCATCGAATCATCTAACTATGAGACCCTCACTTGTGACGAGCTCTTCAGTAAGCTCAAGTCTAGTGAGATTGACGCCATGTCGAGGGCTTCTTATGAGAATCCTTCTGGCCCGACTATGGCTTTGGTTTCTGGCTCTTCTGCTAACCCCTCTGGTGGCTTTGCACTTTCATCTCTCTTTTCTGTCACAGTGGATCAGCTAGAGTCTTTGGGAGATGAGGAGTTGGCCTTGCTTGCCAACCGGTTCACGCGGTTTCACAACAACCGCATGAACCGTCGCCGCGGAGGAGGACGCTCGGGCTGTTTCGAGTGCGGCGACCCCGACCACTTCATCGCCAACTGCCCCAAGAAGAACAAGCATTCGGGGAAGGGCGATCATGGGCACAAGTATGACTCCAAGCGCAAGGACAAGCACGTTCCTCCGAGGCACAAGAAGAGGGGCGGCTTCGACAAAGAGTACATCAAGAAGAAGTACTTGGAGAAGGCCCAAGCTGAGCAGCGTGCGTTCTTTGCCACGCTCAGCGATGTCGATGGCTTGGATGACGACTCCGCTTGCTCAAGCGACGACGAGTCCGAGAAGATGAAGAAGATCGAGGACAAGCTGAATGGTCTTTGCTTCTTCGCCGACGACAAGGGCCTCTGCACCATGGCCCTTGGTGATGAGGTCGACGGCAAGCTGGAGCACACCCCTCGGGACGACAACGACGATGACACCTCCCAGGTATCAATGACCCACGATGAGCTCTTTGCTGAGAATGAGAAACTTACTGCCGCCTTGCTTAGTCAAGACAAGCTGCTTAGGCGTGCTGCTAGAGAGCGCAAGGAGTTTAGGCAGAAGTGGGAGGACACGGTGAAGGAGTTGGAGTTTGCAAAATCCACCGTGATCGTGTCGGAGGAGGTTGAGTGTGAGTCGTGCACCAAGCACATGACTGACCTTCTCACTTTGAGAGGTAAGTATGCTGCTTTGGTTGGAGAGGTGGATGAGCTCCGGGCCAGGCCTCAGCTGTTGGGTGCGTGCAAGACTTGTCCTGTCTTGCAATCTGAGTTGGCAGAGAAGAATGCCAAGATTGAGTCTTTAGAGAAGGCCAGCTCGGATAGCACTTGTGTCAAGAGGTGCGCTTTGTGTGAGGGTTTGGAGATGGAGATTGCCAATGTGCAGCATGGCAAGATGCAAACCGAGGAGGAAAACACATACCTTCGGACCATCTTGTCATGGGTTTCTTGTAGTGAGCCGCAGCTCGGGATGATGATCTCTCAATTCAAGCGAGCTGCTGGAGGCCCTGGTGTAGGTTTTGCTCCGGGTGTTGATCTTTCTGCTTTTGGGAAGGTTGGAGAGTCGAGTGGTCTAAACCCATGTGAGAAGCCCAACTCCACCACTACTCCCAAACTGACCAAGCTTCCACCCAAAGAGCCTTCCAAGCCTACCACCAAGGATGGGGTGTTTGAGGAACCCCCGAGAGCTCCACCCAAGAACCAGAAGTGGGCACCCAAACCAAACCACCTCAAAAACAAGCTGGACACAATGCCACCCATCCAGGAGGAGAGTTTGCCACAGAAGGGCAAAGTGACCCAAACCCACAACCGTGTGTACCAACAACCCCCTTTGCATGTGGTGAGGTACCATTGTGAGTACTGTGGGAGAGATGGTCACTTGGGTGAGGTTTGCTATCGGCGCAAGAGAGAGGAGCCCCGAGCCAGGGAGATGGACAACCCGAACATGTACCATCCTTTCCATGATGTGCATGTGCCGAACATCCAGAGGAGAGCTCCGAGGAGAGCAGCTAGGCCTAGAGGTACAACACCTCAAGGTCCTAGGCGTCAGGGAGGAGGTGCCCGACAGGGTCCTGACTTTGCAGGATACAGACCCCGTGGCGGAGGCTATGTTGAGCATTTTGCCCCACCGCGTTTTGAGTATCGCGATGGACGCTCTTTCCTTAGCGGACCACGTTTTCCTATGCGTGGTGATCGCTACCCCCGTAGACAGGCTAGGAATGGTTTTTACACTGACCGTTCTTTTGAGCAGCCGGCCCAACACTGGTATTCTTCTTACTTCACTAACCCCAGTGTTGGACCGTATGCTCACCCTATGTCTTTTTATTGATGTAGGAAAGACGGTTGGAGGACATTTGGTTGGTGGATTCCGGTTGTTCGAGACACATGACCGGAAACACCAAGTGGTTCTCCAGCCTTAGCCCTGTTGCCGGAAAGGAGTAAGTTTATCACCTTCGGCGACAATAGTAAAGGTAAGGTGTTGTCTCGCGGGTCGGTGCGTGTTAATGAGCACTTTGTGTTGCGCGATGTTGCTCTTGTTTCTAACCTGCATTTTAACTTGCTTTCTGTTTCGCAACTTTTTGATGATGACTATGAGATTCGTTTTAAACCGAATCTCAGTCGCATTTTAGATCCTCAGGGCAATCTTGTATGTTTGATTTCGCCCTTTGGGAAAGTCTTTCGCGCGAATTTCTCGAAATCGTTTGGTGTCTCCCACTGTCTTTTGGCTGGTCCTTCTTCCTCCGATCTTTGGAAGTGGCATAGGAGGCTCGGTCACTTAAGCTTCGACTTGCTTGCAAGACTTAGCTCACTTGACCTAATCCGAGGATTGCCCAAGCTGTCGATGGAGAAGGATCTAGTTTGCCATTCTTGTAGACATGGAAAGATGGTTGCCGCTCCCCACCATCCAGTGACTAAGGTCATGACTTCACACCCTGGAGAGCTTTTACACATGGACCTTGTTGGTCCAGCTCGGGTGAGCTCGGTTGGTGGCAAGTGGTATGTTTTGGTTGTTGTCGATGATTTTTCGAGATATTCGTGGGTCTTCTTTTTGACTGAGTGTTGGTAGTTCTTAACTTCACTAAAGATAGTGCCAGGCAATTATCCCCGGTAACGGCCCAGAAATGCTTGCTGGCACTTCTTAACGTTGTTACTAGAAGTAGACTATGGAGTCTATTCCTGGCAACGACGTCAGAAATGCTTGTAGCAAGTCCAGTCACTATACCTAAAGGAGTGAAGCTAAAGCAGCTATCTACTAATGCGAAGCGGGGTTGTCAATCCCGACACTAGTAGGAGCTAGCTAGCGAGAATGCAATCTACCAGGAGGAGATTCTACAAGCGCACAGAACTATCGTAGTAGCACTTCCCTGGGAGTACCAGATGTCGATTTATTTGATCCCAAAGGAAGGCTAGGGTGGTGTAAGAGTTGAGTCAAGGAGGGGATGAGAGTCGAAGAAAAGGGAAAAGGGAAAAGGGGAGAAGGGAAGATGGAAGGCTAGAAAGAATATATGGATGGCTAGGTAAGGATGAAATGGATGGCTAAGGTAAGGTGGATGGATAGGTGGATAAAGGGATTATGATAACTAAGGATAACTTATGATAACTAACTAATAACTACTACTGGGTAACCACTAAACAAGATAACTAGAGAGGCACTTGGTCGGTTCAACTAGGGCTTTCTAGATAAAAGGGCAGGATGGCTATTATTAAAGTGATCTACTTCGGGCACCTAGGACCAACCAACTCACAAGAGTAGGCGAGTCCACCCCTAAGTCCTACAGAACAGAACTAACATGGTGGAATACGTAGGCTAGACAGGGCTGTCACCACCTGCCGGCTACCACTGTGATCCGTTGAACTGAATGCAAACCAGGGTAATTACTAGTCTAGACCCCACGTCTACACTAACAATTACTACCTTACTTACCGGTAAAAGCAAGGCACTCACACAAGTATATACTATGCAAGAAATAAATATTGAATAGTAAATACTAAGTAATAAGCAAGGAACTAGTAAATAGTTTACTAATAATGCTCAATTAAATATTCGCACCTGAGCTGAACTTACAAGGACCTGGAGAGGTAGAAGAGAGGAGAGATGCCAACACGCCTGGCTCATCCCCTGAACTTGCCACTCTACAACTGGAGGGGAGCTCCCGCCAGAGGGACACTAGTACAACTAGATTGAGAGTGAAGTTTGTGTGTAGGTGTGTGTTACAAGTGAGGGAGAGGGGCTCTATTTATAGCCTAAGGTGGAGTAGGGGCTACTCAAGTGCCACCTCATCAATCCACGTGACCTCCCTCCTCCTCCCTTGGATGTAACCGCCCTATAACCGCCTTAAACTGACGCACAAGATTGCTCCAAAGTGTGTTTCTTGCATGTGACCTAGAATTGAGTCGGTTTGGCGCCGGGGGGGGGGGGGTGGCGGCCGCCGATAAGGGGTGGTGGCCGCCACCTCAATGACATGTGGGCCCTCCCCCTTTGGTGTGGGCCCCCTTGGGGTGTCTTGGAAGGTGGGTGTGGCGTCCTTTGGTCCATTTGATCACCATGGTAAGCCGGGTGAACCACAGTCCACGTGATGCTGATTTTCTGCCGTTGATGCTTGCACTGACCTAGGATCAAGGGTGGAGAGGCTTGGAGGTGTGCCTCCCATGGATCGGTGACGTGTCACCTTGAGTGACATGGCGGCCGCCATGCCTAGGTGGCGGGCGCCACCCCCAAGTGGGCCAAAATGGCCCACTTTGCTCCACTTTGCTTCATAAGCTTGATATTTGGTATATTGCATAGTTTTCCTGCATGAGCAAATATCTCCAAGTACAAGTGGAATTCCATTAGTTTAAACCATAATTCCTAGTTCTATGTCATTTTTACCTTCATTTGCTGCTTTGTTGATGGTATAAAATGAGCATTTAACAGGCATCAACAAGTTCCCCGAAGCTTACCTGTTGCTCGTCCCTGAGCAACAATGCGGTTTAAGCATTGAGCATGAAATAGATAGCAAAATTAAGATGTATGTAAGTGCATATTGTATAGCGAGAAATAACTTAGCATATATCATTAATCATAGCAATGTGGGGCTTATAGCTTTTCACTTCAAACATACAAGAGTGAAATAAAGCAGTAGATGGGAAACTTTTATCTTGCTTAGGTTTAACTAGGATTCTGTCTGGAGGTTTTAAGGTTTTCAAAAGATAAAAACTTGCTTAAATCCTCCAAGACTCACTCAGTCACTCAATGGTGTTTAAATCCTCACTTAGGCCAAAATGTAGCCTCTCCTATTTCTAAAGAATGATATGTGGAGTTATAGGTAGGCTAAGAACCATGAGCAATTTGCCTGATGTTTATTGCTAAGCTAGGCACTCAGATCATAAGGAGCAGCAAATCATAAAAATTGATCAAGATGTGCATATGTGGTTATGTGGAAGTGTATAGAGGGTATTTCATAATCCTTCCTAGTTGATTTTCTGGGGTCTAGAGTTAATGATAACTATCTTTTTTCGATACATAGTGAGTGGACAAAAGATGTGTCCTCACATTTTCTTAGGACATAGTCCTCACTTGAGCTACTTTGCTCTTTTTTTGAATACAATGTGAGTAGACAAAAATGTGTCCTCACATTTTCTAGGACATAGTCCTCTTTTGAGCTACTTTGCTCAAAAGCTTTTTCTCTCTCTCTTTTTTAACTCTAGATTTCCCCAGATTATCTATAGGAAAGGATTTGTGAAATGAGAAAGGGAAAGGGAGAGAAATGCTTATTCCCAGTGTAGGAATGGCATAAGGCTAGCAATGGGATGTTTGGCAGGGTGTTGCATATCTCCGGTGTAGAGAATAAGCAATTATTTGGTGGTAGCAAACTTCCGGAGTGGATAGTAAGCAATATGGTGGGTGTGCATGTATCTTGATTCAAAAGATATGATAAGCTTCTCTACTAAGATCTATGAGGTCTAACAAAGCTCAACACAAACAAAGCTCTTTGTGGTTTTGACTAATGACTAACAAATATTTGGCTGGTGGTGGGATAGGATAAAATCCAGGAGGGACTTTTAGCAAGGTTTTCATAATTTTTAAAAGAAATCCTCCAGAATTTGTCCTAATTTCACTTTAGCAAGTTTAAAGAATTACTCCATTTCTTACTAACTTTATTCACTAAGCATGATTTCAGTTTAAGCATGTGCAACCCACAAAAACTACAACTTAGATAAGACCAGTTATTCAAACCATAACAATAGCATCTGCATAACATATTTCAAAGCTTATCCAGGTTTCAACTTGTCTAAGCAGATTTTATCAATATTATTCAGGGAATGGTTACTTAGGCAGGCATATGACATTCAAAAAAATATAGAATTTAAGAACTGAATGTAAAGGGTAGGCTTGAGACATACCTTATTGGAGCGGGAGTCTCCCCCAAGCTGGCTTCTTGCTTGGTGAAGGGCCTTCTTCTTCTCAGTCGGAGCTCTTGTTCTCATTTTATTAAAAGGGAAACTATCTAATATTGTGAAAAGGGAAACTATCGTATGATATTTTATTATTCTAACTAAGTTAACATATACCTATGCATATAATTAATGATAACTGATTTTTTTTAGTTACATGCATGACATATGTTATTTATTCGAAAAGGGAAATTTGAAGGGAAATTAAAAATTAAAACCATACCATAGGTCCATGGAGTTTCATCCTTATCGGGCGGATCTTCTTCCTTGGGCACTTCTTCTCTTAGCACTCCATCTGGTTCTTCTTCTTTTGGCACCTCTCCCTTGTTATGTGAATCACACAACTTAGGAGGAGGTGGTTCTTTCTTTCTGTTCCACCTTGTTCCTGGGCGCCTCTTCTTGGTACGAATGGGCTTTGCTACCTCCATGTTAGCAGTATATGCGGGACCTCGGGAAAAGGAGAATATTTCCTTCCTCCCTCCTAATATCATTTGAATTTTACCACTTCCCACATATATGCAAGCATTAACAGTGTTCAAGAAGGGTCTACCCAAAATTAAAGGCACATCTTTCCTATTTCCCATATCTAGTATTATGAAATCAATAGGAACATAGGAGCCTCTAATATGAACAGGTAAATATTCACGAATGGCTTTGTTGGCCATCGCGAAGATAGAACGAGATAAGAAAGAAAGAAGTTGAAGAAGATGAAGGAAAAAGATAAGAAGAGTTAAGAAAAGAAGGAATGGGGTTAGGGTGGGATTCGCTAAGCGGGAGCTTAAGCGAAGATAAATTCGACACGAACTCAACCGATATACCGAATGCCTTCCCCGGCAACGGCGCCAGAAATGCTTGTTGGTAGTTCTTAACTTCACTAAAGATAGTGCTAGGCAACTATCCCCGGTAACGGCCCAGAAATGCTTGTTGGCACTTCTTAACGTTGTTACAAGAAGTAGACTATGGAGTCTATTCCTGGCAACGACGTCAGAAATGTTTGTAGTAAGTCCAGTCACTATACCTAAAGGAGTGAAGCTAAAGCAGCTATCTACTAATGCCAAGCGGGGTTGTCAATCCCGACACTAGTAGGAGCTAGCTAGCGAGAATGCAATCTACCAGGAGGAGATTCTGCAAGCGCACAGAACTATCGTAGTAGCACTTCCCTGGGAGTACCAGATGTCGATTTATTTGATCCCAAAGGAAGGCTAGGGTGGTGTAAGAGTTGAGTCAAGGAGGGGATGAGAGTCGAAGAAAAGGAAAAAGGGAAAATGGGAGAAGGGAAGATGGAAGGCTAGAAAGAGTATATGGATGGCTGGGTAAGGATGAAATGGATGGCTAAGGTAAGGTGGATGGTTAGGTGGATAAAGGGATTATGATAACTAAGGATAACTAATGATAACTAACTAATAACTACTACTGGGTAACCACTAAACAAGATAACTAGAGAGGCACTTGGTCGGTTCAACTAGGGCTTTCTAGATAAAAGGGCAGGATGGCTATTATTAAAGTGATCTACTTCGGGCACCTGGGACCAACCAACTCACAAGAGTAGGCGAGTCCACCCCTAAGTCCTACAGAACAGAACTAACATGGTGGAATACGTAGGCCGGACAGGGCTGTCACCACCTGCCGGCTACCACTGTGATCCGTTGAACTGAATGCAAACCAGGGTAATTACTAGTCTAGACCCCACATCTACACTAACAATTACTACCTTACTTACTGGTAAAAGCAAGGCACTCACACAAGTATATACTATGCAATAAATAAATACTGAATAGTAAATACTAAGTAATAAGCAAGGAACCAGTAAATACTTTAATAATAATGCTCAATTAAATATTCGCACCTGAGATGAACTTACAAGGACCTGGAGAGGTAGAAGAGAGGAGAGATGCCAACACGCCCTGCTCATCCCCTGAACTTGCCTCTCTACAACTGGAGGGGAGCTCCTGCCAGAGGGACACTACTACAACTAGAATGAGAGTGAAGTTTGTGTGTAGGTGTGTGTTACAAGTGAGGGAGAGGGGCTCTATTTATAGCCTAAGGTGGAGTAGGGGCTACTCAAGTGCCACCTCATCAATCCGCGTGACCTCCCTCCTCCTCCCTTGGATGTAACTGCCCTATAACCGCCTTAAACCGACGCACAAGACTGCTCCAAAGTGTGTTTCTTGCATGTGACCTAGAATTGAGTCGGTTTGGCGCCGGGGGGGGGGGGGGTGGCGGCCGCCGTTAAGGGGTGGCGGCCGCCACCTCAATGACATATGGGCCCTCCCCCTTTGGTGTGGGCCCCCTTGGGGTGTCTTGGAAGGTGGGTGTGGCGTCTTTTGGTCCATTTGATCACCGTGGTAAGCCGGGTGAACCACAGTCCACGTGATGCTGATTTTCTGCCGTTGATGCTTGCACTGACCTAGGATCAAGGGTGGAGAGGCTTGGAGGTGTGTCTCCCAGAGATCGGTGACGTGTCACCTTGAGTGACATGGCGGCCGCCATGCCTAGGTGGCGGGCGCCACCCCCAAGTGGGCCAAAATGGCCCACTTTGCTCCACTTTGCTTCATATGCTTGATATTTGGTATTTTTGCATAGTTTTCCTGCATGAGCAAATATCTCCAAGTACAAGTGGAATTCCATTAGTTTAAACCATAATTCCTAGTTCTAAGTCATTTTTACCTTCATTTGCTGCTTTGTTGATGGTATAAAATGAGCATTTAACAGGCATCAACACAGAGAAGACTGAGACTTTTTCCTTCGCTCGCAATCTGATTTTGCGTCTTCAGAACGAGTTCCCTTTGAACTCGATGCGAGCTATTAGGAGTGATAATGGTTCCGAATTCAAGTACTCGGATTTTGAGAAGTTTTGTGACCGCTTGGGTTTGGAGCATCAGTTTTCTTCCCCCTACATACCGCCCCAGAATGGTGTTGTAGAGAGGAAGAATCGGACCCTTGTTGAGATGGCCAGGATGATGCTCGATGAGCATAGGACTCCTAGGCAATATTGGGCCGAAGCTATGAACATTGCATGCTATATTTCAAATCGCATTTTTCTGAGAGCTTTCTTGAAGAAGACCTCTTATGAGTTGTGTTTTGGTAGACAGCCCAAGGTGAGTTATTTTAGAGTCTTCGGTTGCCATTGTTTCATATTGAAGAAAAAGGCAACCTGGACAAATTTGAGTCTCGTTCTTCTGATGGTTTATTTTTGGGTTATGGCACTCACACTCGCGCATATCATGTACTTAACCTTGATACTAACCGAGTCATGGAGACATCAGATGTCACCTTGGACGAGACCCTTGTTTGTCCTTCTTCTTGTTTTGAGCGTGCAGGTGATCATGATGTTGGTGAGCCTCTTTTCGATGATGAGGACGAGGATGCTGAAGGCATGGGTGACCCAGCATCACCTCCACGTGCTGTGTCGCAAAGAGCGGCTTCTACGACGACTCATGGCCCCGACACATCTTCTTCCTGGGGGCCGTGGGATCCGCCACCCTGAGCGGTACCTTTTGTACCCGAGGAGGCACCAGCTGCTGTTGAGGGGGAGATCACTTCTTCCCTGGAGGCGCCACAACATATCCAGCGCCAGCACCCCCCTCAGCAGATGATCGGCAACATCGACGAACGTGTCACTCGGTCCAGGTCACAGCACATCTCTCACTTCGCTCATTCTACTTTTGTTGCTAATTTTGAACCCCGAGATGTTGGACACGCTTTGACGGATCCAGATTGGGTCAATGCCATGCATGAGGAGTTAGAAAATTTTGTGCGAAATCAGGTCTGGGTTCTAGTTCCACCTCCTCCAGACTGTAAGCCTATTGGGACGAAATGGGTTTTCAAAAACAAGCAAGGAGAGGATGGCCACGTTGTTAGAAACAAGGCCAGGCTTGTAGCAAAGGGTTATAGTCAGAAGGAGGGGATAGACTATGAGGAGACTTTTGCTCCTGTGGCTCGTTTGGAGGCTATTAGGATACTCTTGGCTTTTGCTGCATCCAAAGGTTTCAAACTTTTTCAAATGGATGTCAAGAGTGCCTTCTTAAACGGCTACATTGAAGAGGAAGTTTATGTTGAGCAACCCCTCGGTTTTGAAAATCCCAAGTTTCCAAACCATGTTTTTAAACTTCACAAAGCCTTATATGGTTTGAAACAAGCCCCTAGAGCCTGGTATGATAGGTTGAAAACCTTTTTGCTTGCTAAGGGTTTTAAAATGGGATGTGTAGATAAAACGCTCTTTCTCCTCAAGCAAGGCAAAGACACCCTCTTGGTCCAGATTTACGTGGATGATATCATTTTCGGTGGTTCTTCTCACGCTTTGGTTGCCAAGTTTGCAGATACTATAAGCAGGGAGTTCGAGATGAGCATGATGGGCGAGCTGACATTCTTTCTCGGGTTGCAAATTAAGCAATCCCGAGAGGGGACGTTTGTGCACTAGGGCAAGTACACCAAGGACTTGCTGAAGCGGTTCGATATGGGTGAGGCCAAGCCTCTTCCAACACCCATGTCGATGACGACTGCCCTGGATGCGGATGTGGATGGAGAAGCAGTGGACCAGAAGGAGTACCGAAGCATGATCGGGTCACTGCTCTACCTGACGGCGACACGCCTGAACATCCAGTTCGCGGTGTGTCTATGCGCGCGCTTTCAGGCGTCGTCGCGTACTTCTCACCGTCAGGCGGTGAAGCGGATTTTCAGGTACCTTCGTTTCACACCTGAGTTCGGGATTTGGTATTCTGCTTCCTCCACCCTCTCCCTTTGCGGATATTCCGATGCCGATTTTGCAGGTTGCCGTATTGAGCACAAGTCCACTTCTGGGACTTGCCAGTTTATTGGTTCTTCTCTTGTTTCGTGGTCTTCTCGCAAGCAGTCTAGTGTCGCTCAGTCTACCACAGAGGCTGAATATGTTGCTGGGCTAGCTGCTGTTCCCAGTTGCTTTGGATGATGGCCACTTTGCGTGATTTTGGTCTGAGCTTTTCTCGCGTGCCTTTGCTTTGTGACAGCACGAGTGCTATTAGCGTTGCTAAGAACCCCGTGCTTCACTCGAAGACCAAACACATTGATGTGCGCTTTCATTTTTTGCAAGACCACCAGGAGAAGGGTGATATCGACCTTCGCCATGTCGATGCTCATCATCAACTGGCTGATATTTTCACCAAGCCTTTAGATGAATCAACCTTTAATCGGTTGAGGGGTGAGCTTGGTGTGTGTTTTCCCTTTTAGATGGGGGAAACATTTTGGTTCTTGTTTCATAGACTGACTCTTTTCGTTTGTCTTTCTTTCCTTTTGCATTTCAGCATACGCATTTACATTCTGAGCTTCATGCTTATAATCACTAGAACGTAACTATGCTCTGTTTAGTATGCTCCAATGCTTATGATGATGCTTGTAGCTTATGCTCTTTCTGATCACTGATACATGTTGTGGGCTGAGCTATTTTGAAATGGTGAATATGCTTAATGTACATAAAATCTAAAAATGTTCACCATTGAGATATGCGACTAGCATGTGTAGGATGTGTTGAGTTCAATCGTGCTTTTCATATATGCTAGGTTGCTATGTCTCTAGTTCTGAGTCATTCACTTGCTTGGTCTGGTCATATCATGTTTAAAATTCTGAACCAAGTTTTAGTGAATTGAAAAGATCGAGATGGGATTGCTTGTCAACACATCACGGTATCGAGACTGTTTCTCATTGCACTTTGAGTTAAACTTGAGCCGTGTAGTGTATGACCGAAACCGTAGCTTTAAGTTTCTGATTGCTTCGGCATAGGCTTCGCTGGGTTGAAAAGTTAGGCAATGACAAGCTTTCAACCTCTCGCAATCACATGCTAATGTTTGAACTTGTGTAATTTCACCGCTGCAACTCCGATCTAAAACTAAAATCACAAGTGTATGTTTCATTCTTAAGCATGATGATTGAACTTTGCTAGGGGTAGTTCACCTTGTATACATGTTTATGAAGGACCGAGAATGCAACCCGAAAGTGACCAGAGGGGGGGTGAATGGGAGCTTCAAAATTTCCTTTCGGAATCTCAATGCCACTGTCCCAAAATCAACCCCAAAAGCAAACCCTAGAGCTTGCTAATGTCCACGACCCTAGATGCAGGGTGGATGCTTCCAAGAAGCACAGCGGGACACTACACAACCCTAGAAAGCCAACGCAAAAGACAGAAACCAAATCCGAGATCGCACGAACAAACAGCGAACGAAACAGCGCAGTCACAGCAGCATCGGACGCTGGCAGCGTCCGAGGCCCAACCAACGGACGCGTCCGATGCCAAATGAGCAGAACTGAAACCTTACTGCTTGGACATCGGACGCTGTGAACAGTGCACTCTCAGCGTCCGATGGTTTTGCTCCGGAGCGTCCGATGCTCAACGGAGCGTCCGATGGCTGCGTCCGATGCTCCTTTGAAAATGTCAGAAACTGACATGTGGCACCGGAGCATCCGATGCAAAAAGGGTCAGCGTCCGATGCTAAGAAACCGAGCGTCCGATGCCCCCGACGCAGTGCAGTTCTTCCGCGAAATTCGCTCGATCTCCTCCGAATCAAAAGCACTAGGGCTTAGACTTGGTATGAGGAGTCTCAAGGAGGTTAGTGAGCTATCCCATGAGAATCATGGCTCGCATCTAACTCCAAATCGAGGAAACGGAAGAATTTGGGGCAAGGGAGCAAAAACCGATCCAACACAAAAATCGCTCGATCTCCTAGACCGTGAGATTAGAGGTGAATTCCTTCGGTGGAAAGAAGTGCCTCACGATCTAGAACAACTTGGTTCAAACGGATTTGCAAAAGACGCACCGAGCAAAGAGATCGATCGACGGGAAAATCATGGCAAAAAGCAATCCGCGAAGAACAACGAGGAACTCAAATCAAAACGCGAATTGACACACGATCTTGCGGTTGAAGCGCAACCACACGCTACGACAAGGAGGTTACGGCCTCCTTTCCTCAAAATCAACAGAACACAGAGTCAAGTCTCTCTGCGGATCTCAGCTAGCTAAAGCAGGGGATGGGAGAGCAGGAAACCCTAAGTGCAGGAAGCAAATGAGATGGCTAAAACTAAGATGGGGGAGGAGGGTGTCTCCCCGGACTACTTAACCTATTCTAGACTAAGTCTATTTCCTACTCTACCCCTCTCTAATCTAATTACAGAGCGAACCAGCTAAACCCTAGGGTCATTCTGGACCAACTCGGTGGTAGGTGTATCCGACGGCCACGCCCGCACAACTCGTCCGTGTTGCCTCCACGCAACCTTCCGATTGCCGCCACGTGCCGTCCTCGCTCTGCACCCCCGGTTTTGTGGCCCAAACCGGGAAACCAGCCTTTTCCAGCTATCCCCCGGTTTTGAGGCCCAAACCGGGAAACCAGCCTCCAGCCTGAGTTTTGAGGCCCAAACTCAGCAAACCCGCAGCGCCCGAGTTTTGAGGCCCAAACTCGGAAACCGGCCCATCGCCCGAGTTTTGTGGCCAAACTCGGAAACCGTCCGCGCCCAGGTTTTGTGGCTCAACCTGGAAACCGAGCACCCGAGTTTTGAGGCCCAAACTCGGAAACCGTCCACCCGGTGGTTTTTCTATGGCTCAGCCACCAAACCGAAGCTGTAGAGGGGATGCACCGCCCGTGCACCCCGTCCACCGACACGTGTCCCCAGGTCCTCGACCCGAGCAACACCGTGCCCCACAAGTCTCCGCTCGTCGCTGTCCCAGGCTGCCAGCCACCACAGCTGATCCTCAGGCACTCCGGTCCCTCAGTCCAAGCCTCACGTCCGCCCTTCACTGCTCGATCCATCGGCATGGCATGTCCGCCGCACGGCATGCCCATCCTTCATCGCACCCAGTCCGTCGGCACGGCACGTCTCAACTTGACCTTCACCTTGCCCTTGATCACTGTCTCCATGCTCGACACCTGCACAACACAAGCCAAAGAACATGCGATAAAACCCGTTGACAATCACTCATCACTCAGAGACCCGGCATACACCCATGTATCCGCAGTTTAGCACTTGTTCGGATTCCTACCTATACATGTTTAGTGCTATTTTGATGGTGAATACCTTTTGACTCAAAAACTGCTCACTTTTGCTCATATGTTCATATTTCGTATTTGGTGATCAGTTTGAGCCTTTGCTATGTGAATGCTTAGTTGTGCCATTAGAGTTATATTGTTTAGAGCATCTTTGCACTCTTTTGACTATATGCCTGAAGCTGCTAACTTGCATTCTGACTCATATGCATTTTGGAATGGGGGAGATTTTTGGTCAAGGGGGAGAAATTTCGCCTGATGATGTTTTCTTTGCTTGATATGTGCATTTTCAACTAAGGGGGAGAATTATTGACAAATCATGTGTTCCCTGGATGTTTAACTAAGGGGGAGCTTCCTGGTTGCTTGCACTTTTCGAGGGGGAGTTTGCTAGTTGTGTTGATCCTTTGCCTCTATCTTGAGGGACTAGCAAACATTCTTCAGGGCATTTGATTCCGATTGGTTTGGAGCTTTGCTGTTTTCTGTTGGCCGTAAGGCCTTTGGTATCAAGCTTTCGTGCTAGTTGTGTTGAGCCTCTGTGCCTCTATCTTGAGGGACTAGCATTTGCTTCCATTTCTCACTCTGCTTCAATTGGTGTTGAGCTCTTTTTCTGAAGATTTTGAATTGGTATTTGCTAGCGGTGTTGAGCCTGTTCTACCTCTTCTTGAGGGCTAGCTTTGCTTTGCTTGGTTGCGTCGAGCCGTTGCCCATGTCTTTGGGGACCAAGTTGTTTCGCTTCTTCCACTTGACCTTCTTCGGCTTTGCTATGCTTTTGGGTCATTTGGTCGAGTTCTGTTCTCCTTCTTTCTTCTTCCTTCTTCTTTCATTATGATTTGTGTGAGTAGTTGACAATGCACTCATCAAGGGGGAGATTGCGGATACATGGGTGTATGCCGAGTCTCGGTGTGATGAGTGATTGTCAACGGGTTTGATCGCAGGTTCTTTGGCTTGTATTGTGCAGGTGTCGAGCCCGGAGACAGTGATCGAAGGCGAGGTGAAGGTCAAGTAGAGACGTGCCGTGCCGATGGACCGGGAGTGGTGAAGGGCGGACGTGAGGCTTGGACTGAGGGACCGGAGGGCCTAAGGATCAGCTGTGGTGGCTGACAGCCTGGGACAGCGACGAGCAGAGACTTGCGGGGCACGGTGTTGCTCAGGTCGAGGACCTGGGGACATGTGTCGGTGGATGGGGTGCACGAGCGTTGCATCCCCTCTACAGCTCCGGTTTGGTGGTTCAGCCAGAGAAAAACCACTGGGTGGACGGTTTCCAAGTTTGGGCCACAAAACTCGGGTGCTCGGTTTCTAGGCTTGAGCCACAAAACCTGGGCGCGCAGCGGGTTTCTGAGTTTGGGCCACAGAACTCGGGCTGAGGACGGTTTCCAGGTTTGGGCCTCAAAACCTGGGCGCTGGCGGGTTTCCTGGTTTCGGACACAAAACCAGGGGACGGACTTGGAGGCTGGTTTCCCGGTTTGGGCCTCAAAACCGGGGGATGGTGTAAGGGCTAGTTTCCCGGTTTCGGCCACAAAACTGGGGGTGCGGGGTCCGGGAAAAGGACGGGCGGAGCGGTGGCGGCACGTGGCGGCAATCGGGAGGTTGCGTTGAGGCGACGCTACGAGTTGTGCGGGCGTGGTCGTCGGATCACCACCTACCACGAGTTGGTCCAGAATAACCTTAGGGTTTAGCTGGTTCGCTCTGTAATTAGAGAGGGGTAGAGTAGTAATTAGGAATAGGTTAAGTAGGCGGAGACACCCTCCTCCCCAACAATCTCAGTCATTTTGCTCTTTGCCTTCTAGGTTTTCCTGCTCTCCCATTCCTTGCTGTAGCTACTGAGATCCGCAGAGAACCATACCTCTGTGTACTTGAGTTTTTGAGGAAGTGAGGCCATAACCTCACTGTCGTAGTGTGTGTTTGCGCTACGGTTGCAGATCGTTGTGTCGATTCGCGTTTTGGTTCTTGTTCTTCACGTTCTTCGTTTCTCCGTGATTTTCCCATCACTCAATCTCCCTCTCCAGTGCGTCTTTGCGAAATCCGTTTGAATCATTTTGTTCGTATCATTGAGGAGGTCATTTCGACCAAAGGAATTCATGTAACTCCTCATGATCGAATAGATCAGGACGATTTCGTTTTCGTGGTGCTTTTTTGGTTCATCCACCTTCCCTTTTGATTTCCCGGTGATTTGGTCGATTTGAGCGGATGATTTCTTGGGAATAGTCTCCTAACTGCCCCGTGAACATCTTCTCCAAGTTTGGGAACTTGGGATTGTGATTTGGTTTGGATTTTGGGAGAGTTGGTGTTCGAGCGACCAAAATCGCCCTTTTCTGGAAGTCGCGGACAGTCTGCGGTCTATACCGGCAGACAGTCCGGGCATCGGGGGAGGGCCAGATCAGTGGCCGTGTCCCTCGGCTGCCCTAGCAGATTTTGACCGGCGGATAGTCCGCAGTTAAAATCCGCGGACAGTCCGGGAGCCGTCCAGCAGACTTCAGCAACACTGCTGTTTTTGTGTTTCTACCGGCGGACAGTCCGGGAGTTTTTCACGGACAGTCCGCAGTAGCCGCGGACAGTCCGGGACCGTACCCGCGGACTATCCGGGACCCTGCTGAAGGCTGTTTTCTAGTGCGTTTGCCGTCCCGGCTTTTTGGCTTGGTTTTCGGACTTCTCGTTTGGCCCTAGAGTTAACCAAGAAACATTTTTAGGTATCTTTGTAACTTGTTTGCATTGGTATTTGGAGATTTCTCGACATAGCCTCCAATCTACGTTCGGGACTCGGTTTTCCAAAGGGAAACTTGAGCTGAAGCTTTTGGCCTTTGCTTCGCTTGTGCTTGGTGGTGCTCCGCTGTGATCCTAGGGATCATCCACCCTCTTCCAAGGGTCGTGAGCATCACGATTTCGGTCCGTGCTTTTCGGGGTTGATTTTGGGACATTTGGCCAAAGGTTTGAAAGTAATTTTATTGGCTCCCATTCACCCCCCTCTGGTCGCCTTGCTTTTGCATTCTCGGTCCTTCACAGATGCCGTTCAGCTTGTCCTCGATCCTCTTCTTCTTCTCAGACTCGTCGTCGCTTGAAACAGCGGAGTCGTCATCCGAGCCGTCGATGTCGCTGAGCGTGGCGATGAATGCACGCTGCTCAGCCTGTACCTTCTCGAAGTACTTCTTCTTGATGTACTCCTTATCGAAGCCGCCCCTCCGCTTGTGCTTTGCGGGGACGTACTTCTCCTTACGCTTGCCGGAGTCGTACTTGCGCCCATGATCGCCCTTCCCAGATGTGTGCTTGTTCTTCTTGGGACAGTTGGCGATGAAGTGGTCGGGGTCGCCGCACTCAAAGCATCCTGAGCATCCTCCTCCGCAGCGACGGTTCATGCGGTTGTTGTGAAACCACGAGAACCAGTTGGCAAGCAAAGCCAACTCGTCATCTCCCAAAGACTCCAGCTGCTCCTCTGTAACAGAAAGAAGTGAAGAGAGTGCAAATCCTCCAGAGGGGTTAGAAGAAGAGCCAGACACCAAAGCCATAGTCGGGCCAGAAGGATTTTCATAAGAAGCCCTCGACATGTCGTCAATCTCACTAGACTTGAGCTTACTAAACAGCTCGTCGCATGTGAGGGTCTCATAGTTAGATGATTCGATGATCGCCTGGACCATTGAGTCCCACACCGACCGATCGAGAGTATGCAAAAGCTTCAAAGCCCTCTCATGATCGTCGAAAGGCAACAACTCCTTGTTTGCTCTCATCTTGTAGACAATAACTTGAAAGCGAGCAAATAAACTTTCTATGCTCTCGCTAGGCATGTGTCGAAAGTTCTCATACTCCTGCTTGTGCGACTCGTAGAGATGGGATTTGACTTGAGTGGTTCCCTCATGGAAGCACATGAGGGTCGCCCAAATCTCACGAGCCATGGGGACGTGAGAAACACGATCAAACTCGGACATGCTCAAATAGGAGAAAAGAGCGTTACGAGCTTGGCTATTGGCATCGTGCTCCTCGATCTGCAGCTGAGTAGCACGAGCAGCCAGGACAACGTAATCGGCCTTGTTGCAAATCTCCCAAACAGAAGAGCCCATGCACTGGAGATATGCGGACATACGTATCTTCCAATACGCAAAGTTCGTCCCATCAAAGAACGGCGGTTTGCCCATGCCACAATCCATGTCGCCTTCTGTGGATCTAGAACTAGCTAAGGTGAAAGATCATTAACCCGCTCCGATACCAATTGAAGGACCAAAGGTGCTACCAGAAAGCGACCAGAGGGGGGTGAATGGGAGCTTTAAATTTCCTTTCAGAAACTTCAGAGCTTGTAAGTGTCAACGACCCTAATGGTAGGGTGGATGCTTCCAAGAAGCACAGCGAGACACTTTACAACACTAGGAACCCAACGCAAAAGCCAGAAATCAAAACCGACAACAGACAAGCGAACTGTAGATGAGATAGCGCAGATCAGCACTGACCGGACTCTAGTGAGCGTCCGGTCAGCAGTGATCGGACGCGTCTGGTCGAATAAAAACCGGTTTGGGAGCTCTTTGTTCCTGACCGGACTCACTGAGTCTGAGCGTCCGGTCACAAAAGTCAAACCAGATGAACAGTATGAAGAGCGCGTCTGGTCGCAACAGGGACAAGCGTCTGGTCTGGTCATGAAGAAAGAACAGCGAACGCAGTTCAACGACCGGACTCTAACCGTGCGTCCGGTCACCCCGACCCTAGCATCCGGTCACCCCGACGCAGTTGTGTTCATCCACCGATTCAACTTGATCTGACCAAAAACAAATCCTCTAGGGATCAAACTTGGTGAGAGGAGTCACAAGGAGGATAGTGAGCTACTCCTAGGAGATCATGGCTCGAACCTATCACCAAATCGATGAATCAACGAAATTCGGGGGAAGGGAGACAAAACCGATCCAACACGAAAATCAATTGATCTACTAGCTCGTGAGGTTAGGAGTGAATTCCTTTGGTGGAAAGAAGTGCCTCACGATCTAGAACAACTCAGTTCAAACGGATTTGCAAAAGACGCACTAAGAAGAAAGATCGATCAACGGGAAAAACGTGGAGAAAGCAACCCGTGAAGAACAAGAATGCAAATACATGGGTGTATGCCGGGTCTCGGTGTGATGAGTGATTGTTAACGGGTTTGATCGCAGGTTCTTTGGCTTGTGTTGTGCAGGTGTCAAACACGGAGACAGTGATCGAGGGCGAGGTGAAGGTCAAGTAGAGACGTGTCGTGCCGATGGACCGGGAGCGGTGAAGGGCGGACGTGAGGCTTGGACTGAGGGACCGGAGGGCCTAAGGATCAGCTATGGTGGCTGACAGCCTGGGACAGCGACGAGCGGAGACTTGTGGGGCACGGTGTTGCTCGGGTCGAGGACCTGGGGACACGTGTCGATGGACGGGGTGCACGGCGGTCCATCCCCTCTACAGCTCCAGTTTGGTGGTTCAGCCAGAGAAAAACCACCGGGAGGACGGTTTCCGAGTTTGGGCCACAAAACTCGGGTGCTTGCAGATACATTGGTGTATGCCGGGTCTCGGTGTGATGAGTGATTGTCAACAGGTTTGATCGCAGGTTCTTTGGCTTGTGTTGTGCAGGTGTCGAGCACGGAGACAGTGATCGAAGGCGAGGTGAAGGTCAAGTAGAGACGTGCCGTGCCGATGGACCGGGAGCGGTGAAGGGCGGACGTGAGGCTTGGACTAAGGGACCGGAGGGCCTGAGGATCAGCTGTGGTGGCTGACAGCTTGGGACAGCGACGAGCGGAGACTTGCGGGGCATGGTGTTGCTCGGGTCGAGGACCTGGGGACACGTGTCGGTGGACGGGGTGCACGGACGGTGGATCCCCTCTACAGCTTCGGTTTGGTGGTTGAGCCACAGAAAAACCATCGGGTGGACGGTTTCCGAGTTTGGGCCACAAAACTCAGGTGCTCGGTTTCCAAGTTTGGGCCACAAAACCTGGGTTGAGTGCGGAGGAGGAGGTTGAGTGCGAGTCGTGCACCAAGCGCATGACTGACCTTCTCACTTTGAGAGGTATGTATGCTGCTTTGGTTGGAGAGGTGGATGAGCTCTGGGCTAGGCCCCAGCTGTTGGGTGCGTGCAAGACTTGTCCTGTCTTGCAATCCGAGTTGGCAGAGAAGAATGCCAAGATTGAGTCTCTTGAGAAGGCCAGCTCGTATAGCACTTGTGTCATGAGGTGTGCTTTGTGTGAGGGTTTAGAGATGGAGATTGCCAACGTGAAGCATGACAAGATGCAAATCGAGGAGGAAAACACATACCTTCGGACCATCTTGTCATGGGTTTCTTGTAGTGAGCCGCAGCTCGGGATGATGATCTCCCAATTCAAGCGAGCTGCTGGAGTCCTGGTGTAGGTTTCACTCCGGGTGTTGATCTTTCTGCTTTTGGGAAGATTGGAGAGTCGAGTGGTCTGAACCCATGTGAGAAGCCCAACTCCACCACTACTCCCAAACTTACCAAGCTTCCACCCAAAGAGCCTGCTAAGCCTACCACCAAGGATGGGGTGTTTGAAGAACCTCCACGTGCTCCACCCAAGAACCTGCAGTGGGCACCCAAACCCAATCACCTCAAAAACAAGCTGGACACAATGCCACCCATCCAGGAGGAGCTTATGCCACAGAAGGGCAAAGTGACCCAAACCCACAACCGTGTGTACCAACAACCCCCTTTGCGTGTGGTGAGGTACCATTGTGAGTACTGTGGGAGAGATGGTCACTTGGGTGAGTTTTGCTATCGACGCAAGAGAGAGGAGCGCCAAGCCCGGGAGATGGACAACCCGGACATGTACCATCCTTTCCATGATGTGCATGTGCCGAACGTCCAGAGGAGAGCTCCGAGGAGAGCAGCTAGGCCTAGAGGTGCAGCACCTCAAGGTCCTAGGCGTCAGGGAGGAGGTGCCCGACGGGGTCCTGACTTTGCAGGATACGGACCCCGTGGCGGAGGCTTTGTTGAGCGCTTTCCCCCACCGCATTTTGAGTATCGCGATGGACGCTCTTTCCTTAGCGGACCATGTTTTCCTGTGCGTGGTGATCGCTACCCCCGTAGGCAGGCTAGGAATGGTTTTTACACTGACCGTTCTTTTGAGCAGCCGACCCAACACTGGTATTCTTCTTACTTCACTAACCCTAGTGTTGGACCGTATGCTCACCCTATGTCTTTCTATTGATGTAGGTAAAACGGTTGGAGGACATTTGGTTGGTGGATTTCGGTTGCTCGAGGCACATGACCGGAAACACCAAGTGGTTCTCCAGCCTTAGCCTTGTTGCCGGAAAGGAATTTATCACCTTCGGCGACAATAGTGAAGGTAATGTGTTGTCTCGCGGGTCGGTGCGGGTTAATGAGCACTTTGTGTTGCGTGATGTTGCTCTTGTTTCTAACCTGCATTTTAACTTGCTTTCTGTTTCGCAACTTTTTGATGATGACTATGATATTCATTTTAAACCGAATCTCAGTCGCATTTTAGATCCTCAGGGCAATCTTGTATGTCTGATTTCGCCCTTTGGGAAAGTCTTTCGCGCGAATTTCTCGGAGTCGTTTGGTGTTTCCCACTGTCTTTTGGCTAGTCCTTCCTCCTCGGATCTTTGGAAGTGGCATAGGAGGCTCGGTCACTTAAGCTTCGACTTGCTTGCAAGACTTAGCTCACTTGGCCTAATCCGAGAGTTGCCCAATCTGTCGATGGAGAAGGATCTAGTTTGCCATTCTTGCAGACATGGAAAGATGGTTGCCGCTCCCCACCATCCAGTGACTAAGGTCATGACTTCGCACCCTGGAGAGCTTTTACACATGGACCTAGTCGGTCCGGCTCGGGTGAGTTCAGTTGGGGGAAAGTGGTATGTTTTGGTTGTTGTCGATGATTTTTCGAGATATTCGTGGGTCTTCTTTTTGACTGAGAAGACTGAGACTTTCTCATTTGCTCGCAATCTGATTTTGCGTCTTCAGAACGAGTTCCCTTTGAACTCGATGCGAGCTATTAGAAGTGATAATGGTTCCGAATTCAAGAATTCGGATTTTGAGAAGTTTTGTGACCGCTTGGGTTTGGAGCATCAGTTTTCTTCCCCCTACACACCGCCCCAAAATGGTGTTGTAGAGAGGAAGAATCAGACCCTTGTTGAGATGGCCAGGACGATCCTCGATGAGCATAGGAATCCTAGGCAATATTGGGCCGAGGCTATGAACACTGCATGCTACATTTCAAATCGCATTTTTCTGAGAGCTTTCTTGAAGAAGACCTCTTATGAGTTGCGTTTTGGTAGACAGCCCAAGGTGAGTTACTTTAGAGTCTTCGGTTGCCACTGTTTTATATTGAAGAAAGGCAACCTGGACAAATTTGAGTCTCGTTCTTCTGACGGTGTATTTTTGGGTTATGGCACTCACACTCGCGCATATCGCGTACTTAACCTTGATACTAACCGAGTCATGGAGACATCAGATGTCACCTTCGACGAGGCCCTTGTTTGTCCTTCTCGTTTTGAGCGTGCAGGTGATCATGAGGTTGGTGAGCCTCTTTTTGATGATGAGGACGAGGATGCTGAAGGCATGGGTGACCCAGCATCGTCTCCACCTGCTGTGCCGCCAAGAGCGGCTTCTACGTTGACTCACGGCCCCGACACCTCTTCTTCCTGGGGGTCGTGGGAACCGCCACCCCGCGTGGTACCTTTTGTACCCGGGGAGGCACCAGCTGCTGTTGAGGGGGAGGCTACTTCAGCTCGGGAGGCGCCATGACACATCCAGCGCCAGCACCCCCCTCAGCAGATGATCGGCAACATCGATGAACGAGTCACTCGGTCCAGGTCACAGCACATCTCTCACTTTGCTCATTCTGCTTTTGTTGCTAATTTTGAGCCCCGAGATGTTGGACACGCATTGATGGATCCAGATTGGGTTAATGCCATGCATGAGGAGTTAGAAAACTTTGAGCAAAATCGGGTTTGGGTTCTAGTTCCACCTCCTCCATACTGTAAGCCTATTGGGACAAAATGGGTTTTCAAAAACAAGCAAAGAGAGGATGGCCATGTTGTTAGAAACAAGGCCAGGCTTGTAGCAAAGGGTTATTGTCAGAAGGAGGGGATAGACTATGAGGAGACTTTTGCTCCTGTAGCTCGTTTGGAGGCTATTAGGATACTATTGGCATTTGGTGCATCCAAAGGTTTCAAACTTTTTCAGATGGATGTCAAGAGTGCCTTCTGAAACGGCTACATAGAAGAGGAAGTTTATGTTGAGCAACCCTCCGGTTTTGAAAATCCCAAGTTTCCAAACCATGTTTTTAAACTCCTCAAAGCTTTATATGAAGGACCGAAGATGCTAAAGCAAGGCGACCAGAGGGGGGTGAATGGGAGCTTCAAAATTTCCTTCCGGAGACTTGTGGCCACTGTCCCAACAAAATCAACCCCAAGAGCAAAGCCGACACAGGTGATGTCCTCGACCCAAGAGTATGGGTGGATGTTCCCTAGGAACACAGCGGGACACAACAAAAGCTCCTTCCTCCAAATCCACGTGAGTCAACTAGTGACACAAAAGCTCCTTCCTCCAAATTCAGGCTTTTTCGCAAAGCGGGAAGCCCGGTTTCTGTAGAGCACAGAGTCGGGAATCCAACGCAAAAAGTGGATCTCAAATCGGAGCTCGAACGTAAAAGATACGGACGAAAACGTGCGATCACTGCACTGACCGGACTCTGAGGTGCGTCCGGTCAGTGTCGATCGGACGCGTCCGGTCAGAGAAAAACCTCTCTGGATGCTCTCTGTTCACGACCGGACTGACGGTGAACAAGCGTCCGGTCGTTACCACTGAGCGTCCGGTCAAACACCGAAGAGGCAATGAACAGTGCCTTCAGTGCGTCCGGTCACGCGAAACCCTAGCGTCCGGTCGCACAAAACGCTCTCTGGCACTGACCGGACTCAGCACGGGGTGCGTCCGGTCGTGTCCAGGCCAGCGTCCGGTCACCACGCGCGAACTGGACAGCGCGGGTGTTCAACGACCGGACTCTGACAGGGTGCGTCCGGTCGCTTCGATGCAGCGTCCGGTCACCCCGATCAGCCCTCTGTTCGTCCACCGAATCGACCCGATCTCCCTCAAATCAAAAGCACTAGGGCTCAAATTTCGTGTGAGGGATCACAAGGATGTTAGTGAGCTACTCCTAGGAGATCATGGCTCGAACCTAACTCCAAATCGGTGAATCGAAGAAAACGGTGAGGAACGGGCAAGAACTCGATCCCAAAACTAAATCCACCCGATCTGTGAGTTCGTGAGATATTAGAGAAATTCCTTCGGTAGAAAGAAGACTCTCATGAAGCTACACAAGATGGTTCAAACGGATTTGCGAATCTTCCCTCAAAACAAGAATTCTCGTGAAGAACGAAGGAGGGGAAAACGTGCAAAGCGAAGAACAAAATCGCAAGACAAATTAAGCACGAATTTGATCCTTGGACTCAGAGGAATGGATGATTCATTAAGCACTTGGTGTACGGGCTACAAGCCAATCCTAGCAACGCAAAGCTTGGATGGCAAAAAGCTGAAGAACAAGAGCCAACTCTCCCTAACCCTAGCCTACTCTCACAGGAACAAAATGAGAGAGACACCACCTATAACTCTCCAAGGATGCGGCTGCCCTAGCAGCCCCCTTCATATATATAGGCGCACGTCCGAAGACCAAAACGCCCTTACATTAAGCACTCGACCCAAATACCCCCGAGGGGTACAACCGTCCAATCCTGACGATTTGCATCTGACGGCCACGCCTGCACATCCGGTAGCTTCGCCTCGACGCGACCTCCCTGATGCAGCCACGTGCCGCCACCGTCGACCGCCGCGCCTTCTCACCGATAGCTTCGCCGCAACGCAAGCCTCTCGGTGCCGCCACGCCTCGGCCGTCCTTTCGGACCACCCCCTGGTTTTGAGGCCCAAACTAGGAAATCGTCCACCCCGAGTTTTGAGGCCCAAACTCGGAAACCCGCGCGCCCAGGTTTTGAGGCCCAAACCTGGAAACCGTCCACCCCGAGTTTTGAGGCCCAAACTCGAAAACCGGCCACCCCGAGTTTTGAGGCCCAAACTCGGAAACCGTCGATGGTAGCTTTTTGAGGCTCAGCTACCGAACCCGCACCGAAGACGGGATGTGGTTCGCACACCCCGAACACCGGCACCGATGCCGATGCATGTCCAGCCTCCACGCCGGGCACAACGCCTTCGCCTTCCTTCTTGACTCGGCCGACGGCACTTGCGCCGCACGCAAGCCCGTGTCCGACCTCCTGCCAAGCGACCCGACTCCAACGCCTTCCTCCCGACTCGGCCAATGCACCGCACATCCCCATGTGCTCCTGCTCGCCGATGCCACGTGCCAGCTACCACAACGAAGGATCGGAGCAACTACTCAACAAAGAGCAAAAGACTTGGTTCCCAAAGACATGGGCAACGGCTCGACGCAACCGAGTCAAAAATGAGCTAGTCCTCAAGAAGAGGCAGAAAAGGGGCTCAACACCGCTAGCTCAAGGCTCGACACCAATTTAGTTTGAAATAGCGCATAAGAAGCAAAACTGCTAGTCCCTCAAGATAGAGGCACAGAGGCTCAACACAACTAGCAGAAGACAGCTAGCTCCTCAAGATAGAGGCAAAACGGCTCAACACAACTAGCTGAAGGCTTCAAACCAATCGAAAATACCAAGCAAAAACTGCTAGCCCCTCAAGAAAGAGGCAAAAAGGCTCAACACGACTAGCAGGCTTGATACCGATGCCTTACGGCCAAATATGCTCCGCACCAATTGGAAACCAATCAAAGCGAACCAATTGAAGAAACACCAAGAAGGTTCGATTCCAATTGAAAAAGCCCAAAGAAAAGGCTCAAGGTGAAGAGGAGCACAATCACTCGGAGCATACGGAGAAGCAGCAAAGCAAAAGCGGCTCCCCCTGAAAGCAAGCCGATATACAACAGACTATGCAACTAAGCTCATGACATCAATTGCATTCCATACCGAAAGATGGATACCAATTGGAACACATAAAAGAGCTATACCGAGTGAAGATACCAAATGAGGAAGAAACCAAAAGAGCTAAACTCCCCTATCTCCAAGCTCTCCCCAAAATGCATGACTCTCCCATTTGTGCCAACACTCAAGCTCCCCCTTGACAAAAGGGAACATGCTGAGGGGTTTCAACAATTTTCCACAAAGTTGACACAAGCACAAGACAAGTCAACAACTAAAAGCATATGGGGGCAGTGATACCAAATGAAGGTAATCATGATGTGTATCGGAGCTGGGGATATGTACACTAAGCTAAAAATGCATGAAATGCCCAATGCAATAGCTTCAAGTGTATAGCAATCGGAATGAAAAGATGCTCAAAAGGGTGCTGCCCTGAGAGTATAGCAATCAACACAAATGCTAGCAAAGGCTCAAACTGATCAAATGAATACGAAATATGAACAATTAAGCATATGAGCAGTTTTAAGCCATTCAAAAGCAGTTCACCACTAAAATAGCACTTAGCATGAATAGACAGAAAATCAAACAAGTGCTAACTCAAGTATACAAGGTGAACTACCCCTAGCAAAGTTCAATCATCATGCAATAGAATGAAGCATATACTTGTGTTATTTTTCAAATTTTATCGGAGATTGCAGCGGTATTAACACAAGTTCATATTAAAAGCATGTGATTGCGAGAGGTTAAAAGCATGGTCATTGCCTAACTTTTCAACCGGGCTAAGCCTATGCAAGAAAAGCAATCGAAAGCTTAAAGCACCGGTTTCGGTCTTACACTACACGGCTCAAGTTTAACTCAAATGTGCAATGAGAAACAGTCTCGATACCGTGATGTGCTGACACATGCAATCCCGTCTCGATCTTTTCATTCCACTAGACTTGAATCAAATTTTAAGCACAAGGTCAATATGAACAATCCAAGCAAGTGAATGACTCAATGCAAGAGACATAGCAACCTAGCATACAAAAGATAGCACAAGTGATCTCAACACATCCTACCCATGCTAGTTGCCAATCTCAATGGTGAACAAATTAAAGGTTTCATAGTTAATTTGTCAAGTTCACCATTTGCAAAAAATAGCTTAGCTCATAACATGTATCAAGTGATCAAAAAGAGCCTAAGCTACAAGCATCATCATGTATAAGCGGGGCATACCAGAAAGAGCATAATCTCATTTTCATTACTATATTCATGAAGCTCTAAAATGCAAGATACACACAGCTAGTCTATCAAAGACAAAAACAAAACTAGCATAAAAAGGAAAACCCAAAGCAAAAAGGGTATCGGAGAAGACCATCTAAGATACAACAAGCAAAGTGCTTCCCCAACTAAAAGGGAAACACACACAAGACTCACAGGAAAAGAGTCAAGAAACGCTCAAGCGAACAGCTAGCAAAATCCACAACCAAAAAGACCACACAACAGAAAAAGGTCGAAGAAGGAGAGAGCCAAAATCCGAACTTAGAAGTGTGTCGGATGTACCTCCTGAAGCGCATGACCTCCTGCTGGTGTGATACCCGAGGGGACGCCTGAAACAGCTGAACTCCGGGGCGCCTGCCTCACCGAAGTCGTCTCCCCCTCGCCTGATGCTGTCGCTCGCCCAGGTGCTGCTAGTGCTCACTGGAGAGCTGCTCGAACGGAACCCCAAGTCGTGGAATGTGACACCCCAATTTTAAGAACAAAATTGGAGCACAATATATGTATGCCAGGATCAATTTTCATACATATATCCACATCATAGTAAATATCAAAACAATGCTTTATTAATATATCGAACATTATTACAAAAATGACCCTCGGGTCTAAAAGAAAAGCACAGACTCTCAGTCTAACTCTAATGTAAACTCTGATGAAGACTCGCGGAAACTGGACGCCATCTCCACAGGAAGGTCGACCGGGGGCTGCGCCATCCTAGTACAAGTCGTCGGGGTCGTATCCGCCGTCTTCTGGGTACTCCTGCTCCTCGTCGGCGTAGACTCCAACGTCTGGGTGGGGTAGCAGGGGGTTCAAAGAGGAAGGGTGAGTACATCGAAATGTACTCCGCAAGTGTAGGAAATATATGCTTATGAGGCTAAAAACAAAGGTAGGCTGACTCTGTTTGACTCAAGCGCCTAAAGCAACACATCCTATTAAATCCTATTTCCTATGCACCTATTTACTAGGTTATAACCACAGTCTCCAAAAGTAACAGTAACCACACTCGGAGTCACACCGAGCAACCAACACTTGGAGTCCACCAAGCAACCACACTTGGAGTCACACCAAGCAAAACCCACACCTGAAGTCCATCAGGCAAACCACACCTGAAGTCCATCAGATGACCCGAACCAGTAACCAGTAACCAACTAATCTCGAAGAAGTCCAAGCCCGCTCTTGACCGTGAGCACGGCTGATATATCAGTTTATTTACTCTGCAGAGTTTGCACATCTTTACCCATGAGTCGTGTTGCCCTTGTGCCCGAGGTAGCTAGCCTCTTGACCCACTTCCAAGGTGAGTCGGCAGGGTTCACTACAAGGCCGTTACAAAGAGTCCTCCTATGCGTATTAGTTTCATATGTCACGACGTAGAGCTACCTTCCGTAATAACACCAGGTCTGGCGCTCGAGCCTGGGAATCACTCCCGTACCAAGCAGTATCCTGCGTAGAAGAAGCCCTGTCCCATGTCCATATGTAACTAATAACGACATAAGGCTTCTCTAATTAATTAGCCAGTCCCAGAGCCATATAGGCCTCATGGTTTGCGCTGTTTTGCCGGGTTACATGCTCCAAGAACCGGGTCCTAGGGATCCAGGCAGGTTAACAAACCACAAACCCAAACCAACGCCAAGTCCCATGGCAAACCGTAACGCCGAGTCACACGGCAACCGTACGCCAAGTCACATGGCACCACACCACCAACGGTCCATCCTGCCGGATTTACCTACTCACCATACTACAACATTACCAGCCCAAAATATTCCATATATCATTAATCAGAATTAATTATTAACCAGCCCATCCCAAGACAGCAAGGCTAAGCATGACTTCTACCCAAAACATCCCAAACCAGGTGACAAGGATAATATTACAAATTCTAGTAAACCATATCATGGGATTCAAATTTAGACATTGCATGCATCTACAAGATCTAAACTACTCTAACTCAAAAGTAAAATAAATACGGGTGCAAGATGTTCAAGGACACTTGCCTGCGGGCTGGGTCGAATCAACTGGATCACGAGGAGGGTCTGGAGCAACGAAGGCACAAGGTTGATCCACGGGTTCCACGTAGCTCGCACTCGCTGGATCAAACATCATCACATGGCCCAAACAAGGTAAATAAATAACAGTACATCAACATTATGAAAACAGAATATAAGTAGATCTAACGCATAGAGCTCGACGAGACGAATCTAACGCGACTTGAACGGGTCAAAACGGAGTTAAAACGCAAAAGTTATAAGCATTTGAAGTTGGATGGCAGTTCTGTAATTAAACTGAAGTCATTTTCGGGTTTTAAATAAATTAAAACGGAAAAAGAAAAGGCGGTGTACCGGGCCTCATTTATCCGATAGTGCAGGGGTCTAGAACGATAAAAACGTAGACTCAGTGCACAGGGCAACTGGATGGCGGGTTGTTTCCGGAAGACCTGAGGGTGTTTTCTGCAAAAGAGGTCGGGGACGGTCGGCGCTGGGCCAGGTGTCGCGCCCTGGTGGCTCCGGCGTATGACTATGCTGTGGACGGGGCGCGACCGTGGGGTGGACGCGGCTCATGGCGCGATCGCGGCGTGGACCGATGGACCGCGCGTCAATACGGAGAAAGTACGGGGTCTAGATCGTATGTTTCCCAAGACTCAGGGAATAGGAGATGTGGACCGCGAGTTTATTCGGGAAAAACGTGAGGGTCGTTTTGCAAAGTGGCCCGACGACTTGGGTGGACCGCGCTGACCCAGTCAGCGCGTTCATGGAGCCTACGTGGCAGACACGCTGGCAGCTGACGAGGCGGTGGACTTGGTCAGCGACGGATGTGCGTCGTCCGATTTGGATCAACGGCTGCGGGATGGGTCAGTGGGTTGCGCCGGCGGTCAAAGTGCCGTAGCACGGCGGCGCCGCCTTGGACATGGCGGAGGCTCGCCGGCGCGCAGTGGTGTGTGGACTCCAAAGCCTGGATGGCCAACCGGAGGGCACCAGAGTGTAGGACTCGACGCCGTGGACTCGTCCAGGGAAAAAAAGGAGGAGGGGTGCGGTGGTCAGCGGTGAGGCACACGGCGGCGCCATTGCCGGTTCACTGGCGTGAGCTCGGGCTAGCGCCATAGGGTTCGGAATGCGGCCGGGATAGGTCGGAGGCATGGAGGAGCTCACCGGGAGTTCGGACGTGTGGTTCTTGTCGCTAGTTGAGCACCGGGGAGGGTGGCATGGACGGCGCCATGGGAGCGATCGGCTCGGCTCGGGAGTGCACTATGGGCTATGAGAGGCTAAAGGGGAAGGTGGAGGATGGAGAGGAGCTCACCTCGGACACGAAGGATGAGTTAATGGCGTCTGATTTGGCTTGGCTGGGGCGGTAGACGACGGCGGAGGTCCGGCAGTGGGGCTCCTTCGGCGATGGTGACGGTGGCGTCAGTTCAGCGATGCAGCGGCAGGATGGGGAGGGAGTGCTTGTGTGAGTTCGGGGTGGCGGCGGCGCATGATCCTAGACCTAGATCGGTCTTTAATAGCCAGAGATGGGGAAAGGATTGGGCGAGCGGCGGGGAAGAGCGGTGCAGGAGCTCTGCTGCCGTGCGAAGCGGAGGGAGGTTGGAGGAGGAAGCTGACGAATGGGGCCCACACGTCGGTGAGAGCGGAGGAAAGGGGCGTGGCCTGGGTGCGAGCCGACGCGGCTTCGTGGGCCGGCACGGTGAGTGGAGGGAGGGAGCACGCGGGCCGCTCGGGCGTGGGAGTGGGCTGGCGGGAATTGGCCGCTCGCCCGGTGCGGAGAGGGGAGGGGAGCAGGCCGGTTTTGGACGCGGGAGGAGAGGTAGTGGGCCGGCGCGGGTGGGCCGAAAGCGGGTGCAGACCGGTTAGGGAAGGGGGAATGAGGTCCAGCCTTGCCTTGTCCTTTTCTTTTTAGTTTTCCTTTCTATTTTGCAATTTCCTTTGGAATCAAAATTTCAAAAACCCTTTTGAAAACAAAACCAGTTTGAAATCTTTGAAAACTTTTTCCTAGGTTTTGGAAATAAATTTTATAAGTTTGAGTTTCTAAAATTTTCATAAATCTTTTTATTTATTTTCTAAATAGAGTAAAAGCGATTCGCCCTATCCGGGTTTAATAAATTCTTTTTCACTCAATAAAAATTATGCAATGGCATGAATGCAACAAACATCTGGCTAGAATTTTCCTCCATCTAGGATTTTGGCCATTTTATTATTAAATTCTGATTAATTTTATTTATTTAAAAACCCAGGGTGTTACAAACTTACCCCCTTAACTGGAATCTCGTCCCGAGATTCGGGCTAGAGAGAAAGGTGGGTGGGGATCTCGTGGGACATACCATGGAACTTTTGGCGCTTGGCATTTTTCTTGTTCATCACCCGATTGGCATCTTTGATTTTGAGGTGTTGTCCTTGAGCTTTCCTCTTGGCTCGACCTTTGCGATCCTCACGCTTCTTCGGGCATTTGCTAATGAAGTGTCCAGCTTGCTTGCAGTAGAAACATAGTCCTTTTGCCTTGACATCTCTTCGGGTGGATATCACTTGATTGTCTTCTTGTGGAACTTGAGAAGGTGCTTCTGTTTGGTGGAGTTGAGGGGGTGCTTCTGGTTGGTGGAGTTCAGGAGGGCCTTCACTTGAGCTTGCAGGTGGGACCTCAGAGGGCTTCTGGACTTGTGCTTGAGGTGTAGCTGTTGAATGAGAAGAGTTCGCAACATACTTTCGATACTTGTCCTTCTTGCCTCGGTAAGGCGTTATCTGAAAGAGTCGATAAGCCTCGTCGCTCAAGTTGCAGTCTTCCCATTGTCGTAGATCCATGAGCTGGTATGGGTGAATAGAGGGTTGAGATGGGAGAGAGAAAGACCCCAAGTTAGTTAATTTTATTAATAAAACTATTTGACAAATGATGTTGTTGCAACCTGACGATCGCAACACACCAACAATCATCACGAAGAACCAAATCAAAACATGTGCACAAGTACATGCCAGACAACGTACTACGAGATCAAACAATTATGGTGGACATCCGAGGATTGGAGGACCTACTTTGAAACAAAGTTTGAATTTTTCAGCAGAGAAAGACTACAGAAGTGGGAAAAGAGGTGGGGCTTTTTAAAAATAGTTTTGTAAACTCGACGACTGACTAGGGTAGCGTCCTACGGTCAACACGGCTCTGATACCACTCTGTGACACCCCAATTTTAAGAACAAAATTGGAGCACAATATATGTATGCCAGGATCAATTTTCATACATATATCCACATCATAGTAAATATCAAAACAATGCTTTATTAATATATCGAACATTATTACAAAAATGACCCTCGGGTCTAAAAGAAAAGCACAGACTCTCAGTCTAACTCTAATGTAAACTCTGATGAAGACTCGCGGAAACTGGACGCCATCTCCACAGGAAGGTCGACCGGGGGCTGCGCCATCCTAGTACAAGTCGTCGGGGTCGTATCCGCCGTCTTCTGGGTACTCCTGCTCCTCGTCGGCGTAGACTCCAACGTCTGGGTGGGGTAGCAGGGGGTTCAAAGAGGAAGGGTGAGTACATCGAAATGTACTCCGCAAGTGTAGGAAATATATGCTTATGAGGCTAAAAACAAAGGTAGGCTGACTCTGTTTGACTCAAGCGCCTAAAGCAACACATCCTATTAAATCCTATTTCCTATGCACCTATTTACTAGGTTATAACCACAGTCTCCAAAAGTAACAGTAACCACACTCGGAGTCACACCGAGCAACCAACACTTGGAGTCCACCAAGCAACCACACTTGGAGTCACACCAAGCAAAACCCACACCTGAAGTCCATCAGGCAAACCACACCTGAAGTCCATCAGATGACCCGAACCAGTAACCAGTAACCAACTAATCTCGAAGAAGTCCAAGCCCGCTCTTGACCGTGAGCACGGCTGATATATCAGTTTATTTACTCTGCAGAGTTTGCACATCTTTACCCATGAGTCGTGTTGCCCTTGTGCCCGAGGTAGCTAGCCTCTTGACCCACTTCCAAGGTGAGTCGGCAGGGTTCACTACAAGGCCGTTACAAAGAGTCCTCCTATGCGTATTAGTTTCATATGTCACGACGTAGAGCTACCTTCCGTAATAACACCAGGTCTGGCGCTCGAGCCTGGGAATCACTCCCGTACCAAGCAGTATCCTGCGTAGAAGAAGCCCTGTCCCATGTCCATATGTAACTAATAACGACATAAGGCTTCTCTAATTAATTAGCCAGTCCCAGAGCCATATAGGCCTCATGGTTTGCGCTGTTTTGCCGGGTTACATGCTCCAAGAACCGGGTCCTAGGGATCCAGGCAGGTTAACAAACCACAAACCCAAACCAACGCCAAGTCCCATGGCAAACCGTAACGCCGAGTCACACGGCAACCGTACGCCAAGTCACATGGCACCACACCACCAACGGTCCATCCTGCCGGATTTACCTACTCACCATACTACAACATTACCAGCCCAAAATATTCCATATATCATTAATCAGAATTAATTATTAACCAGCCCATCCCAAGACAGCAAGGCTAAGCATGACTTCTACCCAAAACATCCCAAACCAGGTGACAAGGATAATATTACAAATTCTAGTAAACCATATCATGGGATTCAAATTTAGACATTGCATGCATCTACAAGATCTAAACTACTCTAACTCAAAAGTAAAATAAATACGGGTGCAAGATGTTCAAGGACACTTGCCTGCGGGCTGGGTCGAATCAACTGGATCACGAGGAGGGTCTGGAGCAACGAAGGCACAAGGTTGATCCACGGGTTCCACGTAGCTCGCACTCGCTGGATCAAACATCATCACATGGCCCAAACAAGGTAAATAAATAACAGTACATCAACATTATGAAAACAGAATATAAGTAGATCTAACGCATAGAGCTCGACGAGACGAATCTAACGCGACTTGAACGGGTCAAAACGGAGTTAAAACGCAAAAGTTATAAGCATTTGAAGTTGGATGGCAGTTCTGTAATTAAACTGAAGTCATTTTCGGGTTTTAAATAAATTAAAACGGAAAAAGAAAAGGCGGTGTACCGGGCCTCATTTATCCGATAGTGCAGGGGTCTAGAACGATAAAAACGTAGACTCAGTGCACAGGGCAACTGGATGGCGGGTTGTTTCCGGAAGACCTGAGGGTGTTTTCTGCAAAAGAGGTCGGGGACGGTCGGCGCTGGGCCAGGTGTCGCGCCCTGGTGGCTCCGGCGTATGACTATGCTGTGGACGGGGCGCGACCGTGGGGTGGACGCGGCTCATGGCGCGATCGCGGCGTGGACCGATGGACCGCGCGTCAATACGGAGAAAGTACGGGGTCTAGATCGTATGTTTCCCAAGACTCAGGGAATAGGAGATGTGGACCGCGAGTTTATTCGGGAAAAACGTGAGGGTCGTTTTGCAAAGTGGCCCGACGACTTGGGTGGACCGCGCTGACCCAGTCAGCGCGTTCATGGAGCCTACGTGGCAGACACGCTGGCAGCTGACGAGGCGGTGGACTTGGTCAGCGACGGATGTGCGTCGTCCGATTTGGATCAACGGCTGCGGGATGGGTCAGTGGGTTGCGCCAGCGGTCAAAGTGCCGTAGCACGGCGGCGCCGCCTTGGACATGGCGGAGGCTCGCCGGCGCGCAGTGGTGTGTGGACTCCAAAGCCTGGATGGCCAACCGGAGGGCACCAGAGTGTAGGACTCGACGCCGTGGACTCGTCCAGGGAAAAAAAGGAGGAGGGGTGCGGTGGTCAGCGGTGAGGCACACGGCGGCGCCATTGCCGGTTCACTGGCGTGAGCTCGGGCTAGCGCCATAGGGTTCGGAATGCGGCCGGGATAGGTCGGAGGCATGGAGGAGCTCACCGGGAGTTCGGACGTGTGGTTCTTGTCGCTAGTTGAGCACCGGGGAGGGTGGCATGGACGGCGCCATGGGAGCGATCGGCTCGGCTCGGGAGTGCACTATGGGCTATGAGAGGCTAAAGGGGAAGGTGGAGGATGGAGAGGAGCTCACCTCGGACACGAAGGATGAGTTAATGGCGTCTGATTTGGCTTGGCTGGGGCGGTAGACGACGGCGGAGGTCCGGCAGTGGGGCTCCTTCGGCGATGGTGACGGTGGCGTCAGTTCAGCGATGCAGCGGCAGGATGGGGAGGGAGTGCTTGTGTGAGTTCGGGGTGGCGGCGGCGCATGATCCTAGACCTAGATCGGTCTTTAATAGCCAGAGATGGGGAAAGGATTGGGCGAGCGGCGGGGAAGAGCGGTGCAGGAGCTCTGCTGCCGTGCGAAGCGGAGGGAGGTTGGAGGAGGAAGCTGACGAATGGGGCCCACACGTCGGTGAGAGCGGAGGAAAGGGGCGTGGCCTGGGTGCGAGCCGACGCGGCTTCGTGGGCCGGCACGGTGAGTGGAGGGAGGGAGCACGCGGGCCGCTCGGGCGTGGGAGTGGGCTGGCGGGAATTGGCCGCTCGCCCGGTGCGGAGAGGGGAGGGGAGCAGGCCGGTTTTGGACGCGGGAGGAGAGGTAGTGGGCCGGCGCGGGTGGGCCGAAAGCGGGTGCAGACCGGTTAGGGAAGGGGGAATGAGGTCCAGCCTTGCCTTGTCCTTTTCTTTTTAGTTTTCCTTTCTGTTTTGCAATTTCCTTTGGAATCAAAATTTCAAAAACCCTTTTGAAAACAAAACCAGTTTGAAATCTTTGAAAACTTTTTCCTAGGTTTTGGAAATAAATTTTATAAGTTTGAGTTTCTAAAATTTTCATAAATCTTTTTATTTATTTTCTAAATAGAGTAAAAGCGATTCGCCCTATCCGGGTTTAATAAATTCTTTTTCACTCAATAAAAATTATGCAATGGCATGAATGCAACAAACATCTGGCTAGAATTTTCCTCCATCTAGGATTTTGGCCATTTTATTATTAAATTCTGATTAATTTTATTTATTTAAAAACCCAGGGTGTTACATGGAAGAAGTGGGATCGGGTCCATGAGCCGAAATGCTCTCTCCAGGCTCCTGTCCTCCTGCACACTCAAAAGCAGAAGAAAACACAAGGCGTTGTCTCATCTAGTGTCACCTCAAGGTCTCCACGAAAACGGTTAGTCAAATAAGCATAAGGTGAACTCTCAACAAAAAGAGATCTACCTATGAATGATACCGCAAGGAGAACTGAACTCAAACTAGTCTAGACTGCCATGCAACAGGATAAAGCACTATGTAGCTCAATGCAGCCTAAAAACATGATCAACCCAAACATAGCCTAAGCCTCAACACATGCTACAATGCAAGGTAATGATAGCAATAGATCCAAAAGCATGTAACATGATAAAATTGAGGACAAGACTAGTGCTCAAACTAATCATGTCAACAGGATACATCTAGCTAATAAAACTAGCACCTGAAAAGTGACACCTAATGAACATCATACCACTATAAATCAAGCTCATGGATAAATATGGTAAAACATGGCACAATGTTCATGAGGATCACAAACTAGCATGAAAAGTGGATAATCCACAAAAGCTATGCATAAAGCTAGCATGACATGATATACAGGATAGCACATGCTAGACTAAACAAAACATGATACAAAAGAAAAATGTACATGTAAAAGCTATACAAGTGAGCACATGAAGAACCATCTCATACCACAAGACATAGATCATGAATGTACAAGGTATGAGTGTAAAAGAGAGCTCACCGAGTAGCAAAAGCCTCTTTGGAGGCAAATCTAAGCGGGATGTAGAGAACCATCAAAACTTGATCACAACTAAAAGATCAAGTTCCATCGAGCGCATGTTCTCCACCCCGCGTCCTCATATCTACACACAAGAGGACAAAGTAACCCGAGTCTTGGATCCCGAAGGGTTAGCAAGCATGTACTTGGGAACCCAAGACTTGGTCACAAAACTCAACTTATCTTGTGGGTTAGCATGATGCAAGTGTTGGTTCAAATGCAATTGTGAAACACCCTTGGAAGCATTCCTCAAAAGGACAACTCGAGGAGAAGAACGAGTCATACCACGGGAAAAGAGGCAAACATCTTCCAAGGTCTTTGTAGAAGAACCAATAGAAGCATCATGAAAAGCATGACGTGGACCAAGAGAAGAAGCACTAGAAACATGTCCACGACCATGACCTATCCCACTAGAAAAGGAGTCATAAATCCCATCAACAAAAATGGGCTTCTTACTAGGAGCACAAGTGTCCATGCCATGAGATGGGCTATGAATCACCTCCTTCCTAGAAGAGCGAGCTTGGCGCAAGCGTTTGGCACGCCGATAGCAGAAGCTTTCTTGATGCCCATCTTTCTCACAAAAAGAGCAATGGTACAAAGGCCTTTCGGAAGGCACACCATTCTCCGACAAGTGAGAAGTCCCTTGGGGCTTAGAACAAGAAGCATTAACTACCAACTTGATGCCAATGCTAGGAGCACACGTGCCATGGGAAAGGCTACGCGGCTTCCTAAAAGCCTTAGCTCGAATTCGCCGCTCGTGCTTGACACGGCGGAAACAAAAATCGAGAGAATGTTCCTCCTTCTTGCAAAAAGTGCAATGAGAAACCGGATTGGGAGGACGAGTCCCAAAAATATGAAAAGCACCCTTGTCAAGAGAAGTCCCTTGGACATCACTCGAAGAAACGGCAAGGTTGGGAGTAGCTATGAAAGAGCTATCCGAAACCTTGACACTAGTGCTAACGTCAAGAGACTCACGCGCAACACAAGAACTCAACTCCGGTTGCAAAGATGCAAACTTAGAAATATCAACATCGGAGTTGGAAGAAATGCGTGACTCAAAAGACTTAGCACAAAGGCTCTTGCATCTTGTGGCCAAAACCTTATTTTCAAACTTGAGGCGGTCACAAGTACCACAAGGAGTGTTTTTCAGATTCTCCATCTCCTCTTTTATGCACTCGGCATATGTGGTACGCAAGAGCTCAATCTCCTTTTCAAGGTTGGCACTCATATCATTGTGCTCAACCAACTTGGCGCTCATATCATCGCGCAATTGCTTCAAAACCAAAACTTCTTTTTCTAAATCCATGCATGATGTGCAAATGAAATTGGTGGAAGACACATCACCATTCACATCAAGCAAGGAGTCATGAATATCACAAGAAGTAAGGCAAGCAATTTTATTTAAAGAGCATAAGCTACAAGGCCTAGAATTTAACTCTACAATTTCAGCCCTAGCATGCTCAAGATCATCTACACATGTGGTGTGAGTCAATTTTAGTTTATCAATTTCAGCATGCAAAAACTCACAAGACACACATGGTAAAGAAGCTTTTGACCTAAGCAAGGCTATTTCAGATTTAGCATAAACAAGGTCCTTGCGTAAGTCAAAGCCAACAAGACATGGTATGGAAGCATTTGATTTCAATGTTTCATTTTCAAATTCTAAGCTAGCAAGAGAAAAGCATAGCTCATCATTCTTCCTAACCATGTCGCTACATGAGGTGCAAAGTGAAGATGCCCTAGACTTCCAATGAAAAAGACCATTTTTTAGCCTAGTGATGGAGCATTTCAATTTCATGATCTTTCTATGTAAGGTATCACAAAGCTCATCATATCTCAGGTTATCATCACAACAGGCTTCAAATCGTTGCGACAAAATCCCAAGACTAGCAAGAAGTGTACCTTTCTTGGCCTTGCCAAGTTCGTGTATCCAATCCTCCGTTGAATGCTCATCATCTCCTAGGAAGTCCAGCAAAGCGTTCACCTCACGTTCTGCCTCAAGAGCCGCACTCCTGCTTCTTGCCAAAGTGTCATCCTTGGTAGCATGTCCAAAACTCAATCCTAAGGACAAAGACACACTGGGAGAAGAGCTTGGTGCCATTTGCAAAAGCACCGTTAATGTTAGCAAGACAAAAGCTTAACACCTCGACAAAACACGTCGGAAGCCAAACCACTCTCAAAAGGTCGCCTTCGCGGATCCGGAACCGGTTAAGGTAGAGAGATCCCTAACTGGCTCTGATACCAATTGAAGGACCGAAGATGCTAAAGCAAGGCGACCAGAGGGGGGGTGAATGGGAGCTTCAAAATTTCCTTCTGGAAACTTGTTGCCACTGTCCCAACAAAATCAACCCCAAGAGCAAAGCCGACACACGTGATGTCCTCGACCCAAGAGTATGGGTGGATGTTCCCTAGGAACACAGCGGGACACCACAAAAGCTCCTTCCTCCAAATCCACGCGAGTCAACTAGTGACAGGATGGAATTTGGGTAACCTCAACCTCCCCCGAGCAACGCAAGGGGGATTCAGGCTTTTTCGCAAAGCGGGAAGCCCAATTTCTGTAGAGCACAGAGTCGGGAATCCAACGCAAAAAGCGGATCTCAAATCGGAGCTCGAACGTAAAAGATACGGACGAAAACGTGCGATCACTGCACTGACTGGACTCTGAGGTGCGTCCGGTCAGTGTCGATCGGACGCGTCCGGTCAGAGAAAAACCTCTCTAGATGCTCTCTGTTCATGACCGAACTCACGGTGAACAAGCGTCCGGTCGTTACCACTGAGCGTCCGGTCAAACACCGAAGAGGCAATGAACAGTGCCTTCAGTGCGTCCGGTCACGCGAAACCCTAGCGTCCGGTCACACAAAACGCTCTCTGGCACTGACCGAACTCAGCACGGGGTGCGTCCGGTCGTGTCCAGGCCAGCGTCCGGTCACCACGCGCGAACTGGACAGCGCGGGTGTTCAACAACCGGACTCTGACAGGGTGCGTCCGGTCGCTTCGATGCAGCGTCCGGTCACCCCGATCAGCCCTCTGTTCGTCCACCGAATCGACCCGATCTCCCTCAAATCGAAAGCACTAGGGCTCAAATTTCGTGTGAGGGATCACAAGGATGTTAGTGAGCTACTCCTAGGAGATCATGGCTCGAACCTAACTCCAAATCGGTGAATCGAAGAAAACGGTGAGGAACGGGCAAGAACTCGATCCCAAAACTAAATCTGCCCGATCTGTGAGTTCGTGAGATATTAGAGAAATTCCTTCGGTAGAAAGAAGACTCTCACGAAGCTACACAAGATGGTTCAAATGGATTTGCGAATCTTCCCTCGAAACAAGAATTCTCGTGAAGAACGAAGGAGGGGAAAACGTGCAAAGCGAAGAACAAAATCGCAAGACAAATTAAGCACGAATTTGATCCTTGGACTCAGAGGAATGGATGATTCATCAAGCACTTGGTGTACGGGCTACAAGCCAATCCCAGCAATGCAAAGCTTGGATGGCAAAAAGCTCAAGAACAAGAGCCAACTCTCCCTAACCCTAGCCTACTCTCACAGGAACAAAATGAGAGAGACACCACCTAGAACTCTCCAAGGATGCGGCTGCCCTAGCAGCCCCCTTCATATATATAGGCGCACGTCTGAAGACCAAAACGCCCTTACATTAAGGACTCGACCCAAATACCCCCCAGGGGTACAACCGTCCAATCCTGATGATTTGCATCTAACGGCCACGCCCGCACATCCGGTAGCTTCGCCTCGACGCGACCTCCCTGATGCCGCCACGTGCCGCCACCGTCGACCGCCGCGCCTTCTCACCGATAGCTTCGCCGCAACGCAAGCCTCTCGGTGCCGCCACGCGTCGACCGTCCTTTCGGACCACCCCCTGGTTTTGAGGCCCAAACTAGGAAACCGTCCACCCTGAGTTTTGAGGCCCAAACTCGGAAACCCGCGCGCCCAGGTTTTGAGGCCCAAACCTGGAAACCGTCCACCCCGAGTTTTGAGGCCCAAACTCGGAAACCGGCCACCCCGAGTTTTGAGGCCCAAACTCAGAAACCGTCGATGGTAGCTTTTTGAGGCTCAGCTACCGAACCCGCACCGAAGACGGGATGTGGTTCGCACACCCCGACCACCGGCACCGATGCCGATGCATGTCCAGCCTCCACGCCGGGCACAACGCCTTCGCCTTCCTTCTTGACTCGGCCGACGGCACTTGCGCCGCACGCAAGCCCGTGTCCGACCTCCCGCCAAGCGACCCGACTCCAGCGCCTTCCTCCCGACTCGGCCGATGCACCGCACATCCCCATGTGCTCCTGCTCGCCGATGCCATGTGCCAGCTACCACAGCTGGTCCTCTGGCCCCTGGTCCGTCAGTACAAGCCTCACGTCCGCCCTTCACTACTCGATCCATCGGCATGGCACGTCCGCCGCACGGCACGCCCATCCTTCATCGCACCCAGTCCGTCGGCACGGCACGTCTCAACTTGACCTTCACCTCGCCATAGACCACTGTCTCCGAGCTCCACACCTGCACATCAACACAGCCAAGAGACACATGTTGCACACGCACACCAACACAGAAACACCACACAACTCACGCCATCGGTTAGTCATACACAATAAGCGCATAGCGAGATATGGACTAAATCGGGTAAAAGCCTCAAACCTTCCTCATCAAAGTCAATCATTCATCATATGTATTCTCATTATATGGTTTGAAACAAGCCCCTAGAGCCTAGTATGATAGGTTGAAAACCTTTTTGCTTGCTAAGGGTTTTAAAATGGGATGTGTAGATAAAACACTCTTTCTCCTCAGGCAAGGCAAAGACACACTCTTGGTCCAGATTTACATGGATGATATCATTTTTGGTGGTTCTTCTCACGCTTTGGTTGCCAAGTTTGCAGATACTATGAGCCGGGAGTTCGAGATGAGCATGATGGGTGAGCTGACATTCTTTGTCGGGTTGCAAATTAAGTAATCCCGAGAGGGGACGTTTGTGCACCAGGGCAAGTACACCAAGGACTTGCTGAAGCGGTTCGATATGGGTGAGGCCAAGCCTCTTCCAACACCCATGTCGACAACAACTGCCCTGGATGCGGACGTGGATGGAGAAGCAGTGGACCAGAAGGAGTACCGCAGCATGATCGGGTCGCTGCTCTACCTGACGGCGACATGCCCGGACATCCAGTTCGCGGTGTGCCTGTGCGCACGATTTCAGGCGTCGCCGCGCACTTCTCATCGATAGGCGGTGAAGCAGATTTTCAGGTACCTTCGTTTCACACCTGAGTTCAGGATTTGGTATTCTGCTTCCTCCACCCTCTCCCTTTGCGGTTATTCCGATGCCAATTTTGCTAGTTGCCATATTGAGCGCAAGTCCACTTCTGCGACTTGCTAGTTTATTGGTTCTTCTCTTGTTTCGTGGTCTTCTCGCAAGTAGTCTTGTGTCGCTCAGTCTACCACAGAGGCTGAATATGTTGCTGCGGCTAGCTGCTGTTCCCAGTTGCTTTGGATGATGGCCACTTTGCGTGATTTTGGTCTGAGCTTTTCTCGCGTGCCTTTGCTTTGTGACAGCATGAGTGCTATTAGCGTTGCTAAGAACCCCGTGCTTCACTCGAAGACCAAACACATTGATGTGCGCTTTCATTTTTTGCAAGACCACCAGGAGAAGGGTGATATCGACCTTCGCCATGTCGATGCTCATCATCAACTGGCTGATATTTTCACCAAGCCTTTAGACGAATCAACCTTTAATCGGTTGAGGGGTGAGCTTGGTGTGTGTTTCCCCTTTTAGATGGGGGGAAACATTTTGGTTCTTTTATAGACTGACTCTCTTTTGTTTATCTTTCTTTTCTTTTGCATTTCAGCATACGCATTTACATTCTGAGCTTCATGTATATAATCACTAGAATGTAACTATGCTCTGTTTAGTATGCTCCGATGCTTATGATGATGCTTGTAGCTTATGCTCTTTCTGATCACTGATACATGTTGTGAGCTGAGCTATTTTGAAATTGTGAATTTGCTTGATGTACATAAAACTTGAAAATGCTCACCATTGAGATATGCAACTAGCATGTGTAGGCTATGTGGAGTTCACTTGTGCTTTTCATATATGCTAGGTTGCTATGTCTCTAGTTCTGAGTCATTCACTTGCTTGGTCTGTTCATATTCTGTATAAAATTGGAACCAAGTTTTAAATGAATTGAAAAGATCGAGATGGGATTGCTTGTCAACACATCACGGTATCGAGACTGTTTCTCATTGCAATTTGAGTTAAACTTGAGCCGTGTAGTGTATGACCGAAACCGCAGCTTTAAGCTTCTGATTGCTTCGGCATAGGCTTCGCTCAGTTGAAAAGTTAGACAATGACAAGCTTTCAACCTCTCGCAATCACATGCTAATTATTAAACTTGTGAAATTTCACTGCTGCAACTCCGATTTAAAACTGAAGTCACAAGTGTATGTTTCATTCTTAAGCATGATGATTGAACCTTGCTAGGGGTAGTTCGCCTTGTATACATGTTTAGGACTTGTTCGGATTCCTACCTATACATGTGTAGTGCTATTTTTTGATGGTGACTATCTTTTGGCTAAAAACTGCTCACATGCTCATAAGTTCATATTTCGTATTTGGTGATCAGTTTGAGCCTTTGCTAGCTGTGCTTGTATTGAGACATCGGATCAGAACTATGTAGAGCATCTTTGCATTCTTTTAACTATATGCCTGAAGATGCTAACTTGCATCTTGACTCATATGCATTGTGAAAGGGGGAGAACTTCTCTTGTTGGTACGGAGAACTTCTCTGGTTGGCACTTTTGATCAGTGTGTTTCTAAGGGGGAGATTTTTGGTCAAGGGGGAGATATTTTCACTTCATGATTCTTTCTTCGTTTGATAAGTGCATTTTCAACTAAGGGGGAGAAAAATGTCAAATCATGTGTTCCCTGAATGTTTAACTAAGGGGGAGTTCCTAGTTGCTTGCACTTTTCGAGGGGGAGTTTGCTAGTTGTGTTCAGCCTTTGCCTCTGTCTTGAGGGACTAGCATTTGCTTCAATTTTTCAAATTGGTGTCGAGCTCCTTTTCTTGAGACTTCAATTGGTTTTTCCTAGCGGTGTTGAGCCTGTTCTACCTCATCTTGAGGGCTAGCTTTGGCTTTGCTTGGTTGCGTCGAGCCGTTGCCCATGTCTTTGGGGACCAAGTTGTTTTGCTTCTTCCACTTGACCTTCTTTGGTTTTGCTATGCTTTAGGGTCATTTGGTCGAGTTCTCTCTTCTCCTTCCTCCTTTCTTCTTTCTTTCATTATGATTTGTGTGAGTAGTTGACAATGCACTCATCAAGGGGGAGATTGCAGATACATGGGTGTATGCCAGGTCTCGGTGTGATGAGTGATTGTCAACGGGTTTTTTCGCAGGTTCTTTGGCTTGTGTTATGCAGGTGTCGAGCACGGAGACAGTGATCGAAGGCGAGGTGAAGGTCAAGTAGAGACATGCCGTGCCGATGGACCAGGAGCGGTGAAGGGCGGACGTGAGGCTTGGACTGAGGGACCGGAGGGCCTGAGGATCAGCTGTGGTGGCTGACAGCCTGGGACAGCGACGAGCGGAGACTTGCGGGGCACGGTGTTGCTCAGGTCGAGGACCTGGGGACACGTGTCGGTAGACGGGGTGCACGGACGGTGCATCCCCTCTACAGCTTCAGTTTGGTGGTTGAGCCACAGAAAAACCACCGGGTGGACGGTTTCCGAGTTTGGGCCACAAAACTCGGGTGCTCGATTTCCAGGTTTGGGCCACAAGACCTGGGTGTGCGGCGGGTTTCTGAGTTTGGGCCACAAAACTCGGGCTGAGAACGGTTTCCAGGTTTGGGCCTCAAAACCTGGGCGCTGGCGGGTTTCCTGGTTTCAGCCACAAAACCAGGGGACGGACTTGGAGGCTGGTTTCCCGGTTTGGGCCTCAAAACCGGGGGATGGCGTGAAGGCTGGTTTCCCAGTTTCGGCCACAAAACCGGGGGTGCGGCATCCGAGAAAAGGACGGGCAGAGCGGTGGCGGCAATCGCGAGGTTGCGTCGAGGCAACGCTTCGAGTTGTGCGGGCGTGGTCGTCAGATCACCACCTACCACGAGTTGGTCTAGAATAACCCTAGGGTTTAGCTGGTTCGCTCTGTAATTAGTTAGGGGTAGAGTGAGAATTAGGATTAGTTATAATTAGGATAAGTAGGGGGAGACACCCACCTCCCCATCTATCTCAGTCATTTGCTCTTTGCCTTCTAGGGTTTCCTGCTCTCTCATTCCCTGTTGTAGCTACTGAGATCAACAGAGAACCATACCTCTGTGTACTTGAGATTTTGAGGAAGTGAGGCCGTAACCTCACTGTCGTAGCGTGTGTTTGTGCTACGGTTGCAGATCGTTGTGTCGATTCACGTTTTGGTTCGTGTTCTTCGCGTTCTTCGGTTCTCCGCGTTTTTTCCGTCGCTCGATCTCCCTCTTCGGTGCGTCTTTGCGAAATCCGTTTGAATCATTTTGTTCGTTTCATCGAGGAGGTCATTTCGACCAAAGGAATTCATCTAACTCCTCATGAATGAATAGATCGGGACGATTTCGTTTTCGTGGCGCTTTTTCGTTCAATCCTCCTCCCCTTTTGATTTCCCGTTGATTGAGTTATTTTGAGCGGATGATTTCTTGGGGATAGTCTCCTAACTACTCCGTGATAATCTTCTCCAAATTTGGGAACGTGGGATTGAGTATTGATTCAGATTTGAGAGGATTTGGGAGAGAGGCGATCAAAATCACCCTCCCTGTTCATCCGCGGACAGTCCGCCACTAGACCCGCGGACTTTCCGGGGGTTGGGCTCCAGCCAGACCAGTGGCTGCGTGGCTCGTTCAGACAAGATCATTTTGAACCGCGGACAGTCCGCCGTTGTGACTCGCGGATAGTCTGGGAACGTCCAGGGACACTTCAGCAGCAGTGCGTTTCTGCACTTTTGACCGGCGGACAGTCCGCCACCAGAGCGCGGACTGTGGCAGAACCTCCCATTAATGTGGCCCACCTGCACATGTCATTGTTATAAGGAGCCCAATGACGGTGCAAATGAAGCACATTACTGGAAAGATCTGTCGGGTGTCCCCGAGAGAACCCCGAATTATCCACGAACCACAGGATCATCATCATGAAGGGTGGAATAATCACAACATTACAACAGTTGATACAAAATACCATCGGAGTGCGGAAGCAAGATAGATAACCTTTACAAAATATGATTAAGTTACTTATTACATAAACATAAACATAACTTGTATTGCGGAAGTAGAAAAGTACTATGGAGCCACACTTAGGTGGAGCACCTAAGTAGGAGAAGAAAAGTAACCAGATCATGTCGAGCCCACTGACATGATCATGATCGACATCACCTGTTAGAAACCTGCAACAGGGGATTAACAAACCCTGAGTACGGTCGATACTCAGCAAGACTTACCCGTCAACAGAAAAGACTTCAGGGTCATGTTGGTTTGGGTAGGCTCAACAACATTTTTCATTTGCATAAAAGCTTACTAAAGTAATCCTAGCTTCAAATTTTACTTAATCATTCGAGTACATGGTAAAAATTTGAAAGTGAACATTAGGGAAAGATCATTATCATTCTTTCTTAAACCAGTTCCAATTTCATTCTACCGTGCGGGTCGAAAGATTGAGTCTCCTTAACCGAGGAGCACGACGATTCGAACCGATTCAACCAGATCTGGGAGTTTTCCACGATCACACGATATATGTAGACCCTTGATCACACATATATCAACCCCAACACTCGGATCCTTCAAACAAGACTGGGTCCGCGCCACCCGAGAGTACTTGTACACCTCCAATCCGGGACTTTAACCCACGAGGTTAGCTCGTACTCCCGCCATCTCTCCACTCCCAGTGCGCGATTAGCCGTTCTTATTTAAGAACCACCAAGGTAGGGCTTACCGTAGCATATGATCGGTACTTCACAGTTTCTCAATCTAGCAGGCCAACAACGGATAACCCTAAACCGACACATCCGGGTCACCATACATCGATCCAAGGGTCGATGCATGTGCCCGTTTGGTCTTAACCATCATTCTTTCTCATTATCATTCCAAAACGATAAGTATCAAAACATTTATCAAAGCTTCATAAAGCAAGGCTAAGCATTTCTATCATTTGCATAAAGCAGGTAGCAAGGAATGATATATCGATAGCAAGGTTGGTCATGCATCAACAGGTTTAAAGCATTTATTTGATAAACATCTAATGCATCAGGTTATCGAAAATAAGTGTAATTGTAAATCCAAGGAAATGGTTAAATGAACATGGGCTTGCCTTCATTGCAGGGAAGATAGGATTCAAGAAGGACCCACACAAGTTAGTTCCTTTGCTGATTTGAAGTTAAGTCTTCTCGACGAGGCTTGTCCAACAAGGATCTCCTTCCGAGGCTTGTTCGACAAGGGTGACCATCAACGCTTGATCAACACGACTCCAACACTCTCGGATACTACACGTCGATAAATGATGTATGCTTTAGCATGATGCCATGTGATGTATGCTAAGGTGCAGGACAATTTAAAAGTAAAACAGAAGATAACACGAGATAAGGAAAGTCGAGTACAACTTTCCTTCGCGGTAAAGTTGCAAACCAACAAAACCCACTTGCAACCCACCAACTATGGTTTCTAGATTAACAAACAATTATCATCAAACAACATTAAATAGGTTCACTAAAGTCACTAAGGTTTATCAACATATCAACCAAGCCATGGAATAACAAAAAGGGAAATGTACCCCATGGTCTTCTCTCATGGATCAAACCCATGTTCTCATATGTAAGCAAGATTAATGCATGTTATCACATGCATGCAAAACAATGCATTAGTTAATCGACCTTACAATCAAACATGGCAAACTAATATCATGAAAAGGAACCCATCAACTAGAGTTTCTAGCTACATATACAACTTCCACCAAGCACTATTAGGAAGATAACTAAGGATGGCTAAGGTTTATTAAAACATCACTCAAGCCATAGGAGCACAAGATGAGAGGTGTCCCATGGTCTTCAAACAATAACCAAAAGTCACCCAAGACTCACATACTTCTTATCTAAGGATGGCTAAACATATCTAACTAAGTTAAACAACACACAAAAGTTGTCCAACATTTTGGACAGATCACACTTTTTATACTAATCAAGCCATAACCAGAGCTCCTAACATCCAAAAGGGGTGATCCTAGACAATTTGGAAAGATCATCAAATTGTATACAAACTTGTTATTATCACCTAGGGTTGATTCTATAGGAAACTAGGTCAATTAACTTGGATAAACATTTCTGTCCAGAACTAGGACAGATGTGCTTACCCAACTTCCAACATCTATAACTGGAGCTCTAGGTCACCAAAAAGGGTGATCCTTAACAATCTAGAAATATTATGAAAAACTCTACAACTCTCCTATTATGGCCATCCGGTGATTTACAACTTAAAAGGCTCAAACAGCACAAAACCTCAGATCTGTCCAAAAGGTAGGGCAGATCTGACCTGCTGTCTTATAAAAACCATATCTCCTAATCTAGCAGGCCTAAAATCATGAAATTTTAGGACAAGCTAGAGATAGAAGTTAACTACAACTTTTGTATACAACTTATTCACAGAAAACATAAACTTAATTATGAAAACAGTCCATTAAAGAGGACTGGTCCAGCAACTATATACCAACAAAATGCATGAAAACTTAAAGGCATCACTTGATCTATAACAAGCTAACCATGATCAACTAAATGCATGAAACATAACCATCAACCAATGGATTACTGAAGATACAAGATTAATCATAATTTCTTATAAACACTTAATTACCTAATTATTCAAATAAAACTCAATTAACCATTTCTTTATAAATTAAACATAGGAAAAGGACTTACATTTAAGTTTGTCAAATTGAGCCCAAACATTTTGAGATGATTCATAATATAAAATAACAGTGGTAAAACAAATATCAAAATTTTTGAACAAACATATAAACCCGCAGAATTAAACCAAACTATAAACATTTAAATGCTTAAATAAAGCATAGAAATAAGAATAAAATTTATTTTCTCCAATAGAGCTCAAACTTTTTGTAGAGATACCTTTTATGCTAAAAACAGTGAAAAAAATAGTTTCATGATTTTTGGACATTTAAATAAGCCTACAAAAATCATCAAAGTCCATTTATTAATAAAAGGACCTATTTAAATCATTTTCAAAATTTGATCAAAATTAAAATTTCATATTTTTCATAAATACTACACAGTTTGAGAAGGCTACACAAAAAATTTCACAATTTTTGGAGCTCTCTACAAAAACATATGAAAAAGACAAAACTCAACACTATTCACTTGAATTGGAAAAAGGAAAAACTTCATTCACTGATAGGGGGACCCCAGGCGTCAGGCCTCCCTTCTCCCTCACGCCGTGACCGGCCACGACCGGCCATGACCGTGCCCCGGCCATGGTTGACCGGCTGTCGATCTCCTTACCGACGAGGTATACGTTGACGGCGAGGGCTTCACTCCCTCCGTCTTGACCCCGCGCATCCATCTAAACCCTAGAAACGACCCTCAGAGACTCAGGGATAAGGTGCCCATGACCATGGCGGGTGGCCGAGACTGGGCTTGGCGGCGACGAGCTACACCGGCCATTAGGGCTCGGTAGGGACTAAAACAAGAGCGGCACCGCACTTAAGCACCTTCTACGACCATGATGCGCACCCAAACACGCTCGGAAATGACTCCGAACGACATGGACCACGATGGCGGCCATGGCGGACGCTCGTGCCAAGGGCAAGCTCCTTGGACCGGCCCCGGCAACACGGTAGAGACCTATCCGAGGTGCGCAACACGCTCAAGCGCTCATATGAACCATGGTGCGCGCGCTAGATTTGCAGGAGGAGGACCCGACCCAAGTTGGCCATGGCGGCGGCGAGACCAGAGCATGCGCCAATGGCAAACTTCGTGGACCGGCCGACTCACGATGGTAGAGACCCAAAACGCGAACCGACCACAACCAGGGCATCAAGGCAAAGCGTTTGGTGTAAAAGGTTTGGCTAAAACAGCCCCGAGCTCACCTGCCCAGTACCAGCTTGAGCTCGGCGGAGGTCTGGCCGGCAGGGAAGAAGATGACCGCAGCGAGGGCACATGGAAGCTCTTGGGTTCAGGCTAGGTGGCTCAGGGGAAACAACGGAATGAGGCGGACACAGTTGGGAGTTGGAGACTGCAGAGATGCGGCAATGGCGAAGCAAGAGCTCGCCGGAGCTTAACCAAAAAACAGAGGAGGAGAAGTGGAGGTGGCGGTCGCGGGCGGTTGAAGGAACCAGAGCCCATCAGGGTTTACCACCGCGCTAGAGGAAGCAAGCAGGCAGCTATGTGCGTGGCTGGACACACGGCGCGGCGCGGAGGCGTCCAGGCCACGGCGGTGACGACGCGGCGGCCATGCCCTGCCCTGGCCAGATGCACCCCCCCCCTGTGGCTACAAAAGCAGATCTTCCCCCTTTCTAATTACTCCCGATTTTTGTACTGCACGACAAAAACTCCAAAAACCAAAGTTGCTCCAAATTTTGTGCTCTACAAACTTGTTTTAAGAACCAAAGTCAAATTCTGCTTAGATTTTGAAATACAGTTAAAAGATCAAATTTGGCTCAAACTGAATTCAAAATTACTTTGGATTTTTCTGAACAACTTCAATTTTTGCCAATGTATGAAATGTAGAGTTTGAAAAGTTGCACAACTTTGCTTTAACATCCTATGGCTGATTCCAATTAGAAATAGGTCAATTTGATCAAAACAGTTCAAATCCATTTCAAATTGGAATTTGAAAAGGGGACCGAACTAGGGTTTTGCAGTAAAAGCAAAATTACTTTTAATTTTGCATTGACACTTGAAAAATGGTCAATGTATCAAAGGTTCATTTTGAAATTCTCTACACCTTTGATGTAGATTTCAAACTCAGATTTCAAATAGTTTTTGAAATGCAAGTTCAAAATCAAAAGGGAACCATTTCCAGGGTTTGAGTAAATTCAAAATTACTTTTGAATTTATAAAACAACTTCAAATTTTACCGATATAAAAGTTGTTCTTTATGAAATTACCTACAACTTTGTTTTCGGTCATATATCAAAATTATGCTTAATTTTGAAACTACACAAAAGGGGACAAACTAGGTTTTGGGAATTGATTTGCAATTTGAAACCAAATCAAACTTGTTTTCCAAATTACTTCAGATTTTCTTTAGTAACTTGAAAATCTATCTTAATAAAAGTTGTTGATTTTAATCCTCTCTACAACTTTGACTAAAGTACCAAAGTCTAATTCTTTTTAATTTTTGAAATCCATTTTTGGGGTCAAATTCAGGGTTTAAAGGATTTCAAATTTATTCAAACTTTTGTACAGAAACTTTGAAAACTCTAAATACCAAAGTTGTGCCTCAACAAGAGCTACAACTTTGCTTTTGAAACCATTTTGAAATTTGACATACTTTTTGACTTATAGGAAAGGGAATAAAAAGAACATTTAAAACTAGGATTTTTCTCACACTTATCATTTCATGTATCATCTAACCATATCACTTTATGAAAGCATCACACAAGATTATGCAACACTCATATTAAAGCATGTGAAGCATCACAACTAGACTTAAAACATGAAATGCTTTTATGCCATGATGCCAGATGATTATGCATCCTAACGAACTTAATTAGGGTTTTAATTATCGCTTAACACCAGGGGTGTTACACGGACAGTTCGGGACCCTGCTGAAGGGTGCTTTTTAGTGCATTTGCCGTCCCGGCTTTTCCGCTTGGTTTTTGGACTTCTCGTTTGGCCCTAGAGTTAACCAAGAAACATTTCTAGGTATCTTTGCTACCTGTTACCATCGGTATTTAGGGATTTCTCGACGTAGCCTCCAATCTACGTTCGGGACTCGGTTTTCACAAGGGAAACTTGAGCCGGAGCTTTTGGTCTTTGTTTTGCTTGAGCGTTGTGGTGCTCCGCTGTGATCTTAGGGATCATCCACCCTCTTCCAAGGGTCATGAGCATCACGGTTTCGGTCGTTGCTTCTCGGGGTTGATTTTGGGACATTTGGCCAAAGTTTCGAGAGAAATTTGATTGGCTCCCATTCACCCCCCCTTTGGTCGCCTTGCTATTGCATTCTCGGTCCTTCAATGCTCGGTTTCCAGGTTTGGGCTACAAAACCTGGGCGTGCGGTGGGTTTTCGAGTTTGGGCCACAAAACTCGGGCTGAGGACGGTTTCCAGGTTTGGGCCTCAAAACCTGGGCACTGGCGGGTTTCCTGGTTTCGGCCACAAAACCAGGGGACGGACTTGGAGGCTGGTTTCCCGATTTGGGCCTCAAAACCGGGGGATGGCGTGAAGGCCTGGTTTCCCGGTTTCGGCCACAAAACCGAGGGTGCGGCGTCCGGGAAAAGGACGGGCAGAGCGGTGGCGGCACGTGGCGGCAATCGGGAGGTCGCGTCGAGGCGACGCTACGAGTTATGCGGGCGTGGCCGTCGGATCACCACCTACCACGAGTTGGTCCAGAATAACCCTAGGGTTTAGCTGGTTCGCTCTGTAATTAGAGAGGGGTAGAGTAGGAATTAGGAATAGGTTAAGTAGGGGGAGACACCCTCCTCCCCAACTATCTCAGTCATTTGCTCTTTTGCTTCTAGGGTTTCCAGCTCTCCCACATCCCTGCTGTAGCGATCCTGAGATCCACAGAGAAGAGAACAATACCTCTGTGTCCGTGAGATTTTGAGGAAGTGAGACTGTAATCTCACTATTGTAGCGTGTGGTAGCCACACGGTTGCAATTTCGTGGTTGTCATTCGCGTTTTGTTCTTGTTCTTCGCGGGTTGCTTTTCTCCACGTTTTCCCGGTTGATCGATCTCTTAACTCCATGCGTCTTTTGCAAATCCATTTGAATCAAGTTGTTCTAGATCGTGAGGCACTTCTTTCCACCGAAGGAATTCATCTCTAACCTCACGAGCTAGTAGATCGGTCGATTTTTGTTTCGAGTCAAGTTTTTCTCCCTTCCCCCGAATTTCTTCGATTCATCGATTTGGAGATAGGTTCGAGCCATGATCCCTTAGAGATAGCTCACTATCCTCCTTGTGACTCATCTCACCAAGTTTGATCCCTAGAGGATTTGTTTTGGGTGAGATCTAGTCGAATCGGTGGACGAACTGCTGGTTTCGGGGTGAACCGACGCTGCGATCAGGGTGACCGGACGCTAGGGTTAAGCGTCCGGTCATTGAATGTGCTCTCTGAGTCTACCTGCGACTTGACCGGACGTTGGGTTTCTCGTTCGACCGGACTCGCTGCTCCCACTGTTCACTCGGTTTTGACTCTTGTGACCGGACGCTTGTCACCTGACCAGACGCTCAGACTCAGTGAGTCCGGTCAGGAACAGAGAGCTCCCAAACTTGATTTTGATCGACCGGACGCGTCCGGTGCCTGTTGACCAGACGCTCCAGTGAGTCCGGTCAGTGCAGTTTGGCACGTTTTCGTCCGCAGTTTGTTCGTCCGATCGTCGATTTGAGACCCGCTTGTTGCGTTGGATTCCCGACTTCGTGCTCTTCAGAAATTGGGCTTCACACTTTACAAAATAACCTGAATCCCCCTCACGTTGCTCGAGGGAGGTTGAGGTTACCCAAAGTTCATCCTGTCACTAGTTGACCTGGGTGAACTTGGGCGAGGGAATTTTAGTGGTGTCCTGCTGTGTTCCTAGGGAACATCCACCCACTCTCTTGGGTCGTGGACATCACGCGCATCGGTTTTTCTCTTGGGGTTGATTTTTGGGACAGTGGCTTAAAGTTTCCGAAAGGAAAATTTAAAGTTCCCATTCACCCCCCCTCTGGTCGCTTTCTGGTAGCATTCTCGGTCCTTCAATTGGTATTGGAGTGGGTTAAGGATCTTCCACCTTAGCCGGTTCCAGATCCACCGAAGGCGACATGGATCGCGGCGTGGGCAAACCGCCGTTTTTCGATGGGATGAACTATGCGTATTGAAAGATACGCATGTCGGCCTATCTGCAGAGTATTGGTGCTTCCATTTGGGATATTTGCAACTCTGCTGATTACGTGGTCTTGGCTGCTCGTGTCACTCAGCGTCAGATCGATGAGCATGATGCCAATAGCTGGGCCCGTAATGCTCTTTTCTCATGTTTGAGCATGAGTGAGTTTGATCGCGTTTCTCACCTCGCTACGGCTCGAGAGATTTGGGCTACCCTCATGCGTTTCCACGATGGAACCTCTCAAGTCAAAACCCGTCTCTATGAGTCGTTCAAGCGAGAGTATGAGAACTTTCGACACATGCCTGGCGAGAGCATAGAAAGTTTATTCGCTCGCTTTCAGGTGATTGTTAACATGATGAGGGCTAACAAGGAGCTGTTGCCATTCGACGATCATGAGAGAGCTTTGAAGCTTTTGCATACTCTTGATCGGTCGGTGTGGGATTCCAAGGTTCAGGCGATCATCGAATCGCCTAACTATGAGACCCTCACGTGCGACGAGCTCTTCAGTAAGCTCAAGTCCAGTGAGATTGACGCCATGGCGAGGGCTTCTTATGAAAATCCTTCTAGCCCGACTATGGCTTTGGTTTCTGGCTCTTCTGCTAACCCCTCGGGAGGATTTGCACTTTCTTCTCTCTTTGCTATCACAGAGGAGCAGTTGGAGTCTTTGGGAGATGAGGAGTTGGCTTTGCTTGCCAACCGGTTCTCGCGGTTCCACAACAACCGCATGAACCGTCGCCGCGGAGGAGGACGCTCGGGTTGTTTCGAGTGCGGCGACCCCGACCACTTCATCGCCAATTTCCCCAAGAAGAACAAGCATTCGGGGAAGGGCGATCACGGGCACAAGTACGACTCCGGCAAGCGCAAGGAGAAGCACGTCCCCCCAAGTCGCAAGAAGAGGGGCGGCTTCGACAAGGAGTACATCAAGAAGAAGTACTTGGAGAAGGCCCAGGCTGAGCAGCGTGCATTCTTCGCCACGCTCAGCGACGTCGATGGCTCTGATGATGACTCCGCTTGCTCAAGCGACGACGAGTCCGAGAAGATGAAGAAGATCGAGGACAAGCTGAACGGCCTTTGCTTCTTCACCGATGACGAGGGCTTCTGCACCATGGCCCTTGGTGATGAGGTCGACGGCAAGCTGGAGCACACCCCTCGGGACGACGACGACGACGATACCTCCCAGGTATCAATGACCCACGATGAGCTCTTTGCTGAGAATGAGAAGCTTACGGTTGCCTTGCTTAGTCAAGATAAGCTGCTTAGGCGTGTTGCTAGAGAGCGCAAGGAGTTTAGGCAGAAGTGGGAGGACACAGTGAAGGAGTTGGAGTTTGCAAAATCCACCGTGGTCGTGTCGGAGGAGGTTGAGTGCGAGTCGTGCACCAAGCACATGATTGACCTTCTCACTTTGAGAGGTAAGTATGCTGCTTTGGTTGGAGAGGTGGATGAGCTCCGGGCTAGGCCCCAGCTGTTGGGTGCATGCAAGACTTGTCCTGTCTTGCAAACCGAGTTGGCAGAGAAGAATGCTAAGATTGAGTCTCTTGAGAAGGCCAGCTCGGGTAGCACTTGTGTCACGAGGTGTGCTTTGTTTGAGGGTTTGGAGATGGAGATTGCCAATGTGAAGCATGGCAAGATGCAAACCGAGGAGGAAAACACATACCTTCGGACCATCTTGTCATGGGTCTCTTGTAGTGAGCCGCAGCTCGGGATGATGATCTCCCAATTCAAGCGAGCTGCTGGAGGTCCTGGTGTAGGTTTTGCTCCGGGTGTTGATCTTTCTACTTTTGGGAAGATTGGAGAGTCAAGTGGTCTGAAACCATGTGAGAAGCCCAACTCCACCACTACTCCCAAACTTACCAAGCTTCCACCCAAAGAGTCTGTCAAGCCTACCACCAAGGATGGGGTGTTTGAAGAACCTCCACGAGCTCCACCCAAGAACTAGCAGTGGGCTCCTAAACCAAACCACCTCAAAAACAAGCTGGACACAATGCCACCCATCTAGGAGGAGCTTATGCCACAGAAGGGCAAAGTGATCCAAACCCACAACCATGAGTACCAACAACCCCCTTTGTGTGCGGTGAGGTACCATTGTGAGTACTGTGGGAGAGATGGACACTTGGGTGAGTTTTGCTATCGGCGCAAGAGAGAGGAGCGCCATGCCAGGGAGATGGACAACCCGGACATGTACCATCCTTTCCATGATGTGCATGTGCCGAACGTCCAGAGGAGAGCTCCGAGGAGAGCTGCTAGGCCTAGAGGTGGAGCACCTCAAGGTCCTAGGCGTCAGGGAGGAGGTGCCCGACGGGGTCCTGACTTTGCAGGATACGGACCCCGTGGCGGAGGCTTTGTTGAGCGTTTTCCCCCACCGTGTTTTGACTATCGCAATGGACGCTCTTTCCTTAGCGGACCACATTTTCCTGTGCGTGGTGATCGCTACCCTCGTAGGCAGGCTAGGAATGGTGTTTACACTGACCGTTCTTTTGAGCAGCCGGCCCAACACTGGTATTCTCCTTACTTCACTAACCCCAGTGTTGGACCGTATGCTCACCCTATGTCTTTTTATTGATGTAGGTAAAACGGTTGGAGGACATTTGGTTGGTGGATTCCGGTTGCTCGAGACACATGACCGGAAACGCCAAGTGGTTCTCCAGCCTTAGCCCTGTTGCCGGAAAGGAGTTTATCACCTTCGGCGACGACATGGGCAATGGCTCAACGCAACGAAGCAAAAGATCGGAGCAACAACTCAACAAAGAGCAGAACTCGATCAAAATCGGAGCAAAAGACTAGGTTCCCAAAGACATGGGCAATGGCTCGACGCAACCATGTCAAAAATGAGCTAGCCCTCAAGAAGAGGCAGAAAAGGCTCAACACCACTAGCTCAAGGCTCGATACCAATTGAGGCTGAAACAACGCATTAAAATGCAAAACTGCTAGTCCCTCAAGATAGAGGCATAGAGGCTCAACACAACTAGCAGAAGACTCGATACCAATCACAAGCAGCCAAAAATTAGTGAAAACAGCTAGTTCCTCAAGACAGAGGCAAAATGGCTCGACACAACTAGCTGAAGGCTCCATACCAATCGAAAATACCAAGCAAAAAACTGTAGTCCCTCAAAACAGAGGCAAAACGACTCAACACGACTAGCAGGCTCGATACCGACTGAGAAAACACAAAAAGAAGCTCAAACCAAATGGAGCACAAACATTCGGAGCACGCGGAGAAGTTGCAAAACAAAACAACTCCCCCTGAAAACAAGCCTATACACAAAAGCTATGCAACAAAGCTCATGACACCAATTACACTCCATACCAAAAGATGGATACCAATTGAAACACATAAAAGAGCTATACCAATTGAAAAAGGACATAAAAGAGCTAAACTCCCCCTAGCTCAAAGCTCTCCCCCAAAATGCATGACTCTCCCCTTTGTGCCAACACACAAACTCCCCCTTGCAAACAGCTTCTCCCCCTTGACAAAAGGGAACATGCTGAGGGGTTTTAACATTTTTTCACAAAGTTGACACAAACGCAAGACAAGTCATCAACCAAAAACATATGGGGGTGATCACAAAGTGTATCAGAGCTGGGGGTATGTACACTAAGCTAAAATGCATGATATGTGCAATGCAACAGCTTCAAGTGTATAGCAATCAGAATGAAAAGATGCTCAAAAGGGTGCTGCCCTGAAAGTGTAGCAATCAATACAAATGCTAGCAAAGGCTCAAACTGATCAAATGAATACGAAATATGAACAAGTGAGCATATCAGCAGTTTTAAGCCATTCAAAAAAGGAGTTCACCACTAAAATAGCACTTAGCATGAATAGATAGGAAATAAAAAAAAGTGCTTACTTAAGTATAAAAGGTGAACTACCCCTAGCAAAGTTCAATCATCATGCAATAGAGTGAAGCACGAACTTGTGTTATTTTCAATATTTTATCAGAGATTGCAGCGGTATTAACACAAGTTCAAATGAAAGCATGTGATTGCGAGAGGTTGAAAGCATGGTCATTGCCTAACTTTTCAATCGGGCTAAGCCTATGCAAGAAAAGCAATCAAAAGCTTAAAGCACCGGTTTCGGTCTTACACTACACGGCTCAAGTTTAACTCAAAAGTGCAATGAGAAACAGTCTCGATACCGTGAGGTGCTGACACATGCAATCCCATCTCGATCTTTTCATTTCACTAGCCTTGGATCAAATTTTAAGCACAAGGTAAATATGAACAATCCAAGCAAATGAATGACTCAGTGCAAGACACATAGCAACCTAGCATACAAAAGATAGCTCAAGTGATCTCAACACATCCTACCCATGCTAGTTGCCAATCTCAATGGTGAACAAATTAAAGGTTTCATAGTTGATTAATCAAGTTCACCATTTGCAAAAATAGCTTAGCTCATAACATGTATCAAGTGATCAAAAGAGCCTAAGCTACAAGCATCATCATGAATAAACAGGGCATACCAAAAAGAGCATAATCTCATTCTCATCAATATATACATGAAGCTCTAAAATGCACTAAAAACATGATGAAATGCATGCAAAAACTAGCCTAAGAAAGAAGACCCAAAACAAAATGGGTATCGGAGAAGTCAAACTATGATACAACAAGCAAAATGCTTCCCCATCTAAAAGAGAAACACACACCAAACTCACAAGAGAAGAGCCAAGAAACGCTCAAGCGAACAGCCAACAGAATCCACATCGAAAAGACCAGACAGCAGAAAGAGGTCGAAGAAGAGGAGTACCAAAACCCGAACTCAGAAGTGTGTCGGAGGTACCTCATGAAGCGCTTGACCGCCTGCTTGTGTGATACCCGAGGGGATGCCTGAATCTACTAAGGTCTCTGGGGCGCCTGCCTTGCCGAAGTCATCTCCCCCTCGCCTGATGCTGTCGCTCCCACAGGTGCAGCTAGTGCTCGCTGGAGAGCTGCTCGAACGGAACCCCAAGTCGTGGAAGAAGTGGGATCGGGTCCGTGAGCTGAAATGCCCTCTCCAAGCTCATGTTCTCCTGCAAGCTTAAAGACAGAAGAAACACAAGACATTGTCTCATCCAGTGTGACCTCAAGGTCTCCACAAAGCAGTTAGTCACATAATAAGCATAAGGTGAACACTCAACAAAAGAGGCCTACCTATGAATGATACCGCAAGGAGAACTAAACTCAAACTAGTCAAGACTACCATGCAACAGGATAAAGCACTTTATAGCAAAATGCAACCTAAAGACATGATCAACCCAAACACAGCCTAAACCTCAACACATGCTACAATGCAAGATAATGATAGCAAAAGATCCAAAAGCATGTAACATGATAAAATTGTGGAAAGGCTAGTGCTCAAACTAATCATATCAACAGGATACATGTAGCTAACCAAAACTAGCACCTGAAAAGTGACACCTAATGAACATCATACCTCTACAAGTAAAGCTCATGGAGAAATATGATAAAGCACGGTGTAATGTTCATGAGGATCACAAACTAGCATGAATGGCTACTCCACAAAAACTATACACAAGGCTAGCATGACATGATATACAAGATAGCACATGCTAGACTAAACAAAACATGATACACAGGAAAATGTACATGCAAGAACTATACAAATGAGCACATGAAAGACCATCTCATACCACAAGTCATAGATCATGGATGTACAGGGTATGAGTGTATATGAAAGCTCACCCAGCTGTAAAAGCCTCTTTGGAGGCAAATCTAAGCGGGGTGTAGAGAACCATCAAACCTTGGTCACTTCTAAAAGACCAAGTTCCATCAAGCGCGTGTTCTCCACCCCGCGTCCTCATATCTACACACAAGAGGACAAAGTAACCGGAGTCTTGGATCCCGAAGGGTTAGCAAGCATGTACTTGGGAACCCAAGACTTGGTCACAAAACTCAACTTATATTGTGGGTTAGCATGATGCAAATATTGGTTCAAATGCAATTGTGAAACACCCTTGGAAGCATTCCTCAAAAGGACAACTCGAGGAGAAGAACGAGTCGTACCACGAGAAAAGTGGCAAACATCTTCCAAGGTTTTTGTAGAAGAACCAATAGAAGCACCATGAGAAGCATGACGTGGACCAAGAGAAGAAGCACTAGAGGCATGTCCACGATCATGACCTAACCCACTAGAAAAGGAGTCATAAAACCCATCAACAAAGAGGGGCTTCTTACTAGGAGCACAAGCGTTCATGCCATGAGACGGGCTATGAACCACCGACTTCCTAGAAGAGCGAGCTTGGCGCAAGCGTTTGGCACGCCGATAGCAAAAGCTTTCTTGATGCCCATCTTTCTCACAAAAAGAGCAATGGTATAAAGGCCTATTGGAAGGCACACCATTCTCCGACAAGTGAGAAGTCCCCTGGGACTTGGAACAAGAAGCATCAACGTTCAACTTGGTGCCAACACTAGGAGCACACGTACCATGGGAAAGGCTACGCGGCTTCCTAAAAGCCTTAGCTCGAATATGTCGCTCGTGTTTGACACGGCGGAAACAAAAATCGAATGAGTGTCCATCATTCTTGCAAAAGGTGCAATGGAAAACCGGATTGGGAGCACGAGTCCCAAAAATATGAGAAGCACCCTTGTCAAGAGAAGTCCCTTGGACATCACTCGAAGAAACAACAAGGTTAGGAGTAGCTATGAAAGAGCTATCCGAAACCTTGGCACAAGTGCTACAGTCAAAAGACTCACGCGCAACACAAGAACTCAACTCCAGTTGCCAAGAAGCAATTTTAGAATCATCAACATCGGAGTTGCAAGAAATGCGTGACTCAAAAGACTTAGCACAAAGGCTCTTGCATCTTTTGGCCAAAACCTCATTTTCAAACATGAGGCAATCACAAGTACCACAAGCAGTGTTTCTCAAGTTTTCCATCTCCTTTCAATGCACTCGACATATGTGGTACACAAGAGCTCAATCTCCTTCTCAAGGTTAGCACTCATATCATTGTGCTCAACCAACTTAGCGCTCATATCATCGCACAAAGCTTTCAAAACCAAAACTTCTTTTTCTAAATCAATGCATGATGTGCACATGAAATTGGTGGAAGAAACATCACCATTCACATCAAGCAAAGAATCATGAATAGCACAAGAAGTAAGGCAAGCATTTTTATTCAAAGAGCATGAGCTACAAGGCCTAGAATTTAATTCAACAATTTTAGCCCCAGCATGCTCAAGTTCATCTACACATGTCCTGTGAATCAAACTGAATTCTCTAAGTCTAGCAACAAAAGATTCACAGTTATCACATGGTGACAAAGCATTTGACTTTAGCAAGGCTATTTCAGTTTTAGCACAATCAAGGTCCTTGCGCAAGTCCATGCAAACTAGACATGGTTTGGAAGCATTGGATTTAAACATTTTATTTTCAGATTTTAAGCTAGCAAGAGAAAAGTGTAGCTCATCAACCTTCCTAACCATGTCACTACTAGAGGTGCAAGGTAAAGATGCACTAGACTTCCAATGAGAAAGACCACATTTCAACCTAGCAATAGAGCATTTCAACTTCTTGATCTTTCTATGCAAGGTATCACAAAGCTCTTCATTTCTAATGTTATCATCATAGCAAGCATCATACCGGTCATGCAAAATCTCAAGACTGCCGACGAGTGTACCTTTCTTGGCCTTGCCAAGTTCACGTAGAAGATCCTCCATCGAAACCTCATCACCATCTAGGAAGTCCATCAAAGCACCTATCTCACGTTCTGCCTCAAGAGCCACACTCCTCCTTCTTCCGGCAATGTCATCCTCGATCACATGTCCATGATTCGAACCTGAGGACAAAGACCTAGTAGAGGAACTTGGTGCCATTTGCAAAAGCACCGTTAGTGTTAGCCAAACAAAAGCTTAAACAACTCGACGAACAAAGTCGGAATAACAACCGCTCTAAAAAGGTCGCCTTCGCGGATCCGGAACCGGTTAAGGTAGAGAGATCCTTAACTGGCTCCGATACCAATTGAAGGGCCGAAAATGCTAAAGCAAGGCGACCAGAGGGGGGGTGAATGGGAGCCTAAAAATTTCTTTCGAAATTCTGGCCTCTGTCCCAACAAAATAAACCCCAAAAGCTTCAGACTCAAACGTGATGCCCATGACCCTCGGAAAGAGGGTGGATGATCCCTAGGATCACAGCGAGGCACCACACAAGAGAGCAAACCAAGACTCTCAAAACTCCGAGTCGAGTTTGACCCAAAAGACCCACTCCCAAATGTAGATAGAGGGCTACGTCGAGATTCCTCCAAATACCTATGCTAACACGTAGCAAAGATAGGTAGAGAGGTTCCTAGGTGAACTCTAGGAGCAAACGAGAAGTCCGGAAATGAAGCGGAAAAGTCGGGAGAGCAAACGCACTAAAACTCAACCTACAGCCGATTTCTGGACTGTCCGGACTGCTGGTCCCGGACTGTCCGCGCCAGGGGCGGACTGTCCGCGAAACCCTGGCGGACTGTCCGCCGGCTAAAAGGCAAAAACAGCAAAGCTGCTGATCCTCCCCTGCGTGACTCGCGGACTGTCCGCGCCTTATACGACAGACTGTCCGCCAGTCAAAATGACCGTGAGCAGTGCGCGCTGCGCTATTCTGGTCTGGCCGAGCCCGATGGCCGGACAGTCCGCGACCAAGGGGCGGACAGTCCGCCACTGCCCAGAACGCCCAAAAACACCACGGGACAAAACCAAAATCGATTGGATCTTCACCAAATCGAACGGGGCTGCAACCAAACTTCACCCAAGTGTTCTTCTACGTGTTGGGAAGCTAATCCTAGGATATCATCGCTCCAAACCAACTAATCCATGAGAAATCGGAAGAACACTAGAAAAGGGGAAGAACAAAGAACAAACACGATTTTGACCTGATCTATTTGCTCGTGAGGTTAGAGTCGAAATCCTTCGGTGGAAAGAAGGAGCTCACGACATAGAACAATTTGATTCAAACGGAATCGCAAATCATTGCTAAGAGAGGGAGAACGGGGCAAATCTCCGAGAAGGGAAAAATGAAAACGCGAAGAACAAAAACGCGATTCGAACCAAATTGCAGCCAACAAAGAGGAGGGGAAAAATTGATCCTTGGATTGCTACTAGATGAAGAATTTTGTAGCACTCTGTGTCAGGTTACAAGACACTCCTCGCAGTACACAACGCGGATGGCGAAAAGCTCAAGAACAAGAGCCGGTCTCTCCTCTAGCCCTAGCCTCCTCTCACCTAAACAAAATGAGAGTGACACCTCAAAGGATTGGCTGCCCTAACCAGCCCCCTCTCATTTATATAGGCGCACGTCCGAAGACCAAAACGCCCTCACATGAAGCACTGACCCAAATACCCCCTTGGGGGTAAAACCGTCCAACTCGGTCATTTTTCATCCGACGGCCACGTGCCTTCTCATCCTTCGCTTCGCCTCGACGCAAGCTCCAGGATGTCGCCACGTGCCATCACCGTCGACCACCGCGCCTTCCTCACCGATAGCTTCGTCGCAACGCAAGCCTCTCGGTGCCGCCACGCGTCGACCGTTCCGCATAGGAACCTCCGCCCGGTTTTGAGGCCCAAACCGGTAAACCCGCCAGCCCAGGTTTTGAGGCCCAAACCTGGAAACCGTCCACCCCAAGTTTTGAGGCCCAAACTCAGAAACCGGCCACCCCGAGTTTTGAGGCCCAAACTCGGAAACCGTCGATGGTAGCCTTTTGAGGCTCAGCTACCAAACCCGCACCATAGACGGGATGTGGTTCGCACACCCCGACCACCGGCACCGATGTCGATGCATGTCCAGCCTCCATGATGGGCACAACGCCTCCACCTTCCTTCTTGACTCGGCCGACGGCACTTGCGCCGCATGCAAGCCCGTGTCCGACCTCCCGCCAAGTGCCACGACGCCATCATCTTCCTCATGACTCGGCCGATGCACCGCACATGCCCATGTGCTCTTGCTCGCCGATGCCACGTGCCAGCTACCACAGCTGGTCCTCCGGCCTCTTGGTCCGTCGGTCCAAGCCTCACGTCCGCCCTTTACCGCTCTGGGTACATCGGCATGGCACGTCCGCCGCACGACACGCCCATCCTTCACCGCTCCTGGTCCGTCGGCACAACACGTCTCTACTTGACCTTCACCTCGCCATCGACCACTATATCCGAGCTCCACACCTGCACATCAACACAGCCAAGAGACACATGTTGCACACGCACACCAACACAGAAACACCACAACTCAATGCCACCGGTTAGTCATAAGCATTAAGCACATAGTGAGATAATGACTCAACCGAGAAAAGCCTCAAACCTTCCTCATCAATGTCAATCATTCATCATATATGTTCTCATCTTAAATGGAGAGTTGGATGAGGAGATCTATATGGATCAGCCAGAGGGCTTCATTGCGGATGGTCAAGATAACAAGGTGTGCAGGTTGTTAAAGTCATTATATGACCTGAAACAAGCACCTAAGCAATGGCATGAAAAATTTGATAATACTTTACTTGTTGTTGGCTTTGTTGTGAATGAAGCTGACACATGTGTGTATTATAGGTATGGTGGGGGTGAGGCAGTTATGTTGTGCCTTTATGTTGATGACATACTGATCTTTGGATCAAATCTCAATGTGATTGAGGAAGTTAAGAAACTTTTGTCAAGTAACTTTGACATGAAAGATTTGGGAGAAGCTGATGTCATTCTGAACATCAAGTTAATTAGACTAGGTGATGGTGGGGTAACTTTGTTACAATCCCATTATGTGGAAAAGGTGTTAAGTCGCTTTGGTTATAGTGACTGTAACCCTGCTCCTACACCTTATGATCCTAGCGTGCTATTGCGGAAAAACCGAAGAATAGAAAGGGATCAATTGACATACTCCCAGATCATTGGCTCGCTTATGTACCTTGCGAGTGCAACAAGGCCTGACATCTCATATGCTGTGAGCAAGCTGAGCAGGTTTATGTCCAAACCTGGAGATGATCACTGACGTGCTCTTGAGAGAGTGCTGCGGTACCTGAAAGGTACTATGAATTATGGTATTCATTATACCGGACACCCAAAAGTGCTAGAAGGCTATTGTGATGCCAACTAGATATCTGATGCTGATGAGCTTAGAGCCACAAGCGGATGTGTTCCTGCTTGGAGGTGGCGCTATTTCCTGGAAGTGTTGCAAGCAGACTCTCATTACGAAGTCTACCATGGAAGCAGAACTTACAACATTAGACACTGCTGGGGCTGAGGCCGAGTGGCTTCGTGAACTCCTATTGGATTTACTGGTGGTTGAAAAACCGATACCGGCTATCTCCATGAACTGTGACAATCAAACTGTGATTGCGAAGGTCAACAGTTCCAGGAGTAACATGAAGTCTACAAGGCATGTAAAGAGAAGATTGAAATCTGTTAGAAAGCGGAAAACCTCTGGAGTTATAACGTTGGAATATGTCCACACGTCTAATAATTTGGCAGATCAATTCACTAAGGATTATCACGGAATGTGATAGAAAATGCATCGAGAGAGATGGGTATGAGACCCATGTGAAAATCTACCATAGTGGTAACCTGCTCTATGTGATCGGAGATCCCGTGAAGTAGAGTGGTGAAACAAGCTATGAGTAGGTTGAGAGGAAAGTTCCCTTTTGAACCTATCTCTGATGCATAACTTTCCTTCTATAAGGCAGGTTGGTATTTACCTTAATGTATTCCGAGAGCCTTATAAAGATGAGATGTTGTCCTATAGAACATCTTATGAGGAATACACCTATATAAGTCAGACTGCTGGTCGCAGTCTATGGGATTTGGGCGGTCCCTAAATACTCATGAAAGGCACTGAAGTGTGACTTATATGCTTCAAACTGCGGGGATGTCTATTGCAGCCTAGTACCAGCAAAGGACTTGAGTGAATCTCACCTCACGCAAAACTGTCAATTCAAGGCATAGTCCATTGTTCAGTTGTGACTGATGAGTGAAACACTTGCTCTAGGTGAATGTTCAACTTCACAGTCTCCATCAAAACATTGGTATATCAAAGAATTGAGATTCTAGAATTTCACAGTTACAAACCCTAGAGTTTGGTGGCGATTGTTAGATTTATTATGGGCCAAGCCCATTAATATATTTAATAAATCAATAACTCTATGGTGTGTAATTGTGAGAATTATTGTTTGTACCGGATTGGAATTTAAAGGGACGTTGACTCAACTTATATGATGAGATTTATTCCATCTAATTTGAGAAGTTGTGAAACGGATCAAGGCATGCCACACGCGCGCGCACGCGCCGTCGCCGTCGGCCGGGCCGGGCCAGGCCGGGGCGAGGCGAGGCAGGCAGGCAGGCAGGTGGACGTGGCGTGTTAATTTTTGTTAATGCCCATTAATCACGGGAGTTTCCAACTCTTCGCCTGCATGTCTCTTGTCCTTCCGCATTCTGCAGTCTCTCTGCCTTCCCTGCGCATTGGTCGCCCTGCAGGTTTAAAGGGGTGGCGCCTCCTCCTGTCTTCTAGTTCCTACTCCTTCCCGAGAACAAACACACAATCTAGAGTTCAATTCTGCTGCAGGAAAGATTTCCCTATCTCGTTCGTCCGCGCGCACGGAGGATCGAGAGGGCAGGTGCCTCCGGAGCCGGTGTCGTTCGAGACCTTGCACGAGGGATCGGCAATTAGGTTTTTGGGGAGCGACTACGCGACTGCCCAAACCATCTTCACCGTAGTTCGTCTTCTTCAGGAGGACCATCATCGCCATCTTCGTCGCCGTTCGTCTTCTTCAGGAGGACCACCGTCGTCGTCTTCTTGCCGGCGATCTCCTGGTGGACCGGTCGTCTTTTTCCTGGTGGTTTTTATCTGCTTCGTCTCCATCTACTATGACATGACCAAGGAAGTTGGACAAGGATCTGGATCTGCTCTAAGGATGGAAGGGTATGAACTTCTCATCTCCTCTCTGTTTTTTGTATTGCTCTGTCATGTTATTTCAATAGTGTTGTTGATCATGTTGCAATAGTTGTCATCTATTATTTTGAAGTTATGCAGTGCTGCGGTCAGCCATATATTCTGGGTTGCTGTCTATCTCTTATTTTCTGACAGGTGTAGTAGCTATGTTACGCTATTTCAGTAGTTGCTGCATATATGTTTCAGTTAGCATGTTTTGTTGTTTCATATGCTTTTCTGCAGTAGATGATATAGTATGTTTTATTATCATTTATATGATTCACATGCTTCTTACACATATGTACCATACAATTATGGTCATATATGAAATCACGAAATCAATAGTCTATCACTTTATATATGTCGTCATCATAATGTTAATTTATGGAATTAAAATGATATGGAAATTGCCTTTCTCTCTAATAATCCAAAAACGTAATTATAGGCATTTTTGTGTCAGTGGTTTTGCTGCCGTTTTAAAGCCGGATGCTTTTGATGAAAAAAACTTCTTGGTATGGCATGCTAAAATGGAATTATGGCTAATTGCTATGTCATGCTTTCATGTTATTGAGGGCAAGCCTGCAAACTTGTCTCCTGAGGATGAGGCTAAGTTTAAGGCTGATGACAACCTCTTTTGAGGAGCAGTAATTAGTGCACTTGATGCAAAATTCTAGAAAAGCTACATCATACTTCCCACAGGTAAAGAGCTGTGGGATGCACTTGTGGAAAAGTTTGGAGTTACCGATGCTGGTAGCGAGCTGTATCTTATGGAGCAACTGTATGACTACAAGATGGTTGAGAACCAATCTGTAGTGGAACATGCTCATGAGATTCAGGCACTAGCAAAGGAACTTGAACTTTTTCCTTGTCCTCTTCCTGATAAGTTTGTGGCTGGCGGTATTATCGCTAAACTGCCACCGTCATGGAATGACTTTGCTACCTCTCTCAAACATAAGAGACAAGAGTTCATTATGGAAGAGCTCATTGGCACTCTTGATGTTGAGGAGAGGGCGAGAGCAAAGGACAATGGAAAAGGTGTTGAGACCTCTACTGCTAATGTGGTGCAGAAGAGAAATTCCAAATTCCACAAGTACAAAAAGAAGAAAAATCAGAACAAGCAACAAATCATTCCTAAGACCAATCAGACAACACAATTTAAGAAAAAGAACAAGAAGAAGAAGAAGAAGAAGAAGAAGAAGAAGAAGGGAGTATGCTTTATCTGTGGTAGTGAGGATCATTGGGCAAGTGAGTGCCTTGATCGCAAATACCAGCAGGACAATAAATCAGCAAATGTTGTGACTACTGACAATGGTGAAGGAACATCTAGGTATGGTAATTCTTTATCATTCGTTCTTTCCGTTTGTAATTCACCTGAGTGGTGGATAGACAGTGGTGCAAATATACATGTGTGTGCTGATGTATCTCTATTTTCCTCCTACCAGGTCGGGAGGTCTAGCGCCTTGTTGATGGAAAATGGGTCGCGTGCTCATGTTCTTGGTGTTGGTATAGTTATTCTGAAGTTTAGTTCGGGAAAGACGGTGCCATTGAAGAGCGTGCTACATGTGCCTTCTATCAAGAAAAATCGGGATCTGCTCTAAGGATGGGAGGGTATGAACTTCTCATCTTCTCTGTGTTTTTCGTATGTCAGATTTTTGCTCCGTCATGTTTTTTCAGTTGTGTTGTTGATCATGTTGCAATAGTTGTCTTCTATTATTTCGGAAGTTATGCAGTGCTGCGGTCAGCCATATATTCTGGTTTACTGTTTGTCTCTTATTTTCTGAATGTTGTAGTAGCTATGTTACACTATTTCAGTAGTTGCTGCATATATGTTTCAGTTAGCATGTTTCGTTGTTTCATATGATTTTCTGCAGTAGATGATATAGTATACTTTATTATCATTTATATGATTCACATGTTTGTTGCACATATGTACCATATAGTTATGGTCATATGTGAAATCACGAAATCACTAGTCTATCACTTTATATATATCGTCATCATAATGTTAATTTACGGAATTAAAATGACATGAAAATTGCCTTTATCTCTAACAGTAGAGATCAAAATCAAAGAAATTACGACCTCCACTCCTGCTCAGATGCTCACAGCCTGGACGAGTTTGGCCCTTGGCCTACGCATGGACATGGGTGCATTCAAGAAGATGGACATTGTCCCAGCAGGCTAGCACGGAGAAGGAGCGGTCACCACGGCAAGCGCGGGTGCATCCACGGCGCATGGAGAAGGAACCGCCGAACCATGGCGCATGGGCGCGGCCGTCTAAGTGCCGCGCGGACGTTGAGCGTCGGGGCGCCGGGCTGCGGCGCTGCACCGGCGCGCAGGCACGACCAGGCCAGGATGCGGGAGGTGGCGCAGTATGTGCGGCTGCCAGCGGCTGAAAAGAGAGATGGATAACCAGATGATAGGTGGTCTCGATGTGGCTGTGGAGGAGGAGGAAAGGAAGAGAGGAGGCGACGGCAACCATGGAGATCGAGAAGGAAGAGAGGAGGCGAGGAGCGATGCGCTGCGGTTCGTAGTTTCGGATCGGATGTACAGTACTATAGGAAAGATAAATATGAGTAAATGAAAGAAAAATATAAAAGGAAAACATTGTTTTTTTAGTTTTCTTTTTTTTTGTCACATGACCTGACCATGACCTCGACTCTTTTACCGGATTCTCTTCCTGTCGTGTCCGTATGCGTGTGCTCCCCTTATTATTTTTTTATCCACGTTTCCCTTAATTTTGGTCCCTCACCGTGTTGCTCTTTTTTACTTTATTTTTCTTTCCAATTTTTCATTCGCGCACTCTCATCCTATTTACCTGTTTTACCATCACGTATGTCTCCCATTAACATATTTTCGTGTGTGTTCTAACTCTATACATACTCGTACCTCTGTACTTCTATCTTTTGAAAGAATTTTTTAATCACGTGTGTATGCTACTGTATTTTCATGTGTGTGTTTTGCACATCTGTTTTCAGAAAAAATTCTTTCTTAAATATTAATTTTGTGTTGTATTTAGTTTTGGCTGAGTTGAGTAACATATTATTTGAAAAAAATTAAGATCTAACTATTTAGTTAATAGATTATAATTTTGCTATTTTTTATGGCAACACAAGGAGATTTTTCCTATCATGGCTAAAGCACAACGATGTAGCATGTAACTACTACTATTGTTTAGAAGACTCTTTCTTATTCTCGCTCAGGCACATATGAAATCAAATTTAAAATTAAGTAAAACTATTTTCATAGAAGACTACATAAATAATTATAACACCACATGTATTTGCGGATGGGTGAGAAAAGCTTACTCTAAATTTATGGAAAGTGATGCCTCAAGAAAGGTGATCATTTGAGTTGAATGAAATCTATTGTTTCTTTTTTCCCGTTGCATCGCACGGGCATTTTTTGCTAGTCTATATCTATATCTATATCTATACCTATATTTTTTTTAATCTATACCTAATAATAAAGAGGCAAAATTTCCGCCTCTTTTTTGGTACTATTTTTTTTGGTATGGCCTCCTATAACTAACTCTGTGAATGTAAAGATAACTAGAAGTCCTAATCTGTTTACAACATTGTTGTTGTTCTAATCTAAATACATCATAGAGGCAAAATTTATGTACACTAATTTTTTTGGTCTAACCGATAATATATATATATATATATATATTTTATATATATATTATATATATAATAAAGAGGCAAAATTTCTGCCATCTCTAATTTTTCGTCCAACCTATAATCATAATCCGACTCGGTCTCGGCCATTTTCGTCTGGCCTCTTCCCGTGCACGCCCCTCACCTCTTCTCTGCGTCTCCTGCAGATCCATCGACGGTTCCAAGACCTCTCCCCACTTCCGTAACAATCTCCACTCGGAAATCAATTGGGTTTCCTCCTGTTCTCAAATCTACAATAAAGATTTTCCAAATCTGCAAGCAAACCGAGACCGAATCAAAATCAGCACATTGATCCACCATATATAATCAAAATCAAACACAGAACGATTTAAACCATAAACTAGCAACTCTGGATCTGCACGAGAAAAACAAGAAAAAAAAGCTTGCGCTCCATGACTCTGTGCCTCGCGCTCCTGCTGGCCAAATACTTTTGTATCCGGATACAATAATGAAAAAGGAGGAAAAATAACTTGTAGGAAAGGGACTGTAGGAAGGGGAAGAAATAAAATTAGACCTCAAATCGGGTACAAGAATGAAAAAAGAGGAGAAATAACCTGTCACCGACTTGCCACAGATTCACCGCCGTCATGGCCTTCCTTCACGGGCTCCTCCGGGCAGATCTTGGGGACGGCCGGGGATAAGGCTAGGTACGAGAGCCACAGCCTCGGGAGTTGTTGCCATGAGTACGAGCGGCGTGATGAAGAGGAGGAGCGGAGAGGGTGGCGGGCTGGCGGCCGGAGGCAGAGCGGCGAAGCGGAGGCGGAGGTTGCGGCCTCCGTCCCTGTGTTTGGACTGGGGTGTGCGTTCGTGGGAGTCCTTCCAGAGATAAGGTTCGGTATTTTTTTTGTTTTCTATTTTCTTTTTGTTTTGCCGCTGGAAGCCTGGGAACCAATCCTAGAGTGGATTTGAGTTTTTTATTGGCGCCGGACAGTCGAGCCGGTGGGAAAATTAAGCGCGCAGATTTTTTTCATTATAATATTTCTATGTGTTAGACAAATACTCCCTCCGTCTTATTGAGAGTGTCGCTCGGGAAACGTGTTTGTGAGGGGGACATGATTTTCTAACGACACTTTCAATGGGACGGAGGGAGTACCGACAAAAAAAAGTCATCGATAGAAAAATAATAAATTTCTTTGTGTGTTTTAGAAAATACCGATAGGGGCCGGTGGGAAAATTAAGCACACAGATCTTTTTCGTTATAATATTTCTGTGTTAGACAAATACCGACAAAAAAAAGTCATCGACAGAGAAATAACAAATTTCTTTGTGTGTTTTATAAAATACCAATACAATAAAGTAACCGACAGAAAAGTTTTGCACACCTAACAGGATAATATGTAATTTTTCTATCGGTGGGAACCTTACCGAAAGGGAAATTTCAGTTTTCAGTAGTGTCCTTAGCATCATAGTGGTGCAATCTCATGTTCTAGGCACACCGGCGGCCGCACGCAATAACGACCAAATGCGATGTGCACCGGCGAAGACAAGGATCTCAAGTCGAGGAAGAACAAAGGAACCATAAATCGAGCTCCAATCAAGAAAGAATGGAGGCAATTGAGCCAAAAACTGAACCAGCTCTAGACCGCAAATTGAGGCTACCATAGAGAAAATTGAAAACATCAACATTTACAGAATAAAACTACAATTAGTTAATAGGACATATTATTGCTAAAAATTAACTTATATTATAGATATCATAGTCATAAAAAATACTACTACGTATATCTTTATAATTTTATAAAGGGTAAAACATAAAAAGATGGACTGATTTGTCCTTTTTAGTAGTATCTGTTGCTGGTAGTTTTCAGATTAAAAAACCAAAATAATAAAACCTCATCGCTTAAACCAAAAGACAAATCAATTTAGGATAACAATTTTACTTTTATGTATTTGGATAGGTTAAATCATAGATGTGCGGTCGGTGAGCTCGACAACAGGAACGCACGGGGACAGTCACGATGGTGATGGCGAGGATGTTTGGCCAACAAGCTCGATGCCAGACACTCACATGAATGAGAGCTCAACATTCTCTTGCCATTTATTATCGTCGACTTAGTGGTTAAGCTTGATCTGCTCGCTACACTCTGAGATAATAGACCGCGTCACAAGGCTATGTTAAGACCATGTGAATGAATAGTATAAAAAATAAAGTATAATATATTTGCGTCTTTATATTTGTGTTTTTTTCCCGTTGCAACGCACGGGCATATTGTGCTAGTATATATATATATATATATATATATATATATAATAAAGAGGCAAAATTTCTGCCACCTATTATTTTTTTTCCAACCCAATAACTTATGTTTCCGTATCAAACATGGTTATCATTAGTCGGTGTGAGTCCTTTTTTTATTCTGTTTCCGTTTATGTTTGGTGTCGTTTTTTTTTCTCCCTTTTCCCGTAGGTAGCGTTGGCCGTTGGGATCTTAGGAAGGTGCCACCCCTACCATCTCCTCGATGGTGTGATGTATGCGACTTTTCTGTCCCTTTTTTGTTTATTTATTTTAATTTTATGACGATGAGGTAACTATGTTTTTCATTATAAAAATAAATAAAAATAAATAATAAATAATAAATTTAGTGCTATCATGTACAAATAATAATAAGATACTCCCTCCATCCCTAAAAGAATGTCGCCGTGGGATGTGTGTCACAAGTTTGACTTAATTTATAGAAAATATTTGCAACATTTAAATCTTCAAAAAAAAATTGTTAAAAAACTAGATTCAAAGATCTTTATAATGATACTAATTATGTACCATAATTACTAATATTTTTTAATATATAATTAGTCAAAATCATTTTTCGGGAAGCGAAGCGACACTCTTTTAGGGACGGAGGAGTAAGTAGTAAATACAGTATTACTAAGTTGTTGGTACTATTCCGTCGATGACCGAACTAATCAAACTGAAATTAAATCCTAAACACTTTGTCATTTATCGTAATAAAAATAAATGTTTTTTCAAGCTTTTTATACTTGACAGTATAAAACTCTAAGTTATCCGCATATAACTATAGAATCTTGGTAAGGCTGACATAATATGGAAATCGAGACACGACGATGACTAACTCATTGCCGATTTTATTAAAATGATACTGTATTAGAATTATATATTTTTATAGGTCCTCAAAAGAGACGACAGAACTTGATATCTAGCTTTACTAAAAAAAATAAATAGATATCTAACATTTGTCATCCTTGTTTTATTAATGAGTCTGTTCTTGGAGCAAATTTAGGGGGTTTATCGGGTCAACCGACCCCGATAAATTATAAATCCTTTAGCAAATTCTATTAAAGTTTAACAAAATTTATATTATCATGTAAAGAAGTTGACCCTGATGACCCTTGCCATAGGCATGTTCGTTTATGATTGTTGTAGTAACCACTCATAATATCAAAAGTAGCAACTATACAAATTAAGTTGTTGCGGTCGTTGCCATGTGTAGCAAGCTGAACTGAATTAAATGAACATTTGATAGTTTTTTCTTCTTCCGTTGCAACGCAAGAAATAAAATTTCTATTTTTTTGTTTGGTCCATCCTCCCTAATAACCACTATGTATGCAAACAGTAAAAAAAATCAAGTACAAAGTGAAGGACCGAGAAAGCTCACACAAGGCGACCAGAGGGGGGGTGAATGGGAGCCAATCAAAATTCTTCCGAATCTTTGGCCGAGTGTCCCAAAATCAACCCCAAGAAGCTCGAACCGGAAACGTGATGCTCACGACCCTTGGAAGAGGGTGGATGATCCCTAGGATCACAGCGGAGCACCACCGAACACAAGCGATGCAAAGACCAAAAGCACCGGCACAAGTTCCCTTTGAGAAAACCGACTCCCGAACGTAGATAGACGGCTACGTCGGGAAACTCCTAGATACCTATGCTAACAAGTAGCAAAGATACCTAGAGAGGTTCCTTGGTCAGCTACTGGGCCAAACGAGAAGTCCGGAAACCAAGCGAACAAGCCGGGAGAGCAAACGCACTAAACCGGGGAACACAGCAGGTTCCCGGACTGTCCGGACCCTTAGTCCCGGACTGTCCGCCCAAGGCCGGACTGTCCGCGCTAGAGTGGCGGACTGTCCGCCGGCAAAAACACCAAAACAGCAAGGTTGCTGGACCCTTGCTGGACAGGTCCCGGACTGTCCGCCAACAACAACGGCGGACTGTCCGCCGGTCAATGAACAGTGACCGACCGAGGAACTCAGCCACTGAACAGGCTGCTCCCCCGACGCCCGGACTGTCCGCCGGTCAGAACCGCGGACTGTCCGCGACCTTGCAGAGAGGGCGATTTTGGTCGCCTTCTCTCCAAATCTCTCCAAATCCGATCCAACTCAAAATCCCAAGTTCCCAAACTTGGAGAAGATGATTACGGGGTAGTTAGGAGACTATCCCCAAAAGATCATCCGCTCAAATCAACCAAATCACCGGGAAATCAAAAGGGAAGGTGGATGAACGGAAAAACGCCACGAAAACGAAATCGACCCGATCTATCCGATCATGAGGAGTTAGATGAATTTCTTTGGTCGAAATGACCTCCTCAATGATACGAACAAATTGGTTCAAACGGATTTCGCAAAGACGCAACGGAGAGGGAGATCGAGTGACGGGAAAATCGTGGAGAAACGAAGAACGCGAAGAACAACGACGAACTCGAATCAAAACACGAATAGACACACGATCTGCGAGCCGAAGCGCAAACACACGCTACGACAAGGTGGTTACGGCCACCTTTCCTCAGAATCACAGTACACAGAGTGGAGAGTCTCTCTGCGGATCTCAGCTAGCTACAGCAGGGGCTTGGGAGAGCAGGAAGCCTAAGGATGAAGGTGCAAATGACTGAGATAGGAGGAGGAGGGTGTCTCCCCGGTCTACTTAACCTATTCTAGACTAAGTCTAATTCCTACTCTACCCCTCTCTACTCTAATTACAGAGCGAACCAGTTTAACCCTAAGGCTATTCCGGTCCAACCCGCAGTGGTAGGTGGATCCGACGGCCACGCCCGCGCAAGTCGTCCGCGTTGCCTCCACGCAACCTTCCGATTGCCGCCACGTGCCGCCCTCGCTCTGCACCCCCGGTTTTGAGGCCCAAACCGGGAAACCAGCCTTTTCCATCAGCCCCCGGTTTTGAGGCCCAAACCGGGAAACCAGCCTCCACCCCGAGTTTTGTGGCCCAAACTCGGAAACCCGCAGCGCCCGAGTTTTGAGGCCCAAACTCGGAAACCGGCCCACGCCCAGGTTTTGTGGCTCAACCTGGAAACCCAGCACCCAGGTTTTGAGGCCCAAACCTGGAAACCGTCCACCCGTTGGTTTTTCCCTGGCTGAACCAACAAACCGGCGTCGTAGAGGGGATGCACCTCCCGTGCACCCCATCCACCGACATGACCGCATTTCTTCACTTGTCGTCGTCACAGGCTGCCAGCCACCACAGCTGATCCTCCGGCCTCCTGGTCCCTCAGTCCAAGCCTCACGTCCGTCCTTCACTGTCCGATACATCGGCATGGCACGTCCGCCGCACGGCACGCCCATCCTTCATCGCGCCCAGTCCATCGGCACAGCACATCTCAACTTGACCTTCACCTGCCTTCGATCACTGTCTCCGTGCTCGACACCTGCACAACACAAGCCAAAGAACATGCGCATCAATCCAGTTGACAATCACTCATCACTCAGAGACTCGGCATACACCCATGTATCCGCAATCTCCCCCTTGATGAGTGCATTGTCAACTACAACACCAATCATAAGGTATCAGAAAGAGATAGGAAGAAGAAGGAAGAGAGAACCCAACCAAATGACCCAAAAGCATGTCAAAGCCGAAGAAGGTCAAGTGGAAGAAGCGAAAAACTTGGTCCCCAAAGACATGGGCAACGGCTCGACGCAACCAAGCAAAGCAAAGCTAGCCCTCAAGAAGAGGTAGAACAGGCTCAACACCGCTAGCAAATGCCAAACAAAAATCGGAGCTAAAACTGGCAAAGTGCTAGTCCCTCAAGATAGAGGCACAGAGGCTCAACACAACTAGCAAGAAAACCACTCCGAACCAATTGGGAAACACTCGATGCCAATGCCTTACGGCCAGCTCAGTACCAATTTAGGATATTTGCTAGTCCCTCAAGACAGAGGCAACGGCTCAACACAACTAGCAAACTCCCCTTCGATAAGTGCAAGCAACTCAGGAAAACGGAGCAAAAGAGATTTTCTCCCCCTTAGTTGAACAACATAGGAGCATATGATTTGCAAAAACTCTCCCCCTTAGTTGAAAATGCACTAATCAAGGCACAAGGTACCGGAGCAAAACTCCCCCTTCACACAAGCTCCCCCTTCCAAAATGCATATGAAGTCAAACATGCAAGTTAGGAGCTTTAGGCATATAATCAAAAGAGTGCAAAAATGCTCTAATCGGTATAGCTCCAAAGGCACAATCAAGCACTCAAATAGCGAAGGTTCAAACTGATCACATGTACGAAATATGAAGCATATGAGCAAATGTGCAGTTTTTAGCCAGAAAGATAGTCACCATCAAAATAGCACTAACCACGTATAGATAGGAATCCAAACAAGTGCTAAACATATATACAAGGTGAACTACCCCTAGCAAAGTTCAATCATCATGCATAGGAATGAAGCATATACTTGTGATTTCAATTTTAGATCGGAGTTGCAGCGGTAAAAGAATTCACAAGTTTATTTTCAGCATGTGATTGCGAGAGGTTGAAAGCTTGTCATTGCCTAACTTTTCAACCGAGCGAAGCCTATGCCGAAGCAATCAGAAGCTTAAAGCTGCGGTTTCGGTCATACACTACACGGCTCAAGTTTAGCTCAAAGTGCAATGAGAAACAGTCTCGATACCGTGAGGTGTTGACAAGCAAACCCATCTCGATCTTTTCAATTCACTTCTACTTGGTTAAAGATTTTAAGCAAGATATGAACAACCAAGCAAGTGAAGGACTCAGTACTAGAGACATAGCAACCTAGCATATATGAAAAGCAGGAATGGACTCGACACACCCTACACATGCTAGTTGCATATCTCAATGGTGAACATTTTCAGATTTATATACATTAAGCAAATTCACCATTCCAAAAATAGCTCACTCATAATATGTAATAGTGATCAGAAAGAGCATAAGCTACAAGTATCATCATAAGCATCGGAGCAACACTAATCAAAGCATAGTTACATTCTAGTGATTATAAACATGAAGCTCAGAATGTAAATACGTATGCTAAAAATGCAAAGAAAAGAAGATACCAATTGAAGAAGACTCAAAGAAAAAGAGTCAGTCTATGATACATCTCAAAATGCTTCCCCCATCTAAAAGGGGAAACACACACCAAGCTCACCCCTCAACCTATTAAAGGTTGATTCGTCTAAAGGCTTGGTGAAAATATCAGCCAGTTGGTGATGAGTATCGACATGGCGAAGGTCGATATCACCCTTCTCCTGGTGGTCTCGCAAGAAATGAAAGCGCACATCAATGTGTTTGGTTTTCGAGTGAAGCACGGGGTTCTTAGCAACGCTAATGGCACTCGTGCTGTCACAAAGCAAAGGCACTCGAGAAAAGCTCAAACCAAAATCACGCAAAGTGGCCATCATCCAGAGTAACTGGGAACAGCAGCTAGCCGCAGCAACATATTCAGCCTCCGTGGTAGACTGAGCGACACTAGACTGCTTGCGAGAAGACCACGACACCAGGGAAGATCCAATAAACTGGCAAGTCCCAGAAGTGGACTTGCGCTCGATGCGACAACCAGCAAAATCAGCATCCGAATAACCGCAAAGCGAGAGGGTGGAGGAAGCAGAATACCAAATCCCAAACTCAGGTGTGAAACGAAGGTACCTGAAAATACGCTTCACCGCCTGACGGTGAGAAGTGCGCTGCGAAGCCTGAAAGCGCGCACACAGGCACACCGCGAACTGGATGTCCGGGCGTGTCGCCGTCAGGTAGAGGAGCGACCCGATCATGCTGCGGTACTCCTTCTGGTCCACTGCTTCTCCATCCTTGTCCGCATCCAGGGCAGTCGTCGTCGACATGGGTGTCGGAAGAGGCTTGGCCTCACCCATATCGAACCGCTTCAGCAAGTCCCTCATGTACTTGCCCTGGTGCACAAACGTCCCCTCTCGGGATTGCTTAATTTGCAACCCGAGAAAGAATGTCAGCTCGCCCATCATGCTCATCTCGAACTCCCTGCTCATAGTATCTGCAAACTTGGCAACCAAAGCGTGAGAAGAACCACCGAAAATGATATCATCCACGTAAATTTGGACCAAGAGTGTGTCTTTGCCTTGCCGGAGGAGAAAGAGCGTCTTATCTACACATCCCATTTTAAAACCCTTAGCAAGCAAAAAAGTTTTCAACCTATCATACCAGGCTCTAGGGGCTTGTTTCAAACCATATAAAGCTTTGTGTAGTTTAAAAACATGGTTTGGAAACTTGGGATTTTCAAAACCGGGGGGTTGCTCAACATAAACCTCCTCCTCTATGTAGCCGTTTAAAAAGGCACTCTTGACATCCATTTGAAAAAGTTTGAAACCCCTGGATGCAGCATAAGCCAAGAGTATCCTAATAGCCTCCAAACGAGCTACAGGAGCGAAGGTCTCCTCATAATCTATCCCCTCCTTCTGACTATAACCCTTCGCTACAAGCCGGGCCTTGTTTCTCACAACGTGGCCCTCCTCTCCTTGCTTGTTTTTAAATACCCATTTTGTCCCAATAGGTTTACAGTCAGGTGGAGGTGGAACTAGAACCCAAACCCGATTTCGCTCAAAGTTCTCTAGCTCCTCATGCATGGCATTGACCCAATCCGGATCCGTCAATGCGTGTCCAACATCTCGGGGCTCAAAGTTAGAAACAAAAGCAGAATGAGCAAAGTGCGAGATTTGCTGAGACCTGGAGCGAGTAACTCGCTCGCCGATGTTGCCGATCATCTGTTCAAGGGGGTGCTGGCGCTGGATATGACGTGGCACCTCCCGGGAAGAAGTGACCTCCCCCTCAACAGTAGCTAGTTCCACCCCGGGTACAAAGGGTACCACTCGAGGTGGAGGATCCCACGGCCCCCAGGAAGAAGAGGTGTCGGGGCCGTGAGTCGTCGTCGAGGCCGCTCTTTGCGGCGCGGCAGGTGGAGGGGGTGCTGGATCATCCATACCTTCAGCACCCTCATCCTCGTCATCGAAAAGAGGCTCTCCAACCTCATGATCACCTGCACGCTCAAAACGAGAAGAAGGAGAAACAAGAGTCTCGTCGAAGGTGACATCTGATGTCTCCATGACTCGGTTAGTATCAAGGTTAAGTACACGATATGCTCTGGTGTGAGTGCCATAACCCAAAAATACTCCGTCGGAAGAACGAGACTCAAACTTGTCCAGGTTGCCCTTCTTCAAGATAAAACAATGGCAACCGAAGACTCTAAAATATCTCACCTTGGGCTGGCGACCAAAACGCAACTCATAAGAGGTCTTCTTCAAAAACGCTCTCAGAAAAATGCGATTCGAAATATAGCATGCAGTGTTCATAGCTTCGGCCCAAAAGCGCCTAGGAGTCCTACGCTCATCGAGCATCGTCCTGGCCATCTCAACAAGGGTCCGATTCTTCCTCTCTACAACACCATTTTGGGGCGGTGTGTAGGGAGAAGAGAACTGATGCTCCAAACCAAGGCGGTTGCAAAACTTCTCAAAATCCGAATTTTTGAATTCGGAACCATTATCACTTCTAATAGCTCGCATCGAGTTCAAAGGGAACTCGTTCTGAAGACGCAAAATCAGATTGCGAGCGAAGGAAAAAGTCTCGGTCTTCTCAGTCAAAAAGAAGACCCACGAATACCTCGAAAAGTCGTCAACAACAACCAAAACATACCACTTGCCACCAACCGAGCTCACCCGAGCCGGACCAACAAGGTCCATGTGTAAAAGCTCTCCAGGGTGCGAGGTCATAACCTTGGTCACAGGATGGTGGGGAGCGGCAACCATCTTCCCATGTCTACAAGAATGGCAAACTAGATCCTTCTCCATCGAAAGCTTGGGCAATCCTCGGATTAGGCCAAGTGAGCTAAGTCTCGCAAGCAAGTCGAAGCTTAAGTGACCGAGCCTCCTATGCCACTTCCAAAGATCGGAGGAAGAAGGACTAGCCAAAAGACAACGAGAAGAACCAAACGACTCTGAGAAATTCGCTCGAAAGACTTTCCCAAAGGGCGAAATCAGACATACAAGATCGCCCTGAGGATCTAAGATGCGACTAAGGTTCGGTTTAAAACGAATCTCATAGCCCTCATCAAAAAGTTGCGAAACAGAAAGCAAGTTAAAATGCAGGTTAGAAACAAGAGCAACATCGCGCAATACAAAGTGCTCATTAACCCGCACCGAGCCAACTGACAACACCTTACCTTTACCTTTGTCGCCGAAGGTTATGTACTCCTTTCCGGCGACCGGACTATGGCTGGAGAACCATTTGGCGTTTCCGGTCATGTGCCTCGAACAACCGGAATCCACCAACCAAATGTCCTCCAACCGCTCTACCTACATCAATAAAAAGACATAGGGTGAGCATACGGTCCAACACTGGGGTTAGTAAAATAAGAAGAATACCAGTGTTGGGCCGGCTGCTCAAAAGAACGATCAGTATAAAAACCATCCTGTCTAGGGGGATAGCGATCACCACGCACAGGAAAACGTGGTCCGCTGGGGAAGAAGCGCTCACCGCGAAGCTCAAACTGCGGTGGGAGAAAGCGCTCAACAAAGCCTCCGCCACGGGGTCCAAAACCTGCAGCTGCAGGCCCCCGCCGGGCACGCTCTCTACGAGGTCTACGCCTAGGAGCCTGGGCAACTGCACCTCCAGGCCTAGCGTCTTTCCTCGGAGCTCTCTCCTGCCTAGGCCTAACAAACTGAGGTCCTGGACCTCTAGGCCTAGTCTCCCTCCTAGGAGCTCTCACTTCCTGCCTAGGCCTGGGAGCCTGACCTCCAGACCTAGCTGCTCTCTTATTGCCCTTCGGAGCATGTCCACCATGAGCTGGATGGTACATGTCCGGGTTCTCCATCTCCCGAGCACGGCGCGCCTCTCGCTTGCGCCGAAAGCAGAACTCGCTCAAGTGACCATCCCTCCCACAGAAGTCACACTGGTACCTCACCGCACGCAAAGGGGGTTGTTGGTACGCTAGGCTGTGGGTATGGTTCACTTTGCCCTTCTGTGGCAACTCCTCACGTATGGGAGGCATTGTGTCAAGCTTGTTCTTGAGGTGGTTGGGCTTGGGCTGCCATTGTGGGTTCTTGGGTGGAGCTCTTGGAGGTTCATCTACCACTCCATCCTTGGTGATAGGCTTGGCAGGCTCTTTGGGTGGAAGCTTGGCAAGTTTGGGAGTAGTGGTGGAGTTGGGCTTCTCACTCGGGTTAAGACCACTAGACTCTCCAATCTTCCCAAAAGCGGAAAGATCAACACCCTGCGCAAAACCTATGCCTGGACCTCCAGCAGCTCGCTTGAATTGGGAGATCATCATCCCGAGCTGCGGCTCACCACAAGACACCCATGACAAGATGGTCCGAAGGTATGTGTTTTCTTCCTCGGTTTGCATCTTGCCATGCCTCACATTGGCCATCTCCATCTCCAGGCCCTCACACAAAGCACACCTCGTAACACAAGTGCTATCTGAGCTGGCCTTCTCTAAAGACTCAAGCTTGGCATTCTTCTCTGCCAACTCAGATTGCAAGACAGGACAAGTCTTGCACGCACCCAACAGCTGCGGCCTAGCGCGGAGCTCATCCACCTCTCCAACCAACGCAGCATACTTCCCTCTCAAAGTGAGTAGGTCAGTCATGTGCGCGGTGCACGACTCACACTCGACCTCCTCCGACACAACCACGGTGGACCGAGCGAACTCAAGCTCCTTCACCGTGTCCTCCCACTTCTGCATAAACTCCTTGCGCTCTCTAGCAGCACGCCTAAGCAGTTTATCTTGGCTAAGGAGGGTAGCAGTAAGTTTCTCAACCTCAGCGGAAAGGTCGTCGTAGGTGAGAGATACCTGAGAGGTGTCGTCGTCGTCGTCGTTCCGAGGGGTGTGCTCCAGCTCGCCTCCGACCTCATCACCAAGCGCCATGGTGCAGAAGCCGTCGTCGTCGGCGAAGAAGCAGAGACCGTTGAGCGTGTCCTCGATCTTCTTCATCTTCTCGGACTCGTCATCGCTTGAGCAAGCGGAGTCGTCATCCGAGCCGTCGACGTCGTTGAGCGTGGCGAAGAAGGCACGCTGCTCAGCTTGTTGCTTCTCCAAGTACTTCTTCTTGATGTACTCCTTGTCGAAGCCGCCCCGCTTCTTGTGCCTTGGGGGGACGTGCTTCTCCTTGTACTTGGAGTCGTGCTTGCGCCCATGATCGCCCTTGCCCGAGTGCTTGTTCTTCTTCTTGGGGCAGTCAGCGATGAAGTGGTCGGGGTCGCCGCACTCGTACCATCCGGTGCGTCCTCCTCCACGACGGCGGTTCATGCGGTTGTTGTGGAACCGCGAGAACCGGTTGGCAAGCAAAGCCAACTCGTCGTCTCCCAACTTCTCCAGCTGGTCCTCTGTAACAGAAAAGAGACAGGACAAAGCAAAGCCAGCTGAGGGGTTAGAGGAAGAGCCGGAAACCAAAGCCATGGACGGGCGAGAAGGATTTTCAAAAGAAGCCCTCGCCATAGCATCAATCTCACTGGACTTGAGCTTACTGAAGAGCTCGTCGCAAGTGAGGGTCTCATAGTTCGGGGATTCGATGATCGCCTGAACCTTAGAGTCCCACACCGACCGATCAAGAGTATGCAAAAGCTTCAAAGCCCTCTCATGATCGTCGAAAGGCAACTGCTCTCAGTTAGCCCTCATCCTGTTGACAATCACCTGAAAGCGAGCGAATAAACTCTCTATGCTCTCGCCAGGCTGATGTCGGAAGTTCTCATACTCCCTCTTGTACGACTCGTAGAGCCAGGTTTTGACTTGAGAGGTGCCCTCATGAAAGCGCATGAGGGTGGCCCAAATCTCCCGAGCCGTAGGGAGGTGAGAAATGCGATCAAACTCTCCAGCACTCAAACATGAAAAGAGAGCATTACGGGCTCGGCTGTTGGCTTCGTGCTCATCGATCTGAAGCTGAGTGACACGAGCAGCCAAGACCACGTAATCGGCAGAGTTGCAAATATCCCAGACAGAAGCACTCAAACTCTGCAGATAGGCCGACATGCGTATCTTCCAATATGCATAGTTCGTCCCATCGAAAAACGGCGGTTTGCCCACGCCGCGATCCATGTCGCCTTCGGTGGATCTGGAACCGGCTAAGGTGGAAGATCCTTAACCTGCTCCGATACCAATTGAAGGACCGAGAAAGCTCACACAAGGCGACCAGAGGGGGGGTGAATGGGAGCCAATCAAAATTCTTCCGAATCTTTGGTCGAGTGTCCCAAAATCAACCCCAAGAAGCTCGAACCGGAAACGTGATGCTCACGACCCTTGGAAGAGGGTGGATGATCCCTAGGATCACAGCGGAGCACCACCGAACACAAGCGATGCAAAGACCAAAAGCACCGGCACAAGTTCCCTTTGAGAAAACCGACTCCCGAACGTAGATAGACGGCTACGTCGGGAAACTCCTAGATACCTATGCTAACAAGTAGCAAAGATACCTAGAGAGGTTCCTTGGTCAGCTACTGGGCCAAACGAGAAGTCCGGAAACCAAGCGAACAAGCCGGGAGAGCAAACGCACTAAACCGGGGAACACAGCAGGTTCCCGGACTGTCCGGACCCTTAGTCCCGGACTGTCCGCCCAAGGCCGGACTGTCCGCGCTAGAGTGGCGGACTGTCCGCCGGCAAAAACACCAAAACAGCAAGGTTGCTGGACCCTTGCTGGACAGGTCCCGGACTGTCCGCCAACAACAACGGCGGACTGTCCGCCGGTCAATGAACAGTGACCGACCGAGGAACTCAGCCACTGAACAGGCTGCTCCCCCGACGCCCGGACTGTCCGCCGGTCAGAACCGCGGACTGTCCGCGACCTTGCAGAGAGGGCGATTTTGGTCGCCTTCTCTCCAAATCTCTCCAAATCCGATCCAACTCAAAATCCCAAGTTCCCAAACTTGGAGAAGATGATTACGGGGTAGTTAGGAGACTATCCCCAAAAGATCATCCGCTCAAATCAACCAAATCACCGGGAAATCAAAAGGGAAGGTGGATGAACGGAAAAACGCCACGAAAACGAAATCGACCCGATCTATCCGATCATGAGGAGTTAGATGAATTCCTTTGGTCGAAATGACCTCCTCAATGATACGAACAAATTGGTTAAAACGGATTTCGCAAAGACGCAACAGAGAGGGAGATCGAGTGACGGGAAAATCGTGGAGAAACGAAGAACGCGAAGAACAACGACGAACTCGAATCAAAACACGAATAGACACACGATCTGCGAGCCGAAGCGCAAACACACGCTACGACAAGGTGGTTACGGCCACCTTTCCTCAGAATCACAGTACACAGAGTGGAGAGTCTCTCTGCGGATCTCAGCTAGCTACAGCAGGGGCTTGGGAGAGCAGGAAGCCTAAGGATGAAGGTGCAAATGACTGAGATAGGAGGAGGAGGAGGGTGTCTCCCCGGTCTACTTAACCTATTCTAGACTAAGTCTAATTCCTACTCTACCCCTCTCTACTCTAATTACAGAGCGAACCAGTTTAACCCTAAGGCTATTCCGGTCCAACCCGCAGTGGTAGGTGGATCCGACGGCCACGCCCGCGCAAGTCGTCCGCGTTGCCTCCACGCAACCTTCCGATTGCCGCCACGTGCCGCCCTCGCTCTGCACCCCCGGTTTTGAGGCCCAAACCGGGAAACCAGCCTTTTCCATCAGCCCCCGGTTTTGAGGCCCAAACCGGGAAACCAGCCTCCAGCCCGAGTTTTGTGGCCCAAACTCGGAAACCCGCAGCGCCCGAGTTTTGAGGCCCAAACTCGGAAACTGGCCCACGCCCAGGTTTTGTGGCTCAACCTGGAAACCCAGCACCCAGGTTTTGAGGCCCAAACCTGGAAACCGTCCACCCGTTGGTTTTTTCCCTGGCTGAACCAACAAACCGGCGTCGTAGAGGGGATGCACCTCCCGTGCACCCCATCCACCGACATGACCGCATTTCTTCACTTGTCGTCGTCACAGGCTGCCAGCCACCACAGCTGATCCTCCGGCCTCCTGGTCCCTCAGTCCAAGCCTCACGTCCGTCCTTCACTGTCCGATACATCGGCATGGCACGTCCGCCGCACGGCACGCCCATCCTTCATCGCGCCCAGTCCATCGGCACAGCACGTCTCAACTTGACCTTCACCTGCCTTCGATCACTGTCTCCGTGCTCGACACCTGCACAACACAAGCCAAAGAACATGCGCATCAATCCAGTTGACAATCACTCATCACTCAGAGACTCGGCATACACCCATGTATCCGCACAAAGTTGTTTTCAATACGGTTAAATTGAAGCCGTGTCTATGGCTGCAGCGCAACCCAAATTGGGACTCGTGAATCAACGAGACAATCTAATTCGGCTAAAAATCAAATAAAACAGGTAACAAGGAGGAATCGGCAAATTGGCAAAGCTCCAAATTAAATAAAAAATGAGCATAATATTTTTCTTTAGATTTTATATGTTTTATGTACAAGAACTCTCACAATGACGTGACATACTGACAACTCATCGGGATTAGCATAGTTGTGACAGCCTTGAGCATGGAAAGAGAACGAAAGAAGAAATGAGCCAAATATCCAAGTCAAATAAAAAAAGAGCTCTATAAATCTATATTTTACATATATATATATATATATATATATATATATATATATATACACACACACTAATAGGTAAAATTTCTGCCACAATTTTCTTTTGTCCAGCTCTAATCCTATAAGGTATCTCAAATTTTTGTCTGCGTCTGTGTCTACCCGATCCTTATTAGCCGTGTCCCCCTTTGACTTTGGTCTAATAAATAAATAATATTTTCTTTTTTTACTTTGGTTTATTTACGTTTCAATTTGTATCCAGTTTTTTTTGTTCTGGATCTTTTCGTGGTTTTTTGGTTATTGTATCCGCTCACTTTTGTTTCTCCAATAAAATCAATGATAAATAATACTATCTCTAATTCCCTAATCCCTATCTAATAATAAAAAGACAAAACTTTCACCTCTTTTTTTGAAACCCATTTTTTGTATATAGTCTCATTAACTAATTCCATAAATATAAAAATAACCATAGGAGTGCTAATTTGTTTACAGCATCGTTGTTGTTATATTAGGTGTTGAGAGAATAACGAGGAGTCATAATCTAAATAGATCATCCAATCTTAATTAACTTGATATATATTAAGTTAAATAGAAAAAGCATTCCAGTTTCCTTCTTTTTTTCACACGAATTGGAACACATGACATGTTAGTTAAATAAATATTGAGCCACCCATCGTATAAATAACCATGTAATAAATCATGTTCTCCGTTGCAACGTACGGGCATTTGTGCTAGTATATATATATATATTATATCTATATCTATACCTATATAATAATAAAGGGGCAAAATTTCCGCCTCTTTTTTGGTACCATTTTTTTGGTATGGCCTCCTATAACTAACTCTGTGAATGTAAAGATAACTATAGAAGTCCTAATCTGTTTACAACATTGTTGTTGTTCTAATCTAAATACATCATAGAGGCAAATATATCTATACCTACCTATAATTTAATAATAATAAAGAGCCAAAATTTCTGCCAACTTTAGATTTTCGTCCAACCTCGTTATCAATTTGGTTTCGGTCTAAATTTATTTAGTCACGTGTTGGTACCGGCAAGCCGTTCCGAATAGGTCTGAGTGCGTTTGGGTTGTGCGTGCGTTCTGGGTGCGTGTGTTTGGGCTGTAGTACGCGAGTAGGGTGCGTGTGTTTGCGTTCTGGGTGCGTGTGTTTGGGCTGTGCGTGCGTGTGTTGGGCTGTTGTTGGTTGTGAGTTTATTTGCTTATTTTAAGAAAAAAAAATATTTTTATTGAGAAGCTACACTACCAGCTACTAAAGAAAAATAAGCACCGGTTGGAGCAAAAACCGATCCAATTTGGTTGTTTCGTCTCGGCCCAAACCTCTTTGCAACGAAATCGGTCCGAACTTGAAGGCCAGTCTAGATAGCCCACGAGACCTCAGCGGCAGTAGAGACGAGCGCTCGTTCAGTTTCGGTTTGGGCATTTAGCACCACCTCACCAGCTGAAGGCGGACGAGCCACGAGCTCACGCTATAAGAAGAGCGCCTCTTGCCCCGTTGCTCCATATTTACCTGGACGGAGTCGACGTGAGATCATTAAGGCTCGTGGACCACTACCAAAATTAACAATTAACAATTTATAAACTTTGATCTTTCTGTATTTATTTGTTTTCGAGATTAGGTCAGTTTTGACAAATATTTCTTCCATAAAACCATTTTGACTAAATTTATTATTCTAAAATTTGTAAAATTTGTTTTTCAGAAACACATGCAATTTTGTTTTGTTGTCGTGTCCACGTGTCCAGATTCGACTTGATATAGCGCTGTGCTCCGTGAAAAAATCAGGTGACCATGATGCGCGATGGTGACCAATGGATCAATCAATGTATTTTTTTCCCGTTACAGCGTATGGCCATATGTACTATGAAATTAAATTTTGAAACGGATCTACTTACGTCACTTTTATTTTTTTAAACTAAACTCAAAATAGTTTATTTATAGTTAGAGTTTAAAATTTTAAACTTCAGATTAAACTTAACCTAAAAGATTTTTAGAGTCTCTTTCTTCTCCCGTTGCAACGCACGGGCATTTGTCCTAGTATATAATATATATATATATAATATATAATATAATAATAAAGAGGCAAAATTTCTACCTTTTTTGTTTGGTCTATCCTGTATATAAGGTAGTGGAGACTCCGCATCGACTAAGGAGAAGGAAAGAAAAAATCGTGCAAACATTCATCCAAATCGAAATCGAATAAGAACTCTAAATTAAATAAAAAAGAAGCAGAGTTGAAGACCGACACAAGTTAAATCCTAATGCATGCTTCCATCGGAGGAAGCGAAAGGAGGGAAGGAAAAGGTTCCTAAGAACTGCAATTCTAAGCCAAAAACGAATCACAAATCGAATAAGAAAGGGATTCACACTTTTCTCCAACCAAAAAACATCTCAAATTACAACCCTACAAAAAAATTCATAGAGATCAAAATCAAAGAAATTATGGCCTCCGCTCCTGCTCAGATGCCCGCAGCCTGGACGAGTTTGGCCCTTGGCGTACGCACGAACATGGGTGTATTCGAGAAGATGGACGTTGTCCCAGCACAGAGAAGGAGCGGCCACCAGGGCAAGCGCGGGTGCAGCCACGACGCATGGAGAAGGAGCTGCCGAACCAAGACGCATGGGCACGACCGTCCAAGTGTCACGCAGACGTTGAGCGTCGGGGCATTGAGCTGCACGGCGGCGCGCGGGTGGTGGGGCGCAAGGGCAACCAGGCCGGGATGCGGGAGATGGCGCGGTATGCGCGGTTGTCTGCGGCTGAAGAGAGATGTGGATAACGGTGATATGCGGTCTCGACGTGGCTATGGAGGAGGAGGAAGGGGCACTAGGCGGCGACCATGGAGATCGAGAAGGAAGAGAGGAGGCGAGGAGCAATCTGCTGCGGTTCGTAGTTTCACATAAAGATAAGGAGAGTGCTGTTTGGATGTACTGTAGGAAAGACAAATCTGAGTAAAAAAAAAAGAAAAGAGAAAATACAAAAGAAAAAAATGTTTTCTTTTTCTTTTCTTTTTTTCTTTGGTCACATGACCATGACCTCGACTCTTTTGTTGAGTGAACGGCGGATCCGCCCCAACCGGCTCTCCCCAGGCCGCTCAGAGGCGGGGAACCGCCTCCCCCTCGTGCGAGGAAGAAGCGAATCCGGCTCCGAGGCCATCGGCGTGCGGGAGGGCGGTTCGGCGCGAGATTTGGTGGCGGTTGGCCGCCACGTCAGCGAAGGTACGCGCGCGAACCGGTGGAGGTAGAGGCGGGAGGATGCCGTCGATGTCGTAGGCGAAGCCCGGCGGCCACGCGTCCGCTCCGATGTTGTTGGTGGCGTCGCGGTGACCGGCCATGCCACCTCCTCCATTCCATGGCGCAGCGTGGGCTGACAGCGGCCGTGGAGGGGGAGGGGGCAGCAGCATCGACGGGGGCGGCCTCGGCAGGAACGGCGGCAGCGGCGAGATGTACGCCGGCGCGGCCCTTGCATGGCGGACGAGCATCGTCGGGCCATGGCGAGGGCTGGGGCCGGCGGTGTTTGTCAGCCGTGACGAACGGGGCGTCGGACGCGGCGTCGAAGGGCGGCCACCGGCGTTCGGGCCGCTGCCGTAGTTACGGCGAGGGGCGATGCGACGGTTCTGGATGTCCCGGAGGACGCAACGGATGGCGCCCTGAAGGACGAAGCGTTGAACGCCTCCAAGGTGTGTGTTGCCGCGGGCGATGGTGGCCTCGACGGCGTCAGCGACGGCGTCGACCATGGCGTTCATGGAAGGTACAGGAGTCGTCATCTTCTACCTTGGGCTGTCGTGCAGCGACTCCGGCGAAGATCCGGCGAACTTCTCTGCCTGTTAGCGTTAGCGGTGGCAACGTGGCTGATAACGTGTTGAGTGAAAACTAATCACCGTAAAGTGATTATCTTGTGTATTGCAATGGTAATGTTTTTATATATATATATATATATACATAGGAAAAGGCACGTGGAGAAGGCCTGTTTCCTTGGCCGATACCGAGGTGAACCTCTCTTTTGTGGTTGCTAAGAGATAGGATTAGAACTAACTAATTGATCACTAATTAACTGATTAATTATCCTAATTAATCTTAACATCTTTTACCGGATTCTCTTCCTGCCGTATCCGTGTGCGTGTGCTCCTCTTATTATTATTTTTATCCGCGCTCCACTTAATTTTGGTCCCTCATCGTGTTGCTCTTTTTTTACTTTCTTTTCCTTTTCAATTTTTCATTCGCGCATTCTCATTCTATTTACCTGTTTTACCATTACACATGTCTTCCTGTACTTCTATCTTTTGAAAAGATTTTTTAATCACGTGTGTCTGTTTTTGTATTTTCATGTGTGTTTTCTGCACAGCTGTTTTCAGAAAAAATAATTCTTTCTAAAATATTAACTTTGTGTTGTATTTACTTTTGGCTGAGTTGAGTAACATATTATTTGAGAAAAATTAGGATCTAACTATTTAGTTAATAGATTATAAGTTTGGTATCTTTTTCTGGCAACAGAAGGAGATTTTTCCCATCATGGCTAAAGCATAATGGTGTAGTGAAAAATATTGTGCATGTAACTAGGGATGAAAACGGTTGGAAACGGTCGGAAAACTTCTCAACCGTTTTCTACTTTTACATTTGAATACGAAAACGAAAGCGGTAAAGCCAGACATGAAAACGAATACGAACTTGCAGAATACCTGGAATTTCGAAAACGGACCAATTCGAGCGGAATTATATCGAACACGGACGGTATACGAAAAATCAATACGGAATACCGACCCACAATGCATAACAATTAACAAGTGCCATTGTGGCAAATTTGGATCGCAAGAAAGAACACTTATCAATTTGTTTTCTTTCATAAGAGAAAAAAAAAGAAAAAAAACAAGAGAAAAATTTGAGATGTCATCATAACTAGACTGAAAAGGTTAGCAACAAGGCCTAGTCCATTTAGCTCTCTCTCTCTTGGTCGGCCCAGTCACATGCAACGCAACAACAGCACCGCGTAAAGCCAGATACAGCCGTGCAACACCGTGCGAGTGATTAGTCCCACCTCAACGACTCAGGGAGGCGCGACGGGGTGAGCTACCTATATAATGCGGTCCATGGACATCAGTACTCCACACATACATTTGCCTATTTGCCTGGACAGTAATGACCGACAACCAAATTCGGTTTAAAATGAATTTTGAATTAAGGATATTTCGGATTAAAAGTAGAAAAGTAGAAAACGGTCGAACTCGGTCGAAAAACTCCTTAACCGTTTTCTACTTCTACATTTGAACTACGAAAACGGAAGCGAAAACGGTAAACTCGGACAAGAAAATACGAATTCGATTGGATTAAATATAGAAAACGATGCGGTTCGGTTCGGGATATTTCTGTTCCGTTTTCATCCCTACATGTAACTACTACTATTGTTTAGAGGACTCTTTCTTATTCTGGCTCCGCCACATATGAAATCAAATTTAGAATTATCTTAAGTAAAATTACTTGCATAGAAGACTATATATAAATAAATTATAACACCATATGTATTTGTGGATGGGTGAGAAACGCGTACTCTGAATTTATGGAAAATGATGCCTGAAGAAAGATGATCATTTAAGTTGAATAAAATATATTGTTTCTTTTTATCCAGTTGCATCACACAAGCATTTTTGCTAGTAATAATAAAAAGCAATATTTTTCTTATAATACCTTTTAACTTCGATCGTCAAGAGATCTTTTCTTAGAGCATCTCCAACCGTTTGACATTTGGGCTTTGCATTTGTATTTTTTCCAAAAAGTTAAAAAATCTTCTATCCAACCGTTTTGCATTTGGGCTTTGCATTTTTATCAACTTGGCAAATTTCTGCGCTCACTAGGCATATATGCGAGTCCCTCCCGACTTGGCATTTGGCCCCGCGCGGCTTCGGCGCCTTTTTTCCGCCCGCGACAAGAAACCTCGCGCTGCCGCCGTTTCTTCGCGCCAGGTTGAAAACAACGACGTTCTTCCTCTAGTGTCCAGCAACCTTCATCATCTGGTCTTCGTTCTTCTTTGAGGTACTCCATGGATCCAATCTCGAATTGTTCCTCTACGTGTTCCATTGTTCCGTTGGAGACGATCTGCCCGGCGATGGAATTGATCTGCCCGGCTGAGACCTCCTTCTGCCGGCGATGGAGACGATCTGCCCACGAAGGAATTGGCGCGACGGAAAAGGCCGTCAGCGCGCGATAATTTGGTGTGAGTCCACAATTTTGGAATTTACCAAAATAAAATGCAAAACGGTTGGAGATTAAGTCTTTCCACCTTTGCCAAATCCAAAATGCAAAACGGTTGGAGATTAAGTCTTTCCACCTTTGCCAAATCCATTTGAGACTTGGCAAATTTCCAAATATGTCAAACGAAAAATGTCAAACGGTTGGAGAGGCTCTTACGCGTCATTTTTGTTTTTTTTCATCGCTCAGCCATCCGTTTCTCATGTGTACGTATGTTTTTGTTTCTTTTTCTGTTTTGTTTATTTTTTCCATCGATCCTTTTCGTGGGTAGGCAACTTCAAAGTTCTTTTTTTATATGTTTTCTAAAAAATATCTATTATCTATACGCTCTCCGTCCCAAATTACAAGACATTTGACTTTTTTTATCCTAAGCTTGACCACTTGTCTTATTCAAAAAAAATTATACAAATATAGTCAAATTTAAGTTATTCTTAAAAAACTTGTATTAATAAAAAAAGTCACGACAAAAAAATAATATTTTGTACAAATACGAGTAGTCAAACTTGATGTCAAAAAGTCAAATGTCTTATAATTTAGGACGGATTGAGTATCTATCATTTATTATCTATAGCATCGTGTGTAGGAGCTCTATCTCCAAATTATAAGATCACGACTAGATACAATTTGCTCGGATATGTCACGATGGCCTGGTGACGGCACCTAATTCCAGTGCAGCCCCAATTCACTAGCCTATAAAGGATACCCAAACCCTCAAGCGCAGGGGACAAGGGGCTGCGCGGAAGGACGACATCCATGCTTGTTGGGGGAAGGGACCCTCGGCAGTGGCACCACGCGAGCTGGCTCAACAAAACGGTCCTCGCGCGTCCCGAGCACCTTCGCCAATACCCGCCTTTTTGTTTGTTGAGTCCTTCGAGTCACCGTTCAAGCCCCCGAATACTGACCCAACCTTCGGAATGATTAGCAAGTTCTTACAGGCAAAGGGCATGAAGAGCGCTGGAAGCAACCCTCGCGCATCCCGCACACCTTCGCCAAGAGGCCCAGGCCCAACGGGTGGCGAAGGGACTCGGACCTCGCGACTGGACGGGAATCTTCGCAGGATGGAGGTCAGCCCTCGCATTTCCGCAAGGGTGAGCGCGAGCCGAGCGGCGGCGGGCGCGTGTAAGGCTGGCCAGGGTTCCTGCGCCTCTCGTGTTTGTACGATCCTGCCCTTCCGTTGTACAGCGGGAAGGAATTTTTCTTGTGCCCTTTTGTAATTTGGTCAACGCCCCCTGGTATCCCCTATGAATACCGGGAGGTGAACAGTGTAAAGCGGACGGTTTTTTGAGGGGGAATAGGGCTACAGCATCACTGTTCCAATTTTCCCTTAGCCTTCGCTATTGGCACCGACGATTGGCCACCTTCGCCACTCCCCTGCACGTGTGCGGAGTTAGGGCAAGTGTGTTACCAACAGTTTGGCGCCGTCCGTGGGGGGCGGAGTTCGAAATGGCAGGAAACAGGAGAGCGCCCACTACCAGAGACCCTCGCATGACCAGAGAGGCCACGGCGATAATCCAGCCTGTGGAAGAGAATGTAGTACCCTCGGAAACAGAAGAAGTTGCTCCAAGGACGGAGGTCCCAGGCCCTAATCCAGCCTGTGGAAGAGAATGTAGTACCCTCGGAAACAGAAGAAGTTGCTCCAGGGACGGAGGTCCCGGGCCCTCACGCTCGGCCGGTATCACAGCCACACCCGCATACCTCCGGAGGAGATGGGGAAGGAGATGAGGAGGAGTTGGGCCTCGAGGCTTTAGAAAGACTTCAAGCTGAGTTACAGGAAAAGAAGAGGCGCCTGGACCAACTTGAAAGGCACAACCGGCTGCGCCTTATCAGGCAAAAGGCGGATGAAGCAAGAGAGCAGCTTCGCCGAATGGAGGAGTCCCTCGCAGCAGCTGAGGCCGAAGCCGAGGACTGGAATGATAGGCAAATGTCGCCGCTTCAAGAGGAGAATGTCAGGTAGAGACAGGACAACGCTCATCAGCCACCACCACCCCCACCACCACCAAATTTTCGCCAGCTCTACCCAGAAGAGCGAGAGCCAAACCTTCGTATACAACGAAGGGCTCAACAACACCAGATGCCCTACGACCCAAGATCACCACTCTCCCAAATACTACAAACCCAACCCTGGCCACCATGTTATAATCCACAAAATCTCTCCCGTTACGATGGACTCACTGACCCTCGCCAATTCATAATGAGCTACGAGGCGGCAGTCGCCGCAGCAGGAGGGGATGAGTCAACAATGGCGAAGTCTTTCGTAATCATCCTTCGTGACATCGCACAGACTTGGTACATCAACCTTCGCCCCGGAACGGTGGATTCCTGGGCCAACCTCAGAGACAGACTCTGCACTAACTTCAAGGGCATCACAGCAGCCCCATCAAACCCCATCGAGCTGTTCAACTGCAAACAAGAAGAGCGCGAACAGTTACAAGACTACTGGCGAAGGTTCATCCAGATTAGAGCAAGAACTCCGGGAATATCCGACGAGGCCGTGATCCTCGCAGTCAGCGGTTTACGCCCAGGCACATGTTCCTCAAAGTTCGCCAGAAAACCAGCAAACACAATCGAAGAGGTTCATGATACAATGGAAAGGTACTGTAGAGCGGACATGGATTTCCGGGCAAAGTGCGATGCTCGAAGGTCGCAGCAGAAACCACAGCCGAGGCCCCAATCGAGAGAAAACAACCCTCGCCAAGATCAGAGCAACGTCGGAGCGATCAACAAGGCAAATCCAATCGAAGACCAGAGAAGAAGCACTCAGCCTTCGGGCAACCAAAACCCACAAGGATTTCCACTCCCGCCTGACCAAAGAAACCAACAGAGGGACCCGGCCAAAATGTACTGTCATTTCTGTGGCCTAGGAAAGGGGCACACAACAAAGCAATGCGAGTGCTTCGCCAGAGGGAAAGAGTACCAGGAGTCCAAAAGAGCCTCTTCAACAGAAAACAGAACCATCAATCACACCAGAAAGCCAAACTTCAACCCAACCCAACCTCCCTACCACTACACCCCCATAAACTACGGCCTACCCTCGCACCAACCTTTCTACTCTCAACACCCACATTACAACCACACCTCATTTCAACCAACCTCTTTTCCTCAACGCCAAAATGTGTCATACACTGTCACATTCCCAACAACCCCTCAAGCCCAAACCAACAAACAAGTGAGCAACACTCTACCACCACCACCACCAATACCAGCCCTGCCAGCCCCCCAACCTGTCAAATCCGAAGCCCAGAACCAGACAACCATCAACAACCCAACATCAACCTTCGGTGTGATACTAGCCATCACCGGAGGCTCAAATGAAGATCATGGCAACAAGCGGCAGAGGAAGGAACATGCTAGACGAGTACACCATGTAGCCGTCAAAGGACCACACAAATTTGGCCGATGGTCTCATATCCCTATAACCTTCGACTCCAGTGATATGAAGTTGAGGGATTACCCTCACACCGACGCTATGGTGATCGAAACCAATCTAGCAGGGTGGACAGTCACCAAAATTCTGGTCGATACAGGAAGCTCCGCAGACATCCTGTTCGCCTCAACCTTCGACAGCATGAAGCTTGATAGAAACCTCCTGCAACCCGCTGACAACCCTCTATACGGCTTCGGCGGTCAACAAGTGAGAGCCATCGGAAAAATATCTTTGCCCATGACCTTCGGCGACCAGATGAACTGCAGAACCGAGCACATAACCTTCGACGTGGTCGACATGTTTTATCCGTACAATGCAATATTTGGCTGGGGGGTCACCAATGCATTTAATGCAGTCATCCACCCTGCTTACCTCTGCATGAAGCTTCCCGCTCCGAAGGGGGTGGTTGCAGTATATGGAGACCAAGACATTGCAAGGGCAGCTGAGGGAACAGTAGCACCAGGACAACACAATGTTCACAACTTGTCAAAACCTCGTGCAACAAACCCCAAAACCGAAGGTGAGGTATGCCCTGACCAAGAAAAAGCATCACCCAAGGAAGAGACTAAACAAGTCCAACTCCTTGAGGGCAACTCCGAAAGAAGAGTGCTCATCTCAGCCAACTTAGATCCCCAATCAGAAAACAACCTCGTACTTTTCCTCAAGGAAAACTCCGACACCTTCGCCTGGTCTACGGATGACCTAAAGGGAGTAAACAGAGCTTTGATAGAGCATAGCCTAAACATTAAGCCAGGCTACCGCCCAGTTAAGCAAAAACTTCGCAAAATGTCAGAAGAAAGAAAGGAAGCAGCGAGGGCTGAGGTAAAAAGACTTTTGGACGCAGGTGTCATCCGTCCAGTCAAATACCCAACATGGCTTTCAAATGTGGTTTTAGTCCAGAAAAAGAACAGGAAGTGGAGAATATGCGTAGACTTCACGTGCTTAAACAAAGCATGCCCGAAGGATGATTTTCCCCTGCCAAACATAAGCACTCTGGTTGACAGAGCAGCTGGTTGCCAAACGCTTTCTCTCCTCAACTGTTTCTCGGGATATCATCAGATCTGGATGAATGAAGAAGACGAGAAAAAAACAAGCTTCATCACACCTTCGGGCACTTTTTGCTTTCGTAGAATGGCAGAAGGTTTGAGAAACGCAGGATCAACCTTCGCTCGCATGACATCTGAAGTCTTCAAAGATGAACACGCCATCTCTGCCTACATCGATGATTTGATTGTCCAAAGCGAGCTAAAGAAAAACCACATATCAGACTTATCAAGAGTGTTCAGCAACCTCCGGTCCGCCAGACTAAAGCTGAACCCCGAAAAATGTGTTTTCGGGGTAAGCGAAGGAAAATTGCTAGGGTGTATCATCTCAGCAAGGGGAATCGAAGCCAATCCAGAGAAGATTGATGCTATCATCAGTATGGAACCTCCGACAACCAAAAAAGTAGCTCAGCGTTTGTCAAGCCGATTGGCAGCGCTCAGCAGATTCATCTCCAGGTCAGCAGAGCGAGGGCTACCTTTCTTTGAAACTTTGAGAAGCGCAGCCCCTTCAATTGGGGACCTCGGCAACAGAAAGCTTTCGAGGATTTGAAAAAATATCTCACCAACTTAACTGTCTTAACCAGCCCAAACAAAGGGGACCTGTTACTGCTATATGTCGCAGCCTCGCCTCACGCAGCAAGCGCAGTTCTTATCAAAGAATTGCACGAGAACAACACAACCAAGCAAGCCCCAATCTACTATGTCTCAGAAACTCTCAAAAGTCCTAAAAGAAACTACTCAGAGCTCGAGAAGGTAGCTTACGCCGTGGTCATGGCGTCAAGGAAGCTAAAACATTACTTTCAGGCCCACGAGATCCATGTACCTTCGGCATACCCACTTGACAACATTTTCAAGAACAATGAAGCAGTCGGTAGAATAGCGAAATGGGCAGTCGAGCTGAACAGCTACGCTATAACCTTCGTCGGAAGAACAGCAATCAAATCGCACGCAATAGCAGATTTCATAGCTGAATGGACCCCGGACCCTCGCAATAATGAAGACCACTCAGAGCCGTTTTGGACAGTGTATGTCGATGGATCCTGGGGAGCAGCCGGAGCAGGAGCCTCGGCCATCTTAGTTTCGCCATCCGGGACGAAGCTAAGATACACCAAAAGACTCGATTTCAAGTGCACAAACAACTCTGCAGAGTACGAAGCTGTGATACTAGCACTATCAAAGCTCCGATCCTTGTCAGTCCGAAGGGCGGTCATTAACACAGACTCCGAAGTTATCGCGGGACACATTGAGAAAAATTACAAAGCAAAAGACCGAGAGCTCTAAAAATACTTTCAGTATGTGAGAAGGTTAGAATCATTCTTCCTCGGCATAATAGTGAAAGCCATACTGAGGTCGGAGAACTGTGAGGCAGACAACCTAGCTAAAGCAGCGGCACAGCAGCTGCAGCTGCAGCTACCACCAGACGTCTTTTACGAGGTAACAACTCAACCAGCATTCGAAACCTCCGAAAAGAATGCCAAACTAGTCAATGCAATCCAGAACGAAGACTGGAGAGCTCCCATCATGGCCTATATCAACGGGTTGCACGAACCCGACACCAAAGAGGAAGAAAACAGACTGAAACAAAGAGTTCGAGGGTACAAAATTGTAGACAACATTCTGCTCAAAGCTTCGGTAACCTCGCCTTGGCTCAAATGCGTCTCACGGACTGATGGAAATGACATTCTTAAAGTCATTCACGAAGGTATCTGCGGTTCGCACAACGGCCCGAGGGCGTTAGTTGGTAAAGCTTTCCGACAAGGTTTCTACTGGCCAACAGCGTTAAGAGACGCAGAAAGCATCGTCAAACGTTGCGAGGGTTGCCAACTAACGGCAAAGACACAAAACACCCCAGGGGCTCCAACAACTCTGATATGCCCAACATGGCCGTTGCAAAGATGGGCAATGGACCTCGTCGGTCCACTTCCAACAGCTCCAGGAAACCTTCGCTACGCAGTCGTAGCTGCGGAATACTTCACGAAATGGATTGAAACTAGACCACTGGCTTCCATCACCTCCTTGGCCGTGAAGAAGTTTTTCTGGCAGCAAATAATTTGCCGGTTCGGAGTCCCCAAATACCTAACTGTCGACAATGGCACTCAATTCAACAGCGAGGTTTTCAAAGAATTCTGCGCTCAAATCGGAACAATCTTATGCTTCGCCTCAGTCCGGCACCCTCAATCCAACGGCTTAGTCGAAAGAGCCAATGCAACAATTTTCCAAGCCGTATCAAAGAAATTGCAAGGCAGGCCCAAGGGAAAGTGGGCGGAAGAGCTAACCTCCGTCACCTGGTCCCATAACACCTCGGAATGCAGAGCCACCAAATTCACACCCTTCAGGCTCCTGTTTGGAGAAGAAGCTGTGTTACCAGAAGAGTTGAAGCATGTATCACTCAGAACTACCTTCGAAACAGACGAATAAAACCAACTACTTGACAAAGACTTACTCGAAGAAACAAGATGCAACGCAGTGCGCAACCTTCGCAAGTATCAGGAAGAAACAAAAAAATGGAGAGACAAAAAGGTGAGAATCAAAGAACTAAAAAAGGGTGACCTCGTTCTCATTCGAAAACAAAACGCCAGCATGGCGGGGAAGTTTCAGCCAAAGTGGACGGGTCCATACCTAATAGCAGAATGCAATCGTCCCGGCTCCTTTCACCTCTCTGACAGCGAGGGAAACATCCTGCCTCACACCTGGAATGTCGACGACCTTCGCAAATACTACCCATAGCGGAGCCTTAGCGAGCCCTCGCAATATGTAATTTGTTATTTCATTTATGTTTTCTTCCATTTCTATGCATGTAACAAAAACAAAGGAGCTGCACTCTTTTTCCTTACGAAGGGGCGTAAGGTTTTTTAACGAGGCAGCATCCAAATTCTTAATACACGCTAAAACCCCCGGAAAAAGTAAAACTCCAAATAATTACCTTTACTAACAAACATCGAAAAAAGCAGCTCTTCTTCAAGAGCGCTATAATCGATGATAACCCTCGAAGATTGCTTCAAAAAACAAACTTTTTTCAAAGCAAACTTCACCTCCACCTAAGACAAGGGGAGGCGCGAAGTACAAAAAGTCGAGCACTCTCGCAAAACACGCCAGGGGCTCGCAAAGCAAACTTTACCTCCACCTAAGACAAGGGGAGGCGCGAAGTACAAAAGGTCGAGCACCCTCGCAAAACACGTCAGGGGCTCGCAAAGCAAACTTCACCTCCACCTAAGACAAGGGGAGGCGCGAAGTACAAAAAGTCGAGCACCCTCGCAAAACACGCCAGGGGCTCGCAAAGCAAACTTCACCTCCACCTAAGACAAGGGGAGGCGCGAAGTTCAAAAAGTCGAGCACCCTCGCAAAACACGCCAGGGGCTCGCAAAAAAACAAAACTTCACCTCCACCTAAGACAAGGGGAGGCGCGAAGTACAAAAAGTCGAGCACCCTCGCAAAACACGCCAGGGGCTCGCAAAAAAGCAAAACTTCACCTCCACCTAAGACAAGGGGAGGCGCGAAGTACAAAAACATCGAGCACCCTCGCAAAACACGCCAGGGGCTCGCAAAAGCAAAACTTCACCTCCACCTAAGACAAGGGGAGGCGCGAAGTACAAAAATGTCGAGCACCCTCGCAAATCGCGCCAGGGGCTCGCAACACAAAATTCACCTCCACCTAAGGGGAGACGCGAAGTCCAAAAAAGTCGAACAAGCAAGACAAACTCTACCTCCACCTTTTACCATGAAAAGCGAGCCTCGCTAAAAAGAAAGGGGGCGTCGCTGTTTTTACTAAACATCTCTGTTTAACGAAAAGTGAGCCTCACTAAAAAGAAAGGGGGCGTCGCTGTTTTTACTAAACATCTCTGTTTAACGAAAAGCGAGCCTCGCTAAAAAGAAAGGGGGCGTCGCTGTTTTTACTAAACATCTCTGTTTAACGAAAAGTGAGCCTCGCTAAAAAGAAAGGGGGTGTCGCTGTTTTTACTAAACATCTCTGTTTAATGAAAAGCGAGCCTCGCTAAAAAGAAAGGGGGCATCGCTGTTTTTACTAAACATCTCTGTTTAATGAAAAGCGAGCCTCGCTAAAATGAAAGGGGGCGTCGCTGTTTTTACTAAACATCTCTGTTTAACGAAAAGCGAGCCTCGCTAAAAAGAAAAGGGGGTGTCGCTGTTTTTCTTAAAACATCTCTCTCAACGAAAAGCGAGCCTCGCTAAAAAGAAAAGGGGGCGTCGTTGTTTTTCTTAAAACATCTCTCTCAACGAAAAGCGAGCCTCGCTAAAAGAAAAGGGGCGTCGCTGTTTTTCTTAAAACATCTCTCTCAACGAAAAACGAGCCTCGCTAAAAGAAAAGGGGGCGTCGCTGTTTTCTTAAAACATCTCTCAACGAAAAGCGAGCCTTGCTAAGACAAAAAGGAGGTGTCGTTTTTTGAACTAAACATTATACACAACAAGCAGCGCAGAGCCGGGCAGCCAACGAGCCTCGTCAATATCCGACAAGGACAAAAAATCCATTACAAAAATTACACAAGCGAATCGTATTGGCACAAAATAAACATATAGTGCTCCTGTTCATTTACAAAATAGCTTCACAACGACAAAACAATCAGTAAAAGTTACAAAGTTACAAGGAACCATCACCTCCTTCAATTAACATTAAGTCTTCATAACCTTCGTCACCCTCCTCCAACCCAGTTTCCACCAGAACTATGGGTCCCCACAACAAAGGAGCTGCAGGGACAATTGGCAGCTCCCCGGGCAAAACCCTCGCCCTATACATATATCTACGGTTTTCTTGACTAACTTCCGAAGGTTCCTCCTTTGGAATCACAAGTGATCCATCCGAACCTAGATCCAGTTTGCTTCGCCCAAACAAGTAATCCAAAGCTGTATTATCATCAATATCATCATCAATGATAGTTTGCGAGGACGAAGAAGAACCAAACAAATAACGGGTGGCCTGTCGATCAGTATAGTCTGCTTCGCGCCAAAAATGACTCGACCTGCTATTCTTCAAATCGTACCTTCGCACTTTCGACCACCAAAAGCGTTCAAAAGCCAGCAAAGAATGTTTTAGCCTAGCCCGAGCCCACGATTCACCAGTTATAAAAGTATCTTGATAATTAAGCGTCAGTGGCGTCACATCAAATACTTCTAGCATGGTTCCATCAGGAACCTGCATTTTCACAAAATAGGAAAGTGCCTCAGTGTCATCAAGTTTTTACAACTACCACACGTTTTACAAGATTACCCTCTCGCCCGAGTAAACCCAAGTTTTCACACCTGCCCGATTTCCCCATGCTCATCCGCCACAGCTTCGTCGGCGACAGCATCCAAACCTCCGCCGGTGGCAGCGTCCGAGCCCTCAACTGGAGCCTCCTCCGCTGTCGTCTCTTCAATGTTAGCTTCTCCAGTGATCGGAGCGTCCTCAGCCAAGGGTTCAACCTCGATGGGTGGAACCTTCGCAGAGCTGGGCGCGGGGGCAACTTCGGAACTACCACCAGCATCAACAGTCGCAGGCGGCGAAGGCATCGCCTCCTTCCGAGCCTGCAAGGAAAATAAAAGGCGAAAAATCAAAATTAATACTAACTCCTTCATCGTTGAAACAAACCTAAAACCAATTTCTCTCCAATACCACAAACCTGACGAGTAGCCTCGGTAGCTTCTTTGAAAGCAAGAGCGCGGCCACCACCAGCAATCCAGAACTTGCGAAGCAATCGCATCGCGCAGTTCCGAACCTCAGCGTCATCAATCTTCATCTGGCGCACTTCGTCAACTGATGGGAAGTTATGGTTGGGCTTCCTGATCTTGCGAAGGTGCTCGCAATCTGCTTGACGAAGCGTACTGGCCATCGCCAATGCTCCGGCGTACCCACCAAAATCGGCCGCATTTCCAACCAGCGAGCTAAACACATCAAGCTCGTTACACAACCAACCTTCGAAGGCCTCCGCACTGGCGGCAGGCAAGGGTTCACCGGCTGAACCTCCGGCTTCGGTCAAGCAGTTATCAAGCTTGATCTTATTTTTCCCCATACAACCCTGCCAAGCCTCCATCTGCGAAGCTACCTCCGACGACAGCTCACTTATGCGAGTGTTCGCCGTCAACAAATCCTTGTCTTTCTGACGGGAGGCCGCCAAAAGTTCTGCGTTACTGTTCGCAACCTCCTGCGCCTCCTCTCGAGATTTCTTAACCTTTTCCAAAGCATTTCTAAGCTCTTTTTCTTTACTTTCCAAGCTTCGCCGGAGATCTTTATTTTCTTTCTCAGCCTTCGCCAGCTGCGTACTCATATAGTCATGGTTGTAGCCTGCCCTTCGACGCGCAGAAGGGCTAAGAAGCATCAACTCAGCAAGTTTAACATCTATGTCGTCCAGAAGCTCACCCAATGGCTGGTTTGTCAGTCGAAGCTCCGCCTCCGGCACACAAACTCTGCCAAATACTCGGCCAAGAAAACGCCTTTCCTCCAGAGCGTATTGCAAATGACACTCTCGAAGGTCCGGACTAGTAAAAAGCTCCGTGGCCGGATCGGTGACACCAATCTTGCTAGCATAATACGGTAAAGCATCCCGGCTAGCTTCGCCATAGGGCCTTTTGCCCGGAATTTTATCAGACTCAAGGCCACCAACCACCTCAACGCCATCAACCCATATATGAGACCCCCCGTACTCGGGCACCGCCCTCCGCTCCGGACTCTCGGGCTCAAAGTCCCGTAAAATATCATCAATACTCCGAGCGGCTGTAGCGTCAGCGCTCGACGAAGCAATCCCTTTCCCGCGGTCGTCGCTGATGGAAACATCATCATCGGAGTTACCTCCACTGCTGGAGGTATCAATATCCTCATCAGTTGAGTCATCCTCACTATCAGCCTCCTTTTCAACCTCCTTCTCCCCTTCCTCCCTTTCTTCATCGTTGGAGACACCTTCGTCGTCCGAAATCTGTATAAGAGCGATGATGCCTCCGACACGGGGCACCCGCCCCATGGCCCTCGCTACCCCTCGGCCACTTGATGACGAAACAATGGCCGAGGAAGAGGTAGCGCCAGCAGTGCCTAAACCCACAGCGACCTTCGTCGCAAAAGCTTTAACTCGGCCGCCAGCGCCGCCGCGCCCTCGGCCACGACCCCTCTTCGGCCGCGAAAAAACATCTTTCTCCTCCACGGCAGCACGTTTCCTCTTCTTCGGCGCATCATCGCTCGAAGGTGTGGGCTAGTTCTCATACTGGATCCCGAGAATGTCGAAAAGCCTGTTAACACGACCCCCGCTACCCACTGAGCTGTGGATAGCCTTAACCTCAAGGGTGGACAGTTTCCCAACGAGATCTTCAGCCCTCTGCTGGACTCATTTATAAATGGTCTCAATACCATCTTGACGTCTGGGAAATTTCCTTAGGACCTTCTCCCAAATCCTGCTCAAATCAAGCTTCGGTCTCTTCAAACCCTTACCCTCGTACTTCGGGTCTTCCTCAACCGGGAACCAGATCTGTCTCCGGTTGAGGGGCCACGCCTTGGCACAGCAGTACTCCTCGACCAAATCACGAGCGCACTAAGATCGTGCAACCACCCTCAGACAGTCAACCGCGGCATGCGCCTCGGCGTCCATCTTAGCTTCGGCACTCACATCTCCGAGAGGCGGAAGCTCGCCGCAAAGCTCGGATACCCCATCAAGCTTGTAGTAAAACCAGAACTCTTGCCACCCGCTGGTCCATTTGTTCTTTTGAGCTTGTACCGGCAACTCCGATCCGGCACGGTGGCAAAAAGTGTACACCGCAAACTGACCTAGACTGGTGTTACCCTCGCGATCCACTATCTTGTGAGGCTGCATGTGCACACGGTGGGTCCGAACGAAACCCTCGACATGAGGCACAACACCTTGTGAGCGGCACGCCCAGACATATACCGACATCTTCATAAAGCACGAAGGTGTGAGCTGATGGAACTTCAGATTGAACCTTTGCAGAACAGCAGTCACAAAGGAATCGACAGGAAAGCGCAAACCAGCTTCGAAGAACTCCTCAAAAACAACTTCGTCTGCATCAGGCTTCGGCACAATTTCACCAGCGCTAGTCCTCGCTTTCCCTTCCTCGATCCAGCCCCGCTTAACATAAGCCGCCACCTCCGAGGCACAAACCCGACTGAGTCCGAACTCGAAGGTCGCTCCTTCATCAGCAGCAGAGGGGGATGCGATACGAGCGGTTTGCTTGGACCTCGCCATCTCTCAAATTGGGAACCTCGCAGAACACAGTAAGCAGAACCCTCGCAACTAGACAAAAGCAACATTCGCAAGAATAAATGCGCTGCAGCAGGATGGCTATAACAAAGGAGGGCACAGGTCCAAAGCCCCCACCAACTCCATCTATTTATAGGCCGGGGGCGGAACACCTCACCCGATAACACCGGCACGAAAACCGAAATCCACGGCACAAAAAATGAAACGGACTTCTACAGTACAAATACAATACAACGGCCCGGCCCAAAAGCAGCCGCGGGCGTCGCTGCCAAGGGTCTCGTCACATTTCCCGTCAAAAGAGCGCTGCTTGGGCCTAAATATTGTTCTTTAGATCCAAGGCAACGAGGAGCTACTGTTGGAGGAAGGGACCCTCGGCAGTGGCACCACGCGAGCTGGCTCAACAAAACGGCCCTCGCGCGTCCCGAGCACCTTCGCCAATACCCGCCTTTTTGTTTGTTGAGTCCTTCAAGTCACCGTTCAAGCCCCCGAATACTGACCCAACCTTTGGAATGATTAGCAAGTTCTTACAGGCAAAGGGCATGAAGAGCGCTAGAAGCAACCCTCGCGCATCCCGCACACCTTCGCCAAGAGGCCCAGGCCCAACGGGTGGCGAAGGGACTCGGACCTCGCGACTGGACGGGAATCTTCGCAGGATGGAGGTCAGCCCTCGCATTTCCGCAAGGGTGAGCGCGAGCCGAGCGGCGGCGGGCGCGTGGAAGGCTGGCTAGGGTTCCTGCGCCTCTCGTGTTTGTACGATCCTGCCCTTCCGTTGTACAGCGGAAAGGAATTTTTCTTTTGCCCTTTTGTAATTTGGTCAACGCCCCCTGGTATCCCCTATAAATACCGGGAGGTGAACAGTGTAAAGCAGACGGTTTTTTGAGGTGGAATAGGGCTACAGCATCATTGTTCCAATTTTCCCTTAGCCTTCGCTATTGGCACCGACGATTGGCCACCTTCGCCACTCCCCTGCACATGTGCGGAGGTAGGGCAAGTGTGTTACCAACCATGCTCATCGGCAACGGCGTTCGTTGCATCGTCTTGAGTCGGCCATACTTATCGGTATGAGATGACAAGATTGCGTGAGTTGGACCTGATGACACGACTACATATGCCATTAGCAACCTATGCCAATGACGTCACCCCACTAAGAAGGCAAGCTCCTGACACCTTTGATAATTGTTCCACGTCTACACTAACATCACTGCACCAGACGATGCCTCCTCAACCACGGACTCCATTACCAATGGCTCCTACAAAGCTCTGATTCTTGAGAAAAAACAACAAACCATGCTACTGCATTGCGAAGGCGAGCCTGTACGTCATCGCAAGCGACTCTATATCTACATCGGCAATACTGTCCACACATCATTGAGGATGGCTTTGTGTAACACCGTCGGTGTTACGACGCTAAAGACCAAGTAAAACACGTCATGAGCATCATGTTTGAGTGCTAATGCATGTAAAAATATGTTTAGGAAAGTTTCATAAACCCAAATGTGAGAAAGAATTGAAGAAAAACCAAAGGATTTTAGTGTAGAGCAAGTCCTTTTTATATCATTTAAGGTGTTGCTTTGAATTTTATCTTGGAAAAGTGATATGTAACTCATATGAGGAACCTTAATAAAGTTTGGAGTGCAGACCTTAATAAAACTAATGCAACTTGTGGATTTTGGTTTGGAGTTGGTTTGATAGTTTAATTAGAAGCTCAAAAATAAAATCTGCAATTAAAATCAGCAAAAAACTTGTCAAGTTTTCCTGGCCGTTTTCCATGTTGGTTTTATTTAGTATCTATTGTGTTCATCACTTGTCATGGCGGTATATTCACTCTATCACTTGTATTACATTTGTTATATTCTTGCGAGTGATATTTATATCATCGTGTTGTTAGTTTCATTACATATCTTGTGTAGTAGTATATACTCCCTCTTAGTTGCTCACTTAGTTGTAAAATAGCAACATATATATTGCATGACTTAGGGATCATAACTAATTAGAATTGTGGATAGGTGGCTTGCATCTTTGATAGAGTTAGCGCAAATTGTCTTGCCTTTTAGTCTTCTAACAAGTTTGTTTCAATGTTGTTGTAGAATTTTTATAGCCTATTCACCCTCCTCTAGCTATTTAGGACCTTTCACCATGTCACGACAGCTTTGCCTCGATCATGGGCGCGGTTCTTCATCAACGTCGGCGTCGAAGTCACGCAGAGATGACAAGTCGAAGCCTCACAGGTCTATGCAGGATTATCCGCAAGTCCACCGAGTCTTCGTGGCCCTTCGCGACCCGCTCCCCGCCGCCGCCGCCCATCGCTCCTTCGCGCCGCCGCCGTCCTCCGTTGGTCCCCCTCTCTCCTCCCTCTGGCCTATGCCGGAGGTTGGAGAGAGTGGGGATCCATCGCTTTTGATACTTTTTCTCAATAGATCAAATTTTTAGGGTTTGAGTCTCTCCATGCCAATTGTGGTATTGGAGATTTATCTCCTTCTTCTCCTCTTCGGCGACGGAGAAGGGGAAGGATGGAATTGCCTTCTCCATGGCGGCTTCGTTGAAGATGGGGACGACAACTTCGGCGTCAGCATCTTCACCAGCATGACGACATGGAGATTTTTGTTTCCGGATGACGGCATCAAGGCGGAGATGATGTCGTCGTCATGGAATAATTTTCTTCGGTCTTTTGTGTTTTGTTGTGGTTCGATCTGGCCACAATGAAGGACTAGGGAGAATAAGTTTCAGATCAGACTTCTTCACTCTTCGGTGGCAGAAAGAAGAAGGAAGACACAAGAAAGAAGAAGTTTCTCAACTCCACCTGCAGGAATGTTGGCCGTCCGTTGGGCATCTATTATCTGGCCTAAAACAATTGTTGCCGAGTATTTGTCTGTGCGGTCATCCATATGAAGCGTCAAATAGGTTTGGATTTGAGAGTTTGAGCTATCCACAGTGTGGGTACAATATAGATGAAAATCAATTTCTGAATATATGTTTTTTCCAGAATACTTGTAATGTGATGATGTACCTAGCTATATTTTAATACAATTCTTCTTTCGTCTAAAAAAAGATCTGTGCAGGATTTCGTGGTTTTTGCAGGCTGTCCGCATACGCTAGCAGGTTGGACTACCTCGACCCACAATAGATAAGCAAGCAGGTCGCGGTTGACCAATGAGCCTGTTTTGCGGGTAGGCCCGTGCCCAACTAAAATTTACTTAGCTAAAATTCAATATAAAACTTTAGTCGTCTAAAAGTTTCTCACCTAAACTGGATGCTTTGCCACCGAGATATTTACGGCGGATGTTTTGTCACCATAGGGTTTCTGGTGGATGCTTTGCCATCGAGGTCACGTTTCCAGTAGCTTTGTCGCTGAGGTCGTGGACGTTTCCGGCGGATGCTTTGCCGTCGAGGTGTTCCGGCGGATGCTTTGCCGCCAAGGTCGCCGCATGCCTGGGTCTTCATGAAGGTCCTTCTCGGACGTGGTCCTGAGGGCAGTGGCCCTCAGTGACTCGGAGGAGTACTTGGAGAGCGACTTCGAGCCTTGGTACTGTGTGCGTGTCAGCCCTATTAGCGGATGCTTTGCCGCGTTGCTATTATCATCTACGGCTTCACTTCATTGCTGACCGCCAACGTGTTGAGTTATATTGTATTAGGTTCAGTTAGCTGGGTTGTCTGGTGGCGGATCACCCCTCATGTTTCTTGCTTTTTGTTTGCGTTGTGGATTTTGTTGGTAATCCCTTGCAAATTCATTGTATCGGTTACTTTGCCGTTCCTTCGGCTCTCCTTCTTATTGAAAAACGTATAAAGTCACGATCTCGAAAAAAAAAGTTTCTCAGCTAAACTTTAGCTAAAATGTTTGGATGCTCCAACTAATAGACTCAACTAAATTTTAGCTGACATTAGATGGGTTAAAATAGTTAAACCTAGCTAAACTTAATTTAGCTGCTAGACATTCAAATAACTTAGCTTAATTTTAGCTACTAAACATCCAAACAGCTAACTAAATTTAACTTATAGACATCCAAACAACTTAGGGTCTGTTTGGATGCACCGGCTAAACTTTAGCTAGCTAAATTTAGCTGCCAGGCATCAAACAGCTCAACTAAAGTTTAGCTAGATTTAGTTATTCTAACTCAAACACTCTGCTCATGTTTAGCTTAAAAAAAACTTTTAGCTGACTAAAATTTTATATTTAAATTTTAGCTACCTAAGTGTATCTAAACGGACCCTAGTTGGTGGCGAATTTAGATCGGTTTTGGCGATCCCATTCACCGGTGAAGTACGAGCCGGCCCACCCCAGTCCATCATGTAACCATGTGTCTGTCCGTAACGGCAGACCACCGCAGCTTCTAGAACTCCACTCCCATCGACGCAGCCATCGCACCGCAGGAACGCTCCTGATTGAGCCAAGTGGAGCTGCCTACCTCAGCTATAAGAGATGGCATCCTCCACTCGCCTCTGGCCTGCCACGCCATTGAGCCAGCAATTCAACAACCAACTCCTCCCCCAAGCCACAAAACCTCCCAAAACCCCATTCCCCACCTCCCAATCCACCGCGCCGTCGTCGAACGCCATGAAGGGACCTGTGGAGATCACCCTGGCGAGGCCCGATCCACCCAGCAAGCGTTGGTGGCGGCGCGACGACGACTGCGTCGACGACGGTGACGTCGGCGTACTCCGGATCGGCCGCAACCTCGCCGCCGTCGACACCACCTTCTCCTCGAGCGACGAAGTCACCAAGCGCTGGCTCGCCGAGGCCTCCTCCGTGGCCCGCGGCCGCCGCCTCCGCGCGCCCCTCGTCGCGGGCCTCGTCGCGCTGCGCGGCCATGACCCCTCCGACCGGGAGAGGGGCGCCGACTTCAGCCCCAGCGACCACGACAACCCGATCCGCTGCGTCGCGCTCTGCCTCGGCGGCTCCCGCGTCCTCGTCTACAGCCCCGAGGCGTTAGGCTGCCGCGTCCGCAAGGCCAAGTACGACGGGGACCGCCTCAAGTTCTGCAGCAACAACATGAACCAGCTCCGCGCGTTCCTGGACGACAAGCGCATCACCGTCGCCTGCTTCGGCGCGCGGGAGGCCACGAGGAAGCTGGCCAAGGAGTGGGGCTTGCAGGTGGCGTCGCCGGAGGAGCTGACGCATCTGTTCGCGCTCGCGTTCGGGAAGGTCGCCGGGGTGGAGGCCGAGAAGAAGACGCTGAAGAAGCCCGCCAAGTACTGGATGGGGAAGGCGGAGCTCGCCAGGGCCAAGGCCAAGGCCGATCGGGACGACTACGACACCGACGAGGAGGAGGAGCTCACCAATCTCGGGAAGACGTGGCGGCCGCCGAAGGTGGTGAGGGGCCTGAGCCTGGAGCGCATGGCGCGCGTGGCGCTCGGGCCGGAGATGCGTCTGGCGCGCTGCCCGGCGAAGGTGGCGCAGGCGGACTGGGGCAGCTACTACCTGGGCGAGGAGGAGTGGACGTACGCGACCCGCGACGCATACCTCTGCTTCGAGATCGCGGCCTGCTGCCTCCAGAAGCTCGGCGACCCCATTGGCGTCTGATCGACGAGCGCCTAGCCCGGCCGTCGCGGCGGTTGGTATGGTGCGCCCCGCCGCCGTCCTGTCTCACTCAAACTAGCGGTTATGATCTGAACATGGCTCTGCTTACGTTCTCGTTCAGTTTTTGCTGTTTCGTTTAATTTCCTCTGTCACGTTAGTTGGTATGATCATCCTCGGTATCAGTATGGTGTAGCAAGGGACAAGGGATCAGTAGGCAGTAGTAGTGGCATGCTATATGCAATGCAGATGCAAATGCTGGCTTGATATGGTAACTAGCAGTTGCAAGTAGTGGTAACTGGTAACTAAGAACCAGTATGCAGTGATGAAACCATGTGTTTGTGTGTTGATGTGATGATATTTTGGATCGAATTGGATGAAATGCTTTTGAGATGTGATCATTGCAGTAGTGTTCATGTGATTTGGGAGTGCTACTTGGTCATTGCCTCCTTATCTGGATCTTATTTAGCATTGGCATCTTGAATCATGATGCATTCGTGCAAGCTTGCTGGTTTTATGCCCCCCTGATCCATGTCTTGCAGTGACAATCAACCCAACAGGCGACCTTGTTCTGCTATTCCTGGTTTAATGCATTTTTATCTGTATCAATATTTGTGTGGCCTTGGTAATAGTATGTGGCTGTTGTCTTGTTAATGAGCAAGTTTTGGGAGTTCTCGACACTTAGTTTCTGCATAGATACGTTTATGATGAGCAAGTTTTGTAGTGTTTACATATTAATTAGTTTTTTTATATAGTTTACATGTTACTTAGTTTGTGCCTCCATTTTTTCGTGCTTTAACTAGGCAGGTATTTGTTATGTTAGATAAAATGGGGGGAAATAAATAAATTTGAGGGTATAGAGTAGAATGCTGTAGATAATGAGGCTTTTGGGGAAACTTATTTAAGAACTATGCAGTGCCATATATATGCACAAAGAAAGTCTTCACTGAACAAAAATGGTTGTCTTGATATGGTCAGCAATGCAAAGTACTCCATCCATATTTAAATATATGACGTTTAAGAAAAACTAGTTAGTTTATAATGAACTAATTATACGTGGTCGCAGAATTACATGTTGGTGACTACTTCATGGCAGGTGATATCTGAATCCAAATGGAATCGTTGCTCTTTACTTGAGGTGTGGTTTAATTAGTCAGTATACCGTTTCTGTTCACAAGTGCAGCTTTCTTGTTACTTGGTCATTGACTCATTGCTTCATCACCATCATCATCTGGGGATGCATCATATTTATAGCATTGACTTTGTAAATCGTCCGTGATGTGTTCTTTGAAGCTTGCTGGTTTTATCCCTCACTTGATTGATTTATTTCCTGGCGACATGAATGAATCTGAGATGAGGTGAGCTTGTTCTGTTTCAGCGAGTTCTGATGCTTACTATGATCACGGCACTGGTTTGATATCCTTTTGCATGCCGTTCCTACTTCCTATAGCCCTATAGGCTTGAATGCCTGACGCTTTTGGATGAAGCATACCGTTAATGTGATGGGTTTTTTTTTGTGACTTAACGTTAATGTGATGGTGTGCATGTTACTTGCATCTTGCCATTGCACATTTGCACCAGGTAGGCCAGGCACAACCTGTTTACCAGTTAATCACGACACTCGTAACACATCTACATCTTCATGCCCCGCTGGAAACTAAAACAGGTCCACACGGCCCATTAGGCAGTGGGAGATTGACAAAGGTAGGCAACAAGTATGGTAACATCATGACAACAGAAACACAAAGTATATGCAAGCACATTTCAAAATATGAAGCAATGACTAAACAAGATATGCAACGATTTATCCATAGCCACTCAGCATTGCAAGTTGTATAAATAAACTTCTATAAGAGTTCAAAATTTGATAGCCACTTGCTATCAATTGCTCTACAAGGTTCTCTCTTGGTGGACTCAGCTTTCTCGGATATACGGTAATGCCAACCTAGTTGGAGGTGCAGTACAGAACATGGAGCGTAGCGACAACAGCGATGAACCCAATGCTCATGATCAGAACAGTGTTTGGTAACATTTTGCAGCCCGCAGCCTCATCAGTGTAGAACTGGAGCATTGAGCTGGCACCGCCTCCACCAGCAGCAGCACCGCTTGTGGTCCTGCACCTGCCTTCCTTGCAGCTGCGGTCGCGCTCCCTCTAGCAAGTGCATGTGTTAGGATGATCTCCACCAGGGTCCAACGGCCACCTGGAACCCGTGATTCTCGCGCCCTGATCGGGGGCGCCCAGCCCGAGATTGGCTGGTGGGCCCCATTGCACTGTGCAATATAAAAGTGTAAGGACCGGTGTGGCCTAGAGGGGGGTGAATAGGCCTGTCAAAAATCACAGCTCGAAACTTAATTAGATGAGTCCGGCACTACCGCTCTGTGCCCGGCACTGCCGCGCAGGGTAGAACCTGAGACTGCAATTCGAAATCCAGCCACAGCAAACTGATTCTATATGAATGGAAATGTAGCACTAGGTTTCCTGAACCAGCAGAACTAACTCTAACAAGCCAAATATGTAGTATGAAGTAGATCGGGCCAAACCCTAGAATCTATCACAAGCTCACAAGTATGAAATATGAAAGCAAGTAAGCACAAGAGACAAGTGATTTATCCTGTGGTTCAGCTCGCCACCAAGGCTTACCTACCTCCACGTTGTTGAGGTTGACCACTTAGGTCATGAGCTTTGCAACTCTTCCTCGTTCTCAAGTCAAGGAACCAAATCCTTGAGATGAGGGGTGATAATACTAGCTGCACAAGCGATTACAAACCTCCCAAGGCCGCCACACAAGTTGCCTAGCTCAAGGGCGACGCCTAGCCGGCTAGGGTTCCAAGAACCCAAAAGTAATAGAAACAAATCCACCGGCTATGGCTCAAATCAAGTGCTCTAGGAAGTAGATCTTAGCTAGGGCTTCTCTTTGGTGAAGGTTTGAGGCTCTAACTCACTTGGAATCAATGGGAATCGAAGATTGGGTGAGAGAGAGCTTGGGAGCCTTCAATGGGGGAAGAGAGCCTTGTCTGGAGGTAGGAGAAGAGTTATGGTCGTGGGTGACCGTTGGGGTGGCAAGGAGATGGAGTAAATATCTCCTGCCTTCCAACGGTTACAATAAGTCGCGGTAGTGCCGGCCTTAGCCCGGCAGTGTCGCGGCCCGGCACTGCCGCGCCTACTAGTCAGACAAAGATAGATGTGATTTCAGTGCAGCTGTCTTTGGTTAGGAATGAGGATGGTTTGGGTTGGTTTGAGCACATGTCATTCAGCCATAGCAATGTATTTGCATTCCCCCTTGATAGTACGGCAATCCTATAACTCAAATATGTAAGAAAAAGCTTGTTGTAGCACTTTGAGTCTGGAACCGATGAAATATAGTATGAGGGGTCCACCAACACGTATGCACCATCCTTTCTTAACATTAACCTGCTTGTCATCTTCATAAATCTCATTAGATCTCCAATCGTGTGGTCATTATCACCAAAACCCACAATTAGGGCTTGATTGCACTTACAATTTCCCCCTTTTTGGTGATTGATGACAACACAATTGAAGCTTACAATAAAAGGGTACAATACTTGAGATTTAGAAGCTTAGGTGTGAAACCTCCCCCTAAATGTGTGAATAAGAGTTGAAATCTCAAAATGGCATTGGAGGCCAATATTCACATATTCAAAAGTGAGAAGTAGGTTCAGTTTCACATCTAATAGCTTTGTGGGGTGCAAACAAACTGTGTCAAGAATAATGCATGATGCGAATGACAGTTTAAGCACATCAGAGTGGTTTGCTACCTGTTAGCCAGAGCGGCACTGCCGCTCTAGGCGCGACACTGCCGCTCAGACTTCCAAACAGCAAACGCAGCGGAAATTAAAACAGCCACAAAGCATAATAAACAACAGGTCTAAACAGAATATGACAAGCTAGATAAGCATAAAAAGTACATGTCCACATCCAAGTCTAAGAAGTAGCAACATAGAGTATTACAAATTAGAGTTTTGACCGAAACAAACTCTCTCACAACTCACAACTACTAAAAGATGGGGACATGAACAAGAAGTGGTGTACCCCCCTTCTCTTCGCCTAATTCTCCCCTTTTGGCAACAAGTCACCAAAAAGAGAGAAGTAGATAAGAGAAGAGTGTCCAAACACTCACTCATCATCGGACGCTAACTTGTCCCACGGAATCTCGCCCTCATCGTCGTCGTCGTCGTCGTCGTCGGACTCTACAACGGCCTTCCCATGACGATAGGTAGTACTGGTGTAGCGGGTCGAGGCACGTGTAGAATGACGTGATGGCTCAGGCACTATCTCCTCCTGCTCCTCGTCGTCATCTGAGTCTATATCATCTGAATCGAGACTGGAGAGGTCGAAGTGAGGTGGAGAGCGGGGTGGAGGTAACGGAGAATGACCCGCCCGCTCTCGCTCTGCTCGCTGCTCAACAAGTGCCTGGTGAGCTGTCTGGGCTGCGTAGGTGCAAGTAGAAAAGATGGCCTTCATCCATTTGGCCAGCTTGCCCTTCTTCTTCCTCTGATAGGAAGGGCGGGAGCTCTCTGGCCTGTCAACTGTTGCTGCCCCTGCTGATGTTGCCCTCTTCTTCTCTGCTCTATAAGGCTCATGCAACCCATCCTTAGCAAAGGTGTAGCCGGAAACCATCTCTATCATGAACATGATGTAGGGGGCATAGAGCACTGCCTTCCTAGCATCCTCGGCTGCCACCTGTAGCTCAGTCCAAATGAAGCTGGAAATAGAGAAGTGGTTCGCCCTGGGGGCCATCCTAGCCAAAATGTTCCTCCCATATCCATAGAGGTTAGAATGAGACCCACTCTTGGGGTTGAGAGTCTGCCTGAAAAGGTTGTTCAACATGTAGTAATAGCCCTTCAGCCCCTTGACCAACCCGTCTGCCTTCCGAGGATCCTCATACATGAAAGCAATCTCATTATCGGTCAAAGTCCTCTCCTGGTGCAGACTATCAAGCTCTCTATCCCCGCTGCCCAAACCGAGGATCCTAGCAAAGGTCTCATAAGAAACCTTGTAGTGACGACCCTCGGTCATCCAATGCATCTCCTCCACCACATTATCAACATAGAGCATTGCATGAAATTGATGGATGATCTCGGTATTCCAATTGTAACTGAAACCCATCAAGTCATACATGTTCCTCTCCTTGCAGGCTGCCACTACCCTGTTGATGTCACGATCATGCTTGGCCTCCAATTGCTCCCAATTGAAAGGACCGTGATGCCTAAGAGGAGGGGTGAATTAGGCAACTTATAACTTCTACTCTAAACTAAGGCCTCTAAAAACCACCTAGACAAAACCTATGCAAGAAAGTAAACTATCTAATGTGCAACTAAGGTTTTGCTATGTGTGTTTGCTATCTCTACCGCAAAAAGGAGTTATGCTACCTAGTTTCCAAACCTATCAACTAGCAAGTAAGCTAGGAAAGGTAAAGCATATGAACAAGGTAGCAATGTAAATGTTGAAGCTAAAGAGTGTGATAGAGATGCAAACTCCCGTCGACGACTCCGGTATTTTTACCGAGGCATCGAGAAGCGCGCAAGCTTCCCCCTAGTCCTCGTTGGAGCCCCTCGCAAGGGACAAGCTCCCGGTCGGGTAACTCCGTGGATAGCTCCGGTCTTCCCCACGCGCAAGTAGGTCTCCGGTTAAGCCACTCGTGGCAAAGCCTCTCCCGGATGCTCTCCGCCGTCTTCACTATCAAGTTTCCGGCTGAAGCGCCGTGGGCCTTGTTCCCTTCGGTACACGGAGGCGGCCACACCACAAACTCGGTTGGTGTGATCTCGCAAGACTACAAGCCCCGCCGATGTACAACAACGGTGCGCGCAAGCACCGGTAGTCAAGAGGTTTTCAACCTCACTAAACACTAGGTCTATCACCTAGAGCAAGCGCAAAGTGGTGGTCTAACTAGCTTAAGCACTTCGCAAAGCACCTCTACTAATCACCTAGTATATCACTTGAGCACTTTGGTGGCTAGAGAAACTAAATATGTGTCTATGCACTTGGTATACTTCCTTGAGCTCCAACATATATGTTTTGGCCGGCCATGGGGGTATATATAGAGCCCCAAGCAAATAGAGCCATTGGGCACCAGAAGTGGTCTGACTGCGCAGCATCGGACGCTGTAGTCGCGACCATCGGAGCGTCCGATGCTCCTTTAACGGCTGGATGTCGGCCTGGCACTGTGTCGCAACGGCTAGTTAGCGTCCGATGCCTGACCATCGGATGCGTCCGATGCCCACAGAACCTCTCTGGAACCTCTCTGCATGGTCATCGGACGCAGGGTCTGTAGCGTCCGATGTTAACAACGGAGCCTCCGATGTTCGCAGCGGTGCGTCCGATGTTCGCTGTGCAGGATTGCACAGTGTCACAGTCGCGTTCGATGCCTTTGTTCTTTAGCGTCCGATGCTCCTGCTGGCGCTGACATGAGCTAGGGTTTGCCATCGGCGCGTCCGATGCCTGGGCAGGCAGCGTCCGATGCAGCTTCTGATGTCCCTGTTTCTTCGTTTCTTTGCGATTTCTTGCGCCGTCTTGGTTCCATTCTTGTGTCTTGGACATTACTTGATCTTGGGGGTCTTCTACTGAGCTTCTAATGTCTTGCTTGAGGTGTTGATCATCGGATCACCACATAGCCTTTGTCCAAGTCACATTTGCACCCTATTGGACTATAAAACAAACACTTGCAAACGCATTAGTCCAATTTGGTTATGTTGTTCATCAAACACCAAAATCCGAAGTTAAATGGTCCGAGGTCCATTTTCCTTACAATCTCCCCCTTTTTGGTGATTGATGACAACACGACCAAAACAAGTAAATAATAGATACATAAATTAAAATGCAATCTACTTGCTAGGATGCAATGCAAAGGCAAGATCATATAATGTTAAAGAGATACTAAAATGAAACACATTTATTCTAGCATATATTGCCCTTGCTATAGAGTCTCACTGAGTGACTTTATGGATTAAGGCTCCCCCTAACTCCATAAATCACTTCCTCCCTTTTTGAACCATTCCCATGAAAATAACCATAGAATTTTTTAAAATTGGATTTTGGTTATTTTGTTTGTTTTAGTTTGGGCTTGATTTTGGTCCCTACACATTTCTCCCCCTTTGGAATCAAACACCGAAAAGGAATACATTAAAGCTCAAGAGAGGAAACATTATAAGCTAAACTCCCCCTAAGTATATGCATACATATGATGTAATTCAAAAACATACGCATAACCGAGAAATTAAAGTACAAAGAAGTTTAATCTATATAATGCATGGAGAAAGCATATAAGAGTATCAGATTGAAATCAACATAATGATATTGGTTAGGAATACCACATGTAGATGCCAATTGGATTATCACCACACATGATGCTTGTCTCTGAGAGCTCCATTTTTCTTGCAATGAGACTACTACACATGATAATCTTGAAAGTAGTGTTAGTCTCAAAGCTTCCAAATTATAGACTAGACTCCCCCTAAAAGTGTGCATACAAGTTTGAAATACTTGTAGGAGACATGCACATTGACTTGTAAGGTCAAACTACCATTTTCCATATTGATATTACAAGAAATGTGACATCAATTGAAAATGGTAATTGGGGTAGTTTATCTATAATTTGGATTTGGCACATATAAGATAAATATAAATTAAAAGAAGCTATGTGCTGTGCTTCTAACCAATTAGGACCATGTAGAATTGCTCTAAGAATGTGAGTGATACCGAGCAAAACTACCATATGATAAAGCCTAATTTGCATGAAAAAAAGATATGAACATACTATTGCAAACATAGGCAATGAAGGAACTAGATGCTAAAGTAATTGCAAGAATTTAAATCTAGTTACCTAACATGGGAGGGGGAACTTGGGTCCATAGTACCCACTAACATACTTGGCAATGACATGATCCAATGTGATGCACCCCATGATATGCACCCAACCCTTTGCCAAGTCTCCAAATTCCCCGTTGTCCACTTGACTACTCACTTCCCTTTCAGGACCCAAACCTTTTTGGTGCTCTTCATGGTTGAGATGATGTCCTTAGGGACCCAAATGCGTTTGGCCCCATTGTTGGTTTGCTTGTTCACCTTGATGGCCACCACCTTGTCATTCTTCTTTTTCTTCAAGAGATAAGGTGTGGTGGTCTTCTTGTTCACCTTGTTGGTGTAGGTGTTGGAGAGCTTGCTTGTTTGCTTTTTGTTTTTCTCTTTCTTCTTTTCTCCCCCATGCTTTAGCTTGCACTCATAGGACTTGTGGCCTTCTTTGTGGCAAAGGTAACAAACCACGGTTTGCTCCTCATCAAGCTTCTTCACTCCCTTGTTGGTGTTATCTTGATGAGTTCGGGTTTGCTTGGCCTTGCCTTTTGCTTGGGTTAAGTCCTTGGTGAGGCGAACCACTTCTTGCTTTAGTAGCTCATTCTCCATTGCAACCTTTTGTGTGCATGTTTCTACAATCATATTCTCAACACAAACTTGTTTGCATATGGGTGAGTCTAAATCAAGTAAATCTATGCAAGAAGTAGAGGCATCCTTTTTAGGCATATTAAAGATTGATTTTTCAATTTTAGGTGCCTCGATGGGGTTTGCTCCGATGGTTTCAAGATTAGCAACTTTATTAGTTAGCTCATCACAATGTTTGCACATAATTTCCATTTTGGCAAGCAAACTTTTGTAAGCATCTTGTGTGCTAGCTAACTTTGCTTTTAGTTTTTCATTTTTCTTAGCAAGTTGCTCATCATTACTTGTGCTATCATATGTGCTTATACTAGCCTCAAGTTTCTCAATTTTATTAGATAGCTCAACATTTAAGTTTGAAAAAGTTTCATATTGATCTAGCATAGCATTGTAGGCTTGTTGAGAACGATCTAGTTTTTCTTTTAAGATATTAATCTTCTTTTGTTGGCTAGTACAATCTTTAGCATATTTTAGATTATCTTGCTCAAGTTGATTGTAAGAAGGTAGCTCATCATCACTATTACTATCACTATCACTAGAGATAGGGCTTGTGTTACCTCGTGCCATAAGGCACATACGTGAGGAGCTTGATGATGAGTGCTTGCGGCCATGCCTCTTGTGTTGGACTTCATCATCACTTGATGAATCATCCCATGTCTCGATGGTGGTGAGAGCTTTGGCCTTGCATCCCTTCTTTTTCTTGTCCTTGGGTGTGGACTTTTGTTTTGGGCAATCTTCCACAAAGTGCCCTCTTTTGCCGCATCCATAGCATCCCTTTTTCCTTTGCTCTCTTCTTTGATTAGTGAAGAGGCAATCTTCTATGGTGATGGGCACACCCTTGACATTGAGCTTGCGGATCATCCTCTTCACTCCTTTCATGAGCCTGATTGTTTCTTCTTCATCTAAGGAGGAGTCAGATGAGGTGGAGGCTTGATCATCATCACTTGATTCTTCATCTTCATCATCCTCTCCTTCACTTGAGGAGCTTGAGCTCGACTCAACTTGCTTCTTGCCCTTTATCTTTTTGTGCTCATCACATGTGAGAGCAATGCCTTTGCTTGATGAAGTGGCTTCTTCTTGACCCATCTTGCATGACATCTCAAATGTCATCAATTTGCCAATGATAATGGCCGGGGTCATGGTGCTCAAGTCCTCCATGTTGTGGAGGATGGTGATGATGGTTGCATATTTGTTCTTTGGAAGCACGGAGATGATCTTCCTCACAATATCCGCATCACCTAGCTTTGTAATTCCTATAGAATGGAGCTCATTGATAATTAGATTCAAACGAGAATACATATCACGAACAAGCTCATTATCATTCATTTTGAAGGAATCATAGCTTGTTTTTGTTAGGTGATGTTTTTGCTCACGTACATTACTTGTGCCATCATGGAGCTCATGAAGCTTTAACCAAATTTCATGAGATGTTTGCAAAGTAAAAACTTGGTTAAAGACATCCATGCTAATAGATTCAAACAAGCAATTTTTAGCTCTAGCATTAAGATGAGATTCTTTTTCATCACCCGCGGTAGGCTTCTCGGGATTCTTAATGGGTTTCATCCCGTCGCGGGTGACTCTCCAAACACCTAGATCAACGGCTTCTAAAAAGCAAGCCATCCTAGCACTATAGTAAGGGAAGTTAGTGCCGTCAAAGTGTGGAGGCCTAGAGATATCCATCCCAACCTCTCTTAGGAGCGTCGGCTCGAAGGCGATTAGGCCAAGAGTCCACAAGAGAGCCAACCGGCTCTGATACCAATTGAAAGGACCGTGACGCCTAAGAGGGGGGGTGAATTAGGCAACTTAAAACTTCTACTCTAAACTAAGGCCTCTAAAAACCACCTAGACAAAACCTATGCAAGAAAGTAAACTATCTAATGTGCAACTAAGGTTTTGCTATGTGTGTTTGCTATCTCTACCGCAAAAAGGAGTTATGCTACCTAGTTTCCAAACCTATCAACTAGCAAGTAAGCTAGGAAAGGTAAAGCATATGAACAAGGTAGCAATGTAAATGCTGAAGCTAAAGAGTGTGATAGAGATGCAAACTCCCGTCGACGACTCCGGTATTTTTACGGAGGTATCGAGAAGCGCGCAAGCTTTCCCCTAGTCCTCGTTGGAGCCCCTCGCAAGGAATCCCTCGCAAGGGCCAAGCTCCCGGTCAGGTAACTCCGTGGATAGCTCCGGTCTTCCCCACGCGCAAGTGGGTCTCCGGTTAAGCCACTCGTGGCAAAGCCTCTCCCGGATGCTCTCCGCCGTCTTCACTATCAAGTTTCCGGCCGAAGCGCCGCGGGCCTTGTTCCCTTCGGTACACGGAGGCGGCCACACCACAAACTCGGTTGGTGTGATCTCGCAAGACTACAAGCCCCGCCGATGTACAACAACGGTGCGCGCAAGCACCGGTAGTCAAGAGGTTTTCAACCTCACTAAACACTAGGTCTATCACCTAGAGCAAGCGCAAAGCGGTGGTCTAACTAGCTTAAGCACTTCGCAAAGCACCTCTACTAATCACCTAGTATATCACTTGAGCACTTTGGTGGCTAGAGAAACTAAATATGTGTCTATGCACTTGGTATACTTCCTTGAGCTCCAACATATATGTTTTGGCCGGCCATGGGGGTATATATAGAGCCCCAAGCAAATAGAGTCGTTGGGCACCAGAAGTGGTCTGACTACGCAGCATCGGACGCTGCAGTCGCGACCATCGGAGCGTCCGATGCTCCTTTAACGGCTGGATGCCGGCCTGGCACTGTGTCGCAACGGCTAGTTAGCGTCCGATGCCTGACCATCGGATGCGTCTGATGCCCACAGAACCTCTCTGGAACCTCTCTGCATGGTCATCGGACGCAGGGTCTGTAGCGTCCGATGTTAACAACGGAGCCTCCGATGTTCACAGCGGTGCGTCCGATGTTCGCTGTGCAGGATTGCACAGTGTCACAGTCGCGTCTGATGCCTTTGTTCTTCAGCGTCCGATGCTCCTGCTGGCGCTGACATGAGCTAGGGTTTGCCATTGGGGCGTCCGATGCCTGGGCAGGCAGCGTCCGATGCAGCTTTCGATGTCCTTGTTTCTTCGTTTCTTTGCGATTTCTTGCGTCGTCTTGGTTCCATTCTTGTGTCTTGGACATTGCTTGATCTTGGGGGTCTTCTACTGAGCTTCTAATGTCTTGCTTGAGGTGTTGATCATCGGATCACCACATAGCCTTTGTCCAAGTCACATTTGCACCCTATTGGACTATAAAACAAACACTTGCAAACGCATTAGTCCAATTTGGTTATGTTGTTCATCAAACACCAAAATCCGAAGTTAAATGGTCTGAGGTCCATTTTCCTTACACCAATCAACATACTTCATATTCAGAATCTTTTGCTTCTTAGCATTGTACAGGACTGAACGATAGAAATTGGAATGAAACTCATTCCAGAACCTGTAGTCAATGTCCATGTCTTTCTGAAGGTTGTAGGGATTGATCTGACGTTGTGTCTTCACCGAGCTGAGCTGCTAGTAGTAAGACACGGGCTGCCTGTCCCTGGTGTCCTATGGAGGCCTCTCCTGCACATCCTCTGTGTATGGCTGCAGGTGGGCTCGGCTGACCTCTGCAAGATGCTGTGGAGTGTCGGGATAGAGATCATCCCGTATCTGTCGCCCTTGCATCTGCAGGCGAGCCTCATCATGGATCTGCTGTCGTGCTGATGTATCCCCTTGGGAACTAGAGCCACCTCAGCGAGATGGCTACTTGCTCCTCCCCCTGAGCGGATCCATCCTCTGCTTCACCCTTCTCTCATCACCTCTTCCGCCCGACATCTAAAACATGGAAACTGTGAATTAGAAGACTGCATAAGAGCTGGTATGTTATAGTGAGGCAATAAGCTTTGATGGATAGGGTGTGACTTGGATCAAACCCCTGCTCGTGGTCCGGCACCGCCACTCGGAGAGCGGCACTGCCGGGGCCCGGCACTGCCACGCATAGCGCGGCACTGCCGCGCGGGCAGGCCAGATCTGAGCCAAGGAACACCACATCCATCATTCCTACTGCCTCCCTATCATCTACAAACCCTTCTACAACCTCTAATTACAACTACCATGGCGCATTTTACAAATCGGGAAAACTAGGGTTAGGGATTTGAAATTTCACCTTGAGATGGAGAGAAGAGGGAAACCCGAAGGGAGATGGAAGCTGCAGCGAAGGGGATTCCGGAGCAGCACCACCGGTGGCCGGATTCGCCGGAAAGAAGCCCGGAGAAGAGGAGAGCCGCCGGTCGCCTCCCTGTCGCCCGAGGAGAGAAAAGAGGAGGAGAGTTCACGGGCTGGGGTAAAACTAAGGGAGAGAGAGAGTGAGACCGTCAGGTAGAGTAAAGAAGTTTTTCCCTCGGCCCCACACGGTAACAAATCGATTCCAGCTGAATCGATAAGTCGTGGCACTACCGCGCTTGTCGCGGCACTGCCGGACAGTTACCTACAGAACAGATTTATCTCTAAGCTACTACATCTCATTCTTGGAGTGGACACGTACTGCTTGCATGTTATGACCAGTGACAATCAATCAATACAGAACAATGGTCATTTCAAGCAAGTTCTTTTCTCAAAGATTTTGAAACACAATATATGAAAGTTTTGAAAAAGGTTTTGCCTAGGTCAAACTAGTAGATCAAGCAAGCATGCTAGGTTTCAAACTACGTTACGAGAGTCAAGTATATTTAGTTCACTTCTCAAAGCACAAAACCTTGACTCATCGAGAGGCTTAGTGAAGATATCGGCTAGTTGTTTGTCGGTGCTCACATGACGAATTGCGATATCTCCTTTGATTTCGTGATCTCTCAAGAAATGATGTCGGATGTCTATATGTTTGGTTCTTGAGTGACTCACTGGGTTGTTTGCTAGTTTTATGGCACTTTCATTGTCACACAAGAGTGGGATATGGGTGAAATGACATCCGAAGTCACGAAGAGTTTGCCTCATCCAAAGTAGTTGCGCACAACATGCACCTGCTACAACATACTCGGCGTCGGCTGTGGAAAGAGCTACACAATTTTGCTTTTTAGAACCCCAAGACACTAAGGAGCATCCAAGGAATTGACATGTCCCCGAAGTGCTTTTTCGATCTACTTTACAACCAGCATAATCGGAATCCGAATAGCCAAGTAGTTCGAACTTGGAACCCTTAGGATACCACAAGCCAAGGTTTGGTGTGTGAACTAGATATCTCAAGATTCTCTTAACGGCCACTAGATGACACTCTTTCGGGTTAGCTTGAAATCTAGCACACATGCACACACTAAGCATAATATCGGGCCTAGATGCGCATAAGTAAAGTAGAGAGCCAATCATGGAGCGATATACCTTGATGTCCACGGCTTTCCCTTCCTCATTGAGATCAAGATGTCCATTAGTTGGCATGGGAGTCTTGATGGGCTTGGCGTTCACCATGTCAAACTTTCTCAACATATCATGGGTGTACTTGGTTTGGCAAAGAAAAGTCCCTTCCTTCAATTGCTTGATTTGGAAACCAAGGAAGAACTTGAGCTCACCCATCATAGACATCTCGAATCTCTTAGTCATGATCCTACTAAACTCATCACAAAAGGATTTGTTAGTACTACCAAATATTATGTCATCGACATATATTTGGCACACAAAAAATCTCCATTGACTTTAAGAGTGAAGAGAGTAGGATCCACTTTGCCTATTTCAAAGCCTTGTTTAAGCAAGAATTCCTTAAGGCATTCATACCATGCTCTAGGTGCTTGTTTAAGCCCATAGAGCGCCTTTTGGAGCTTGAAGACATGGTTGGGGAACTTGGGATCTTCAAATCCTGGTGGTTGCTCAACGTACACCAACTCTTGTATAGGGCCATTGAGAAATGCACTCTTCACATCCATTTGTGTTAACACCAGATTTTCGCACGCACGAGGATATGGCAAGTGGGCTCCGCCAGTAGAGAAGAAAGGATTCGGCAAGCAATCGGGCGACTATTTGGTCCTCAGGATTTCGACGAGGATATGGCAAGTGGGCCCAGCCAGTAGAGAAGAAAGTATTCGGCAAGCAATCGGGCGACTATTTGGTCCTCAGGGTTTCAGTGAATGCTTCTGCGGTCGGCTATTTTACAAGGCGGTGGCTCCATTCGGGAGATGGATGTTGCAAACAAAGCCGGCTTGTGCGAGAAGACACGTGACAATGGAGGACGCCGAAAAGATTAGGAATAAGATTTGTATCTTTCCATATTTTATTAAGTAAATCGTAATCGTCTAGGACTCATATTTCATCCGGGGTATAAATATAAGCCCTCGACCATTGTAAAATTGTTCACAACCACATCAATACAAACCGGCTCCGTGCCACCTTCGAGTCCTTAGTCGTGTCGTCGAGTTCTTAGAGAGGAATCATCAATCCGTCGACCTCCGTAAGTACCGGCAACCTTGTTATCATGTCTAGTATCATGCGGTGGATTTAGATATGATGCAAGTAGTCTCGTATGTTAAGCTTAGTATCGTGTGGCGGATTTAGGCTTATGACGGGAAGTTTTTGCTTGTGCCTTGTATCGTGCGGCGGATTAAGTCATGAGTAAAAATAGTTATCGGCTCTATTAGATTTGGTAGATCTGATAGATTCATTAAGTTATCATGTGTTATATGTTTTATTTATTTAATTCTTGTAACACTCTTTTGCCCAATCTAGATTGATCTTTGTTCGGCCTTGTTCCGCAAGTTCGCTTGTGCTTTTGCTAATCATAATATCATGATGGCCGGATCAACTTTCAATCCAGATTGTTACATGTTGTGGGTTCATGCATGTTAATTACGATTAGGCTTTGATAAAACTAAGTATCGGGCGGCAGATGCAGGTTTTAGATCAGTCTGATCGTGCTTGCTTGTTTGTTCCTTCTTCATGGACCCCAATTCGGCTGGTTTGCCGATTTTGGTTATGCTTACACGAGTAACAAGCTTTTATAGATCTGTTCAAACATATGTATGCTTTTAGCTTGTTATAATTAGATTGTATCATGCGGTGGATTAATCTAATTATAAGAAGTGGTGTAGACATATAGCAAGTGGTATCATGCGGTGGATTAGCTTCGCTTGAGTTTATGCCTGACGGGTTTATGAAGACTAAACGTGCGGCAGATTAGTTGGATTAGCCTATGCATGTGTTATTTGAATAGATCTATTTTTTGCAAGTTACCTGTTTATAATATCCTCATTTTGTTTAGGCATGTCTCTCTTTACATACGCATTCGGCAGTCAATATGCTTTACATACTTTGCTCTCATACTTGCCGAATGACTTTATAAACATGCTCTGATAGACAGCTTCTATAGCTGTGTGCCGTCGTGATTGGCTTTCAAAGCCGTACATATGGAACTGTCTGGTCTCACCTGGCATGTTCCAGAGGTATTCTCACGTTTTTACCCCTTGTTGGTTTTCAGGTCAAACCGACTGGCACGTCTCCGGATTCAACATACTCCGGGCACCCGATTGAAGCTAGCTTTTCGGCTTGCTGTGTGCTTGGCGCGAGGTGTCACTTTCCGTGCCAACACACTTTTTGGCACGCCCGGTGGGACCTACTCTGTTTCAAGATGCCTGAGATCAACGACGATCAGGTTCTGGATGTGACCATGGATGACTTGCCGCCGGATTTGAAAAGTTTAGTACAAGAGATTTGTGAAGAACTTCAGCGCAAGTGCCTGATGACTTTTTCCAAGAACAAGAGCGGCAAGGTCTACCAGAAGCAGGCGTTCCCAAAGATCATTCCTCATCACCAATCCAAGCCGTATGACAGCGATGAAGAGGAAGCTATTCGGAGGATGACTGAATTAGTGTACAAAGCTGTATCAGAAGCCATGACCAATCATCAGGCGGCTTTCTTGAATACTTTTCGTGCTGTCATGGTTAGCATTTTCGGTCCAGCAGTGGATAAATGCTTTGAAGAAGCCGCTGGTCCAATGCAAGGACCACTGTTGTTCCCGGTACCTCAACGTCGAAGGATCGCCGAAGAAGGCGGAGCTGGCCCAAGCACAGGTGGGATGGTTCCTCATGAGACGCAACAACCTCCCCAGACTTATGGCTAGGTCACGTTCGGCACGACAGGGAACGTCCCGCAATCTGCTTCTAAAGTGTCTCCTGCAGCAAACCGGATACAAAGGAATATGTTTGGAGATGGATATCAGGAGTTCATCGATTATAGCTCAATTAATGCTCTTCCAAATCCAGGCTACAAGAGTTCAGCAGGACTACATCCTGGGGGGCAAGCACAAGCAGCTCCTGATTCGAATATTGACCTCATCATGCATAGGATGGCTGATATGATGCAAAATCAATTCGGCCTAAAGCCAAAGAGTCAGTCATATGCTTACAAGTCCCCTTACCCGGAGTGGTACAATCGAGTAGCACCTCCTCCAAGGGTGAAGCCTCCCACTGATTTTGCCAAGTTTTCAGGCCAGGATGACACCAGTACTATAAAGCACATCGGCCGCTATTTGATGCAACTTGGAGAGGCATCTACGGATGAAGCATGGAGGATTCGGTACTTCCCATTGTCATTGACAGGGCCAGCCTTCTCGTGGTTTGCTTCTCTGCCAGCAAATTCTATCATTACATGGGCAGAGCTAGAACAGAAGTTCCACTCATATTTCTTTACGGGTACCAGCGAGAAGAAGTTGGTCGATCTCATGAGCCTGAGGATGAAACCTGGCGAGACGCCACAAGAATATCTACGCCGATTCAGGGAAACCAAGAATCTTTGCTATTCTCTGAATTTGTCGGATGACCAATTGTCGGGGATAGCCATAGCTGGTATGTTGCCGAGTATCAAAGAGAAACTATTCGGCATGGAGTTTTGTAACAGAACCGACCAATTTACAAGAGCACAAGTACGAAATTCTCCGCCGAGGCAGTAAATTTGTGGCACTTGAGCCCCTATAAACCCGGTAGTCCGTGAAATCACGAAGGATTTCAAACTTTCCAACATCAACAACATAGGATCGTAATTTTCAGCATCGACAGTCATACGACAGAGATTACACAATTAGTTCGGAGTAGCAACTTAGTTATTACAAACCAGGTTTGAAAACAGTAGCGGAAGCTTAACTTGAAATGATGTTCCGAAATTCACACACACACACTTAGCGATTACAGTTCCATTTAGTAGTCATCCTTAACATAGCAAAAGATACGCACAGAAGAGGTCCTTGCCCGGGACCTAGATATCACCCGAGGCTGGAAAGAGACAATTGATGCAATAACCATGGAAGACCTGGCCATCTGCAACAACAAAGGGTAGAACCCTGAGTACGAGAAGGTACTCAGCTAGACTTACCCGCCTTAAACCAGAAATAAGTTGACCTCAAGGAGTATGCAAGGCTAGTATATAGTGGAGGCTGGTAATAGACCACATTTTTGCATAAAAGCCATTTGTTAATTAAGTAGTTCTCCTGCCCTTTAGCTGTCAATTTAAATAGTAATTATCCTATTTACTAGATTAGCAAACTGCACTATAACAAACATGGTAGTGATCCAACGATCACCAAAAATGTAACAAACAGACCGAGTGACCATTTCCAAAAGTATCATGATAGCTGTCTCGTGTTCCACATTTTTCAGTATCAAGGTCGATCAGCGTTCGAGTCAAGTGCTCACTATCCAGGAGCGATGGCGATTATAATCGATTCCTAACCAGCTGGTGATTTATTTCCCACACAAACCACACCCACCCGTCGGTGAGCTACAGATGACCACAACATTGTTCCAGGAGTCGCGGTTTCAACCGCCACCATCACACCCGGAGGCAAGCCCGACTGCCAAGGAGTTGGACTTAACCACCATCACCCGGGTCTTACTATTCGCGCCCCCGCGTCCCACTAACTCTCCACCGTGGCTTCGGCTGATGCGTAGGACCTAAGAGCCGGCCTGGAACAATGAGCGGCTTCGCGGTCGGAACGAGTTATCCTTCCAGCTAAATGTGGGACATGCGTTCAACATGACAAGAAGTCTATCTCACAAGATACTGATTCCCATAAAACACGGCTAGAAATACTGTAGCATACACTACAGGAATCTGCCGATCTCCATTTTCCACAACACTCAGTTATCCCACTTAATGGAAATATCCGGTTAATCGGCCAAGTAACCACCTATTACTCGCGGGTAACATGAAGGTTGCCCGACTTCTACCGGTCTAAGCAATTCTAAGCATAACTCGGACCTGCTTCTATATAGGTATCAAGGATAATATTTCAAGATAACAAGGTATGAATAGTGATGCATCAACGGTATCAGACAACTCCTATACTTAATGCAACAAACATAACAGATTAAGTTAATTAAAATTGTAGGTAGTTAGAAATGCTCCGGGGCTTGCCTTTCTCGAAGGTGCTCGGTTGGTGATTCGGGCACTCCGGAAGTTCTTCTTCAAACTCTTCCCCGATAGCTCCTGGTTCCTGCTCCTGAGGCTGCTCCTCGCTTTCCTCTGCTATCACTGTCTCTTCTACCGAACCTAGGCTTTAACGGCGGGAGCTGGCTACGGCAAGCGAAGCAGGAGACGAAGGCGAGGTTGGCGGTGGGTTTTGCGGGGAGAAAACACGGCGAGACGACGGCGGACAGCGACTTCCCCCTTTTCGCCCGCGCGGTCGCCGGCGAGAGCGCAAGGCGAAGCAGAGAGGGAGAATGGGCGCGTCTGGGAGGAGGAAGGCGTGCGCGGGCGGTCAAGGCTCGCCACGCCGCGCGCTGGCTGGCTTCGGCCAGGAATCGAACGCCATGCGGCGTTCTTCCCCTGCGCGCGGTCGGCCACTGAAGCCGACTGATTCAAACTGAATCGCGTGATTCAGTTGCTCCTTTGGCCGACTGACAGGCGATCTTTGAACGCGATTAACTCACTAACCACTCCATCAAACGCTAAACCAACTGCACCACTGGTTAGAGCTATACACCGACTACAACTTTGGTTATAGGATTGATCACTGGTTCGGCTTGGATTAGGCTCGAGAAACTGCTAAACATGGCCTGACCGAACTGGTTTTCAGATTTAGGACTTAGGAAAATTTCCAAGTCTAAAACCCTTCCAATTCTGTCTTGTGGACCCTAAAACACCAAGCTAAACCCATTTTCATGAGTTGGTCCTTAAACAACTTTTGTTCTATACTAAATTCTACACACTTTTGCTTAAGGGCCCATAGCCATGCAAAGCTTTTAACAAGGAGGTCTTTGTTAGTCAAACAAAAGGACTTTAGAGGCTCTATAGGGTTGACTAGGGTTTAACTACTTGATTAGGCAAAATGTCCAGCATAACCATGCCTTCATTTTGACTTCTCAACCAGGTTAGATGGTTAGAAAGACTTAACCACTCCCAAGCAAGACAAGAAACACTTCATCCAAGCAAACTTATAAGCAAGCAAACACATGAAATGACATTTTATGTGATAAAAAGAATAACATATGAATGCTTCACGATCATGAGATGATTATGCATGATGAGAAATGATGTCATGCTAGCTTAACACCAGAGGTGTTACAGCCCTTCCCCCCTTAAAGAAATCTCGTCCCGAGATTTACTGACCATTGCTTATGGAACGATGGATAAACTTTCTGGAGATAGTCTTCCGTTTCCCAAGTTGCATCTCCATCATCATGATGACTCCATAGAACCTTATACACCTTCACTAGGCGATTGCGAGTTACTCTTTCTTTGCTGTCCAAAACTCGTACGGGTTGCTCTTGATATGTGAGGTCTGAAGCTAGCTTCAACTCCTGAGGTTCTATTCTTTCTTCCGGTACACGTAGACACTTCTTTAACTGTGAAACATGGAAAACTGGAAAGATCGAACTCATGGCTTCGGGTAACTGAAGTTGATAAGATACTTCTCCCTTTCTTTTCAAGATACGATATGGTCCAACATATCTCGGGGCTAGCTTCCTTTTAATGCCGAACCTTTGTACTCCCCTCATCGGAGTTACTTTTAGGTAAACATGATCTCCCTTCTTAAACTCCAACGGTCTTCTTCTTTTGTCGGCATAACTTTTCTATCGAGACTGAGCAGTTTGTAAGTGTTGATGTATAATCTGCACCTTTTTCTCAGCTTCGGCTACGAAGTCAATTCCAAAATATCTCCTTTCCCCTGGTTCAATCCAGTTTAACGGAGTCACACACTTACGTCCATATAAAGCTTCAAACGGTGCCATCTTGATGCTCTCTTGATAGCTATTATTGTACGAGAACTCTGCTAACGGTAGCCATGATTCCCATGATCCTTTAGAGGATAACACACAAGCTCTGAGCATATCTTCAAGCACTTGATTCACTCTTTCGGTTTGACCTGCGGTCTGAGGATGATAAGTTGTACTGTGGATCAACTTTGTCCCCAAACCTTGGTGTAACTGCTGCCAAAAGTGCGCGGTGAACTGAGATCCACGATCTGAAACAATTGTCTTTGGTATTCCATGCAAACGCACTATCTCTTTGATGTAGATATCTGCATACCGAGGCGGTCGATATCCGGTTTTGACTGGAATAAAGTGAGCAGATTTGGTCAAACGATCCACTATTACCCAAATGGAATCATTCCCTTTTTCCGAGGTGGGTAAACCGGTTATGAAATCCATACTGATGTCTTCCCATTTCCAAACAGGCACAGATAACGGTTGTAACAACCCTGCAGGTTTCATATGCACTGCCTTAACTCTGCAACAAGTATCACACCTTGCAACATAGGCTGCTATCTCTTTCTTCATCTTGGTCCACCAAAAACGAGATTGTAGGTCATGATACATCTTACTGCTTCCTGGGTGAAGAGATAACTTAGATAAGTGGGCCTCATCTAAGATTTTATCCTTGAGATCTTTGTTCTTTGGCACGACAAGACGATCCCTGAACCATAACACTCCTTGTTCATCCAACTTAAAAGAAGTTAAAGGATCTTTTAACATCTTTTGCTTGATATGAGCAACTCCTTTATCTGACTTCTGAGCTTCCATAATCTAACTTTCTAGTGAGCAACCTAACTGAATGTTGAACAAAACTTCTGGATGTATCAGGTTAAACTTTTCTTCAAACAACGGTTGCACCACAACACAGTGCGATTTTCGACTTAAAGCATCTGCAACCACGTTTGCCTTCCCTGGGTGATAGTGAACTTGCAAGTTATAGTCCTTTATCAGCTCCAGCCATCTTCGCTGTCTCATGTTCAACTCAGGTTGAGTGAAGATATACTTCAGACTCTTGTGATCGGTTTAGATGTTGCACACATTTCCCAACAAGTAGTGTCTCCATATCTTTAGAGCATGCACTACTGCCGCTAATTCCAAATCATGTGTAGGATAGTTAACCTCATGTTTCCTCAACTGTCTTGAGGCATACGCTATCACGCGTCCATCTTGCATTAGCACACAGCCCAAACCTATCTTGGATGCGTCACAAAACACATCAAAAGGTTTCTCTATATCCGGTTGAGCCAAAACAGGGGCAGTGGTCAACAGTTCCCTTAAAATTCGGAAAGCTGCTTCGCACTCCTCTGTCCAAACAAACTTCACATCCTTTTGTAGCAACGATGTCATCGGTTTTGCAATCTTGGAGAAATCCGGAATGAAACGACGATAGTAACCAGCCAAACCTAGAAAACTTCTGACTTCGGTGACGGTGGTTGGTGCCTTCCAATCCATAACCTCTTGTACCTTTCCTGGGTCCACCGAAATTCCATCTTCCGATAACACATGTCCAAGAAAATGAACTTTCTTCAACCAGAACTCACACTTACTGAGCTTAGCATATAACTTATGCTCTCGAAGTCTTGTTAGAACTATCCTCAAATGTTCCGCATGATCCTGTTCGTTCTCTGAATATATCAAGATATCATCCAAAAAGACTATCACAAACCGATCCAACTCAGGCATAAACACAGAATTCATTAGGTACATAAAGTATGCAGGAGCATTTGTCAAGCCAAACGACATGACAAGATACTCGTACAACCCGTACCTAGTGGAAAAAGCCGTTTTGGGTATATCTTTGGGCCTGATCTTGATCTGATGGTACCCTGATCTTAAGTCTATCTTGGAAAACACTCTAGCTCTCGTCAACTGATCAAAGAGGATATCAATCCGAGGTAAAGGATACTTATTCTTGACTGTTACTGCGTTCAAAGGCCTGTAATCCACACACATACGCAGACTTTTATCCTTCTTTTTCACGAAGAGCGCAGGACATCCCCACTCGGATGAACTTGGTTGAATCAAACCCTTGTCCAACAACTCTTTCAACTGAACCTTCAACTCCGCTAACTCATTAGGAGGCATACGATACGGTCTTCTGGATATAGGTGCTGTTCCAGGTATCAACTCTATTGCGAACTCCACATCCCGATCTGGAGGTAAACCAGGTAACTCATCTGGAAACACATCCGGAAACTCACATACTACAGGGATTTCCTGAAGATCTGCCACTTGCACTGCACAACTCATAGCACTGAGATTAAGACAGTCAGGAAGAAACACTTGGAATCTTTTGTTTTCCTCGGGGTCCTTCAAAGAAATTATCCTTCTTCCGGTATCTAAGACCACTTCCCACTTTTTCATCCAGTCCATTCCGAGGATAACATCCAAGGATAGACCTGGCATGACTACTAGGCTTACTCGATACCGCTTACCTTCCAAACTAAGAGTAGCTCCACATACCACTTGATTAGACAACACACTTGCACTAGCTGAATTTATTCGAAACCCAAAATCCATTGTTACCATTTCCTGATTATACTTAAGTGCAAATGCTTGACTTACAAAAGAATGGGATGAACCAGAATCAAACAAAACAACTGCAGAGATATTGTTGATAGAGAACATACCAGCTGTTACAGGTTCACCCTCTGAGATGCCTTCCAAGGAGGTATGATGCACACGAGCTTGCACTGGATTGGTCTTCTTTCTTGGGCTAGGACATGTCCTGGACAGATGCCCTTCTTTGCCACAGTTGTAACATGGCCCCTTGACGTAGCTGCCTGTGAAGTTCTGATTTCCCTGTCCTACTTTGTACTGCGATGTCTGACCTTTTGCCACTTTCTGGAACTTGGCTTGCTGCTGATTTCCCTGAAAACGACGCTGAGGAGGCTTGAACCGTGCTCCCCATGCTGCTACATGAAACTGAGGACGATTCGCCACTTGATTTCTGTTCTGCTGTGCTCCTGTATCAAAAGTTTTCTTGCGGGCTTTAGATGCACTATAGAGATTGTTGTGGTTTTCTTGAGTCAAACAGTCACTGACGAAGTCATTGAACTGGGTTCTGGAAGAATTTCCCATTGACTTCAGGAGCTTTGGACTTAGGCCCCTCTTCATACAAGCAATCTTCTTTGCATCGGTGTTGACATACTCAGGCACATAACGAGCTAGATTGTTGAAAGCATGAAGGTATTCAGCCATTGTTTTGGTACCCTGAGTCAAACTCAAAAACTCTGTTACCTTCATAGCCATTAAACCGGGAGGAATATAATGACCTCGAAAAGCCACTGTAAACTGCTCCCAAACTATAGGTTGATTTGCCGGAAAAGCGGTACGGTGATGTGCCCACCATATACCAGCCGGTCCTTGCAACTGATGAGCTGCGTATTCCACCTTCAGAGATTCTGTCAGACGGAGTAACCTGAACTTCTGTTCGACCGTGTTGATCCATTCGTCTGCTTCCAAAGGTTCCACTGCTTCCTTAAAGATCGGAGGTCTAGTGTCCAAGAAGTCCTTAAACGTGCTGTACTGATTAACATCTTGACCACCCAGACCTGCCGCTCTACGGGTATTCTCGGCGATGTTCCTGAGATTTGCTTCCATGTTGCGTTGCATAGCTTCCATACTACGCTGACTTCCCAAAAACTGAGCAAAGAACTGCTCTGCCGTGTAAGGAGGAGGAGGAGGATTGGCTTCCTCGCCCTGTCCACTCCCATCTGCACCACTGGCACTGCCGGCTCCACGATGAGTGTTCACCATCTGCATAGCCAATCAATAATCGATGAGTGATGCCATATATATAGATCAAAATGCGTAATGACTGCAGTACTGTATTCGAACATAGTTCATACAATAAGGCACATTCACAAGTTGTTCCACACAAATAACATCACAAACAGATTATACGAAAAGCGCTTAATACTCGCATGGACACGAACGGATAAGCACAACGATAGCCGGATACTTAAAACGATCAAAGGTAGCAACGAGGTTCTTAAGCTTACAACACCTCAAAGGTTCCACAGATCCAACATAACCGATACACAAAACCCCAACGATAAACATCGAGACCTAAACTCTAATCGCTCTCAGCATCTGACACACGACCCTCGACATCATCGGCTCCATCATCTTCCTCTTCTTCTTCGTCTTCTTCTTCCTGATTAGCGAAGAGCATTCCTCCATCTTCATCACCGCCATCAGCAAGAACAACTCCCAACTCCCCATCCATCTCGGCTGCACCTGGAGGATGGTATGGATGAAGCTGGTTGTGAAGACGATGCACTTCCTCATGGAGGTTGTTGTTGTAGGCTTCAGATGTCGCCAACTGCTGCTCCAAGGCCACGATATGAACTCTCATATCCACCTCTTCTTCCCATGCTTGATTTCGCTGTCGAAGAAGCCTTACCATCTGATTCTCCGCACTCCGATTAGCATGCTTCTCACGCCCTAGCTGCTCTTGCAGCCTGATGATCTCTTGAGCTGCGACTACATTCCTGCGAACCACCTGATCCTTCTCTATGGTCATCTGCTTCAGCTCTTCCTGCATCTTTTCCACTTCTTCATCGAACTCACGCTGAGCTTGCCTTTTCTCATCCCTAACCTGGTGATAGGACTCAGTTATACTGCACAAACTGTGTTGCATGACCGCATACCCCTTCATTACCGCATACATGGCACTTGCTGCCGGGCCATCACATGCCTGAAGCTCACTAGGACTACCCTCATCAGCTTCCTGCCTGGTCTGCACCCAAACATCCTTGAATGGGTCAGCTCTTGGAAACACTCCTGCTAAAGCTCGACTGAGGTCTTCCGGGAAACGCTCCATAATGTCCCTGAGAATGAGGAATGCTGCTGACTGCGCACCTTCCCAAGGATCCCTTCCTTTGCTCTCATACATCCAACCAGACCATTCAGATCCTTCTTCCCTGGGCTTCACCACTGCAGTAACATACACCAGGGTGGTGTCTCCCAGAGGCTCTTTCGACCAGAAGTAGCGAGGCTCCTTACCATCCGGGTATCCCACCGAACGCAGAACCCTCCAAAGCAACGTAGGTGTCCCAAACACATCCAGAAACTTTGCCTTGCACCTCTCCGACCTAGGTGCCAACTGGTGTCTGGGAACCCTGCCGCCTGTTGACTTACGTGCGGTTTCCTTAGTCCGTCCCATCTGTAGCAGGATTATCATGATAACATAAGCATAGGTCTTCCAACTCGAGAAATGAATCCATAAAGGGTGGAAGTAATGCAAAAAGGAAAGAAAGCTTTATGCCATGATATGTATATGTATGAAAACGTTCCGTACGTCCTTTCTACTACATAAGAACTATGCGGTGGCAAACCACGATACTCTCATACGTTAACTATTTCGTTCTAACGGTGCGTAGTTAGTGTACCTGCAAAAGATCCATTTCAGCCCTGCCCCACAGTATGATAATCATGCATTGCTGAAATTTAAATCTAGATACTCACCTAGGTGTACACCCCGTATACACGTAAGCAGTATATGCACCCATTTAACAGTATCACCCCCGTTACTGCGTACCTTCCCCTGCACCCGTGTATCAACGTGTGTAGGTTCCAATACCAACTAACACTCTCCTAGGTCGACGGTTGTTCGACCATGCTCTCACAACTTTCCTTACCTTGGCGTAGAGGCAACTGATCCATACATTACCATTCCGAAGAATAGCACCCATACAATTTCACCCTTGCCGTATGGACGACAGAATAAACGAAAATCAAGCATGATGCAAGACCCTTCCAAGTTAGTACTTAAATAAGCCACCTGTGATCCTATGGGCATAAAGGATATGACCACTGGCACACTTAATTTTTTTTTTTTTTTGAAAATTTTTCCTTCTACACCGACTTTGTGAATGTTTGAAAATAATTTTGGGACTCCAAATTATTTTTATTACCAAATTTTTTTAGTCCTATGAACAGTACCCGCTGAATTATGCTCCGATGCCAGCTGTAACAGAACCGACCCATTTACAAGAGCACAAGTACGAAATTCTCCGCCGAGGCAGTAAATTTGTGGCACTTGAGCCCCTATAAACCCGGTAGTCCGTGAAATCACGAAGGATTTCAAACTTTCCAACATCAACAACATAGGATCGTAATTTTCAGCATCGACAGTCATACGACAGAGATTACACAATTAGTTCGGAGTAGCAACTTAGTTATTACAAACCAGGTTTGAAAACAGTAGCGGAAGCTTAACTTGAAATGATGTTCCGAAATTCACACACACACACTTAGCGATTACAGTGCCATTTAGTAGTCATCCTTAACATAGCAAAAGATACGCACAGAAGAGGTCCTTGCCCGGGACCTAGATATCACCCGAGGCTGGAAAGAGACAATTGATGCAATAACCATGGAAGACCTGGCCATCTGCAACAACAAAGGGTAGAACCCTGAGTACGAGAAGGTACTCAGCTAGACTTACCCGCCTTAAACCAGAAATAAGTTGACCTCAAGGAGTATGCAAGGCTAGTATATAGTGGAGGCTGGTAATAGACCACATTTTTGCATAAAAGCCATTTGTTAATTAAGTAGTTCTCCTGCCCTTTAGCTGTCAATTTAAATAGTAATTATCCTATTTACTAGATTAGCAAACTGCACTATAACAAACATGGTAGTGATCCAACGATCACCAAAAATGTAACAAACAGACCGAGTGACCATTTCCAAAAGTATCATGATAGCTGTCTCGTGTTCCACATTTTTCAGTATCAAGGTCGATCAGCGTTCGAGTCAAGTGCTCACTATCCAGGAGCGATGGCGATTATAATCGATTCCTAACCAGCTGGTGATTTATTTCCCACACAAACCACACCCACCCGTCGGTGAGCTACAGATGACCACAACATTGTTCCAGGAGTCGCGGTTTCAACCGCCACCATCACACCCGGAGGCAAGCCCGACTGCCAAGGAGTTGGACTTAACCACCATCACCCGGGTCTTACTATTCGCGCCCCCGCGTCCCACTAACTCTCCACCGTGGCTTCGGCTGATGCGTAGGACCTGAGAGCCGGCCTGAAACAATGAGCGGCTTCGCGGTCGGAACGAGTTATCCTTCCAGCTAAATGTGGGACATGCGTTCAACATGACAAGAAGTCTATCTCACAAGATACTGATTCCCATAAAACACGGCTAGAAATACTGTAGCATACACTACAGGAATCTGCCGATCTCCATTTTCCACAACACTCAGTTATCCCACTTAATGGAAATATCCGGTTAATCGGCCAAGTAACCACCTATTACTCGCGGGTAACATGAAGGTTGCCCGACTTCTACCGGTCTAAGCAATTCTAAGCATAACTCGGACCTGCTTCTATATAGGTATCAAGGATAATATTTCAAGATAACAAGGTATGAATAGTGATGCATCAACGGTATCAGAGAACTCCTATACTTAATGCAACAAACATAACAGATTAAGTTAATTAAAATTGTAGGTAGTTAGAAATGCTCCGGGGCTTGCCTTTCTCGAAGGTGCTCGGTTGGTGAATCGGGCACTCCGGAAGTTCTTCTTCAAACTCTTCCCCGATAGCTCCTGGTTCCTGCTCCTGAGGCTGCTCCTCGCTTTCCTCTGCTATCACTGTCTCTTCTACCGAACCTAGGCTTTAACGGCGGGAGCTGGCTACGGCAAGCGAAGCAGGAGACGAAGGCGAGGTTGGCGGTGGGTTTTGCGGGGAGAAAACACGGCGAGACGACGGCGGACAGCGACTTCCCCCTTTTCGCCCGCGCGGTCGCCGGCGAGAGCGCAAGGCGAAGCAGAGAGGGAGAATGGGCGCGTCTGGGAGGAGGAAGGCGTGCGCGGGCGGTCAAGGCTCGCCACGCCGCGCGCGCTGGCTGGCTTCGGCCGGGAATCGAACGCCACGCGGCGTTCTTCCCCTGCGCGCGGTCGGCCACTGAAGCCGACTGATTCAAACTGAATCGCGTGATTCAGTTGCTCCTTTGGCCGACTGACAGGCGATCTTTGAACGCGATTAACTCACTAACCACTCCATCAAACGCTAAACCAACTGCACCACTGGTTAGAGCTATACACCGACTACAACTTTGGTTATAGGATTGATCACTGGTTCGGCTTGGATTAGGCTCGAGAAACTGCTAAACATGGCCTGACCGAACTGGTTTTCAGATTTAGGACTTAGGAAAATTTCCAAGTCTAAAACCCTTCCAATTCTGTCTTGTGGACCCTAAAACACCAAGCTAAACCCATTTTCATGAGTTGGTCCTTAAACAACTTTTGTTCTATACTAAATTCTACACACTTTTGCTTAAGAGCCCACAGCCATGCAAAGCTTTTAACAAGGAGGTCTTTGTTAGTCAAACAAAAGGACTTTAGAGGCTCTATAGGGTTGACTAGGGTTTAACTACTTGATTAGGCAAAATGTCCAGCATAACCATGCCTTCATTTTGACTTCTCAACCAGGTTAGATGGTTAGAAAGACTTAACCACTCCCAAGCAAGACAAGAAACACTTCATCCAAGCAAACTTATAAGCAAGCAAACACATGAAATGACATTTTATGTGATAAAAAGAATAACATATGAATGCTTCACGATCATGAGATGATTATGCATGATGAGAAATGATGTCATGCTAGCTTAACACCAGAGGTGTTACAAGTTTGATGACCTCGGGCAGTTATCACAGAGGTTGGCAACGATGAGTAGTCAAGCCCAGGGATTCAAGAGGAATAATCAATTCCAGAAGGGTGATGTGGCTGCCGAGATGTATCAGGCTTTTCTGGAAGAGGCAACTGAGTATGATGATGAAGATGATATAGCTGCAGCCGAGATAGTCTGGGCTAAAGAGCCGACTCAAGTCAACCAGCGATGGCTGAGGCAACAAAAAGGTACTTATGACTTTGATGTTTCCAAGTCAGATAAATTATTTGAGTACTTGTTGAAGGAAGGACGCATCAAGTTGCCGGAAGGTCATCCTATGCTGCATCCTGAAGGGGTCAAGGACAAGAAATATTATGGCTTCCATAATACTAGATCCCACTCCATAAACGATTGCCGAGTGTTCAGAGTGCGGATCCAGAAAGCTATCCATGACGGGCATCTGAGGTTTGATGGAAAGATGAAAGTTGATGGTAGCCCTTTTGGACAGAATACTGTGTCCTTCTCTGTTAATATGGTCAATGCAGCTGATCCCAGGGGTAAGAACAAAATGAAAGTGTTAACCTCTGATAGAGCAAGGAAAGCTGGTGCTGTTGACCCTGATCGGCAGATTACAAATAAAGAGCTTCAGCAAAGGGTTTGGTTCCAAAATAGCCGAACTGAGGCGGGTGAAACTTCCAGACCCAGGGTCATGACGCGTATTCTGTTAAATAAATGGCGTCGGGAACAGGAACGGTACCAGAAGCAGAGACTTTATGAAGAGCAGAAGTTCCTGGAGAAACAACGGAGGTGTGAAGAAGAGATGTACCGAAAAGAACGAGAAGATATGAGGGAGCAAGAACAGTCTCATTGGGAATGCTCGTTCTTCCAGTATTGTTGGATTGAAGGCTTGAAGCTGCCTGTTAAGAACAACTGCCCTGAATGCAGTAATCAATACTCTGAGTATAGGCAGTCTCGAGTCAACCGCCGTTCTGTCCATGAAAGGCTTGGGGCATGAGTCCCTGAGGACGATCGGCGCTTAAAAATAAATAATTCCGAAGATCGGCAGGGAGGAGGATTTGTCGATCAAAGTTGGGCTCGCACTGGAGAAGAAGAATACTGCGAGTATGTCTGGCAGAGAGGACAGTGGTGTCCACCAGGATTGAGGAGAAGCCAGAAAAGAAGGGTGCAACGCCTAAGAAACAGAGAGCTAGAGCAGGCAAGTGCTAAGATGAAGCGAGTTTGGCGACCTAAAGAGAAGCCGGATGGAGGTGATCGTTCGGCTGATGCATGCATGGCTTTCTTTCTTCCATCAGAATTTATAGCTCCCAAAGAACAGGATGTCCAAGACGAGGTGTATTCGGATTTCGACGAAGATGAATTCCAAGAGTTGTTGGCTCACCTCGTCTTAGCTCAACGAGCGGTATTTGATAAACCAGCTAAGCATCGACACTTGAAGCCATTGTATATGAAGGGGTATGTTAATGGAAAGCCATTGGCCAAGATGTTCATTGATGGAGGGGCTGCTATAAATATCATGACATATACTACCTTCAGAAAACTCAGGATGTCAAGTGAAGATTTATTAAATACTGACATGGTGTTGAGGGACTTCGCTGGTAATTCTTCTGATACTCGGGGAGCAGTCCATGTTGAGTTGACGATCGGGACTAAAACCTTGATCACTACCTTCTTCGTCATTGATGGCAAGGGGGCATACAGTTTGCTATTAGGAAGAGATTGGATACATGCAAACTGCTGCGTACCATCAACTATGCACCAGTTCCTCATCCAGTGGATCGGAGATGACATCGAAATTGTCCATGCTGATGATTCGGTGAGCATTGCTAATACGGAGCCCATATACTGGGAGTATGATGGTGTCGAGTGCTTCTCTGGAAAAGCTTGGGAAGTGGGTCCTGTGAATGTTTTCGGCGAGGACCGACAGCCGATTCAGACAATCGGCTCTCAGAGCAATTTTAATAAGTAATCTAACTGGGGTAATGAGGAGAAGTCAGGACCAGGTTTTATATCGGCTGACGAGGAATAAAGTGTTGATGATGAAGCCGAGGACAGGATTAATATGTGCGAATTTGAGTCCGGTATGGATTGAAGTTGATAAACTTCTGAGAAGATTCTGCCTATTTCTCCATTGCCAAAGCTAAAGAAAGATCAAGAGTTCACGGGAAGTGACGTACAACGGAGAGTCTTGGTGAATTTGAAAAGTATATGAAGGCACTTCCACAACTTGGTGATCATTTCAAGTTGTACGTGGCGGCCGATAGCCTTATAGTAGGATCGGCTCCTATTTTAAGTTTAAGGGAAAAGATAAGTAGCAGCTAGCTTTAGCCGAAAATGTTAAACCCAGAGAAGGGTATTCGGCTGTAAAGAAATTTTGTTCGTATATGCGTCACCCGTGAACTAAGCTTCGGCACTACTTGTTGAAAGCCGAACGCGGGAATTCAAGAATATTTGTATACAGACGATGTAAAGCATCGCCTTTAGCAGAAAAAATGTTCCAAAAAGTTTAAGTTATAGCCGATATTATTTATATCGCCTTTAGTGCAAGAGTGTTCATGACCCGGTAATCCTAGCGTTTTCCAAGTGGTAGGTTTATTGGGGGAAGAGAAAGGTGAAGTGCAGTAAATAAGATGTCGAATGACGTGACACATCAAAAACGAGATCTAGTCGGCTAAGATGACGTCATGCGTTCGGGAAATGTTTTCTCTGAAGAAATGCTGCAATCAGAAAAATCACTGAGATAGTCGAAGATGCAGATTACATTATTCAGAGGAGAACAAGTTTCATATGTTACAAGCTTCATTCACAGATTTATCCTAATACAAACTACCCTTGAAATAATTTGTTCACAATCGATTGCGGGTCAGTAATCTCGGCAATAGCAGCGGCATGGTTATCATAGATCTCATGGTCTTCAAATTCATCCGGATCCCCGCCTGTGAAGCCAACTGGTAGGAAGGAGTAATCTTCTTTGGTCCAAGAACTCATTGTTGATAGCCCGAGGGAAACCCCGGCGTGCACACCTTGGATGACGGCCTGATCTATGCGAACATCCACGGTGTCAAGACGGGCTTCGGCTGAGTCCCCATGAGCATTCACTTTGAGGGCAATTTTGTTCGCTGCTATTTTCAAACGGTCATTCTCTGCAGAAAGGGCTAACAAAAGAAGGGATGCGTCAAGCAAGGCAAACTCAACCAGAAGAAGAGGACCAAGGCTCTGCTAACCTGTGATGATGTTGTAGAGTTGCTTCCGTTGGTCTGCCCACTCAGCTTCCTCGATACTATGCTTGTTGGATGCATTTTCCAGTTCCTTTCAGGTCTTATCCCTTTCCTCGTGGTATCGAAGAGCATCCAGACGGGTCCGCTAAAATGAATCGTCAAATTCAAATCTGATGGCTTGGGGAAAGGATTGAGAAGTTATTGGAGTTACCGTTTCTGGAAGAGGAACTCGAGCTTGGCTGGAAAAAGACCCCACCCTGAGAAGGACGACAGATCAGGGATGGATGAGCAAGGAGAGCTATCGCAAGGGGGCAGGGGACTAGTCTGTTACCTATGGCACCAGTGAGTTAATGCTCGACTTCCTCCTGCTTCATCTCCGTCAGGGTGCCTGCCGTGGTCACCCTTGCCTGTCATTGATGGAAACGCAAGCAAGAGATTTTCTCTCTGGCTTGAGCTAGAAGCCGAGAAATGGAAATTTTTGCGAGTCAAACTATTTGACTGGAGATAAGAGTGACAGCTTGTGTAGGGTCATATTTATAGAACCATGGCTTGCACACTGGAGGACCAAGCATCGGAGTAGGGTTTGCACGGCTTATGGGTCGTTATTGGGCCAGGCCGGATTTTTGACGATTGGAAGAGGTCATGACTCCAGAATCAGAAAGCCGATAGGATTCGGCTAAGAGTTGTTTAGTTTTAACTAGTAGTTTGGGAACTCATGTTGCCGATTGAGACTGAGAGCAGAAAGCTGAAGACCGGAAAATCATTTAAGAGATACTACCATGGTGTCATCATGGATCGGAAAGCTAAGAGAAAACTGGAACTTTGGATCTAAAATGACCAATTACAACAATTGTCCGCAAGGCAAAGGTATCTGATGCGATTATCAGCAATAGCCGATGTAGTAAACGTCACCGCTATAGTGAAGATAAAATTAATGGCTGGTGCACGAAGCGAAACACACATTAATCTCGAAAGATTAGTCACAGATTGGTTTCGAAGGAGCGAACGAAAGGACTTCTTATTTACAAAAGATAGGATGCAAGATTACAGTAAGGAGGATCAGTTCGTCCACTCCATCCTATGCCTAATCGGGAGAAAATGATCAAAAGTGTCGGCCAGATCTGTTCCAGTTTCCTTCATGTCATCCACAGAATGTTCTACTCTATCTTCCAGTTCTAGCTCGTAGACATCAAATCTGCGGTAATCGGTGCCAAAGTGGATCCTCACGGCGTTGAGAGCGAGCGCCGCGCCGTACCCCATACCGGCCCTGGAGATGACGGGGAGAATTCGGTTAACCGCATTCACCCGCTTCAGGGGCGTCATACCCGCTACATCAGCCGTGATGGCGAGCTTCGTGATGGCGGCTTCAAGGGCGTGGAGTTTGGCTGCCAAAGCTGAAAGGAGGAAGAGTGAATAAAGGCAGAAAATGAAAATAAAGAAGGAAATGATGAAAAATACTTACCGATGGCTCGTTCCCGAGCGACGTCGCGCTCCCGAGAGATTCGGATGATCTCCCGATCCTTCCCCTCTAGGTCGAGTTGAAGATCTACGATCTTTTGAGTTAAGTCCTCGGAGAGGTCGTCGCCGGTCCTCCTAAACAGGAGCAGCAATATGAGAACGGCTGCTTCATTTTCGGGACGTAAAGCGATAAGGACAAACCTCCTCCTAGAGGTGCTGGAAGCTCCGAACTCAGAGCTATGGCGGCTCGCCTCAGAAGACATCTTTTGGTTGATTAGGAGATAACGGGAGAAAGGAGGGTTTTCTAGTTTTGAGAATGGAGCAGAGGAGTTCGGAAAGCACAAGCCGAAACAGAGTGAAAGGAGACTTTAAAGAATCCCAAAGGTGCATCGGGAGATGGATCAACAAGTGTCGCAGTTATGATGTGTGAAGGTGGATGCTTCCGGAGACTCCACGTCAATATGCAAGGAAAAGGAATTTTGGAATAAATATTTATCCCAAAATTAGGGGGCATATGTTAACACCAGATTTTCGCACGCACGAGGATATGGCAAGTGGGCCCAGCCAGTAGAGAAGAAAGGATTCGGCAAGCAATCGGGCGACTATTTGGTCCTCAGGGTTTCGGTGAATGCTTGTGCGGTCGGCTATTTTACAAGGCGGTGGCTCCATTCGGGAGATGGATGTTGCAAACAAAGCCGGCTTGCGCGAGAAGACACGTGACAATGGAGGACGCCGAAAAGATTAGGAATAAGATTTGTATCTTTCCATATTTTATTACGTAAATTGTAATCATCTAGGACTCATATTTCGTCCGGGGTATAAATATAAGCCCTCGACCATTGTAAAATTGTTCACAACCACATCAATACAAACCGGCTCCGTGCCACCTTCGAGTCCTTAGTCGTGTCGTCGAGTTCTTCGAGAGGAATCATCGATCCGTCGACCTCCGTAAGTACCGGCAACCTTGTTATCATGTCTAGTATCATGCGGTGGATTTAGATATGATGCAAGTAGTCTCGTATGTTAAGCTTAGTATCGTGCGGCGGATTTAGGCTTATGACGGGAAGTTTTTGCTTGTGCCTTGTATCGTGCGGCGGATTAAGTCATGAGTAAAAATAGTTATCGGCTCTATTAGATTTGGTAGATCTGATAGATTCATTAAGTTATCATGTGTTATATGTTTTATTTATTTAATTCTTGTAACACTCTTTTGCCCAATCTAGATTGATCTTTGTTCGGCCTTGTTCCGCAAGTTCGCTTGTGCTTTTGCTAATCATAATATCATGATGGCCGGATCAACTTTCAATCCAGATTGTTACATGTTGTGGGTTCATGCATGTTAATTACGATTAGGCTTTGATAAAACTAAGTATCGTGCGGCAGATGCAGGTTTTAGATCAGTCTGATCGTGCTTGCTTGTTTGTTCCTTCTTCATGGACCCCAATTCGGCTGGTTTGCCGATTTTGGTTATGATTACACGAGTAACAAGCTTTTATAGATCTGTTCCAACATATGTATGCTTTTAGCTTGTTATAATTAGATTGTATCATGCGGTGGATTAATCTAATTATAAGAAGTGGTGTAGACATATAGCAAGTGGTATCATGCGGTGGATTAGCTTCGCTTGAGTTTATGCCTGACGGGTTTATGAAGACTAAACATGCGGCAGATTAGTTGGATTAGCCTATGCATGTGTTATTTGAATAGATCTATTTTTTGCAAGTTACCTGTTTATAATATCCTCATTTTGTTTAGGCATGCCTCTCTTTACATACGCATTCGGCAGTCAATATGCTTTACATACTTTGCTCTCATACTTGCCGAATGACTTTATAAACATGCTCTGACAGACAGCTTCTATAGTTGTGTGCCGTCGTGATTGGCTTTCAAAGCCGTACATATGGAACTGTCTGGTCTCACCCGGCATGTTCTAGAGGTATTCTCACGTTTTTATCCCTTGTTGGTTTTCAGGTCAAACCGACTGGCACGTCTCCGGATTCAACATACTCCGGGCACCCGATTGAAGCTAGCTTTTCGGCTTGTTGTGTGCTTGGCGCGAGGTGTCACTTTCTGCGCCAACAATTTGATATAGCTTGAAGTTGTGATGGGCTGCATAGGCTAGAAGAATTCGAATGGCTTCAAGCCTAGCAACCGGTGCATACGTTTCTTCAAAGTCCAAACCCTCTACTTGAGTGAAGCCTTGTGCTACCAATCTTGCCTTGTTCCGTGTCACCACACCTTCTTCATCTTGCTTGTTGCGGAATACCCACTTGGTACCAATGACATTGGTATTTGGTCTTTCCACAAGTGACCATACTTGATTGCGCTCGAAGTTGTTGAGCTCTTCTTGCATGGCTATCACCCAATCCGGATGTCCAAGGGCTTCTTCTACCTTGAGAGGTTCCAAAGAGGAAACAAACGAGTAATATTGACAGAAATTTGCCAAATGAGAGTGTGTCATTACCCCCTTTCGAAGACTCCCAAGGATGTTGTCAACGGGATGGTCCCGTTGAATAGTTTGCTTGAGCCTTGGATGATCCATGGGTTCTGCTACATCTTCGGCATCATCTTGCTCGAAGATGGGTTGTAGGTTCACTCCACGAAGTGGAGTGGCTGCAGCTGCCCTGGAAGTGCCCGGCACTGCCGGGGTTGTGTCCGGCACTGCCGGGGACTGTATGTCACCAGTCCTAGCAGGGGCTTCAGCTTGAGGACCACCCTGATCAGTAGCCTGCTGTTCTTGTGGTCTAATATCACCAATGGCTAATTGCTTGATTGCTTCGCAAGGTGGTTCCTCATTGCCTACAACAACTTCATCAACTTGCTCTACTTGAGAGCCGTTAGTTTCATCAAACGTCACATCTATCGCTATTTCAACCTTGCCGGAGGCCTTGTTGAAAACACGATAGGCATGCTCGTTTGATCCATAACCGAAAAGAAAACCTTCATCAACCTTAGATGCGAACTTAGACGCTTTGGGCTTCTTGTTCAATATGAAGCATTTACACCCAAAGACTCTAAAGTAAGACACCTTTGGCTTGTTACCGGTGAGCAGCTCATAGGAGGTCTTCTTTCTTCTCTTGTGGAGGTAGAGACGGTTGATTGCATGGCAAGCGGTATTGACGGCTTCGGCCCAAAAGATGTCCGACGTCTTGTACTCATCTAGCATTGTCCTTGCCATGTCAATGAGTGTTCTATTCTTCCTCTCTACCACACCATTTTGTTGAGGGGTGTAAGGAACTGAAAACTCGTGCTTGATGCCCTCCTCATCAAGAAACTCTTCCACTTGGGTGTTTCGGAATTCGGTTCCATTGTCACTACGAACTTTCTTGATGTTGAAACCGAATTCCCTTTGAGCTCTTCGTATGAACATCTTGATCTTCTCTTGCACTACACTCTTGTCATGCTAAAAGAATACCCAAGTGAAACGAGAAAAATCATCAACAATAACAAGATCATGTTTGTTACCACCGATGCTAAGGTAGGCAACCGGTCCAAAGAGATCCATGTGGATCAACTCCAATGGATGAGTAGTAGTGTCATAGCTCTTTGGTGGGTGAGGTACGCCTACTTGTTTTCCGGCTTGGCAAGCTCCACATACTCTGTCTTTCTCAAAATCAACATTGGTTAGTCCTAGGATGTGGTTGTCTTTTTGAAGTTTGGCCAAGTTCCTCATCCCAACATGAGCTAGTCGGCGATGCCATAACCAACCCATGCTAGATTTTTCCACTAGACAAGTCTCAAGTTTGGCTTCACTTTTATTGAAATCAACTAAGTAAAGCTTCCCTCTCAAACGACCCGTAAAGACAATAGAGGAATCCTCCCTTCTAAAGACTTCCACACCCTCATCCATAAAGAGACAATTGAAACCCATCCCACACAATTGTGAAACAGATAACAAGTTGTAACTCAACGAATCAACATGCAAGACATTAGTAATTGAATGCTCAAGTGTGATGGCAACTTTACCAAGTCCTAACACATCCCCCTTGGAGTTATCACCGAAAATGATGTTTTCACTTGCATTTGAAGTTGGGGAATATGATGAGAACATACTCCTTTCTCCGGTCATATGATTTGTACATCTGCTATCAAGCACCCAACTTGATCCACCGGAGGAGTATGCCTGCAAAACAGGTTTAGTTCCTAGATTTAGGTCCCCAATTGAGATTGGGGCCTTGCAAGTTAGTCACAAGTATCTTAGGAACCCATATGAACTTGTCGGTTGTCTTCTTGTTATCACCAACATATTTCGCAACAACTTTACCACTGTTGTTGGGTTCTAATATGTAACATGTCATATGTAACAAGATGACATGCTCTTCCTTGGGGCTTCTATCTTGGGTTGATGTGCAAACTTGTTCTTGGTCATCCAAATTGATTCCTTTGGTTTCTGAGATCCTTGCTTCAGGTTGGGCACCTGCTTGTGCTGTGTGTGAGACTGAGCAGAAGGTAAACTGGTAGCCTTCCCTTTCTTGGGGCGCGGCACTGCCGGCCTGGGGGCGGCACTGCCGGGGCCCGGCACTGCCGTCTTCTGGCGCGGCACTGCCGCGGTCTGTGCAGGCTGAACTGTACCAATCTGATCCTTCTTCTCAAATCTCACACACTCATAGCCATTCACTGTCCTTCTTCCATTAGTCTTGGCTCCCTTTTCGTGTCCCAACCCATCTTTTATGGAAGGACGCCGTCCATTCTTGAACTTAGGCTTGCTCCTTTCTTGAGTCTTCTCATTAGCACTTGTTGTAGACTTGACACAACCACTTGCAATGATGTTTGTCAATCTTTCTATCTCCTTTCTCATGGCCTCCATGTTCACAAGGTTAGTGGAATAGGCATTCAAATCAACATTATAGCATTTCCCACAACCTTCACTAGTGGAGGGAATAGAAGTGACATTTGCTTTAGGGAGAGGTGAGTTGCTTTCCCAAAGAAGATTATATTGCAGCTCAAGTTCTTTGTGCCTTTCATCCAAGCCACAATACTTTTCTTTGAGTGCAACCTGAGTCTTCTTTAGGGAAGCATGTTCATCTTGCTCTTTGGCCAAGGCCTCATGCATCCAACTCACTTCTCACTAATGAAAGAGCCTCCTTGCAAGCAATATAGAGGTCCTCTTGTTTGATGAGGGCATCCTCACTTATTGCTAACTCGGCTTGTACACTCTCTAATTCCTCCATTAGCTTAGTGATAAAGAGTTTGGTTTTCTTGTCCAAATTTTTAGTTATCATGTTTATCTCTTCATCACTAGAATCATCATCACTAGAGGAATCACTAAGTTCACTACTAGAGATGTCACTAGGTGGAAGAGAGGTTTTAGGAGTCTTTTTCACCTTCTCTTTCTTGGCCATGAGACAAGTGTGGGAGTTGCAATCATCATCATCGGACAGGTTGTTGAATAGTCTTGGTGAAGGAGATGACTTTTGAAAAGCTATTGTTGCTATCTTCTCATCTTCTTCACTTGAGGTTTGTGCGGTTGAATCCCATTCATGTCCAATGTGAGCTTCTCCCATGTATCTCTTGTTGTGTTTCTTGTAAGTGCCTTTGTCATCTCTCTTGCCCTTGTTGAAGTTGTTGTCCTTCTTCTCATGTGGGCAATGTGCTATGAAATGATCGGTGCTACCACAATTGTAGCAAGTTCTCTTCTTCTTGTTTGGAAACCTTCTCTTCACAAACTTGTAACCTTCCTTCTTGAGCCCCTTGCGGTATCTTTTCATGAAAAGAGCTATGTCTCCCAATTGCTTCAAATTCTTCACCTTCACTTCCATTTTCACTTGAGGATGAAGAGCTGTCCTCAACTTCTATTTTCTTCTTTTGTTGCTTGGGCTTGCTTGTAGAGGCTTGCTTGCTTGATTTTCCTTGATTGATGTTGCTTGCCTTGTTGACTTGCTAGCCTTAAGTGCCACATCCTTGATTTTCATCCCATCTAGCCTAGCTTGCAACTCTCCAAGCTTCCTCCTTTCATTTGCCTCTTCTCTTTGCATGTCAAAAGTGATAATCCTCCCAAGCACATCACTAGGTGTGAATTGCTCAAACTTCTTCTTGTCTCTAATCAATGTCACTACGGTCTCATTCCTTGGGGAGTATGCTTCCAACATAATCTTCACAACCTTGTGATCATTGATTTCACTACCACCTAGTCCTCTAATCTTGCCAACAATGACCATCAACCTATCAAACATCTCTTGTGGACCTTCACCATCACAAATCACAAACCGGTTGAGCTTAGCCATCAATAGGTCAATCTTGGATTGCCTCACTTTGTCTACTCCCTCATGAGCAATGTGCAAAGTGTCCCAAATCTCTTTTGCAACCTCAACTCCCATGACCTTGTTGTACTCATCGCCATCCAAAGCACTAAGTAACACACTAGTGGCTTGGGCATTGAGATGAATGTTGCGGAATTCATCTTGAGTGGGGTTCTTCGGATCAACCGGTGCTTCAAGTCCATTGTGCACTATTTCCCAAATACCTAGATGGAGACCAATAAGATAGGTCTTCATAATGTGCTTCCACTTGGCAAAGTTAGTCCCATCGAAACGAGGTAACTTGCCCGCGGGCACATTGATGAGAGGCCTAGAATCATGGTTAGTCATAGAAGAATAGTTAAAGGATACGGCTCCATATGACTTCTTGGTCTCCTCCTTCTTCTTCTTGTTGTCCTTGGGCATGTAGGAGATGTCATCGTCTCCATCTTCGGTGCTACTTGAGTCATCACTCAAGTTCACACTCTTCTTTGCTTGGAGCTCTTCCTTCTTCTTCTTTTCTTCTCTTCTCTTGGCTCTTTCTTCTCTTCTAATCTTTCTTTCTTCTTTTCTTTGAGCCTTCTCTTCTCTAGCTTTGCGAGCCGCTGCATCTTCTCTTGCTTTGGCTCTTGCTTCTCTTCTCAACATTCTTTCTTCCTTTCTTCTTGCGACCTCTCCGGCCGACACATCCAATTGAGGAAGTGTCTTTTCACTTGCTGTGGAGACGCTTTCGCTGCTGCTAGTGGTGTGCACTTCCACTTCGAGTGTGGGTTGCACAACACTAGCGTTACCCGTTCCTCCGTCGGTGACCATTCTCTAGCACGGTGAAGTGCTGCTGAGAGACCAGGCTCTGATACCACTTGTAAGGACCGGTGTGGCCTAGAGGGGGGTGAATAGGCCTGTCAAAAATCATAGCTCGAAACTTAATTAGATGAGCCCGGCACTACCACTCTGTGCCCGGCACTGCCGCTCCCCGGCACTGCCGGCCTCAGCCCGGTACTGCCGCGCAGGGTAGAACCTGAGACTGCAATTCGAAATCCAGCCACAGCAAACTAATTCTATATGAATGGAAATGTAGCACTAGGTTTCCTGAACCAGCAGAACCAACTCTAACAAGCCAAATATGTAGTATGAAGTAGATCGGGCCAAACCCTAGAATCTATCACAAGCTCACAAGTATGGAATATGAAAGCAAGTAAGCACAAGAGACAAGTGATTTATCCCGTGGTTCAGCTCACCACCAAGGCTTGCCTACCTCCACGTTGTTGAGGTTGACCACTTAGGTCATGAGCTTTGCAACTCTTCCTCGTTCTCAAGTCAAGGAACCAAATCCTTGAGATGAGGGGTGATAATACTAGCTCCACAAGCGATTACAAACCTCCCAAGGCCGCCACACAAGTTGCCTAGCTCAAGGGAGACGCCTAGCCGGCTAGGGTTCCAAGAACCCAAAAGTAATAGAAACAAATCCACCGGCTATGGCTCAAATCAAGTGCTCTAGGAAGTAGATCTCAGCTAGGGCTTCTCTTTGGTGAAGGTTTGAGGCTCTAACTCACTTGGAATCAATGGGAATCGAAGATTGGGTGAGAGAGAGCTTGGGAGCCTTCAATGGGGGAAGAGAGCCTTGTCTGGAGGTAGGAGAAGAGTTATGGTCGTGGGTGACCGTTGGGGTGGTAGGGAGATGGATTAAATATCCCCTGCCTTCCAACGGTTACAATAAGTCACGGCAGTGCCGGCCTTAGCCCGGCACTGCCGCGCCCTGGGCGGCACTGCCGCGCCTACCAGTCAAACAGAGATAGATGTGATTTCAGTGCAGCTGTCTTTGGTTAGGAATGAGGATGGTTTGGGTTGGTTTGAGCACATGTCATTCAGCCATAGCAATGTATTTGCATTCCCTCTTGATAGTACGGCAATCCTATAACTCAAATATGTAAGAAAAAGCTTGTTGTAGCACTTTGAGTCTGGAACCGATGAAATATAGTATGAGGGGTCCACCAACACGTATGCACCATCCTTTCTTAACATTAACCTGCTTTTCATCTTCATAAATCTCATTAGATCTCCAATCGTGTGGTCATTATCACCAAAACCCACAATTAGGGCTTGATTGCACTTACAAAAAGGGGTGGGGTGCCGGGGCCGGCTCCAGTCATGAGGTTCCTCGGAGCCGTCTAAACCCACCCATAAACCCTAATCCGATCTAGAGAGGGTGCACAGCAAGCGGCGGGAAGCACCACCACCGGCGTTGTCACTGTCTTCCTTTCTCGGACAGCGAGGTCCGGCGACCCTCTTCACCAACTGTCGCTGCCCGTGCGTAGATCTTCACCGACGAACGTGATGGCGGGCTCCTCCAACAACTCCGATGGTCGGTATCCCTATTCTCCTCTTCCTCCCTCTCGGATCTGGTGGTTAGACATTGTCCTTCTTATGCACAACTGTAAATTGTAACCCCACTGATCTACACCTAGAAGGTCCTAGGGTTGTAACAATGGTATCGGACGCCTCGATCTAGTGTGTAGATCGAGATTGGGGAAGAAAGGGTCTTCGGTTTTCTTTCGGAAAAATCCACCGATGTCGGTTTTGCCGACGTACGGACACAGAGACTATTGGAAACCCTAATGCCCGCTGTCGGCTTGCCGACGTTCGGGAAAAAGAAAGAGGGGGAGGATTGGATCTGAACCCAAAAAAACCCTAACCCTAGAAATTTTTCGGCCGGGGGGGAGGGAGGACTCTCACCTGGCCTGTCCACCGCCACCGTGCGGAATGGGCCGCGCCGTCGCGGGGGGGAAGGACCCGCCGCTGCCACCGGTGCACATGAAGAAGGGGTCGCGAGCGCAGCTCAGGGCGCCGACGCGAGGCCGTTCGACGGCGGAGCGCTCTACCCAGGGGGAGCGCATCCTCCAGCGAGCGGGCCCGCGATAGCGCCAACTTTCTTCTTTGCTCCTTCTCCGGCCACGGGCCACCGCCGGTCGTTGGCGTTCTCATCTCAGGCGCTGTCGGTGAGAGGGGGAGAGAGAGAAGAGAAAGAGCAGAATGGGGATTAGGGTTTGGGGCGCAGCCAGCGACCGTTTTTGTTCGCGCGGAGGACGCGGACGGCCGTCCGATCCAAATCAACGGTTGCTGGCCACCGGGCCGACTTTCGGCCCAGGAGGGAATTGGCTTTCCCAGCCCAGACCCAGGTTGCGGCCGGGGCGCGGGGGAGCATCGCTGCGAGCGCGGCTGGGCCGCCGTAGGCCAAATGGCCGTTTTCTACAGTGATTTTATTTTTTCGTTTTTCATTTCAGAAGCATATTTCGCATGAGGAGTACGACAACACGGAAAATTGATCTTGAGGAGAAGCGGGTATATGTGCCCACTCCAATGATTCAGGAACCATTTTTATGTGTTGCCTGTTCCTGCTGCACCAACAGTGCAGGACACTGTAGTGACAGCACCTGTTGTATGTCCTCCCATGGCAACAACGAGTGAACATGTGGAACCTGTCCCTCAGGAGCCCGTGGAAACTGTTGTTGCGCATGAGGAAGAGCAGCAACAACCCCCTATAGAACTGAGGCCATCTGTTGTCGCCCCTAGAAGGTCACAAAGAGTCAGGAGATCTGCTATTCCTGATGATTATGAAGTGTGTAACACTGAGGAGTTTCAAATGGAGGATGATCTCACCTCATTTGAAGAAGCCATGAGAAGCGAACACTCATCCAAGTGGCTTGAGGCCATGGAAGAAGAGATAAGATCAATGAGTACCAACAAGGTTTGGGACTTGGAGGTAATTCCCAAAAAAGCCAAAACAGTGGGTTGTAAATGGGTTTACAAGACCAAATATGACTCCCAAAGGAATATAGAAAAGTATAAAGCGCGACTTGTGGCGAAAGACTTTACGCAAAGGGAAGGAATTGATTACAATAAGACCTTTTCACCAGTCTCATGTAAGGATTCTTTCATAATCATAATGGCTCTTGTAGCTCATTATGATTTAGAGTTACATCAAATGGATGTGAAGACAACGTTTCTAAATGGGGATTTAGAAGAGAATGTTTACATGACACAACTGAAAGGTTTTGTCATAGAAGGAAAAGAACAAATGAGGTGCCGCCTAAAGAAATCCATTTATGGATTGAAACAAGCTTCAAGACAGTGGTATTTGAAGTTTGATGGCACAATAAAGAAGTTTGGGTTTAAAGAAAATGTTGAGGACAATTGCATTTATGCAAAGTTTAAGAATGGAAAGTATATCTTCCTAATCCTGTATGTGGATGACATCTTACCGGCAAGTAATGATGTCAGTCTACTGCAGGAGACAAAAGAAGTTCTTGTCCTCAAACTTTGATATGAAAGATCTTGGTGAAGCCTCGTTCGTTCTAGGGATCGAGATTCATCGAGATAGAAGCAAAGGGGTATTAGGACTATCACAAAAGGCATACATGGAAAAGGTTCTAAAGAAATTCAGTATGCATAAAAGTAAACCTTCACCTGCACCCATAGTCAAGGGCGATAGATATGGGGACTTTCAGTGTCCCAGGAACCAGTATGAGATCGATCAAATGAAAGTGGTTCCATATGGTTCAGCTGTCGGAAGCCTACAGTATGCTCAAGTTTGTACACGCCCTGACTTAGCTTTTGTTACCGGGTTACTTGGCAGATTTCAAAGCAATCCAGGCCTAGAACACTGGAAATTGGTAAAGAAAGTCTTGTGTTATCTGCAAGGCGCAAAAGGCCTCATGTTGACATATAGAAAATCAGAGTCTCTGCGCATAGAAGGGTACTCGGATTCTGATTATGCGGGAGATGATAGAAAGTCCACATCCGGATATGTTTTCACTCTCGTGGGAGGAGCCATATCGTGGAAAAGCTCCAAACAAACCGTCACTACATCATCCACAATGTATGCCGAGTTTGTAGCATGTTTCGAGGCCTCGGGGCAGGTGAACTGGCTAAAGAAGTTCATACCCGGTTTGAAAGTGGTTGGCGACATCCATGGACCACTAAAGTTGTACTGTGACAATTACCCAGCAGTACAATATGCTCACAACAATAGGTCAAGTGGTGCTGCTAAACACATTGGCATAAAGTACTATGTTGTGAAAGATAAAGTCTGGGATCAAACTATTAGTCTTGAGCACATTAGTACAAATAAGATGCTCGCGGATCCGCTAACAAAAGGCTTACCACCCAACGTGTTCAGGGAACATGTAGCCGGCATGGGTTTAAGGGAAAGCCTATGATTCCTGGACCATAAGGGGCCCAAAAGGCAATGAAACTATTTCAGAACAGAGATGTGTGTTGTAGCTGTTGAATCTATCGGCAATCGACCGTGACGATGAAGCATGCTCTATGCACTATCTGTGAGGAAATAGGAAAGTCAAGTTAAAGTCAAAGGTACAGTATTCAGTTGAGATCAAGGGGGAGATTGTTAGGATGATCTCCACCAGGGGCCCAACGGCCACCTGGAACCCGTGATTCTCGGGCCCTGATCGAGGGTGCCCAACCCGAGATTGGCTGGTGGGCCCCCGTCGCACTGCGCAATATAAAAGGGGTGGGGTGCCGGCGGGCTCCAGTCATGAGGTTCCTCGGAGCCGCCTAAACTCACCCACAAACCCTAATCCGATCTAGAGAGGGTGCGCAACAAGCGGCGGGAAGCAACACCACCAGCGCCGTCACTGTCTTCCTTTCCCGGACAGCGAGGTCCGGCGACCCTCTTCACAAACCGTTGCTGCCCATGCGCAGATCTTCACCGGCGAACGTGATGGCGGGCTCCTCCTCCAACTCCGATGGTATGTATCCCTATTCTCCTCTTCCTCCCTCTCGGATCTGGTGGTTAGACATTGTTCTTCTTATGCACAACTATAAATTGTAACCCCACTGATCTACACCTAGATGGTCCTAGGGTTGTAACAGCATCACCATTGGCCACCATCTTGTCCTAACACTCTCTGCATGACAGTAAAAGGGTTCAGATGCAATACTTGAATCGCTACAACTGTGAGAACAATACAACATATGTAGTTGGCTATCACAGCAGATTGGCAAGTCTCACATACTTCACATTTTGGAAATCTAGCTAAGAATACCTACAGCATGAATTTGTGTTGTTGGCATTAACAGACAAATTGTGACTGGGATAGTAAGTTAAAATTCAATTTCTAAATTGTGCATAAATCGTGCTCCTACTTTGGCAGACCATGTACTAACCTTATATGCTATCAGAGATCATGACATATTACCAGTGGTAGTGGCACAAGTTTCACGTCACATAAGAGTTAGATAAGCAATGACCGGACAAATGCACAAGCTTCACATCAGATTATGCAATGCTTGTATAAAAGCCTGAAAATGTAGAGCTCTCTAACAGGAACAGAAAAAGTGCAGGCATATGCAGTTTCATTGCGAGGAGCATTTCAAACTCAAATCATGTTGGCATGCATAGGGATGATATAATAGTTTAACCCTATATTCTTCAACGGACTCCCGATAGGAACAACCGTCCACGTCTCCTTCATTTTTTCGGCCGTCCGATCTAGCGATCAATGGTTCCAGTTGCTCCCGCCGAATTCTGCTGGGAGCAGAATCTTGTTGATCTTCGCAGCTTCTCCTGCTTCTCCTCTATTTCCCTTAATCCAGTCCAACTTCTCCTTAGAATCGCTGGAGCACAAATATATGCACCGGGGGCTTCTGCTTTTGTTCCCTTCTCTTCCCGACACTTCTTGACGCTTCTTCACAGTGTTTTTTCCTCTTCCTCTCCCGACGACAATGGCAGCCTAGGGTTTCCCCAGCACTCGCGCATCCACTCTCCTCCCTCCCCCTCCTCTCTCTTGGGGGCTAGCGGCAGCGGCGCGGGGCGAGCGCGGGCAGCGGTGCTGCGACAGCGCGTAGGCGCTCCCTCTCTCCCGATGTGGCCGGCCCGACAGTGCGAGGCTACCTCGGCGGTGACCGGCCCTCGGCGCAGCGGCGGCCACCTTCCTCCCTCTCCTTCCTTTCCGAAGCGGCGATGGCGCCTTCTGCCCCCCGCACCTGACAGAGTGCGTTGTTCCAGGCCCGGCATGCCCCCATGGGTGGGCCCTAGGAGCGACGAGGTGCCCGCAGCCCGTCCCCATCGACCTACCACCGCAGCAGGGAGCGAGGACCAGGCAGCCGCCAGCCCGCCAGCCGGGCCCCAAGCGCCGGGCGCCGGGCACCAAAACGGCAGGCCACAGCCCGTACCCCGCAGTTGCAGGGCGCAGGCGACGCACGAGTACGCAGCAGACCCGCGCCGCATATCACCAGGCCAAGGGACGGGGCCACCCGATCTGATTTGCAGTAATAAGCAATCCAAGACTTTAATCTCCTGGTAAGCCCTGATTTCTCATTTGATCTGCACTGGAAATATTGGTTTAAAAATTAGAGACTGACAGTTTAGTCTACTGATTTGCAATGTTAGACTGTTATTGGTATTCTAGTAATAATATTGCTATTTTCTACTGATTTGCAAGATGAGGACCAGATTGGTTCATTTGAGGATTTTGTGGCATACAACAGCAAAAACTAGGAAAGTGAAATTGGGTTATAATCATTGCTATGAATATTTTTTTTATATGGTAGTGGAAATACCCAGGTTTCAGATGCTGGCTCCGCCACTGAAAATTGCTGAAAATGGATATATCAGAAGCCTACGAAGGTACAACGATTCTAGCTTGCATTTACTATCCTATCACTGAGGCAATTACAACAGGGATAAGTAGTGTACAGAGAAAAACTACTGAATATATGAATGTGTACAAATGCAGACACAATCCACCAATATGATGTCATTGCAAGATCCAGAAAACCACAAACAGATCAGTTTCGGGGGCTAGATATCCTCAGAGAACTAGCAGAAAAATTCAGTGAGTACATCAGCAGCCATAACATATCATATGTGCCACCGAATTTCATTATCAATCTCGATTATCCACAAGTACAGAGAGCCAAATCTACGCACAGCTAATTTTGAATTGGATCTATTGCCATGGTCCAGATAACATGAACTAACCCAGCTGCCATGGATCATAGGTACATAACCATCACATCAAAATAATTACAAATAGCTCTGGTTATTTAGCAGACTAACCTTTTTAAATCCTGTCATATATGTAGATGATCCTTTCCCATTTAACATGTTATAAATCCATGGCATACACCCTATCTTTGTAAAATACAAAATATACTAGCACACAAAGTTTGCTTTTATGAATCTGAAATCATATGCTTGCCTCTTTTTCAGCGAGTTCAGTATTTTGTTCAATCTAAACTTTGATTTGTTCTGAGTATGAACATATATATTTCATAACTTCAGTTTAATAGTTTTGTAAGGATGACCAAAAGTAACAGCAGACCAACGCCTATTTTTCCCAGCCTGCTACTTGATTTACATTTTAGCATAATGGCTAATGGTTTGCATCACACGTCCTTAGTTTCGACAGAGGCAAATGAAACCTGCAAACATAGTAAACAAATATAAACACCTGCTATGTCTATCTGTACTTTAGCCCTCTGTGTGTTGCTTTCATCTTCCATGTACCATCTGATGCTAACATCATTTGAATTATTTGTTGCTCTGACAGTTCTATGATTTGCTAACTGAATTATGTGGTTATTGCCTTGTCTTGCAGCCTACGACAGTTTCAGGAACGAGTAGGATGATTAATTAATTATCCAAGATATCTAAATTCAGACGGAGTGGACATTGTTGTAAGTTATCCTATAAAAGCTTATCCTTCATGTGTCCTGTGATGCTTCCCATAATTTAGTACCTTTATAGGCTAAAAGGGAAGTACAAAGTTGTGCCACTCCACATTATCTAAACAACCAACGGTATTAAACTAACACGTTTACATCTTCGTTTGAGTTCATTAAATATACCAGCTTTTAAGATGGTCCTTCCTGCTAATGTATGTCATTGGTAGGTACGATCTGATCAAGTGTGGTCTAGAAACAGGTTCCTTAATTTATTGAGTCAAATATTTTTTTGATGACCCTCTTTTTGGGTTTACCAACAGATAAGTTTTAGGAGTTTTATCCTTTGTTTGGAATGTAGTTTATGATTTATTTTAGAACTACACATACTATATGGTGCCAGATTTCTTTCATGTATCATCAAATTGCCCTACAGTTCCTAGAAGAATCTACCTTTTTAGCTCTTATCAGTGATCCATTTTCGTATTACTTTCAGGTGTGCTTCCTGTGTGTCTACAGGTTTATGTGTGCTTTGAGGTTACTTTGAGGTTTACAATTTACATTCATAGTTTCTTGCTTTTTCATTTCAAGTCTATTGCAGTTGGCAACATGATATTTCTCTGCCTTACTATTATTGGTGGTAACTTAGCGTCAGTGCTTCAGGCTCTGATCAAGTGCAGTCTAGAAACAGGTTCCTTAATTTATTCAGTCAAATATTTTTGATGACCCTCTTTGTAGGTTTACCAACAAATAAACTTTACGAGTTTTAGCCTTTGTTTGGAATGTAGTTTATGATTTAGTTTACAATGACACATACTATGTGGTGTCAGATTTCTTTCATGTATCATCAAATTGTTATACACTTCCTATAAGAATCTACCTTTTTAGCTCTTATCAGTGATCCATTTCCGTATTACTTTCAAGTGTCCTTCCTATATGTCTGCAAGTTTATGTGTGCTTTGAGATTAATTTGAGGTTTACAGTTTACTTTCATAGTTTCTTTCTTTTCATTTCAAGTCTATTGCAGTTGTCATCATGATATTTCTCTGCCTTACTATCATTGGTGGTAACTTAGTGTCAGTGCTTCAGGCTGTGCCCAAGCAGTCAGCTCCCTTCATGGACACTGAGTTGTTCAACAACTTCCATGGAAATTACCGTTGCCATAGGGTTCGAGATGTAAACCAGGGATCATAGTAATACCTTGCATAACCTTGGAAGCAGCTCTCTTAAGATGCAGGTTCACACATGCTATGACCATAAAATTTAAGATCAAATTTTTATGTGCCCTAAATGCCCTCCGAGAGTCATCGAAGAGCACCAGTATAGGAGCCAATCCTGCGTGGATGTAGTTTGTGACTGCTTATGTCCTACTCCGTATTTGTCTATTGATGATATATTTAGCTAAGAATATACAAAGTTCTGGGTGCCATACATACTGTTTTGTTCAAAGATAAGCCTATGTTTATACTTCTGTGATGATTAGCATGAAAACTTACCTGTTTACACAGCTGCTTCTGCTCCATATATTCTAATGTCAGTCGATTTATTTGTTCACAGAAGGAAAAAAAGATTTCGGATGCCAGACTAAAAAAAGATCATTTCCACCTCCTAAGTAGTGGCCCTCCAAATTTCATCCGTGCTACAGGTTTGCAATGATCCTACATTCAATTACCGGGATGCTACATACTGATTGTGTTTTACTCCAATTATTTACTACACTATTACTTTTGTTGCTCTCCTCCAGTTTTTTCTCGTGTGCTCTCTTATTAGCATTCTTTTTTGGGCTTACACCAGTTGCTTGCTTTAGCTCCAACTTAATTTATGAAAACACACTTACCATATTACTCCCTCCGTCTATAAAAGAATCAATTCCTAAAGTTGTCTTAAGTCGAACTTTTTAAAATTTGACCGAATTTTTAGAAAAAACTATCAAGATTGATAGTTCCAAATTCATATCGTTAGATATATCATAGCATATATTTTCATAATATGTCTATTTTATAGCATAGATGTTATTACTCTTTTCTATAAAGTTAAAAAAGTTTGACTGACACAAATTCTAGGAATTGATTCTAGGAATTTCTACAAAAAAGTTTAATCACAGCAGATATGTGCAACCACTGACTATCCAATTCTGACTTCAATTTGGATCATAATAAACTGATTGCAATGCCTACGAGTAAGCAACAAGTCATATTTGCTAATTTAATTTTTCTTTTCTCATAATGGTATTTGGCTTGCAAATGTATATCCTTTTACTAACCTATATACTTTTTGGTGTGGCTGCACAGTTCTAGGTCCTCAATGTCTTATCTTTCATATCCATAATGAGTCTGATGGAACACATCGCACACAACAAGCCTCGCTCGACAGCTTTGCCAAACATTGAAAGTTCTTTTGGCCCATGGCAAGATGAGCGTCGATCCATATCCAACTGAAACATTCGTTTGCTATGCTAACATTATTCTACCAGGGGCTCAAATGACAACAGATTTGTAAATAATTTTGCTAATCTTTTTGTTGTATGTATAATCATTTGATGTGCTATATAATTCAGCCTTGCTGACTCGTGCGAAGCACGTGAGTTCACATCGATGTACATTTTAGAGATTAATTTGTCACGCCTATCTCTAGGCAGGATCGGATTTGTGCCCTTTGTCTCCAAATCTCAGCTGGTGCAGCTGCTTTGCCTTTATGACCACAGCTTTGAGGCCAACTTTTTCAATTTTTGAACCTTGTCTATCTTTTCAGTCTGCAAATATGACTTCCTTTTACATAATTGTGTTCACTGACCATGATTCTGCAACTAACTGCATATGTAGTATACATGTCCATGTCTTAGGCTCATATTACCCAACATATCTGCTGGACCGTTAAAATTTTCTGTTAACTATCGACGCGCGCAAAGGCGCGCGCCCTGTGCTAGTTACATACAAACCAAGACCAAAGCCATGAACCAGATCCAACAGCTATCGCAACTGGTCCTCCGGTCTCCTGGTCCGTCAGTGCAAGCCTCACATCCGCTCTTCGTCACTCCCGGTCCATCGGCATGACACGTCTCTATTTGACATTCACTTCGCCGTCGACCATTGCCTCCGAGCTCCACACCTGCACACCAACACAACCAAGAGACACGTTGCACATTCACGTGAACCCCATGAGTCTGTTGATCAATTACTCATCACAAGGACGAACCACAAGGACACATATCAACCTTGTGTTCGCAAAACATATGTATAGCGTGGAGCAGGTCCAAAATTTATATACTTTCTATAATTTTTGATGGGGCTAGGAGCAATATATCATCCAACTATTGAAGTTGCATGTTGTCAATCATCATGTTTTTAAAAGTTTGAACTATTTTCTTTGTTTCTAGAACACAATATTTCAACCCATAAACTCAAAGCTAGATTATAGATTTTTAAAAACAAAGAAAGGAAGATTCAAGTTTTTTTAGAAATTATTGCATAAACAGTAATAAGGTTGGTGTATTGCCATAAAAGACGCCTCACTTTAAAATACTCAACTTGTGCTTCGTAACCTTTGTCTCTCTTTTTTTTTGTTTGATTTGATTACTCAAGCTGTTCGTGTATCTGGTAGCCTATTCCGTTACTATTGACCGCCAAATGTACATGCATATTTCTATTGACTGTCATATGGTCTTTGCATCTCCAAGAGTTTCCAAAACACCCTCCCAATTCAGAATTTTTAGCAAAGTTGTAGAAAACACATCTCCAACAACTCCTAATCTCACCTCCTAATCTTTTAGGAGTTGGGAAAAACTGCCTCTGAGCGCATAAAGATACGCTATACGCACACTTGCCTCGCGCGCGGGGTGGTAATGGATCATGACTCTTATCACTCCTTTACAATCCAATTTAGCCCTTTTCAATTTTAGTTCAAAATCATATAGTATTATGGTCCGATCCTTATTGAGTCCGATCCTTAAATTTGCTAGGCTAAATTCGAGGGCCCTTTACCACACTGCGCATCCCTCTCCTCCGACTCCGTTCTATGCCCTTTGCTCGACGCCGACAGGTGGGCCTCACACCCTCGCCATTGCAGCGTTGCTTTCTCGACGGCGACGGCCACGCAGTCCAGGTGTGGATAGACTACGACAGCGACGGTGGCGTCCTCAACGTGACTGTGGCCCAATATCCATGGCAGACCGACTTCTCCTAGTCTCCTACCGCTGAATTCAACAAAACTCGATCTACGACGACCGATCTTCAGGGAGGACAGGAGATGTACGTCGGCTTCTCCACGGCGACAGGTAAGCTGGCGAGCATGCAGCCTCGCACTACATCTGAGGCTGCTCTACTCGACTAGTAATACGTGCACGCCGCGACGAGGGCGCAGACCGTACACGCCTCGCGCCGCGGAGCTCCATATGTCAATCGTGCTCGACACGACGCATGCACCGCTGACTGGTTTGCGCGACGTTGATGCTGTGTCGGGGCCGCGCCGGCCTACTCGCTCGCGGTGGCAGTACACAGTCGCTATGCGCTCGCCGACGTGCGGGACTTAAGTTTGGGCTCGGTTGGAGGCTCGGAGCAGCACGTACGACTGTACGAGCAGCTGTTGACCAAGTAGTGCCCGACGAACCACCCACCTTGCAGCGGGTGAGCGGGGCGATGACGACTGGGTAACTGATTTGATGAGATGATGATGTCGGGATCAGCGGCTATAGCTGGGCTGCACCGGTGCTTCTCCCTCTTCCGAGTCCAGACAACGAGCAGATCGACGAGCACGGTTGAAGATAAGTTGTTTCAGGAATAAAAATTTTAGCTAAACGTTATTGTAGGCTAATACAAAAAAGATCTAAAGGCCCCAGGCAGCCCCAGCACGAGTCCAAGGACCTCGGAGTGCCACTGGAGGAGCGGGGAGCAGCCTCGGCAGGTTGGGACTCGGGACGGCGGCAAGACGTCGCGCCTCGACGGGGGCGGGGCAGTGGCCGTCGCGGAGGAGGGCCGCTACAGGTCCTTCACCTCCTGTGATGCCGAATCGAAAGCAGCAGCGCCTCGGTGGGGCGAAGCGGAGCCCAACGCGGCTACCGGTGGTGGTGGGCTGGTGTGTATACTGGACTCTGGAGTGGAGCCGCGTGCAGGTGGGCTACGAAACGAGGTGGGCCGGCCGGTTGCCCAACAGGCTCCGAGCGAGGCTGAAAGTCCCTGACGCGGTCCAATTGCAGACTTCCCGTGCTTAAAATAGAATTGACTTGCCAATCTCCACCGGCCTGTTCGCGACGGACGACGGAAACAAGAAGAAACGAGAGGGGTTGCCGGCATGGCCGGCTTTTCCTCCTCCGCTCTCCTTGGTTTCGTTCCCTTGCCCCCACTCCGTCGCTCGCGCAAGTGGATTCCAAACCAAAAAAGAAAAAAAAAAACAGCAAAAAAGAAAGGCTGCTGCTGATCCTTGGCGATCGAGACGAGGCAACGACTGATTGATAGATAGATCGAGCAGTGCAGAGGAGCGAGATGGATCAGATCATGGGGAAGGTGGGCGGCTACTGGTTCAACCAGAAGGCCAACAAGGAGCTCGACGACATGAACGTAATGAAGAAAAACCGCACCCAGTACCTCCTCCATTTTCGTTGTTGATTCCGTTGCATTTTGTTCCAGTGAATAGATAGATAGATCGACTTCTTGCGCGCTCGCATTTTCTTCATCGCTGTTTATACAACCTGCATGATGATGCCTTTTAATTTCAGTTATTATGTGCTGATTAAGTGCCCCCGGTTCTTGTTTCGTTGCATGTACGACATTGCACTTTGTGGGCCTCCCCCTGCCACAGTGCTTTCTGCAATTTCGATTCCCAATTGTGTAGCGTGCGGGCTCAGGAAGTAGATTCAATTAACCTGTAGCACATCCGACAATACGCGCATTGGATAGAGATAGATTCGATAAAAAAAACGATATGTTTAAGTAGTGGATGGATCATGCATGATTTCAGGATTCCTTATTAGTTGAGAATTCACTCAGAGAGTCAGAGGACAAAATTACCTTTCAGAGACTGTATTTCTCTGAATGGATCCACCCAATTTAAGTACGCAGTGATCATAATGCATCGTTTGCATGGTGCAATGCTACACCCAATTAGTGTTGCAAGACATTCTTTCAACAGACAGAAACTCCTTTATCTCTGTTGACTCTATTCGCTTTTTCCCAATTTCAGTCAGTCTCTAGCAGCATTGGAGATGGAGCTAAATGGATGGTCAACAAAATCAAAGGTAATGGTCGTTGCGACAGAGGGCTAGATTTGCAGATTTTTTTTTTTATCTGTTACAAGATACAGCAATCAGATATATGATCTTCCTGCTCTCAGTAAACAAGGTTCCCGGTTCCTTTGCCCACTATAGGTTATGTGTATGATGATGAGTAAACAATTAAAGCACTGTTGCTATATATTATGTTTCAGGGAAGATGCAGAAACCGCTGCCTGAATTCCTCAAGGAGTATGACCTCCCGGCAGGCCTGTTCCCGCAGGACGCGACCAACTACGAGCTGAACGAGGACACCAAGTTTCTGACGGTGCACATCGCGTCGCCATGCGAGGTGGGCTACAAGGACTCGTCGGTGCTGCGCTTCTCCACCAGCGTGTCCGGGTACCTGGAGAAGGGGAAGATGACCCACATCGAGGGCCTCAAGACCAAGATCCTCATCTGGACCAAGGTCACCGAGGTCAGGACCGAGGCCACCAAGGTGCACTTCGCTGCCGGCATGAACAAGACCAGGAACCGGGACGCCTACGAGGTCGTCAGGGATGGCGTCGCCGTAGACAAGTTCTAGATCCATCACCTCGTTGTTATATTAGGTACGTAAACATGTACACAGCTGTACTGTTCCTCGTTCTGGGAGTGATGTGATCGATCATTTGGGTATGTCTGCTCTGTGCCACCGAAAGAAAGAAAGAGAGAGAGAAAGAAATGATGTGTACATTAGCCAACCTGTAGATTGGGTTGACCAAGTGCGATGAACTTTGTTCCATCATATCTGACCGTGGATTGATGGTCATTTGGAAAATCAATGTTGTAGTGAAAATTGTTCAAATGAGAAAAGAATGTATCCTTACTTTCTTTAGTTCAAAACATGTCGTTCTGGCTAACCTGTACAAAGCTGTACTCTTAGGGTGTGATTGGTTGTAGAGGTGGCTTCATCCAGGATGGTCGGGCTATGCAGGACCAAAGGAGTTTGGTTGAGCTCGTACATGTGGTCGTTCTTACTTTCTGTGTGGTGTGTTTATGTTTGTTGACTTCATGGTACGGTTGTCTTTTCTTTTTAAGAGAGACAAAAAAGGGTTAAAGAGTCACACTGTCATGACATGAATATCTCGTTACAGACGCATGTTGGATTGCAGGTACGTTCGCGAAAAAAAGAAATATTTCATCACACAATTCATCGTAACTCGTCCGAGTGAAATATCTTAGAGGGGGTTAAATAGGTTATAAAAATCTTATAACAACATTTAAACGAACTTGTTAGACAACTAAATGGTAAAGCGAGTTTAGCGATAGCTCTACAAAAATATAAGTCACCTATCCATAATTCTAGTTAAATATGATCTCTATATCACACAAAGTCTATATTGCTAATTTACAACTAAGAGATTAAATGAGCAAGAACAATTACTACTAACACAAGATAATTAATTTAACTAATTTAACTAGGTACAAGAAGATACAATTATCACTTGCAAGAATGTAACTAAAGTTAATACAAGTGATAGAGTGGATATACAGCCGTGACAAGTGATTAACACAATGAATACCCAATGAAATCCTCAAACAAAGATAACATAATCAGTGGCGGAGCCAGGAATTTATGGCTAGGTACGCCAAGTATAATAAAATAACAGCAAATATGTAATATAATGATGGACCATAACTAGCATTTGGTGTGGATGTACTGGGTGTGGAGGTTTTTTTTGTCTTTGCAGCTTTCTTCCATAATATAAATATGCTAGTACGTTTCATCATCTATATCACTACTAGAGAACAGTCCTTTGGACGATCTATCAACTGAGTTTTAGTCTCGGTAAAAATTTACGTCTGGGACTAAAGACTTTTAGTCACGGTTGGTATTACCAATCGGGGCTAAAGGTGAATCTTTAGTCCCGGTTGGTATTACCAACCGGAACTAAAGGTCATGGACCTTTAGTCCCGGTTCGTAAAAGGGTCGGTTGGTGGTACTCCGGGGCTAAATGGTGACCCTTTAGCCCCGGTTGGTGGTACTAACCGGGACTAAAGGTCCTTTTAGCCCCGGTTGGTGTTAGCAACCGGGGCTAAAGGTCCTTCACGAGTGGATTCAAAAGGAAAACGTCCAGAGCTACATCACGTGGGTTGCGTAGCTCAGTTGGTAAGCGTGCCTAAGACGAGATGTGCTGAGTTCGAATCTCACACAACATACATTTATTTTTCCTTTCCTCACTGGACCTTTAGCCCCGGTTGAAAGCACCCGGGGCTAAAGGCCCTTTCTGTAGTAGTGTATGTTACAAGAATGGAAAAAAAAAATATTTTATAGAATTGAAGAATGGATTTGGACGGTGTGTTCTACACTTCTGCTCACTTTGCTTCAAGCCACCGGGGGAGGAACAAAGGCCGAACACGGATGCCAGAGGGTTTGTTCAGAAGAGCCGCCGCTGCCTTGCCGTCGATGAATGGCTCCTTCGCGTTGGGAGGAAGCAGCAAGGAAAGGGGCAGGGTCGCAGCCCACAGGGGCGGCCGGAGTGGGGAAGGTGCCCGGCAGGTGGTTGCTGAACGCCGGCGCCTGTGGCAACGCGCAGTAGTGCGCCTCCAGAAGGGAGCGTGAGCAGACTCGCGAGTGAGAGCAATGGGCGGGAACTGGGGAGGGAGTACAAGACAGGTAGACAAGTCGATGAGCTTCGTTTCTTCGTGGGCCGCCAGAACTAATTGGTGTTTGTATTAGGGATATAGGCCATTTTTGCAACATATAGTGTGTACATATGTATAGATATATTTATTTATGTGTCCTAAATCTTAGGTATTCCAAGGAATACAGGGGCATACCCCCCACGCCGCCCCTGAACACAATGATTTATTCTGAAATTCACTTGCTTGTTGGCAAGCTACGCTACTTGTTGTAGTGATTCACCCACTTGGAGGTGCACGAGCTAATTGACATCACACGCCAAACTCTCAATAGGGTGTCGGATAACCACACCACAAAATGGGGATCCACAAGCTATGACCAATCTACTAGAGTTACCTTTCGTGATCTCCCACAGGGAAGGTATAAGAAACCCCTTGCAAATCACCGATTAGAGCCGACAATAATCACCAATAGTCGCTCAACGATCCTCGTCGCTCTAAGCCGTCTAGGTGTCGGCAAACACCAAGAGTAACAGGCAATCGCAGAGAAACACAATTGTCAAGTGCCTCTAGATGAACACACTCATACAATGTACTTGGATCTCCCAATCTCTCACTAGAATGATGAACAATCAACCAAAGAGAGTGAGAGAGGGATGGCTAGGCTCACAAGAATGTTTAGTAAACCAAAGTGTCCAAGTGTTGGAACCTAAGCCAGCGACAACACTTATATAGAGCCCCTCAAACAATAGAGTTACTGCCCCTTCAATGGTCGGACTGACTGTGCGAGCATCGGACGTGCTTGATCGAGGGCGTCAGTCAGCATGGATGCACGCCATGTGCCCATCCATTCAACCTCGGTTTCTCAATCCCTTACAAACTTTGGTTCTTTATGTGGCATCGGATGCGACGGTCCGAGTGTCTAATGCACTATCAAAATTTTAGCGGCTCTCTGCCACAGTATTGGACTCTGCTACAGGAACACATCGAACGCGCCAGGGCCAACGTTTGATGGGTGTCCAGAGAGCTCTCAGACATATCAGACGCGTCTAATGGATCATCATGCCCCCCAGCCAAGCTGTCGCTGCCACCTCACAGGCATCGAACGCACGCACAATGCTCCCTGAGTGTCTGATGCTCCTCTGACTTAGCTGAAAGCTAGGGTTAGCTACCGGACGCATCCGATGCTTATCGGGACAGCGTTCGATGCTCCTCAAAGGACTCAAAATCATTCTCAACTTTATCCCTTGTGCAAATATGTTAACTCCGCCTAGTTTCCACCACTTGTATACATGAGTTAGCATTTGTCAAGTACTTTTCCAAGGGAAGTTAGCACTCACTAGAATCTAAATGCATATGCAAAGTGTAGATCATCTAGTGGCACTTTGATAACCGCATTTCACAATCGAGTTTTACTCCTCTTAGTAGTACGGTTATCAATCCTAAATATGATCACACTCTCTATAGTGTCTTGATCACCAAAACAAAATGACCCTATGGTCGTACCTTTGCCTTAAGCCCATTTTGCTTTTCTCCTTTTCCTTTTCCAAGCTTTGGAGCACTTGATCACCATCATGTGGACTTGCTACATGACTTGGTCTTGGACCAACCTATCTCCTAGTCACACTTGAGCATATGGTTACTCCAATAGGTTTCATCAATTAGCCAAAACCAAACTAGGGTTTTCATCGGGTGCATATGAATATATTTTGTTCCAATTATAATGTTGGAAATTTGCTATTTGCTGATCTCTCTCAGCTGACACGACTAATAGAAGTTTAGTCGGGTGGATCAAACAAACTCTTAGGACCTATTTAGATCCATTAGATACTAATAGTTTGCTAGCTAATATAATCACTAGTACAGATAGGGGGAACGGGCTTTAGCCCCGGTTTCCCAACCGGGGCTAGCAATCCGGGACTAAGGGTGTTTCCAACCGAGGCCAAAGGCTCCCACGAGAAAAAATAAATATGCGTCTGTGAGATTTGAACTCAGCACCTCTCGCCTCGCGCACACTTACCAACTCGGCTACACAACCCACGTGATATAGTTCTGAACGTTTTCCTTTTGAATTCACTCGTGAAGAACTTTTAGTCCCAGTTGGTAACACCAACGGAGACTAAAAGGACCCTTAGTCCCGGTTGGTAACCCTTTTAGCCCCGGTTGGTGTTACCAACCGGGACTAAAGGTTCACCTTTAGTCTCGGGTGGTTTTACCAACCGGGACTAAAAGTCTTTAGCCTCGGACGTATTTTTTTGCCGAGACTAAAGCTCAGTTGATAGATCGTCCAAAGGTTTCTTCTGTAGTAGTGAATATTAGCTGTTATTAACTAGTTTGGTCCAACTATTGAAATAATAGCAACTAACTTATTAGATCTATGGATCTAGCTTATAGCTCATAGCTAATAATAACAACTAACTATTAGCTGTTTTGATCTCTAATGATATACTCCCTCCGTCCCAAAATAGAGGTCGCTATGGGTTGCGTGTCGGTCAAACTTTCTCAACTTTGACCAAGTTTATAGAAAATTCATGCAACATTTATATCTCCAAATAAGTTTATTATGAAAGTATATTTAACAATCTATCTAATGATACTAATTATATATTATAAATATTAATATACCTTTATATATAATTGGTCAAAGTTCAAAAAAACTGACTTCTCGGGAAGCGAGAACGACTTCTATTCTGGGACGGAGGGAGCAGTTGTTAACTGGTATTCAACTACTCCCTCCATCCCAAATTATAAGACATTCCAAGAATCTTAGAGAGTCAAAGGTTTTCAACTTTGACCAAATTTATATAATAAGATAATAATATTTATGATATCAACTAAGTGCAATTAGATTCTCCATTAGTTATATTTTCATAATATGTATATTTGATGGTATAAATCTTTATATTTTTCTCTATAATTTTGGTCAAAGTGGAAAAACTTTGACTCTCCAAGATTCTTGGAACGTCTTATAATTTGGAATGGAGGGAGTAACAATTAGCTGGATCGTTTGAATTTAATAAAAATTAATTAATAACAGCTAACTTATTAGCTCTATATGGATCTAAACATGACTTTAATTTATTACGGTGTCAAAGTGTATGGGGATCAAGGTGCTGATTTGGATTATTGGAGGGAAAGCCAAAAATGCAAAACGATGAGTTTTTGGGACTTCTCTAAATCCTATACCAATAATTTGGACATCGAAAAGAGTACACAGCTTAAATCGATAGGCAATCCCTAAACAGATCCATCATATTCTTTCCTCCGGTTTGAGTACACAAACTAACCAATTCAGTTATCTTAATAAATCTAGCTATTACGAATCCAAAACGTCACTCCATGCTTGATGTGTCCTGAATTCCTGATGAAATATCCAATGTCAAAATCATGGGACAGTGTGGTCCGAAAGATCTAGATCTCCGTTACATGGATCACAACATAGGCAGGAAAATGAACGAAAGGTGTACAATAACTACCTCATCCTTTCATAGAAAAGGCCTCTGGATGCAAGGTCGCTTTCACGAATCATATGGGGCCAAATATATGTGGCCCAGATATTTGAGTGGATCCGAAGTGACCTATTTTGTAGTGCAGTGAAGATTTTACAATCGAGGGCTAAATTAAAGAAGCAATGACGCCACGGTGTAAATTGTGCCAAGATAGTGGAAATCATGCATGAGCTTGACAATGAGTTGTTTCTTCTGCCTTGGCTGCATGGCATCTTTTTTCTAGCAGGTGGTGGGATTTGCTTATGAGTCATGATAGGTACTTGAACGGTCACAATTTAGGCGACGTACCTTCAGAAATCAAGAACGTACTGTATGCCATATTTGTATTTGAAAAAGATGTGGTAATATCACCCAAAAACAGGGGCGGATCTGTCACCGGGTCTGTCGAGGCTCCAGCCCCTTCTAGGACGGTAGCGTTCATATAGCTCCTTCTTAGCCCTCCATGAATTTTTAACCATGGATAAAGATTAGGAAGAGTTTGAGATGGAACATGATGATAGAAAAAGAAGATTTAGACCTTAATTTTAGTAAAATAGTTTGCACTTAGCCCCTACTAATTTATCACTGCCCAAAAAGAAGATACAAAGATATGATGATACACCTGACGATCGAGTGGATGATGTTGAGACCACCACAGATATTTTACGTATTGATGTGATGTCGATCATCCTTGGTACACGTACATATTTTACTGCAGGTACAGTATACGTAGAAAAGTCTACAAAAGTATACGTCTTTACATCAAATCCACCCTCCAAAATATCTGCATGCACCAGCTGGGTGGGTGCCACGCTGCTGCCAGCGATCCCAGAGTGCCCGTGACCAAGCACGGGCCCAATCTGTTAACACGTAGCCATATGCATGGCGCCAGCCGGCAGCCAAGATATTTGTTGCAGCGCGCCTCCCTCGTCCTCTCCCGTCCGTCCCCTTCTTAAACCCCCTTGATTGGCAGAGGCAGGTGCAGCCTCAGCCATCCCCCTCACACTACACACTGCACACTGCACACTGCTCTGCTGCAGCAAGCCATGGCCACCACCGCGGCGTCTAGCCTCCTCAAGTCCTCCTTCGCGGGCTCCCGTCTCCCTTGGGCCGCGCGCGCCCCGTCGTCGTCGGTGGCCGTGTCCGCCGGGCCCATCTGCGCGTCCATCTCCTCGTCGTCCTCTAACAACAACAGCCCGCCCTACGACCTGACGTCGTTCCGGTTCAGCCCCATCAAGGAGTCGATCGTGTCCCGCGAGATGACGCGGCGCTACATGACGGACATGATCACTTACGCCGACACGGACGTGGTGATCGTGGGCGCCGGCTCGGCGGGGCTCTCGTGCGCGTACGAGCTCTCCAAGGACCCCGCCGTGCGCGTGGCCATCGTGGAGCAGTCGGTGTCCCCGGGCGGCGGCGCGTGGCTGGGCGGGCAGCTGTTCTCGGCCATGGTGGTGCGGAAGCCGGCGCACCTGTTCCTGGACGAGCTGGGCGTGGCCTACGACGGCGAGGCCGGCGACGACTACGTGGTGGTCAGGCACGCGGCGCTCTTCACGTCCACCGTCATGAGCCGCGTCCTGGCGCGGCCCAACGTGAAGCTGTTCAACGCCGTCGCCGTCGAGGACCTGATCGTCAGGGCAGGCCGCGTCGGCGGCGTCGTCACCAACTGGGCGCTCGTGTCCATGAACCACCACACGCAGTCGTGCATGGACCCCAACGTCATGGAGGCCAAGGTGGTGGTCAGCTCCTGCGGCCACGACGGGCCCTTCGGCGCCACCGGGGTCAAGAGGCTCCAGGACATCGGCATGATCACCGCCGTGCCCGGGATGAAGGCGCTCGACATGAACGCCGCCGAGGACGAGATCGTGCGCCTCACGCGCGAGGTCGTGCCCGGCATGATCGTCACCGGGATGGAGGTCGCAGAGATCGACGGCGCGCCGAGGATGGTATGTGTGTGTGTGTGTGTGTGTGTATATGTGCTACGTACTGGCTAATTTCAATTTATTGCTAGCTAATTTATTGTAATTTGCTCACTGAACGAACGGATTTCGTCGCAGGGCCCGACGTTCGGCGCCATGATGATATCCGGGCAGAAGGCGGCGCACCTGGCGCTCAAGGCGTTGGGCAGGCCCAACGCCGTGGACGGGACCATCCCCATGGTGTCGCCGGCGTTGCGCGAGGAGTTCGTCATCGCGTCCAAGGACGACGACGTCGTGGACGCCTGATGGATCCAGCAGAGGATCGACGGCGCCAAGCAAATCAGCGTCTTAATTGTCTGGGCCGGCCGGGGTTTCTTTGGACTCAATTTGCCTTCCCGTTGTTGAATGAATCGGTTAGCTTTAATTTGTCTCGTTATTAGTGTGTGTCGTCGTGTCTGTTCATAGCACCACCGCGCCATGCCACACCATGCATGCTGTGTGTTCTGTCACGTGGGGGCCCACTCGTGGGGTCCTACTGGCAGAAGGAATAAGAAAGAGGTCGAAGATGGAACTGAAACAATAAAATTAATGCATGGTTGATTGTCTTGTTGGTGGTGTTGGCTTCTCTGTTCTGTTCTGAACTGAATCGATCGAGGGGCCTCCGCCCTGGCGTCATCACACGGGTGATGGGCAGCGCCAACGTTTCGCTTCAGCGTAGAGTTGAAACGATAAAAACAAGGATCCACTCAGGGTATATGCTACATGTGTTGGCAAGTTACAAAAAAAAAGGTTACAACTCAGACTGTAGCAACAGCTCGCTGCATAAACACTGTAGCAGTACAAAACAGCCAATTATGGCACTTGGCGACAAAGTCAAGTGACGATCGGGACCCCTCGCTGTGCAAGTCCAGTGCAGTGATAATTACAATGAATATAAGCTTCGCTCCTCTTGTGAGCTACGGAACAAAGCAGCTAGTGATGATTTGCTCTGACGATGCTGCATGCCGTATTATATTGTCGGCAAATTAGGCCAAGTTATTAATTAGTTTAAGAATTAAGAGGTTCAAGATAAGCAGATGAAATTCCGCAAGAACAGAGCTATATTATACGTAAGCCTGATGATTCATACCAAGTAACTACCATTAGCGGTTTTTATGGTCGTCGGAGCACCGTACCCTATGCCCAAGACACCACAGATGATGATCACTCATGAGTCATGACCACAAAGTGACCAGGCCAGCAATAGATGCATCTGCATCAAATCTGAGATCGAATTGCTCCGATTCTATCAATGACTCGTTCATTACACTAGTCCCAAAGGTCCTTTGAACCCAGCAACAGTCAGTGAATTGACTCCAATGAACCTAATGATGGAGCCAATACACGTCTTGGAGCAAGACCTGCATAAAGTTTTAAGTTTTAAAATTATAAAAAATAATTGTTTTTTCCGACCAAATAGAGCAAGCAACCCATTTCCCCTACCCTCTCTCTCTCCCTCTACCTAAAATAGGTCATGGATCTAACCGATGACCCATCTAGAGGACCGATTTTGCCTACCGACCGAATCGGCAGGCAAAAAAGCGTCTTCTCTGGGCGACGACGCAATCGAACGCACTCTACGTGGTGGGCCCAATGGTGAGGCGGGGTGGGAGGCAGCAAGGGAGGCGGGCTTGTCAGCGAGGGGAGCTCAGCGGGGAGCCGGGCTCGGCGGTGGGCGGAGCTCGGTGGGGAGCCGTCGCGGGGAACGGGCCGCGGCGGGGAGCCGTCGCGGGGAACGGGCCGCGGCGGGGAGCCGTCGTGGCCAGGCGACTCGTCGGCGGGGAGTGGGGCGCGGCCAGATCCAGGCTCCTCCTCACCCGCGACAGGAGGGAGGAGCGACGCCGGGTAAAAAGGGAGAGAGGGATGGCGGCCTCGAGGTAGAGAGGAACGGGAGTAGGGACGGGAACAGCGGTGTGTGGGGGAGAGGGGAGCGGTTTTAGGTTGTCTATTGGAGAAGGTTGAGTTTTAGGAATAAGCCTTGAACTTGAGGCTGTGCTGTTAGAGACAGTCTAAAAGCTAAACATATCCAATTTATCTAAAAAAGTTTTCTTTCTTTTTTATAAGCCTCATATATTTTTTTTGTTCCACTCCCTGTAGTGGAGTACTGGCCTAAGCGTTTAGTTTTTGCTTGCCATCTTTTCTAAGGGTGTACGACCTTTGTTGGTGTTTGACCAAATATTACTAATCATGTCAATGACAAAACATCCCTCAATAGCCACCCAAGATCAAATTTAAACATACGAGAACCATCCACCCTCATCTACTAGAGGTGTATGGTTGAAATATCTCTCTGGTCAAAGTCTGTACGGTGGTCTCTAGGAATTGTAGCTCCTACCGAACTCTTCGTTCATTACATCAATGTTTAGATATATGCATAGAGTACTAAACGTAACCTAAAAAATAACTAATTACACATTTTGCGTGTAATTTGCGAGTCGATTTTTTAAATATAATAAGTTTATGTTTTGACAATGTTGTGCTACAGTAAGTATATGCTAATGACTGATTAATTAGTCTTAATAAATTCGTTTCACGATTTTGAGACGGAATATATAATTTGTTTTCTTATTATTTTATTTTTAATAGTCTAAATAAGTGCCGAAACATCCGATGTGACACGCAAAAACTTTTTATACTCCAACTAAACAAAAACCTTACTAGAATTCTATCGAGTTTTTCAAAGGTTGGAACCTAAAAATTATTACACTTTGTACACTTATAATAAACAAAGTTTAGGCATCTGATTGTGCATTTTGTAAGATTAGAGATCGGGATGATGCTCAACAAGTTTAGGGAGTGCTGATGTACTTTACTCAAATAAGGAGTAGTCCATAAAAGAGAGAGAAAAGAAACGTGTGAAAAAAAAAACGACACTGGAGAAGAAGGCCCGTGTGCGCTCTGCCTGGGCCAAATAGTCCCAGACTGGGCCGGCCGTCCGCTGCGTTCTCTTCCCGTGTGCGCTTGCATCTCTCTCGTACCCTCTCGCTCTCCAACAACTGGCACGTGGTCTCGCTCCCCTCCCCTTTCGTTCTCCGACGACTGGTGGGGCTGGGGCGCCGACGCTGGCGCCGCCCTACGCCAGGTGCCGAGGCCTTCATTGCTCTCTTCGCTCGCGACGAGCACCCACCAGGTATTCCCATCCCTTCTCTTCCCTTTATGTTGTGCGAAACCGAGCACCCAAACCCTAACCTAATGGTATTTGGCTATTTGATTCCTTCATGAAACTGCAAAAGTCTTATCGGGTGTACATTTGGACACCCATGTCCCTTTGCTGGGTCCTGGGTCCGCCTCAACACTACCAGGTGAACCTGCAAAGTAATGTGGCTAGCTGTTTCAGGCCTAGTACTCAGCAGACTTCCTGTCATGATATTCCAGAGAAAATATCTTCATATTTTTTTTTTGTGTAACCTTGATCTTCCAGATTGGTTGCATATTCGTCATTTATTTTAAGTAAATTATCCAAATTATTTGTAGGCACTAGGTGTTGCTGTAGCCTATTTTGTTATTAGAATATGCAAGCCTCTCTTTTATCAAGTGCAACAGCCTTGATTCTTATATAATTCTAGTATCTCAGTGTTTTGTAGAAAATTATCACTAGGTACTAGGGATAAAAATAATATGGCTTCTCCACCTGCATATGCTTGTACATTTATATGATCATAATATGCTTTTGCATTTACATGTAATAATTGGTATTACATAATATAGTCTGCCCTGATTCCTAAATATCAACCCACTCTCGCTCTCTTTTTGTTTGAAAAAATCATTTGTACTTTTCTCATTGACTTGAGTATAGGTGATATTTAAGAGAAAACAATGATACAATTGCAGTTTCAGCAGTATTTTGATTGCAAACTTTTTAGGTCTTTTAATCCCTGTAGCATGTATTGAATTAGGTAATAATGCTTAACCTCTTATTTTCTCAATGGATCAGACTTTTTTGGAACCATTATTTCTGAAGAACTTTCTGCTGCATAGACAAACAAGGTTTTCGGTCATATTATTATGGACCAGCAACCTGATGTCAAATCAGATTTTCTTGAACCATCAGTGCTCTTAGATCAGACACATTACCAGGAGGGGTACAAAAATGGTTATCATGATGGCTTGGCATCTGGAAAGGAAGAGGGAAGGCAGGTTGGTTTAATGATGGGTTTCCAGGTCGGTGAAGAACTAGGTTTCTATCAGGGCTGTCTAGATGTCTGGATGTCTGCAGTTCGCATTGATCGAAACACATTTTCAGCACGGATCAGGAAGAACGTTGAGCAACTAGCTGCTGCACTAGCCAGCTATCCACTTGCCAATCCAGAGAATGAACAAGTTCAAGATATGATGGAGAAGATAAGGCTGAAATTTAGGGTTGTCACAGCGAGCTTAGGGGCGAAGTTGGATTATGAAGGTCGCCCGTTATCATCAAAGCAGGACGTTGAGGATCTGTGAGAGTGATGGATAATTTATCTTGGCCTCTCTTTATCTTGATATAGGGTTTCTTCAATTCATTGATATCACGGAGAACTTCCATGAGACAAACAACAGACAGAGCATGGTTACTCCTACTCCATTGTTTCATGTCAAGCTCTTCAAGTATGTCATTCACAACTCTTACAACACATGTAGGGACAGAGCTGAAAATGTTTGGTTTGCATCCAGGCAAACCGCTGAATCATGCTGAGGTTTCTGAACCACAAGTCAATTAATTTTTGTACGGACTGTGCCTATTGACAATGTGACTTGGACATATACTCCGTATGCAGGTTGTTATAAACATCTTTGTGGGGCGCCAGAATAGGCGCCGAGCAGCTCTAGTGTTACTCAAAATTCGAACCGTGGGATGAAAAAAGTGAACCGAGACCATTGGAGCGATTGGATGTTGATTGTCAGAGTTAAAATCGAACCGAACAGATGGTTCAAACCATTCCGAGCATACTCATTAAAATATTAGTGAAGAGGACTGGTCACCGGCGTCGGCCATAACGTGAACCTTCAGGAGTCCACTAGTTCTGATTTTTTTATTGTTTTCTTGTGCAAAGATCGAACCAAGCACTGGAGCACTCGAACCAAACTCAGTGTTGTCAGACTTTTGTCAGTTCAGTTCGAACCAAGGACTGGAGCTGCTGGGCTCGGTTGATTAAGGTTGTAGAGGAAGTGAGGAAATTTAGGAGATCTATATTTCAGTTTGTTAAGGCAGTGCACCTGTTCTATAAAGGGCACTTAGGGCGTCCACAATAGTGTTTAAATCGCTAGTTATTTAGTCTCTAGGAAGAATATTATTGGCTCTCAATGACAACTTAGAAATAGCTAGCTAGATGAGACATATAAATAAATACTATTTTGATGAGGCAACTTATAAAAGTAGCACTATTATTGGCTATCGAGGAGAGAGATCAAATAGCTAGCTATTGAGAAGTCGCTAGCTATTTGATCTCTCTCCTCGATAGCCAATAAGAGTGCTATTTTTTTATTATCTTTATACGTCATCTCGCTAGCTATTTATAAAGTGTTATTGAGAGCCAATAGAATTCCTCCTAGCTAGCTATTTGACAACCATTGCGGATGGCCTCAGTGATTGTAATTATAGATTGTCAAACAAGGAATAAACTTCTCAAGGTGGGCAGGGTTCCGTTCGACAGTGGCTGTGAGCAATCCTGCCCCTGTCACCAGCGAACTTCCCACCACACCACTTCCTTGCTATCCCTTGTGTTTCAATTTCCAATCCAGACTACTACACTCTCCCCTCAATCCCCTCATCGTACACATCCACGACGTAAGAGCATCTCTGCCGATTTTACAAATGAACTTTATATTTTTGTTTTTACAAAAAAAAGTTTAAAAATCTTCTATCCAATGGTTTGACAAATGGGCTCGGTATTTTTGTTAACTTGGTAAAATCCTAGGATGGGTAGACATATATGCAAGCCTCGTCCGCGCTTGGCATCGTCGCTCCACGTGCGATTTCCGTCCCCGGCGTGTGCCCTCGTGAGTTTTCTCTCTCCCTCGCGTGTTCTCCCGCTGTCGCCGCTGTATTTTTCCCGCGAAACCTTGGACCGATGGACTCGGTTTCTCTCTCCCCGCGTGTTCTCCCGTTGCCACGCGCGCGAATAGGACGGGAAAAAATGTGGGTCCAGAATTTCTATTTCTGCCAAGTGATAATGCAAAACCGTTAGAGATGGTCTTTTTTATCTTTGTCATATTCTTTTGAGACTTACAAACTCTCATTTTTACCAAACAAAATATGCAAAACCGTTGGAGATGCTCTAATAGAGTTTTCAAAAGTCGGTTTCCATCATTGAACGCATCTTGGCCCCTAGTGGGTTTCAGTGATTGGATGAAACACAAGATTATTGTGACTAACGTGTGTTTTGCAGAAACAGGGATGAGTTAGGTCACGGTAATGGCGACGATACGGGCATATGGAGTTCATGTCCCCTGGCGATGGAAATCGTTTCGGTTTTCAAAGGACGGATGACGAAGACGGTGGTAGGCTAGGCTAAGTGTCGCATGGTGTTGGAGGACACTTAGGTCTTTGTTTTTCCTTTGGCCGTACTATAAAGGGGAGCGTGAATCAGTAGCTTGACCTAGATGAGTCTATTGAGGTAGGTGTGGTGCACACTTGTTATTTCATAGCCCTAGGTAGCTCAGAGAGATGCCTTATGTCGAGAGGAACAAAAGTCGTTAAGGCCGCGTCGCGATCCGAGTTGGTTTTGACCTTGTTACGGGCATCGGACGCTGGCCTGGTGGGCATCGGACGCGTCCGATGCTCACCCGGACTAGGGTTTAGTCTGGTGCGTGGCATCGGACGCTCCGATGTTGCCACATCGGACGCGCCCGTGCCACTGTTCACTTGCGAGTGAACCGAGGGTTGCATCGGACGCTGGCATCGGATGCTGAGGGCCAGCGTCCGATGTCCATGTAGAGAGGTTCCAGAGAGGCTAAATCCACAGTGGTGGCATCAGACGCTGCCCAGCGTCCGATGCTCCTTTAAACAGTCTGACAGGTTGTACAGTTGACCATTGGTCGAGGTCATCAGCGCGTTCGGCATCGGAGCGTCCGATGCCCCCGCAGAACACCTGTTTGGTGCTGTTTTTGGATGGCCGGTTGGGGGAGTATATATACTCCACCTCCTCGTCCATTAGAGTGTTCTTGCCACTTTCCTTTGCTGAGATCACCTTGTGAGTGTGAGAAAGAGCAAGAGCCCTAGTGAGGTTGAGAGATTAGCTAATTGAGAGAGTTAGTGACCTCCTAGTGAGAATTGAGTAGCAAGTGTGCATTCATCCATCTCTTTGGCCTTGTCTTGGTCAAGTGAGAGTTCTAGCTTGTTACTCTTGGTGATTGGCATCACCTAGACGGCTTGGTGGCGATCGGAGAGCTTGGTGATCATCCGGAGGCATTGTGGATGACCCAAGCCATGCTGTGACCGGTAGTGAGCGATTCACCGGGCCGGAGTGGCGAAGAATCAGCTCGTAGTGAGCACTTGATCCTTGCGCGGATCAAGGGGGAGCGATACCCTTGCGCGGGTGCTCCAACGAGGACTAGGGGGTGCCGACACCTCGATACCTCGGCAAAAAGATCGTCGTGTCATCTCTACTCTCATTACTTCGCATTTACTTTTGAGCAATTCAATTCCGCATTTACTTGTTGTTCTTTCATGAGTTGAATTGCCCATGCTAGAGTAGAAATGGTTTAGCGATAGTCTTTTGTGTGGTTGTTTCTAGACAAACACACTTCTAGGCACTAGGGGGTTAATTGGGCTTGTTAGGTTTTAATTCTTGCAAAAGTTTTAGAAAAGCCCAATTCTCCCCCCTCTTGGGCATCTTGATCCTTTCAATTGGTATCGGAGCCTCGTGCTCTCGATTTAGGTTTAACCGCCTAGAGTTAAGATGTCTGGGGGTGATGGACCACCGCCCATGTTCGAGGGAGACGACTTTCCATATTGGAAAATCCGTATGGAGTCGTACCTAGAAGCGGTAGATGTTAAATGCCGCCAAGCCGCAATCACCGGCTTTCCCAAGCCTAAGGAGGGTACAAGCTTAACCCCTCATGAGGAAGAAAATGAGAAGTGGAATGCAAAGGCCAAAAACATCATCTTTAGAGGCATTTGCAAGGATGTGTTTAACCGTGTCCGGAACCACAAGGATGCCCATGAATTATGGGATAACATTTGTGCGCTCCATGAGGGAACCAAGAGTGAGCGTGAGGAGCGTTATCATTTGGTTATGCAAAAGTTAAATTCTTTTGAAATGCTTGCTCATGAAAATGCTAATGAAATGTACTCATGCTTGAATGTTCTTGTAGAGGAGCTCAATGGTCTTGGCCTCACACAAATGCAACCATCCGATGTTGTGAGGAAGATTCTATGTGTCCTTCCCATTGACAAGTATGGACACATTGTGACGGTGCTACACCAAGGTGATCTTTCCACATCCACACCAACACAAGTCTTGGGGAAGATCAATGCTCATGAGATGTACATGCACATCACACCAAGTGGTGGCTCTTCCACCGACAAGAAGAAAGACTTGGCCTTCAAAGCAAGTCATGACAAGAAGGGCAAGTCCAAGGCTATTGAGGTGCATCATGAGAGCACAAGTGATGATGAAGATGATTCCAACATTGCTCTCATGGTGAGGAAGACCACCAAGATGTTGAAGAAGCTTCACAAGAATGGAGTCAACTTTGACTCAAGAAAGAAGAAGTTCTTCACTAGTAGCAAGAGAAGGCCAATCTCCAAAATGGATTGCTACAATTGTGGAGACCTTGGCCATCTTGCTCACCAATGCCCCAAGCCCAAGAAAGAGAGCTACAAGAACATGAACAAGGGCAAGAAGTATGACTCATCTAGCGAAGATGAGAAGAAGAATGAGAAGCCCTACAAGAAGGATGGCAAGAAGAAGAAGCAATACCACAAGAAAGGTGGCAAGGCTTACATTGTTGGTGATTGGCTCACCGACATTGACTCCTCTGGTGGCTCATCAAATGAAGATAGTGATGATGAGAAGGAGAAGGTGGCTGCTCTAGTCATTGGTTCCTCTACACCACCACCACCACCGCCGCCATCATCCTCTACACACCTATGCCTCATGGCAAAGGGTGACCGGAAGGTACAAAGCGATGATGACTGTTGGTATTTCTTAATGTCGCTACTAAGAATAGAGTTTTAATCTATCCCCGGCAACGGCGTCAGAAATACTACACTCCTTAATGGAATCACTCTAAGAATGAGCCACATAAAATAATAATCTAGTGAAGGCACTAAAGAGTGTACGGGACACTACTAACTTCACTTAACGTCAAGTTGTCATCCCCAACATGAAGCTAGCAATGTAATTATATCAGGGTACTGGATTTAAAGATAAATATTTACCCGCAAGCGCACAGATAAATATACCCGTTGTAGAAGCATTTCACCCAAGCTAGTCTCAGGTATCGTTATTTATATTTAGCCTAGAGACTAATCAATTCAAGGTATGATGGTATTATATTAATAAGGACTTAACAACATTCATTATGGCACACACTTATAATAAGATTGATAACACACTAATTACTCCAAACAGGGATCATGTTACAGAGTAAATGATAATGATAAATGATAAATGATAACAGAGATCACATCAATCAAGGATAATCCTAGAACAGTACTGCCTAGCAAGTGATGATTAGAACAGGTATTAATAAGAAATATTCCTAAGTTATTCTAATTACAAGTTATAGCATACATTGATTAGTGTAATTATATTTGGCAATCATTGGCTAGGTCACATCATATTTATAATCAAGAGGCAACTCCATAGTAAAGGTGTCAAACAGAGTAACCCCTAAACCATGAGTTATCTGAGCCATACTGAACACTACATTCGGGAGGTGGAATACAAAGGACTCAACAGGTCTGTCACGCCTGCGATCTACCACTCTATCCAGAACATAGGACGCATTTGCAAATAAATAATGTATAGGCACCACGCCTACACAGCATCTATCACCCATCTGTTGTACTTTAAGCTGAGCGCTATACGAACATGAGTGTAAACATAAAGATGAATTATCTATGCCAAATATATAATCAAAGCAGACTATAAGCATTATAACTAAGAATATAATAGTTGATGTCTTAATCATATCAAATGTATTGCTAACTAGAACACGAAGATGAACAATAAGGTGAATTAGATCATCGAGAAGAACTAAAGTACGAACTAGAACATGAACTAGGACAAGATTATGAACTAGAAGATGAACTAGACGATGAACATGAACTAGACGATGAACTAGAACATAAACAATGAAGAACAATGATGAACTAGAAGAGCAATTATGAAATAGATCCATAATGTTAATACAAGAGAGAAGATCTTGGGTTTACCGAGCCATCTCGTGACTAGATCAGGAATCCAAGCGAAGCTTGCCTCCTCTAATCCTATTCTATCTACTATTCTAGGTGGATGTAGTTCTAGGGCTTCCGATTGATCTCCTTCTGATGAATGCCTGATGCTCTGATTGATGATGTCTAATGATCAAACCCTGATTGCTCTGGAGAGGGGGGTCAGGGGCTGTTTATATAGCCCTGGGCGATGAACCGTGGCCCTTGGATCAAAACGACTTAAGGTACGGCCGAGATGCATCCTAGAGGTCGGTGGAGGTAGCTTGCAGAAGACGGAAGTCAGCGGGCCCAGGGGGACCGGTCGGTCCCACCAGTCAGCCTCTCGCGGTGGTCGACCTCCTGGTGTCTTCTTTCGTCCTCTGGAGTCTTCTAGAATAATCCTGACGTGGTGGTGGCGTTATCTCCCGTCGGTTTCCTTCTATGGGAAGCTATTAGTGCTGATTTCCTGGTTTAGTCCCTGCAGAATCATAGTTCACCAAAACTCATGGAATATTGTCAGTTAAAACCCTAAACCTTTGTTGGTGATCAAATTCTTGCTCTTTTTATATTTATTTATCCCTTAATTATGATAGATAACCAGTGTCAACAACTCCTCCAAACTTACCTTTTGCTAGTCTCTTAGCAAATATTCATGATGAATCAGGAATTGCTACTATGCTTTCACATCTCAAAGGTACATATGTTTAAACAAAAATCTTCCCTTGGGTTAGAATTAACTATTCTGACTTTCTCATATTACCTTTAACTATGGAGCTTTTACCTTCACCTGAGTCCTTAAACAATTGAAAGATAGAACAATCAAGTTAAGCACTGTATCTCTAACTCTTTGATCAACCTTCATTCTGGAGTTTTTGTATATTTTCAAAAATAAAGATCAGAGATTTTACTGTATGACACTCTCAAATCGCTCTTTTATATTTTATGATTCCTCACTGATGCATTTTCCTTCCTTCTATGGATATATATATCTGGAGCTTTTTTATGAAGTGAAAAGCATACCTTACCAAGTCAAAGTTCAAAGGTTCGGGAGAAAGATGTCATACTCATAGATCAAGATCTTCGAACTTTTGAAATTTGTCATCTCTTGCTAGCATATTGTAATTAGAGGGACCATGGGCTATCGTTCTTTTTTCATACTTTTATCATAACTCTCTTCTTTTTTTTCTATTCTTTGAGGTAGTCGGACACTTGTCCCTTTTTATTTCCTCCTTTTATACTTTTGCATAGCCCATGCCTCTAACACAATACTACTTCGGAAGAGTGAATCTTTTAATAAAACATTCTTGATCTCTAGAGCATGATAAATTTCTCAACCATAACTAAAAACTTAGAACAAAGCAAGTAGCCTTAACTTAAGATTATATTAATGGCTCTGGGTAGGAACTCTTGTTATGTCATACAGGATCTCATCATGTGTTTTTAATTCTTTTCAAAGTGTAAATCTCCAGAACTCTAGTATCTCTAGGAATTAGATAAATAACAGCTCAAACCTTTTTATATCATATCTCACAATTATCTAGACTTTAGATCAAGCATTTGCAATCCACAGGTTTTAGGTTCAGAGTTTATTCAGAACAGCTTTGTCTAAAACTCAAGAAAATTTAAGTTTAAACATTAGGTACTTAAAAGGAATTACGACAGAGCAATTGTTCATCATTTTCATCATGAGCAAAATTAAGTTTATATCCACCTAGACATTTATTCATTATATAATATCTTTATTTGGTTTTGTAATAGTTATTCATCTTTTTAGGGCTTTCTACATTTATTAACCTGATCTAACTAAACCGAACTAATAGTAATAGATAAAAAGCCATGATACTTATCGTGATAACTGAGGGTGCTCTCCCCCAAGCTGGATCTTGACGAAGTCTTTTTCTCCAGAAGTCGAGTAGACCGTTAATGGTCTGAGTCCTTCTCTTCTTCTCTTCCTGCTGAATTCAAAGATAGACAACACAACTAGTGGAATTTGATTAAGCATTAGTAATAAATATTTCTCCATTTGTCTAGTTGTCTTAAAGCTCTTAAGATTATTTGTGTTCTTCCTTTCCACTAAGCAGAGTTTCAGCAGTGTTTTATAGTGTCTCTTTTTAGATTTTTGTTTTTATAGATGTATGCAAAGCAGAAGTAAATATGCAAATGTATATTTATTTTTATGCCTCCACAAAAAGTATAGTACTCTCATGGGGCTTAGAGTTTCCATATTTTTATTTTGTTTTCTGATGCAGATATAATTGCTAGGAAGTAAATATGATACTAATAGTAAAATGATCATGCTAAATCTACTAATTATGCAATGATGAATCTAATGCTAATGAATATGGATAACCACCGAGTTACCTTTCGGTGAGGATTCGACGTTTATAGTCTATCGAACAAGACTCCTTGAATGCTCTTTATTCTTCCTTGGGGGCATCAGCAGATCCTGAGGAGGACCTCGATGATTGCACGTCAGTAGAACTCTCTTTCTTTTTCCACACTTGTTTGACTGGTGGACTTGTCTCCTTTACTTCTTCGTCCTTCGCTTCCTTTAATGGGATGTCTTTACTCCTGGTAACTTCTTCTTCATAGTCAGCCCATCCATCCTTGATTGGTCGATTCTTGTTGCTTTTGGATGTCCGGCGCCTCCTTTTTGAGTGATTCTTCTTTCCCTGTACATTAGTGGCATAACTATTGAAGTAACAGTGTACCTTCTCTCTGAAGAACTGGAAGTGGATCTCTCCGGATCTCATGTAGATGATGGCGCCAGTGGTGTTGAGGAAGGGTCTTCCTAGGATGATGTGAATATCGTCTTCTTCTCCCATGTTTAGTACTATGAAGTCGGTAGGAACATAGTGGTCATTAATTTGGATCATCACGTCCTTCACTATTTCTTCCGAAAATCGATAAGTTTGGTCCGCCAGCTGCAGCTGCACATATGTCTGATACATAGGTCTATTTTTATATAAGTGTTCATATGTTACCTTAGACATTATGTTAACGCTTGAGTCGATGTCGCAGAACGTCTTGTGGAATGTACTTCCCTCGATCTTGCAATCGATGGTGGGTACGCCTAGGTCATCTCTCTTGGCGAGGTATGGTGATGGAAGAAGGTGGTCGTATTCTGTTCGGACAGAGTTGACCATCCATACTGTGTCTTGATGCGGTTGTGTAGCCTTGTTCTTCCTTCTTCTGTTCCTATTCTTCTTCTTTAATGATATAGTGTTTGTGTCTTCATAGGGCATCTAAGGGTGGAGTTTGGTAGTGAGTGTATGTCTCTTGAAACTGAATCTTTTTTTGTTGCCTGTGATTGTGAAACAGATCTTGGCGTTGTTCGCGTAGATGATGGCTTTTGTTGAGCTTAGGAACGGGCGTCCAAGAATGATGGGTGCTCTTTTGTCTCCACCTATTTCGACGATCATAAAGTCTACACATACATACGAGCGTCCCACTCATATACAGATATCTTCTAGAATTCCCAATAGGTAGCACAGTGTCTGATCTGCAAGCTGCAAACACATACTTGTATATAACAGAGGTGCACCATGTATTTGTTCGTATATTACCCTTGGCATAATGTTTACGCTTGCTCCAAGGTCGCAGACTGCTTCTTCAAAACTGTGAGGTCCAATATGGATTGGAATCACAGGTCTTCCTGGATCTCATTTCTTCGGGGCAATGGAGTCATCCATCCATTCCTTCGAGGGTCTGGGTATGAGATGTCCTGCATCAAAGATGTCTACAAGATTTGCAGTCTCTAGCTCTTTCGGACTTCCTGGAATCTTACCTTTTTCAGCCATAGGGACTGAAGCTGCTAACTGAGATAACTGAGATTCTATCATTTTATTAAAGCTATGTTGATTCTTTATGGCAGAAGTAAAGCTATCCATTCTAGTATTAATGTTTTCAAGTAGTTTATCATTGGAAGCTATCTTCTTAGACATATTATCAATAATTTTGTTTTGATTAGATATCATCTCTCTCAAAGGTGGTTGGTTAAATGTATTACCTTGGTAGTTACCTGAGTAATTAGGTCTTGATTGCTGGTTCCATCCTTGAGTTTGTTGAGGACGATAGTTGGTGTTGTTGTTAATGTACTTTGCATCCTCTTGAATCTCAGGGCAGTTGCTCCCTGAATGACCAGTGCCTCCACACTCTTCACATGTCATGCGAGATTCGTAGATTTGCTTGACGTCTTCCTTCTTGGGAGTGTGTTCATCGAACTTCTTCATGAGTAGGTCAAGTTTGGCAGACAACATGTCTACTTCCTTTAGTTGATGTATTCCTCCCCTCTTGCGTGGTTGAGAGCGTTCCTCGTTCCATCCTTGGTTAGAGGCCATCTTTTCAATGAGTGTAGTAGCATTGTTGATTGTGAGTGATAAGAATGATCCTCCAGCAGCGGCATCCACATTTTCACGGGTACTCGAAGTGAGCCCGTGGTAGAAGGTCTGCATGAGTAGCCAATTCTCCATCCCATGGTGAGGGCATTCTGATATGTAGTCTTGAAAGCGTTCCCAAGCCTCTGGGATTGATTCATCGTATTGTTGCTGAAAAGTTGAAATCTTGGCACGGAGGGCATTCATCTTGCCCACTGGAAAGAACTTTGCTAGGAAGGCGGTTGAACAGATCGCCCATGAGGTGTTTTTATCTTTGTTGGCATAGAACCATTGTTTTGCTTTTCCCAAGAGTGAAAATGGGAACAAGCGAAGTAGAATGGCGTCCCTTTCGACTCCTTTGATGGTGAAAGTGCTACAAATCTCCAGAAAGTGTTGGAGATGAGCGCTTGCGTCTTCATGTGCCTTTCCGCAAAACTGATTAGCTTGCACCATGCTGATCAAAGCTGGCTTGAGCTCAAAATCCGTTGTCTCCCACATTGACTGTTGGTCCAGTCCTGATGTTGGCAGTGGTTGGTGCAGAGAACTCACGGAGTGTCTTGTCGGCCATAGTGTCCAACACTAGTGTTAAGCTTCTTCTTATCTGGCTAACTTCTGGAAGTGGTGCTGAGGGTCTCTTAAGTTTGTGTCTTGTTTTCCTTAGTAAAGCTTCAGGATCCTCAATGTAGTTTTTCCGAAGTTGGAAACCAGTCATACATCACACCCTGCATAAGATAAAAAGATAAACAAAGCCAGGGTAAGCCTGTTTGAGTAAAAGTAAATAATCAGTGCATTATCACATGTGTGTAAGTAAAATGATATGTTCTAGCTACCGTTTTAAAAATGCTGCTAATGCAATGTCCTATTAGTGTTCATAAAGATTTAATGAAAAACCCTAGGTACCATCCCTAATTGAATTGATGTGATTCCCCGGCAACGGCGCCAGAAATGCTTGTTGGTATTTCTTAACGTCGCTACTAAGAATAGAGTTTTAATCTATCCCCGACAACGGCGCCAGAAATACTACACTCCTTAATGGAATCACTCTAAGAATGAGCCACATAAAATAATAATCTAGTGAAGGCACTAAAGAGTGTACGGGACACTACTAACTTCACTTAACGTCAAGTTGTCATCCCCAACATGAAGCTAGCAATGTAATTATATCAGGGCACTAGATTTAAAGATAAATATCTACCCGCAAGCGCACAAATAAATATACCCGTTGTAGAAGCATTTCACCCAAGCTAGTCTCAGGTATCGTTATTTATATTTAGCCTAGAGACTAATCAATTCAAGGTATGATGGTATTATATTAATAAGGACTTAACAACATTCATTATGGCACACACTTATAATAAGATTGATAACACACTAATTACTCCAAACAGGGATCAGGTTATAGAGTAAATGATAATGATAAATGATAAATGATAACACAGATCAGATTAATCAAGGATAATCCTAGAACAGTACTGCCTAGCAAGTGATGATTAGAATAGGTATTAATAAGAAACATTCCTAAGTTATTCTAATTACAAGTTATAGCATACATTGATTAGTGCAATTATATTTGGCAAGCCGCAATCACCGGCTTTCCCAAGCCTAAGGAGGGTACAAGCTTAACCCCTCATGAGGAAGAAAATGAGAAGTGGAATGCAAAGGCCAAAAACATCATCTTTAGAGGCATTTGCAAGGATGTGTTTAACCGTGTCCGGAACCACAAGGATGCCCATGAATTATGGGATAACATTTGTGCGCTCCATGAGGGAACCAAGAGTGAGCGTGAGGAGCGTTATCATTTGGTTATGCAAAAGTTAAATTCTTTTGAAATGCTTGCTCATGAAAATGCCAATGAAATGTACTCATGCTTGAATGTTCTTGTAGAGGAGCTCAATGGTCTTGGCCTCACACAAATGCAACCATCCGATGTTGTGAGGAAGATTCTATGTGTCCTTCCCATTGACAAGTATGGACACATTGTGACGGTGCTACACCAAGGTGATCTTTCCACATCCACACCAACACAAGTCTTGGGGAAGATCAATGCTCATGAGATGTACATGCACATCACACCAAGTGGTGGCTCTTCCACCGACAAGAAGAAAGACTTGGCCTTCAAAGCAAGTCATGACAAGAAGGGCAAGTCCAAGGCTATTGAGGTGCATCATGAGAGCACAAGTGATGATGAAGATGATTCCAACATTGCTCTCATGGTGAGGAAGACCACCAAGATGTTGAAGAAGCTTCACAAGAATGGAGTCAACTTTGACTCAAGAAAGAAGAAGTTCTTCACTAGTAGCAAGAGAAGGCCAATCTCCAAAATGGATTGCTACAATTGTGGAGACCTTGGCCATCTTGCTCACCAATGCCCCAAGCCCAAGAAAGAGAGCTACAAGAACATGAACAAGGGCAAGAAGTATGACTCATCTAGCGAAGATGAGAAGAAGAATGAGAAGCCCTACAAGAAGGATGGCAAGAAGAAGAAGCAATACCACAAGAAAGGTGGCAAGGCTTACATTGTTGGTGATTGGCTCACCGACATTGACTCCTCTGGTGGCTCATCAAATGAAGATAGTGATGATGAGAAGGAGAAGGTGGCTGCTCTAGTCATTGGTTCCTCTACACCACCACCACCACCGCCATCATCCTCTACACACCTATTCCTCATGGCAAAGGGTGACCGGAAGGTACAAAGCGATGATGACTGTTGGTATTTCTTAATGTCGCTACTAAGAATAGAGTTTTAATCTATCCCCGGCAACGGCGTCAGAAATACTACACTCCTTAATGGAATCACTCTAAGAATGAGCCACATAAAATAATAATCTAGTGAAGGCACTAAAGAGTGTACGGGACACTACTAACTTCATTTAACGTCAAGTTGTCATCCCCAACATGAAGCTAGCAATGTAATTATATCAGGGCACTGGATTTAAAGATAAATATTTACCCGCAAGCGCACAGATAAATATACCCGTTGTAGAAGCATTTCACCCAAGCTAGTCTCAGGTATCGTTATTTATATTTAGCCTAGAGACTAATCAATTCAAGGTATGATGGTATTATATTAATAAGGACTTAACAACATTCATTATGGCACACACTTATAATAAGATTGATAACACACTAATTACTCCAAACAGGGATCATGTTACAGAGTAAATGATAATGATAAATGATAAATGATAACAGAGATCAGATCAATCAAGGATAATCCTAGAACAGTACTGCCTAGCAAGTGATGATTAGAACAGGTATTAATAAGAAACATTCCTAAGTTATTCTAATTACAAGTTATAGCATACATTGATTAGTGTAATTATATTTGGCAATCATTGGCTAGGTCACACATATTTATAATCAAGAGGCAACTCCATAGTAAAGGTGTCAAACAGAGTAACCCCTAAACCATGAGTTATCTGAGCCACACTGAACACTACATTCGGGAGGTAGAATACAAAGGACTCAACAGGTCTGTCACGCCTGCGATCTACCACTCTATCTGGAACATAGGACGCATTTGCAAATAAATAATGTATAGGCACCACGCCTACACAACATCTATCACCCATCTGTTGTACTTTAAGATGAGCGCTATACGAACATGAGTGTAAACATAAAGATGAACTATCTATGCCAAATATATAATCAAAGCAGACTATAAGCATTATAACTAAGAATATAATAGTTGATGTCTTAATCATATCAAATGTATTGCTAACTAGAACACAAAGATGAACAATAAGGTGAATTAGATCATCGAGAAGAACTAAAGTACGAACTAGAACATGAACTAGGACAAGATTATGAACTAGAAGATGAACTAGACGATGAACATGAACTAGACGATGAACTAGAACATAAACAATGAAGAACAATGATGAACTAGAAGAGCAATTATGAAATAGATCCATAATGTTAATACAAGAGAGAAGATCTTGGGTTTACCGAGCCATCTCGTGACTAGATCAGGAATCCAAGCGAAGCTTGCCTCCTCTAATCCTATTCTATCTACTATTCTAGGTGGATGTAGTTCTAGGGCTTCCGATTGATCTCCTTCTGATGAATGCCTGATGCTCTGATTGATTATGTCTAATGATCAAACCCTGATTGCTCTGGAGAGGGGGGTCAGGGGCTGTTTATAAAGCCCTAGGCGATGAACCGTGGCCCTTGGATCAAACCGACTTAAGGTACGGCCGAGATGCATCCTAGAGGTCGGTGGAGGTAGCTTGCAGAAGACGGAAGTCAGCGGGCCCAGGGGGGACCGGTCGGTCTCCTGGTGGGACCGGTCGGTCCCACCAGTCAGCCTCTCGCGGTGGTCGACCTCCTGGTGTCTTCTTTCCTCCTCTGGAGTCTTCTAGAATAATCCTGGCGTGGTGGTGGCGTTATCTCCCGTCGGTTTCCTTCTATGGGAAGCTATTAGTGCTGATTTCCTGGTTTAGTCCCTGCAGAATCATAGTTCACCAAAACTCATGGAATATTGTCAGTTAAAACCCTAAACCTTTGTTGGTGATCAAATTCTTGCCCTTTTTATATTTATTTATCCCTTAATTATGATAGATAACCAGTGTTAACAATGACTCTAGTGATGATGATAGTGATGGAGAGTTCAAAGCTCCTTCTTATGATGAACTTGTTGAATTGCTAAACAACTACACAAAAATCATAAGAAAGACTAGAGCTAAAAATGAAAGGCTTGTTCATGATCATGAGGCTCTTGTTGAAAAATATGACAATGCTATGCATGCTAGTGATGAGTTGAAAAATGAACTTGCTACTATGTAATCTTCCATCAAGGAGCTCAAGTCCTCTAACAAAGAGCTCAAAGCTAAAAATAAAAAACTTGATAAGATGCATAGTGATCTTTCCACTAGTCATGCTTTGCTCAAAGAACAATACACTCAAGTGAAAGTAGATTATGATACTCTCACCATTGCTTATGATATGCTTTCACATGAGACACATGATGCCCCTAACCTTGTTGTTAAGTGTGGCATAGCAACATCTTGTGAGGACTTGGTTAGTGAGCATGATGCGCAAAGAGCTAGTGGCAAGGGCAAGAAAGTGGTTGAGGCCGATCACTATGATGACTATGCCAAGATCAAGAATGAGAATGCAAAGCTCAAGGTTGATCTAGAGAAGCTTACAACCACCAAGCAAGTTGTCATTGAAACTCATGATGATGATTATAGCATGACACTTGAGCTAGACATGCTAAAAGAAGAGAACAAGAGATTGAAGATGGAGAGGGATTACAAAATGACACCATCTCAATTGCAACTCCAACAAGAGAATGACAGACTCAAGAAGGAGAAAGAGCACCTCACCACCGGATTGAGGAACTTCACCAAGGGTCAATGTCTTCAAAGTGAGCTACTCATGAACACCGTAATGAAGACCAATAGAAATGGCATTGGCTTTCTTGAAAAGAAGATGAAGCAACGCAAGAGCATCACAATGCCAAAGAAGAAGAAGATTGGGAGATGCTATGAGTGTGGAAAGGAAGGACACTTTGCTCATGATTGTGAGGAGCCAAAACCCACACCCTTGCCCAAGCATGTTAGGCCCTTTGCTTTCAATGCTCACTACATGCTTAGACAAGATTCTAGTGGCAAAGTGAAAGTCATGTTTATGGGGCCACCTAACAAGAATAGGCCAAGGCAAATATGAGTTGCAAAGTCACTAGTTGAGAAGGTTAAGGGACCTCAACAAGTTTGGGTCCCAAAAGCTCAAGCTTGATTTCTTGTGTGTGTAGGTGAACTACAAGACCGGTGGATCTCATTGGGTGATCGATAGTGGTTGCACACAACATATGACCGGTGATCCCCGGATGTTCACCTCACTACAAGAGAATGTCGATGACCAAGAAAAGATAACATTTGGTGACAACTCAAAGGGCAATGTCAAGGGTTTGGGCAAAGTGGCTATATCGAATGATCATACCATCTCCAATGTGCTTCTTGTTGCATCCTTGAGCTTCAACTTGCTATCCGTTGGGCAACTTTGTGATCTTGGCTTTCAATGTTTGTTCACCGACAAAGAAGTGGTTGTGACCAAGAAAGATGATGCACAAGTGATCTTCCAAGGTTTTAGATACAACAATCTCTATCTAGTGGATTTCTCCTCCGAAGATGCCAACTTGAAGACATGTTTGTTCACAAAGCAATCTCTTGGTTGGCTATGGCATAGAAGATTGGCTCATGTGGGAATGAACACTCTCAACAAGCTATTGAAGAAGGATTTGGTTAGAGGCTTGAAGGATGTCAAATTTGAGAAGGACAAATTGTGTAGTGCATGTCAAGCCGGCAAGCAAGTTGCAAACACTCATCCAACTTGCCTTTGTATCAACATCAAGAGAGTTGGAGCTACTTCACATGGATCTATTTGGGCCAACAACATATGCTAGCTTGGGTGGAAATCTCTATTGCCTAGTGATTGTTGATGACTATTCTAGATACACTTGGGTATTCTTCCTTCATGACAAATCCGAAGCAACCCCTTCATTCAAGAAGTTTGCCAAGAGAGCCCAAAATGAATTTGAAGTGAAGATCAAGAAGATTAGAAGTGACAATGGAAAGGAATTTGACAACACCCATATTGAAGAATATTGTGATGAAGTTGAGATCAAGCATGAAGTCTCCGCAACCTACACACCACAACAAAATGGGGTAGTTGAGAGGAAGAACCAGACACTAATCACCCTAGCAATAACCATGTTAGATGAGTACTCTACACTGGAAAGATTTTGGGCGGAAGCAATCAACACCGCTTGCTATGCATCAAACCGGTTGTTCCCCCATCGTCTCCTTGGCAAGACCCCCTATGAGCTACTCAACAACAAGAAGCCGGATGTATCTTTCTTTAGAGTGTTTGGGTGCAAATGCTACATCTACAAGAAGCGCCAACACCTAGGGAAGTTTAAACGCCGATGTGATATTGGTTTTCTTGTTGGTTACTCATTGAAGTCCAAAGCATATCGAGTATTCAACCATGCCACCGGGATGGTAGAAGAAACATATGATGTGGAATTCGATGAATCTAATGGCTCTCAAGGAGAGCATGAGAATCTTGATGATGTAGGTGATGAACCATTGAGGGAAGCAATGAAGAACATGCCGGTTGGAGCCATCAAGCCTAAAGATGATGATGATGATGTGCAAGTCATTGACAAGCCATCCTCATCCTATGTACCACAAGATGATGATAAAGATGGGAGGGATCCAAATGAAGACACTCATGTCTCATGTTGACACTGGTTATCTATCATAATTAAGGTATAAATAAATATGAAAAGGGCAAGAATTTGATCACCAATAAAGGTTTCGGGTTTCAACTGACAATATTCCACGAGTTTTGGTGAGTTATGATTCTGCAGGGACTAAACCAGGAAATCGGCACCGATAGCTTCCCATAGAAGGAAACCGTCGGGAGATAACGCAACCGTCACATCGGGGTACTTCTAGAAGACTCCAGAGAATACATAGAGACACCACGAGAAAGGGCACCGCGGTCCACCTCCAGGTGAGACCGACTGGTCCCCTGGACCCACCGGTCGGTCCCCCCTGGGCCCGCTGGTCTCCGTCTTCTGCAAGCTATCTCCACCGACCTCTAGGATGCATCTCGATCGTACCTTAAGTCGGTTTGATCCAAGGGCCACGGTTCATCGCCCAGGGCTATATAAACAGCCCCTGACCCCCCTCTCCGGGGCATCCGGCATCCGGCATCAGGCATTACATTCATCAGGGTTAGATCAATCAGAGCATCAGAAGGAGATCAATCGGAGGCTATAGGACTACATCCACCTAGATTAGTAGATAGAATAGGATTAGAGGAGGCAAGCTTCGCTTGGATTCCTGATCTAGTCACGAGAAGGCTCGGTAAACCCAAGATCTTCTCTCTTTTATTAACATTATGGATCTATTTCATAATTGCTCTTCTAGTTCATCATTGTTCTTCATTGTTTATGTTCTAGTTCATCGTCTAGTTCATGTTCATCGTCTAGTTCATCCTCTAGTTCATAATCTTGTTCTAGTTCATGTTCTAGTTCGTACTTTAGTTCTTCTCGATGATCTAATTCACCTTATTGTTCATCATCGTGTTCTAGATAGCAATACAATTGATATGATTAAGACATCAATGATTATATTCTTAGTTATAATGCTTATAGTCTGCTTTGATTATATATTTGGCATAGATAGTTCACCTTTATGCTTATACTCATGTTCGTATAGCGCTCATCTTAAAGTACAACGGGTGGGTGATAAATGCTGTGTAGGCGTGGTGCCTATACATTATTTATCTGCGAATGCGTCCTATGTTCCGGATAGAGTGGTAGATCGCGGGTGTGACAGACCTGTTGAGTCCTCTGAATTCCACCTCCCGAATATAGTGTTCAGTATGGCTCAGTTAACTCATGGTTTAAGGGTTACTTTGTTTGACACCTTTACTATGGAGTTGCCTCTTGATTATAAATATGATGTGACCTAGCCAATGATTGTCAAATATAATTGCACTAATCACTGTATGCTATGACTTGTAATTAGAATAACTTAGGAATGTTCCTTATTAATACCTGTTCTAATCATCACTTACTAGGCAGTACTATTCTAAGTTTATCCTTGATTGATCTGATCTCTGTTATCCTTTATCCATTATTTATCATATCATTTACTCTGTAACCTGATTCCTGTTCTAAGTAATTAGTGTGTTATCAGTCTTATTATAAGTGTGTGCCATATTAAATGTTGTTAAGTCCTTTCAATGCCATCATATCTTGAATTGATTAGTCTCTAGGCTAAATATAAATAACGATACCTGAGACTAGCTTGGGTGAAATGCTTCTACAATGGGTACGTTTATCTGTGCGCTTGCGGGTAAATATCTATCTTTAAATCCAGTTCCCTGATATAATTACATTGCTAGCTTCATGTTAGGGATGACAACTTGACGTTAAGTGAAGTTAGTAGTGTCCCGTACACTCTTTAGTGCCTTCACTAGATTATTATTTTATGTGGCTCATTCTTAGAGTGATTCCATTAAGGAGTGTCAACATCTCCCATGATCAAATGGTGGTACAAGCTCAAGATGTTGATGCTCCACAAGCGGCCCCTCAAGTGGTTGATCGAAGGACTACTACTCTACTACAAGCCCATCCTCAAGATCTCATCATAGGGAGTCCGACAAGGGGTGTAATGACTCGATCTCAAAAACTTGCTTTATTTATGGAACATCACTCCTTTGTTTCTCTTGTTGAGCCTACCATTGTAGATGAAGCTCTAGGTGATCCGGATTGGGTGAATGCCATGCATGAAGAACTAAACAACTTCACCCGCAACCAAGCTTGGACACTTGAAGAGCGACCTAAAGGCACAAGAGTCATTGGAACAAAATGGGTGTTTAGGAACAAGCAAGATGATCAAGGCAAGGTTGTTAGAAACAAGGCAAGGCTAGTTGCAAAGGGGTTCTCTCAAGTTGAAGGATTGGGCTTTGGAGAGACCTTTGCACCGGTTGCAAGACTCGAAGCCATTCGTATCCTTCTTGCATATGCATCACATCATGACATTAAATTATATCAAATGGATGTGAAAAGTGCATTTTTAAATGGCTTCATAAATGAACTAGTCTATATTGATCAACCTCCCGGGTTTGAAGACCCTAGATATCCTAATCATGTTTATAGGTTGTCCAAGGCGCTATATGGGCTCAAGCAAGCCCCTAGAGCGTGGTATGAGCGCCTCCGGGACTTCCTCATTGAGAAGGGCTTCATCATTGGGAAGGTCGACACCACACTATTCACCAAGAAGCTTGATGGAGAGATCTTCATTTGTCAAGTCTACGTTGATGGTATTATCTTTGGGTCAACAAATGAAGCCTATTGCAAGGAATTTGGTGACTTGATGTCGAAGGAGTTCGAAATGTCCATGATTGGCGAGCTCACATTCTTCCTAGGCTTCCAAGTCAAGCAATTGAAGGAGGGGACTTTTATATCTCAAGAGAAGTACACAAAAGACCTCCTCAAGTGCTTCAACATGGATGATTGCAAGCCTATCAAGACTCCAATGCCAACAAATGGACATCTCGACCAAGATGAGGGAGGTAACCCGGTTGATCAAACTCTCTACCGTTCTATGATTGGTAGCTTGCTATACTTGACCGCATCTAGGCCCGACATCATGTTTAGTGTGTGCACGTGTGCTCGGTTTCAAGCCGATCCTAGGGAATCACATCTCATAGCCGTGAGGAGAATCCTTAGGTACCTAAAGCACACCCCAAGCATTGGCCTTTGGTATCCCAAAAGAGCTAACTTCCAACTCGTTGGGTATTCCGATTCAGATTACGCGGGTTGCAAAATTTATAGAAAGAGCACATCCGGAGGGTGCCATTTGCTTGGGAGATCACTAGTTTCTTGGAGTTCGAAGAAGCAAAATAGTGTGGCCTTGTCTACCGTCGAGGCGGAATACATAGCCGCGGGTGCTTGTTGTGCACAAATCCTTTATATGAAACAAACCCTTTTAGACTATGGTGTAGTTCTTGAAAGGGTACCTTTGTTGTGTGACAATGAGAGCGCGGTTAAGTTTGCTAACAACCCGGTTCAACACTCTCGCACAAAGCACATAGATATTCGCCATCACTTTCTTAGAGACCATGTTTCCAAGAAAGACATATCCTTAGAGGGAGTTAGAACCGAAGATCAATTGGCGGATATCTTCACAAAACCCCTAGATGAAAACACCCTTTGTAGATTGCGAAGTGAGCTTAATGTGCTTGATCTAAGTAACTTTGTCAAAAGGTGAAAGGGGGTTGTCTTTGCATTGCATTGTATAATACGCCATGTTTAAATTATGCTATGCACATAGGCTTGTCAGACGTGGTTAAGATAATCGCCCTAAAAAGTGTGTGAAGAAGCTTACCCATGAGCAAACTTGACAAGCAACCTAGATTCAAATTCCGTATTGCATTGCATATGCATGGTTGTTGCTTTGTCGTTTCTTTTCGGTTATGTTTTGAGCAACCGCTGTGTTCGTCCAACGCTAGGGGGAGCATTTGAGGCTCCTAATGGTTGAGTCCCTTAGTTTTGGTGGCCACATGTTGTCTCCTCGGGTTTTATCGCCTATTTTACCTAAAAATGATATGTAGCCTATGGCAAAATATTTATAAAATTTGAGGGTTTATGCGAGGATGCTCATACTAGGTTCCAACTGGTGTTTATTTGCCTCTTATTTGAGTTGGAACTTGGTTGGGAGAGGGAGCCGCAACGGAGATCTTCGAAACAGTCCAATTTGCAGCATCGGACGCTGGCCCCAGCGTCCGATGCCCCCACTGTACACAGCCCTGGCTGGAACAGTGTTGGCATAGCGTTCGTTGTGTATTCAACGGAGCGTTCGTTGCTCCATCAGATGCTGCTGAGGCAAAGGACGCGTCCGATGTGGATTTAGCCGTTTTGAACCTCTCTGAGTGGACATCGGAGCGTCCGATGTGAACCCATCGGCGCGTCCGATGCCCCTTTAAGCGTCGCAATGAGTTCTATAGCTGACGATTGGGTCCCACGTGTCACATATCTCTCGCCGTCTTCCTCGCGAATGCGCCCTCACCTGAGTTCGCGCCGTCGCCTCCTAGCAAACCCTAACCGCCGCGTTCCCCCCCCCCCCCCCCCCGCCCCCTCCCGAGCACTCGCCGCCGACCGCCGTCCTCGCCCACCTCCCTCGCCGCGCCGTGCCGCCGTGCCCCACTCTCGTCGCGCTCCGTGCCTCTCCCAGCCGCGCGCGCCCGCAGCTTGACCGCCGCCCGTGCAGCACGCTCCTCGCCGGAGTCCCTCGCCGCCAAAGTTCACCGGCGACCGTGTTCATCTCGCTGGAGGACGCTCCCTACCTTCCCCTTCCACTCCGGCGTCCTTTCCCCGGCCGGCAGCCTACACACAGTGAGCTTCACCTTCCCCTCCCAATCCATGCACGCTAGGTGTTCGCTGAAATGTCCCAAAGGCTGTTCTTCGCCGTTTAACTCAGTTTTCGCCTCCATCTTCCTGCAGTCCTCCTTGGCGTGACTCGTGGGTGCCGGAACGTCAGTGCTTATCCCGTTCTTGGGTCGTTTCATCAATCGTCAGGTAGCGAAGCCAAACTCCCCTCTTATCTATATTGCTTTGCTTCCGATAGGTCTTCTCGTCTCTAGAATATATGTTCTTATATATCTCCTATCTATTCTATGCAGTGAGTCAGTGTCAGTGACAGCTTGGCAGTTAGGCAGTGTCTGATAACCCGGGGCCAAGCCCGCGGGTAAGGATCGAGGCCAAGCCTCGCGAGTGTCAATGGCAGAGGATCAGTGACAGGGGGAGTTTCTAGTCCATTCAGTTGGTCAGTTGGTTTTCTGTGTCAGTTGGACCTGTCAGAGTTGCTCAGTGTCAGTTGATCTTTCAAGAGGCAGTCCAGACTTTCTGCAACAGTGTTTCTCCGTTCTTGTCAGCTATGCGCTACAAGAACGTTGGTGGTGCTCCGGAGGACTCGCCTCCATGTCCCCCTCCTTTCGGTCAGAGACCCGGGAAGAGGAAGCTTATAGTGCGCCGGAAGCGCACTCATCAGGAGCGGGAGGCAGTTCAGGCACAGGCAGTGGCAGACATCGCAGAGCGTGCCGGGCAGGGTGGCCATGGTGGTGGCTTGCGGATCGAGGACCAGCTGTGACCAGAGCAGCGCAGAGCGATCGAGGAGGTTGAGCGTCGGCACGGCTCGCCGACTGGCACTCTTATGGCCGCCGGTCGTCGGACCACGTTCACCTCACCAGGTGTCGAGCCCCAGAGCTCGCAGCAGGGCCAGGCAGAGGCCGAGACAGCAGAGGCAGAGGCAGAGACTGAGGAGGCAGTTCCAGAGGAGGTTCCTAGGCGCCGGTCGTCCCGTCGTAGGACCGAGGTGCCACCCTGGCCCGACGTCCCTCTGTGGGGAGCACGTGCTCCGTCGAGGCGTGCGCCCCCGCCGATACTGCGACTGGACCTCCGGGCTGCCACATGCTCACAGATACAGACCCTCCGACTCGTCCCAGTTGAGGAGTGGTTCCCGAGGGAGCGGCAGGAGCAGGCAGGGGCAGAGTTCTTCACTGTCCTGCAGGAGGACTTCTACCGAGGATACAGGAACGCTGGGATCAGTATCCGCTCTCAGCGTGTTTGCACCCTGGAGGCCCTAGTGACAGCTTCAGAGTAGCTCCGCCCCAGCGTCACCTACTTACCAGGCTTCTCAGACCTGTTGGGGCGGTCTGGCTCCTATATAGAGGACTGGGTGTTTCAGTTCTACGCCTCGCTGTGGGTGCACCCTGACCGCCAGACTATTGAGTTCGCTTTCAGAGAGGAGCACTACAGGCTCTTTGTGTCAGAGATCCGGGACTGGTTCGGTCTGCGTCACTCTACGACCCGGATCCACGACTTGTGCTACGACCAGACAGAGCCACCAAGGCGTCCTCACGGCGGAAAGCAGCCCCCGACAGATTTGGTGCGTCCCTGCTTCCGTGAGCCTTTCGGGGAGGGTTCGAGCCGAGCGCCGAAGGATCTCACTCCTGTGGCTCGGATCCTCCACGAGGTACTTCGGCGCACCTTGCTGCCCCGTGTTGGGTTCAGAGAGGCCATCTCCTGACTCCAGCTCTGGCTTCTTGCCTATCTGATTCAGTAGAGGGAGTTTGATATTATGGATGTTATTATCTGTGAGATGGAGGATACAGTGGCAGAGGGCATAAAGGCCCGCAGGCAGCTATCGTACGCGCACTGGATCTCCTACATCCTTTGGAAGGTAGCTGCCACGACAGGATCTGACCCCGGCCAGACTCTTACCGGCTCCACGACCGTCTTCCCTCCGTACAACATGAGTTAGCTTTTGGGACACGGTCGGGACCGCAGGCAGCAGCAGCAGCAGGGGGCACCGTCCAGCTCACGACAGCGGCTAGTGGTCCCCGAGTCAGCTCAGGAGCAGGACGAGACAGTTCGGGCCCTCGCTGAGCAGGAGCTAGCAGAGTTAGAGGGTGAGGACACCTTCGTTGCCGAGGACCCCACCGACAGCTCGGACGAGGACTACCAGCTCCTGCCCCGCTACCAGCCTAGAGCTCACGACACTGAGGCCGGGTCGTCCAGTACCTCTGATCCAACACTTCTTGCTATACTCTCACGGATGGAGGAGCAGCAGAGGACAGTCACTCAGGACGTCTAGCGGCTAGCCCAGGAGCAGCAGAGGTTGGCCCAGGCACAGGCCCTAGCGCAGCAGCAGGCTCAGGAGAGGTCTGATGCCCTTCAGCGTCAGATGATGGAGCTCCAGCAGTAGACCTTGTCTTTCATGGAGCGTATCATGAGCGGACCTCCCCAGTGGCAGTGGCAGCAGCCTCCCCCACAGCAGCAGCTTCAGTGGCAGCCACCAGTTCCACCTCAGCCACAGCAGTTTGGCGAGCCACCCTAGTTCAGTCAGTCGCCGCAGCAGCTCGCGGGCCCTAGCTCTTCACAGTTTATGAGCTTCACTACACCTCCTGGCGGGGGCCCGCTCTTTAGTCCTCTGCGTACTGGCTTCACACCTAGACCGACAGAGTCCCTGTTTGCGACGACCACCACAGTGACACGAGATCTGTCAGCCAGTTTCAGTGAGCTCACTGGGTTTCCCACGCCTGATCTTCAGGACCCAGTGCAGACGACGACGGCTCCAGTGACTTCTACCACTGAGACCCTCCCGAGCTCCGTTGCGTCCTCAGAGCAGACCGAGCTTGTCCAGTCAGAGACGACCATGACTGTTCACCCTGAGTTACCTCCGATACACGAGCTTCCACACTCCGACACTCAGGCTGACACAGCTACAGAGACTGTGACAGAGCCAGAGTAGGCAGAGCAGTCAGTGCCAGAGCTGACCTAGACCGCTTCACCGCAGCTTCCAGCTCCAGAGGGTCAGCAGGCTATCGACGACTCTTCTTCAGACTTCGAGACGCTTCTTCAGTAGTTTGAGTTCACTCATCGTTCTCCGGAGCCTACTCCTGGCTCGTCTGCGCCACCTCCGCCCTCCGACGCTTAGATTTGGTGCTTGACGCCAAAGGGGGAGAGTGAGCGAGTATAGCGATAGGGGGAGCAATGTGAGAGGGATTTGCTTCTTATGATGTGTTATGTTTCACATACGCTCTTTACTTATCGCATCCTTTGTGCATTACTATGCTATATACTTATGCTATGGACCTTATGACATGTGTTGTGCTCACTACGATATCATATATGACATGTCATTTCGCTTTACTCATTTACTTGTGCTTAATTCTCACTTATTATGTATTCGAGCTCTTTACTCTTGCACTTGCTATTCACTCTAACCTGTTGAGTGCAGGATGTTGGCATGATATGTATGAGCTTGCCACTAATCATTTTCTCTTATTCATTGCAAGTTCATACATGTCATGATTTGAAAACCTCTTCTCTCTATACTCGGTCTTGTGTTGTCATCAATCACCAAAAAGAGGGAGATTGAACGCATCTTGGCCCCTAGTGGGTTTCGGTGATTGGATGAAACACAAGATTACTGTGACTAACGTGTGTTTTGCAGAAACAGGGATCAGTTAGGTCACGGTAATGGCGACGATACGGGCATATGGAGTTCATGTCCCCTGGCGATGGAAATCGTTTCGGTTTTCAAAGGACGGATGACAAAGACGGTGGTAGGCTAGGCTAAGTGTCGCATGGTGTTGGAGGACACTTAGGTAGTCTTAGGTCTTTGTTTTTCCTTTGGCCGTACTATAAAGGGGAGCGTGAATCAGTAGCTTGACCTAGATGAGTCTATTGAGGTAGGTGTGGTGCACACTTGTTATTTCATAGCCCTAGGTAGCTAAGAGAGATGCCTTATGTCAAGAGGAACAAAAGTCGTTAAGGCTGCGTCGTGATCCGAGTTGGTTTTGACCTTGTTACGGGCATCGAACACTGGCCTGGTGGGCATCGGACGCGTCTGATGCTCACCCCGACTAGGGTTTAGTCTGGTGCGTGGCATCAGACGCTCTGATGTTGCCACATCGGACGCGCCTGTGCCACTGTTCACTTGCGAGTGAACTGAGGGTTGCATCGGACGCTGAGGGCCAGCGTCCGATGTCCATGTAGAGAGGTTCCAGAGAGGCTAAATCCACAACGAACGCGTCCGTTGTGGTGGCATCGGACGCTGCCCAGCGTCCGATGCTCCTTTAAACGGTCTGACAGGTTGTATAGTTGACCGTTGGTCGAGGTCATCGGCGCGTCCGATGCCTAGCATCGGAGCGTCCGATGCCTAGCATCGGAGCGTCCGATGCCCCCACAGAACACATGTTTGGTGCTGTTTTTGGATGGCCGGTTGGGGGAGTATATATACTCCACCTCCTCGTCCATTAGTGTTCTTGCCACTTTCCTTTGCTGAGATCACCTTGTGAGTGTGAGAAAGAGCAAGAGCCCTAGTGAGGTTGAGAGATTAGCTAATTGAGAGAATTAGTGACCTCCTAGTGAGAATTGAGTAGCAAGTGTGCATCCATCCATCTCTTTGGCCTTGTCTTGGTCAAGTGAGAGTTCTAGCTTGTTACTCTTGGTGATCGGCATCACCTAGACGGCTTGGTGGCGATCAGAGAGCTTGGTGATCATCCGGAGGCATTGTGGATGACCCAAGCCATGTTGTGACCGGTAGCGAGCGATTCACCGGGCCGGAGTGACGAAGAATCAGCTCGTAGTGAGCACTTGATCCTTGCGCGGATCAAGGGGGAGCGATACCCTTGCGTGGGTGCTCCAACGAGGACTAGGGGGTGTGCCGACACCTCGATACCTCGACAAAAAGATCGTCGTGTCATATCTACTCTCATTACTTCGCATTTACTTTTGAGCAATTCAATTCCGCATTTACTTGTTGTTCTTTCATGAGTTGAATTGCCATGCTAGAGTAGAAATGGTTTAGCGATAGTCTTTTGTGCAGTTGTTTCTAGACAAACACACTTCTAGGCACTAGGGGGTTAATTGGGCTTGTTAGGTTTTAATTCTTGCAAAAGTTTTAGAAAAGCCCAATTCACCCTCCCTCTTGGGCATCTTGATCCTTTCAATCACGCAAGTCATGTATCCGTGAAGATTGTATATGTCCTTTCTTTTTTCTTTAATGGCCTATCATGTTAGCAAAATGTCTTATTGGGTACTTAATTGATCACCATGACACACCCATTGGAATAACCTAGATCAGTTAGTACAATTTTAGTCATGTCTTGTTTTATCTTTTCTGCTCTCTCATATTCATGAGTCATGATTAGCCTATAGGACTTGCTAAATGTTTACTAAGCTATTAATTAGTTGTGGAATAACCCTTTTTATTACAACAATGCATTAAAAGAAATATCCATTATTTCCCTTAGCATTTTACTTATCAGTTCTTAACCGAGGAAAAAAAAGAAATTAAATAATGTTTTGTGCATAGCAACACGCATGCAGGTACAGTACTAGCAAACAATTAAAAGAGGCCATGATTGGATCCAAGGTCTAATTCTTTGAAGAGAAATTGAATTGTTTATAATTTGATTAAAGATATTGTTTGGATATTGAACTATGAAATCAAACCTAATTTGTTTGAATAATCAATTCCAACGGCAGCAAGCATAGATGAAGTACTCCTTCCGTCTAGAAAAACATACTCCCTCTATATAGAAAAAGAAGTCATTTTGGACAACGACACGGTCTCCAAATATAACTTTGACTTCTTGTTTTTATAAAAAATATTTATTAGAAAATGATATATGTATACTTTTATGAAAATATTTGTCAATACAAATCTATTCATATAGCTTTTACATTTTAAAACCCAATAACTTTATATTCCCAATGTTTGACCAAACCTTGTTCAAAATGACTTCGTTTTCCTATACGGAGGGAGTACAATTCTAGCACAATATCACGTTTTAGTATCTTATGTTTAAGCAATTATAGATAAAAATATATTGATATTTATGATATTAAATAAACATCATTAGATTAATTACAAGATGCATTTTCATAATAAATTTATTTAGATTAATAAATATTAATAATATTTACTAGAAACGTGGTCAAACATAAAAAAAAATTTGGTACGGAACCCATAATTACATGTTTTAATGGACGAATGGACTAGCTCTTAGACCAAACTCATTAGGAGTTTCATGAAATTTTATGAGTATTAAATATGATGACATGACACTATATTAATATATAGAGATTATGAGAGTTTTATGCGTGTAGAAAGAGTTCTATGAGGATGAAATTATGTTAGGATGAAAATGTTCAAAAAAGAGCAAAGTATGTTGTTCAATAAAAGGATCACCAGGCACCAGCAGTAGATTCACATCAGAAATCTGCTGCTGCCATCACTAGTTGAGCTGGTCCACTATCAGCCCACCAACACCGAAAAGGGTTCCGGACAGGAGGGCCCAAACAACCCTAGCGCTTGACGCCACAGCCCACTTCGCTTTTCTCCTCCTCGTCTCCTCGCCGGCGGCCGCCATGTCCATCCCCGGGAACGGGCACCTTCCCGCCTCCGCTTCCCTCCCCGACCACTCCTCCGCCTCTGACTCCGACGCCGAGCCGGAATCCGACTACCGCCCAATCTCCGGCGCCGTTTCCGACTCCGAATCCGACCCCGACCTTGACGCGGCCGTGCCTCATCATCGCCTCGAGGAGGCAGGAAACGGCATCTCCGCGCTGGATCTCGCGTCCGACGAGGACGAAGCGGCGGAAGGCGCGGAGGCGGAGGCGGAGGACGAGGACGGAGACCTGCGGCTCGGGGAGGCGGCGGGGCGGGCCTTCTCCGAGGACGAGCGTCGCCGCCGCGCCCCGCTGCCTGCGGGCGCCGCGGCGCGGATCGTGGACGTGATGCGCGGCGTCGAGTTCCCCGGCGCGCCGCCGGCGTGGGCGGGCAGCGTCCCCGAGGACCAGTGGCTTGACCGCCTCCGGTCCCTCCGTGCCGGCCGCCCAAACTGATGTGAGCAGAACAGAATGGGAGTATGTGACTTATTTTGGGTCTGATGGATTGATTGATTGATACAACACCTTATTACAAAATCTATTCCAACTTTCGGTCTAGTTTATTGCGAATTTGCGATCGTGACTGGACTGCAGCTCATGGGCGATAAGATTTTGTCTTCTGTTGAACTGTGTGATCTGGCCATCTTGGCCCTCTAGCAGCGTGCCTATGGATGGCGCTTATTCTAGCTCAGAGTTCAGAAAGCCTGTTTGCAAGCTCAGACGAGTTGTACTGTACAGTATATTCTTATTCTTATGGCTGATTGGGTTTTAGCTCAAAATCATTGAACATAAGACTTGGGTGGTGTTGTTGTTCACTTGTTCAATGAAGTGTGATCTTTGCCCTTTCATGAGAGTGCTTGTCCTTTTGGAACTGATAGACACGCGCTTACTATGTGAATTACTGTGAATTTCACTCTTGATCTGATTTCTATGTTGTGTTGCTCTCTTGCTTAGTTCCACCAGTTCTCCTGTTTAGCACCGTTGCTTCAGAACAGGTGTCCAAATGGTTAGTTATATGGAGACAGCGTTTAGCATGGTGTTGCTTCCGGCGTGTAAATGATGTTCCTGATGGTATTTCAGATGCTAATGTGTCATAAATCCACCTGAAATGTAGCATATTGGGACAAGGTAAAGAATGAATTGGATGGCGAAGCAAGCATTTCACCTTCTGCGTCATCATATTCCTAGCTTCTTTGTTATATACTGTACTATTATATGCTTAATTAATGCTCTGTTTGATTGCCTTGTTGAAGCATCAAAATTTAGGATTCGACTATGTGCAGTGCAGCCCTGGTACATGATTTGTTTGAGGCTCTATTCGTTTGAACCTATTTCACGGCTGATTTCAGCCGTTTTAATAGTGTTATGTGATAGAGAATAAGTCGAAGTATATGACTGATAAGTTGATAAGCCGTCTAATAAGTTATCAAACATATATTTCGGCTGATTTAGCTAAATTTTTGTTTCGTTTGTTGGAGGGTCCATTGGATTTACGATCCACTCAAGTTTCTATAAATTTGGTTCATCCTTGGCATCATCTGGCCATCTGGGCTTCATAAGTTGGTCCTCATGACTGATATAGATGATTTCCATGATAGCCGTTGTATCAAGATTTCATTCTTATGCGTTTACTGTGCTGTCCTCCCATGCTCATTTTTGTTCATAGTCGACGACTCGACGGCTGGGTTCGTTAGCACTCCGTATCATATAACAAAATTCAAAAGTCAGGGCGACTCAGGAAGTCAGGATGTTCTCGTGTTTTGTTTCTGAATTCTGATGAAGTGGATTTCTCCCAACGAAACGGGCCGTAGGAATGGCAAATCCCAACGAATCTGATTCGCAGGCCCCAGACGCTACTCAACCAGTCTTCAATGACTAAATTACCCTCCTAAGTCCCGCAACCCACGCGCGAGCTCTAGGGCCATTCTCGTCCAAATGGCAATGGCAGCACAGGCAGGCACCTGTTTCGTCCTTCTCCTTCGTATTCCCTTCCTATAGCCGCAACCCGCGGGTCTTTTATATTTTTACCATTATTAAGATTGACAAGAGCTCGTTTCTCACCCTTAAAATGTCACTTATATTTTTACCAGCTGAGCCCAGAATTAGCCCTCGTTTTGCGAAAAAAAATTTATTAATAACCCAATTAAATAAAAAATTTCATAAATAACACTGTCTATTTTTTTTTTTTTGCAAAATTAACCCTTTTGCCGCGCCGTCCACAATGGCGCGGCAAAAGCGTTAGCCGCGCCATGCATGGCGGCGCGGCAAAATGGCCACCGTGGCACCGCCCGGTCACGCAGGCCCTGGTGGGCCTCTCTCGTCAGTTTGCCGCGCCAGGCGGGCTGGCGCGGTGAACGGCTTTGCCGCGCCAGGCGGGCTGACGCGGTCAACGGCTTTGCCGTGCCAGGCGGGGTGGCGCGGCAAAGCCGATCTAGATCTAGCCGCCGCGCCCGCTTTCCTCCTCCTCCTCTGTCTCCTCGCCCGCACCGCCGCCGCGCCGCCACTCCGCCTCGCCGCCGGCCCTGTCCCCGCCCCGCCCCGCCCCGGCCCTGTCCCCGCCCCGCCCCGCCCCGCGCCGCCCCGGACGAGGCAGGGCCGCCCCGGACCGCCCCGCCCGCAGAGGGGCTCGGCTAGGCCAGGCGATGGTCGGCCGGCCGCCACCGGACCGGCGCCACCCTTCACCACCCTCTCCACCACCCTCCACGACCGGAAGGTAAACTTTTTTCCTTTTTTGTTTTCATTTGTAGTTTAGGTTTATTAGTTTAGGTTAGTTTAGTTAGTTAGTTAAACTATTGACTAGGTTAGTTTTGGTTAGTTTAGTTTAGGTTAGTTAGTTAGTTAGTTAGGTTAGTTTAGTTTAGGTTAGTTTAGTTAGTTACTAAGTAAGTAAGTTAGTTAGTTATTTCGTTGGGTTAGGTTAGGTTAGTTAGTTAGTTAGGATATTTAGTTAGTTACTTAGTTAGGTTGGGTTAGGTTAGGTTAGGTAAGGTTAATATGTTAGTTAGGTTAGTGAAGCCAACTTAGTAAGTAGTTACGCCATTCTTTACTTTTGAGAAGACAATCACTCGACCTTAGTTCCACTATTGACTTTGTAGATGGACACTGTATTCAGATTGTTTTATGGAGGCACAGTTAGTAAACGAGATGGGTTGTTTGATGATAACATGGAACAAGAACTCGAAGTATTTTATGAGCGTCCTCCTTTTACGGAGCTTATGTTGCGTCTGAAGGAGAAGTTTGATGGTGATTTCTCGTTGAAAGGGAGATTTGACAGTGGCAAGATTAGGGCGAACTATGCGTTGATGCCCTTGCGCAACCAGGCTGACTGGGCAAAATACCAGACGATCGTTATGGCATCCAATTCGACCATGGCTGAGATCGTGGTAGAGGATGGTTGGAGGAAGCAGGCAGAGGCGTCCAATGATGGCAACGAAGGTGAAGCACAGGAGGTAGGGGATGATGACGATGCAGCTCCGATGACTATGGACGTTGATGGTCACCCCACGCAGGAGACGGTGTATCCATCTGAAAATGTCCACGCTGACGTCGGTCAAATAAACAATAATTTTGATGTGGCCGACCTAGAGCGGCAGGAGCAGGAGGAGCAGGAGGCACAATTGTTTGATGAAAACTATGATTCTGATGATGATTCAGATTATGACGAAGAAGAGGACAGTTATATTTCTGCTATGCCTGACCCGGTTTGTGGTATTCCACAACCGGTTTGTGCTATGCCACAACCGGTTCATCAGAATATGCATCCTCCACGGAGACTAGTCACTGATATACCAGAGGATCATACACATTTTGATGCGTGGCGGCGTTTGAGCGAAGCGAGGTATTATGTTGCACCCGATCCTTTGACTGAGACAGAGCTGCAGCAATTGAGGTCGGTTAACATGCAGTTTAGAGGCGTTCCAAGTTATAGGGATGTCAGTATGGTGGACCAGGCAGTTTGTGATACTGGATTGAATCTGTGCAAGCAAACACTGCATAACCATACAGATTGGATTCTTCAGAAGGGTATGATTTTCAACACTATGACTGAGCTGAAGCTTTTCCTTGAGAACTATGTTGTGCATCATCATCGACCGTACACAGTCAGCCATTCTGATATTAGTTTGAGGTACCACGTCAAGTGTTTGAGTCTTGGTTGTCCGTGGAGGCTGAATGCTCGCAAGAGAACTGATGACAAGTGGAGGATCAGTAAAGTAGTACAACCGCATACCTGTTTTACAAATAAGGGACAAGAAAAACATCCTCAATTGACGGCAAGATACCTTGCACGGCGCATTTTGGCATTTGTTGATGATGACGCCGACGTATCTGTTTCACAATTGCTTATCTCCATATTTGGATTCACAGGCTATAAGGTGACTTATGAAAAGGCGTGGCGTGTGTTGGGGGAAAGGACCCTCGGCAGAGGCGCCGCCCGAACTGGTGGTCGAAATCAGCCCTCGCGCAACGATCTGGTGCGCTTGCGAGGTCCCTCTCCTATTGGAGACCGTCACCCTGACCCCCGGATGCGGGGACAACCCTCGTCGCTTTGTTGTACTTTTGTGCAGGTCTGAGGCGACGGTCGCACCGCAGGAAACCTTCGCTGACTCACGACGCCACCTTCGCTAGGAGCGAAGGTCCAGGCAAGCAGCGAAGGTACAGGCAGGCAGCGAGTGTGCGCTGCACCAAAGGCAAGCGAGACCGAAGGTCCGGCGAGCACGGCCGAAGGCTAAAACCTTCGTCCTTCTCCCGGGAGGCAAGTGAAGCCGGAGGTCCGGCAGATGACGGAGGTGTGCAGGCCCAAGGGCGAGCGCAGCCGAAGGTCAGGGCCGCCGCACCTCTCCCCGAAGGTGAACAAGGGCCAGGTGGCAGCGCGCTGGAGTGTGACCGACTAGGGTTTCCGCTTCAGCTGTGTATTTACATTTTTGCCCTTCCTCCCTGCGCGGAGGCGAAGAATCTTTGCTGTACCCTTTTGTAATTTGGCCCGTGCCCCTTGGCATTCCCTATAAATACTAGGGGGATGAACAGTGTAAGGAGGACCTGGGGGGGGAATTCGAGTACTTTCCATTTCCGTTTCACCTTCGCTATTGCATCCGACGCTTGGCCACCTTCGCTCTCTCCCCTGCACAAGTGCGGAGGTTGGGCAAGTGTGTTCCCAACAGTTTGGCGCCGACCGTGGGGATCGAAGTCTGGAATGGCGGGAAACAGGAGAGCACTTTCGGCGCGGGACCAGCGCGTTGCTAGAGAGGCGGCAGCGGTGGTCCCGCCCGCTGAGGAAATTGCACAGCCCTCGGGAGGAGAGAATGTCACCCCGGAACCCCAATCCCTGGGCCCCCAGGCCCGAGTGGCGACGCAACCACACCCACACACTTCGGGAGAAGGAGAGGGGGAAGAAGAAGAGGTGGGCCTCGAAGCCCTCGAAAGGCTCGAGGCTGAGCTGCAAGAGAAGAAGAGGCGCCTGGAACAGCTTGAGAAGCATAACCGACTGCGCTCAATCAGACAGAGGGCAGACGAAGCCAGGGAGCAGCTTCGCCGTATGGAAGAATCCCTCGCCGCGGCAGAAGCCGAAGCCGAAGGCTGGGATAATGAGGAGATACCCCCGCTGCGAGAGGGGAATGAGGAGCCGGTTCAAGATAACCTTCGTCACCATCCACCACCCCCACCACCACCAGTACACCCAGAGCCATATCCTGTGAGACACCCAAATTTCCGCCAGCTCTACCCAGACGAGAGGGAACAAAACCTTCGCATTCAGCGAAGGCATCAGCAACACCAAATGCCGTACGATCCAAAGTCACCACTCTCCCAAATACTCCAAACCCAGCCCTGGCCACCATGCTACAATCCACAAAACCTACCCCGCTATGATGGACTTTCCGACCCTCGCCAGTTCATCATGAGCTACGAAGCAGCGGTTGCCGCAGCAGGCGGTGACGAATCAACAATGGCAAAATCCTTTGTCATCATTCTGCGAGACATCGCACAAACTTGGTACAGCAACCTTCGCCCTGGAACTGTGGATTCCTGGGCCTCCCTCAGAGACAAGCTGTGTACAAACTTCAAGGGCATCACTCCAGCCCCGTTAAACCCCATCGAGCTGTTCAATTGCAAGCAAGAAGAGCGCGAGCCGCTCCAAGATTACTGGCGAAGGTTCATTCAAATCAGAGCAAGGACCCCCGGGATTTCTGACGAGGCTGTCATCCTCGCTGCAGTCAGTGGCCTGCGCCCAGGACCATGCTCCTCCAAATTTGCCAGAAAACCGGCAAACTCAATCGAGGAGTTGCACGAAACAATGGAAAGATACTGTAGAGCTGATATGGATTTCAGAGCGAAGTCCGACGCTCGGAGGTCCCAGCAGAGGCCACAGCCGAGGCCTCACCTGAGAGAAAGCAACCTTCGCCAAGAGCAAAGCAACGTCGGTGCAATCAACAAAGCAACAAACTATGAACATCAAGCACGGGACGCTCAACACCCGAGCTGCCAAGCCCCGCAGGTTTTGCCACCTCCGCCGAACCAGCGCTACCAGCAGCGAGATCCTGCCAAAATGTATTGTCACTTCTGTGGAATGGGAAAGGGGCACACAACAAAGCAATGCGAATGCTTCGCCAAGGGAAAGGAATTCCAGGAATCCAGGAAACCTGCTCTGTCAGACCCCCGAACCATAAACCACACAAGGAAACCAAGCTTCCACCCACCAAATCCAACATACCACTACACCCCCATAAACTACGGCTTACCTTCGCAACAACCCCCCCACACCCACCACCCACTACCAGGGGGATGAACAGTGTAAGGAGGACCTGGGGGGGAATTCGAGTACTTTCCATTTCCGTTTCACCTTCGCTATTGCATCCGACGCTTGGCCACCTTCGCTCTCTCCCCTGCACAAGTGCGGAGGTTGGGCAAGTGTGTTCCCAACAGCGTGCGAAGCAGATCGCCCTTGCAATTCGTTGGGGTGGTTGGGATGAAGCGTACAACATGATTCCTCGGATTTTGTGTGCAATGGCATACTATAACCCTGGCCTTAAATGGTTTCCACACACCAATGGGCAGTATATAGACCGCAACACCGGCAAGGTTACACATGTGCTTCAGCGTGTATTTTGGTCTTTTGCACAAACAGAGCATGCGTATCAGTACTGTCGTCCAGTCATACTTGTGGACGGTACTTTCTTGACCGGAGCATACAAGGGTGTGTTGATGATGGCGGCGGCTGTTGATCCCGAGGACCAGATAGTTCCAATTGCTTTCGCCTTGACTGAGGGGGAGAACGTTGAGTCTTGGTCTTGGTTCATGGCCCTGCTACGGATACAAGTGTTAGGGCCTTCTCGGACAATATGTTTGATTTCGGACCGTCATGTTGGGTTGCTTCGTGCCGCAGAGGAGGAGATAGAGGGTTGTCCTCCTCTAGTGCACAGATGGTGCATGCGTCACTTTGCCGCCAATTTCTAGCGTCGGCAGAGAAAAAAGGAGGTTTGTGCCAAGGTGAAAGAGCTATGTTGTGTTAAAACTGAGCACAAATTCAAAGAAACAATGGAAGAGTTGGACAAAATGTTAAACAGTGCTGCCAGGGCCTGGATCGAGAGACAGATGGAACACAAGGAGAAGTGGGCACTTGCTTACGATGAGGGCGGTTTCCGGTTCGGCATAATGACCACCAACTCATCGGAGTCTTTCAACAAGGTATTCACCGGTGTTAGAGCCTTGCCCGTTTCTGGAATCGTTGAGTACTCGTTTCACAAAACCAACGAGTACTTCGTGAAAAGGTGGTCCATTGCTCAAGACAACCTACAAACGGATGGTGAATTTGGAAAGGCGGGAAAGGAGAACATTTAGGAAAATGAGATCTGGGCAACGCAGCTAACTTGTGAGGCTTATGGACCAACCAGACAAATCTATAATGTTCGAGCAAAGGGTGGAACTACCATGGGCGGGGAACGTTATGGTGGTCGCAACTATCGGATCGATCTTGAAAGAGTGGAATGCAGTTGTAACGTGCCGCAGATAATGCATGCCCCTTGCTCTCACATGATTGCGTCCTGTAGAGCGCGCAGATATAACTACAAGGCCCTACCATATATGTCCGACTACTATCGCCGGAGCAACACCATCGCAATATGGCAGAGCAGCTTCGAGCCTTACCTTGATCCCACTCAATGGCCTCCATACTTGGGTAGAGACTTCATGCCTGATCCTGAGCTGCTGAAGTTAGGTAAGGGTAGGAGGAGGAAGAAGAGACTAAAGGGTGACATGGACAATATGAATAGGTATGGCGGGGGGACTTCGACCAGACACCGAGCACGAACCTATGCTCTGTTTGCCACATGCCAGGGCATAATGCAGCCTTCCATCGTAGACAAACACAACAGGTGTACATATGTCTTCATTTGTTTTAATGCTTTATTATTTTTATCTTCACTTATATTAATTATTTGAATGCTTTTGCTATTATTGTACATATGTCTTTCATTTGTTTTAATGCTTTATTATTTTTGACGCTGTACTAACCTGTTACCATGTTTTGTTTAAACAGGATGGCGAACCCTCCGGTGTACCCTCTCCTTGAGCCGTTCTACGACGGCGAGCACCGGGCGCACAGGCTCACCGACTACGCCCCTCCGGAGAGGTTGTCGTTGCTGAGGCCGCGCACCCACCTATGGCACCGGTGGGACGAGCGCTACGCACCCTTCCTACGGCGCGCGGGCTTCTTGGTGCTAGCCCGCGTTGCCAACGACGTGGTGTTGCAGCTCGACCCCGCGCTCCTCACCGCGCTGGCGGACAGGTGGCGTCCCGAGACGCACACCTTCCACCTAGCCTGTAGGGAGATGACCGTGACGTTATAGGACATGGCCAAGATTTTTGGTCTAGGCCTGGGCGGCCTCCCCGTGACGGGGATTCTTGACACCGACATGTGGATGGACACAGTCCACCAGTTCTGTGGCCGTAGGCCCCCCGACGACGCAGACGCTAAGAGGAACAAGTAAGCTAAATTTTTTTTCTAATTTAGTTGCATACGATTGCTACTATCATTTCCTAACTTTTACTTTTTTAAACAAACAGGAAGACTACTGGGGTGCCTTCGTCGTGGATCACCGAGCACTTTTCGTATTGCCCCCCCAACGCTGACCCACAGGTAGTCGAGAGGTATGCCAGAGTGTGGCTGTGGCACTTTATTGGGGCGTTCCTGTTTCCCGACTCATCGGGGAACACGATCAGCTGGATGTTCGTCCCCATCCTCGCACAGCCGTGGGAGAACATCGCCGGCTACAGCTGGGGGAGCGCAGTTCTAGCATGGCTGTACAGATAGCTGTGCGAGGGGTGCCGGCGGATGCAGGCCTCCTCTAGCTTGGGAGGGTGCCTGCCCCTGCTCCAGGTTTGGGCCTGGCAGCGGCTGCTTGTGGGTCGTCCCGTGTACGAGAGGACGCGGTAAGTACATACCTCTTGTGTGCGTGTGCTTTTACAAATTTACAGTCATTTAACTGATTCAAATTGGAATGCAGTTGTGGAGGCATCGGGACACCCGACCCACTGCTCTGTTTGTCTGGTCCACGGCAGAGGCAGTTAGAGGCAACCCCCAGCGCCGCTACCACCTGTACACGGACTTGCTGGACGTCCTGACACAGCACCAGGTAATTTCGGAATGAGTTCAATTTTTTATAATGAAAAAGGAACATGACTAACTATGTTTGTTGATTACAAACAGGTCAGTTGGGACCCCTGGGACCTGTACGACAACGTGTTCAACCCCACCACGGAGCTGGACCGTGTAGATTGGCGTTGCACCGTCCCTCTTATCTGCTTCTATGTGGTCGAGATGCACTTGCCCATCAGGGTGATGCGTCAGTTCGGCCTACGACAGGAGTTTCCTCCACCTCTGATTAGCACGGATCAGAGGTTGCACAAGTAAGTATCCTCCACAATGTTGTTCAATTACTCTAGTAAATTCTATCTTATGCTCTAACAGATGGGTTTCCTTTGCAATGCAGGGTGAAGCGCCAAAGCAGACGGAAGAATCCTGTTGATTGGCGCGCGGAGCACGCTGATCATGTCCTGAGTTGGACAAACAGGTACCAGCAGGACGTTGACGACGACGAGCCGTACGACCAGGGCGTCTTCGACCAGTACCTATAGTGGCTGCACCGGAGCACCAGGTTGCACATTAAGCCACCGTACTACGAGGCCACCGCTGACACGAGTCCGACGACGACGAGGACCCATACGATGCTACCACTAGGGCATCGACTTAGCCTGACAGAGCCCCTCTACAAAGCTACGTGGTAATATATCATGCCCTTCAACTATTGTTTGTATTTCTGTACTTGGTGCACTTACCCCCTGGTCTTGTGTCGGCAGGCATTGCAGCTGTCTCGGTACTCCGACGAGGCAGCGCAGCTTATACACCACACCAGCTCTACTGGGGACCACGACCCGGTACAGGCTTTTCTGCAGGTATCATAACACATTCCAACCGCACTTGTAAATCTTAAGAAGTCATAAACTGTACTAATATGTATTATTATTATTTTCTTATTTGCAGAAAATCAGGAAAGGCTGCAGGAAGCTTGCTCAGAAGCTTGGGTGCATGGACACAGCGTGGGCCCCACCTATCCTTCCTCAGCCTTCGAGCCCTTTGGTGTCCGACACTGTCCCAGCAGCAGCAGCGTCGTCCGACGCCCGGGGGGGGCACTTCTGCGGATCCACGCGGAAAGGGCCCCACTGCAGAGGAGCAGCCCGAGGAGGAGGGGGAGGAGGAGGACGAGGAGCAGTACGTCGAGCGCACGACACCACCCTACACGGCTAGTGCAGGCTACATGGCCCTCGGCCATAGCTCGCACTACGCTGGAGGGTCCTCCTCCAGAGGTGGCCCGCACCACTCCTCGGACGACACGGCGTGGCAGATACCTGGTGCATACCAGTACCCTAGTGGCTACTACACCGGTCCAGACTGGCAGCCTTGGCCAGAGCAGGGCGCAGCACATGAGCTAGGGTACTCAAAGCTAGGTGGAGCTCCACTACCTACTCAGGAGGACGTGCAGGTACATAAGTTGGTCTCTGTTCATTTAAGTTCGTCGGATACATTTAAGTTGTTTGCTAACATTTATTTTGAATGTTGCAGGGACCTAGTCAGACACAAGGGTCACCACGCCGGCAGCCACGCGCACGAGACCGCACGGACGTCACGTTCACGCCCAACATGGACCTGTCGTAGCCGAAGCGTCGGAGGCGGCCTCCTCAGCCGTACACACCTAGCTAGGCTTAGTGTTAGACTATATGGATAGCTGATGTATTTGTTAGATAACTTGTTTGAGAACCCTAATATGTAATTCGTGGAGTGTTAGCCACTTTGTTACTCTTTGACCGCTAATACGTTTGAGTTTATTCAAATTGTGTCAATGTTTGGTTCCTTGTTATTGCGTTTGCAGAAGAATACAGGAAAAACGAAAAAAAACACATTTGGGGGCTAAGCTTTCTGGATCTCCTCTGAGGCTTTGCCGCGCCAACCCTGGGGGCGCGGCTGACGCTTTTGCCGCGCCAGGAGGGGTGGCGCGGCAAATGCATTGGCCGCGCCATCCCGCCTGGCGTGGCAAAAGCATCAGCCGCGCCCCCAGGTTTGGCGCGGCAAAAGCTGGCATCTGTGAACTTGGAAACTACCGGCCATGGGTCGGTACCACCGCGGGCGGTAGTACCGAGGATATGGCGGTACCACCGCTAGGTCAAATACAACTCTACACAGAGAGGGTTGCAAAACCAGGTTACTACTGACCTTGCGTCGGTACCACCGCGGGCGGTAGTACCGAGGTTATGGCGGTACTACCGCCAGGTCATTTTTGACCAACACAGAGAGGGTGTCTGAGCGCTGCGCAGAGAAGCCGTGGTCGGTAGGGTTGCAAAACCAGGTTACTACTGACCTTGCGTCGGTACCACCGCGGGCGGTAGTACCGAGGTTATGGCGGTACTACCGCCAGGTCATTTTTGACCAACACAGAGAGGGTGTCTGAGCGCTGCGCAGAGAAGCCGTGGTCGGTAGCACCGACCATATGAAATTACCCTCTACGTGTTCGTGATTGTGCGGTGTCTCTCAAGCGAACTAAGGTTAGTCGATTTGAGCACTTTTCTTCACATCTAGCCGCGCCATGCCTCCTGGCGTGGCAAAAGCGTCAGCCGCGCCCCCAGGGTTGGCGCGGCAAAAGCTGGCATCTCATTGCCTTTTCAGCGTCGTGTCCTATCGTCATAAGTGCTCTGCAGTTTTGATTCCGATAGGCTTTTCAGTGTATAGACTTTTCAGTATATAGGCTTCTCAGTACATAGCCTTTTCAGTACATAGGCTTTTCAGTGATTAGATTTTTCAGCGAATAGCCTTTTCAGTTTCAATAACTACACACTCACAATGCAGCTGAGATAATTCAGAAGTTCAAAACCAGGGCTCCGCCTATATAAACCCTTCAGCGCCTTGCATATTCAACAACTTCAGCAGAGCTTGCGAGGTTCGTAGTAGAGATGTCTGGAGGTTCGTCCAAAGGCGGGAGAGGAAAGGGTGGGAGGAAGGGACCTCCCATTGTGTGGGAGGGCTCTCTCGGTCCTGATTCCTTCTTAGAGGCACTATATGAGTTTCCCGTTGAGAGCAAAAAGGATTTCAGCCGGGACCGTCCTCTTAGGGGATACGATAACCGCTTAGAGGACTGGCCAAAATGCCGCCATGGTGAGGACTGTTTGGTGCAGATGCTCCACGACGACTTGGAGGCAGGCCGACGTTTCTCCAAATGCCCGCGAGCATGGGTAACTTTATTTAATTGTTGTTGCTATGCCTCTCATGTTTGCTAATACTTAGTCATTTTGTGAATGTCAGTCTTCTATTTCCGAAGAAAACTGCGGCTTCACCAGATGGGTGGATCCTCCTCCAATATGGCCGCATCAGGAATATATCTATTATCTGCAGCGTCGTATCGATGATCTTGAAAGAGAAGTTAAAAGCATGCTCAAGGACTATGACGACGACGACAGCGAAGCAGACGGTTCAGATGAAGCAATATGCCTTGATCCATATTGCAACTGCCCGCATCACAAGAACAAGGGGCCTCCTCCACCGCCGCCACCACCGCCACCACCACCACCACCCGCAATGGGAGGCTATTACGAAGAAGGGTCTACTCAGTTTGCTATGTGGGACGGCTTCTAGACTACTTAGACCACTATGTGTGTGTTGTGTTGTGCCTATCAATTACCTAAGGCATGTTAGGATTAGTCTAGGACCTTTTAACCAAGTTACGGTAAGAGGTCCTCACATGCCATGTACTAGTTTGTTGTTCGTGTACTTGTTTGCTCTATTCTATTTCTCGTACTTTATCCCAGAATAAATCGATAACACATGAACTACCGCAAACAATCCAACAACATATGAAAAAGTCAAACAAAGTGCAGTTCAAGACTACATAATCAAGGATCCGAAATAAACGGTACACCGAAGTACAAACCAACAGTACAATACACTAACAAGTCCACCAAATGACAACAATGTTCATTACTCAATAATGACTACTTAACCTACCACACTACTGAGTGCAACGAGGCCACTTTCCCTTCCTCACAGCATCCGGATCCTGCTCCATGGCAGCCTTGGCACGACGCACACGCTCAAGCCTCTTCTCCCTCTCCCCCCTACGCTTAGCTGCATCCCTTAGTCTTGCCTCTTCCTCATGCTGCTTTTGTGCTGCCTCTTCTTTGCGTCTCTTCTCCAAACGCTCATTGTCCTCCGCAGCCCACTTTTTCATCCTCTCTACGTGCTCCTTGTCCTCCGGCTTCATCTCAGTGTCGATCCACTGCTCGAAGTCACATAGTGGTGGAGGCTCCTGCAAAATACGACTAAGTCAATTAGGTAATAAAATATAAATGATTTGTCATTCAGGTATAGAACAAGCCATCAGCTTCTCACCATCAGTCCAATACAGATCTGTTTAGGTGTAGGGTCAAAGGCATAATTCTCACACATCCAATACCTCTGACCGTATGCGTGCTCCTCATCAGATATTGCGACCTTACAATCATCGCCGCAGTAGCACATGGGCACCGGAACACCGCTAGGCAATGGCAAACGGGCATAGGCATTGCCCGTGAGAGGCTGCCTACAATCATCAACGCAATAACAAATGAACATAACACAAAATTACTTCATTAAAACAGACAAATAAATCAACAATGTACCGATCTTACCTTGCCTTACTAGCTTTGCCACGCCGCGACATCCTAACAATAAAAAATATGTCAACACTACACATACATTCATGATTAATTATAAATCTACATAATGGCCTAACAAATATTACAAAAAAATGTACACAAATTGAACAAAATATTAAGCAAAACATATATAAAAAGTCTAATACATGGACAAATCCATCATTAATTAATAACTAACGTCACGACATTTTCAAAATAAATATTGTCTACAAACCCTAACTTACCAAAATATGGTTTAATCCTACATTGCAAATATGGATAAAGAACAACAATATGGATCAAAATTTTTGAAAAATGGACAGTGTTGTTTCTGAAATTTTTTATTTAATTGGGTTATTAATAAAAAAAATTCCGTTTTGCCATCTTTGCGCACGTGGACGTCCACGGCAGCCTGACACGCTGGCACCTAGTCAGCACGCTGAGGTGAAATGACCTCCTTGCCCATGGACCCGTCTGGGTAAAGATGTCGCTCGCCCTCTCCATCCTCTCTCATCCTCATTTGTTTCCCCTGCTGCCGACGCTTTCTCCCCACCCGCCCCCGCCTCCAGCTCCCTCAACCCCCGCCGTCCAGCTCGCCCAAGCCGGAGCAAGGTCGCATCTGGTGAGCTCGGTGCCTGCTGGTGGTGGCTGTCGCCCTGGATTGAAGGTATGTGGCCTTGTTTCCACTATGGCGTGAGTTAGGGTTTGGATTAGGGTTTAGGGTTCACGGCATTTGACGTTGTGCTCCAAATCCTTTGATTCGTAGGCTTGTGATGTAGGACGTGGTGTCACAAGGCTCACAATGGATACGAATTTGTGCCCTCCTTGGTAAGTTCTTAATCGACTTAGCCATGTAGAATTGAATCTGCGGTGTTTGCTCGGTGCCTGTGTTTGCTACCCTCTAATTCAAAATTTTCCTCTTTGATTGTTTACCATCATGCCAGGATCGATCCTGGTAATGCGTTTAGAATAGTTGTTAAGGTTGCTAGATATGTTGCCGATGGTGAGTATGGGCTACTCGACATGGCAGACCAGGAACATGATTTATGGGTGGATAGAACCTGTCAGTACTCTCTTGCTTAATTCCATGAGGATTTAGCCAGTAAGATGATATGGGGGCCAAGTCAAACACTTGCAGTCTGGGTTCTTGATCAGGATACTGGGTCCGAGTGGAAAATTAGGAGAGATGAACATTTGTAGCAGATGATTCAGGACAGATGGAATGAAAAAATGGCTATAATTACAGTAGATGTTGTGAGGAAAGGGGATAATTACAATGCAACTTCTGTTGGTTCTATTGGTAGGTGTATCTCTGGTGTCATCAGTGGGTCAAAGGTTGGTCCTAGTGCTGTTCCTGATGATGTTGAAGGTTGTGCTGACACCTGCAGTTCGCCACCCCCACCCCCCACCACCACCTGTTGATTGGAGTACTCTGACAATTATAGATGGTTGTGATGATGATGGTTTAGCAAAACAGATTGCTGATGAGGATAAGGTTTATGAGGCAATGAGATTCAAAGAAGCAAAACCAACAGCAGAACCTGATGCAGACAGACATAAGATACCTATTCCAGCAATGTCAGCAGAGATGCAAGCAGAAATGAGGGAGGCAGCTGTCAATGTTGATGACATAGTTGACGAAGAACCTATGTATGAGTGGGACAGAGACAATCCTGATATGAGTGTTGGTGTATGCTATCCCAGCATGGTTCAGTTTAGGCTAGCAGTAAGGCAGCATGCAATAGTTAAGGAGTTTGAACTTGCTACTGAACACTCAGACAAGGAAAGATTCAGGGGATCATGTGCTGCTCTAGGATGTCCATGGCTTATTAGAGCTAGAACCCAACACGATGGCAGTGTCAGGGTACAAATTTTTCTGCATTTGTGACTAACAGTTGTACATTTTCTTGTTTATTGCTTGTGTAACCTTTGATCATTGCCTAACAGTTGCACTTTATTTTGAATTTGACCTTGCAGATACAGATCAATGAGGGAGAGCACAACTGTGCATCTACACAAAGGGTTGTAAGCAGGATGGCATCCCTCAATTGGGTGGCTGAGAGAGCAATACCTCTCCTCAAGAAGAGAGCATCTATGGGGTCTAAAGAAATACAAGAAGAGCTGATGTACAAGTACAACATAGACATCCCCTACCACACAGTGTTCAATGGGAGGGAGAAAGCAACAAATTTCTTATTTGGTAAGTGGGATGATTCTTTTGATTGGTTGTATAGGTTTAAGGCTGAAATTGAATTGAGGTCACCTGAGAGTGTAGTAGAGATAGACACTTTCACTGATCCTGAGGATGGATGGATTAAGTTTAACAAATTCTTCTGTGCATTTAGAGCTAGTATAGATGGATTTTTGAATGGCTGCAGACCCTACATCAGTGTAGATTCCACTGCCCTCAATGGCAGGTGGAATGGTCACATGCCTGCAGCATTAGCTCTAGATGGCCACAACTGGATGTTTCCAGTGCCCTTTGGATTTTTCTGCTCTGAGTCAAAAGAAAACTGGATATGGTTTATGGAACAACTTAGGAAGGCCATTGGACCAATAGATAACCTAGCTATATGCACTGATGCATGCAAAGGGTTAGAGTCAGCAGTTAGAGTAATTTTTCCAAAGGCTGAGATGAGAGAGTGCTTTAGGCACTTAATGGAAAACATGAAAAAATACTTCCATGGTGATGTTTATGGGAAGAATATGTGGCCTGCTGCTAGAGCTTATTCACCACACAAGTTCAAATATTTTTTTGACAAAGTGTTGGCTGCTAGCTCAGAAGTGCAGAAATGGCTGACAGAGCACCATCCATTTTATGGGCTAGAAGTAAATTCTCTGCTGACGTTAAATGTGATTACATAAATAACAACCTAGCCGAGTCATGGAATTCTTAGATCAAAGAACACAAGGACCTTCCTGTGCATTGCATGGCAGATGCAATTAGACAGAAAATTATGTTGCTGTTTTCCAAAAGGAGGAAGATATCTAGAGCCCTACCACCTGACATATTACCTGCAGTAATACATCAACTCAATGCTGCTTCAAGGGGACTTGGGCATTTGAAGGTTTCCAAGGGCATCCAAATCAGGCTGAAGTTACTGAGGTCTACAAAGATGAAGATGTGAGAAGGCATGTTGTCTATATGCCTGAAAAAGCTTGCGCCTATAGACAATGGCAGGTGACACTGGTCAACCATGTCCTCATGCTTTAGCTGTTATTACTAGCACAAGGCAACCAAACATGGCTCAATTTGTGGACCAATACTACAGTGTTCAGAAGTTTCAAGCAACTTATGATGGTATAATTCCTAACATCACTGATAGGAGCCAATGGCCTGAGCTAGAAAAGGGCTTCAAACTGTTCCCTCCAAGCCAGAAGAAGAGAGAAGCAGGAAGACTGAGGAAAAATAGAATGAAGTCTGCTAGGGAGACTGGTGGTAAAGCAACTAGGAAAGTTAGGTGTCCTAACTGCCTAGAATATGGTCATAGGGGTGGCAGCTGGAAGTGTCACTTGACAGGAACCAAGAAAAGGTACTTACAAATCATTTGTTTTAATTTCTTATTTGCATAATACAACTGATGCTACCACTGATGCTACACTGTAGGAAAAGAACAAATAAGAAGCCTCCAAAGGTTGGGAGGAAAAAGGCCAAAAAAAGATGGTCCTGCTGAAGCAACTACTCCAAGGACAAGGGCAGCTGTGGCAAGGGAGGCAGCAGCACAAGCTAGGAGGGAGGCCGAGGAAGCAGAAATGAAGGCTGTTGCAGCTAGGGAAGTAGCAGAAGCAGCAGCAAGAGAAGAAATAGCTGCTACCAGAAATGAATTATCATCAAGTCAACCACAAAACCAAGTGATGGATGTCTTGGCTCTTGAAGTTGTGCTCCCAGAATCTGCTGCTGAGACCATAACAGCTAGGAGGTATATTTTCTAGACTAGAATTCTAGTACTGTTAGGAGTTGTTCATACTTCTACTTGTGCAAAGACTCAAAGAACCATAAAAATATATACAGGACCCTGTTTGCTGATGATGCACAGCAGATGCAAGTCCATCCTACGAAAAAGATGACTCCAAGGAAGAAGCAGCTGGCAACTAAGGTGAAAAAGACACCAAAGAAGAACAAAGGAAGAAAGTGAAAACTGAATGTGATATGTCAGGATGCCATGAACATTTATGTAATATTGGCATGAACCTTATGTATGATTGGCCAAAAACCTGTACTTTTGTTTGGCCTAGTTGTGTGATATGGCCAAATCCCTGTAATTTTGCATGGCCTTGTTCTGTAATGGCCTAAAACCCCGTGTAATGGCCTTGTTCTATGACGCAGAAAACTTGTGTAATCTGCACCTTATTATGTGATGGCACAAAACCTTATGTTATGTTAAATGGTGCCTATGTACTGTCTTGTTCTATTGTGCAGTGTTGGTACCCTTATATCTTGCAGTTGTGAATGTATTGCAATGACATAACTGAATGTGATATTCCCTGTTGCTGCCCCTATCTTTTGCATGTCCAGATTGTGAGTGCAATGCAATACCATATACATACAAGTCACTGAAAACACCTGATTTATATATCATAGAGGTCACATGATTCATACATCAGGTTACATAACACATAGCTTTGATGGTTCATACATAAGGTTGTTACAACATTGTTACATCAATTCATTACAACAAACCTCACAACAACTCCTAACACAACAGTCATAACACAGACAATGAAAAAGTTCATCTTCCACATCAGGTTCTGCAACTTCTGCTCCATCAGCTTAATCACCTCCTCATTGGCAACATCACTGTTTTGGGTTGTTTCTTCTAATTCCTGAAGCTGATCCCCCATGACAGTGATGATCTGGTTTTCAATCAACTCATCCAAATATTCCCTTGTCCATCTATAGAAGCTACAGTACTTCGGATTCTGCACAAATGGGGAGTTAAAACTGCATAACCCTAGAACACAGAACAAAGGGGAGGCACAGAACAGCACAACATACCTCATTCCTTGGGCACTCGAAGAACACCCGCCCCTTGTTCACAGTATCCTGCTTCACTCGAAGCTCGATAACACGTGCCAAATTGCAATCGGGACACTGCATCAGAGGCAAACCTGTTTCTGGGCCAACCGGACACGGCACAACACGCGTGTGCATGGAGCGTCGGCCTCCTCCTTGACTCCTTGTTGACCTGCTTGCGCTGGACGACTCCGCCCGATGCGACATTGCTCCGGCTTAGGCAAGTTGCTGGACGAGCTGGGACGTGAGGGAGCTGGAGGCGGCGGCGGGTGGGGAGAAGCGTCGGCGCCGGGGGGAACAAATCAGAGGGGAAGGAGATGGATAAGGAGAGGGCGAGCGGCTTCTTTACCCAGACGGGTCCATGGGCAGGGAGGTCATTTCACCTCAGCGTGCTGACTAGGAGCCAGCGTGTCATGCTGCCGTGGACGTCCACGTGCGCAAAGATGGCAAAACGAGGGCTAATTCTGGGCTCAGCTGGTAAAAATATAAGTGGTATTTTAAGGGTGAGAAACGAGCTCTTGCCAATCTTAATAATGGTAAAAATATAAAAGGCCCGCAACCCGCAAGGCGATTAACCGACGCGAAGCCAAAACCCCCATTCCCCTTCACCCTCTTCGTCTCCGTCGGCGGCGTCGGATCGAAGCAGAGCCTGGAGCCCTAACCCTAGCAAGCAGGCGGCGGCGGAGATGGTGTACTACGCGCTGTTGGTGGGCGCGGAGCTGGACGGCCTCACCAACCTGCAGCCCCTCCGCGGCTGCGACGACCCCAACTTCCCCTACTACCTCAAGGTCCGTGACCCCATTCCCTTCACCTCCCTTGGCTCGATCGGCTCCGGTTCCCTTCATATCGATCGCGAACGAGGCGCTGATCGGGGTTTGCTCGCTCGCTTCTGTGCTGGATCGCAGCTCAAGTGCGAGAACTGCGGGGAGGTCACTGCCAAGTCCACCTACGTCACCCTCAGCGAGCAAGTCGACCTGCCCAAAGGACACGGCACCGCTCACCTCGTCCAGAAGGTATCCTTGCAAACATCACCTTCCTCCTATCTGTGAGGCCGGATGGATTCGGCTTCCCTCTGAAGTAATGTTGGTGTGCTTGATGAAACTTTTGATTGTGAGAGTATTTCTTAGGGCCTCTTTGGATCCCAGAGCTAAAAATTAGCCTATCTTGTGAAAATGGTTTAAACATGAACTAATTCTGGGCTAATAAGAGCTAATGGAATCTAACCACAAATTAGCCGTTATTAGCTCTTATTAGTCCAAAATTAGCCCACATTTTGGCGTTCCAATTGGTATTCAAAAACACGGGCTAATTATTAGCTTTGGGATTCAAAATTAGTATGGAAGATGGGATCAATCGGCTTGTTAGTACGCCGTTTAGGACGAGGGCAAGGAAATGCGATTTTTTCCTGTGCTTTTTGTTTGATTGATGAACGGGCAATGCTTGTTAGTGTTGCTGATGGTAATCGATACCAGCTGACTTTCTATTAGGTTGTTTAATGAACTTGCATGCTATAAGGACAGAAAATGAGATGACTGTGAATGTGGTTAGTTGAGATTCCTTTAGGCCTCGTTCAGTTCCCTTGGAACGATTCCCAGCCTGAATGGTTCCTAGGAATGTTTCATTTGTTTGTATAACTTTGATAAGCTGGAACGGTTCCTGGTTGCATTCCAAGCCTATTCCTGCCTAACCGAACCTAGCCTTACTCTTCTGGATTTCCTTTATGTTATTTGGTAGGTTGGGATTGGATTCTGAGTATTGATTCATGATCAAATGGGGATTGAATTGGGTGGGCGGGAGTCAATATTTGTGCAGAAAGGCAACAACAGAAGATTTTGCCTTCCCAAGGGTCATACTATTTTGCAAACTAGACTGCCCATGAAAATATATGCTTTTGGATTCACAAGTAATGGGATTTCTTTTTTGTTAATATGATTTGTTGACTTGTGATCATTGGCAGGGTGGTGATTTTTTCTATTGTCAGTTCTTTTGTGATAATATAGTCTATTAGTTTCCCCCATGAGGTTCTTTCTACCTTTCTTTAAATATTCTACACTTAAAAAATCTTGTGATGCAAAAGTCTAGTGTCCACCAGAGAACCATAGGAAACAAGGTGCCTTGGCCACTACTCATGATGGGAAAGTACCTCAGCATCTATTTTGTCTTTGTGTAGGCATCTTATGCCCATGTTCTGTACTATTGTCGACCTTATCTCCATGGTAGAAAAATAGTATTCTGTTCTACCTAAACTCTATGTAAGAAGTCAATAGTTATGTATTATTGTTGTGTGTTCTGCACTTATATATATGAATATGGTTGCTATGCCTCCTTATTTGAGGTTTTATCATAGTATGCCATAAAGATGAATATTTACTATCATGAACATTTTGTATAAAACTTCTTATTGTGCGTAAGACTATGGACATCAAATGCGACCAGATGTAAATGATGCCATTTTTAAGGGTAAAAGAACTTCTTCTCCAGTTTCATTATTTTCAATTATTTTATTTTATTTTATTTACTGATCAAATGCAAACAACTAGTCTCGGCACTCTTTTCTGGTACTGTGCAGTTGTGCACCTTTCTATTGCTGTATTTATGTATGCACATAATATGTGCCAGACCTCATAATGCCAATTTTTACCTGGAAGCTTAAGAATTTCTTATTTTGTGCCTTGACAGTATACTTTTTTTTGGTCAAATAGCTTTTTTTTTGTTTGATTAGCAATAAATGCTGAATGGTTTTCTGCCCAATAATTAATTGTTTCTCATAAAAGTTCTTTATATGAATTCTCTTTGAGGTGTAAACGACGAAAAAACTTGTTTGAATACATATAATAAGGTTCTTTGTTTGAATTTTTTCTATGAGGTTTCTAACAAAGATGTAAAGGAGAAAACAAACTGTTTCAGTAATAATCTGTCGACTTTGTATATTTTTTTGTACCATGTAAGCTATGTCCTGTGTATGATGTTTTGTCTTCTCTCAGTGCAAGCTTTGTGGGAGAGATGGAACAATTGTGATGATTCCTGGTCAGGGGACGCCACTTACTATTGAGCAGAGCCAGAAAGAAGAGAAGACTTGTTTGATGGTGTTTGACTGCAGAGGCTATGAACCTGTTGAGTTTTCCTTTGGTTCTGGCTGGAAGGCTGAATCTGTATGTTTTTTTCTTGATCTTATATCATGAATGTTCATGATTGCTTACATATGCAAAACCAATGTCTTAGTAGTAAATAATTAATCTTATCAAAGTAATTCACATTCTAGAAATGAGCTCTTTCTGGTATTCTATTATATGTGAGTTGCTTGATTTGTTATATTGAATACTGCATTTTCCATGTATGGCATTCACGTAGCACATTACCTAATACAAGGGTATATTACAGTTATCTGTTTTCACATTGTGCGTTACTTAAGCATAGAAGTGGATGCTTTTATTTTGAAGTGCCACAGAGTTTCCCATGTGTGTAGCTTGTATGGCATCTGATCTACGAATATTATTCTTTAAGTTGACACACTGATGCGTTATATTCATAGTTCACATACTGTTTGGCTATCTTATTTCTCCAAGAAGAAATGAAATGCCTTTGATTTATTTCACAGTAACAAATCTATGACTTGTTTTAAATTGCTTTTCCAAATCTAGAAAGTTTCACCTTTTGAGCAAATTGGGGGTTTGATTTGAAACCATCTTTTTGAGGATTTTAGTTTATTTCTAGTTCTGCCTGTACCTCAATGTCATAATTGTTTCATTTTTGTTGTGTGATGTGCTAACGGTTTGCCATCTTTCTTTTTAAGGTGCATGGGACTCCTTTTGAAATTGACTGCTCTGAAGGTGAATTTTCTGAGTATGACGAGAAGGGAGAATGCCCCGTTGAGCTAAGCAAGCTGCAGTCAACATTCAAAGTGGTAAGCAGGCACTTGCTTCCTGCAACGGCGATCATGATATAGTCCATATTTACAATCATTGCTATTCCTCCATGGAAGCTTGACATTATTGTAATTGACAACAGGTGAAGAAGCCTGAGAGGGGTGGGAAGATTAGATTTGTCTAGATCCAGTGACTTGAGTTCCATCAGGTATTGGAATCAAAGGTGTATAAATGGTAGATTTGGGATAAAGGCCGTGCGTAATCAGACGTCCTTTTTCTATCTGTTAATTCTGTGGATACCGTGAACCATGTGAAGCTTTCAGTGATAGTGTCCACAGGGGCAATGTCCTGGACTGATTGCTATTGTTCTATGTGGTATGAGGCCATCCGAACTGATATTTTTATCTTCTACTAGTGCTCGAGCATGCTGCTGAACTTTTAGCATTGTGGCTGATGGGTCTGAAGACATCTCAAAGGGATATGTGCATTCTGAATTCTCTGACGAATTACTGCTTGTCGATATGAATATGATGCAACCTTGGTTTGTTAGGCCTTCTAGTTTTAGATATCGTTATTGGTTAACTAGCAGTAGCACGATCAAGTCAGTGTACTCGCTGCTATCGTTGTGCGTAGTTCTAGTCAATCTAGTGCTTAATTTTAGTGCACGCATGGATCAAGGATAGAAGAATATCTTGGTCAAGGCTGCATGTTTCTTTCCATTTCTTTTGCAGAATGTTGATATGCCCCGGCTGTCAGTTGTCACACAATCTTGTTTGAGCATTTATACTGTAAAATAGACAGACAATATGGTTGTGAAACCTAATATGCCGTGGTATATACTCACAAAAGAAAGGTCACCATTATCCCTGGAAAGCCACAGGCCCACAAGAGGTCGAAGGTCGATTTGTATGATTAGACGTGCGAATGCATTTAGTTTATAATTGTTACAATACTACTAATGGTGTTTAATCTCCTCTTTAATAGACCACCATCATGACCCTATTTACAATAGGATTTACCCCCTCTCATTAAGGTGTTTATGAGGCTTTATGGGGTATTATTCCCTTGTGTAACCTCCATGGAGGACCTTGTATATATACCCATGGTGGATCAATGGAAAAGAGAGGACACTACACATTCTTGTCTCAATTGTCATTTACATTGTCATTCCAATCACAACACGTTATCAGGCACCGTTCTACCAACTGAGCTACGATCGCAGAGGTAACGATGGCGACTCACCGCGATCTTCCCTCTGCCTCCTTCGTTCTTCAGCTTGTGATGATGGCATACCAACGTGCCATCACACTTGGCGTAAGCTTCGCCAACCACCGCGTCCAAGCGACGCTCTTCGACGACCTCCGGGAGATCCTTGGCGAACGCCTTGGCAACCGTCGTCGAGGCGCACGCAGGGCCTTCCCCCAGCAGGCTTCTCGCAATCGCGGACTCCCTCGAGGACGACGGGCTGACCGCCGTCGTGCCATCGACGACGTAGTGGTTCCTGCACCACCGTCGGAACCGCCGGTTGCGCCGGCAGCGGCTCCACTGCAGCCGCCGTCACCACCGCGGGCTCCCACTCCGGAGCCTCCAGCTCCGGCGGCACCTCTGGCGGCACCACCGGCGTCACCGCCGGCATCACCGGTTGGACCGGCGTCACCGCTGCCCGCACCGTACTTCTGCCCGCTGCACGGCTTCGGCCCATGCCCGGCGTACAGTGCGGTGGCGTACAGCGCGAGCGAGCCGTCCTGCACGGAGTACGTCGTCGGCAGCCCATCCGCTAGCTTCGACGTGATCGCCGACTCGTCGCTGGCACCACCAGCGGCTTCCCCGGTGGCTTCACCACCACCAGCAGCGCCGTCTTCACCACCACCGCCTCCTCCTTCTCCACCTCGCCCACGCTTTATCCCGACGTGGATTAGCGTGCCCCATGGGTCTTCTGCACGAAGGTCCCTCAACTTGGCCTGAGCGCTTCGGGGGGGGGGCGGCCACAGATTGGCCAGTGCCGAGGAGACGCGCCGGAGGCAGCACCTATCGGCACGCGGATCCAGCGGAGGAGAGGCCGAGCACCTCCCTCGGCTCTCTGATGGCGCACGCGCGGTACGGCCTCGCGCCCCGCCGCCGAGTGCCCGCCGGGCCTCTCTGTGACCAGCCTCGGCCTCCGTGCGTCTACGGGCCGCGTGCCTATGGGGCCCACGCGGGTGGACCACCGCTGGTGGCGCCCCCTCCACCCCCCTGTTGGGCCGAATGGCCGGCCCAGGCCCAGGTTGGGGCCTGCGAGCTTTCAGCCTGGGTCTGGTGGACTCAAAATAGCGTTTTTGGGCTCAATTACCTCAGTTTTTGGCCCAAAACGTAGTTATCTTTATATTTCCCTTTTACAGAATAATTTGTATTTACTTTAAAGCATTTTTACTGCTTTATTTACATCAGAATTATTAGTCTATTTACCTTCAATTTTAGACATCTGATGTACTGCTTTAAAGTATTTACATAGTTTGCATTATGAATACAATTTTCGTACTTGTTCAATGCGTTTTGTTTATTTCAATTCCCTATAACAAGTACTTATGCAAATATTTTGGTTGAATTTTTCTCTCATTTGGAATATGTTTTTTTTTCACTCGATGTCACCTTTGTTTCGACTATGAACATACAAGGATTACATCTAGACGTGAAATAATAAAATTATGGTATACACCCTCATGGTGATTACCTTTTGTTCCACTAATCGAGAAAAATTCCCGTTATTTCAATTCAAGTTTACCTTGATTATTTGCATTTGTATTCAATTATTACAACCATGTCTTGGATTTTAATTAAATCTATGCATACTTACATGTAGGCATCATGGCTACCAAACTAGCCGCCAAAGAGTTCGAGTCCCTCGCTCTTGATGGCAACAACTTCCCCACATGGGCGATGGATCTCAAAGTGAGTCTATCGCTGCGCGGATTATACTCGGCGATCACACCGCCTGAGATGGGTGTAGACCCCTTGTCTGATACCCACAAGTACAGTGCCTTATTTGTAATAAGGAACCACATCCATCCTGATCTCAAAGCTGAGTATCTGATGGAAGAGGACCCACGCGCTCTCTGGCTTGCTCTACAGACACGGTATGAACAGCAAAAGGCAGTTGTCCTTCCAGAGGCTGTCAATGAGTGGAACCACCTCCGCATACAGGATTTCAAAACTGTTGGAGAGTTCAACCATGCTGTGCACAAAATCAGTTCCAAGCTGAGATTTTGTGAGAAGGAACCAAGTGATGAGGACAAAATTGAGAAGACTCTGTCTACCATGCGTCCTGCACACATAATCCTTCAACAACAATACCGTCAAAGGGGGTTTACAGCTTATTCTGAGCTGATTAAGACATTGCTTCAGGCAGAAAAGCATGATGAGCTCCTCATCTGGAACACCAACCAAGGACCGGTTGGTGCTAAACCTTTGCCTGAAGTGCATGCTAACACTCAGAAACAAACACAGCAGGATGTCACTCATAATGGCAATCCTGGAACCTCCAAGTCTAAGAACAAGCGCAAGAGACAGCGCAAGTCCCGTGGTGCTAAGAGGAATGATAATTCTAAGTCGATTAACAAGTCCAACACTTGTGCAAAGTGTGGTTGCTACAACCACCCGACTAAGAAATGTCGCACCCCTAAGCACTTAGTGGAATTGTACTTGAAATCCGTTGGACGTGGGCGCTCTGATCAAGGACGTACCAACCAAGGTGGAAAGAAATTTGAAGCACACTTCAACTCTCATCTTGATGCCGCAGCACAAGACGCCCCAGGATGCTCCAAGTCCGCCGCAGCGGATGCAAGCAACATCATGACACTCCTCCCACCTGAAGGGGAAGATGAAGACTTAGACAACATGCTCCTAGAATATGGTTCTGGAGATATGTTTGGAGACTATGAATAGACTCCCTAGTCTTCTTAGATTGCCTAAATATTATGCCCATGAGTTGTAATAAATTACTGTCTTTTATTTACCTTAATTATGGCACATTTGATGTTTCATTGTAATAAGCACATTTAAATATCTATATGTTGATTAATCTATATTTCTATGTTGAGAATTTTTATTTTTATTCTCCATTTTTATATAGATTGTACGGGAGTCAATCCGATGGATGAGGAAATGTGTCTTGTTGATAGTGCTACCACTAACTCTATACTTAGAGAAATAAAATATTTCCAAAATCTCACAAAGAATAAAGGAAATATTTTAACAATCGCTGGACGCGATGCTGTAATAGTCGGTTCTGGACAAGCCACTATTATGCTTCCTATGGGTACAACGATAACAATTGAGGATGCACTCTTGTATCCCGATTCAACTCGTACCCTGCTAAGTAGTTATAGAGATATCCGCAAAAATGGGTTTCATATTGAAACTCACAATGACTATAATGAGGAATCCCTTCTCATTACAAAGGACAACGGATATGGCAAACAGACACTAGAAAAATTTCCCTCACTCCCGTCTGGATTGTACTATACATATATCAAACCCGTACGACATGTTGCGTACAAAGTAATTTTTCAGAATGTCAATGCATTCCAAACTTGGCATGATCGCCTTGGTCACCCCGGCATAGGGATGATGAGAAAAATTACGAAAAATTCTGTTGGTCACAATCTAAGTGATGCAAGATTTTCCCAATCCTCGGATTTTATTTGCACCGCATGTGCAACTGGGAAATTAATTTTGAGACCCTCTTATCTCAAAATTCAAGCCGAACCGCTCAAGTTCCTTGAACGCATTCAAGGAGACATATGTGGTCCCATTCAACCTTTGTCTGGACCGTTCAGGTACTTCATGGTTCTAATAGACGCATCTACACGATGGTCTCATGTGTGCCTCCTTTCCACACGGAACCATGCATTCGTTAAGATCATTGCTCAAGTTATCAAACTTAGAGCAAATCATCCTGAACATCAAATCCAGTCAATTAGAATGGATAATGCCGCTGAATTTTCCTCACGTGCCTTCAATGATTATTGTATGGCCTTAGGAATTCAAGTTCAGCATTCGGTCTCATATGTGCATACTCAAAATGGTTTGGCTGAGTCTCTCATCAAGAGAATCAAACTTATTGCACGACCATTACTACAGAATAGCAATCTCCCAACCTCATGTTGGGGTCATGCAGTCTTACACGCTGCTGACTTAATACAATTGCGTCCAACTGCTTATCTTGCAACCTCCCCGTTGCAACTAGTACGTGGAAATATTCCAAACATTTCCCATCTGCGTAAGTTCAGTTGCGCTACATACGTACCGATCTCACCACCGCAGCGTACATCTATGGGCCCTCACAGGAAACTGGGGATCTATGTGGGATATCAATCTCCGTCGATCATAAAATACCTGGAGCCCCTCACAGGGGATCTATTCACGGCCCGGTATGCTGATTCTATCTTTGATGAAGATCATTTCCCGGCATTAGGGGGAGAACAAACAAACCACAAAGAATGCCAGGAAATCAATTGGGATGCCACAGCTATCTCCAATGATGATCCACGTACATCTGAGACTGAACTCCAAGTTCAGAAAATCATCAATTTGCAACACATTGCAAATAATATGCCAGATGCATTTACTGATTATAAGGGTGTTACAAAATCCTACAATCCTGCGAGAAATGTGCCGGCAAGAGTAGAGGTACCAAATAAAACTACTCCACTCCCAAGTAAGAGGGGGAGAAGTACGGCCATTTCCAAGGATGCAGCTCCTAGCAAGCAAAGGAAAAAGAAGAATTCTTCCAACCAAGTAAATGCAACTCAACCTCATGTTGAGCAACACCCTGTGGAGGTTCAACCTTCACATCCCACATCAACAGTGCACTCAATTACTGATGTTGGGACATTGGAATGCCCTGATGCAACCATTTTGGGAAATGATGATGCATCTCAAAGGGTACACGAAATTTCCATCAACTATCTCGAGTCTGGAGAATCATATGACCGAAAGACTACATTTGTCGACATGCATTTCTCCGCAATGGTTGCTGAACTCCTCCAAAATGATCCAGATCCTAAATCCATGGCAGAGTGCAAAAAGCGCTCGGACTGGAATCTGTGGAAGGAAGCAATTCAAGCAGAAATAGCCTCGCTTACTAAAAGAAAGGTATTCTCTCATGCAATGCCTACACCTTCAAGAGTATTCCCTGTGGGATACAAATGGGTTTTCATCCGAAAACAGAACGAGAACAATGAGGTGGTGAGATACAAAGCGAGACTTGTAGCACAAGGGTTCACGCAGAGACCCGGCATTGATTTCAATGACACATACTCTCCAGTTATGGATGGAATAACATTCCGATATTTAATATCTCTGGCTGTACAAAATCATCTATCTATGCAGTTGATGGATGTAGTGACTGCATGTCTCTATGGGTCACTCGATTCGGACATATATATGAAGGTCCCTGACGGGATCCCTATACCGAATCAAAACGCAAACCGCAACATGTATTGTGTAAAGCTTCAAAAGTCACTTTATGGCTTAAAGCAGTCGGGAAGAATGTGGTACAACCGACTCAGCGAGTACCTTCTGCAGAAGGGATACTCCAACAGTAATGATTGCCCATGCGTCTTCATCAGGAAGTCCCAAACGGGATTTTGCATTATATCTGTATATGTCGATGATTTAAATATCATCGGCCACCAACAAGATATTGATGAAGCCCGCAATCATCTAAAGACGGAGTTCGAGTTGAAGGATTTGGGACACACCAAATTTTGCTTAGGCCTACAGCTTGAGCACCTTCCAACTGGAATTTTTATACATCAGTCTGCCTATATCCAGAAAGTATTGGAGAGATTCAATATGGATAAATCTCATCCTTCCAAAACTCCTATGGTTGTTCGGTCTTTAGAAATGGAGACTGACCCATTTAGACCACGGGATGAAGGAGAAGATGTTTTGGGCCCTCATGTTCCATATCTTAGTGCCATTGGAGCGCTCATGTACCTTGCAAATTGCACCAGGCCTGATATTGCATTTGCAGTGAATTTACTAGCTAGATACAGCGCTGCTCCCACCAAACGTCACTGGACTGGAGTAAAGCATATCCTCAGATATGTGAATGGCACAAGGGATCTTGGACTATTCTTTAAAAGAGGCCCAAATTCAGATATCGTTGGTTACGCTGACGCTGGATATCGATCTGATCCCCATCATGGCAGATCTCAAACAGGCTTCGTGTTCCTACACAACGAAACAGCCATCTCGTGGAAGTCATCGAAACAAACCTTGGTGACTACTTCCACCAATCATTCTGAGATAGTAGCACTATACGAGACCTCACGTGAATGTGTTTGGCTTCGCAGGATGATTAACCACATACAACAATCTTGTGGTCTAGGTGTAATTAACTCACCAACCATTATCTATGAAGATAATGCAGCTTGTGTTACACAGATGGAGACAGGTTATATCAAAAGCAATATCAATAAGCATATTTCTCCTAAGTTGTTCTATCCTCATGAGCTGCAACAACAAGGAGAAATTGATATCTTGCAAATTAAATCTTGCGATAATCTCGCTGATTTATTTACTAAGTCACTACCAGCCTCCACATTTGAAAAATGTGTTAAAGGGATTGGTATGCGACGTCTTAGAAATTTGCAAGGTTCAGGGGGAGAAATCTCCTAGATATTGACTTGTCATAACATCATATTGTACTCTTTTCTTTTTATGAGTTTTTCCTCACAAGGTTTCTCATAGAAAAGTTTTTAATGAGGCAATATTTACATAAGCTCATGTCATATTTCTTATTTTCCCCATAGGGGTTTTTAAAAGGAATATCAAAGACATGTATTGCTATCTAAACTATACATGAGTTTTCTCCTGAAAAGGTTTTTCTCATGCAAGTTCACAAAGAGGCAATAATCATAATGTGCTATACTTTTTCCTTTTTCTCCCACTGGGTTTTAAGGAGTTTTAATAGCATATCTACCAATATATTTCCTCTTTTTTGTCCTACAGGAATTTTTGGAGGAACAATACTTTTTCATTGATCTCAAAGAGGATTCGATTAAGGGGGAGTGTTACAATACTACTAATGGTGTTTAATCTCCTCCTTAATAGACCACCATCATGACCCTATTTACAATAGGATTTACCCCCTCTCATTAAGGTGTTTATGAGGCTTTATGGGGTATTATTCCCTTGTGTAACCTCCATGGAGGACCTTGTATATATACCCATGGTGGATCAATGGAAAAGAGAGGACACTACACATTCTTGTCTCAATTGTCATTTACATTGTCATTCCAATCACAACAATAATGTTGTACGATTGGGCATGCGAACGCATTGAGTTTGTAATGTGTCATATTATAGACGTGACCATCCTTCAAACTTCAAAGGCATGATGACATCAGGTTTCATGAGATCACCCATTTTGTAGGAAAAAGAAGAAATTGTTCACTAATTTATACTGATCTTGAAGAGCTAGAATTATTTCGGGTTCAATCCAAGGTAGAATTATTCCGGGTTCAATCCAAGGTAACCGAATGACCCTTCCAGATTCAATCCAAGATAACCGAATGACCCTTAGGCCCCGTTTGGATCCCTTCATTTTGGTGGAATTGGAATTCACTCAATAAAATAGCCTATTTACCTTCGAATTTGACATTCCACCACTTTCTATGGTTCATATACATGTCTAGCTCAAATCCATAGTGTGGGAGAGAGAAATGGATTCCATACATCACCATACTATACTTCTACTTTGCAACTTATAACATTTTTTCAACTCACTCTCCTATGATAGAAATACAACACGTGAGTATCCCTCTCGTATAAGCAACAATAATATACAAATATAATCCATATATAATTATATTAGCTTAATTAATATGTGTTTAAATTATGATTTTTTTTAAAATGAATTCAATTCCAAGCATCCAAACGGGGCCTTAGTGTGTTTATAGTCAAGCCGTCCAAGTTAGTGGTTCAGTGGTTATTGTCTAATTATTTTAGGGTCTCAAGGTCTTGTAAAAGAAATTTAGTGTTGACATAGACATTCGTATAGTCATACTCCGTATCATGAAAATAGAGAAAATACGTGTGACATGTCCGATCGGCTAGGAATAGAATAGTATATGCTGTAGCACGCCTGTTGGACTAAAATTGCAGTTCATTGAGAAACTAGTGTTGTTTTCTTCTCTTATTGTAAGTTTGATTCCCTAAATAAACTTGTTGCAAGTGCTCATGTATTAGGCCAGGGTGCGTATAAGACGTATAAACGTACGTATCTTACTTCGACACGGTACGAGTCAGGTGATCACCAGACTTCGACACGGTATTTCCCTTAGTCAAGTGTGTGCCTAAAGTTCGTGTGTTGTGGGTGCCAAGGACCTTCAGGCTCGTTCGATTTTTTCTATCTTAACTGAGAGGCAGGCAGAGGTCCTGCCATTTGTTTTGTTTTTTTTTTAAAAAATATCTTCTTAATTCTCTTGGAACTATCCTTGCCGATCCACAAACCTACTTTGAAGAAAAATAGTGTATATATATACTTGCCATGCTTAGCTTGCATCTGATGGTCAGTTACTTGGGTCAAAATGCTCTGAATTTGACCATGATTGAAGGGCAGTTAGCAGTATGTTCAGTTCAGTACCCTTGTGCAATATTACGCATTTACGCTAGTAGTTTTTCCCCTTCTCTCTCTGCAGCTGGGTTGAACTTTCTATCTCTTGCTTCTGTAGATGTTTCTCAGTTACAGTATGCTCAATATTTCTGGAGATGAGATGCATCGTCTTTGGTTAAAAGCAACTATTTTATTTGTTCACCATCAACCAGAAAGCATGACAATAATAAAAAAAGGACTGCACACGCGGATGCACACACACCTTGCATGCATGGCAGTATCAAGTAACACAGCATTATTACAAATCTGAGTATCTGACTCGGTGTCAATAATAAGTAGTAATACAGCGTCGCAAATAAATTACTACAAAGTAATAGTACATGGCTGCATTTATCTCTGTACGTGTGCGCATTACAGGGTCCTGGTTTTTAATTTGGCAACGTATCATATGCAACCCAGCTTCGTGTGCAACCTATGCAACCACCAATTAAGGCCACAGGATTTAGATCCAACATCTGATGTTTTTTCACTTAAACCCCTCCACCTGTGGGTTTAAATTTACCCGCACAACACAGCTAGGTGTCATGACTCCAATTAGCGCCTGAAAAGGGAGCCTATGCTTGCTTTCCGTTTCCTGGTAGTCACCGAACTTCGATTCTCCCCGGTTGTGGTGGTGGTGCTACTGCCGCCAACAGCAGGCGGTGCTGGTGCAGGTGGACTCTGATGAACTGTGGTTGGTGCAGATGCAGTTGAGACGGGCGGCTGATGACTTGCATGGTTCGAATTCGCCTCTGGTATTGCCACAGGTGGTACAACGATTCTTCTTCCACTAGGTTCGCGGCCATGCACCAGCCTCATAGGAGAGGCTGAGCATGGCACAGATCTCCGCCTCTCAAGGACCGGGATGCACTGTTCAACATTTGGAATCAAATTATTAAGGGTCTGTATGGATCCACTTTAAAGTTTAACTAGATAATTGCTGGAGCTAAATTTTAGTAAGCTAAAGATTAGCCAGCTAAATTTGAGCTGGGATGTTTTGATCATCTAGCTAGTTAAAGACATTGGAGCATGGCACCCCCTCATTAATTCCATTGATTTTATTGCTCATGGTCTCAACTCTCATCGCCTTCTCCCGAATTTCCTCAACCCCCATCCCGCTCTGCTCTAGGGCATTGCCAGCCAGCTTTGCGCCGCGTCCTCGCCTGCAGAATCACGCAGCGGGGCGCTGCCACCGCTCGAGCCGGCGAACCCCGCCCGCGTGGCCGCGGACCTGCCCGCTCGAGCCGGCGAGCCCCTGCCCGCGCGGCTGCAAACCTGCCCGCTCGCCACTGGGCGCGGCACTGGGATGCGCTCGACCACGGCCCGCGCTGGTGGTGCCGGGTGCCCGAGTGCTCTGCTCTACACGAGGATAATTTTGTCATTCATGACTTCTAGCTGGGTTTGATAATGAGATACAATGATGTTGTTACTGATATTTTAGCTAGGCTGTTTAGATCCACCATAACTAAATTTAGCCAGCTAAGTTTAGCCGGTGGATCCAAGCAGAGCCTAAGTCCCTGAGTTTGCACTTGTTCTGCAAAGCATCGATCAATAGAAACAAACTAGGTCACAGTTTAACATTATTGACTCTGGTGTAATTAAGTTGAGGAATCTGGTTATCTTCAAGGACTAGACAAAGCGGGCTCTATTCTATTCTAGGAACTGAAGGGTACTTGTGGTCTCTAGCGGAAGGAGAGAGGCCTTTGAGGTTTCGTAAACCCTTAAACCTCCACAGGGTTCCATAAACCCTTAAACCTCCACAACCTAGGCTGCGGCTGTTAGTGCCACTCGCATGTGTTAAAACCGTTTGCTATCTTTTTCTTATTATTAATAAAAGTTGGTAACCGGATTTCTTTCAAGAAACAATCTAGATAGTGACGTAGACTTTGGGTTCTATGTTAAACAATATGGGTTTTGGATCATTCATTATTGTTTTTTCATAGTAACAATATCCAAATAGCAGGGTTTGGATTGACCGTTGTTTTGTAGAATCCTAAGTATTTGGATCCCATTCTCATTTTTCTTGAGATCTAAACAGGACAAAACTCTAACAATCATTTGTGGGCAACACGTCATTATTGTGGTACCCCCTGAATTTAATTCTAAATTCATATGCCCAAATTCGAAATTACTTAATTTGGTAGCACACTTAGGCAATTTTCACACTAGGTTATTATATTCAGCTAGACATTGTCGGTTGATATATACATATAGTTTCAATTTATATCTATATACACAACTAGACTATACATGTCTAATAATATCAATGTCATAACAGAAATCATTGTGACTGGAAGTTTGAATTATACTTGGACGATACAGTTGTGCTAGAATGCCTACGGTTAATCCTTTGCAATTTCAATCTTATAAATAAAGTCTCTTGGATTTTATTATTTCATATAGAAATATATTAAAATACTTCATAACAAGACGTAATCCATTGTCCTTGTAGTTTCTTAACTACTTTTAGATGATATTTATGTACAAAATGAGAAGTACACTCTCAGGTCTCAGCTAAAGCAAATTATGACAAAAGAGATAACAGAAGAGAATAACTCAATACCTCCAAGCCCCTATTCATTGAAGGTGCATGTATTGCAACCGAAGATTTTGGGGATGGCTGGGCCACCATTTGAAGAGCTTTGGCATTCCTTGGGTCTAACATTGTAACCTGCCATTGTGCAGATTAGAGTAAAACACCCTCCCCCCTTGTGAAAAAATTATGAAGACAAACAATAGCCCCTAAAAGCCATTTGGAAAAAAAAAACACTCAGGATAGTATCATGCAGTTGAACTGTTATAAAAAAAAAGTATTAAAAGCATCTCTGCAAGCTTATCAAAACTATAAAAGGGCCAAGATCCAACCGAAACATTCTGCATCTGGCAAAGGTGTATGATGTGTCGAGCAAACATGAGAAACAAAGAAGAGTATACCTCCTTGTAGCGGTAGAATGCTTGTTCGTAGCGCTGAAGCTGCATTGCGCATTCAGCACTTTTCAATGTGAGCGAAATCAGTATTTCCTTGATTTGATGACGACCGGGTATTTCCATGGTTTTATCATGACCAGGTAGGATCTGTCTAGCCTTCAAGGCACATTTTTAGTTCTTATAAGTAAGTTCAGTCTTGAGGTGTAATGTGTCAGTGGACAGAAAAAATTAAACAGGAGTACTTAGGACATAGTACTAGCTAACCCTTAAATATCTCCTGTAGGCTCGCAAATATTTTCCGGAGTTGAACAGATCATCCCCTTCCCTTTCCTTAATTTTTGCCGCTTCAATTCTCTCTTCAGAAGTCATTGTCCGCGGCCACGGATGCTCCTCCTAAACCAATCTCAACAAATAGTGAAACTGAAAGCGTCAAGCATCATCTTGGACCTGAAAGCTATAAATTTCCATAATGTGCATGTCTACTAGAAATAAATAAAGTTAATAACAAAATGGAGGCATGGATAAAGCAGAGTGGAGAAAGATCATACAACGTCAACAACGGCGAGGAGCTCCATCTCGTAGATGACCACAGAATTGGGAGGGACGAGAGCGAGCTGATACTGATCTGACCCAGCAGCACCGAACGCATGTTGAGGTGGGACGGTGAAGGAGGCAACTTCTCCCACATGCATAGTCATCACAGCTTCGTCTAGGCCATATATAACATGCTCTGCACATTTCATTAAGCAGTTGGTGACAGGATACAGGACCATCCATCGATGAACAATTTGCTTATACAGCTAGAGTTCTGTAACCTTCGTCAATGGTGAACTCGAATGGCTCCTCCCCGTCATGACCTCTCCGGTCAAAAACAGTCCCATCTTCAAGTTTACCGGTCAGCCGCACTGTCATTGTTGATTCATGCATATTCTTATTTCTTAGGCAAGGTATATTTGTGTAGGAGCACAGCAAGGCATATAAACAATAATGTAAGTCAAATACCTTTCACGACTGATTGATTGCGTGGTTTCTTATTACAGTCGTATGATGTATGGTGAATAGTAATTCTCTTGATGATATCCTGATTCTCTCCAACATGACTTACTTCTGTCCAGGACATCAATTGGAAGTTCACATACAGAGTTGCATCAGGTGGCACAGCAGCTTCGTTTCCTATGGAAGGCCTGCCCTGTTCACCAAAACCATCTATGGGTCGAGAGAGCGACGAGGGAGCACCCAAATGACATATATGTAATCACAAGATCAGTTTGTGCATTTTGTGCTTGCGAAAAAAAAAATATAGTTAATTGAGATCACAATGAGGAAAAGCTCTTGCAGATGCTCTTACGTTCTGGTTTTACGATGAGGATAGCTTCTTCTCCTTTTTCCATAGTCTTCACCGCATGTGCAAATGCAGGACAGAAGAAGTCTGCATTCATCAATTATATTAGATTCTGACATTAGAATGGACAAAATCTAAACTCGTACTTCCTCCATCCCAAATTGTAATTCACTTTGGTTTTGTTCTATATCAATCTTACTGAATTTTGACCAAGCTTATAGAAAAATGTATCAACATCTACAACATCAAATTAGTTTCATCCATTTTTTGTGAAATATATTTTTATAATGTTTTTATTTGAACTTGTAGCATGAATATATTTTTATAAAAATAGAAGTAACATATTAGCGAAAATTAACTTAGGACAAAGCTCAAATAAACTTAATTTGGAATGGATGGAGTGCATAGTAATTTGAAGTATTCAACCATATGGTAAACAGATATGGTCCTTACCTTCTCTAAGGCTGAATTCAACCCCTTCAGATCTGGACACTGAAGTCCCATCCTTCAGGCGAGCATTATAATTCACTATATGTCAATGGAAATTTAAAAGTAATCACAGGCCTGCCTAATTCATAGTGACAAGGAACCAAAAATTGCAGCAAAATTAACTGATGATGGATCTTTTTTTTTAAAAAAAAACTAGCATTATAAATTCAAGACTGATAAAAGCAAACTCTGGAAGAAAAATATAAATAATATTGTACCGGCACCGCACCGTTTCTTCTCCTAATTTGATTATCTTTTTCAAGATGCTTTGATCGCCGAGGATATCGTTTGTGATAGATATGAGTTCGATGTCGAAACGTAGAGTTTGATCGGGAGGAATGTTCCACGGTATACGTGCAGGACAGCCATTCCTGGTCAGTGCTAAGGGAGCGGGCACGGTGAATATAGATTTCTCCCCTAGTTGCATTGATCCAATTGCTCGGACGAAGCCATACATCACATCATCTGCGAGACAAAACATGTCAAAACATTGGCCATGCATCGGTTTGCATATACATGTATAAACATCATCTGCCAGACAAAAACATGTCACATATATACTATATATAAGTCCATAAATCTGCTAGACATCATGGTGAACTTGTTTTTTTTTACAAGATCATGGTGAACTTGTTCGTTTTACCTCGGTCACATGTAAGCAGCAGAGGAGTACCATTTTCTCTGCTCGATGCAAACACAGTACCGTCAAGCAATTTTCCTGTAAAGTGAACTGCATGCAGCAAGCAATGTAGCGTTGGTAAGTTAGTTACCATAATGCATCTAAAAAAAAGTTAGTTTTTTTGCATAATTCTTTTTCCCAACTTTTGAAAAAAAAATCAGAGGCAGTCATTTTCACTAGTACATAAAACTTTACTGCAGCGGGCAAAATTGGTTTACCACAGCGGGCAAAGACGCCCGCTGCGATGGTAAGGCTACGGTTAATCCTGGCCACCACCGCAGCGGACGTCTTTGCCTGCTGCGGTAAACCAATTTACCACAACGGGCAACATAACTGACCCGCTGCAGTTAATGAAAATTAACCACAGCGGACACTTATGATGCCCGCTGCGGTAAAAGAATTTACCCTAGCAGGCGCTCTAGACTGTCCGTTGCGGTTGTGGCTATTAACTGTGATGGGCTTCTTATGTTGCCTGCCACAGTTAATTATTTTTTACTAAAAAATAATTCAGCATGAACACAATTCCAAAATTTGAATTTAAATCATTTCAGAATTTAAATATATAAAATAAACAAACAGATTTCATATAAAAAAACCAACAAAGTCATTTAGATACATATATAAAATATCCATACTATGCAAGAATTATCGCGGCGGGCAACCTTATTTGCCCGCTGCGGTAAATGGAAATTAACCGTAACGGGCATCATAAAAGGCCCGCTATAGTTAATATATTAACCGCAGCGGGCTTCTTAGGATGCCCGTTGCAATTAATGGCTATTTACCGCAGCGGGCGTGTAAGGTTGCCCGCTGCGGTTACTTTATTAACCGCAGCGGCCTCCTTAGACAGCCCGCTGCGGTAAAGCCTTTACTGCAACGGGCGCTCTGGTGGCCAGGCCGGCCACCGAATAACCATGGCGGGCAAAAACTGTGCCCGCCATGGAGCCTATTTATGCAACGCTGCGCATATTACGTTTTGTAGTAGTGCCAGCAAAACACCTCTATTAATTAGACTTTTTAGAGGTTGACGCTGTGACCACCTCTATTGTGGAGGTGGATGTCAATTTGGTCTTAGCAGAAACAATAGTGTGGTCACTACACCACATACTCACTTGTGAATATATATAAAAATCTATCTTTTTATATTATAATCTTATATCAAATATTTTGGCTACTAAATAAACTCAAATGAAAAAAGTTTCAACTACAAAGTTTTAAATCTTGCCAAGCACTACAACTTTGGTGAAGGATGTGTCTCCATCCAAGATTATTTGAAAAATTTTAAAATGTGAATCTCAAAATATATTAATTTAAAATAAATATTTGAGACCATAAAAACTTATAATCAGAAAACATGTAGATCAGATCAGTCACTATAATTTTAGTATTACCAATGGGAACATTTAGGAATTATAAAGTTTGAATTTTAAAATTTATGAACTAATGACGGGTCTAAACGGTTTTGAATAAAAACTTTTTAACTACAAAGTTGTAGATTGTATTGACACCTACAACTTTGGTATAGATCATGTCAACATCCGGACGGGTTGTAAATTTTAAATTTTAAAATCTATGAACTTTGAACATTTTTTTTGGACTAAACAGTTTTAAAATTAAAAAAAATCGACTACAGAGTTGTAAATCGCGTTGAGGGCTACAATTTTGATGTAACGTTTCTCTGCATCCGAATTCATATGAAAAGGTTATACATTATTTTTTGATCCCACTATTTACGAAGACGAACATTTAAGACATCTGCATCTTAAAATCTATTAACAGAGACGGTGGACTTAGGCCGACTGTCTCCATAAATCGATTTTCAAAGACTGATATTTTACAAAGTTCACCTCTAAAAATCTATTAACCGATACGGTGAATTTAGAACGAACGTTTCCATAAATCAATTTTTAAAGCCTGATATTTTAGGTTCACCTATGAAAATCTATTAACCGAGACGATGGACTTAGGACGACCGTCTCTATAAATCGATTTTCAAATACTGACATTTTAAGAAGTTTAAGAAGTTCACCCCTAAAAATCGATTTACGAAGAAGGTCATCCCCACCTCTGTTAATAGATAATTTTAGAAAGCGATTGTTTTAGAACACCCACCTCCAAAAGTAATTTCCAGAGACGAGTGTTTTCCTGAAAGCCCATGACCATTTACAGACACAGTCGCTAGGTATATCTACCTCCATGTCTCAGAAAATTATTTTTCTAATAGTGTTTTTCTATTTCCAATATAAAAAACAAATGTATTGCCCTCAGTTTTACTAGGATTCATTAACCACTAGAAAATACAGGGCGCGGCGTTGCCGCGCCATCTCTGATATGACCGGTGTTCATATGATTTTGTTCGGGGTACTGTGCTAATCTGAAAATGCTACATGTTTATATTCTCATTTTGTTGCTTAAATTGGACTGGTTATCTAAATCTGTACAGTGGTTTAAGTTCAATTGAAACTATCTGTTACTGTTTTAAATTATACTCCCTTTGGACTCGTAAAGAAAATCGTTTAGGATAGAGATACGGTCTTCAAAACACAATTTTAACCTCTTGTTTTTTATAAAAATATTTATAAAAAAGTGATATATGTATATTTTTATGAAAATATTTTTCAAGACAAATCTATTCATATAATTTTTACATTTGTAAACTCAACAACTAAAAAGTTATTGATAATTTATATTCCTAATGTTTGACCTAAACCTTGTCCAAAATGACTTCCTTTACGAGGATGGAGGGAGTACAACACTGGTGATTTAAGTTTGCACTTTGTAGTACAAATGGAAGTAATAATAAAGGATGCTCAGATTGTAAATGTGAGTATTGTATAGAAGAGAGAAAAATGTCTTAAATTGTCTATCAATAAGAGAGAGAAATGTCTTAAGCGTTGTCTGTCATTAATGAGAAATAAACCTCAGAAAGATTGTGATTATTTGCCGTGATATCATATATAACAGAAATGTCAAGTAGAAATAGTAGTTGTAATTATTTAAAAGAAAAAAGAAATGAATAAAGAGGTCATGATACCTGCATATTTTAATTAGCAAGCTGCATGCTTTTTGCACAAAGGCCTTGGCACCAACAATGGGACTGATCTAGTTTAGATTTGAACCTGAGTAACTATTCGATGCATAAAAGTAACCTGAGTAACTATACAATGCATAAAAGTATGATGATTTGTGTTTACAACATACTGGAATTTTATTGTGATTCCAAAATTTCCATAGTTGGGTTATCTAAAAGCTGCAAAGATTAACGTCTATTTATCCACATTCATTTGCACTGAGTAAAATCTAATTTCATATACACAGAAAACTGGAATGAGGTTTGGCCTGGGTATCACATTAATTTAACTAATTTATCTTGATTGCTAGTATTATTTATATTCAGCTCAACAACAATTTGCCAAATTTTACACAATTGGTAGAAAGTGAAGTAAACATATCCAGAATAAACTATCACATGGTAAGTAGTTTTACAGAAATATAAATGACAACCAATTCCTCATTGCAGGCATCATGACTACTATATGAGCACCAATTTGATGGCATGAAATCAGGAATATCTGGTCCAAATAACTGCACATGAGACTATTTCTGTCACTGAGTCCATCTTGTAAATGAGTGGAAAGTACATGCTTCTCAAAAGAAAGAAAGAAAGCTACCCAACATGGTAGTGAACACATACACATGCTGCTAGCAATACAACAGAACTGAACATATCAGACGGATGAAGGTTCCAATGATATGAAGCTGGCTGGGCATCAGTCTCTGACTATGCAGCACGAATACAGATACGTGTATCTCGTATCGGCTAGATACGGATACGTGGATAAGTCATTTTTTTTAGCAAACTAAAGGTATAGTGGTGTATCGAAATATCTAATACGGATACGTGGATACGTATCAGATACGGGATATGAGGTCATATTGAAGTATGGGGTAATTTAGGTCTCTGATATGTTCTCAAATTAGCTCTCAAAACATAAATGTGGTGCAAAGAAGGCAATGAAATCAGTTGGGCAAGCAATATTTTGTAGTTTTGTGCATAGAGGATATCAAAATGTAAATTGGTGATTCCAGAAGTGACGACACTCTGGAGTTAAATATTTTTTCTAATCGCCTTCCACCAGAAGAACAATATACAATTTAAGATTAAATGTGCCCATGATGAGATTTTCATAACTAGGTGCTTAGAATAGTTTTTTTTGAAAAGCTTATAATAGTATTTAGACTCCAAAAAAACATGAAAGAACAAGGGTTCTACTGATACATGAACAATCCTCTATATCCTTGTTTTAGAAATATCAGCTTATGTGCACCACGTTTGCTTAGAAATCAGTCTTTTCAAAATCAGCGATGTTATTTTTCATCTGAAAATTACTTCACTCGTAGTTAGACTATGGAAGCAAATTTTAACAATCGAATAGTGAAATACATATACAAGGCTATGAGTTGTAGTTTCTATACTCTAATGCCAAAATTTCTGGATAGCCTTTTTCTCTCTTCTGATGTATCTGTCATTTAGGTTTCAAAACTTCAGGTGTTTCCATTTAATAATAAAACCTTGCAGTTGGAAGCCAACATTGGGTAGGGCAAATTGAAGTTCTAGAAATCTAAATATTTCATCAGAGGAGATTCAAAGATGAGAGGCATACCATAATAATATTTTGCATGGGCATTTGATCGAGCACCTTGTAGGCATAACAGATACTATCGCAGGAGGAGGAGCTAACGCTACTGCTGGCTACCCTTGATGTCCTCAATATCTTCGGCAAACAATGGGTACCGTATGACTGGCCGGACACTGCTCGCAATAGCCCTGCGGTGTCGTTTGGCGTTGTGGCCGCGCACCACCCGCTCGTGGTGATAGTGACACTGCACACTACCGTTGGCCGTCGTGGCCTTGTGTGGGGATGGCCGCACATCTAGCCAGCCATGCCTTGCATTACAAGCGCTAGAAGAGGAGCCTGCACACGAGTTTCTTGATGCGGAGCGCGATCGACATGGTAGGTGAAGGGAGGAGCGAGGGACTAGCAGGAGGAGGGGGGAGATGTACGCCAGCAGGAGGCGGAGCTCGAGTGCTCGACGGAGGATGCGGAAGGAAGGAGCGGGTTCTCGACAATTCGCAACCAACCCGTTGAGATTTGAGAATTAAATTGGGTGCTATGATTAACATGGGGTAGAAAAGAATATCTTGCGAACACCAAATAATATACGTGAAGGCTAAATTTAGAAAATCACCAACAACATGTAAAGACTCAGTTGTTGCGAATTTTGCTGGACATGGAATTTAGTTCTCTATAGACATGTGTCAATAGGGTGCACCTAATTTAATAATAGGCGGGACCTGAACTAATCCGCATCAGACGGCCCCTATTATGAGTTGGCCTGATCTAACGTCTAGCAGGTTGACAGGCGACGTGGATATTGCGCTTGCCCAGAGCTTCTCCTGCAGATTCGTTATTAGAAGATTACTGTTTGTTGAGCACTGGGTCTAGGAAAAAGAGTGATACTGCTCCATCTATTCTAAATTATAAGTCACTACCAAAATCTAGTCTATTAAAATTTATAAAACTAATTGCATTGTCATACAGTGATTAACAAGAGAATCTATCTATTAAACAAAATTAATATACCATTAGCAAATGTTTGTTGTAGCACTACATTGTCAAACCATAGACTAATTAAGTTTAATAAATTCGTCTCGCGAATTATGCTCCGGCTGGTAAATTAGTTTTGTAATTAGCCTATTTTTAATAGTATCTGCTCCGGTACTCCTTCCCTAAAAATTTGCACGTATTTCAAAGCAGCCAATTAAGGTGATTAATATCTCTCTTAATTACTTTCTATCTAGGCCCATGTCTAGACCCAAGCCCGTCCAACCCACCCTTGACCCTTGAGTCTAGCCCGGTCTTGCCCCAAAGTAACATCACCATCACTCCATCAGGCGTCAAGTCGTCAACCATCATTCGTTTGCGCCCATCGTGTCTAACGAAGGAGACGGCGGCGCCGCCGCTGCCACCATTCCAGAGGAGCCACCGAGCAACAACCGACGGACAGAATGGCGTGTCATGTTAGAGGAAATAGGTAATTTCTATATTATTTTTGACATAAAACATATTATTAATTATTGAGATTATAACTTTAATCATATACATGATAAAGTTCAACATGTGATCATTTAAAACATGAACATAATAATAACCAACATGTGAGCATGATTCACATATCATAACATGAAGGAAATCAAGATATGGCATAATTCTCAGAATAGAAACAAACATGTAACAGTACGTGAAACAACATAACAGAGCTACATGTGTGCAGGGCATACGACTTATTGCTATAACAGAAATAAAGCCTCTTATGAAAAAGTATGAACAAACTACTGAAACAAGCGCAAGACATCTAGTGAAACAATATGACAGAATTATCGAAACATATGCGATCTGTAAAACATAAAATAGAGAGGAGATGAAACGTTCGTACCCTCTCATCCTTAGAGAATTCGAAGATCCGGAACCTCGTCCGACTTTCATGTCTTAGGAAATGAAGATGATGAAGACGGAGTCCACCGGAAAGTCGATAGATGTAGAGGCTTCACCGAGATGAGGACGACGAACAGTGACGACACTCCTTCGGGAAGAAGATGAACGACGACAGTTCTTCGAGCAGTCGCGTAATAGCTCCCTAAAAACCTAATTTGTCGATCCCCCGTGCAAGATCCCGAATGACAAGGGCTTCGGAGGCACCTGCCCTCTCGCTCCTCCGTGCGCGCAGAGTTACAAGATGGAAAAACCTTCTCGCAGTGGAATCAAGATCTGGATGTGTGCTCTCGGGTAAGGGAAGGGAAGAACCTGGAAGACAGGAAGTGCGACACCTATATTCTCATAGAGGAAGGTGCAGCACCTGCACGGAAAGCGAAGAGACTGCGAAAGGCGGAAAGCCAGGAGTCGGGCAAGCGAAGAGTTGTAACTCCCGTGGTTAGTGGATATTAAAAAAAATAACGCGTCCACGACCCGTGCCCGTGTCTGGCTGGCAATGGCGGCACGCATGCACGTACAGCTGCCTTTGTCCGTTTCTCAATTTCTTAAATTAGACGGAATAATTACCACCATATAAATCGAGTCAACATCTTTTTAACTTCCAATCTAGTACAAATATTAATTATCACCGTTACACACTATAGAGTTATTGATTTATTTAAATATATTAATAGACTTGTCCTATAATAAATCTAACATGTTAGCACAACCAGGGCATAAATGAATGGTTGACGCCTACTTTGGGCCCAAGGGTTGGGTCCACGCGTGGAATATATATATACTCCCTCCGTATCCTATTTAGAAGTCGTTTTGAAAAAGTGTTCGATCAAACATTGAGAATATAAATCACGAATAACTTTTAAATTATTGAGTTTAGAGATATAAAAATCATATACATAAATTTGTCTTGAAAAGTACTTTCATAAAAATATATATACATCACTTTACAACAAATATTTTTAAAGAAACAAGTGGTCAAAGTTATGCTTTGAAGACCGTGTCGCTGTCCTAAACGACTTCTATTTGCGATACGGAGTAGTATATATACAAGTGCTATTCTACACCCTAGGTGTAGAGTACTATTCTACACCAACTTGTTGTACTGAACAGAATTCAGTATTGTTCAGTAGTCGCATGTCAGTATTATTCAGTATTTTCTGGTGCTGGGTGTAGTACTGACTCATACTGAATGTTGTTCAGTAGTACTCAGTATTTTTTTCTGGTCAGTTTTGCCTAGTGGTGTAGAATAATATTCTACACCTAAGGTGTAGAATAGCACTGCCACATATATATATATATATATATATATATATATATATATTTATTGGTTGCTTTGAAATGCATGAAAATTTTTATGAGAGGAGTACCGGAGTAGATTTGATTGAATACTTTTGGCCCTCCTTGAATCAAGCTTCTAGGACGAACAAAAGTAAAGCTGTTACGCACCTTCTTCATGGTCCTGCCAGAAGCGCGGCTGGAACCGTTTCCCGGCGGGCTCTTGCACAATCCACTTTGCGAAGCCAGGATAGTTCACCTCGTCTTGGAAATCTTGGTCGGGCTTGCCTAGATCTGACAAAGCCATGCTGAAATCCTTCTCTCTTCTTCCACCCATTGCAGAGAAGGCTTGATTAGTAGCGCTGGGCTGATAGCCGGCGGGCAAAGGCAGGACGGAGGAGCGCAGCGCTGCAAATTAAAGCCTAGCCTAGCTAGGAGGCTATGTTTAGTGCACCGGCGACATTCAGACATTTAACACCTAGGAGTACGGAGTAGCTAGGAGGCAACGCGTTTCCGGTGGCGAGGAACATACGAGGAAATGCCAAGTGCGACATTGCACATTTCACTGTTAAAACATAACCTCACCGACTAGGAAGAGCACACGAAAGAAGGCCGGCCCAGAGTCGTATGTGCAGTGTGCTGAGAAGCCCCAGTAGTCCAGTAGAGATAGGTGGGTCCCACGTGTCAGAACACAACTTTTTTCCTTTTCTTTTTTTTCTTCCTCATCATGGTCGTACAAGCGCTCGCCGCCGGCACAGGTAGCGGAGCTGGCCTCGGCCACCGCCACACCCAGCCGCGACCTCGGCCATGGCCACCACTGCGCCCACCCTGGCCCTGTCCACCGCCGCGCCCATCCCCGGCACCAGCCCTGGCACCCTGCTTTTGGGCGGCGAGCAAGGAGCATGAGGTGGAGGCCATGGTGGTGCTCGGCCTCGGGGATCTGGAGGCCGTGGAGGTGGTCGGGAGTGGGGAGAGGGCCTCGCCGCGCTGGTGGAGAAGACAGCGGCCTCGGCCGGATAAGCTTCCAACTTTTTTCATTTTTTCTGAGTCACATCAATATTTGAACACATGTATGAATCATTAAATATTGATAAAATAAATAGCTAATTGCACAGATTAGTTATAAATTACGAGACGATTTTTTTTGAGTCTAGTTAACGTATGATTGAACAATATTTGTCAAATACAAATGAAACTACTACAGTAACAAAGTTGAAAAAATTCCAGCATCTAAATAAGGCCCTAGAATACGAAACCAGATGATCCAAAACGAAAAACTATGTGGTCCGGTTTTACCATCAAGTCAAATCATTCTATATTTATTATCTTAATTTTCATGGATATGACCTGACAAGCATGTGTATTTCTCTTTACTACCGGCACAAGACCTTGTGTACATACATGTATGAATATTCATATCTATAAATACATGTGCACACACTATCTTTATTAGGCTATGACTATCTTCACTGTTGATACGCGAGTCGTCTATTATAGGAATAATTATCATGGCCACATCATCCCGAAATTTTTATATCTGCTTCAACAACTTCAGAAGCCATTTGGCCGTAGCTTTTTGTCAAATGGGCGAAAAAAGAACGAACTTAAAACCCTGTCTAACAAAAGGTGAATTGATGGAGATAAAAGTACCAACTTCTCCTAGATCCATGACAAGTTGTTTCGGCAAAAAAAAAAAATTCTAAAACAACCTTAGCTTCACTAGTGAGATTACTCGTGAAGCTGAAGCAAAAAAAAAACGCTACTCCAATGATAAAGTAGAGTTTCAACCAGTCCTAAATAACCAAAACAACCAAGTTAAGCTCAAACCATGATATACAAATAATTTGATAAGTATTACTCCCTCCATACCTGTAAAGCAAGACGTTTTAGATAAGACTTGAATCAAACATTGGTAATATAAATCATGAATAACTTTTAAGTTGTTGAGTTTGGAAATATTGTCGATTACATGGAAAAGGGGTACCCCAAAACCTCCGCTTCGAGAAAACTAATCCACGACAAAGCTAACAGTCACCCTTCAATCACGAATCCCAAACCGGCCCAAGTATCAATCCATGATGGGCCGGCCCACGAGCGAAACCTCAGCGGCTCACCAAGCGCACGGGGAGTCCCTCCTTAAGACCGTGCCAACGTTTGCTCGAGGCATGGTGACGGAAACTTCCCAAGCGAACGGGGCAGCCCTCGACCGCCTTGTCGTGTGTCCCCCTCATTCCGCCAGCACCCCTCGAGGGGTCCTCTCTCGAGCACTCCTAAGGCAGGCCTCGACCGCCTCGCCACACATCCCACGAGGGAGCATTCTCGGAACGCCCCTCGATCACGATTCCTTCCGAGTAAAGGAAACAGGCCTCGACCGCCTCTCCACAAACCACCTCATACCAACCTCTTGTACGATCCACAGAAGCATTGAATGCGATCTGCCTGCTCCAGTCAGACTCGTATGGCTACAGCATAACCGCAGTGGGTCGTACCTCGGTTAAATCAACTTTACCGCCCATACCCGGGAAAAAAGCACGACGTGCAACGCAAGTTGCGTCACGCCGCGCACTGTGCCTTGTCAGGCGCCTCCTCGAGGCCCGTTCGTCAACGCTTTTCCTGCAATTCCCGGGGCTCGCCCCACCCGCGTAAGGCTTCGACTGCCTCGCGCCTCCTCGAGGCACCCCTCGAATTCCTCCTGCATAGCTTCAGAAGCATTAAATGTGCACCTACCTACACCTGTCCAAATCACATGGGCACGGTGAGACGCCGCAGCGGGTCGTACCCCAGGTCAAATCGAACTTTTACCGCCCATATCCGGGAAAGGGGGCGACTCGTACGACATTGTTGCGTCACTGAAGGGTCGAGAAGGCGGACTAGAGGGGGGTGAATAGTCCTTTTTAAAATTAAACGTATCGGCTAACCGAAACAAATGCGAAATTAAAACTATCGGTCTAGCCAAAACTACACCCCTCTACTTATACTCTATGACACCTTACAAAAGATCCTAAACAAAGCAAATAAGGTGTCGGGCTAGCTAGAGCTCACCTAATCAATTCTAGAAGCAAGGCCACACAAACCTATACAACTAGTACTTCAAACACGGGGGGGGGGGGGGGGGGGGGGCTCCTACACAATCTAGTAAGAAAAGCACAAAGCTCCTAAGCTCACTAGCAATGCTCAATAACAAGGCTACACAAGTGAAAGGTCCTTGTTTGGTTTTGGTAATTGAGTGACAACCTAGGTGAACTAATATGTGCTTATGTGAGATACATAAAAAATTAGTTCACTTGTGAATGAGCAATGAAGGAGCTTATTGCATATGAGACATGACATGGAGTCATATGGCTAAGGTGGTGAAGATCAAGGCAAAATTTGGCTTGATGGACCGGCTGCGAAGGCGAAGGGCAAGTTGGAGGCTTTGAAGCCGTTGGTACCGAGTGTCGGGAGGCTTGAGCAAAGACTTGGCGCCGAAGGACCGAAGCAATGGTGAAGAGCAAGTGAGGTCAAGATCGATGGACCATGGAAGCCATATGATGATATGAAGTGGCTCATATCATTTGGTGATCAAGGTTGGTGCATGTGTTGCATCAACAATGAAGGAGATGAAATGGAATGCGCAAGGCAAAGGTATATTTGTAGGGCATTTCATTTCACCGGTCTAAGGTTGAGTAGAGAAGAAATAGACCGGGTTTAAGATAGATAGCCGTACTATAAAAAGGAGAAATCTTTAGTTGCAACGGTTATCTAGTGTCACTAAGTGTGAGTTTCATGTGCATATGCATTGTGCTTAGTGACGTGGTGAGATTGATGAGAAAGTCCGAGAAAATTCTTTGTGAAAGCTATCTCAAGTGCTAAATTTGGTTTAGTGCTTGTGGGAAGAGATAGCACTTAAAAGGGTTTAAAAAAGGAGAAGAATGTTGGTTGTGGTCGGAAATTCCAGCTTAGCTCCTTGTTATTCCAGGAAGGGGTTCTCTGTTGTTCTAACGCATTGATTCGGAAATTGGTGCAGCCCGAACTGGAATTTCCAGTGCGGGTCGGGAGAGGCGCTCCCACCCTGGAAATTCCAGAGCGCGTCGCCTGGAATTTCCAGTGAGGGTGTGTTTAGCAACGGTCGGTTGAGCGCGTCCCACCCTGGAATATCCAGGCCACGCTGCCTGGAATTTCCAGTGCGGGAATGGCACTTCGAACTGGTCCATTTTGGTCAGACTGGTCCGTTTTTGCTCATCTGGTCCGTTCCTTTTGACCGTTGGAGTGAAAGAGCCATTGGAGGTTTTGGTCTGCTCCCGATTGGAATTTCCAATCCGCGTTAACTGGAATTTCCAGTGCGGGTCTGAGTAAGTGAGGGAGCCTGTGCGTGAGGGGATAAGGCTGGTTCCCCCTCCTTCTTCCTTACCCCTTCTCTCCCCATTTCCTCACCTTTGGAGAGCAAGCAAGTTAGGGTTCTTCCTCTCCTCTCTCTCCCCCATGATTTGAGCTAAAATTTCTAGGAGAGATTGAGTGCCCTGTGTGGGTGATGTTGAGAGGTTGAAGATCCACCTTCTCCCCTTCCTCTCCCTCTCAAGCTTGGTGCTAATTTGAGTGAGGGATTGAGAGCCTAGTGTGTGTGTATTTGAGGATTGCATTTGGTGGCACTAGGAAATCTTTGTGATTTGGGGATTTCTTATTACTCTTGGTGATTGCCATCACCTAGACGGTTTGGTGGATTGTGTCTCCGTTGTGAAGCCCGCATGGTGATTGTGCGTGGCTCCGGAGAAGGATTTGTGAGGGGTGTTGTGCTCACCCCGCGGGAGATCGCGAAGAGCAACTCTAGTTGAGCAAGACGTGAAGAGCGTCAAGTGGTCCGGCCGGGTCAAGTGCTAGAGCTTGTGGTAAGCACTCCGTGTGGGAGAGTGTGACTAGTGTAGTCACCACTAGCAAGAGGATCGGCGACAACCTTGAGCTTGTCTCAACGGGGACTAGCTTGGTGGCAACCAAGTGAACCTTGGGATAAAATCACTGTGTCAACCTTATCGTTGGTTTGCATTCCCCTTACACAAGCTTGTATTTACTTTCATATATATATATATATATTGTGCTGGTGTAGTTGCTCTTGTAATTAGTTAGCTTGTGTAGCTTGCTAGTTACCTTCCTTGCTTGTATAGCATAGAAGTAGCTCCTTTGCGTGACTAATTGGCTTGTGCAGCCTTGTTAGTCACTTTGCTTAGTTTGTGTAGCTAAGTAATTTGAGCTCTCTAATTTGGCTTGTGTAGCCTTGTTATTGAGCATTGCTAGTGAGCTTAGGAGCTTTGTGCTTTGAAAGTGCAATGGCCCCCTAATGTGGGTTTTGGTATTGATGACACTCAAATTAGGGACTAATATGTTTCAATGAGGATGACTTGCAACTTTAGTCTGTTGAAAGTATTAGAAAGATAAAGTAAGGCAAAGGGAGTCCCTCAATTCGATCATCGACAGGCGGAAACTAAACTTAAAGAAGAGCATCGATCGTTTTCTATTTGCTTTGAGTTTAGGAATGCCGTACTATAAAGAGGGATGCAAAGTTAGGTGGTCTGAAGAGGATAGAGTGCTCAAGTATAAAAATAAAATCAAAAGAGGGACACAAAATCACTTCACGAGCACTTGGGGTAGCTGCTGTCAACTTCCAGTGTCGAAAGTTTTGACCTTAATGTCGGAAGCTCCGACCCTGGGGGTTCCAGCGGGTCTCTGCCCTGGTGTCGGGGGTTTATAAAAGGGGTACCCCCAAGCAACGCAAACAAATAGGGTAAACTTAGAACACCGGCTAATGACAGACCTAACTAGTCTAACCTCCTAAAAAACCGACCCCCCGAGGCCCACAGCGCTGGCCCACTGTCTCGCCCGAGGCCTCCAAGCCAGGCCTCGGGCGCACGCTCGTTCTCCGTCTCGCCCGAGCCCTCCAAGCCTCGGACGAGCGCGCCCTACACCTCGAGCCCCGGCGCACGGGCCTCGAGCCCACCACGCCGTACACCACACCTCGAGACCCCACACGGAGACCTCGAGCCCCTCTAACACGGCAGTCTATCCCTCGAGGCGCATCACGCCTCCCTCGAGCGGCGCCAAACATCGGATGCCAGCCCATGCCACACATTTAATTCATCCACCTACTCCAGTCACGTCCTCTGTAACACAACGTGTGCCACAGTGGTTTGGGGCAGAGTCAAGTCTCGTTTTCACCACCGGTATGGGCAAAAAGGCACCAGTGTAGCACTGTAAACCCACGCCCTGCACTGTGGCACGTCCAAGCCACGCCTCGAGGCCCAGATGCCTGCCGCCCAATCGATTCTCACGGGACTTGCCCATACCTGCGGGGACTCGAGCCCCCCGTAGGCGCCGCCTCGAGGCCGGCTCCGTGCCCCTCGAGCCCTAACTACTTTCATGCTATTGGAGGACAGTACCCCAAGACCCCGTAGGCCCCCGCCGCTCCTATCCGTTCCCGTCTGGGTGCTGTACGGCTTCCACCTCCCACGCCTCCACATCCGCGCCCAGGATGGAGGCCACGCTTCAAGGACGCTTCAACAGCAACACCCACGTTGGCTACAGCGGCCTCGACAAGACAGGGTTCCTACTCTTCGCCATACCGAGCGCTGTACACATCCATCCAGTGTAAGCCTGGCCTCCCCTTGTTCTATAAAAGAGGACGCCAGGGTCCTTCGCCACAGAAGACGGAGGACGGAAGACGGAGGACGGAGGACGGAGAGACACATCCACTCTCACATACACACCCGATCCGGACTCCGGTCCACGCTCACTGAGCTTGTATTCGCCCCTGTACAAGCACTTAGGTGCAAGTATACAAGAACACCTCCCCCCCCCCGCTGGACGTAGGGCCTTCTTTGCCCGAACCAGGATAAATCCTTGTGTCCTCTTGCATCACCATCCAGGAAGAGAAGCACGCGATCATATTACTCGTTGGTGTCACACCCCCTGTTTCGAAACACCGACAGTTGGCGCGCCAGGTAGGGGCCTTCGCGTGTCGAGCCGATTTCTCGTTGATTTCTGGATGACTTCATCTCCTTCTTCGTCCCCGGCTGGTGCCGTCGTCTGGTTCGGAAGCCTCGAGTTTCTGGCCACCGGCAACAGCGACGAGCTGACCCTGCTCTCCGCGCAGAGCCCGAGCGGAGGGCGTGTCATGCCACCCCGCGCGGGGGGGCGTGGCGCGTCACCCGCACCACCACACGTCGCCACCTCGTGAGCGGCGCCGTCGTCACCATCGTCGCCGGGCACAGGCGGTGCCCGCGGTGAACACCCTCGTCCCCATAGCCGGCGCAGGGTCCCCAAGGGGAAACCAGCCTGGCGCGCAACGGAGACTTCTAGGGCGCGTGCGCACTCCTCCGTCGAGTTCGCGTTGGTCGCGAGCGCGGACCGGGAGCCAGTTCAAGGCCCCGAGCCGTGCTCCGTCGATGCCACCCAGCCTCCTCCCGCACGGGTGTACCGCGCTCGACGCCGGCAGTTCCCGTTCGGCCTCGACCGCTCCGCGGCAGCCTACGCCCGCCAGCTCAACGAACGCAGTCGAGGGCGACACCCGGCGGAGCAGGAGGAGCGCCCGGGCGTGTTGCTGCAGGCCATGGCCAACCTGGAGATTGTCCACCCCGCGCACGACGACCGCGGCTTCCCGCGAGTCGTCGAGCCACCCCGCGTAGCCACCATCGGAGAGTGGTACCACGAGCTGCAGTCCCAGCCCGATCCAAGGCGGCGCGGCATCACCAGCTCCGACTCCGACGAATATGACTACCACGACCCCGACCTCTGAGATCCCACCAGGGAGTGCTTCCAACTCGAGGGAGTCGTATGCGACACCGAGGACGACAGCGACGACGACGGCAGGCCGGCGCTCAACCTCGAAGGGCCCGGAGACGTGGCTGCGGCAGGCGGGTCACGTGTTCACGGGAGGAACGAACCCCCCGACACCGGCTGCACCATCCCAGCACAGCGACGACCGAGCGGCGCAGCTCGCGCAGCTGCGGGAGGCCATCGCCAAGGCTGAGGAGGACCGACAACGCCTGCTGCAGCTCGAGAAAGCCCAGCACAAGAACCACCCCAGCCTCGAGGTGCCGGCGCTCGTGGCCGAGCTCGAGAGGTCCACCGGCAGATCCTCGAGGGCGGGGCGCCAGCATGCCCCGAGGTATGCTTCCCGCGAGCCGGGCAGAACGTGGTAGCGGCGACGATGATGCTCCGTGATTTACCCGCCGTCTCCAACCCCGACGCCAGGCGCATGCTTGGGGAAGTGAAGAACCTCCTCGAGACAGTCGCTGTGCAGCAGGCCGAGAGCTCGGCGTCACGACGACGTGGAGCAGCCTCGGGGAAGCCGGCGGACACGCCCCACAACGAGCGCGAGGCATCCGTCCACCACCTGACGCCTCTCGAGCTAGGCCAGTCCGCGAACGGATCATCGACAACCGGCCCCTCGAGACCCCGACGACGCCCGCAACGACATCAACCGCCGGCGCAAGGACAAGGGTGCCCAGGAGCGTGGCTATAACGCCCATCGAGGGGGGCGCTACGACAGCGACGAGGACCGGCAAGCCCTCGAGCCCCCGGGCCCCAGAGTCTTCAGCCGGGCCATCCGCAGCTCGACCCTCCCCGACCGCTTCCGATCGTCGACCAACATCGTGAAGTATGACGGGGAGGTCGAGCCCAAGCTCTGGCTCTCGGACTTCCGCCTAGGCTGCCAACTGGGCGGAGCGAAGAACGACGACCGTGTGATCATACGCCAACTCCCACTTTACCTCTCGGACACCGCGCCCGCCGGTGGCTCGAGGGGCTCCCGCCAGATCGGATCGACGACTGGGCCGACCTAGTCAGGGTCTTCGACGGGAATTTCAAGGGACGTGCGTGCGCCCAGGCAACCCCTGGGATCTACGGCGCTGCAGGCAGGCGGCGAGTGAGCCCCTCCGCGATTTTGCTCGACGGTTCTCGAAGCAGCGCCTCGAGCTCCCCCACGTGCCTGACGAGGACGTCATCTCAGCGTTCCTCGCGGGCACGACTTGCCAAGAGCTAGTCCATGAGCTAGGTCGCTACCGTCCCAGGACGGTCGAGGACCTGATGGATCGTGTCACCAACTTTGCCTCAGGCGACGAGGCAGTGGGGGCCTTCTTTGGCCGTTCCACGGACAAAGGCAAGGCGGTGGCCGCGCCGGAGGTCACGAACAAAGGCAACGACGCCAAGAACGACAACGATAACAGCGACAAAAAGAAGAAGAACAAACGCAAAGTCAGAAGGCGAAGCGCGACGCCAATGACGACGACGACGAAGAAGTGCTCGCAGGCCCCTCGAGCCTAAGAAGCCCCGAGGCCCCCCCGACGGGGCTGTTTTCGACCAGATGCTCGAGGACCCCTGCACTTATCACAGGGGCCCCGTAAATCACAAGTTAAAAGACTGCCGACTGTTGAAAGGCTACTACTCCAAGCTCGGCGAGAAAAGAGAAGACGTGCCTAAGGGCAAGGATACCAATCGGCGCGGCGGTGGGGACGCGGACGGTGACTTCCCCCCGGTGCGCGACTGCTACATGATCTACGGGGGGCCGACCGTCAGGCTCTCAGCTCGAGAAAGAAAGAAGGAGCGCCGGGAGGTCTTTGCACTCTGCCACGACGCCCCCCGGTATCTTGACTGGTCTGATGCGCCAATCACGTTCGACCGTGACGACCATCCGGACCGTGTCATAAACCTGGGGGCGTACCCCCTCGTCGTCGACCCCGTTATCGTCGACGTACGGTTCTCCAAGGTGTTGATGGATGGGGGCTCGAGCCTCAACATCATATACCTCGAGACACTCGACCTCCTGGGGATCTCAGAGGGCCAGCTCTGACCCAGCGTCGGGGGATTCCACGGAGTCGTGCCAGGGAAGAAGGCCCACCCCCTCGGGCGCATCGACTTGCCGGTTTGCTTTGGCACGCCGGCTAACTTCCGCCGGGAGACGCTCACCTTCGAGGTGGTCGGGTTCCAAGGGGCCTACCACGCCATCATCGGCCGGCCAGGCTACGCCAAGTTCATGGCGATTCCCAACTACACGTACTTGAAGCTCAAGATGCCGGGCCAAAAGGGTCATCACCATCGACACCTCCTACGAGCACGCATACCACTGCGACGTGGAGTGCGTCGAGCGTGGGGAGGCCAACATCCACCTCGACTCGCTCGAGGCCCTAGCCGCCCTGGCCACCGAGGAAGCCCCTGAAGCGAAGCGTCACGCTGGCAACTTCGAGCCGGCGGAGCACACGAAGCGGATACCTGTCGACCCGACCTCGACCGGTGGCAAGACGCTGGCCGTCAGTGCCAGCCTCGAGCCTAAATAGGAAGCAGTGCTCGTCGACTTTCTCCGCGCGAACGTCGACATGTTTGCGTGGGGCCCCTCGGACATGCCGGGCATTCCGAGGGAAGTCGCCGAGCACGCCTTGGAAATCCGAGCCGGGTCCAGACCAGTGAAGCAACGCCTGCGCCGCTTCGACGAGGAAAGCGCAGGATCATCGGCGAGGAGGTACACAAGCTTTGGCGGCCGGGTTCATCAAGGAGGTATTTTACCCAGAGTGGCTAGCTAACCCTGTATTAGTTAGGAAAAAGAATGGAAAAATGCGGATGTGTGTAGATTACACTGGACTGAATAAAGCATGTCCAAAAGTTCCATTTCCTTTACCTAGAATTGATCAGATTGTCGATTCCACTGCTGAGTGCGAAGTGCTTTCATTCTCGATGCATATTCCGGCTACCACCAGATTAAGATGAAAGAATCCGACGAGCTCGCTACCTCTTTTGTTACGCCTTTTGGTATGTATTGCTACGTTACAATGCCCTTCGGCCTTCGAAACGCCGGGGCAACGTACCAGCGATGTATGCAGCATATCTTTGGCGAGCACATAGGCAAAACCGTCGAGGCCTACGTCGATGACATCGTGTTAAAACCAGAAAGTCAGGAACCTCATCAGCGATCTCGAGACCACGTTTGAGTGCCTCCGGGCCAAGAATGTGAAGCTCAACCCCGAGAAATGTGTCTTTGGCGTGCCTCGGGGCATGCTGCTAGGCTACATTGTCTCGCAACGGGGGATCGAGGCCAACCCCGAAAAAATCTCAGCAGTCACAAGGATGGGCCCAATTCGAGACCTCAAGGGTGTGCAGAAAGTGACAGGCTGTCTAGCCGCTCTCAGCAGATTCATCTCGAGACTAGGGAAAAAGCGCTACCCCTCTACCGCCTGCTGAAGAAGACGGAACACTTTGCGTGGACTGTCGAAGCCGAGGAGGCCTTAACCAAGTTGAAGGGATTGCTGACTTCCGCACCAATTCTCGTGCCACCGCAACCAGCCCAGGTTGGCGATTCCCCCGAGTCTCTCCTCCTCTACGTGGCCGCAACCACTCAGGTGGTCAGCGCGGTCATAGCCGTCGAGAGGCACGAGGAGGGCCATACGTTGCCGGTCCAACGACCGGTGTACTTCACCAGTGAGGTGCTCTCCGAGGCCAAGGTCCGGTACCCGCACATCCAGAAGCTGCTCTACGACATCGTCATTACGAGGCGCAAGCTCCAGCACTACTTCCTCGCTCATCCCGTAACGGTGGTGTCATCATTTCCCCTCGGCGAAATCATCAACAACCGAGAGGCCACGGGGCGCATCGCCAAGTGGTCTACCGAGCTGATGGGGGAAACCATCACCTATGCTCCGCGGAAAGCCATCAAGTCGCAAGCGTTGGCGGACTTCGTTGCTGAATGGACCGACACTCAGCTCCCGCGGCACAGATTCAAGCCGAGCTCTGGACCATGTACTTCGACGGATCCCTCATGAAGACGGGGGCAGGCGCAGGCCTGCTCTTCATCTCACCCCTCGGGTTCACATGCGCTACCTGCTGCGTTGCACTTCCCCGCCTCCAACAACGTCGCCGAGTACGAGGCCCTCGTCAATGGACTGCGCATCGCCCTCGAGCTCGGGGTCCGACGCCCTCGACGCCGAGGGACTCGCAGCTCGTCATCAACCAGGTTATGAAGGCTTCAAGCTGCATCGATCCCAAGATGGAGGCATACTGCGGGGAAGTGCGCAAGCTGGAAGATAAGTTTTACGGCCTCGAGCTCAACCACATAGCTCGAAAGTACAATGAGGCCACAGACGAGCTGGCAAAGTTGGCGTCCACGCGTGGCACGGTACCACCAGACGTCTTCTCGAGGGACGTCTTCGAGCCATCCGTCGAAGTCGACCCGGGGGCTGGCCCCTCGATGCCATTCCTCGAGCTAGACACGGGGGCTCGACTTTCAACGCCACCCCTCGGAATGACCCCTCGACACCCGATGAGGCAATGCAGATCGACGCTCCCCGCCTCTTCTTCACCACGACCCCTCGACTGCGCACGACCTACCTCGACTACTGACGCAAGGCGTGCTACCGAGGACAAGACGGAGGCCCGGCGCGTCGCTCGAAGGGCCAGGACCTACGTCATCTACGGCGACGAGCGGAGCTGTACCGACGAAGTCCGACCGGGATCCTTCAGCGCTGCATCCCGCTCAAGAAGGGCGCAAGCTCCTCGACGACATGCACTCGGGGGCTTGCGGCCACCACGCAGCGCAGGACCCTGGTTGGGAATGCCTTCCGACAAGGCTTCTATTGGCCGACCGCCATTGGAGACGCCAAGCGCTTGGTACGGGCATGCCATGGGTGTCAATTCTACGCCAAGCAAACGCACCAGCCCGCACACGCCCTGCAGATGATCCCAATCACTTGGCCATTTGCCGTTTGGGGGCTCGACCTCGTGGGTCCCCTCAAAAAGACAAGTGGAGGGTACACGCACGTGCTCGTGGCCATCGACAAGTTCACCAAGTGGATCGAGGCTAAGCCGATAGGAGACCCCACCTCCGAGAGGCTGTCGAGTTCATCGCCAACATCATGTACCGGTTTGGAGTGCCTAACGTCATCATCACTGACAATGGCACCCAATTCACGGGCAAAAAGTTCACCAACTTTTGCGATGACAACAACATTCGCGTGACCTGGGCCTCGGTCGCATACCCTCAATGCAACGGGCAGGTCGAGCGCGCCAACGGCATGATACTCCATGGGCTGAAGCCGAGGCTGTTCAAGACTCTCAAAAGTTTCGGAAAGGGGTGGGCCGCAGAGATCCCCTCGGTGCTGTGGGGCCTCAGGACTACGCCGAGTCGAGCCACTGGGTTCACTCCGTTTTTCCTAACCTACGGCGCCGAGGCAATCTTGCCTACGGACCTCGAGTACGGCTCCCCTCGACTTCGAGCCTACAACGAGCAAACCAACGACGAGAGGCTTGCCGATGCCAAGGACCAGCTCGAGGAGGCCCGAGATGTAGCGCTCATCAACTCCGCACGCTACCAGCAAAGACTTCGACGCTACCACGACAAGCACGTGCGCAAAAGGGACCTAGCAGTGGGGGACCTCGTGCTCCGACGGCTCCAAGACAACCGAGGTCGCCACAAGCTCACCCCTCCATGGGAGGGCCCATACACCGTGGCTAAGGTGCTCAAGCCAGGAACATACAAGCTCTACGACGATCAAGGCAGAATCCTGGCGAACGCATGGAACATATCTCAGCTACGTCGCTTCTATCCTTAAGGCCTCAAGCCTTGTTCATTTTTCTGCTTTTACAAACATGTCAAATATGAATGAACAATCTCGTGCGTTGTCTTTCATTTTGCTTAGCAGCATAAGGTAGCCTCGACCCTGCCTTGCTCAGGGTCGAGCCTCCCTCGGGGGCTGACAGGGGGATAACCGCCCCCCAGACTCCGGAAAAATGCGTGTTTTCTTTTCAAAAAGTTCGACCCTCGTCTCGACTCGTGCCTCGAGTGAGCTAGCGACGTCTAAATCCCAAAATACCTCGAGCCTCCAAAGGTCGGGAGGCGTCGACGTAGACGGCCACCTACGCCCCCGGGCTACGGTACCCTGCTTACGCCTCCCCTCGAGGTGCTCGCGACGTATCGAAGGAGTACAGACCAAGTTAGCAGAAACTCGAGCTTGCAACAAAGAGAAGTGGTCAAATGCATTTGAAAAGAAAACAACACCTTTAAGCAAACAAGTCATGTATACAAATGGGTCTCGACGAACCCTCATCCATGCCATAAAATTCTTACAAGGGCCTCGACGCCCAAATTTGGCACGCAGGCCCTAATCTTCGTCGGTGTGGTACTCCTCCCCGAGGTCTTCCACGACGGGCTCAGCCTCGACACCCGAGTTAGAAGGAGGAGGGCCCTCGACACCGCTGCTGGCGTCAGGAGGCAGCACGTCCTCCTCAAAATCTTGGCGAGCGATGTCCCCGCCGCCTCTCCATCTTCTCCAAAATTTTGTCGACACGGCGGTTGTTCCACTCCTCGTCCTTCCCCTCGATCTCGATGAAGCCGTTGGTGACAACGTGGACCGGGAAGCGGAAACTGGAGCGAACGACCGCGAGCGTCTGCTTGACGCCATGATGGAGAGCCTGCCGGACACGGTCCCGCGCCGCTGCGTCGAAGAAGCACAAGGCGTCGACCAAGGCGTCGCCCCGGGCCACCGCACCTTCTGCCGCAGCCACTGGAGGAGCACCCCACATGGGCCAAGCCGGTCGAGGGAGGTGCGAGCCCGCTCCGCCACCATCGTCTCGTCTTGGAGTTGGTCCAAGAGAGCCTGGTTCGTCCCGCGGAGCTCCTCGACCGTCTTCTCGACCCCTGCGCAACGAACAAGGAAGAGTGAGACTGCGGCGTCAAAAAACTTCGAGACCCAAACAAGACAAGGTGTAAGCCTCACCGTCGCAATGTTGCCCCAGTGCGGCGAGGTCGCTGGTCAGGCCCTCGGCACGCTGCTCAAGCCTGCGCTTCTCGGCCAGCGTGAGGAGCCTCTCGGACCTGAGGTCCTCGATCAGCCGCCCGCATCCACAAGGGCCAGATCCTTGCGGATCACCTCCTGCCGCGCCGCCCCCTCGGCAGCTCGGGCGGTGGCGACACCAATCTCGGCGTCTTCGGTCTCTTTTCTCGCCGCCTCCGCTGCGGTTCGGGCGGCGGCGGCCTCGCCACGGGCGTCAGCGGCCTCCTGCTTCGCCGTCTCGGCTTCAGCCCGGGCGGAGGTGGCCTCGCTTCGGGCGTCCGCGGCCTCCTTCCTCGACGCTTCGAGAGCGGCGGCGGCCTCCTCCTTGGATCGAGCGGCCTCACCTCGAGCTGCCCGGACCTCCGCCTCCGCCTCGTTGAGCCGGCTCGCCATTTGGGCATTCTGGAGGGCGCCCGACACCTGCGCGGACCGGTCCGCCTCCTCGAAGCAGGACCGCTCCGCCTCCGCCATGAGCTCGGCCACCTCTCGAAAGATGGCCCGCGCCTCGCGAGGAGCCCCCCGCTGAATCGGTCGCTCGACGTGGACCATGGCAAGGGGCGGGCTTGGCGCGTCAGGAAACGGCCACACTGGTCGGTCGAGCTCGATGTCGAGCTGATCCTCCTCCGTCCCGAGCTGCCCCAGCTGCGGCCCGCCGCCCGACGGCACGGGCCCCGGCTCTCCCCTGGCCGCCCTCCTGCGTCTCGTCAGCACTGGCCGGCGCCTCGGGCGCCTCCACCATCGCAAGCCCGCGGCGAGGGGCGACCCCTGCTCCACCTCGTTCAGGAGGTCCTCCACCGTCGGGGCCTCGAGGGCACAGTCTCCTCGGCCCCCGACACCGGCGGGGCCGTGCTCACTCCAGGCGCTTCCCCCGGAACAGCCGTTGTAGCGGGGGGAGGGGTAGCGCTCCTGACAGATGCCATCGCAGGAGGAGAAGGGGGAGAAGGCAGCGCCTCAGCAAGCGTGGTAGCGGCGGGCTCGATGCCGTGAGCTGAGGCCCCTGCAGTACGAGATGACATTGATGTCAGAATCAAGAGGAATGCCTCGACCCCCGTGGTCGACGGCGACGGCCTCACCAAAATTCGCGACGATCATCTGACCACCTCGAGCCATGGCAGCTCGAGCCTTCTCCAGCCAAGCGGCTTCTCTAGCGGAGGAGGGTGCCATACCTCGAGGTGCTTGTGCCTCGACGAGGCTCGAGGCCTTCGCCCGCTTGGACGCAGCAAGGTCCACCTCCGGGTAGGAGCGCTTCCCCCTGAGAGACCAGAGATGGCATGCATCATCAAAAGTGAAGAAGTCAAGCCTCGCTGCCAACGAGGTCCAAGGAAATTACTCACCCAAAGCGGCGACTGGGCTTCTTCCCGGAATCGCCGGACCCACTCGGGGGCTTCGAGCCCACCCCACGGCTCGAGCCCCGCGCCTGGGCCGTCTCTGCAGGGCTGGGATGGGGGGAGGGCTCCCGACGCCTCCCGTGGCTTGACCTCGAGGGAGAGCCCTCCTTCCGCCCCACGTCACGGGAGGGCGACCGTACCTCCCTCGTGCTGTCGTAGTGCTCCTGCCCCGGCGCGTGCTCCGGGACCCGCTCCGGCGTTCGCGCTGGCGGTCGCGCCCTCCCGCGTCCGCTTCTGTGTCCCCGGCGGCGGTGCGGCGACGGGCTCCGGGGACGCTCGCGCCCCTGGCCACGAGACGCCCGGGGACTCCCTCCCCGACGCTCGTGATGGCGCGGCTCGACGCCTCCTCCTGATGCCCGCTCCTCCGCGGGCTCGAGCGGCGCCCTTGACGGCTCACGGCGGTCGGGCCGGAACCCTTCTCGACCTGTCGGCCGCTTCTCGAGGCCGGCCCTTCTCCAGACCACCCGCCTGGGCTGGCGCGGGGGCTGCCTCCGTTGGTGCTGTGGCGGAGGCGCTCCGGGTTCGGGGCTTCCTCCCGACCGGAGGCACGTCCGCCGCAGAGCTCGACGGACCTTGCCCCCGACGAGGCAGGGATCGGCGCCGCCCTTCCGCGGCTGCGTCCCTCGCGGTCCATTCACTAGGGGTCAGACCTCCAGCCCTACTCCTCGTCCCTGCTCAGAAGAGAGCGGTCAGCCCTGTCATCAACGACCCCCGCGCGCCCTTAGGCGCGCATCCTCCCTCGTCATCGCTCCAACCCCCTCGTCACACGCTCTCCTCCTCCGTCACTGCTCTCCTCCTCCGAGCTCGAGGAGCTCAGCTCAGGGGACCCGTCCCCAGGCTGACGGTTGCGACGAGCCTTCGCCAGTCTCTGCTCCCGAGCCAAGCGACGCAGGTTTTTGTTTTTCTCTTTCTTCTTCCTGCATCCTTGCTCTCCATGTCTTTTTGAGCAGAGAGGCGCCTCACCTGAGTATCTGCGGCGTCCTCCCTCACCGGGGGCCTCGACGCGCGACAAGTAAACGTCCCTTGAAAAAAGGAGCATGACGAGACGAACCACAAGATGAATGCAAAAGGTTCGAAGGAGGAGAAAGGGGGAGGGGGCTCGGAACAGCTCAGCTCGAGGGAGGCTCACCAGGTCGAGAGACACCCCCTCGTCTGGTGCCATGGCGACCAGGTGGGTGTACTCAGGGATGAACGGCCCCTGGATCGTGATTGACACCCTGGAGCACCCTCGTCTCCGGGACAGCCTCTCCTCCTCGGCCATCCTCGATCGATTAAGCGCCTCGAGCTCGGCCTCCGGCCCCATCTCGTGCATAAGAATAGGGCGGTCCGCCAGCGGGAGGACTCTTTCGCTGGTGGAACGCCCAAATGACCGCTTGCACGGTCAACTTCTTCTCATCCACCAGCGTCCTCATCATCTTCATCAGCGGGGCCAGGTGGCGTTGTCCTGTCCGCCGCGACGCCCCAGTCCACTTCTCCGGCGTTGTGCGAGGACCCTGCCGGTGTACGCGGAAAGTAGACCATCTTTCATTCTGCAGATAGAACCAATGGTCGTCCCACCCGGCCTGGTTGGTGGAGAGCTTGTATCGCAGGTATTCCCGGGGGACGTTGGCCGACGAGTCCCAGCCCTCGCAGTGATGCGAGGGAGCCCATGCGCACGAGCCGCCTCCCGCTGGGCTTTAGGGCCTGATGAAGAGCTCGCCCGGAAGAGAATGGACGAACATCTCCCAGTGCGGCTCCATCTTCAGGTACCCCTCGCACACCGCGGCGAACATGGCGGCGTGCGGATGGAGTTGGGGAGAAGTGCTACAGCTCCACCTCGAAGTGGTGGGCCAGCCCCCGCATGAAGCGCTCGGCGGGACGCCGAGCCCCATTTACGGTGGTAGCGCGTGAAGCTCACCACGTACCCCTCCACGGGTGCGGCTCCCGGTGCTCCGCCGACGGGATAACCCACCACGCGGGTCCCTCCTCCGGGTTGGGGCGCAGGAGCCCCTGGGCCACCAACGAGTCCATCTCGCCCTGCGTCACCTTCGACAAGCTCCAGTCTTCGGCCGGCAGCACTTGTGTCTGGGCGGCCATGGTGGTGGCGCGGCGCGGACCCGGGCACTGGACGGGCAGCCGGAAAGTCCCCAATCAACTAGCTCGAAGGAAAGGGCGCGTGAAAGCTACGACGGCGGGTGAAGGCAAAGCAAAGTAAAGGGTTCCTTTTCCCCTCTCTCGATATTTATAAGGGGAAACCCCGACGGGCGGGGTCTCTCACGACGAAAAAAGGTAACCGCATAGCATTTAATGCGCCCACCTAACTACATCTCGAGCCGGATGTAGGGAACACGCGGCAGCTCACCGTTCGCTCAACGGCCGCGGCCCACAGCGGCCGCCGCTCTGACTTCGCGTCCGCCGCCCTGGTGCCACGATCTCCACTCCCTGGCGGATTCCGTCTAAAAAGGCGCGCCCAATGGGCAGAAGGATTCCAAGCGACGAAGGCTTCTTCCGGAAATAAAAAACGGGCCCCGGCCCTAAGTCTCGAAGCAGCGAAGGCTGACCCTCGAAAAAGGGTTCGACGGCCGGCTTCGAGCACCCAAAAACGGGCCCCGGCCCTAAGTCTCGAAGCAGCGAAGGCTGGCCCTCGACGAAAGAGGGTTCGACAGCCGGCTTCGAGCACCCGAGTCAGGGACACCAAGGGCGCCATTCGCGGCATCACTCGAGGCCAAGCCCTCGAGGCCCCTCACGTGTATCCAAGGCGGGGAGCTCGACATGCAGTGAGATCCCCTCGGAGGGAGGCATCGAGCCACCGGATCCTATCGAATGGACCCGGCACTCCTGCAGACTGAGCGCCCATGCTTTATGAGACCGCCTCCGGGCCACAGTCGACCCCTATCGAAGGGCACGAGCTCTCACTTGGATTCCCCGTTACCAGCTCACCGGGAACCTCGATACTCGCCCGATCGGGGTAGTACGAGGCATCCACCCCCGCATCCGATCGAAAGGACTCGGCGGGATGACAAGCCAGGGCAGCCGGCGTACGAACAGCTCGAAGAGCCGGACGGTCGGCTCAGCCTGGCACCCCTCGACGAAAGAGGGTCAAAAAACTCGGGAGCTCGCACTCTCGAACTTAAAATGCAACTAAAATGCAAAAAGACCATGAGGGAGTCCTAAATCACTCCCCGTAGCCTCGGGGGCTACACCTGCGGGTGTCGCTCGCGCGACACCCACGGACCCAACACGGCTAAAAACCTCGAGATCCAACACAGCCGACCCTCACAACCTAGTTAAGAGCCCCAGCTCGAGTGCAAGCACTCAAACAAGGGCTCGGGGGCTACTGTCGGGGGTTATAAAAGGGTACCCCCAAGCAACGCAAACAAATAGGGTAAACCTAGAACACCGGCTAATGACAGACCTAACTAGTCTAACCTCCTAAAAAAACCGACCCCGAGGCCACAGCGCTGGCCCACTGTCTCGCCCGAGGCCTCCAAGACAGGCCTCGGGCGCACGCTCGTTTCTCCGTCTCGCCCGAGCCCTCCAGGCCTCGGACGAGCGCGCCTACACCTCGAGCCCCGGCGCACGGGCCTCGAGCCCACCACGCCAACACCACGCCTCGAGACCCCACGCGGAGACCTCGAGCCCTCTAACACGCAGCCTATACCTCGAGGCGCATCACGCCTCCCTCGAGCGGCGCCAAACGTCGGATGCCAGCCCATGCCACGCATTTAATTCATCCACCTACTCCAGTCACGTCCTCTGTAACACAACGTGTGCCACAGTGGTCTGGGGCAGAGTCAAGTCTCGTTTTCACCACCGGTATGGGCAAAAAGGCACCAGTGTAGCACTGTAAACCCACGCCCTGCACTGTGGCACGTCCAAGCCACGCCTCGAGGCCCAGATGCCTGCCGCCCAATCGATTCTCACGGGACTTGCCCATACCTGCGGGGACTCGAGCCCCCCGTAGGCGCCGCCTCGAGGCCGGCTCCGCGCCCCTCGAGCCCTAACTACTTTCATGCTATTGGAGGACAGGTACCCCAAGACCCGGAGGGACCCCGCCGCGTCCTGTACGTTCCGGGATGGGTGCTGTACGGCTTCCACCTCGCCATGCCTCCACATCCGTGCCCAGGATGGAGGCCACGCTTCAAGGACGCTTCAACAGCAACACCCACGTTGGCTACAGCGGCCTCGACAAGACAGGGTTCCTACTCTTCGCCATACCGAGCGCTGTACACATCCATCTAGTGTAAGCCTGGCCTCCCCTTGTTCTATAAAAGGGGACGCCAGGGTTCTTCGCCACAGAAGACGGAGGACGGAAGACGGAGGACGGAGGACGGAGAGACACATCCACTCTCACATACACACATGAGTCCGGACTCCGGTCCACGCTCACTGAGCTTGTATTCGCCCCTGTACAAGCACTTAGGTGCAAGTAATACAAGAACATCCTCCCCCCCGCTGGACGTAGGGCCTTCTTTGCCCGAACCAGGATAAATCCTTGTGTCCTCTTGCATCACCATCCAGGAAGAGAAGCACGCGATCATATTACTCGTTGGTGTCACACCCCCTGTTTCGAAACACCGACACCTGGTTTCCCACGTCGGAAGTTCCGACGTTATGTCGGAAGTTCCGACATGACCGAAAGTCCGGGCAGACTTCCGGTTGTGCCTTGCTGGATCTGTGATTGTCGGAAGTTCCAACGTTATGTCGGAAGTTCCGACATGACCGGAAGTCCGGGCGGACTTCCGGCTGTGCCCTGCTGGATCTGAGTATGCTGGAACTTCCGAGATCTGCGTCGGAAGTTCGACAGTACTAAAAAGTGACCATTGACCCTGCTATGAACAGTGTTTCTAGTTGACGTCGGAAGTTCCGAGATCTGGACCGGAAGTTCCGACGTCACTTTTTCAGCAGCTCGTGGGTTGACCTATAAATACCCCTCTTCACTATTCCAACCGTTACCCAACTCATTTACTTCGACCTAACTTTGTCCAAACCCACCTCCAAGCATTCAAGGCACCTCCCAACTCTCCCCTTCCTTCCCTACTTCAATTCTTGCAAGGATTTGACTGGAGAGCTAGTGGATTGAGTGGGATTTACACCTAGCAAGCTTGAGAACTTGAGTTCTTCGTCACGCGGTTGATTTTGCATTCTTTACTCTTGGGTTCTTGGAACCCTAGCCGGCTAGGCGTTCTTCGGGAGAGCCTTGCTCTTTGTGTTGGTTTCCCCGAAGTGTTTGTATTTACCCTTGTGATTCTAGTGGAGAAGCTCAAGAAGCCTTTGTGGTTTCTTTGAGAGAGGCTAAGGAGGTGAAATAGACTCCGACCTTTGTGGTCACCTCAACAACGAGGAAGTAGGAGCTCCTTTGTGGAGTGGACGAACCTCGGGATAAATCCTTGTGTCTCGTGTGCTTCTTGTTGTTGAGATTATTGCATATATCACTTGTATTGTTTCACTCTCTCCCTCTCAAAGTTACTAACTAGGTGGTGGACAAGTTCATCGGTTGGAAGGCGCTACAACATCAAGGAAGGGTCTCTACGCCCTCACCCGTTCACTAGGTTGTGGGGTTGTAAGAAAGCTCTAGCTCAAAGTTCATTTCTGCACTTGTTGTAGTTTTCCCGTAGGTGTCGGAAGTTCCGACCCTAACTGCCAGAACTTTCGACAGGCTACTGACTGTTTGACTTTTAGTGTGTGTATAATTTTTCAATAGCCTATTCACCCCCCCTCTAGGCACTGTTTGATCCTTTCAATTGGTATCAGAGCCTAACCCTCGTGTTAGCGCCTCACCGCGTGAGGGAAAACAATGTCTACTCTAAGTGAGCAAGACCTCAACTCGATTGCCGAGAAGATTGCGAAGCAAATTATGGAAAATCAAGCAAAGCAATTTGAGGACCAATTGAGCAAGATGCAAAAAGAGATAGAAAGCTTGAAGGAAGCCTTGAGCAACAAAATGATGCATCCGTTGGTGGGTCAACTCCTCAAGGTGGTGGAAATGAGGATGGTGTAGAGAAGTAGTGGAAATGAAGATGATGGAAAGGTGGAGAAGACTTCACTCATACATCGTTTGACTATAACCAAATGAGCAAGGTCCTTCAAATGCCTAGTGTCAATCTTGGCAAACCACCATCATTTGATGGCATCAACTACAATGATTGGTCGCACCAAGATGAAGCTACATCTCATTGCGGCAAGAGCTTGGGAGATTGTTGAGATTGGACCTAGTCACATCGAAGGAGAAGAGTTCACTGCCCAAGATGCTATAGAGATTCAACAAAATGCTCAAGCCGCCTCCTTGATCCTATCATGCCTCAAGCCCGAAGAAAGCGCCAAGGTCCATGGCATGGAGGTTGCCAAACAAATTTGGGACACTCTCAAGATATCATTTGAGGGTGATGCTAGTGTAAGAAAGTGCAACATTGAGCTACTTCAAGGAAAGATTGAGAACTTCACAATCAAGAGTGAAGAAACAACTCAATAAATGTTTGATAGATACATGACCTTGATCAACAAGATAAGAGCCCTTGGAGATAAAAAATGGGATGACAACTCGGTGGCAAGAAAGCTATTGAGAGCTTATAGGAAAAGAACAATACACTTGCATCCATCATTATGGAGAGACTAAACTATGAGAGTATGGGACCTCATGAGATGCTTGCTAAGATAAAGCATCATGAAGTGCTTGATGATGAGGCGATAGAAGATCAAGAAGCAAGCAACAAGAAAGTAGTGGCTTTCAGGCAAATCAAGAAGGAAGAAGAAAGCTCAAAATGATCATTCAAGTGAAGAAGATGATGATTCCGATGAAGAGACCGCACTTCTTGTCAAGAACTTTAGAAGAATCATGAGAAGAAAGATGTTCAAGAAAGGTTGGAGGTGACTACAAGAAAGCAAAGAAGAGATTTTGTTATGGATGTGGTGCGGATGATCACTTCATAGCCGATTGTACAAGTGACAAGAAGAAGAACAAGTACAACAAGGATGATGACAAGAAGCAAAGAAGAGGAAGAAGCGGTGAAGCTCATATTGGGCAAGAGTGGTACTCGGATGATGACTCAAGTGATGATGAGAAGAGCAAAGGGAAGGACAAGGAGAAGGGAGCCGCCAACATTGCTATTCACAAGACTTCTTCTCCAAGCCTCTTCACCAACAATGGTTCAACAACTTCTTCATCACGCCTCTTCGAGTGCCTCTCCGATGATGACTTCACTCATTCTTGCTTCATGGCTAAGGATGAGAAGGTACCACCTAACTCTCCTATTTGCTCTAGTGATGAATATAGTGATGATGATGAAGTTGAATATGAGCAAAACATGATAAAGAAATTTGGAAAGAAAGGTGGACCTAAAATAAAAAAATTGCTAACTAAGATAGAGAGTCAGAATGAGAGTCTTTCTATGCAAGGGACATTATCTCTCAAGAGAGAGAAAAGAATCTTGCATTGGAAGCCTCTCTTGCCGAGGAGAAGTTGAAGGTTGAGAAATTGACCTTGGAACTATCATTAGTCAATGATTCCTACAAGAGATTGACTAAGGAGTGTTCAAGGACAATGACTTAATTGCTAATCTAAAGAATAAAGAAAGCTTGATTCAAGAAAGCCTCACAAGCTTGCAAGAGAAATATCAAACTCTTGAAGTAAGTTACAATACTTTTGGAATAGCACCTCTTCAACTACTCCTAAGGATTTCGATAGCTCTAATGCCTCAACTAGTCAAGGTTGCAAAAGATGTTACAAAATTGATATAAATGCTTGTGCAACTAACCTTGTTGAGTTAGAGAAGAAGGATAAGGAGATCCATAGGTTGAACATGATCTTGAAGAATGGTTGCAAATGTAAGTTGCAACAACCTAAGGACATCCTCAAGACCGCAAGGCATCCTTCCATCAAGGAAGGCATTGGCTATAGTAAGTATGATGGAAAAGCCAATGGAAGGAAGATGGTCAATGGAGCCTTTTTAACTTTAGCAAAGGAGCCTCTCTCTTTGACCTCATGAACAAGGCCAACAAGGTTGTCATTCCAAAAACAACACTTGCAAGTGACAAGAACAACAAGAAGAGCAAGTGGAGACCCCAAGCAACAAGTGCCCATCTCTCGCAACTATGCTAGTGATTATATGTGTTGTTGGGGCAAGGATGGCAAGATAGTTGTAAATATGTTGGTGCACTCAAGAGAAGAGAGATCATGAAGAGTGTGGGTGCCAAGACTTATGTGACTAACCCCCTAGGACCCAAATCTATTTGGGTACCTAAATCAAGAACTTGATCTTGTTTTGTAGGAATATGCCTCCGGTGGAACAAGTTGGTGTTGGATAGTGGATGCACCAATCATATGACCGGGCAAAGGATATGTTCACTTCTTCCAACCAAACCACAACTCATGTGACAACATTGTGTTTGGTGACAATGGGAAAGGGAAGTGCTCGGTTTGGGTAAAATTGCTATCTCAACGATAATTCCATATCTAATGTTTTACTTGTGCATTCGTTAAGCTACAATTTATTATCCGTTTCTCAACTTTGTGAAATGGGTTATGATTGTCTATTTATGGATAAGGGTGTGACCGTCTCTAGAAGAAGGAATTCCTCTATTGCATTCACGGGTGTTGAAGGGAAAACTTACTTGGTTGACTTTTCAACTAGTAAAGTGGAATCTAGGACATGCTTAATGGCAAAATCTAGCATGGGTTGGCTATGGCATCGCCGACTAGCTCATGTTGGGATGAGGAACTTGGCCCAACTTCAAAAGGGTGGGCACATTCTTGGACTAACGAATGTCTCTTTTGAGAAAGATAGAATTTGTAGTGCATGCCAAGCGGGAAGCAAGTTGGAGCCAAGCATCCAACAAAGAACATCGTGACAACCACAAGACCGTTGGAGCTACTACATATGGACCTCATCGGACCGTTGCTTACCAAGCATTGGTGGCAATAAGTATGGCTTTGTTATTGTTGATGATTATTCTCGCTTCACTTGAGTGTTCTTTTTAGCAGATAAAGTGAGACCCAAGGCGTCTTCAAGAAGTTTGCAAGAAGAGCTCAAAATGAGTTTGAGCTCAAAATCAAGAAAGTGAGAAGTGATAAGGGGACCGAGTTTAGGAACACCAACATAAAAGAGTATCTTGATGATGAAGGAATCAAACATGAGTTTTCGGTTCCATACACTCCACAACAAAACGGTGTTGTGGAGAGAAGAACCGAACTCTTGTTGAAGCCGCAAGATCTATGTTGGATGAGTACAAGACCTCTCATGACTTTTGGCAGAGGCAATGAACACCGCATGTCATGCAATCAACCGCCTCTACCTTCACAAGCTAAGAGAGAAGACTCCATATGAGCTACTAACCGGTAACAAACCGAAGGTGCATTACTTTAGAGTCTTGGTAGTAAATGTTTCATACTTAAAAGAGAACCAAAAGCTCAAAGTTTGCACCCAAGGTACATGAAGGCTTTCTACTTGTTATGGTACTAACGAACATGCCCGTGTGTTCAATAATGTCATCGGTGAAAGGTCCTAGTTTGTTTTGGTAATTGAGTGACAACTTAGGTGGACTAATAATTGTTTGAAGTAAATTACACAGGTGATTAGTCCACAGGTGATCATGTGTGAGCAACATATGCCATAGAGGTGAAATGGCTTGGAGGATGTTGCAAGGCTCACACATGTGAAGAAGGAGCTTAATGCACATGAAACATGACATGTGGTCATGTGGCTAAGATGGAGAAGATCAAGGCAAGACTTGGCTTGATGGACCAGTTGCGAAGGTGAAGGGCAAGTTGAGGCTTTGAAGCCGTTGGTACCGAGTGTCGGGAGGCTTAAGCAAGACTTGGCGCCGAAGGACCGAAGCGATGGTGAAGAGCAAGTGATGTCAAGATCGATGGACCATGGAGGCCATGTGATGATATGAAGTGGATCATATCATTTGATGAAGAGGTTGGTGCATGTGTGCATCAACACCGGAGGAGATGGAATGGAATGCGCAAGGCAAAGGTATACTTGTAGGGCATTTCAATTCACCGGTCATAGGTGTGTAGAGAAGATTATGACCGGGTTTAGGATAGATGGCCGTATTAAGAGGAGCAAACTTGTTTGCATATCGGTCATCTAGTGCCACTTGAGCGATCTAACTTTGCGATGTTACTAGGATCGAGTGGCGTGGTGAGTGCAAGTGCTAATCCTTTGAAAACTAATTGAGAAATGCTAACACACATGCACATGTGGTGTACACTTGGTGTGTTGGCACATTTGCAAAGAGAAGTTGTTGGAGTTGATTTGGATCCACACAGAGAAGAAAAGGAAGTTTTCTGAGTATGGTCGGTAGTACGCGCCCAGGGGGTCAGTAGTTCCGCCCATGGTGCTGGTGCAACCTTCTCTGTGTTGGGCTGTTTGGCCTGGCAGTAGTACCGCCATAACCTCGGTACTACGCCCGCGGTGGTACCGACCAGAGGATCGGTGGTACCGTGGCCCTGAAGGTTTTTGCAGGCTCTCTGTGTTGAGCTGAGTTTGGCCTGTCGGTAGTACCGCTATAGGGCCGGTACTACCGACCGTCGGTGGTACCGTGGCCCTGAAGGGTTTTGCAGGCTCTCTGTGCTGAGCTGAGTTTGGCCTGCCGGTAGTACCGCCATAGGGTCGGTACTACCGATCGTTCGAGGTTTCGAGGTGTGAGGAGTTTGGAAGCTCTCTGGAAGTGCCAGTTTTGGCCTACGGTAGTACCGCCATAAGGCCGGTAGTACCGGGCTCGGTAGTACTGACCAGGGGGTCGGTAGTACCATGGTATGGAGGATTTTGGATGCTCTTTGTGTAGATCCAAAGTTGGCCTGTCGGTAGTACCGCCATAGGGCCGGTACTACCGACCGTCGAGGTACCGACCAGGAGTCGTTGTTCGTTTTGGTCACGCGCCGTGTGTAATGGCTAGTCTGACACTGTCGTACTACGCCCAGGGGTCGGTACTACCGACCGAAGCGCAGAAAAGGGGAAACGGCTAGTTGGCCGCTCCCTCTATATATAGTCGTTGGGGCCGGTTTTGGCCGCTGCTAGAGCACTCCAAAGCCTTGGTGGCTTGTGTGGATGTGCTTGTGAGCCCTCTAACACACATATGCTTTAGTGCTCATCGATTGTGTGAGAGAGTGATTCTAGTGCGTTGCTTTGAGAGATTGCATTGAGTGGCACTAGGTGTTCGTGTTGCAAGCCGGTGGTGCTTGTTACTTTGAGGTTGCCACCTCCTAGACGGCTTGGTGATCAAGTCTCCGTCGTGAAGCCGCGTGAAGATGTGCGTGTCTCTGGAGAAGGATTGTGAGGGCATTGTGCTCGCCCGCGGGGATCGCGAAGAGCAACTCTAGTAGAGCGTGTCATTGAGTTACCCTCACTTGTGGGTGAGTTCTTGCGGTGCTCGAGTGTCGAGCTAGGTGTGGTGCCTATTAGCCGCCGAACTACCAAAGTGTGTGGTCGACACAAACGGGGACTAGTTGGTGGAACCAAGTGAACCTCGGGAGAAAAATCACCGTGTCAACTTCGTGTTCATCTTCTCGGTGGTTTGCAAACTCCATTCACTAGCTTGTATTTATTTGTTCATATACTTGTGCTAGTATAGTTGCTCTTGTAATTAGTTAGCTTGTGTAGCATGCTAGTTACCTTCTTAGCTTGTGTAGCATAGAAGTTAATCCCGTGAGTGACTAGTTGACTTGTAGTCTTGCTAGTCACATTGCTTAGTTTGTGTAGCTAAGTTGAGCTCTCTAATTTGGCTTGTGTAGCCTTGTTATTGAGCATTGCTAGTGAGCTTAGGCTTTGTGCTTTTGCTTAGTGGAATGTGTAGGAGCTCCCCGATTGATTGAGTACTAGTTGCTTAGGTTTGTGTAACCTTGCAAGCTAGAATTGTTTAGGTGAGTTTTAGCTAGCTCGGCACCTTTATTGCTTTGTTTAGGATCTTTTATAAGGTGCTTGAGAGTATAGATAAAGGGGTGTAGTCTTGGAGGACTGATAGTGTTAATTCCGCATTTGTTTCAGTTAGCCGGTACGTTTAATTTTAGAAAGGACTATTCACCCCCCTCTAGTCCGCCATCTCGACCCTTCAACCGGCACTATTGAACTAACGGTAGACGTGACCTTTGATGAATCCAACGGCTCTCAAAAGGAGCAAGTCAATGATGAGCTTGTAGGTAATGACATGCCTCCATCCCAAGCTATCAAGAAGCTCGCCACCGGTGATGTGAGGCCCATTGAAATTCAAGATGATGAAGATGAGCTTGTGCATTTTCCCCAAGATTCCTCTACTCATCATCTGCACTCAAATGTGCATGGTGAAGCTTCCGCATCAAGTACTCCGATTGGTGGAAATGCAAATGAAGCTCAAGTACCACATCAAGATGATGATCAGTTCGACAGGGTGATCAACAAGTGAATGGAGACAATTCCACACATGGTCATGATCTTGATCCTCTCAATGATCAAGGACATGATGATGATGAAGATGGACCTATTCAAAGGAGGTCACTAGTACCCCATCCTCGGGTGCATCATAGTGTTCAACGGGACCATCCCGTTGACAACATATTGGGAAGCATTCGACGTGGGGTAGTCACTTGCTCTCGTTTAGCTTCTTTTTTGTGAGCATTACTTGTTTGTGTCTTCTCTTGAACCTCTCAAGGTAGAAGACGCTCTCAATGATCCGGATTGGATGAGGCGATGCAAGAAGAGCTAAACAACTTCACTCGGAATGAAGTCTGGTCCTTAGTGGAAAGGCCAAATCAAAATGTGATTGGAACCAAATGGGTCTTCCGCAACAAGCAGATGAGTATGGCGCGGTTACAAGAAACAAGGCAGATTGGTGGCTCAAGGTTTCACTCAAGTCGAAGGTTTGGATTTTGGTGAAACTTATGCACCCGTAGCTAGGCTTGAGTCATTCGTATATTACTTGCCTATGCTACTCACCATGATTTCAAGCTATATCAAATGGACGTGAAAAGTGCGTTCCTCAATGGCCCCTATCCGAGTTGTTGATATGTTGAACAACCACGGGTTTTGAAGATCCAAACTTTCCCAACCACGTCTACAAGCTTGCCAAAGCACTCTATGGGCTCAAGCAAGCCCCTAGAGCTTGGTACGATTGTCTAAAGGATTTTCTTCAACAAGGGTTGAGATAGGAAAGGCCGATCCCACTTTTATTTACTCGCAAAGTCAAAAATGATATATTTGTGTGCCAAATATATGTCGATGACATAATATTTGGTAGTACTAATGAAGTTTATTGTGAGGAGTTTAGTAGGATCATGACAAATAGGTTTGAGATATCTATGATGGGCGAGTTGACGTACTTCCTCGGATTTCAAATCAAGCAACTCAAGGAAGGACGTTCATATGCCAATCCAAGTACACAAGAGACATGTTGAGAGAATTTGACATGGACAAGGCCAAGCCTATGAAGACACCAATGCCAACAACCGTGCACAATGATCTTTCAAAAGAGGTAAACCCGTCGATCAAAAGGTATATCATTCCATGATTGGATCCCTCCTTTACCTTTGTGCATCTAGGCCTGATATCATGCTTAGTGTTGGTATGTGCAAGATATCAATCTAATCCGAAAGAATGTCATTTGATGGCGGTTAAGAGAATCTTTAGGTATTTAGTCCTCACTCCAATCTTGGCCTATGGTATCCTAAGGGCTCCACATTCGATTTAGTCAGTTACTCCGACTCGGACTACGATGGTTGTAGAATTAATCGAATGAGTACCTCCGGGACTTGCCAATTCCTTGGTCGTCCTTGTGTCAGAGTTCCAAAAAGCAACGAGTGTTGCCATGTCCACCGCCGAAACCGAGTATGTTGCAGCCGGTGCTTGTTGTGCCCAACTACTTGGATGAAGCAAACCAAAAATACTTCGGTTGTGAGGTAACCAAGATTCCCCTTTTGTGTGACAACGAGGTGCCATTAATTTGGCAAACAATCCGTAAACCACTCTCGTACAAAGCACATAGACATCCAGCATCACTTCTTGAGAGACCATGAAGCAAAGGGGATATCACAATTACACATGTGAGAACCGATGATCAACTAGCCGATATCCTACAAAGCCCCTAGATGAGTCAAGATTTTGTGCTTTGAGGAGTGAACTAAATATCATTGATTATAGTAACTAGTGATATGTTGCACATGTATTTGCTTGCAAAACTTTGTGAAATTTTTGTGCAAATTCAAAATCTATTTCTAGTATTCTTCTCAAAAGTGACTATTTCTTTGTGATGTGATGCTTGCTTGACATCTAGTCACATTTGAGAAGTTGTGTCCATCCTAGTGCACTACGTTCATCTCTTTGAGCCTCCTGTTTTCCAAGTGTCGGAAGTTCTGACCTTATGGTCGGAAGTTCCGACCCTGTGCCAGCCGCAGCCTGTTTTTCAGCGCCGGAAGTTCCGACACTGGTGCCAGCCGAAGAAATTTTCCCAGAGTCGGAAGTTCTGACGTCTTTGTCGGAAGTTCCGACCCTGGAGTTCGCAGAAACTGTTTTTCCCAGCGTCGGAAGTTCCGAGATCCAAGCCGAAACTTCCAACACCAGTTCGGCTGACCGCTTTGGAGTAAAAAGACCATGACCGTCCTCTTCTCCCTCAGTCATTCTTTTTCACCCCCCAGTCAAACCCGCCCCCCCTCCCTCCCGTCGCCCCCCCCACCCCGTCGTTCGTGTGCCTCCGGCGCCGCCCTCCTCGGGAGCTCCGGCCGCCCCCCTCCCCTCCGTCGCCCCCCCTCCTCCATCCCATCCCTTCCTTCCTTTCCTTGGAGAAGGACTTCAAGCCCTAAGTGGAAGCCATGGTGTTCTTGTGAAGCTTTTCGGTGTTCTTCGTGTCTTGGTGGTTGGTGGAGTCGTTGGAGTGGTGGATCTACTCCGGGAGAAGGCTTGGCTAGTGGACTTCTTCGGATTTCTACGCTTCTCCCTCCTCCCCAAGGTATATAGTGGTGCTCGCGCTCCTCTTATCAATGTACCTTGTGGTGGCTTGTTTTTCCACCCTTCTACGTATCTTGTCCTAGTTTGTGTGATGTTTGTGTGCTCAGATTTGGAGATTCTTGTGGTAGTTCGGCCTGGTCCGTTTTGACAGGGTCGGAAGTTCCGAGATTCATGCCGGAACTTCCGACGATCGGAACTGCCGATGTTATCATCGGAAGTTCCGACCCTGACTGAACAGCCGAACCACCCCAGTCTCCCCATCTCTTCGCTCACTTTCTCCACAACTTTGAATCGGCTCTCAGTCTTTGCTTTATCGTTTCAGTGCCTCCCATGGATGCTGGTGGTAGTGGTGGTGGTGGTCGTCGTCCGAAGCGTGCCTCCAGTGGCGCCCCTCGTGAAAGGCGTGCCAAGCAGCGCCAGGATGCTCCTCCTCGAGCCTCTCGAGCCAGGGGTTCTATTGCTGCTGCTCGTGGTCCTTCGGATGAGGAGCGTCTTGATCAAGAAAGGCCGCTCCATGGTTGCGGTGATCCCCGACACGCCTCTTGGCCCTGACTCGTTCGCTGACGTGGTGCCATTTGATGGCCCTATGCCGGTGCTTCGTCGTCCGGAGCTTGCTCCTAACCCGGACGACGCGTGGCAGCCCCACATGAGGATCAACTACCGGTCAAGAGTTCACGATATTGAGCATTGGAGGGCAACCAATGTCTTTGCAGCCAATGCTAAGCATGTCAGGCTGGAAGCGAGATTCTATCATCATTTTCACTTCGACTTTTATGATAGCCTCATTTTCAGCAAGTTTCAGGCAAAAGGAAAGGCCCCGTCCTCCCTATGAAGTGCATTGACACTCAAGCCCTTCGGCAGTTCCCTGAGCCTGAGCTTCAGCAGATGTATCGGGATCTGGAGACGCTTAAGCTTGATCAGCTCATTGCCTTTAAGAAGGACTGGAACAATGAGATCATCTGTCAGTTTTATGCTTCATATTATCATGAGATCGTTGATGATATTCCTATCATGCACTGGACCACTGAGGGCAAGCACTACAAGATTGATCTTCCTACCTTTGGTCGGCTGCTTGGCTATGGGCGCGGTGATCATTCGGCCGCTGATATTCATGATCTTCCGGAATTGGCTATCTGTTGACACTGGTTATCTATCATAATTAAGAGATAAATAAATATGAAAAGGGCAAGAATTTGATCACCAACAAAGGTTTAGGGTTTCAACTGACAATATTCCACGAGTTTTGGTGAGTTATGATCCTGCAGGGACTAAACCAGGAAATCGGTACCGATAGCTTCCCATAGAAGGAAACCGTCGGGAGATAACGCAACCGCCACATCGGGATACTTCTAGAAGACTCCAGAGAACACATAGAGACACCACGAGAAAGGGCATCGCGGTCCACCTCCAGGTGGGACCGACTGGTCCCCTGGACCCACCAGTCGGTCCCCGCTGGGCCCGCTAGTCTCCGTCTTCTGCAAGCTACCTCCACCGACCTCCAGGATGCATCTCGACCGTACCTTAAGTCGGTTTGATCCAAGGGCCACGGTTCATCGCCCAGGGCTATATAAACAGCCCCCTGACCCCCTCTCCAGAAGAGACGGAATCAGGGTTTAGACATCATTCATCAGAAGGAGATCAATCGGAAGACTTAGAACTACATCCACCTAGATTAGTAGATAGAATAGGATTAGAGGAGGCAAGCTTCGCTTGAATTCCTGATCTAGTCGCGAGAAGGCTCGGCAAACCCAAGATCTTCTCTCTTGTATTAACATTATGGATCTATTTCATAATTGCTCTTCTAGTTCATCATTGTTCTTCATTGTTATTGTTCTAGTTCATGTTCATCGTCTAGTTCATCTTCTAGTTCATAATCTTGTTCATATTCATGTTCTAGATAGCAATACAATTGATATGATTAAGACATCAACTATTATATTCTTAATTATATGTTGTTATAGTCTGCTTTGATTATATATTTGGCATAGATAGTTCACCTTTATGTTTATACTCATTTCGTATAGCGCTCATCTTAAAGTACAACGGGTGGGTGATAGATGCTGTGTAGGCATGGTGCCTATACATTATTTATCTGCGAATGCGTCCTATGTTCCGGATAGAGTGGTAGATCACGGGTGTGACAGACTTGTTAAGTCCTCTATATTCCATCTCCCGAATATAGTGTTCAGTATGGCTCAGTTAACTCATGGTTTAGGGGTTACTCTGTTTGACACCTTTACTATGGAGTTGCCTCTTGATTATAAATATGATGTGACCTAGCCAATGATTGCCAAATATAATTGCACTAATCAATGTATGCTATGACTTGTAATTAGAATAACTTAGGAATGTTTCTTATTAATACTTGTTCTAATCATCACTTGCTAGGCAGTACTGTTCTAGTTTATCCTTGATTGATCTGATCTCTGTTATCATTTATCAACTATTCATTATTCATTATCATTTACTCTGTAATCTGATCCCTGTCTAAAGTAATTAGTGTGTTATCAGTTTTATTATAAGTGTGTGCCATATTAAATACTGTTAAGTCCTTACAATATCATCATATCTTGAATTGATTAGTCTCTAGGCTAAATATAAATAACGATACCTGAGACTAGCTTGGGTGAAATGCTTCTACAACGGGTATGTTTATCTGTGCGCTTGCGGGTAAATATCTATCTTTAAATCCAGTGCCCTGATATAATTACATTTCTAGCTTCATGTTGGGGATGACAACTTGACGTTAAGTGAAGGTAGTAGTGTCCCGTACACTCTTTAGTGTCTTCACTAGTTTATTATTTTATGTGGTTCATTCTTAGTAGCGATGTTAAGAAATACCAACAAGCATTTCTGACACCGTTGCTGGGGATAGATTAGAACTCTCTTCTTAAAGTGATTCCATTAAGGAGTGTCAACAAGCATTTCTGGCGCCGTTGCCGGGGAACACATCAATTCAATTAGGGATGGTACCTAGGGTTTTTCATTAAAATCTTTATGAACACTGATAGGACATTGCATTAGCAGCATTTAAAATGGTAGCTAGAACATATCATTTACTTACACACATATGATAATGCACTGATTATTTACTTTTACTCAAACAGGCTTACCCTGGCTTTGTTTATCTTTTATCTTATGCAGGGTTTGATGTATGACTGGTTCCAACTTCCGAAAAACTACATTGAGGATCCCGAAGCTTTACTAAGGAAAACAAGACGCAAACTTAAGAGACCCTCAGCACCACTACCAGAAGTTAGCCAGATAAGAAGAAGCTTAACACCAGTGTTGGACACCATGGCCGACAAGACAATCTGTGAGTTCTCTGCACCAACCACTGCCAACATCAGGACTGGACCAACAGTCAATGTGGGAGACAACGGATTTTGAGCTCAAGCCAGCTTCAGGAGATTTGTAGCACTTTCACCATCAAAGGAGTCGAAAGAGACGACATTCTACTTCGCTTGTTCCCATTTTCACTCTTGGGAAAAGCAAAACAATGGTTCTATGCCAACAAAGATAAAAACACCTCATGGGCGACCTGTTCAACCGCCTTCCTAGCAAAGTTCTTTCCAGTGGGCAAGACGAATGCCCTCCGTGCCAAGATTTCAACTTTTCAGCAACAATACGATGAATCAATCCTAGAGGCTTGGGAACGCTTTCAAGACTACATATCAGAATGCCCTCACCATGGGATGGAGAATTGGCTACTCATGCAGACCTTCTACCACGGGCTCACTTCAAGTACCCGTGAGAATGTGGATGCCACTGCTGGAGGATCATTCTTATCACTCACAATCAACAATGCAACTACACTCATAGAGAAGATGGTCTCTAACCAAGGATGGAGCGAGGAACGCTCTCAACCACGCAAGAGGGGAGGAATACATCAACTAAAGGAAGTAGACATGCTGTCTACCAAACTTGACCTACTCATGAAGAAGTTTGATGAACACACTCCCAAGAGAGAAGACGTCAAGCAAATCTACGAATCTCGCATGACATGTGAAGTGTGGAGGCACTGGTCATTCAGGGAGCAACTGCCCTGAGATTCAAGAGGATGCAAAGTACATCAACAACAACACCAACTATCGTCCTCAACAAACTCAAGGATGGAACCAGCAATCAAGGCCTAATTACTCATGTAACTACCAAGGTAATACATTTAATCAACCACCTTGAGAGAGATGATATCTAATCAAAATAAAATTATTGATAATATGTCTAAGAAGATAGCTTCCAATGATAAACTGCTTGAAAATACTAATACTAGAATGGATAGCTTTACTTCTGCCATAAAGAATCAACATAGCTTTAACAAAATGATAGAATCTCAGTTATCTCAGTTAGCAGCTTCAGTCCCTATGGCTAAAAAAGGTAAGATTCCAGGAAGTCCAAAAGAGCTAGAGACTGCAAATCTTGTAGACATCTTTGTGACGGAACGACCCTAATCCCATGGCCCACGTGTCCCTGTCAACCTCTGACAGCCGAACCCATGTTCCATGTGATTAAGACCTGTTCGCCACCGGGCTACATCAGTGCCCAATGTCCGCAGGATCATCTCACAATTCGGTTACAGCATTTCATACTTTTATAAATAACATCGAATAAAGAGCGGAAGACTTAAATAACATTAGTTTTACAAACCGAGGTTTCAAATGAGGTAAGGAGTACGATTATTACAAACCATTGTTCGGAAATTCAAAGTAGACAACGTAGCGGAAGCAATAACATAAAGATACATGTAACACCCAAGCCCGAGGGGCACATTTACTCATCGGCCTCATCGGCCTCCTCCTGGACGAAGGTCACGCACAGGGTGCGAGACACATCGGGTCTCAGGCATACCTGCAACATGGGTAACAAACCCTGAGTACGGGGTACTCAACAAGACTTACCCGACTAAGAAAAAGGAGAAGACTCAGGAATGAAGGCTTAGGTAGTCAAGGTAGGGAGTAAGCTTAAGCAAGATCAAGTATTTTGCCAGAAAAGCATTTTTGTAAACCTTATTTTATTTTTGAAAGATTCGGTATTCCTCAAATCTTCATCGTTCATGAATTTTACATTTCAAAACATTCCTAGTTGAGAACCACTCTCCGTTGACAGTCAGTGGACCAAGTCTCCATAACCGAGGAGCAACGTTAATCCGGATAAATAATACTCAGCTGAGGATCCCTATCCACACTGCATATGTAGCACCCAAGCTTGCATATGCCAACTCGTCTACCACGATTCCTCCAAGATTGGGCCCGGTCCTACGCCACCCGGAAGTACAGTACACCACTCCAATCCGAGACTTTAACCCACGTGGGTACATGCTACTTCCGCCATCTCTCCACTCCCAGTGCGCGGTTGGTGTCGGTCCAATAAAGGATCCTCGAGAGCCAGAGCTTTCCGTAGTATGTGAATAGTTACAAGTCTTGACCAGCAGGCCCCCATACGGATGGTCCCTAATTTTCCAGCCAGAACTATACCTTGTCATATCTCACCCAAGCGTAATAGTTCTGTCAGTTTTCAACCAGTTCCGGTCGGTGTCAACTGTGAGTCCCGGACTACAACATGACGGCACCGTACACTCGGACACCTCGGACAACTCTCCTCGTTATTGACTAGGTACGGATCAGGTAACTAGCCAGTAGACGGGAGTAAAGCCAAATTCCCACAAACATTCTTAAAGTGATCACACTTTTGAAATTGGCATTTTTATGCAAATCTATTGAATAACATTGCTAAGCATTTTGCAAATAGTTTTGAGAACAAGGTGATGTGTATCTTTTGGTGGGGGTAGATTATGCAAGTAATAGGTCATCACACAACTCCTATTACCTAATGTAATAGTTTAGTTTAACTCAAACATTTAAAGAAAACATTTATAAAAGCAAGGTAGGGTTAAATGCACCGGCTCTGCTTGGATGGCAAAAAGAGCAGACTCGGGGTAGTATAGGTGTCGGAGCTCGGGGTCGCCTCGGGAGTTGGTTCGTCAACAGCGGCCTCCGACTCTGGTACCTTCTTCGTCAACTATACGGATGCAAAGATGAATGCTCATGAGAATGATGATATGGACTTAAGGTGCAAGACAATTCTACTGATTCTAGATTACTCTTAAACAAGGCATAATCGAATCTAGGTGAGCATAAAAGGTAACCATTTCTTCCTTAAGCATATATGATTAAACTAGCCCTATTATACTACTATCCTAAGCATCATCAAATCATAGCATCACAACCATCATAGACCAAAGGGTAGGGGTCTATGAACATCAATCAATCCAAAGATCACATCATCAAACACTTATTACCCAACCCTAATCCACCTTTTTTATTTTCTTAATTTATTTAAAAGGTCATTTATGAAGTTGCTCCAAAAATTACCAAATTAATTCCATAAGTTCATTATGGCATAAAACAGATGGCAAAACAAATTTCATAATTTTGGAGGTCATTAAGGTGCTTAATTAAATCTAGACATTTAATTAACAAAAGACACTATTCAACTATTAAATAAAAGCTCAAAAATCAACTTGTTCCAAAAGACTTTGCGAATTTTATACCAGAGACCCAGAAAGGCATAACTAGCACATAAAAATTTACTCCAGATTTTTGGAGTTATAGATCACTCCCAAAAATACCAAAACCTCCATTTTTCAATTAAAAGGGGAATTTTACATTTTTAAATCTTTGCACAAAACTCAAGTTTCATATTTATAAAATACTCCAGAGCATAAAGAGTCTACCAAATAATATTCAGAATTTTGGATGCAACAGAAAAATCATACAAAAAAGAGAAAACAGACACTATTCACATCTCTCAGAAAAAGAGAAGAGCACTGTGCTCCTTCTAGGCCGGGCTCGGCGAATCGCGGGGCTCGGGCGAATCGCGCGGGGCTCGGTCGAGACGGGCTCGGTTGAGACGGAAGCGACAGACTTCGTCCGAGGCCTGGCCCGGAGGCTCGGCGAGACGGAGAAGTAAGCCTCCGTCCGAGGCCTGACTCGGGCGAAGCGGAGAGCATGCGCTCGCCGAGGCTTGGGCTCGGCGAAGCGGAGGGCATGCGCTCGCTCGCCGGGCTTGGGCTCGGCGAGACGGAAAAACAAGCCTCCGTCGAGGCGTGACTTGGAGGCTCGGGCGAAACGGAGTGGAAGCAGAGGCCGGAGGCTTCGGATGCTTACCACGGGTCGGAGCAGGGCTCGAGGGTGAGGCTCGACACACGCGCTCGAGGTGAGGCTCGAGGAAGAGACGACCGCGGCGGCGGCTCCGCGCTCGATCCGCGCATCCTGCTCAACACACGAGACCGCAAGGGCCGGGGTTAGAGTCGCACGGAACCGAGGAAGCTGACACACAAGGGGTCGGAGAGAGGGTATCCGTGACCGAGGGGAAGTATTTGACGAACCCGAGATCACCGGGTTGTCCGTCGGAGTTTGGGGAAGATGGGGTTACGCCGGGCGATTGAGCGGGGAGGGTGAAATTGGGGGGTGGGAAAGCTTCACGAGCTCTAGGCGGAGCTTTCGGGTAGGTGGTTGAGCGGCGCGAGCTCCGGAGGGGTCTTGGCCACGGTGGCGGAGGTGAGTGCGGAGGTCGGAGCTCCGGCGGGCTTATATAGCCGCGGCCAGGGGCCGGTAGAGAGCTCGAGGTGGGGTGGATAAGCTCGGCGGACGCGTGCGCTCTCGATTGCGCGCAGGCGGAGGACGGGCGTGCAGCGGGGCTCGGGCGCAGACAGCGCCGGCGATGGCACGCGGCGGCGACGCGCTGGAGCAGTAGGGGACGGGGCGGAAGTCAGCGCTTCGCGCGTGCGTGTGCGGAAAGATGTCGCGGGCGCGGGTGACAAGTCGGGGGCAGACGAGCGGCTGCCAAACGCGTGGCGCGCGCAACGCCGGAGGCTCGGCCACGGCCGGGGCCCCCTAGCTGTAGGTGGAAGATGAACAGGGCTAGGTCTTAGGGTTTGACTTTTGGCTGATCTCTGTATTTTGCAAATTACTTCCAAAACTTGAACTGGGAAACAAAAACTCAAAATACCAAAGTTTCTCAGAAAAAAGAGATCTACAACTTTGTCAATATGAACATTTTCAAATTCCAAATAGTTTCTGAACCATATACAAAAACAGAAAAGGGGACACTTTTCAAATTTGATTCAAATCAAAATTACTTTGGATTTCAAACTGAAACTTGAAAATCCTTATATATGAAAGTTGTTTCATTTGTCAAAACCTACAACTTTGCTAATATACACTTTTTCTGAAACTCAATAGTTTTTGAATAAATTTTTAAACTGAAAAGGGGACAAAAACTGGAATTTGAATGAATTTGAAATTACTTCAAATTTTATATAGAAACATGGAAATCTGTAAATACCAAAGTTGTTCCTCTAGGTCAGATTCACAACTTTGCTTTTTGAACAACTCTCAAATTTTGAATTATGAAAAGTTATCAGAAAGGGAATAAATCCAGGATTTGGGAATTTAGGGTTTTCCAAAAGGACAATCAAATCAAATCTGATTTTAGAACTTTGATCAATGCAACAAACATCAGGGCATCAAATTCAAACAAGAACTACATAGAACTAGGCACAGAGGTGAAATACCATTTTGCCTTAGAGGAAGAATTGGCTTTTAGGGTTTTTGAAAAGGGACTAAAGCATAGAAATTAAGCAATCCAAATGCATCACAAAATGATTAATGCTTAAGATGATGACATGTCAAGTTAATTACATTAGTAACACCAGGGGTGTTACAACCCTCCCTCCTAAAAGAAATCTCGCCCCGAGATTCCGCGTCGTTTAAAGAACAAAAGAGGAAACTCACACCTATAGAGATTCGAGAAAGTCCGGATAGTTCTTTGCCAAGAAATCTTCAGATTCCCAAGTGGCTTCTTCTTCAGAGTGCTGGTTCCACTGGATCTTATACCATCTTGTGGTGGTTCTTCGGGTAACACGATCCTTGTGATCCAACACGCGAACTGGATACTCAGTGTATGACAGATCTGGTTCTAGCTCAACACCTTCAACTTCAACCACATGTTCAGGTACTCGAAGACACTTCTTGAGTTGGGAGACATGAAACACATTATGAACTGCTGAAAGATGATTGGGCAAACTCAGCTTGTAAGCTACCTTGCCACAACGATCCAGAATCTCAAACGGACCAATGTAGGGGGGTGCTAGCTTTCCTTTGACTCCAAAACGAGTGACTCCTTTAGTGGGTGAGACCTTCAGGTACACATAATCCCCGATCTCGAACTGCAGAGGTCGACGTCTCTTGTCAGCATAACTTTTCTGTCGAGACTGTGCAATCTTCATGTTCTCTTGTATTTGCTTGACTTTCTCTTCCATATCTTTACTAGATCAACTCCAAAGAATTCCCTTTCTCGGGTTCAGACCAACTGAGAGGTGTACGACAACGGCGGCCGTACAGTGCTTCAAAGGGTGCCATTTTGATGCTCTCTTGATAACTATTATTATAAGAGAATTTTGCCAAGGGCAAACACTGATCCCAAGTATCTGCGAAGGTAAGCACACAGGCTCTCAACATATCTTCTAACACTTGGTTGACTCTCTCAGTCTGTCCATCAGTCTGCGGATGATATAAGCCGTGCTATACAATAGCTTGGTTCCAAGTGAGGCATGGAACGCTTTCCAGAACTTAGCGACAAACTGAGTACCACGATCTGAGATGATGGTCTTGGGTATGCCATGGAGTTTCACTATGTTGTTCTTGTACAAGGTGGCATAAGTTGGGGCGGTATAACTTGTTTTGACCGGTAGGAAGTGAGCTGCTTCGTGAGACGGTCCACTATCACCCAAATGGAATCGAATCCTTTTGAGTCTTGGGTAACCCATTGATAAAATCCATGCTGATATCCTCCCATTTCCAACCAGGTACTGACAAAGGTTTGCAGCTCTCCCTCCGGGGCTTCATATGCACAGCTTTGACTTTCTGGCAGGTATCGCACTGAGCGACATATCGGGCGATCTCAATCTTCATCTTTGTCCACCAGAATTGTTGCTTCAAGTCTTGGTACATCTTGTTGCTGCCAGGATGGATGGCACATCTGGTTGAGTGTGCTTCATCAAGGATTATCTGTCTCAGCTCAGGTACCTTGGAACTACCAGACGGTTCTTGAAACATACCACTCCTTCATCATCAATGCTGAAACAGTCGGCTTTCCAGCTCGAACCTTTTCGCTGAGGATGTGCTTTTCCGGGTTATCTTTCTGTGTGCAGCTATGATATGTTCTCTGATAGAGGTTTCTACTCTGACATTGCCTAGACTTCCTTGTGGAACCATTTCAATACCCAGCTTCTCTAGTTCATAGCATAGGGAAGATTCATAGGATTTCATAACCAGGCAGTTACAGTATGACTTGCGACTGAGTGCATCGGCGACCACATTCGCCTTACCCGGATGGTAATGCACTTCGATATCATAGTCCTTGATTAACTCAAGCCATCTTCGCTGCCTCATGTTCAGCTCTTCTTGGGTGAAGATTACTTCAGGCTCTTGTGATCTGTGTACACATTGCAGGTACTGCCCAACAGATAATGACGCCATATCTTCAAGGCATGAACCACTGCTGCTAACTCAAGATCATGAGTTGGATAATTTTCCTCATGTCGCTTAAGCTGCCGCGAGGCATAAGCGATCACTCTTCCTTCTTGCATCAACACGCAACCCAAACCAGTACCAGATGCATCACAGTAGACATCAAAGGGCTTCTCGACGTTCGGCTGAGCTAGCACTGGTGACGTGGTTAACAACTTCTTCAAAGTCTGAAAAGCTTGTTCACAAGCTGGTGACCAAAAGAACTTCACAGAATTCTTCAGCAACTCGGTGATAGGCTTGGCGATTCTGGAGAAATCTGGGATGAATCGACGATAATATCCAGCCATTCCCATAAAACTGCGGACCTTGTGAACAGAGGTAGGTGGCTTCCAATCCAGGATATCTGACACTTTTCCGGGGTCGACTGACACACCTTCTGCGATAGGACATGGCAGAAACTGATCTGCAAAGAAACTGAATCTTGATGAAAAGAAGTAATTACTAGAAACTTAGCAAGAGCTGATGGTCCTGAGACGGATAAATGATACGAAGATGTCGGCATGCTTCAGGGGTTTTTGAGTAGACAAGGATGTCGTCAATGAACACGACCACGAATTTATCAAGCTCTGGCATGAACACAGAGTTCATGAGGTACATGAAATGAGCGGGTGCATTGGTCAATCGAAAGACATGACCAAATACTCATATAGGCCGTATCTGGTGGTGAAAGCTGTTTTAGGAATATCTTCAGGACGAATCTTTATTTGGTGGTAACCAGATCTGAGGTCAATCTTAGAGAAGACCTTGGCCCCAGCTAACTGGTCAAACAGAAGATCGATACGAGGCAAGGGGTATTTGTTTTTGATGGTGACTTCGTTGAGTGGGCGATAATCAACGCAAAGTCTGAGACTCTTGTCTTTCTTCTTTACAAAGATTGCAGGACAGCCCCAAGGAGACGAGCTTGGGCGAAAAAACCCTTGTCCAACAAATCTTGTAATTGGATTTTTAGTTCTGCCAACTCTCTGGGAGGCATACGATAAGCTCTGCGGGATATGGGAGCAGTCCCGGGCTTTAGCTCTATGGCAAACTCAACATCACGGTCAGGAGGTAGACCAGGTAAGTCTTCAGGAAAGACATCAGGGAACTCACAGACTACAGGGATGTCTCGGATCCCTTGATCATAGGTAGCATTTAGCTGTGTGGTAGCTGGGTTTGAAGGCATAGGAAGTTGGAGAAGGAGTTTGGCGGTACTGTTAGGAATATCCACTCTCACAACTCTATTCAAGATGTCGATCATGGCTTTATACTGACACATCCAATTCATGCCTAGGATGACATCTATCACCTGATCTTTCAACACTATCATGGTGGTAGGGAACGCATGATTTCCCAACATCACTGGTATACTGCGAACCACCTCTTTGGTGATTATACGCCCTCCAGGCGATAAAATGCAAAAACTTTCTTTCAACTCCCAATTGATATGTCATGCTTAGAGACGAAGGTACGACTGATGAAAGAATGCGATGCACCAGAATCAAACAACACAACTGCAGGATGATTGGCAACGGGAAACCTACCGATCATGACGGGCTCCCTTCTGGAATATCGCTGACAGTGGTGTAGTAGACTTGCCCGTGCTTCTTGACGAACTTGCCCTTCTGCACTTGCTGCTGTGGAGCACGGTGTTGCTGCTGCTGTGGTCCTCCGGGACCCTTCTGAAAGTTCTGAGCAGGCTTCTTGGGCTTTGGGCACTCACGAGACCAGTGGCCAAGTTGACCACAGTGAAGCAGGGATGATTATAGGCGGTTTGTGGGGTGGTGATACGAACACCTGGGGCGTTCGGCTGAGTGGCACTTTGTTGGTTGGCGTTGTGGGTGGTAGCCGCGGTACGGACAACCACTTGCTGGTGAGGGTAAGGTGGACGGTTGTGGTGGTGACTAGGATGATATATGACCCTCTGGCGCTTGTGATTGCCAGTGGCTGCTAGATCCTGCTTTCTTCTTCCTCTTCTCCTCTTGGTACTGACGGTTACTCTCTTCAAAAGCAACTGCCCGGTCAACAGCCTCATGATAAGAACCGGTCAGGTTGTTGGACATGCTTCTGCGGATCTTAGGGTGCAATCCCCTAAGGAAACAGTCTCTCTTCTTCTCATCCGTGTTGACATATTCCGCTGCATACTGACTCAGATGGTTGAATTGACCCACATACTGCATCACTGTGGAGTCCTTCTGCTGCAGGGCTAGGAACTGATCAAGCTTCATCTTCATCAGACCTGATGGGATGTGGTGTGCACGGAAAGCGGTGCGGAACTCTTCCCAGGTCAACTCATGACCTTCAGGTTGGGCAGCCAAGAGGTTGGCATACCAAGCACTTGCTGGGCCACGAAGCTGCTGCGAAGCAAACCGGGGCTTCTGGATTTCAGTGCATCGGATGAGACCAAACTTCTGCTCCATGGTGCGGAGCCAATCGTCAGCTTCGAGGGGTTCATCGGCTCTGGTGAAAACCGGTGGACGGGTTTCAGTGAAATCCACATAGGTGGTCTCTTGGTTGTGACGACCACGGTGACCAACATTCTGCTGTCCTTGATTCTGAGCCATCAGATTGGCAGCGGCGGCCAAGGCTGCAATGGCATCTGCTAGGGTAGCTGGTACAGGTGGAGGGTTTGGGAGACGGTCATCTCCAGCACCTCCGGCTCCGGTACGGGTGTTCACAGGCATCTGTATAAGGAACTCGGAACTCAGCATATATGGACAAAGGTTCTGAAACGACTTGATTGATAACTTCACTGATACAAAGATAGCTGGCTTGATAAAGATGACAACAGACTGATAAGGGGAAAAGGTACGAAAAGAAAGATACATGCCAGACTTGGCAACAGACAGACTAACGCCCCCAAACCTAGTCTAAGGTTTTAGGTAAGCAGATGGTACAGACACAAGGAGTCTAGTCGTCATCAATGAAGATCAACTCTTCGTCATCATCATCATCCTCGATGATAAGCTCAGGCTCTTCTCCTCATCTTCATCTTCAACGTGGACATCTTCAGCAGGTTCCACTTCCTCATTCTGATCGGGCTCGTGTTCCACTTCAGGTTCCTCCACGACTCCGTCTTCGGGGTCCTCAGCAACTGGTGGAATCACGGGGTGGAGCTGGTTGTGCAGCTGGTGTACTTCCTCATGAAGCATATCATTGAACTGCTCGATCTGGGCGGTGTACTGCTGCAGTCCATGGAGCTGGGCTCTGGTGACATCTTCGCGGGTCCAAGCATCATTGCGCTGCTCGATAGCGCGAACCGTGTTCCGATTGGCCTGCTCCAGGGAAGCTCGTGCCTCATAAAACTCCAGGCGGGAAAGATAGAAGTCATGCTCCATGTTCTCCATCTCAGCCTTCAGATTCTTGATTTCCTCCTTCAGCTGTTTGCGGGTACGACGGGGAAACGACGACCATTGGAGGATTCTCCAGTCTCTTCTCCGGTGCGTGGCGCCAGCTGGTGACGCGGCACACCGTTCGGTCCAGTCGACTTGCGCGAGCTTGATGCGAGCCATATCTGGACAAGAGGTTATAGATGAGAAAGGCTAGCAAGAAAAGGTATAGGTACACTATCCCAACGAACTCATTTATTTACTTAAGTGAATATGACATGATGCATGAATCGTTCCTACGGAACAAGGCAATGCAATACTTAACATATATATAGGGCTTAAAACATGTTGTTCCACTAGCTAGTGTTGCCATAAGAGAGACAAGATGAGAGAAGCAATTTGGACTCAAAATAGTCAAGTTAAATTTTGTTTGGACTCAAAAGAACTTTTGAAGTTTTCGCAAAAGAAACACTGCAACGTTAAAGTTCGATGCTCCGATACCACTCTGTGACGGAACGACCCTAATCCCATGGCCCACGTGTCCCTGTCAACCTCTGACAGCCGAACCCATGTTCCATGTGATTAAGACCTGTTCGCCACCGGGCTACATCAGTGCCCAATGTCCGCAGGATCATCTCACAATTCGGTTACAGCATTTCATACTTTTATAAATAACATCGGAATAAAGAGCGGAAGACTTAAATAACATTAGTTTTACAAACCGAGGTTTCAAATGAGGTAAGGAGTACGATTATTACAAACCATGTTCGGGAAATTCAAAGTAGACAACGTAGCGGAAGCAATAACATAAAGATACATGTAACACCCAGCCCGAGGGTGCACATTTACTCATCGGCCTCATCGGCCTCCTCCTGGACGAAGGTCACGCAACAGGGTGCGAGACACATCGGGGTCTCAGGCATACCTGCAACATGGGTAACAAACCCTGAGTACGGGGTACTCAACAAGACTTACCCGACTAAAGAAAAAGGGAGAAGACTCAGGAATGAAGGCTTAGGGTAGTCAAGGTAAGGCTTAAGCAAGATCAAGTATTTTGCAGAAAAGCATTTTTGTAAACCTTATTTTATTTTGAAAGATTCGGTATTCCTCAAATCTTCATCGTTCATGATTCATTTTACATTTCAAAAACATTCCTAGTTGAGAACCACTCTCCGTTGACAGTCAGTGGACCAAGTCTCCATAACCGAGGAGCAACGTTAATCCGGATATAATACTCAGCTGAGGATCCCTATCCACACTGCATATGTAGCACCCAAGCTTGCATATGCCAACTCGTCTACCACGATTCCTCCAAGATTGGGCCCGGTCCTACGCCACCCGGAAGTACAGTACACCACTCCAATCCGAGACTTTAACCCACGTGGGTACATGCTACTTCCGCCATCTCTCCACTCCCAGTGCGCGGTTGTCGGTCCAATAAAGGATTCCTCGGAGCCAGAGCTTTCCGTAGTATGTGAATAGTTACAAGTCTTGACCAGCAGGCCCCCATACGGATGGTCCCTAATTTTCCAGCCAGAACTATACCTGGTCATATCTCACCCAAGCGTAATAGTTCTGTCAGTTTTTCAACCATGTCCCGGTCGGTGTCAACTGTTGAGTCCCGGACTACAACATGACGGCACCGTACACTCGGACAACCTCTCCTCGTTATTGACTAGGTACGGATCAGGTAACTAGCCAGTAGACGGGAGTAAAGCCAAATTCCCACAAACATTCTTAAAGTGATCACACTTTTGAAATTGGCATTTTTATTGCAAATCTATTGAATAACATTGCTAAGCATTTTGCAAATAGTTTTGAAACAAGGGTATGTGTATCTTTTGGTGGGGGTAGATTATGCAAGTAATAGGTCATCACACAACTCCTATTACCTAATGTAATAGTTTAACTCAAAACATTTAAAGAAAACATTTATAAAAGCAAGGTAGGGTTAAATGCACCGGGGCTTGCCTTGGATGGCAAAAAGAGCAGACTCGGGTAGGTATAGGTGTCGGAGCTCGGGGTCGCCTCGGGAGTTGGTTCGTCAACAGCGGCCTCGACTCTGGTACCTTCTTCGTCAACTATACGGATGCAAAGATGAATGCTCATGAGAATGATGATATGGACTTAAGGTGCAAGACAATTCTACTGATTCTAGATTACTCTTAAACAAGGCATAATCGAAATCTAGGTTGAGCATAAAAGGTAACCATTTCTTCCTTAAGCAATATTTTAAACTAGCCCTTATTATACTTATCCTAAGCATCATCAAATCATAGCATCACAACCATCATAGACCAAAGGGTAGGGGTCTATGAACATCAATCAATCCAAAGATCACATCATCAAACACTTATTACCAACCCTAATCCACCTTTATTTTCTTAATTTATTTAAAAGGTCATTTTATGAAGTTGCTCCAAAAATTACCAAATTAATTCCATAAGTTCATTATGGCATAAACAGATGGCAAAACAAATTTCATAATTTTGGAGGTCATTAAGGTGCTTAATTAAATCTAGACATTTAATTAACAAAAGGCACTATTCAACTATTAAATAAAAGCTCAAAAATCAACTTGTTCCAAAAGACTTCGAAATTTTACCAGAGACCCAGAAAGGCATAACTAGCACATAAAATTTATCTCCAGATTTTTGGAGTTATAGATCACTCCCAAAAATACCAAAACCTCCATTTTTCAATTAAAAGGGGAATTTTACATTTTAAATCTTTGCACAAAACTCAAGTTTCATATTTTTATAAAATACTCCAGAGCATAAAGAGTCTACCACAAAATTTCAGAATTTTTGGATGCACACAGAAAATCATACAAAAAAGAGAAAACAGAACACTATTCACATCTCTCAGAAAAAGAGAAGAGCACTGTGCTCCTTCTAGGCCGGGCTCGGCGAATCGCGGGGCTCGGGCGAATCGCGCGGGGCTCGGTCGAGACGGGCTCGGTTGAGACGGAAGCGACAGCTTCGTCCGAGGCCTGGCCCGGAGGCTCGGGCGAGACGGAGAAGTAAGCCTCCGTCCGAGGCCTGACTCGGGCGAAGCGGAGAGCATGCGCTCGCCGAGGCTTGGGCTCGGGCGAAGCGGAGGGCATGCGCTCGCCGAGGCTTGGGCTCGGGCGAGACGGAAAAACAAGCCTCCGTCCGAGGCGTGACTTGGAGGCTCGGGCGAAACGGAGTGGAAGCAGAGGCCGGAGGCTTCGGATGCTTACCACGGGTCGGAGGCAGGGCTCGAGGGTGAGGCTCGACACGCGCTCGAGGGTGAGGCTCGAGGAAGAGACGACCGCGGCGGCGCTCCGGCGATCCGGCGATCCTGCTCAACACACGAGACCGCAAGGGCCGGGTAGAGTCGCACGGAACCGAGGAAGCTGACACAGGGGTCGGGAGAAGGTATCCGTGACCGGAGGGGAAGTATTTGACGAACCCGAGATCACCGGGGTTCCGTCGGAGTTTGGGAAGATGGGGTTACGCCGGGCGATTGGAGGCGGGGAAGGTGAAATTGGGGGGTGGGAAAGCTTCACGAGCTCTAGGCGGAGCTTTCGGGCTAGGTGGTTGAGCGGCGGAGCTCCGGAGAGGTCTGGCCACGGTGGGGAGGTGAGTGCGGAGGTCGGAGCTCCGGCGGGCTTATATAGCCGCGGCCAGGGGCCGGTAGAGAGCTCGAGGTGGGGTGGATAAGCTCGGCGGACGCGTGCGCTCTCGATTGCGCGCAGGCGGAGGACGGGCGTGCAGCCGGGGCTCGGGCGCAGACAGCGCGGCGATGGCCACGCGGCGGCGACGCGCTGGAGCAGTAGGGGACGGGGCGGAAGTCAGCGCTTCGCGCGTGCGGGTGCGGAAAGATGTCGCGGGCGCGGGTGACAAGTCGGGGGCAGACGAGCGGCTGCCAAACGCGTGGCGCGCGCAACGCCGGAGGCTCGGCCACGGCCGGGGCCCCCTAGCTGTAGGTGGAAGATGAACAGGGCTAGGTCTTAGGGTTTGACTTTGGCTGATCTCTGTATTTTGCAAATTACTTCCAAAACTTGAACTGGGAACAAAACTCAAAATACCAAAGTTGCTCAGAAAAAAGAGATCTAAACTTTGTCAATATGAACATAAATTTTCAAATCCAAAAGTTTCTGAACCATAACAAAAACAGAAAAGGGGACACTTTTCAAATTTGATTCAAATCAAAATTACTTTGGATTTCAAACTGAAACTTGAAAATCCTTATATATGAAAGTTGTTCCATTTGTCAAAACCTACAACTTTGCTAATATACACTTTTTCTGAAACTCAATAGTTTTTGAATAAATTTTTAAAACTGAAAAGGGGACAAAAACTGGAATTTGAATGAATTTGAAATTACTTCAAATTTTATATAGAAACATGGAAATCTGTAAATACCAAAGTTGTTCCTCTAGGTCAGATTCACAACTTTGCTTTTTGAACCAACTCAAAATTTTGAATTATGAAAAGTTATCAGAAAGGGAATAAATCCAGGATTTGGGAATTTAGGGTTTTTCAAAAGGACAATCAAATCAAATCTGATTTTAGAACTTTGATCAATGCAACAAACATCAGGGCATCAAATTCAAACAAGAACTACATAGAACTAGGCACAGAGGTGAAATTACCATTTTGCCCTTAGAGGAAGAATTGGGCTTTTAGGGTTTTTGAAAAGGGACTAAAGCATAGAAATTAAGCAATCCAAATGCATCACAAAATGATTAATGCTTAAGATGATGACATGTCAAGTTAATTACATTAGTAACACCAGGGGTGTTACATTTTGATGCAGGACACCTCTACCAAGACCATCGAAGGAATGGAGATGACTCCATTGCCCCGAAGAAAGGAGATCCAGGAAGACCTGTGATTCCAATTCATATTGGACCTCACAGTTTTGAGAAGCAGTCTGCGACCTTGAGCAAGCGTCAACATTATGCCAAGGGTAATATACGAAAAATACATGGTGCACCTCTGTTATATACAAGTATGTGTTGCAGCTTGCAGATCAGACACTGTGCTACCCTGGGAATTCTAGAAGACATCTGTGTACGAGTGGGACGCTCGTATGTGTGTGCAGACTTTATGATCGTTGAACAGGTGGAGACAAAAGAGCACCCATCATTCTTGGACGCCCGTTCCTAAGCTCAACGAAAGCCATCATCTACACGGACAGCGCCAAGATCTGTTTCACAATCACAGGCACCAAGAAAGATTCAGCTTCAAGAGTCGTACACTCACAACCAAAGTCCACCCGTAGATGCCCTACGAAGATGCAAACACTATATCATCAAAGAAGAAGAATAGGAACAGAAGGAGGAAGAACAAGGCTACACAACCGCATCAAGACACAGTATGGATGGTCAACTCTGTCCGAGCAGAATATGACCACCTTCTTGCATCACCATACCTCGCCAAGAGAGATGACCCAGGCGTACCCACCATCGATTGCAAGATCGAGGGAAGTACATTCCACAAGACGTTCTGTGACATCGGTTCAAGTGTCAATATAATGTCTAAGGTAACATATGAGCACTTATATAAAAATAGACCTATGTATTCAACATATGTGCAGCTGCAGATGGCGGACCAAACTTATCGATTTCCGGAGGGAATAGTGAAGGACGTGATGATCCAAATTAAAGACCACTATGTTCCCACCGACTTCATAGTACTGAACATGGGAGAAGAAGACGATATTCACATCATCCTAGGAAGACCCTTCCTCAACACCACTGGCGCCATCATCTACATGAGATCTGGAGAGATCCACTTCCAGTTCTTTAGAGAGAAGGTACGTTGTTACTTCAATAGTTATGCCATTAATGAACAGGAAAAGAAGAATCACTCAAAAAGGAGGCACCGCACATCCAAACGCAACAAGAATCGACAAATCAAGGATGGATGGGCTGACTATGAAGGGGAAGTTACCAGGAGTGAAGATGTCCCATTAAAGGAAGCAAAGGACGAAGAAGTAAAGGAGACAAGTCTACCACTTAAACAGGTATGGAGAAAGAAAGAGAGTTCTACTGACGTGCAATCATCAAGGTCCTCCTCAGGATCTGCTGATGCACCCAAGGAAGAATAAAGAGCGTACAAGGAGTCTTGTTCGATAGACTATAAACGTTGAATCCTCGCCAAAAGGTAACTCGGTAGTTATCCATAATCATTAGCATTAAATTCATCATTACATAATTATCAGATTTAGCATAATCATTTTAGCATCATATTTAATTCCTAGCATTTATACCTTCATTAGGAAACAAAATAAAAAAAAAATGGAAACTCTAAGCCCCATGAAAGTATACACTTTCTGTGGAGGCATAAAAAAATATATAAATAGATATACATTTGCATATTTACTTCTGCATTGCATACATCTATAAAAAAAATCTAAAAAGAGATACTATGCAACACTGCTGAAACTCTGCTTAGTGGAAAGAAAGAACATAAATAATTTTAAGAGCTTTAAGACAACTAGACAAATGAAGAAATATTTATTACTAACACTTAATCAAGTTCCACTAGTTGTGTTGTCTATCTTTGAATTCAGCAGGAAGAGAAGAAGAGAAGGACTCAAATCATTAACAGTCTACTCGTCTTCTGGAGAAAAGACCTCGTCAAGATCCAGCTTAGGGGAGAGCACCCTCAGTTATCACGATAAGTATCACGGTTTTTATCTTTACTATTAGTTTGATTTAGTTAGATCAGGTCGATAAATATAGAAACCCCTAAAAAGATGAATAACTTTTACAAAACCAAATAAAGATATTATATAATAAATGTCTAGGTGGATATAAACTTAATTTTGCTCATGATGAAAATGATGAACAATTGCTCTGCCTCTTTTAAGTACCTAGTGTTTAAATTTGAATTTTCTTGAGTTTTAGACAAAGTTGTTCTGAATAAACTCTGAACCTAAAACCTGTGGATGGCAAATACCTAATCTAAAGTCTAGATAATTGTGAGATATGATATAAAAAGGTTTGAGCTGTTGTTTATCTAATTCCTAGAGATACTAGAGTTCTGGAGATTTATACTTTGAAAAGATTAAAAACACATGATGAGATCCTGTATGACATAACATGAATTCCTACCCAGAGCCATAATATGATCTTAAGATAAGGCTACTTACTTTGTTCTAAGTTTTTAGTTATGGTTGAGAAATTTATCATGCTCTAGAGATCAAGAATGTTTTATTAAAAGATTCACTCTTCGAAGTAGTATTGTGTTAGAGGCATGGGCTATGCAAAAGTATAAAAGGAGGAAATAAAAAGGAACAAGTGTCCGACTACCTCAAAGAAAGAAAAGAAAGAATTATGATAAAAGTATGAGAAAAAAGAATGATAGCCCATGGTTCCTCTAATTACAATATGCCAGCAAGAGATGACAAATTTCAAATGTTCTAAGATCTTGATCTATGAGTATGACATCTTTCTTCCTAAACTTTGAACTTTGACTTGGTAAGATATGCTTTTCACTTCTTAAAGCTCCAGATATTATCCATAGAAAGAAGGAAAATGCATCAGTGAGGAATCATAAAATATAAAAGAGCGATTTGAGAGTGTCATATAGTAGAATCTCTGATTTTCATTTTGAAAATATATAAAAACTCCAGAATGAAGGTAGATCAAAGAGTTAGAGATACAATGCTTTACTTGATTATTTATATTTCAATTGTTTAAAGCCCAGGTGAAGGCAAAAGCTCCATAGTTAAAGGTAATATGAGAAAGTCAGAATAGTTAACTCTAAGCCAAGGGAAGATTTTTGTTTGAACATATGTACCTTTGAAGTGCGAAGGCATTGTAGCAGTTCCTGATTCATCATAAATGTTTGCTAAGGGACTAGCAAAAGGTAAGCTTGGGGGAATTGTTGACACTGGTTATCTATCATAATTAAGAGATAAATAAATATGAAAAGGGCAAGAATTTGATCACCAACAAAAGGTTTAGGGTTTCAACTGATAATATTCCATGAGTTTTGGAGAGTTATGATTCTGCAGGGACTAACCAGGAAATCGGTACCGATAGGCTTCCCATAGAAGGAAACCGTTGGGAAGATAACGCAACCGCCACGTCGGGATACTTCTAGAAGACTCCAGAGAACACATAGAGACACACACGAGAAAGGGCACCGCGGTCACCACTCCAGGTGGACCGACCGGTCCGGACCGGTCGGTCGGTCCCCCCTTGGCCCGCTGGTCTCTGTCTTCTGCAAGCTACCTCCACCGACCTCCAGGATGCATCTCGACTGTACCTTAAGTTAGTTTGATCCAAGGGCCACGGTTCATCGCCCAGGGCTATATAAACAGCCCCCTGACCCCCTCTCCAGAAGAGACGGAATCAGGGTTTAGACATCATTCATCAGAAGGAGATCAATCGGAAGACTTAGAACTACATCCACCTAGATTAGTAGATAGAATAGGATTAGAGGAGGCAAGCTTCGCTTGGATTCCTGATCTAGTAGCGAGAAATCGAAGTAAACCCAAGCTTCTCTCTGTATTATTAATCATAATGTATTCATAATTGCTCTTCTAGTTCTTCATTGTTCTTCATTGTTCTAGTTCATGTTCATCGTCTAGTTCATAATCTTGTTCATATTCATGTTCTAGATAGCAATACAATTGATATGATTAAGACATCAACTATTATATTCTTAATTATATTGCTTATAGTCTGCTTTGATTATATATTTGGCATAGATAGTTCACCTTTATGTTTATACTCATTTCGTATAGCGCTCATCTTAAAGTACAACGGGTGGGTGATAGATGTTGTGTAGGCATGGTGCCTATACATTATTTATCTACGAATGCGTCCTATGTTCCGGATAGAGTGGTAGATCGCGGGTGTGACAGACCTGTTGAGTCCTCTGTATTCCATCTCCTGAATATAGTGTTCAGTATGGCTCAGTTAACTCATGGTTTAGGGGTTACTCTATTTGACACCTTTACTATGGAGTTGCCTCTTGATTATAAATATGATGTGACCTAGCCAATGATTGCCAAATATAATTGCACTAATCAATGTATGTTATGACTTGTAATTAGAATAACTTAGGAATGTTTCTTATTAATACTTGTTCTAATCATCACTTGCTAGGCAGTATTGTTCTAGTTTATCCTTGATTGATCTGATCTCTGTTATCATTTATCAACTATTCATTATCATTATCATTTACTCTGTAATCTGATCCCTGTCTGAAGTAATTAGTGTGTTATCAGTCTTATTATAAGTGTGTGCCATATTAAATACTGTTAAGTCCTTACAATACCATCATATCTTGAATTGATTAGTCTCTAGGCTAAATATAAATAACGATACCTGAGACTAGCTTGGGTGAAATGCTTCTACAACGAGTATGTTTATCTGTGCGCTTGCGGTAAATATCTATCTTTAAATCCAGTGCCCTGATATAATTACATTGCTAGCTTCATGTTGGGGATGACAACTTGACGTTAAGTGAAGTTAGTAGTGTCCCGTACACTCTTTAGTGCCTTCACTAGTTTATTATTTTATGTGGTTCATTCTTAGTAGCGATGTTAAGAAATACCAACAAGCATTTCTGACACCGTTGCTGGGGATAGATTAGAACTCTCTTCTTAAAGTGATTCCATTAAGGAGTGTCAACACTATCAATGAGCTTCAGCATATGTATCTCCGTGGCTTTCGTGCTGATGGTCAGACAACATATCTGGAGCCCTCGTTCTTTGTGCTCAACTTGATTTTCCGGCAGACCCTTTATCCCAAGATTGGTGACTCGACTTGGCTCCGCGATGATACCCCCACAGTTTTGAACTGTTTTGGGGAAGATTTCACCATGTTTTCGGTCACCGGCTTCATTTGGACGAAGATTAGGATTGCTAGCACCGACACTGTCAGGCATTATCCATATGCCCCGTACCTCATGCATATTATTGAGCAAGTGTCTGGTCTCAGCTTTCCATGTGATGCCAAGCACTCCACTCTAGTCGTCACAAACAAGATGTCCAAGACTGCAGTTAAGGCTCTAAAGAAGGACAAAGGTCCAACTGTTGGTGGGACCTCCGGTGCTCGCTCCCGAAGGGAACCTTCTCATAGTTCCTCCAGTGAGCGTCCCACTTCTTCTCCTGCTCCTCACCGTGCCAAGAAGCCTTCGCGCTTCAAACATGCCATTAGCAAGATCTTTGAGATGCTTTGCTATTCTATGGAGCGTGAGGACAAGCGGCTTCGCCGTTTGGAGGAGAAGGCTAGTCTTTCTCCCCCTTCCCCTCTTCGTGTTTTTCGCGATCCAAATGAACTTTATGATGAAGAGTATGGCTCTTCTTCTCGCCCCCATGGCAAGGATGTGGCTCGTGATGATTCCTCCAAGGAGGAAGAGGAGGAGGAGGAAGAAGAGGAGGAGGCAACCCCACCTTATCGCCGTCGCCGCAAGGATGATTCTTCAGATGATGGTGACAAGGACTATGACAGCGAGGAGTAGCCTATGATGGTTTTCTTATGCAGCCTGCCCTTTTTTGGCATTTGATGTCAAAGGGGGAGTGTCAGGCTTTATCTCTATGTAATAGGCTAGTTGGTTACTTCAAAACTTTTAATCTATGGGCTTGTAATAACTTCTTATGTGGTGCTACTAAGTGATGGACAAATATGTATTAATGTGTGATGGATGTGTGTAGGACAAACTTATGTTTAATTATCTATCTACATGTTTGTGTTTTAATCTCTCCTTATGATGATGAAATGTTATTTGTATATGGCCATTTGCTTTATATTGATTTATCTTGTATTGGCCATATTTTCTCTTTTGATTATGGATATAACATGTCATATTGCATCACACCTTTTATACTTGTCACACTCACTCCTTAGGCACCCCACGAATTGCAAGATTGAGGGGGAGCTATCCTTTTCAACATATGCAAATGATTGATGTATGTCAAGTTTATGGAATTCAAATACCATGCATATGTTAAGGGGGAGCTTTCTGTAAATGTTGGAATTCAAAAGCTAAATTTACTTATCCTTTTATCAAAGCCTAAGTTGGTTGTCATCAAGTACCAAAAAGGGGAGATTGAAAGTGCAATGGCCCCCTAATGTGGGTTTTGGTATTGATGACACTCAAATTAGGGACTAATATGTTTCAATGAGGATGACTTGCAGCTTTAGTCTCTTGAAAGTATTAGAAAGATAAAGTAAGGCAAAGGGAGTCCCTCAATTCGATCATCGACAGGCGGAAACTAAACTTAAAGAAGAGCATCGATTGTTTTCTATTTGCTTTGAGTTTAGAAATGCCGTACTATAAAGAGGGATGCAAAGTTAGGTGGTCTGAAGAGGATAGAGTGCTCAAGTATAAAAATAAAATCAAAAGAGGGACACAAAATCACTTCACGAGCACTTGGGGTAGCTGCTGTCAACTTCCAGTGTCGGAAGTTCCGACCTTAATGTCGGAAGCTCCGACCCTGGGGGTTCCAGCGGGTCTCTGCCCTGGTTTCCCACGTCGGAAGTTCTGACGTTATGTCAGAAGTTCCGACATGACCGGAAGTCCGGGCAGACTTCCGGTTGTGCCCTGCTGGATCTGTGATTGTCGGAAGTTCCGACGTTATGTCGGAAGTTACGACATGACCAGAAGTCCGGGCGGACTTCCGGCTGTGCCCTGCTGGATCTGAGTATGCCGGAACTTCCGAGATCTGCGTCGGAAGTTCCGACAGTACTAACAAGTGACCGTTGACCCTGCTATGAACAGTGTTTCTAGTTGACGTCGGAAGTTCCGATGTCACTTTTTCAGCAGCTCGTGGGTTGACCTATAAATACCCCTCTTCACTATTCCAACCGTTACCCAACTCATTTACTTCGACCTAACTCTGTCCAAACCCACCTCCAAGCATTCAAGGCACCTCCCAACTCTCCCCTTCCTTCCCTACTTCAATTCTTGCAAGGATTTGACTGGAGAGCTAGTGGATTGAGTGGGATTTACACCTAGCAAGCTTGAGCACTTGAGTTCTTCGTCACGCCGGTTGATTTTGCATTCTTTACTCTTGGGTTCTTGGAACCCTAG